>CP126897.1:68522993-70922993 GCA_030440675.1 Furcifer pardalis | reverse complement strand
CTAAAGCCAGTCATATCTGACTCTAGGATTCAGTGCTCATCTCTGTTTATAGCCAAAGAGTATGCATAGTTCATATTTAGCTCATTTGGCAGATTTACAGTTACACTTCCAGGCTTGTTTACTAAGAAGTTAATCTAATTGAATTCAATAGACCTTAATCCTTATTAAGCATTTGGGCTTCTAGTCTTAAGAGCAGCAATGCAAGGATATGGACTGTAGAAGAAAACTAAAATTATTTTTGCCATCAGCAGAAAAACAAGAATGTCAATTGACCTGTAAAATTCAATCTAATCTGGTTTTGTATCTTTAGCAGAAACTTGACATACACATATAATCAGCATGGAGGTTAATCACTAGTATATCCTCACCCAAAGGAGTAAAAGAGGAAGTAAAGAAGAATCACTAATATCTACAAAGGAAAGTACAAATTAATGTGCAGTAGAAAGAAAGAAAGAAAGAAAGAAAGAAAGAAAGAAAGAAAGAAAGAAAGAAAGAAAGAAAGAAAGAAAGAAAGAAAGAAAGAAAGAAAGAAAGAAAGAAAGAAAGAAAGAAGTAGTCTATAATTCAGATCCATCTCATTTCCAAGATTGTTGATATTTTACTGTCCTTCCATTGATACACTTGAACAGCAGCACAATATGAAGAGGACCCCAGAATAGGGAGCAAGACTCTTCAAATCCAGGCTAAGATCTCACCCAAACTGAGTAAGCAAAATTGGAAAGAGTCCTGTGTTCTTGAGCCTATCTAGGAGCAGCAATCAGAAGCAAAATTGTTGGTCTAACTACCTCACTGCAGGAAACAATTACTCCCAATGGTTTACAAGAATGAAGTTTCAGGTTATTTTCTCTTAAATAGTAGTTTTACTGAACCACAGGTGTGCTTACTTTCTCCAGATTGGAGAATAAACTAGAAAGTTTACATCAACCATTTATACTCTGCCTGCTATGGCCTCGCTGAACAAGAAAGACCTACTAAATCATTATTGTATACAACTGAAGACCAACTTTGAGAGAATAGCATCTACAAAAACTGTTATTTTTGCCTCTACTCCACATATGCTCTGGAGTGAGTTCTTCTCAGCAGTTTAAATGGTATAAGGGCTTTATGTTAGGATGTATCCCAAATACAGGGCACATTAACACCTCCCCTTTCCTGTTTACAGATATTATATGGTTTTAGATAGGATGTGTAGTGGCAGGGTTCTATTTTGTTACATAATTATTTTGAAAACTCACAGAAACATTGGTCTTGATTGCATCAGGAAATTTTCGCACCTCAAACTTGGTAAATTTCATGCAACCTTTGCCCTTTTTTCTTTTTTAAAGAACAGTTGATCCGCAGCTCTGAACATACCTCTGTGTGAATTTATGTAGAACTGAGTAGTAAATAACTGAAGAAATGCTACCTCTGCAGTCCCAAAACTAAGCAGCTAGGAGGGAAGGGGGCGCTCCACCCTCTCCAGCAAGGACCAGGCAAGACTGCAATTGACACAGAGACATCACTGCACAGCAAATCTTAAAAGTTACCCCTGACCCAAAGAGAGCTTCTCCTTCATTGGTATCAGATAGCCCTTTTTGTGTTGGATTAGTGAGGGGTCTAGGGCAGTGGTGGTGAACCTATGGCACACATGCCAGACGTGGTGCTTTGAGGCCTCTCTGTTGGCATGCACGCCATCAATCAGCACAGAGTTTGCCCCACCTTGCCCCTCTGCCCAGCAGCCCAATGGGAGTGCTTCCTCCCTCCCCCTGGCACAGAGTTTGCCCTGGCCCTCTGCGCAGTAGCCCAATGGGAGCGCTTCCTCTCTCCCCCCCCCAGCACAGAGTTCACACTGCCCTTCTGTTTGGGTACTCAGTCTCTAAAAGGTTTGCCATCTCTGGTCTATTCTAGGGTATTAGCAGTGACTCCCACAGCGCCCCATTTGGGGGCTGGGTTCCTGAATGGTAACATGAATCATGCGATTCAGGTACACAAGTGGGATGGCCGTCTGAGGCAGGTTCAGAATACATCCAACTTCAATTCATGAAAAATCTGTTAAGTCTTTAAGATGTCACAAAAATTATTTAGTGCATTTCTTCCCTGACATTCTGTACATTGGATAGTCTGAATGCACTCTCTCTTGAATGATTTTTTTAAAAAGGGGGGAACCCTCACCGCTCAGTATCAATACCAGGAGCCCTCATGGCTCAGTGGTTAAACTGCTGTACTTGAGCCAAAAGATTGTGAGTTCAATTCTGACCAAGACTCAAGTCTGACTCAGCCTTCCATCCTTCCGAGGTCAGTAAAAAGAGTACTCAGCATGTTGGGGGCAAAATGTCAATTAACTTGTGAACTGCCCAGATAGTGTAATAAGCTATTGCTAACACTGGGAAAACATTAACCTGTTAAATGTTCTTATATCACACCTAAAAGCAGGAAAACTGGCAATCCTCAAACAAACAGATTACCATTCACCTATAAATTTAGATCTTTTCCTTAGGAAAATATAGATATCATGCATAGTAACCTCCTTGTGAGGTTCCTAATTACAAAGAGTTTGTGCCTTGGTTGGAAAGTATAGTAGCATCACCATATTAAAATAAGCTCCACTATTTTTTTAATTGATTTCTATAAAAAGATCTAAATACCATATGTTATTTAATTAGCTAGTAATATATATCTTTTTCTAAAGCTTCTGTTTAAAAAATGGAACACTTTCAGTGAGTTGGAAATATTTAAGACTAAGTACAGTATTATCAACTATGGCTAAATTTTTAAAATATAAGATGATATGGTACATAGATGATATGGTACAGTTACTATAATATCTACAATGCTTACTTAATTTAGGAGAACCCAATCACATGCTCTGGGGACTGCAGTGGCTCAAGTGGTTAAGACACTGAACTGGCTCAAGTGGTTAAGACACTGAACTTGACAGCTGGAAGGTCATAGTTCAATTCCCGAGTACTGCACGACATAGTGAGCTCCCATCTCTGTCCCAGCTCCTGCCAACCTAGCAGTTCGAAAGCAAGAAATTGCAAGTAGATAAATAGGTATCACTTCAGTGGGAAAGGTAAGCAGCATTCTGTGCACTCCAGTGTTGAGGCATGCCTGCCACATGTCCATGGAAATGTCTGCAGATGCAGACAGCGCTGGCTCTATGGCTGTATACAGAGATTAGCACTGAACCCTAGAGTCAGATACGTCTGGCTTTCAAGCAAGGGCGACATTATCTTCTTGCATCTTTTAAATTTAACAAGCCCCGTTGAGTTAGCTGGATAGCTCAGTGGTCCAGCTCTCATAGCCATACATTACTACAGAGAAGACCATTACTTTAACTATGTGGACTTTTGTTGTCAGGGTGATGTCTCTACTTTTTATTATGCTGCCTAGGTTTGCCATAGCTTGCTTCCCAAGAAGTAAGCGTCTTTTTATTTCATGGCTGCAGTCACCATCTGCAGTGATCTTAGATCCCAAGAAGGTAAAGTCTGTCACTACTTCCATTTTTCCTCCTTCTGTTTGCCAGGGAGTGATGGGGCCATGTGCCTTTATCTTGGTTTTTTTTATACTGAGTTTCAAACCAGCTTTTGCACTCTCCTATTTCACCCTATCAAAAGGGTATTTAGATCTTCTTCACTTTCTGCCATTAGGGTAGTGTCATCTACATATCTGAAGTTGTTTATATTCCTCCCTGCAATCTTAATTCTGGTTTGTGATTAAGCCAGCCCTGCATTATGCCTGATATACTCTGCACGTAAGTCAAAGAAATAGGATGACAATATACAGCCTTGTTGTACTCCTTTTCTTATTCTAAACCAATCAGTTCTTCCATATCTGGTCCTAACTATCACTTCTTGACCCACATACAGGTTCCTCAGAAGTCAGGTAAGGTGGTCTGGTATGTCTGAAAATACCATCATTCAAAAGAGAGGGGGGGGGAAATAAGCAATTCTATAACAATAGCCTTGGTTATCCTATCTTTCAGTTCTTTGAATATAAAAAGGATGAGGAGAGGAGATACCCCTTCTTTTTTTTTAAAAAAAAAGTCTGAAAATACCAACATTCAAAAAAATAAGGGGTCTCTTTTTTTCCTTTTATATCCAAAGAAACCAAAGATAGGAGAATCAAGGGTATTGTTTTCTGAAGACTTCACATGCAGATTTCCCTCTTCCCTCTCAGTACAGAATGTTGGGAGATAATTTGAACAAAAGCCTTGAAGCTACTGTTGTAATGAAAATTTACTTCTAAGCCAACTGTGTGGAGTACTAATGCTTACCCTGCTGAGTGTGCAAACTCCTTCAAGCTCCTGTGGCTCATGCAGCAGTGTCAGTAAACTCTTCCAATATGCCTCACTAAGCCCATACTCTGCAGAAAAGCAAAGAATTTCACCTTGCTTGAGAAAATCCAGAACTTCTCCCTCTAAATACAAATGAAAGCTGTTGTCCAAGAATAACATATATATAAATTCATTCAAGCAGAGCAAGCTTTATGGTGTATGTATTAATGCCACCATTGCCTCAGAGAATCAAGATATTGGCCAGACATCTATACAGTCAAACCTTGCATAAAGAGTGTCTTGCTTAAAGAGTAACTCGTTAAAACAGCAGAATTTTCTCTGAATTCTGCTTCGCTTAACAAATAAAACCAACCAAACACTTGCTTAACAAATAAATCAGGGTTTGCAACCCCTCCCACAATTGGTCAGTTACAATGGTGTTTCGCTTAAAGAGCAAACTCGCTTAAAGAGCAATCCTGTGGAACACATTATGCTCTTTAAGCGAGGTACAACTGTATTTCTGATTTGCCATGTCTTGCTACTGTAATAGAGTAGACCATACAGCCAGCGACTCATCGAGTATTGAGCAGCGGTAAATAACCTGACACCCTAAAGGGGCCAATGGCTATAGGCAGATGAGCCCCTTTAGGAGGGGCGATGGTCCCCTCAGTAGAGGAAATGACACTGAAAACAATCATATTGGGCCCAACAGCAAAATGAACGGAGGAGGAACAAGTTCACTATTCTGATTTCCAATGTTCATGGAGGCAGAAGAGGCCATGCCAGATGGACTGGCTGTGAAGGCACACCTTGTCAATATCCTCAAGGCTGTGGCAGTCCATTGCAGTCCTGGTGTTAAATTCTGCATGTCTCATTTCATATGTGGTGCAGGAGATGGCTCCATGATCACAGTGTGTGGATCACTTCATGGCAAACTGGGATCCACTTTAAACAAATTCATGCCAGTGGTATTTTTCCTGTTTGTTATTCTTCTTGTGAAAATGATTTTCAGGAAAAAATGTATACTTGGATACAAGTATGAGGATGACAACACAAAAAAACCTCTGTGAAATTGGCTGTTATATGACATATTGGCACCAAGCTTATTTTTTTTCTTAAAGATTGAACTGGCAATGAGAATCATGTGTCTGAGTAAGTTGTTTAAACTGGCTATTTCTGATATAGCGAATAAAGTGACAGACTAGGACTCAGAAGTTTAAACTGCCACTCAGCCATGGAAACTCACAAGGGCATGGGAGATAGCAATGGTAAAACCATTCATCAAATATCTCACATACCTTGAAAACTCTCTCAGGGTTGCTATAAATCATATGCAGCTTGACAACACAGAACAGGACATTTAGAGCTGATCCATAACACAAGTTCTCTGGAAGCCTCACAAGCTAAATATATTAGAAAACAATTTAACAATGTGCTTTCAATCCTTAATAGGTTTTTAAGAATTATGAGATGTTCAAAAAGGGGTTTTGCTATGGCCACCACACAGGCAGACACAAATGCACACCCCAACTGTGAGTTTCCCTGGCAAAATGAGGATGTGATCTCTTGAGGCCTAGTCTATGGCTCAATCTATTTCACCACATGGCTTTCAAAGTAACAGAGTAACAACTATCAAAACAGAAACACAGTTAAAACACAATTTATGAAATACAAAGTTTGTTAAAAGCTAAGGCAAATGAAAATAAATCATCCAATGGCAAAAAAACCCATATAGATGACAAAGCTATTCAACAACTTCCCTAAAACAATACGGTTTGAGAGATCCTTTCCCTGGTAGTTACCAAAATCACTCAATTTGTCATGTACCAACTCATATGACTGGAAGTGGATGAAGGATACAAGTGGAATTTGTGAACTGGCAGCAATTTACCACTGAAATGTATCCTGTGATAGTTTGCTGCTGTAACTAATCAAGAGAATTCTGGGAAGTTGTTGAATATTCCAAACAAATATCCATGCTAGTTGGTCCGTCTCAACATGCTGGCAAAATTAAGAAAGCAAAAAAGATGATGGGGAGAGGAGCAAGACATTTATTTCAGTATGAGTGTTTGTAGATGAAAATCCAGTCCATTAGACACAAGGAGTACAAATAGTGTTATCATATTTTTATATATATTCTCATGGAAGTAGCCTTCATGAACAGATGAAGATACAGATAATAGATAAAGTGCCATATATGTAAGATGATACAGAAAGCTGAGTACAAAGTAGCTCTCTCTTGACAGCCTATGACAGTGATGGTGAACTTTGGCCAGGTGTGCTGACAGGATTCTGGTAACTGAAGTCCAAGAACACTTGGAGTGCCAAGGTTCGCCATCACTGGCCTATGGCTTCTACCTCAGAAGCAACTTCTGTGACAGCCATCTCTACCAGACATACAGCTCACCACCCTGACTATGGCATGTAACCTCAAGTAATTAACAGCTCAATAGTCCCATTCTTAAAACAAATGATTTTCACTTTTATCTGTATCAACATACACACAATATTTTGGTGTTTCCTTTTTTAAAAAATAATTTCTCCTTTAATTTTGTCAGCGTAGTATTTCACACACACCCATATCCAGAGGTCCAATAACCACAGTTTCAACCATCCTTGTGTCTAAAAATATTTAATACACATATACTGTATATACTGGCGTATAAGACTACTTTTCCCCCCTGAAAAACATGCCTCCAAGTGGGGGGTGGTGTCATCTTATACGCCGGGTGCACTTCAGTTGGGATAGGCATAGCTGCGCATAGTGGCCTCCCGATGCTCGCCCAGTGCCCATAGTGGCCTCCTGATGCCCGTCTGGTGCCCATAGTGGCCTCCCTATGCCCACCCACCTAATTCTACATGCCATCCAGAATCGCGCGGTGTCCAGCGTGGCTGCGGTGAACATCAGCAGCAAGACAGGGGTGCCAGCCTTTTCGGGGTGACCAGCCCGTTCTGCTTGGCAGGAAGCAGCGGTGCTCCACCCCGCCCCTTGTCTACGCAGAGCTCACACATGTGCACTTGTGCACTAGTGCCGGCCACAGGGAGATGTTGAAATCAAATCTGATGTTCTTTTATGTTTTATTTGGTGTGTGGAAGGTGTGCGGAAGAGGGGGTAGTCTTATACAGCGAGTATATAACAAACTCTATATTTTGAGTGGAAATGTTGGGGGGTCGTCTTATATGCCCAGTCATCTTATACGCCGGCATATACGGTACTATGTATTTATATGACGCATTACCAGAACTGGTGATTAGAGGCCACTTTCTGCAACATAAAATATAGGGTTCATTATTATCTGAACTTTCAGGTATCTGTGAAAGCAATATTTTTTTTAGCCTTAATGTGCTAAAACACACTAATACAGCTGTCTGTCTGGTATTTGCTTATATAAATTATCCAGACTAAGATACTTTTTAAATTGTATGAAATAAATTTAAGCAATATACCTTTGTGGCTATTAGATATAGTTATCCAAACAAAATGACTTCCTTTGAGTGCCCTTTTGTTGCCAATGTAACTCCACTGTCATTAATAGCTTTTCATAAATCACTTGATTATTGATCACCATATTTATTACTCCTCACTGACCAAAACATTTCATGTTGCTGTTCTCAGCATGTCTCTGACATTTCTGTGGTTGCAAGCTCTCACACGCGGTGACCCTTTTATAAGGATACCTTATGGCCATATAAAGATTTCATTTTTTGCATTGCTGTGCATTTCTTCCTTGAAGAAAAAATGCTTGGATTGCAATTCAAAACTTTCAAGCTTTCACTTAATAAAACTTGAAGAAAGAAAATCTTAAAGCAAGAGTTGATATTTTTGCTGATCAGCAATAGCAGCTAGAATCCTGCTGGTTATTTATACTAGCATTACTGAAATGGCAAAAGTTGTGGTGATAAATCGTTTCCAATTAATGAGTTTCTTTTCTATCCCCAAGCCAAGTCAATGCTCCAAATCATGTAACAAGTGCAAGACAAGAGACATAAATTCTGACTTGCTAACTAGTGACAATTCTCTGTTGCAATGAATGCCATTCCATTTACTCTTCCAGATACACAGAGAGGTTGGTGTACAAAATCAGAAAAGGTTATTTAGCTGCTGACTGTTTAAAACAGGGGTTCTCAACCTTTTCAAGTCGGGGGCCAGGTCATGGTCCCTCAAACTCCAGCCCCCAGCCCCACC
The DNA here is from genome assembly GCA_030440675.1 of Furcifer pardalis. NCBI lineage: Eukaryota > Metazoa > Chordata > Lepidosauria > Squamata > Chamaeleonidae > Furcifer > Furcifer pardalis. The sequence goes on along the minus strand of CP126897.1, from coordinate 70,914,552 downwards.
ACTAGAATTGGCTGCGGACTCATTTATGGCTGTTGTAAACAAATCTGCAACAGCCGTAAATGAATCTGCGGCTGTCGTAAATGCATTTACAACAGCAGTAAATGAGTCTGTGGCTGTTGTAAATGCATTTATGATGGCCGTAAGAGTCCACAGACAATTCTGCTCAGTAAATCCATTTGCATACGTTCAGTAAACCCATTTGTGTGGATTCACAGAGTCTTGGGCTTCTGGGAATTGAAGTCCAAGAAAAGCTGGAGTGTCAAGGTTCACCATCATGACCCAAGAATGATCAATAGGATTTGTAAGTCAAAAGTGCCCTATATTCTACTGATTTCAATAGAACTACTTAAAGCACAACCCCACATCTAGGTTTGAAGTCTATATCATCAACCGCATTTCATTATGCCTTTCTAAAAAGACTCTAAGAAGTAAAGGAGTAAATCCATTTTATCTTGTAAGATAGATTTGTCCAGAGTTCATAAAGTTACTTTTAGACTACAGATTCCAGAATCCCTCAATAAACATCAAGAAGTAAGAGAATGGCTGGATCTTCCTTTGTGGTTGAGCAGAGATTTGAACCTGGGTCTTTCTGACTGAGATACAGGAGTTTATTCTATGCATTAGGTGGATTCAAACCAAATCTTGTTCTCATTCTACATGAACCACATTACTTAGCCAAGTAACTGAAACTGTTACCTGGGTGCCAGTGGGTAAAAATTGCATTTATTTTTGCCAAACCAAAATAACTATTAAAGAACATTTGAGAATTGCACCTGTCATCATTTTACCATATAATATTTATGATCAACCTTGAAGAAAAATGTAAACAAATTTATTATCACACATTTGTGAAAGAAAGGTAATTTCATAAAGCACCAATTCCAGAGTTACAAAATTAATGGTACTAATAATATTGAAAGCTTTCTGTTTTTACATTCAAAACAATGAACAAGTATATTATGCAACAGATGAATGTGTCAAATCAAAGAATTGTTTTAACTCTAGAGCAAAGTATGTTCAGGACATATTATGAAATCATAAGCATATTCTAATATCATTAGCAGACTGAGAATATATATTGCTGGGTCTGAGAAGTGCTTCAGACGTGCATCAAAGTCTTGTCTCTTCACATTGCTAATGAATAAATGCTTTATCTCAACATAGCTACAGACAATTGTTAAATAGATGGTAAATGGTGTGTATATGAATCAAATATAATAATAATGTAAATAAATTGATGCATATCAGAAATTGCATTTTGCAAGTGAAAAATGATAAAAGATTTCCTTAGAGCAGGGGTTTCCAACTTTTTCAAGCCGAAGGCCTGACCACGTCCCCTGGACAGCTGAGCGGGCACAACCACACACCCCAAAAGCAGAAGAGGGCACATTTACAACAGCCATAAATGTGCCCGCTTCCACTTTTACCCGTGTGTGCACATTTACACATGCGTGTGTGCATTTACACATGTGCGGGCACATTTTACAGCTGACATAAACATGTCTGCTTCCACTTCTGGGTCCAGTCAGTGGCAGCCATAGGTTGGGAAGCCCTGCTTTACAGAGAAGTTATTTGTATGTGTTTTTTTGCTTTTATTATTTTTATTTTTATCTCTCTCCTTCCCAAACAATTGACTCCAACAAAGAAACCTCCCCTTTCTCCTACCCACAAACAACACATGCTTTCACTACAGCTGGACCCATTTTTAGCAGTGATAAAAGCACTGAAACATATGGGACAACAGCCAGTGGCGGGCTCCCAAAAAAATTACTACCACACTGTGGGTGTGGTATGGTGTGTGTGGCCAGGGGGAAAAGCCTTGTGTTGCACCCAAATTAGGACTACTTTATTTCAAAACGTGGATGGGCGGGGCCGGGCAGAATTTCTGCTACTGGTTCTGGCGAACTGGTGTGAACCTGCTGATGCCCACCACTGAGAACAGCACAGCAACTCCAACAAGGCATTAGAATGGAAAATAGTGGGGGGGGGGGAGACCAACAAAATAAAAAACTGTGCTGAAGACACTTCTAGAATAACTTATTTGTTACTTGTTAGAATATTATTTTTTTCACTGAAAAGTTAGTGTTACTTTTTTTAATCAAGTGCAACAGCAACGCAGAGGCCTTCCTCTTACCCATTTAAATGAAGTTTGACAAAACTCAGGAATTTCCAAAAAGAAGGTCTGAAATGTTTTTCCAAGATAGTCCAACCCCAGACTCCTTTAAAAAAAAAAAGCTCTCTTTTTGAAAGGGGGCTGCCACAATGAGCACAGCATTTTCTACTAGAAGATGAAATGAAGGGAACAGTAATCCGGTCTTTTGCTAGAGCAGGGGGGAGGGCAACCACTTACTTATTGCTGAAATTTAGCTTGCAGCATCCCTTAGCATTATTTTGTTACAAAAATGAAATAGAATATCTAACCGAAACATTTGTTTTTCACACATAAAGGAAACTGAATTCCTTTGAGGATCTTATTAATGTAAGAAAACAGAAAACAAGAGAGAGAAAAACAACTGAAAGCTGAACATAATAATGAATGACTTCTAAGCAAAATAAGAATGAATGGAATTTATTCAGGGAACGCGAGGAATACCTACGGCTCAAGAAATTTGACTGATCTCTGGCGCTACTACAGGTATCTCTTGAAAATCTGGTGATGATTTTTAAAAAACTGTTCATTATTTTTCTCCAGCTCAGTGTAGCAACACACATATCATGGGGCTCCAATTACTTTCTGTTAGTGGAGGGAACACATTCCAGAATGTAGCACAAAATTTGCACTTCAAGTGTTATAATACCTCAAGCAGATAATCCTTTGAATCAATAACTACAAATTCTGTAGTTATTAGCTTCACTAAAACAAGCAAATGTATGTTTTTAAGTATTGCAAAATTAATTACAGTCATAGTCAACAAGGAAGCTAAGTAGCTAGAGGCACTTATCTATAGCCAGTCTTCATATAACCTTACAAAAATCAAAGAATTCTTCCTGATCGCTACAGTGAGGATGGGTAGCATCACAGCCAGGTAATTGTTGTGTTTCATCATCATAACTGAATCACAGATTTGCATATGGAAGCACAATCATATATGGTTACCTCTTCTTTTGGTTTCCCTTTCTGTTTTCTGTTTAACATTAACCATGGTTTGTTCTGATATCAGAATCAGATATTTATTATTAGTACCTATCTTCTAAACTAGTACTGGATATTATGCTTTAAAGCAGGGGTTCCCAACCTAAGGCCTGTGGGCTGGATCTGGCCCATGGCACCATTTCATGTGACCCCCACTCCTCCAAGGGCATTCAAGAAACAAAGTGGTTGCCCCTTTGAAGCTGTTGGAACAAACGGCCACCCCCATCATGCAGTCAGAGCAAAATGGCTGTCCAGCCCTTGAAACTCACTGAGAGAGCATGACCTGGCTCCCAACTTGAAAAGATTGGGAGCACCTCTCTTAAAGGATTCTTACTTATATATGACAAGGACTAGACATTGCATGTTCTAAACCAAAAAAGGACTAACCTAGAAAAGTAGAAGCAAACAGGTGTTTATATGAGAGGATGTAATCGCCTATTGAAGAAGTGAAAGTTAACCCCCTCCCCCCAGGTCCTTTTTTAGACAAAAACATTTTTATTCAGTAAAACTTTTTGTTGTAGTAAAAGGAGATTTTAATCTGAAGGAATATTGCTCTGTAACTGATGTGTTTTTAATGACTTTTGTACATTGTCCTGCATTTCAACTAATTGGTTCTATATTTCCAGTTGTACTTGTTTGGAGTTTATTGTTAACTGTCTTTCTGACAGTCATTTTTGGAGGGAAAAATGGGTTACAAGTGTAAAAGAACCATCCACACCTCAACTCATCTGAACTGCAATAATTTTCCATGCTTGAAAATGTCAAGGTCATTGTTGCTATTACTTTCTGGCTACGACCTCTGCTATGAAGATAGAGGACAAGAAGAATATTCTGTTTTGCATATGATAGAAATCAATTCAGAGACTATTGTAATAATGCCACAACCATAATAAATCACATTTATGGTCTTTGCAAGTAATAGTGTTACTGTGATCCTGACAGGTTTAAGAATGAAACTATCTAATCAGAGAAAGAGAGAGCTGGTAAGATGAATGGCAGAGATGACAACCCACATGAAGAAAATATCTATCTGCCTTGACAGATAGGCAGAAAGAATGAGGGAATTATTTTTACAAAGCAAAATCCAATTTAATAAAAAGGCCACAAAACAAGAAACTGTGAAAATAAAATAAACCAGGTTCTTTTATTTCCCCCTCTTTGCATTGCAAACAGAATAAATCAAAGACAACATGCAAAAAAAAGTTAGTATAACAACTTATAAATCAATAACTAGCTGATCTGGAGACATTTTTCTTCTAACAAAAACCCAGCAGGATTCTAAAGACTGTGGCTGATTATATGCTCAGTAATATTTGGCAAGATTATATTTTAAAAGGCGTTCAAGGATAAATGTTTGGATTTGAAGACAAAGATCAATATCGCACTACAAAAACATTTCTATAGGGAAAATATTTTATTTTGGTCTCCTGGCAGCTCTCTCTCTCTCTCTCTCTCTCTCTCTCTCTCTCTCTCTCTCTCTCTCTCTCTCTCACACACACACACACACACACACACACACACACACACACACACAGAGAGAGAGAGAGAGAGAGAGAGAGAGAGAATAAAAATTATTTTACAATCATTCAATCATCAGGAGATTGTGACCCTCCAGGAATCCTGTGGACTATTTTTAGGAAATCTAGATATCACAATGTACCAGGAGACTGGGGGGGGAAATATGAGCAGTTCCAAGGTTTACAAAAACAGTTTCTAAGGAATAGAATGCAAATTAAGAGAACAGAATTTTATACTTCCATATTAGGAGATGTCTGTGGTGAGTTTTATGTCTAGCTTGATCACACGTGTGGAATAATGCCATCTCAGATATCATCATAGATTTGAACAAGATTTAGAGATGTAGGCTAGACAAATCCAGCCATTACATAATAGAAAAACAATTGGCTGGACTGGAACAATCAAGGTATTTAATAAATGTGTTATGTGTGGAAATACTATAACATATTTATCCCAACAGATTATATCACACATTTATATTCAGAAAATTGAAGATTATGAAAAAGATGAAACAAGGAAAGCTTATTCATGTGTTGCAAGAAATGACACATTTTCTTTGAAGGGCAGAAAATATTATGATTTTCCCTTGGTTTTATTAATCAGCCATCTACAATGTGTTTGTTAACTTTATTTAGGTAGAAATCAATCTTTGACTGCTGGGCTGCAATTACAGGTAGTTCTTGTTGCTAATGTAAATTCATAACAATCAAGGTTTCTTTACAGTTAAATGTACTGTTTACATTTAATATGGATAATATCCAACTGAGTTATTCACATTACTGAAATACCTGATTATTACACATGTACAGTATTGTGGAAAATGGCCATTTATATTATTTCATGGGGTTGCTCAGAACTCTTCCTATGGGCTACAAATAGCAAATTTAATTAATAAGTAGCACTAAGCATAATTACAATTATTCTCAATGCCTGTACCTTAGGGAGTTTTTAGGGTTTTTTAAAATAAAAACAATAGTATGAATCATATTTGTTAAAACTAAATCTGAAGGAGATACTATCAGTCTGTTCCATTATGCAAAAATAATTCCACGGAAGTATTTATCAGTCCCATGAAGACTACCACACAGAAAAGTAATTCATGATTGAAGCTGTTGTGAAGAAACACTTTAATCAACTAATAATCACATTAAATTGCATCCTGGAAAACTCATGGAGTCACTGCACTTAGATTAAGTGTCAAAGCTCAATCTGAGCTTCTTAAAAGGCAGCCAGTTTCAGTTTACTATCATATGTCTTATTTAAACAAAAAAAATGCTAATGCACCTGGCAGCTACTTGACATACAAGACTCTCAGAAAAATGGTGCATTACACCGTGGTGCTGGCATTTGCTTCTCCAACCATTTGGGTAATGAGATGTAATTTTGAAAACAATTTTTCAAGTAAGTATAGCCTTAGAACTTTCTTCTTTTAAAATAGGAGAGGGAGCATTTTTCCTGGCTACAATTCCTACTACATATGTTTTGCCCAAAGGATAATTTTTGTAGCTATTTTAAAATTCAGATAATTTTGTGACATCTGAGCTTGGATGAAAAACATACTTTTTATATTTTGGAATTTTTAAAGCCAAAAAGGTTGAAGGTACTATATATACTCGACTATAAGTTGTCTCAAATATAAGTCGAGGTACCTAATTTAGACCTCTAAAACTAGGAAAATAGATTGACCCGAGTACAGTAATACCCTGGATAACAATTGCATCGGATAACACTAGAATCGAATAACGATGCAAGTTTTTTGGGGAAAAACTTGCATCGGATAACGATTCTGGATAATGATTCTTAGCGTTATTCGAGGCAATGGTCTGTGGGTGTGGGGTGGTTTGGGTAGACCGCAGCGGTCTCTGCGACTGAATAGGGTCGGGGAAAAGCACGTGCCTTTCCCCCTACCCTACTGCAGTCGCAGAGACTGCTTGTGTCTCTTTCCCTCCCTGAATTTAAACTACAGGGAGAGACTGCTTGTGTCTCTTTCTTTCCCTCCCTGTATTTAAACTACAGGGAGGGGAAAAGAGAGAGATGTGATTGGTTCTCTAGAGACCCAATCACGTCTCTCTCTTTCCCCCCTCCCTGTAGTTTAAATACAGGGAGGGAAAGAGACACAAGCAGTCTCTGCGACTGAATAGGGTCGGGGAAAAGCACGTGCCTTTCCCCCTACCCTACTGCAGTCGCAGAGACTGCTTGTGTCTCTTTCCCTCCCTGAATTTAAACTACAGGGAGAGACTGCTTGTGTCTCTTTCTTTCCCTCCCTGTATTTAAACTACAGGGAGGGGAAAAGAGAGAGATGTGATGGTTCTCTAGAGACCCAATCACGTCTCTCTCTTTCCCCCTCCCTGTAGTTTAAATACAGGGAGGGAAAGAGACACAAGCAGTCTCTGCGACTGCAGTAGGGTTGGGGGAAAGGCACGCTTTTCCCCAACCGTACTGCAGTCGCAGAGACCGCTGCGGGTGGGGGGGTGGCTTTAAAGACAGGGAGGAAAAGAAAGAGACCCAATCGGGTCTCTTTTTTTCCCTGCCTGCCTTTAAAGCGGTTTGTCCCTGAAGTCAGGGCTTTTTTTTTTTTAGCATTGTTCAATGCATGCATCGGACAACGCTAAAAATCGGATAACATCATGACTTGTGGAATATACACAATTCAGTCACCATCATGCTTTGGAATAGTGTGGAGCGTGCGTTTGCCGTTGAGGCCTACTTTTTGAGCGATTGTTCAGTGATTGCAACCCAGCATACAGCCTGCTACGCTGGAAAGAGTCATGACAAATGTCAGAAATCAGTTTACTCAGTGTATGGAGAATGGGGGACGTCACCTACCTGATTTGATCTTCAAAACTGTGTAAAACAAAACTTTAGGTATGCGCCTACATTATAAAAACAAATAAAAATTTTCTGATTCATACAATGGGTTTTATTAAGTTTTGAAAACAGGAATTGATGCTGGAGGAAGAAGAATGGGTAACAATTATAATGGAAGAAAATAATTTTGTCTCTATGCATCTGCAGCAGAATAAGAGTGAAGAAAATGTATGATGTGGGGTAAAAAAAGAGACTAAATTTTTGTCACTCTTTGATGCCTCCATGAATAGATGTAATCCTACTAAGAATACATCCACTTAAATCAAGAAAAGGAACACTGATGTGATTGGCAGTGATTTTGAAAAAGGTTTTATTGTATGTGTGTATGTACATGGAGTGCATATTCTGTAGCTGTATATACACCATGCCTCTATAAATATTCTTTCATCTTGTCCTCTGTCTTTTCCCTTTTGTTGAGCTCTAACATGTTCCCTAAAGTTTCAAGCCCTACACAATGTCTAGACAACATTCTCCTATTTGCTTTGCATATCCATGCATTTACATTTGACAATCAAAGTAGGAAAAATCCTTCAGCTCCAGGGACTTCCTGCCACTATTAATGTAAAATAAATGCATTAATTAAAATAATTAAAATGCATAAGGCTGAGAAGATTTTCTGCCCTTTGCACATACAGAGAAGATTCATAGAGAATATTCCTTAGCAGCACAGTCTTGCTGAAATTGAAACAAAATCCTAAAGCTGATGTCAGAACAAAGAGGGGAAATGGTTTCTTATCAACTGCTAGTATATACAGTACAGGTTTCTACACAGAAACAGTAACAAAAATATATCATCAGGCATGAGCAGCAGATCATAATATGGTTATCAGTGGAACGATTACTTTGAACTTCTTGACTTTTGAGTACAAATGTCAACAGTAAACCTACTTTAAAATAGTACTTTCCATTAAATAGTCACATGTTTACAAATAAAGGCACTCCAGTGGCAAACAGGTGCTTGAAATACACTGTGGGCAGATAAGCATCTAGCAACACAGAGAAGTTTGCAAATTCATTGCCACAGATGTGCACTATAAGCAAAAGCACTTCCAGTACAATAGTCCTTGGGGAGAAAGAGTGCCAGCTGGGTTTGGAATGCTTCAAAGAGAGCCACAGTTGTGCATCCAAGGACAACTGCTATTTTACAATCTCTGCAAAAAGATGTCCAGTGGCTGGAGAGAGAGAAAGATGCACTTCTTCTTGTTTCATCCCAATCAAATGATTATTACTGCTCTTACCAAAGGCAACAGACTCTCGCAGCATGAAAGAACTGCACATATAGACTGCACATATATACTGTACTTTGACATCTGAGAAAGCTGGCTTATTGATATCATTATTGTTCTTATATACTATTAGGTCATCTCTGACTTATGGCAATCATATGAATGAGAGATTTCCAAAATGCCCTGTCCTCAAGAGTCCTGTTCAGCTTTTGTAAGCTCAAACTACAATACAGTAATACCCCAGATAATGTTATGACTTGGTTCCACAAGTCATGACGTTATCCGATTTTTAGCGTTGTCCGATGCATGCATCAAACAACGCTTTAAAAAAAAAGGCCCTGACTTCAGGGACAAACTGCTTTAAAGGCAGGCAGGGACAGAACTTTTCCTCCCTGCCTTTAAAGCCACCCCCACCCGCAGCTGTTAAATTTAAACTACAGGAAGAGAGAGGCTTGTGTTTTTTTCTTCCCCTCCCTGTATTTAAAACACAACCCTCTCTCTTCCTGTAGTTTAAATACAGGGAGGAAAAAAGAACTGCTTCCGTCTTTCTCTCTCTCCCTTTCCCTCCCTGTATTTAAACTGCAGGGAGGGGGAAAGAGAGAGATGGGATTGGTTCTCTAGAGAACCAATCATGTCTCTCTCTTTCCCCCTTCCCTGTACTTTATATACAGGGAGGGAAAGAGACAAGGAGGCTTTGCGACTGCAGTAGGGTCGGGGAAAGGCGGGTGCTTTTCCCCGACCCTACTGCAGTGGCAGAAACCACTGCAGCTGGGGGGTGGATTGGGTAGTTCTACCCAAACCACCCCACACCCGCAGACCATTGTATCAGACAACGCTAAAAGAATCGTTATCCAATGCAAGTTTTTTCCAAAAAATTTGCATAGTTATCCGATTCTAGCGTTATCCGATGCAGTCGTTATCCGGGGTATTACTTTATTAAGTAATTATACTTATATACCATCCCATAGTGCACTCTCTGAGCGGTTCACAAGTTAATTAGCATTTTGCCCCCAACATGCTAGGTACTTATTTTACCAACCTCAGAAGGAGAAGTCAACCTTGAGCCCCAAGTCAGGATTGAACTCAGAACCTTTTGATTGCAGTACAGCAGTTTTAACCACTGCGCCACCTTGGCTCCTTTATTAAAGCAGAGTCAATGCTACATAGTTATACTTTACATATCCTTCATATTTATAAAGCACAAAAACAAGACAATCTTAAAGCTTTATATCAGCCACAGTACTGCTTCTTTGGCATACAGATTAAAATTGTACACAAAATATCAAACTGTACAATGCAGCAAATGAATTAATCATCATCATTATGTTAGAGCTGTAAACCTGGAATGGACCCTATAGCACATCGGGTCCAGCCCCTGTCAAGGAAGCACAGTGGAAATCAAATGCACAACTTCTGGCTCCACAGCCAGTTATCTATAAATCACAGAGCTATCCAGAAGTTCATTGATCTACGTAACAAACATTTCTCCTTCCACATTGGAAAACCCCCCTACAAAACCAATAAAGTAAGGGAATTATTTACTTTACACACTATCTTGGATGATACATTTCCCATCTGAGCTCAGATACTGAAATACTGAATGTGTTTCTCTAATAATTTTTTGAACAATTCAATGTATCGATCTGCGAGATGAAATGTTTTCTCAACTCAACCAAAAAAGTGATTTTAGGATTATCCTTTTAGAGGGTTGTTAAAAATTCTTCACATCTCAATTGCCAGCAAATGAATAAATAGCAAGAGGAACATAGAAAAAATTTTAAGTAGATATTTATTACAGGAAAAAGCAATTATAGTTTCAGTCTAAAATGTAACTACAATTATAGAAATTATAAAACCTGAATATGTTCTTTTCTATAATTACCACTGAAGTCGAAATTCATTTAATTAATTGATTAGAAAGGCAATTTGAGAAAGAGCATTTAAAACTGACTGATTTCTTGACAATATGCAATTCCCTCCTTCTGGGGGCACCCTGGGCAAGTAATGCAACAAGTGAAGAAAGGAATTTGTGGATTATTGCAATTCATAGCTATTCTATAACACCTTTCTGACCTTCTCCCACTCTCTTGTGAACAACTGTGACCACTACAGTATGCTTTCATCTGCATGCAACCTGTGGGTCATTTACACAGTTCTAACCTATAATGGATTTTTAAACCACATTCCTCTTCACAACTGGGAGAGAGTTTGGAGGATAAGGGTAGGGAATGTTGCTCTGGGTTCACAAGTATATTTCCCCTATGAGACTAACATTGGCTGAGATGAGAAACATTATTAATACACTGGTAATGAGATAGCAACTTTGTTTGAGAAATAACAGTGGGCAAATTGTTACATTGCAATATAGCGTCCAAAGCAATTCAGTCCTTTTCACAGCTGCTTTTCATTTTTCCAAAAATCTCTCAGACGATCTAGAAATTATAGACACCCATTTCCATCATTCATGGGCTGTCTTCTGCTGAACCCACCCAACAATCTGATCACTCAGACTAAGAATTCATTAGGTAACAAACTTCGTTTTCAGTCCTTGTTCTATGAAAGCAAACTATGTGTAACTTTACATGTGACTTCTTCGTCCAACCCCTTTGTGGACCATTAATGTGATTCTTAACTACTTTATTCCTCCTCACTATTTTTTCACTGCTGTACTCTGACATGCTTAAAAAACAGCTATGGCCTTGGGAGACAATGCAATTCAGTCCTCAATGCAATTCACTCCCCATCTTCATAGCTCCAACTTTGTTGAGATTAATACAGAGAAGCTGATCAAGAAATTGACTGAAGAAACCACCTCTTGTTCATCTCATCTTCATCTTGATTCTGATAGCTACAAATTGCCAGCCCAAAGATACTGGATGACCAGAAGGACTCACAATTCATCTTTCATTTTAGTGCACTAATTTGCAGCTGAAGTGTGAAAACATAAACGGTCAACATGAAATAACAAACCCTTTAATGGGAAACAGATAGAAGTGAATGTGTTTTCATATTGGGACAATTAAAGAGATTAAACCTGTACACTTTCTCATCATGTAATTGTGCTCTTTAAAAGAATCCACTGTTATCAGAAGCCTGGCATAAAATCAACAAACATATTCTGGTATCCAAAGATGGAACTATATAATCAATACTGTTGCTCTTTTATGGAGTCATTATTTAGCAGGAAACAGGCTTACACAGAAAGGTCTAAACATTTCACCAGCCTTCAACCATTCCAATTTCTTTCTCCAAATTACAGTTTCAGCATTTGCATTTTCAAAAAACAAAATGTCCTAAAAACATCACATAACAGAATGTTCTACTCTTAAGATGTTGTGGAGTAGAATGCATACAAAAACAGTAACAAAATGGATGAAAATATATAAATTATTTTAATGACAGTATTGACTGATCACAGCAAGAGCAGGAGTTTTAAAAATGCACTTGCTAGTTCCATTAGATGTCTGAGTGTTTTAGTAAAGAAAATGAGAATTTAGGTGTATCAAGCAAATCTCTCTCCTGGGTATTGAAAGGATGAACACTATGTCATCGCTAGTTTACTAAGCAGAAGCTTCTCATACAAGCAGGTTCTCTTTAAAAATCATGTGGGTTGAATCCAGTTCCAGCTATAGGAGACCTACTAAAATCAAAGGGCAAAGTTCCCATTACTTGGAACTGGTAAATACAGTTACTTCCCAAAGCATTATTCTGCTACAGTTGGGAAAAACACTGAATTTAGCTTGCTGTTGTAGTAGCAGAAATACTGGGCCCTTGTAGTAACAGCTCTGGAACATCACAGCATACGGAGGTTTCACTGGAAAACACTGGCAAATGAGACCAAAAATATTTAATTATAAATATACTTCTTTCATGGTATGATTATCGGTTACTAAATGACAAAACAAGACAAAACACCACTGAAAAGAATATGAGAACTGACAGTTGTAATATTTATCTACTAATGCAGGAAGAATAAGGGCACTTGAATGCAGCTGGGTACAATTATGAGCATTTAAAAAGCAGATTTTCATATATTAATTGTAATTATTTGAATGGCTAAATTGATGTTGAAATTTTAACATGCAACCTCTTATATCTTTTCTGTCTGTGACATGATTTGAAGAGGGTTGATTTAGTTTCCAAATGAGGGGAACCAATTTTGGTTTAAAGCAAAATTTGCAGTTGACACTATAAACCTAAAATGAATGACATTCATGTCAGCCTTCATCTTTGCTTTCAAAATATGGACCTTTGATCCATTCTTTTTCTACTTTAATTCCCTCCTAAATAAGCACAACAGGATAAATCTGTGCATTTTCAAAAGTTGCAGAAATAAGAGTAAACCTTCAACATTAGTGCATAATATTTCTTATATAAGTGATTACCAAAGCAATGGAAGGGTTTCCACCATTTATTTCTATGGAAGAAACTGGAAAATCTATTATAAAGTGGGCTAGTGCTACTATATTGTAACCTGATTTAAACTATGCTTTTAAAACGTTTTAGAATACAGGACTTGTATTAAGAGACAACATATTTTATCCCATATCGACAGGGGATACAGTGAACTCTGCATTATGATGCACATACTGGAGTCATACCAAATGGGGGATTTGGTGCGAGTGCTTCCACTGATCTTCACATGCACTCATGATATTGCTGCAGAGGAAGCAGCATTCAGTAGAACACAGTTCCTTCTCAAGCAGTGTCCAGTTCTGGTTATGCATCTCACATATATATTTTATGTACTTCAGGGATTTTTACTGAACATTTTCAGAAGCGAAGCCGCAGATACTGAAACCATGGATTCAGAGAGGTGACTTCTATTCAGGAATTCGGAGGACATTTTATTAATATCATGATTCTGTGTGATTCCCTGCATATTCACTGCATGACACAATAAATCAAATTAAAAAAACAAAGTATCACTATTCCCAAAGAGGAATACCCTCAATATAAAATAAAAAGTTACAGTCAAAGCTTTATCACCAAAAGCAATACATTCCCTGACATACATCAACTTCTATCACTCCAGACATGAACACACCAATGGCTCTGTTTGCACCTTAACATGCAGTTAATATCTGAAAGGTAGCTGATTGTATAGTTTTACCACAATACTCACAAGTACTGAGAGCATGTGGAGTGGATGCAGAGACAAGACTTTAAGTAAAATCACCACCTTCTGAATATTTTTTTTCCAGTTTAAAAAATATTGCTTCAATCAAACCATGCAATTTTCATGCAAATAATCCATGATTGCTGCCAAAGGCATGCACCAATGAGGGTTTGGGTTTGGGCAATGACAAGGCGAAGAAAGTGGCTTCATTTTGGCAGTCCAGGGATTGATCAGGACATGAAAAAAGAAGATCCACTCACTCTGGTCAACAATTCTTGTGCCCTGGCAGAACTATTTCAGATGGTCCACTGTATTTCCACCCTCCCAACATACACATGCACTTTTCTGTTGCTTGGTGTTGAAATGAGTCTTACCAAACTTTTATTGGAAAGTTCAGTCAAACCTTGCATAAAGAGCGCCTTGCTTAAAGAGTAACTCACTTAAAGAGCAGAATTTTCTCTGAATGTTTGTTTCGCTTAACAAATAAAACCAACCAAAAACTCGCTTAACAAATAAATCAGGGTTCGCAATCTCCCCCACCAGAAGTCACAATTGGTCACTTACAATGGTGTTGCGCTTAAAGAGCAAACTTGCTTGAAGAGCAATCCTGTGGAACGCATTATGCTCTTTAAGGGAGGTACAACTGTAGCTCTTTTCTATATAACAAAGCAAAGGAATCTCTACATAATCTGTAAGAAACCCACACCTCTGCTCAAGCTTTTTTAAAAGTACTAATGGAGTGCTACTTAAAATCTTCTGACCTAAGTGGTCCCTGCAGACATTGCCTGCAAATGGGAAGTCTCACGCAAACTGCTGGATACAAAGAGACAATAAAAATAAACAATATTTTCAGTAGGAATGAAAGAGAGTAGAAAGTCATGGGGAAATAGCAGTGAATTAAAAAAAAAGCAGGGCTGTAACTAGGATGGGAAAACTAAGACTTTGCCCCCAAGGCACCAGAATTTAAAGTAGGAGTGAATCTACTTGTGAGTGTTAGCTAATGAAATTACATTCCTTCTTCTAAAAACAAACTTTCACAAGAAAACACATGCATCACAGAATAAGATGTGAATCAATCCATAAGTTGTTTTTACTCCTGAAGTGCTAACGTGAATACAGCAAGATCAAGTAGTCACTTCACTACATGTGCTCAAATCATTTTCCCCACTGTTAATTCTGCAATGCATGTGGTGTTTCAAACTGAACTGTAAGTAAAAGAGCGAATTAACATGAGAAATATTAGTTTATTGGCTCTCTCAAAGCCCGGTGTACAAAGTTACTAGTAAAGTGACTGAAAGAGTCAGGAAAATATAATGTAAAATTAAATGTGCCTAAATTTTGGTTAGTAATTTAAGAAAGTTGCCCTCTAAGTCAGGAGTTCTCAACCTTTTTAAGCCGGGGGCCGGATCACGCTCTCTCAAACAGCTTTGGGGGTTGGATGGCTATTTTGCCCTTCCTTCACCACATGGTACTTCTGGGTGTGGTGGAGGCAGTGGGGGACTACATGAAATGGTGCCATGAGCCACTTCTGGCCTATGGGCCACAGGTTGAGAATCCTTGCTCTAAGTAATCGGAATAATAGAAAGGAAGGGGGAGGGGATATTCCAGTAGAAGTGTAGGTCTTTGTAAAAGTCTCCCTTGCTCAAAAGCCAGTTGTATCCAACTCTAGGGAGCAGTGTTCATCTCCATTTACAGCCAAAGAGCCAGTGCTGCCTGCATCTGCAGGTGTTTCTGTGGTTATGTGGCAGGCATGACTAGATGATGGAGCACACATAATGCTATTACCTTTCTCACCAAAGTGGTACCTATTTATCTACTTGCAATTTCTTGCTTTTGAACTGGTAGGTTGGCAGGAGCTGGGACATATGGCAGTGGCTCATTGTGCAGCACTTGGCTTTTGAACTGTTGACCTGCTGATCTTCCAGTCATTAACCACTAAGCCTTTGCAGCCTCACCCAAGGTAGTAGTGTAGCCAAATATGAGTGAATTAATTGTTAGTGCTCAGCATAAAGATTCTTCTACAATGATTGTCGGTAATGGTAAGCTGCAGAAATATGACATTTTTTAGCTAGTATAATTGGCCAGGCTATACAGTCATAACAAGTGCAAAAATTTTGTCCTCTTTTTCATCTGGTAAGCAGTATTTGCAGTAAGGATTTTAAAAAGCATTCCTAACCATATATTTATTTGCATACAATTGTTCTGAAGATGAATTGTTAAATATATCATGTGCCTGCACAGTTAAAAATTACTACTGGTTTATATTTATAATCATACAAAGCACTTCAAAATGCTAATGTTCATGTAATGCAAACATTTCATCCATTTGGAGCCATTTTGCTTCTATGTTCTTCCAATTACATTCTCTGTAAGTACACTCTACAAGAGAGAAATTGTTATGTAAATGTATTTGCATTTCATGGATTGTATTAAATAACTGCTAACAGAAATGTATAATTTAGCTGCATGTTATCCTACAACATTAGAATTAAACAGTAACTGTGCAGTGCAAAACTCACTAGGCTGATGTCAATATCACTTGGCTCACCATTATCACAGTTATGAAGTGAATTTGTATCTCTACCTTTTTGTTTAGTGGATAGAAAATCAGTTATTTCTAATGCAACAGAGGACTTGTGGAGAAATGCTTATTAATAATTGGCAGCTCCAGACAAAGCTCTTTAGCTAGGCATAGTTTAAAGCAAGAGTCCGACACTTAAGAATTTGGTGCTATAACCTGACTCTGAGGTTCTTATTATTATACCAGCTAGTTTTTCGGCTTCAGTCATGTTTTATCTCAGTCTGAAAAATGAACTGATAACGTAGACATCCAGTGCCCCTGCAGAGGTCACTAGATTCCAATTTGGACTCTAGACGAATTATTTGTAAGAGTGGTTTCAAAAACAAAATTGAAACACTCAACTCAGTTAAGCCTGACAATAAGAAAAATTGAATAGAAATAGGTAAGAAAAAAATCAGCTTGTACTGCAGGACGGAATGAGCTCCCGTTAATATCCCAGCTCCTGCCAACCTAGCAGTTCAAAAGCAATTGCAAGTAGATAAATAGGACCACTTCAGTGGGAAGGTAACAGCATCCTGTGTGCTCTGGTGTCTAGTCATGCCTGCCACATGACCACAAAAAACTTTTGCAGAGGCAGACAGCGCTGGCTCTTCGGCTTTGAAAAAGAGATGAGAGCGGGAGAGAGCGGGATGGAGGTCATCCGTCCATCCTAGCCCTTCTCGACCTCTCAGCGGCCTTCGATACCATCGATCATGGTATCTTTCTGGGGAGGCTCCAAGGATTGGGGATCCGGGGCACTGTGTTGTCCTGGTTTTCCTCATTTCTGAGGGGCAGGACCCAGTCGGTGTGGCTGGAGAAGGAGAAGTCCAGCCCTAGGCCCCTTCAATATGGGGTGCCTCAGGGTTCGGTACTCTCTCCTCTCCTATTTAATATCTACATGTAGCCGCTGGGTGAGATCATCCGTTCCCACGGGGTGAGGTATCATCAATATGCAGATGATACCCAGCTATACATCTCGGCCCGTGGGGACCCAAGCGGTGCAGTGGAAGTCCTCTCCAGGTGTCTGGAGGCTGTGAGGGTCTGGATGGGGGACAACGGGCTACAACTGAATCCTGGTAAGACTGAGTGGCTATGGGTGAGGGGTCCTGTGTTATCACAGGAGTTGCCAACTTTGGTTCTGGATGGGGCAGTCTTGCCCCAGAAGGACCCGGTGCGTAATCTGGGGGTCCTCCTGGACTCACGACTACTGTTCGAAGAACAGGTGGCAGCCATGGCCAGGAGGGCTTTTGCACAACTTCGTGTAATTTGCCAGTTACGCCCCCTCCTAGACCGGGACGCCTTGCTCATGGTCACACATGCCTTGGTCACCTCCAGACTTGATTACTGTAATGCGCTCTACATGGGGCTGCCCTTGGTGACCATTCGGAGGCTACAGCTGGTTCAGAACGCGGCGGCTCGGGTAGTGATGGGGTGCGGGCGTTATGCTCGGGCCTCACCACTGCTCCAGGAGCTGCACTGGTTGCCAGTATGCCTCCGGGTGCAATTCAAGGTGCTGGTCATTACCTTTAAAGCCCTATATGGTAGTGGGCCAGGATACCTAAGAGACCGCATCACCCTAAGAATGTCTGCCCGGCCCACTAGGACAGACCGGAGGGGCTCTCTTGTGACTCCATCTGCTAGGGAGGCTCGTCTTACGAGCACTAGGAAGAGGGCCTTCTCCGTGTTCGCCCCGGCCCTTTGGAACCTCCTTCCAATAGAGCTGCGCCTGCAGACGGAGCTCCTCCCATTTCGAAAGGGGTTAAAGACATGGCTGGCAGGTCAAGTGTGGGGACACAACAATGTAGGTTCCCATCCAGGATGGCTAATTTAAGGGTAGCCATCCCCCCCACCACCTGGTATTTGTACCTGTCATCACTTGTTTTTATCGGTTTTTAACGTTTTAACGTTTTAATGTTTTAAATTTTTGCTTCTGATGAACTCGTGAATTTTTAATGTTTTATGATGTTGTGTGTTTATAGATTACCCATTGCGGTAATACATTTTGTAAGCCGCCCAGAGTCAGGTCTTCCCGAGTGGGGCGGGGTATCAAATTCAAACAAATAAAAAAATAATTTAAAAAAATGAGCACTGAACCCTAGAGTTGGATACGACTAGCATTTGAGCAAGGGAAACCTTTACCTTTACTAGTGAAACCAGAGCTTTTAAAAATTGCATCCTTTTGTGTACTCTTTTAGTGCACTCTCAATTCCCAATTTAAACACTGCACCACCAGCACAGGTACACTTTTCAGACAACAAAGCTGAAATACCAATGCTTGAGATGATATAGAAGCATAGTAAGAACATTAACTACAGACAATATAGTCTTTCTTCTCACAAACTGTAAGAAAAGAGCATGACTGATAAGAGACACAATCCTCAATGGTAAAAGTTGAAACCTAATTCACTGATTCACAGCAAACAAAGTTTTGTGGCAAACTGAAAACACATTTCTCCAAATGTGTAGATGAGTGGGTTTAAGAGGAAAAGACGGAAAGATAAGGATTTTTAAAAATCAGTTATATGAACATAAAAGTAACTCTTGCTTTTAAAGAAAACCTATGCACCATCTCTGATTTTTCAATATACACTAATATATATTATATTATGCTCAATCTCTCCTGGAGCATTTCACTCCACAAAGCCCATCTATTGCTTCTTGAGCATCACTACACAAGTACACATAGGACTTCCTATAGTCGCTTGTGTTTGTGTCAAATTTTCATGCATAAATAATAAGAATGCCAACTATATTCCCCACATATTCTATTTCAGCATGAAGCAAAACATTCTAGTTCTGCATAAGCCAAAAAGTGGACAAGAACAGATTCCTTCGGAATAATCTTGCATAATTCTTTAGGCCACTTTGACTGACATTAACGTCTACATTGTTAGAAGGTCAGGTGAAATGAGTTTTTCAAAAACCTTCCCTTGTGCCCATTCAGAAAGGGAAAACATTCATACTGAATAAATGTTTTCAGAAAGATTTTCTAAAAGTTAACCATATGTTATCAACAAATCTGTACTATGGATGACAAAAGTATTCATTCACTCACCTATTTTATTACATTAGCAGCTCCCTCTCTGCTTAATTAATATTTACTGATAAACTTCCATCCTCTGAAGAAATCTTGGTTTGAAGGTACATTCACGTCTGTTTCAAGCCTCCAAAAGAGAGTCCTATTTTCCTGCAAGGGAAAAAAGAGTGGTTCTTTTGCTGTACTCTTGTCTCATTAAGTCTCAGTGTACATACACAAATGAAAGAACAGCTACTGAAATATGTCAGTGGGAAGAAGTAGACAGAGAGTGGGCTCTTACCAACAGTCCATATGGATTTCTACCTGACAGCTAGCTATTCTGCTTACAAGCAGATTCAGCTGCTACAGGGAGTCCATCTTCAGACCAACTCACTGGTTTCAGTGGTGAGTTAGGGACTATAAATAGAACTGCTGCCCTGGGGGGGCTGAGATTGCTGCCAGTAAGGTTACCATCAGTTAAGCAACACCCAAGAGTGTCATTTCTTAAATAATTCTAAAAGGGGAAGATACCACCTCTGAACATTTTTCTCAATGTCTTACAAAGTTCCAACTAGGAAAAGAATTTATTCCTGCTCTAGCAAAGGTTGCCCTTACCCAAAAGCCAGTTGTATTTGACTCTAGGGTTCAGTGCTCATCTCCATTTATAGCCAAAGAGTTTACAGATCTTTCTGTGGACATGTGGTAGGCATGAATAGACACCACAGTGCATGGAATGCTGTTTACCTTCCCACCAAAGTGCTACCTATTTATATACTTGCAATTTCTTGCTTTCGAACTGCTAGGTTGGCAGGAGCTGGGACAGAGACAGGAGCTCACTCCATCATGGAGTACTCAGGTCTTGAACTGGTGACCTGCCAACCTTCCAGTCATCAAGTTCAATGTCTTAAACACCATGCCACTGCAGTCCCTAATTCCTCCTCTACTAGACCACAAATAGGTATCTGGGAGAGTGAAAACATGGAGGCAATGATGGAACCACTATCTGGTAATCACCAGCAAGAAGACCTGCCAATCTTGGCATTACATAGAAAGGGCAATAGACTACTGGTTCTTATGCTTTCCTTCCTGTTTGAAATCTAACCAGACAAACCATGAGGACATTTAAGGTAGACTTTACAGACTTAAAATCCTCTGTCTAATGACAAGTCAGTTGTAGAAATAAAAGAAATCCAGATATTTATTCTGGATGAAAGTACAGATGCAGCCTATATTAGAGAGCTATACTGTACAGTATTAGGATGAACATTTCTTCTGCCAAACAACAACAATAACATTCAATATTTCAACATTAATCTCTGAAATAAATAGGCATTTATGGTTTGGACTAAATTTCTGTTGCAGAGTCTGCAATTCTATTTCACTTTTAATTAGAAAATTCCAGGGAATACTGGAAAGTCCCAAGCAGTCCATACTTTGCCCACCCTTGATCTCCAGCCCTATAACACCTTAGGGCAGGGGTGCCCAAATGTTTTGGGCCGTGGGCCGATCATGTGGTTCAGGAAGCCGGTGCAGCCCCTGACACCAATTCATCCGGCCCGCGAAGCCCTCGTCGCTCCTGGAAGCAGAAGTAAAATGTGCCCATACGGGAGTGGTAACTCAAACCATTTTTGTAGCTTGCCAGAGTATGCTGATGATACATTACTCTGTTTTACCTTGTTAATACCAAAGAAACAGTCAACAGGGTTTGATAATGGCCTGGATAAAGGTGGACAAACTGAAATTAAAATATAACAAGATATTGCTGGTGGTCAGTAGAAAATCAAACTTAGATAATGACTTTCTACCTTTTTTAATATAAGAATTGTGACTCTCCTGTGAGGCCAGGCTTGTGGCTCAGCTATCTACAGTATGGTTTGTACCTATCCAGATGGCAAGGTCTTCAAGAGAGGTCCTCTTGACAATACTGACAGCTGCTGAAGCCTCCTTGACAGATACACAGGAGACTTTCCTTCTGTGTTATTTCCACATTGTGGAATGCATTACCTTCAGAACTATAACCAGTCCCCATTCTTGCTGCTTTTAGCAAGAAACCTTAATTTATTGCAACAATTGCAACTACCTGTCTATAGACTAAACTTTTAATTAGTTTATTGTATCAAAAATGTTAATGACTTAATGGATGCATCTGCTTTCAGCTTACTATTTTTATTGTTTTATTATGGTCATAATTTACAGTAAGCATTACCCTGTAGTAAAAAGTTGGAGTAGAAAATGCAATAAATAAATAAAACAGTAGCTTGCAAATACTGAAGTGGAGTCATCAACACAGCACTCACAGACAGCATAAACTCTCCAGACTAGTTCCCATGGCCACTTCCAATCTATTTTTCCCCACATAATTTTTAAAAAGCTTTTTCTATTAAACCTGAGATAGCAGGAAAACAAAGTGATAGATTTCGCCAGCCCTTCACTTGTTAACTGCAGAATGCCTCTGGACCCCTTCAAATAGGCAGCTAAAGGTCATTGTCCTTATTTCCAAGATACTTCCCAGCCAGTTAATATTCCTTTACAGGAAGACTAAAGGGAATGAAGGTATGGTCTTGGCCAGGGATTTTCAACATGCAGCCCATGGACTGGATGCAGCCCACAGAACCATTTCATGTGGGCCCACCACCACCTCCACCACACCAGGAAGTGCCATGTGGTGCAGGAAGGGCAACATGGCCATCCAGCCCCGGAAGCTGTCTGAAGGAGTATCACCAGGGGTGTGCAGGCTACCCTAAAAGGGTGCTGGACCAGGAGTGATTAGGATGTCTAACCCTAAAAAATTATATATGTTCCCACTCACCTTCTAATTTCAACTCCCCTTTGGGGACTTGAACCAACAACCTCCTGCTTACAAGACAAAATTGCAACCTCTTAAGCCATGGTGGCTCCTCTATCAACATAACTGCTTTTGGTAATCTTATAACAGAGAACTCTGTTAACCAGAGAGGATATCATTGCTTTAACAAATCAGGTTTAAAAAGAAATCTTTAGTGGATAAGTGATTAGTGTTTTTGACTACACCCAAAAAGTACAGAGTTTGATTCCCGCTTCCTATTATAAATATAATTACAATTATAATAATAAAATAATAAAAATAAAATTACTGTTCCATGTTGCATCATTTCTTCAAACAGAGGGTCTCTCCTAAGACAGAGTTTGATTCCCATTTAGGGCTTCTACAGCCCAAATGCAACGATATCTTCTCTGGTTAACATATAGTTCTCTGTTCTGAGATTGCCAAAAGCAGTTCCTTTGGTAGTGGAGACGCCAAAGGCTTAGAGGTTGAAATTTTGCCTTGTAAACAGGAGGTCGAGGTTCCATTCCCCAGGAAGGATGGTGGGAACATGTATCATGGCCAGAGACAAGGCAGGAGGGAGGCGTCCACCCTCTTAGTATCGCTGCCCTCCCCCTGCTTCTCCTTGAGTTAAGCCCTGTGCAGGGCTGGCTTGGCTTCTCCCTTGCCGCCCTTTGGTTAAGAAAAAAAAATCCACCTGCAGGGGTGGAGTGGGACATTGCCCAATTGCCCAATACCCCAGCATACCACTGAGTGTGACCCAGCCCTCAACTTTAAAAGGTTGAAAACTACTGGTCTTGACACTGCCTGGTGAATCTGGGGGACTTGGGAGTAACCTGGGAAGCAACAATCCAGGGAGTTTTACCTGTTGAGGGCAGTGGTGGGGTGGAGGCAGTTAATGGGAGTTCAACCTTGATTTTTCAAGTTGCAGAGACTTTAATATCATCAGCCATCTTCCTCAACCTTCCTCACTCTCTGCAAGTTAGATGAAGTCCTCTCAATTGCTACCCGAGGAATGGGTTTCCATAGAAACAAATTATTATTGCAAGCTAGCCCTATGAGGGTGGTTTGATCTTAAATGGACAACTTAAAGCCATTACCTTTACCAAACAAACAAAAAATAAACCTCTTTGTCAATTGCTAATATGCACTCATTCTGTGGCCTGCATGCGGTGCTCTTAAACTGGCAGGGCTTAAAATCTACAGTTCCTCTATCATGAAAACTTCCCATCACCACTGTTCTAGGATTAATTTATCTGTTAATTTTCTGTGACTTTCCACATTTCTAAAAAAAATGGTACACAGCTCATTCTAATGCCTAAAGTACAAGTGGTTTATTCAACACTGACATTTCAGCAAGTACCACAATGGGCAAACCCAATTATTACAAAATCTCCTGAATCATCCGATCCAAAGGCAGAGAATATTTTATGCATAAACAGAAATAACTCAAAAATATATGGTAGGAAATATTTCAATTTACTATAGGTTGGTGTACAATATTTTTCAGTATAGAAAACATACCAGATAGATAGGTTTGAATAGTTTAAGACTACATTTGGACCTGATCTGATATAGTTTTGTATCTGATCCACACCAGTCTGAATTTGATTGATAAGGCTCCGGATTTGATGTAAGCAGTTGCACAGTGCTAGAAGAATCATGAATGAATAGACAATGGGCCAGAAGAGAAATAAACAAAAAAAAACAAACACTTCCACAAAGTGTCTGATCTGTTTAGCTGTAAAGTAACATAGTAAATACCAGTCACAGGCAATCACTACTGTTAAAAGAGATCAAAATCACTTAGTTTGGGAGCAGATCAATCTTTGTGGCAATATCAATGACAAAATAAGGTATGCAAGTCAGGGCATATAAACAGTTTTGATAATTTATTTATTTCTGAAATGGTTTCTGTATTGCTGCATTCATAGATTTTGGTTGCATGACTGCCTCAAAATAATCCTGCAAAAAATTGAATTTTACTTGCTGGTACCTTAGGAACAAATAATATTATTTTATACAATCATTCTGAGCTTCCAGTTCCATTCCACCCTTATTTTTCCACGTACTGTATCATTGTTCTTCTTTGTTAGTCTGCATAACTAACCTTAAAAAAGAAGACAAATATTCCTTTACACTACTGGAACAGAAACCTGTCAGTATTACAATATGTTGAACTGGTATGTATAGCTGAATCTTCTTCCCCCAGGACATAATTACAGAGTATGCCATATTGATGGCAAACAGCTAACAGACCTCTACACAAGCTTCATTACAGATGACCTTCTTGACTTGGCAAAGTTCCATAAAAATAATAAAATAAATAAATAAAACTAAAATTATTTCAACATGTCCAGATAGGGTTAAACCTATCTTGATGACTACCTTGATACTACTGAGATATTCTCTAATAACTTTTCTTTACTGTAGGAGTACCAGGAGTAACAAATATCAAATAAAGTAAAAATATTGAATTAGGGCAAAACCATTCCTTTCACCAACTTCTGTGCTGTTACCAGTCTCCTGAATAAAACTGATCATGTTTCTAACTACTGTTAGTCCATCAAATGCATATTATTTTCTCTATCAGTGGGTA
Source organism: Furcifer pardalis (assembly GCA_030440675.1). Classification (NCBI taxonomy): domain Eukaryota; kingdom Metazoa; phylum Chordata; class Lepidosauria; order Squamata; family Chamaeleonidae; genus Furcifer; species Furcifer pardalis. The sequence continues at coordinate 70,889,710 of CP126897.1, read as the reverse complement.
GTTTCAATAAACAAATAAATAAAAATATAACAAAATTCAAGCAATATTATTTAACTGCTCATTTAACTATTTATTATTTTGTCTTTTTGTCTTGTTTTGTTTACTCTCTGATTTAACTACCCAGTTTCACTTGGTTACTGCTTGTTGCTGACTATGCTCAATGAAATAAATGCCTGTCTGCAAAGCTAGATATGAAGAGTTTGATTTCCCACTCTACTTTGTAGGAGAAGAACACTGGGCAAGTAACACTGTTCCAGAGCACCACAAAAGAAGGGAATCATAAAAGACTTCTGAATGTTGCATATTTAGAAACCTGGAAAAGATCACCATTATCAAAATTAACTGGTTGTTGTTGTTATAAGTAAACTTGTTTCCCATCAGTACTGGTGCAGAAGGCTGACCCAAGGAATGCAGAACCAAGCCTAAAATTTAGAAGTCCTAAAAATGTATGGATAAAGTAATATCATCATCACTACCACCACCAAAACTACCATCAGAACTTCCCACTCATTTTTGCAGGACATCTTCCAACACCTCCTTCCAAAAAAGCATGAGGCTATCTAAAAAAAGGTGTTCCCAACCTATGGCCTGTGGGCTGGTGGGGCCAAATTCCCACCAAAACTGGAAGTGCCCCGACATCACTAGAAGTGCCGAAACTGCCATGTTTTCACACTGAAACACTGCTAAAATGTGGTGGAGAAGAATTTAATAATGGTGTGAAATTGTTCTTCCCTCACTCCCTCCTCCAAGGAAAGCAGTGTAGGTAGGGAAAATGCCTGGAAACATGGCACAAATGTATGTGCCCCTGCATCTGCTACCAGTGGGAAGAACCATGTGACCAGCCCCTCAGCTGACTGAGGGGTGGTGGTCAGGCCCCTGGCAGGAAAAGGTTGGGAACCCCTGGTTCAAAGGATATATGTTGCTACTCCTGTGTTTCAATGTACACTGAAACTTTGCCTCAACCTGCAAATGCAGGCTCACTGGCTTGTTTACCACTACCATTTAAACATTTTCAACTATGCTAATCTAAACTTAATTTTAAAAAGGTCAAGGTCAAGGTTGCCCTTGCTCAAAAGCCAGTCCTATCCAACTCTAGGGTGCAGTGCTCATCTCTGTTTATATCCAAAGAGCCAGCGCTGTCTGCATCTACTGATGTTTCCGTGGACATATAGCAGCCATGACTAAACACTGAAGTGCATGGAATGCTGTTTTTAAAAAATAAAAAAACACACACACATGCATACTCTAAAGGTGAATTAGAAAGGTTATTAGAGTGTTCTGTTACAATCTTCATGAGAAATACAAACCTTACACCACAGCCTGGGGAAATGTAGTATGACCTAGTAAACATTGTAGCCAAGTTTAAATAATATTCCCTGCAGTCATATCTCACTGAATACTACACACAGAGTTCATTAACATTAGTGAACAATACCAGAACTAGATCATGTACCAAAAAGTTTTATATTAGGCTTTGCTCCTATAAAGGGTCAAAACATGCTATAAACATCAGCCTGAGGAAAGATTTACATGGATTGTTGTTTGCATGAGTTGCATATTGCATAAGGTACTGACTGAACTATTATGATCATTCCAATGGAATCCACTGAGTTCAAAGGGACATTGACAAATAATGTGTAATAAGCTTGACACTTTAGAAATCCGGTGCTCCTGCCTCCTTCCAGCTTTCAGAACACGAATAGGTACAAGATCACTGCACTCTTCTAGTATGATTTCCTAAATATCTAAATATGCTGCACAAGGTTATCGGAAGTATCTCCTTGCATGTACTATACAGTACTTCTCAAATTTTTTACAGTACAATGCAAAATTTGCATTGTAAACATAACTGTTAAACATATCTTTTGAACATAAGTGTAAATATATATACAACAAATCTCAAAAATTTACATACTCTTCCATGGGGCTGATTTTAGCCCATTACAATTAGAAATTATAAAACTCCCCAAACAAAACTGCACAGCAAACATTGAGGCTCTCTTAAGTGCTAAAGATTACATCACCACTTCCATATAAATATACCAAGTGAGAGACTTTTGACTGGAACACTTTGTACTACTTTGAACAAAACAGCACCTTTATATACAGAATAAAAATATTTCTACATCAAGGTTTGTATTCTAGCCTTTGATAAGTCATTCTATTAGAGTAAAGGTTTATGGATTCCTCAAGGAAGTGTCTTTATTTCTATATTATATTCAAATTTGATTTTCTCTCATCAATTGACACAAAAATCTCTTAATTGGCAATCCACATGACCCACATATTGAACAGTAAATCGAGTGACTGCTCAGACCCTTGAAGGCATGAATCAGAGGCAGAGTGACTGTTCTTTCTACAAGATGAGATAGTACCCAGAGATTCACAAAATCTCTCATTTGTGAAAGATGTCTCAGCTGAGAATATTTTGAACATTGCAGTGTGTTAAGGGACTAATAACTACAGTGGTACCTCGCTTAAAGAGCATAATTCGTTCCACAGGATTGCTCTTTAAGTGAGTTTGCTCTTTAAGCGAAACACCATTGTAAGTCACCAATTGTGGGAGGGATTGAGAACCCCGATTTATTTGTTAAGCGAGTTTTTGGTTGGTTTTATTTGTTAAGTGAAGCAAACATTCAGAGAAAATTTTGCTCTTTAAGCGAGGTGCTCTTTAAGCGAGACACTCTTTATGCGAGGTTTGACTGTATTTGGAAACCAAACTTCAGATATTATAAAGAAAATAGAGTACGCAAGTCATATGTAACTCATGTTTTTATTACAGTTTAAAATAATTATTTTAAGTTTGTTCAAATATCATAATAATTACATTAAAGTTTCCTGCTGATATTTCTTCATATCAAAAAGTCTGCTTAAAGGTTTAACATCTTCTTACAAGCTATATAATTACCAAACAGATTTATTCTGGTTGTTCTTTACAAGAAACCTTAAAAGTGGTGTGAAATTATTTCCTTATTTGGTAAAATATAGAATATTACACTGCTACATACAAGAACTATAAAGCTAATTTCCATGACATGACAATCCTCCATTGGAACTAAGAAACAGAATATTGTGCTTGCTTTAATAACTATCAAAACAGATAACCTTCTAAACAGACACACTTACAAATAGCCTGGCATATTACTGACACTGGGCACCCATAACCTTCAAAGTCATGCACATCAACCAAAGAGAATTGTGCTCAAAGGAAAAAGAAATTGCAGCCACATCATGTTACAGGCATTTATGCATTTATGTCCACCCTCCCACTGTCAGATATGATCACAACCCTATGATCTAGAAAGCTAGTGATTAAAGGGTCAACGGGGATAAAGAAACAAATACAATTGGTAAATACTGAACATATGAAGCCAATTTAAAAATATATCAAATGTTAAAAATTGATAGCCCTTTCTCTTCTTCCAATAAATTGAAACAGCTAAAATGATGGAGTAAAATTATTTATTTATTTTTATTTATTTATTTAAATTTGTTTATCGCCCTCCTCCCCGAAGGTACCCAGGGTGATTCCCAACACAATCATCAAGACAACAATTTAAAACCAATTTTGAAATTAAAAGTTTTAAAAGAAGCTTTAAAACGTAGCATTAAAAACCAGGCATTATAGCTAGGCATTATAGCTAGGAGGCACTGGGTGTCAAACCATCCAGCCAGCTGGGGAAATTGATCCATCCATTCCCCAGACCTGACCTGCCAGCCAGGTTTTCAATCCTTTCCTGAAGGACAGCAGCTCTGTTTGCAGGCGTAGTTCTATTGGGAGGAGGTTCCACAGGGCCGGAGCGGACACAGAGAAGGCCCTCCTAGTGCCAGAGAGGTGCGCCTCTCTGGCCGATGGCACAACCAGAGAGCCTCTCCGGCCCACTCTGGTGGGACGGGCAGATGTCCTTGGGACGATGCGGTCTCTTAAGTATCCTGGTCCACTACCATGTAGGGCTTTAAAGGTAATAACCAGCACCTTGAATTGCACCCAGAGGCAAACTGGGAGCCAGTGCAGCTCCCTCAGCAGCGGTGAGGCACGGGCATAATGCCTGCATCCCAACACTACTCGTGCAGCTGCATTCTGGACCAGCTGAAGCCTCTGAATGGTCACCAAGGGTAGCCCCATGTAGAGCGCAGGTAGTATTAGACAAACTGAGATTTTGATTTGTGATCAAAGAAGAAATGGGGGGGGGACTTTCCCTCTTTGTAGGTACAGCACTACAAAGATCAACAAGGGAATTTTTTTCACTCTCCCTGTCCCTCTGCAGAGGATCAGAGAAAGTGTTTCATTTGCCTGCATGGAAAGTGGCTCATCAGCCACTTCATCAAACAAGCAAAGGTTTGTTGTAGGATATTTGGACAGTTTTAGCAACCCAAAATTGAGTGAGCTCATAATGTACATCTCTAAATTTATACAATCTTTAACTTATTAGAGAGATAGAGGTGGCTTTATCTTTACTATCTCTAGTCTCCTGGTAAGGTGACAATCACATCACTCTGGCCAAGAACATTCACAGAAAGAAAAATGAGTTTTCGAGCCAAGCTTTTGATTAGAAAAAATATGGGAGAAATTGTGTTCAGAAACAACAACTAGAAGCACTCCTGATGCTGCCACAAGTTTTGTGAAGAAGGACAGGCAAGACATAGAAGATGAGCATGATGGAAAGCATATTGAATGTCCCCTTCCATACACATATGCCCAACTGTCTGCAAAAGCTTACCTGAAAAGTTTCAACTACATATTTGTGTGTCTTTTTCATTAGAGGTCACTATGTGCTTAAAGGCAGCCACTCCATCAAACCTACTTCCTCTAATAGTAAGAGTAAAAATGCCTACCTTTGAAATTACATGAATCTAAATATTTATGTCAGAGGCACCACCAGCATATAATAACATACAAAGCTAAAATTAGCATGTCTAAAACAAAAAGGAATTGAAAGGACTAGATGACATCCACCTAATATGGGGCCACCTCAACAGCATCTCCTCTTCCCAACGTAAGGTCCTCCTCAATGCACATTGAAGGGCATTGTGTGCATTGTATCATATGGGCAATTGTTTGTTCTTCTCCATGCTCACTCAGGCTACAATCTATTGGGAAACCCCACTTTTCACATTAGCCCTTGATCTTCCTACCCTGGTACACAGTCTGTTTAAAGCTTTCTACACAGGCCATGGTTGTTCGTAGCCAGACAAAAGAGAATCATGTGGTGCTGCCCTGTTATCTGGTTATCTTGCCTTCCTAAGTTCTAGGGTGGTCTGTGGGGGCTGGTTGTTCAGGGGGGCATAAGTTATGAGGAAACTGTGCCTTGATGTCAGTCTCTGCTTTGGTGGCTGGTGATCAAATAACAGATGTTTCTGAGGATCTTGCTTTTACCCACTCTTTCTGAGCAGCATTTTCTAGGCAAAAAGTTGGTGGCGGGATGCCAGCTAAGTAATGCACTTTTTGTACTGGGGTTGGTTTTAGGCATTCTGTGACCAATCTCGCCATTTCATTGAGGGCCACATCCGCCTGCTTTGCATGCACTGATCTGCACCACAGTGGACTAGCATACTCTCCTGCGGAGTAACATAAAACTAACACAGATGTTCTTAATGTGTGTGGTTGGGCACCCCAACTTGTGCCTATTATTTCCCTCAAAATATTGTTCCTGGCAAAAACCTTCTGTTTAGGTATTTATTTTTTAAACACACAGTTAAGTTTTCAGGAAATGTGCAGCATTACATTAAACAGAACAGGATAAATAGAAATTCTAGTGGAGCCTTCATGGCTCTCTGATGTCTTCAGTATCACAGCTAGACTTATCTCTTCAGCTCCAGAGTAAGACATTATTAGGTTCATGTCATACAGACATGTTTGTTGATCTGTTTGCCAACCACCTGCCTCATGAATAGAACCCTCTCTATTTCCCCATAATATAAACTCAGTAAAGAAATACTTATAACAGTTTAAATGCCATAAAAAGGGCTACAGTGTAGATATCAAAAAGCTTACACAAATAAATCTCCAATATAAATATTTCTATTTAAAATCTATACCTTTCAGCAAGCTGTAAAAAAGTAGCTAGTTGACTTTAAGATACTTCTGTGTTACTTTTTATCAATTTACTGTAATTCTGACAAAGTGGTAACTCATTAAAATGGCTGTTTTTGTAATTTCTTTACTCAAACAATTGGAAGAATTATTATCCAAAAACAAGAGTGGGTCACACATTTATTAAAATGCTAAAATGGGTTTTAAAAAAACAGGCTTGTTTTCAAACCCTGTTTGGAATAAAGTAATTGCCTAATCTCATTTCTGAATTTTGCAAAAGGACTTTGCTTTTTTTCCTGTAAACATTTTAGCAAAAATTCATAAAATTTATTAATTTAAATACCACTGTTTATTATCAGTGTACTTTAAGTGTTGCTAAATAATATTTTCAGTGGCAATGTACTTCAAACAAACCACACTTTGCCAAGTATTCTAATAATCTATCTAATAAGGACTGCAGAGGCTCAAGTAGTTAAGACACTGACTGGAAGGTGGCAGGTGAGCAGTTCGAGACCTATGTACTGCACAACGCAATGAGTTGCCATCTCCGTCCCAGCTCCTGCCAACCTAGCAGTTCGAAAGCAAGAAATTGCAAGTAGATAAATAGGGACCACTTCGGTGGGAAGGTAACAGCATTCCATGCACTCCGGTGTCTAGTCATGCCTGCCACATGACCATGGAAACGTCTGCAGAAGCAGACAGTGCTGGCTCTTCGGCTTAGAAACAGAGATAGGCACTGACCCCTAGAGTCGGTTACGACTGGCTTTCGAGCAAGGGAAACCTTTACCTTTACAGGACAAGTTGCCACTTACTTTAGACCTTTCCAGGGTTCTGAAGTATCTTTACCTGGCTATTTTTGCTTTGTGACCTTTGAGCTCTTTGCTTATTAGACCTATTGCTTCAGCCATCTGTTCAAAACCCCATCTACCTCCCCAGATTTGACTCAGACCTTACCATAGCTAGAAATTGGCAATACATAGAGGGAAAGAATAATAACTAAAAATAATAAAAGTATATTCAAGTGTTGTAATCCTTTGTCCTTTTGTTGTTCATAACGCTGAGTAAAATCCTCCCTAAATACATATGGGAAAGTGGTTGGACTTGCCAAGATTGCAATCAATTGTTAGAACAATGTGATGAAACAAAATCAGTGCTTAAGTAGACATTCCATGACAGAAATCCTGATTATTATTATTTTTTTTCTTCATTTAGGAATTTATTCACTTACAGCCAGCAATTAAAGAGTCACCAATGGAATTCCTGGGAACATGAAAGATCAGTTGCCACCCAGCTCCAAGAATCACAGAAACTCCTTAATTGTCAGCTGGAAGAAAATGAATATAATGCATATAATGAATATAATGAATATAATGCATGGGACCTTCATCTGCCCTCCGCATCACAGCATGAATGACACCAGTTGAATGATCCAGTTCCCCAAGTCACTTTCTGGTCCTGAGCCCTTTTGGCACACAAAGTCCTCATCAGCCCCAGGCCAATTATTAATGAAGCTGCTGCCTTCCTTCAAGATGGATTCAAGTAGGATTTAATCCACTTAGGGACCATCACCCTTCCCTGTGGACTTCTCCAACCAAGGTCATTAGTCCTCAGGGTTGTCAGGTTGGTTAACCAACACCTAACACTCAGTGGAGGGAAAGAGGTGGTGGGGAAGTGACGTCGGCCAGGCTGGGCTGGGTGGGGCTTCCCCTTGATGGGGTGCATGCCATCAGAAAGGCATCTGCATGCCACTTCTGGCATGCATGCCATAGGTTCGCTACCACAGATCTAGTCTATTACCATAGCAGGAGAATCTGGCCAGACTAGTTTCTAGAGAAAGACAAATATGGATTTTCAAAGGAAAGTCCTTTTGAAAAGCAAACAAAGATATAGACTGTTTTAGTCCCCCTGCTTCCAAAAAAATATCCTTACTCAATTTTTGAGTTGTTGTTTTCTTACCTCTGACTTATTTCAGAAATTTTAGGACTCAGCCAAATGGGCCCCAATTCTCACAAATATTTTCCGTCAACAAAAACACACTGAAACTTATTAGAGAACCTCATTAAAGGCGCAGAAGTTCTCATCTGACTATACTCATTTACTCCCACCTTCCTTATTACAATATTACCCTTGTCCCAAAAGATTGCTATTTTGCAAACTAAATTCAGTCCGCAGGCACTCTTACTGGCTGCATGGTATTCTGATGTCATTTCATTCACTACATGTGATCTCAGGGCCACTCTGTGAAGGAAGCTGTCATAGTGGCAAAGCAAGAATAGATCTCAGACACAGCAGAAACAGCAGTGAAAGAGGCAAACAATATTAGGATGTGTGTTTTCAAGAATTTAAAAAAACATATAAATCAAAGGAGATATTCAGCTGAGATATACAAAGAGTGATTCAAATAATCTAATTCACAAAGCACAGATTAGATCATAGACTGGCTCCATAAAACTGTCATGCTCAAGTTTTCAGCACACATAACAAAACAATTACCTTTGCTTGATCAATGGTGCTCCTTCTGATACCTCATCTCTGTTCTCTACTATCATTTGTTTTATTCCAGCTAACCAACTTTGCATGTTTCCATTTCCTAGGCCACTATCTTATTTCCTTGCATGACAACATCGCCAACATTGTAATATTTTGCAGCTTTTCCAACACATTTTTGGTGCTGGAAACGTTTTCAACTGTATGTGAAGCTTTCTTTTTACACTTCCCCTGGCTACAATATTTTGTTCTCCAAATGAATGAGACTTTTCTGAACTAGGAAGATTACTTGTAACTACAGTGGTTGCTTTTAGTGTGTTTAGTAAAGGTAAAGGTCACCCTTGCTCAAAAGCCAGTTGGTCCAACTCTAGGGTTTGGTGCTCATCTTTGTTTAGCAAAAACCATAGCAAAAGAGCCAGCACTGTCTGCATATGCAGACATTTCTGTGGTCATGTGGCAGGCATGACTAGACACCAGAGTGCATGGAATGCTGTTTATCTTCCCACCGAAGTGGTCCCTATTTATCTACTTGCAATTTCTTGTTTTTGAACTGCTAGGTTGGTAGGAGCTGGGACAGAGATGGTAGCTCCATCATGCATCACTTGGATCTCAAGTTGATGACCTCCCAACCTTTCAGTCATCAAGTGCAGCGTCTTAACCACTAAGCCACTGCAGTTCATTGGTATTCTTACCAGGGTAGCAACCACTCATTTAGATCAGCAGTATTTTAAAGCTACAGTCAATACTTCAAGTATGTCCTATTGAATTCAGTGGAACTTACTTCCCATCAAATATACATATCATCATGCTGATGGTGGAATATGTCAACATTAATTCACATCATGAACTACGTTTAAAAAATGGACATACCAATGTATGGTTATTCAAATGTGTGGTGAGAAATGTTGGTTTTATTTTTGAAATTGGATTTTCATTACAATAATAATGGACAAGCATGAAGTGCCAATTTCACTAACACATGCACACATAGGTATGCATGTAGAATTTATAAATAATTTGCTTCAAAAGTGACGGGAAAACATTAAATGATTGTCAGTTTTCTCTGAGATATCCTATGTTCTGCCTTGTACACAAACAAGCATAAATCCTCAGCAGTCCAAACCAGGAGCATTTAATACAGAAAAATTATAATTTGAATCAGCAGTGGACAAAGTAGAGCTCACCAGTAATTTCTGGAAATACATATCCCAGAATGTCACGCCATTCTATATGTTGAATAGAGCTGAATAGAGAGTTGCTATTTTTTTCTTAGCCCTGTCTTAAATAAAATTTATGAATTTTCCTGTAGCAAGGGTTTCCAAAAAAGCACAAGAAAAATATAAACTAGTTTCCTACTTTTGCTGTGTCTGCACATAAAATCTATGGAGAGATTGGCCTCTCTTTCTCTCTTTTTCCCTTTTTGTTGTGTAGTGGACAGTTGTTCAGGTATACTCTATATTGATATACAAAGAAATAGCAGTTTTTTTGTGGTGGTACAGTATACTGAGAATGGGATAAAGGTTGATAAGAGCAAATCAACTGATCAGCCTATTCAGTTGTAGTGTTTGCTTATTTTCAAAGCAAATAATAAAGGCATGCTATCAGGTCAATTCTGACTTATGGTGATCATTCTCAGGATTTTCTAGGTAGAAAATACAAAGCAGTAGTTTAATATTCCTTTCTTCTGGAGTGTCATTGGATTGTGCAGCTATACAAGCTGGCTCTTCTTCCTAGAGCCACAGTGAAAAATCAAACTCCCACCTCTAGCTCAGGGTTTCTCAAACTGTTAAAGTCAGAGGCTGGGTCACATTCCCTCAAACACTTGAGGGGGCCAGACTGGTTGTCCACCACACCGCCTGCCATTTATGATGGCCGTAAATGAGTTCACGGTCAATTCTGGCAATGGCAGCAGAAGCTGGAGCGAGGGCAGAGGTTGCATTATTTGGTGCCATGGGCCATATATTGAGAACCCCTGCTCTAGCTCCTCAGCCAGATATATAAACCATTGAGCTATCCAGTCAGTTACAAAAGCAAATCTTGATATAATGAAAAGAACTATGCAGGTCCTCATTGTAATCAACATTTGTTATACCTTCCATGCTCCTGCTATGTTGTCTGAGCAATATTAATTGCCTTCAGTATTCCTATAAGTACTGTATCATTTCCTATTCTCCATTCAACCATCAACCAGACATAATCCCAGTTCTTTTTTTTTTGTTCAGTCGCACAGTCGATTCTGACCCTTTGCTCTTTATAGCTTTAAAATACTGCTAGATCAAACACTACTAAATTACATGTACAAAAGTGATATACTGTACACTACATTCTTTGAGCTACAGGTTTCTTCATAAAAAGGATGTCTCAAGTGAAATCATGATCCTGATAAAATGAAAAAGCAGTGTTCTTAACCAAAAGACAATATATATTTGGAGATGTCACACTTAGAAAGTGAAATATTTCTTTGAAGCAGAGGTTAAACAAAAAAAATTGCATATCTAAAATATTCTTATAATAATAAGCATGGGCTGACTTATGGTGATCCTTTTCAGGCTATCCTAGGTAGAGAATATACAGAAGTGGTTTACTACTGTCTTCTTCTGAAAGCATACAGGGACTGTGAGTTTGCCCAAGCCCACATAGGCTGCCAAGGAGTCACAGTCAAACTCCCAACCTTTGACTCTTTAGCCAAATACCTAAACCATCAATGAGCTATGCAGCATGGTTACATGCTGTCAAATCAATTCAGATTTATGGTTATCCTTTCCAGAATTTTCAAGGTAGAGAATACTCAGAAATAGTTTACCATACCCTTCTTCTGGGAGTAACCTGGGATTGTACAGTTTGTCCATGACTACACAGATTAGTTATTCTTAGAAGAGATACAATGGGAAATGAAACAAATAACCTATGGCTTTAAAGCCAGATACAGTACCTAAACCACTGAGCTATCCAGCCAGCTAAATAATCTTATGTACACATTTTGTCTATGATTTTGTATAAAAGTGTTAACTTTATGACCTTCAGTTGCTATTTCAGGATAATCACTTCGTAAGGCTGCAGGACGAATGGGAAATGTTTTGGTTGGATATTTTTATAATTCTATCCTGACATTTGAAAATTTTTGTGTTTGTATGCATTGGCATTGGTGTTTTTTTTTAAAAAAAACAAATATGGCAGAAAGTAAAACTAATAGGTTCATTCATTCCTAGACAAATTAACTTAAACTGATAAGAACAAGTGTGGCCATCAACGTCACCTCTGTCACCATTGATTACACCCAATCCAAATGTTGCAGATGCACATTTAATTTACTAAGGGACTCAAGTTACTTACAAGACTCAGTCACATCAGCAGACATCTATCTAGACTATGTCTCAACTGATTTACCCTCTCCCTTCCCCAGCTGCCTTCATTCATCACACACTTAAATCCAATCTTTTGTTTTTCCCTTTGGTACTTACAACTTTAAGGCATGCAGTATATTTCATAATGCTACATCATATAATAAAATTCCCAAATATTTGTATTTCTTTCAAAGTGCAGACTATAAGCACATGATTTGCATGTGAGACAACAAGGTAAGAAAGTGTTGTTTAACCCTTCCCCTCCAAGGCATTTATTCTTGGAAATGCCTTGAATCTTTTAGAATTCTCAACCAGTATTTGCAAGTCAGGCCCAAAGTATTAACAAAATCAAAAGCAGCCAGAAGGAGTTTCAGGTTAGAAGCAAAATGTTGCCTTTTGAGGATTCTTAACAAGAGAAAGCTCCACTTAAGGCTCATTACATCTAATTTGATTATATACTGTATATACTTGACTTCCAAGTCAAAGCTGAGGCTTAGAAATAAAATTCAAGGGCATATAAAAACTGTCCATAAAGAAATGAACATTATTATCATCAGGATTCTTCTCCAGCTGGAACTAAAAAGCCAGATAAGAATTCTAGTAGTCTCTTCACTTACTGCTACAACCTGTTATGGTCTTTCAATGCCTTCCTTGCAACAACAACAACAAAACCACAATGTTTATTTCATTTTTTTTTAATTTGTACCCCGCCCTCCTCCGAAGACTCAGGGTGGCTTTACAACTAAAAACAATTAAAACACATACATTAAAAAATTAAAATTCAAGTTAAAAACACCGAGGAGAGAGATGGAATATTTAAACAAGCCAGACGACAGAGTTGACTGTCTGGCCCACTCCCCACACATGCCCTGCGAGCCAGGTCTTCACTCCTTTCCTAAAGGGCAGCAACTCCATCTGGAGACATAACTCTGTTGGCAGGAGGTTCCATAGGGCCAGAGCAGACACAGAAAAGGCCCTCCTTCTCATGCTAGAGAGATGAGCCTCTCTAGCTGAAGGTACAACCAGAGAGCCTCTCCAGTCCGCTCTAGTGGGACGGACAAATGTTCTCAGGGTGACACGGTCTCTTAAGTATCCTTCTGCTTCTTTTACCTTGCATGTGGTCATAGCTGATGCAACAGCAGAGTACTGTATTGTACATGCAAGAGGATTAAAGGCAGGACCTTTTTCCTTGCAACTGCACTTGGGAAAGTGGCATCTCCCATGGTCAAAAAGAATCTGTGTCTTAATGAAGAAAAAATGGAAGCAAAGAAGATGGCCCTGAGTCACGACGGCAAGTGGGCGGCAATATAAATTTGAACTACCGTAATAAATAAATAAGTAAAAAGATGAATGAGAAAACCTGGAGTGAACATGGCCAAATTGAGGACCACTTTTTGAAAAATCTGAGCAATCAGATTGGTTTGGAAAAATATCTGAGATTTAATTATGTTTTGGGAAAATCAGTCCCACCTTTCCTTGTACCACATAATGTATCATTCCTTCAGTTAACTGAGTTGCAATTCTAAATATTTGTGATTAAGCAGCAATGGATATGATGGAATTGACTCCAATGGACCTATACACAGTATATAAGACCGCAATAATGTGCAGGGAACTCGTGTTCAGTATCCAAAAGGCTCTTTGCTTCAATACAGTCCAATGCCTAAGCAGAGTTCCAACTATATATTTCCACAGTTGTCTTTTATACAGCTATTGGTCTACATACAATAAATGTCCTTCAGTTTCACTGCCTGCCTGCAACTGTAAATATTGTCAAGTGGATGGTAGATCATAAAATGCAGCTAGTCAGCTGTGCTCCCTCTAACAAGATACAGTACTATTAAGTTATATCCTAAAAGTGTAAACTTGTTTAAGATTATGCTCTCTGCCTTTGCCAGATGTGTGTTACATTCTACGGTATACAGTCTAATTCCAGTGACATGCTTAAAAACACCAGAAACATACAGTAGTTATTATTTTCAGATTCATAAAACCCAGATTCAGGTCCTGTTCAATGCTGGTTATTATTTTAACAGAAAAATGAGATATCAACATTAGGCAAACTAAACTGAATAGCTTTAAGCCACTTCACATAACTCTTGTAAAATTAAAGCCACAATTCTTCTATACATCCTTTGGAAAAATTTCAATTGACTTTAAAATGACTTACTTCTTAGATTGCAGTATTATGCATACTTAAGTGAGGGGGAGAGAACCACTTAACACATCAGGGCTAAAGTAAATATGCATTGGCTTGTTTTACAAATCATTTTTCTTAGTGCACTGTAAGAATAACAATATATTGCTAGATATAAACAACCTCCACTGTTCATGACTGTAAGCACTAGATGACTTCCCTGTAACTAGATCCACAGGTCTTGCACCACAGACCTTTGATGAAGGATATTGCCAGTGTAAGGTAATCACTGAGTATGGGGAGATCCATGGTTAAACTGAAGTCTCTGTCTATCTGAAAGCTATCACTCAATTGCTGATATGATAAAATCAGTAGGAGGAAAGTCAGTCATGCTGTCTTGAAGGTGGGGGTGGGGGTGGGGATAGAATATAACTATGGGCAGTAAAGAAATGAAAGCCAGTACATAAAGTGTGAAACTAAGATTTAGGAGACATGGATTCAAATCCCTCCTTGGCCATAGAAACATGAGATGGCAATGTTAGAACACCCTGCACACTTTGAAAACTCTTTTGGGATAATTAAAAGTAAATAATTGATGTGACTAATAACAACACATAATAATTATTATTTTATTATAAAAACCCTATAAATATTATCCTGAAGCCTTCTAAGATTTCAGGCAATTAAAATTATTAAATGATTAAATATAATGATTAAGAATAATGAAAAACAGTAGATAAAGGAATTTAAATTATCATTCCAAGAAGAAGATGAGGAGGAGGAGGTGGTGGTTTTAAGCACTGGACAACAATGTATACATAGTTATTTCTTTGGAGTACAGTATTTGCTTAAATGCTTCATCCATTTACTGTATATGCCTTTCACAAAGTGATGGTATAATGAGTAAACTACAGTAACTACAAGCAGGTGGCAAGTATAGTAGTATTAGAAGTCACTGTAATTTTTTATTTTCTAAAAAATGGCCAGAAATGCAACTGAAAGAAGGATTCCTTTAAGTTTCATGGCAGCTACTGTATTCATCAAATACATTACTAGCAGCACTAAATCCCCAACTGCTGTTTTTTTTAGTAATTAGATCATTATAAATTGCTATTATTTTCAAAACTCTTCATTCAAACCCTTATTCTTTCTTTTCCTTAAGCAACAAAGTTACTTTTTGGGAAAATGCATCTGGCAACAAACAGCCAAAGAGATTTTAAAATGAAAACACAGTGAGCAGCATCTCCATAATTACTAATGACCCATTTTGGGTTACAGTAGGTTTGTATACAAATTGACCTGTGTTAGGTACAGATAAAGAGTAATCTCAAAAATCCTCCTAAGTCATAAATAAACCAGATAGAATTATTCTCCAGATGGATGTCATGGCACTTTAATTTTCTCAAAATGTAATTATTTTAGAAAATTAGTATAAATGCTAAAGTTAGCAAAGCTTTGCAATAAAACAAACTATTGTATCTCTTGCTCTTACTAATTGCAGTTCACTTGTCATCAACATGGTTCACATGTTTCTTCAAAACATCTCTCCCCTGCTTTAAAGTAAAATTCCACTGAACATTCAACAGTATATACTTAATATCCTATGGCCACAGGAAAAACAACACAGCTACTGTTACATGGGGGAAAGCTTTCCAAGTCACTAACCTCCAAAAGATACTTGCTAGCAAAGTTCTTCACCTTGCCTCTAACCACTAGCTTTCTTCTGTGCTTCTACAAGGAATCATTGGCTAAACATAGACTAGCTACTCCTCATCTCTTCCCAAGCCTAAAGCCTGATTGTTTTACATCACACACTGCATATAAAATTTGAAAAGAATGTCTTGGTTCATGCACAGAGTTCACTTCCTGTGAGGTTCAGAGGGAAAGGACTAGTTCAGAAAATGACTTTTCCATGCAGATTTGAGCTCCAGCAGTTTACATTTTACTAATTATGTAAACCCTTAAAATGTTGGTTATAAAATCATAGCAGAGGCACTGTAAATAGCCCTCTGCAGCTGGTGTCCATTACTGTTGGTGGGATAGTACATGAAGCCCCATGGTGATTAGCAGAGCAAGAATGGCAGATAGAGCCCGTTGGGTTCCACATTCCCAGTGTGGGCAACTGGAAAGCAAGCATTCCAAGAGGTGAACCATAGGTGGGATAAGGAAGCAGGCCATGAGTAGGATGCTGCGGAGGATCACCACAGTGGTAAAGAAGCTTGCCTTGTTAGCTGGAAGGTTGGCACGTCGGCAGTTCAAGACTGGAGTATGCAGTGAGCGCCCATGTCTGTCCCCATCTCCTGCCCACCTAGCAGATCGAAAGCAAGAAATTGCAAGTAGATCAAAAGGGACCACTTCTGTGGGGAAAAGATCTTGGGGACATCAAAGGAGCCTCATTTGGGTGTCCCCTGAGCGTAGTTTCTCCAGCAAAAATCCTTTCAACCCTGAAAGCACCTTTTGTTTTCTTCGGACAGTATTAAAAAAAAAACACCTGAGCCCGAAGCAAGAGGCCGCCTTACCCCCTCCTCGCATGCATGGATGGAGCGTTGGGCAGAAAAGAAATAAAATGGAGCCGCAGATCCGAAGTTGTTGTTCTGCAGAGAGCGAAAGGACCCAGGGATCGCTCGGGCGTCTGCAAAGGTGGCTCAAGGGAGAAGCCTCGCAGCACATCCCACTTGGTACGTTGCTCGGGCGTTTCGAGCAAGGGCGGCCCCGCGCACCTGTCCGTCGGAGCCTCACCCAGTCACGACCGCCTCCCCTCCGATACCGCCCCCCCCCAGCCGGCAACCTCTGGATTCCCTTCACTCTCCCAAGGAGGGACCCGGCGCGCCTCCAACCCCCACCAACTCCACAAAAAGGCGCCTCTTACGTTTTGGAAACTTTGACACACTCACACACCCGGAGGGGCCCGTCCTCGCGCGCCCCCCCAAGTCAGTGCCTACTTAGGTCCAAAGCAAGCCGTATCCGACTCTAGGGCTCGGTGCTCCTCTCCCTTTACACAGCCCACGATCCCGCGCAGACGTTTCCGGGGACACGTGGCGGGGGCACGCCCAGACGCCCGGAACGCCGTTACCTTTCCCGCCCAAGCGGTACCTATTTATCCAGGTGCAATTTCTGCCATTCGGACGGATTTCTGCTAGGTCCTCAGGAGCTGGGACAGAGACGACGGGGGCTCACTCCGTCACGCAACGCTGGAGTCTCGAACTGCCGACCTGTCGACCCTCCAGCCGTCAAGGTTCAGCGGCTCTTATCCCCTCCTTCAAGGGGCGCTTCCGAGCGCCAGAGAGAAGAATTGGTTCCCGGGACTCCCCCTCTTCCCGCCTCAGGACGGCGTGACCGGAATGGGGCGGTGGAGTGTGAGGCGAGGAGGCAGAGCACGAAGAGGCGGGAAGAAGGGGCTCTCTCTCGCCAACTCACCGCTGCTGCTCGGGGCTTCGGCTCCCAGACGCTCCGACCGCCGCCGGGCAGCCGAGCGCCTCATCCTCGCGGGGAGGCTCCCCGCCCGCGCGCCTCACCCGGAGTGGCGCCTTCGGCCAGCCACGCGCCCGCCGGGAGCCGAGCGCGAATGAACGAGGCCCCCCCCCCGCGGGTGGGGGGGGGAGAATTGGAGCAGAGACCCTGCGCCGCGAGACGGGACCCTGCGCCGCGAGACGGCGTCGAGGGAGGGAGGGGGCGAGGCGCGGAGGATGGGGGGGAGGGGGAGCGCCGAAGGTCCTTTCGGCGTTCCCGCCTTTTTCCTCCAGGACCAGCTTCTATGGCACTGATGGGGAACCCCGGCACTCCAGCTGTTCTGGAACTTCAATTCCCAGAAGCCCTGATCAGCAGGAGGACTGTCTTGGGCTTCTGGGAATTTAAGTCCAAATTATTATTATTATTATTATTATTATTATCGTGTGAGAAATTATTCTGGGTTGAAAGGATTTTTGCGGAAGGAACTCCCCTCAGAGAACGCCCAAATGAGGCTCCTTTCCTGTCCCTCAAGAACTGGGACGGAGACGGGCGCTCAATCCGTCAGGCAGTACCCGGGTCTCGAACTGCCGACTTCCCAACCTTCTGGCTAAAAAGGCGAACTCCTTAACCACTGAGCCACGGGCTTGCTGTTGATGCTCCTTTCTTCAAGGACTGGGCGGCAGCTGCCACCCTCTCTATGCTCTTGCCAAGGCACGCTACTCTTCTGCTGGGCACTTGTCCTTCTGCCTACCCCCACCCCCCTCAGACGACGGAGAAGAGCGAGAAGGGGAAGCTGGACGGCCCCGTAAGTGGCGCGCGAGGACCAAGGGTCCGACACGTGTTTGTGGGAGGGAGGGAGGAAAGGAGCGAGCGCCCACGGTCTGAGAAAGCGGGAAACAGCAAATAAAACGTCCTGGACGAAACCCATGCTTTAGAACAGGGGTTCCCAAACTATGGCCCATGGGCCGGATCTAGCACCCAGGTCAATTCATCCAGCCCACGAAGCCCCTGAAGCGAGCAAAGAGGTTTCATGGGCAGGATGAATTGGCCTCTGGATCAGATCCATCCCACAGGCCATAGTGACTGGCCCCCTGAGCCACATGACTAGGCCTGAAAAGTTTGGGCATCCCTCCATTAGAAGAGCAACCCACAGCATGAAGAGTAGGGGGTGGGGGAGGATGAGGAGCTAATCTGGAAGGGAAATGGAAGCCCCTTACTTTTCTTGACTGCAGTGGCTCAAGTGGTTAAGATGCTGACTGGGAGTCGGGAGGTCAGCAGTTTGATTCCCAAGTACTGCAGGATGGAAAGAGTGCCCATCGCTGTTTCAGCTCCTGCCAACCTAGCAGTTTGAAAGCAAGAAATTGCAAGTACAGTTGTACCTCACATAAAGAACATAATGCGTTCCACAGGATTGCTCTTTAAGCAAGTTTGCTCTTTAAGTGAAACACCATTGTAAGTGACCAATTTTGACTTGGGGGGGGGGGATTGCGAATCCTGATTTATTTGTTCAGTGAGTTTTTTGTTGGTTTTATTTGTTAAGCAAAGCGAACATTCAGAGAAAATTCTGCTCTTTAAGTGAGGCGCTCTTTATGCAAGGTTTGATTGTAGATCAATAGGGACCACTTCGGTGGGAAGGAAACAGCATTCCATGCACTTCGGTGTCTAGACATTCCTGCCACATGTCCACAGAAACATCTGCAGACACAGACAGCACTGGCTCTTTGGCTATAAACTGAGATGAGCAATGAACCCTAAAGTCAGATATGACTGGATTTTGAGCAAAGGTGACCTTTAATTCTGGGGAAGGGGCTGCACTGGGTTAGTAGTTAAGACAGTGAGCTTAATGACCAGAAGGTTGGCAGTTTGAAATCCGAGTGCTGTGGAAAGAGGTGAGCTACTGTCTTCTGTCCCTGCTCCTGCCAATCTAGCACTTCTAAAGCAAGAAATTGCAAGTAGATAAATAGGGACCACTTGAGTGGGAAGGTAAACAGTGTTCTATGCACTCCAGTGTCTAGTCATGCCAGCCACATGTCCATGGAAACGTCTGCAAACGTGGACAGCATTGGCTCTTTGGGTATAAACAGAAATGAGCACTGAACCCTAGAGTCAGATATGACTGGCTTTCAAGCAAGGGTGACCTAAATAGGTACCACTTTGGTGGGAAAGGTAACAGCATCATGTGCACTTTGGCAACTAGTCCTGCATGCCATGTGACCACGGAAACATCTGCAAATGCAGACAAGCACTAGTTCTTTAGGTTGGCAGGAGCTGGGACAGAGACGGGAGATTACTTTGCTATGCAGCACTCTGGTCTTGAGGGTCTTCCAGTCCTCAAGTTCAGCATCTTAACCACTAAGCCACCACAGTCCCTTGTCTGTGTAGCAATCCCAAAACAAAGCAAGCTAATTGCACAACACTGAACAGGAACACTACCTATCACCTGATACTGTACTCAGGTGCTCACATTAGTTAATCAGATTTTCCTTTCCATTCCTGGACTATCTATAAATTCAGATGCAAAAACTCTACAGTGGCAAATGTTTAAATGCATGACTACCGGGGAGGTTTGCTACCACAAGATTCCACCAGTGGTGGGCATCAGCAGGTTTGCACCAGTTCACCAGAACCGGTAGCAGAAATTCTGGCTAGCTCCAACCATCCAAGTTTTGAAATAAAGTACCCCTAATTCAGGTGCAAGGCAGGGCTTTCTCCCTGGCCATGCCCACCATACCATGCCCACAGTGTGGTAGTAAAAAAAAATTGGACATCCCCCCCCCACACACACACACACACTGGATTCAACTCACATGGATGGACAAACTGGAGACTGAACAAATAAACAGAGGATAAAACTATCAAATGACAAATGTGATGGATGTCTGGCAGTACTACAGGTGGTATATCTCTCAGCAGCTTTAGTTGGATGGTTGTGAACAGGAAGCTGTCAGCTTGTCTGTGAACTTTTCATAGACAACAGGTTGGCCAATGCAGGCAAATTGATTGGATAAACAGCATGTTTTCTGATGCAGTAGTGCTTTTCTTACACTTTCAACACAAGCTCTTTCCCAGTCACCATTGCTTGCATGGCAGGGAAATGGAGACCTTTCCAAAATCTGATTGATTGTACCTTTAGACATAGTTTTGTCATGTGTGACGTCCCATTAGCCTGAGAGGGAGCTGAAAGTTGCCTAATTTTGACTGAATCATTTCTTGATGGAGCTAAATATTTTTCTTGTTGTCTGCCATCAATTTATTTAACTTGATGAATGGTTCCATTAGTTGGGTACTTGGCTGGGAAGCTAGAGTTCAGGATTTTGATTCCACACTGTGTTTCCCACGAGAACAGCCATGCTGTGTAGCCTTGAGCAAGCTGTACAATCTCAGAGAACACCACCTCCCTACAATTGTGAACTTTTTCAGCTTCTTTCCACTCATAAAATAGGTGATACTTGAAGTTCAAGTTTTCTAAGCCTCTATCATTACCACAATTAATGATTTAATTAAGGCAAAAGTTACTTCTGTGTTTGTACATAATTAGGTAAAAGTAAAGGTCGCCCTTGCTTGAAAGCCAGTCATATCCGACTCTAGGATTCAGTGTCCATCTCTGTTTATAACCAAGGAACCAGGACTGTCTGTGTCTGCAAACATTTATGTGGGCATGTGGCAGGCATGCCTAGTGCACGGAAGTGGTACCAATTTATCTACCTGCAATTTCTTGCTTTCAAACTGCTTGGTTGGCAAGAGTTGTACATGACAAGATTATTCTAAATTTACTAGCTTTCTCACTGTTCTTTGTCATCTTTGAATTGTTATCCCTGATTTTATACATGAAATTTCAAATAATGGCCAGAATCCTGTCAAGACATAATATTACATCATCTTAAATGTGCCAGGCATGCTCCCCCAGGAACAAGGACTGCACAAGTCAATTATATAATCAGTCATGTAGTTACTGTTTCAGCAACTTCAGCAATTGTGGCTACAATGGACATAATGTCAAGTTACACTGACACAGCTACACTACAGGATTTCAGCCATTATTGGGCTGTATTTCTAGCACCATTTTTATTTTTCTCGATAAATGAGCTCTTCAGACTATTGTACATAAAATGAAGACATGAAGTGAGATCATTCAGATACAACATTTAACATTCCTGTACATGTATACATTGTGGTCAGGGTGTATGCATGAATACTAATATGTGGTCACTAATATGTATATTAGTGAATTATATGTTAATGAGTGAGCATATGCCCCAAGGAAATTATATATCAACTCAGTGAGGGCATTTGTAAAATTCAATCCATTTACTTATAATTTAAAACTAATAGAATTTACAGACGTCTATGTCTAGCTAGACATGTGTATATTTATATTGTATCTTGTGCTTTCCTCCAATCATTTTATCTGCCGTATTCCATACAGTTACTGCTGCATCATCAGTCCCATTTTCATCTTGTGTATACTCAATATTTTTACTTTCTGGGAAGTCACATAGGTGTGTCTTTCTACCTGATCACTGGCCATGACTGTTGGGGAACTGAAGAAATTGCAAGCCAATTTTTTAAAAAACAAATGTTTCCTGAGCTCTGGTATAATAATATTTTCGTGTCAGAGATTACTTGGGGTTGAAAGGATTTTTAGGGGATGCCTGAATGAGGCTCCTTTCATGTCCCCAAGTGCAGTTCTCAGGTATCAAAACACAACCTTCAAGTCTCCAGCTCAGCATCTTAACCAGTAAGCCACCGGGGGAGCTCTGGTAAGGAAACATGAAACCAACTGAAAGTGAAGCTGCTGTTTCCTACTTTAGGGGACTCACACCGTAAATGGCAAAACATCTTGATTTTACAGCCAGTAAGATGATTGCAGCCATGAAATAAAAAGGCGACTGATTCTTGGGAAACAAGCTATGAGAAAAGTAGGCACATTACCTTGCAGACAAAAGTCCACATAGTCAAAGCAATGGTATTCCCGGTGGTAATGTATGGTTGTGAGAGCTGGACCATAAGGGAAGTGGAGCACAGAAGAATAGACCCCTTTGAAATTTGGTGTTGGAGGAGAGTCTTGAGAGTACCCTGGACAGCAAGGAGAACAAATAGGTCAATCTTAGAAGAAATCAACCCTGACTGCTCCTTAGAAGGTCAAATAGAAAAGATGAAGCTAAAGTACTTTGGACATCAAATAAGAAGAGAGGATTCACTTGAGAAAGCCTTGGTCCTTGGAAAGGTCTAGGGCAAAAGAAGAAGGGGGCGGCATAAAATGAGATGGCTAGATGGTATTGGTGATGCAATGGGCACAGAGCTGAGCAGTTTGAGAAGGATGGTGGAAGATAGGGGTGCCTGGCATTCAATGGTCCATGGGGTCGGAGGGGGTCGGAATCGACTGTGTGACTGAACAACAAGACGATTTAACCAGATATTAACATCATTGACAATAAACAGAGCAGCCTCCCAGAAGCACCAGCAACAGTTATTCTAAGTGAATATGTTCACACTTTTTAATGCAACCCATGCAAGAATTGCCACAATAGGGATGCTTCTCAGTGCTGCCAAAATGTTTTCCCAAAACAGCCTTTTCAGCTTTGCTTTATTTATAACTAAACCTACATTTTAAGAGAGGTTATAAATAAATCAATTACCAATTGGCAGATGTGACTTTAAAATGTGTCATTTCATGATTTTTGCAGATGTCATGGTTGCTAACATAAACCCTTTTCTGGTAACTATGAGGCATTCTTCTAACAGATGTTTGCAAAATACAGTGGCTGAAATCAAGCAGCATAGCCAGTACCACATAAGGATGATTATGTTAAAATCAGGCATTATGTCTTTTCAAGAAATAAATATCTGACCCATTCCCTGGACACTCATGAGGCTCCTTTCATCATGGGAAAACCATTGGTTGCTCCAGGAGTGGGGAGAGTCTTTAAATTCCAAAAATCACCAGCACCAGTTTGCCCACATCTATGCAAGCTGACTCTTCTCTTTGGAGGCTCAGTGGAGAATTGAACTCCCAACCTTTGACTCTGCAGCCAGATACCAAACCCATTGAGCTATCTAGCTATGTCATTCCATTCATTTCCTATGCTGATGTTCAAAGATACTGTGTTGCCTGGCTTCTTGTTCTCCTGAGATGCTTATAATAATGTTTGGATCAAGTCAGCTTGGGATATAAGTCTCAGTCAGAGCCTACATAATTCCACTGATGGTTTAAGAATACTTCTACAAAGTCAGAGTTAGAAGGATTTTGCTTTTCATAAGGAAACAAAGCTCATGATATAAAAAAAGAATCATATTGAAAACAAAGCACTAATGGCATACTTTTTCACATCTATGAATAATGATCATAAGGGACTTTCTGAATCATAGCCTGATGAGTTTATTATTTGATAATTCTTTCTTTGAGCAAAGATTTCTTTACTTTTTTATGTTACTGTTCAAAATGCAAGTTAACAGTTACAAAGCTTTTCAACTGAAGTGTTACCTTGGTTAGAGATCAGTCAAAATGCAACACAGGACTAAGGACATTTATTTATTTGTTCAAATTTATATTGCTGCCCATTCGCCATGGTGACTCAGGGTGGCTTACAACAATGCAACAACAGTAAAAAAAAATACAGTGAACAAACACAGACCATCCCCCCTCTGGCCATTGGTGGGGGCTGGAGGTGGCGGCGAGACCTCCAGCTTCCTCTTAGTCCATGACAGCTCCTCCCTGCAACCATTGGTGGGGGGCCCATGGAGAACAAAAGATTTTTTCCCCAGATGCTGGTCTGAATATAAAATATGCCAGCCACTGAAAATGTAAGCAAGAACATTACCTGGGAATCATATTTGTTCCTCAGTACATGTTGCACTTTTAACTTTTTAAGGATATAGACATGCATGTGTGTCAGAACTCGCAAAAGTAACCTTTAGGGCAGCGATGGCAAACCTTTTAGAGACCGAGTGCCCAAACTGCAACCCAAAACCCACTTATTTATCACAAAGTGCCAACCCAGCAACAGGGGAAGAAGGAAATGCCCACATTGGGCTGCTGGGCAGAGGGGCGGAGTTAACTCTGTGCTGGGGGAGGGAGGAAGTGCTCCCATTGGACTGTTGGGCAGAGGGGCGGGACAAACTGTGCTGGGGTGAGTGCACAAGTGCACACAGAGAGGGCTCCAAGTGCCATCTCTGGCACCTGTGCCATAAGTTCACCACCACTGCTTTAGGGGCTACAATTTCTAGAATCCTCCAACTCACAGTGTGTATATAGATTATGAGTATCAAACCCAAGCAATTGTTTTTCAAGCTCCTGTGTGTTCACATAATACCAAGTCCCTACCAGACCTTGATCTTCATTATTTCTTGTTATATTCAGACTTTATATTATCCAGGATTCTAAACATGGTTAATGGAGATTGCCTAGCCTTGCACCCTCCTCATGGTGTTAATGTGAATCCAAAAAGGAGAAGGTTCCTCCTTGCATGTAGATTCTACACATAAGCAAGAACCAATTTATTCCATTAATTCTTTATTTTCAGTAGGATTATTTTTGTAGCATAAGCTTTTGTTAGGGCAGTTTATCAATGTTCTGCAATGGCTAATACAGCATATGCCCCCTCCCCTCTCAATGTATGCATTTTTAATCTTTTAACTTGCTTAGTTTTAATATTTTACTGGATTTTATTTTAACTGGATTTTATATTGTGTTTTTATGTCTCTTTTTAACCTTTGTTAGCCACCCTGGGTCTCTTTGAGGAGGGTGGCATATAAGTCTGTAAAATAAAATAAATAAATAAATATGCCACTTTTATTTTTATACCCTTTGAATGCAGTCTGAGTGCAGATGCTATCAGCTTGGACCATGGATCACAAAGAGTTTCGGACATCTCTCTGCTACACTGTGCAGATAAAATGATTGTCAAACTAAAGGATGTTGATACTATTGTGAGTGTTGTAACATTTGGGGCCATAATATTGTTAGACAGAAATATTCCTAATATAAATAACAACACAATGCAAAACCAGGTTACTTATTTTAAATGCCATACAAGTTTTATTTTACACCAACAATATACTTTCACAGTGTTTACATACTTTCCTAAAATACTTTTACATGTTTTGAACTAAACAATGTGAGAACAAGACTGTTTTTGCATGAAATGACATCTGGCAAGGAGATGAGAATAACGGAATGCACTGCTTTATCATAACAACTATCTTCCCACCAGAAATTTTGACCCTCATGGTCACTTGAACAAATCAGTCATATGAAGATGCTAAGCAGAAAATGCATGATACTTTTTGAGATGATCAGATCTGTTTATCTCTGTTTTAAAGTAGTGTTGAACTGGGAAAAGTTCTAACAATTCTTCATCTTTCTGCTGTTTTAAACCTTTGTTATGAATGTTTAAAGTTTTGATATTAATATTATTATAAGTTTATCCTATGATTTTAAACTATGTTGTAAGCCGCCCAGAGTCGGGTTTACCTGATTGGGGCGGGATAGTAAATAGGAATAAATAAAAATAAAATAATTAATAAATAAGTAAAAGTTATCCTCTAAATATGCTCCATTAAAAATATTCTCCCCTGGACCTCCCCTGTTAGAATACTCCAGCCCAGGATTTTTATTTCCTAACAGCTGCTGGTGAGTTTCCTTTTGTCTTGGCAGATGATCCTATTAAAGCCCTGGTTAACTTCTAGAAGGAGGAAATGGCCAGGGCTGTGGACAATGATTGCTCCTAAGTATTCCCTCCCATAGAGTAGAGCCAGTCAAACCCCCTAATTTACCAGAGACCTGCCAGCAATGAAATAGGTGAGATGGAGACCAGATCAATGATGGTGGAAATCTCAGAGTCAATTTGATCAAACAATGGCTAGATGCTAGAGCTTGTATGAAAAACTATTCCATTGCAGTGGTTTCAGAGAAGAAAGGCTATTTTATGCTGCATTTGTGTAAGCATAGAATCATCGAGCAGAGTTGTTTCAAGTGGTGATAGCTATCCCATCAAAATAACAAGATGCTGACTTTCCCTTGATGTTGGTTTTTAGCTCTCTCTCTCTTTTTGCTTGTTAGGTTTTTTAAACTTAATGTTTATGTAATATAGTTTATTTAGTATGAGTTTTAATTGTATTTAATGAGTTATTTATTGTGTTTTTAATTCTATTTGCTTAACTCTTGTGAGCTACTTTATACAGTACTCTTACATTCTGTCCAGAACGGGCTACCTGTGCACAAGAAAAACATATAGTGCTATATTATAGATTTTTCTCTTTATAAAATAGAAATGCAATAGTCAGATCAGCATCTGCTGACACAGAACTGTCCATAAATTAATACAATACTCAATAGCTTTTTTCAACTGCTTTTTAGAACCCATTGCTCTTTAGTGGAGCTTGTCCTTATGCAACTCTCCTTATATATTTTAAAACTATTAATAAAACACAAGTTTGCAAATTAGATACTTTGTCTCTTCCCAGTTATTCCAAACCCCCTTGTAATTTTGGCCCTTAAATGTTGGTAAATCTGAAACATAGGCTTCAACTCAACAAAGATCAACCACCTGCAGGCTAAAGCATTATCGTGTCATCAAATGTACAACCAATCCAAATTAATTCAGTGTTTAATTCTACAAACCAGGCCAAATAATAATAATAAAAGAACAGAACATGAAACCAGTAAGACTAGTATAGTTACCATAATTGATTAGCAATTCTGAGTGCATAGTGCATTTTTAGCTTCTAGCAGATGAGCATTGTGTTTTTGAGATACTTGCTCTGAAACAATGGGTCATAAGCAATTACTGATGACTGTTTCTAGTCAGTTCTTGACATATGACCTACTTTCCCTCCCTCAATAATAAATAAATTTTGATAGGTGTTATTTTAAATATATGTTCTCATAAGGCCAGTCACAGAAATAGGCAATCACATCATTTTTCTCATGTTAATAAACAGGGGGGCCCTGCCCCCCCTTTTTTGCCTTGTTACCTATCTCCAGGCTAGTAATTTCTGTTCAGTCATCACAAGAATGACACTTATGCCACAGCACCCTCCCAGAAAATACAAAACAGGATGAGACCCCATAAATAATTCATGCCATAAATCTAGGACTGATTCAACTGTACTGAGTCACAAAATCAAACAGGAACAAGGATACACTGGTTTTTGTATTACTGTCGGGGACTTGTACACAGATGAGTCAATTGATTTATCATTTATGAATACAGATTTTTTTTTTGCTTTCAACTTTTTCTGGAGATGATTCAGAAATTGTGCATCCTTCCTACATGAAACAAACCAATAACATCTTTGTTCATGAGAGGATAAGCTTTAAAAAAGGCTGAAACTGAAAACAAAAATGAAACTGCCGATGAAGACCACAGGATTCACCGGGGAAAAATACTTACTGAACTATATTTCAATATTTGCCCATTTTGAGATTCCCACCCCCCTGATATTTCTAAAAACCTTTGACTGGTTTATCATTTATATGGTACCTCGGGCAAATTAGTGGAGCTGCTATCAGTAAGAAATTAGAGAGAGAAATAATATAGCTATTTCAACTATTATCAAATTGCTAACAGCATGAAGCCTGATCAAATTAGCAAACATATTTTTTCTCAGTATATCAAGTTAATGGTTTGCATTACAGAATAAAGATATGCAATAATATTCACTGAAATTAGCCCAGAAATATTTGTACAAAATATAGCATTATGTAAAGTAAATTGTTTATAATATAAAAAGAACATTCTAGCAGCAAACTGATAGCAAAATTTTAATTCCTTACATTATACTTAGTACTGAAAATATCTCAATCATTTTTGGAATAGAATTAATAGAAACACAAACTTTTAGCAATGTTCCATATTTTTCATTTTCTCAGCATTATCATTTCAGACATTTCCCCATTTATGTTCGGTGAGCAGGAGCCTGGCACCAAGGGTCTGGGCCACCTTCCATGACTTACCTTACAAGTAGTAATAATAATTTCACGCCAGAAATTATTCTGGGTTGAAAGGATTTTTGCTGGAGAAACTCTGCTCAGGGAATGCCCAAATGAGGCTCCTTTCATGTTCCCAAGATCTTTTCCCATTTCTTGCTTTTGATCTGATAGATTAGCGGGAGCTGGGACAGAGACGGGCGCTCACTCCATCATGCAGTACCCGGGTCTCAAACTGCCAATTTGCCAACCTTACAGCTAGCTAACAAGGCGAGTTTCTTAACCACTGAGCCAAGAGCACAGAGGAGATGGTGATGTCATCAAGAGGAACTTGGCCCCACATGAGAGGCTATTAGTCCCAGAAAACCTACACTCCCGAAGTGACTGCAACCAGCTCTGTTCCCACAACCATAGGCCATGAAGTAACCCTGTGGGAGTTGGGCAGGGACACACATAGAAGAAGAATATGAGATGATGAGAAGAAGGTTCTGAAAGGTTCATGGAGGATGATATAAAAAGAAGAAGCAAGCCTATCTGTAGGGGATGAAAACGTGCCAGAGGTGCAGAATGAAGCTGTGCAAGCCCTTGTAAACTAATTCAAATGTTTTAAAGAAATCTGTTAGAAGCAAACAGATTGAGTGGTTCTACAATCCTTGAGAGAGCCTTGAATTCCAAGCCCAAGCAAACTACTACAACTTATCACCTAGCCCAGAGCCAGAGTGGTAACAGATCAAGGGTGCTTGTGGCTGAGAGGTGTTCGTTGTCTTTGAGCAGAACAAGCCACCGATCATCAGCTCCCCTCAAAGGTACACTTCACCAGTACAACTTTGCCATTGTTGGTTTTGTCACCAGTTCCAGCAATTGCACTAAAAGGATCAGGCAGCCAATGGACAGAGAGAACATTTTATGGAAACACTCTAAGGCACATTTATGACAGGTCTTCATGGGAAGACTAGCTGGGATGATGTCTTGGTAGACTAAGCACTTTGATCAGCGGTGTTCTTTCTTGGCATCCAAACTACTGTCATACTTTCATGCCCATCTCTACTGGTCTTTCAATACCCAACTCCCCATGGATGGGCACACAGCTACTAACACATACACACCTACCTTCTTTCTTGTAGATTTTTTAATTGGTCTTGTGGAGACTGTAGTCCAGAATATGCAAATGACCAAGATTCCCCTTCCTTGATTTACCTGTTATTTGGGTTCACACATTTGACAATCTTTGATTTTCAGATACAGATTGTAAAGGCAAAGGTAAAGGTTTCCCTTGCTCGAAAGCCAGTCGTATCCAACTCTAGGGTTCAATGCCATCTCTGTTTCAAAGCCAAACAGCCAGCACTGTCTGCCTCAGATGTTTCTGTGGTCATGTGGCAGGTATGACTAGGCCTTTCCTAATATATTTTCCTAATATATTTCATGGCTTAACAATGGAAATTATAATGATCATGAACAGGTTTCAGTAAAAAATAAAATGCAAGGTTTAGGCAGCATGGTCTATATGTCTGTGTGTCTTCAACACACAGAGAGAACTCATGATCTCTTTTTCTGTCTTTGCAGTTTTGTATTATTAGCCACATTAGCTGCCATTCTGAGGAGAAAGATGGAATATTAATTAAACCAGTAAACTGTGAATTATTTTGATTAATAAATACTGTATAATGAACATTGTTATACTATTCATTTTGCTCTCAACACTTCACAAAAATGCTTTTTCCATTAAAATGAATGCAGATGATTTTGTCAAGATCAATGTTCTAACCAAGGACCACCAAGGAGCAGGTTAACTAAAGGATTGTCTTTTCCACACCCAGAATTTGGTATTGAGGCACTCTCCTGAATACCTGTATCAGATGCAGCAGGTGGCCACTAGTAAAATTGCCTTTTTGATGGTGGCATTTAAACTGTGGAATGCTTTTGCAAGGGCTGTTATCTTCCTGTTTACGTCACCATTGAAATGTCTTTTTTCCCCTTCTGGATCTTCAGTTTCAACTGGTTTTAAATCTATGCTTTAACTGTATTGATTTCTTTTTTGTTCTTTTTATTTTAACATTCATCCACCCAGAGAATGCACAATAGTTATGGGGTGGGATAATAAGTGTAATTGCTATTACTATTAATCAATTCTCACTGTTCCTTTCAGTCTGTCAGTGAGCTTTTATCTTTGCGTTTTTAATGTTGGGATATGGCAATTCAGCATGCAAAGGGTTGACACATAATCCTTGGGAGATGGGAGCTTCTGTTGTTTACATGATTTGTTTGCTAACCTATCAGAAAAAGCCCCTGCTTTCCCACCTGAAATTTGATTGCCTAAAAGGAAATCACTTGTCTACTATTTGTTTGGGACAGTTGGCTGTTTGTTCCTGAGGGAGACACACTCCTTATAAAACTCTCTCTGTACTTATTTATTTTCCAGCCATATGTCTGCAAAGGAAGAAAAGCCTCTCACCCCATCCTTGTAAATAATCTAACTTTCCATCCTCTTCTGACAAACTTGAAACCAACAAGTCGAAGATTTTGGAGTATTTAAGGAATATTTTTTCTTCAAAGTTTTGGTCTCGGTAATTATTTTAGGCTTGGAAGTGTACAGAGCCGGGGGGACACTTTAGAAGGAACCTTAATAATTGCTCCACCTAGGTTGTGTAACTACATATTCCAATATTTATAACACACACTATCAGGTTAAGGAAATCAGGATCCTGGAAAAAAATAGGTGGTATAATTTAATATGCTTTTTAGCCAGGAACCACTTTCTGGAGAACCGACTGGTTTAAGAATACAGATAAACGAATTCTGGTTTAGAGACCATAGAAATTAACTGAAGGAGGACAGCTTGTGGAAAGTTGCATTCACAGTCCTACATCAGTGAATAAGAAGATCTAGATAATTTATCCACTTGCCATGCAGTTCAACATACTCTCTATTAAGCAGTGCAAGCTACAAAAAATGTATTTTTCTTTTATATATCAGCTTTCTAGCCCTACCAGAAATGATGGCAAAAGATCTACATATTTTTATTAAGCTGAAATGAGAATACATCTTAAAGAAATGAACAGCGATTAGGTGCAAAGATATGACTAAGAAAATCTCAAATGGCTTTTTGAAATAAAACATGGTTCATTCCCTTTAGGCTATGTTTTCCTTTGAAAGAGAACTCTAACAAGAGGAAGCCTGTGAAAGTTAGACAGATATCCTTAGAGGGATTACATTAATATTAAAAGACAAGCAGAAGCATCAAGCATTTTTATTTCAGCCTGTTAGATAGAAGAAATGAATTTCCTGTTTATACAGTATTTATTTACTATTACTAACATAAACTCCTAGACTATTTCAATGGAATACTTTTTAGCTAATTATGTACCATCTTATCAGATAAAATTGTTTTGTAAGGGAGGGGAAAGGCTTGTTTTTAATGCTTTGTTTTACAGTTTAGTGTTCTTATATTGGTCTACTAAATTGGTGAAAATCCATCAAGAATTACTGGATCTTCATAATCCACCATGCAGCTATTTCCATACAATTAAGCAAGAGGCAATTATATAGCCATAGGTTTAGATCCGGACTTAATCGCTTTAAGGAAACCATTGAAATCAATTTGGACAAATCTAGTTACAACCAATTTAATTTCAATGGGTTACTTAAAATATGACTAAGTTTAGATATTCAAGTGAGGCAAATGTCTATGAGTCATACTTAAAGTATAACTAAATATATGAATCATAATCAAAGCAAGTTCAAACTTAGATCTTCAGGTCATGGGATTTAATTGGAGAAGCACAGACTATCTAGAAACTGTTTCAAAAATGAAATAATTATAAATAAAAACAAATAACATGTTAACATTGGTTCTGCCTCTTATTTCATGGCTAGTCCCCTATGGACTACCGGGGATGGGGGGATGGATCAGTTCCCAGAGGTATAGAAGTAACTGGATGTTTGTTCTCTTCAATTGTGTAAACATAATGTGTTACACATGTTACACAGTGCAAACAAGCACTGTACAGATAGAGGAAACTAAATCTATGATAAAATTGGAAGAATAAAATGTAAAACTATATATTTATAGACACCAATATCACAAGATAGACAACAGATGCATGAACAAAATTATATATTGTATATAAGGGAAGGCATAAGCAGCTAGCAATCTGTTAGTAGGTAGTTATACTTTTCTGATATGACATAACCACCAATCAATCTTTTCTAACATTGAAGGTCAATCTTCAAGTTCAATATTAATTTCTTTTTTTTTTTTTTGTTTCTCTCTCTCTTTTGTTCACTTGAGGCTCAATGTCTCTTGCAGACTTCAAAGACAATCTATTTTGTTATTTCTATTTATTACTTGTTTGCTGTGGATAGGTTTACATGGAATAAAACTAGCCATACAGTAAAACCTAGCATAAAGAGTGCCTTGCTTAAGAGAGTAACTCGCTTAAAGAGCAGGATTTTCTCTGAATGGTCACCTCGCTTAACAAATAAAACCAACCAAAAACTCACTTAACAACTAAATCGGGGTCGCAATCCCCCCCACCAGAAGTCACAATTGGTCACTTACAATGGTGTTTCACTTAAAGAGCAAACTCACTTAAACAGCAATCCTGTGGAATACATTATGCTCTTTAAGCGAGGTACCACTATATTTTAGAGAGGTAAAGATTTAGCGTCACTTTTGTAGGCTTTTCAAGGCAGTGTAATGAAGTATAGATCAGACAGGTGAAGAGCTGTAGGTCCATCCATCACCAGGTAAATGAAGGAAAATAATATAGACTTTTGCAAAGAATATTGGGGGAGGGATAGAGAAAGGTAGATGAAGTAAGAAATGGCTATTCCTCTGCCATTGCCAATGCTCTGTCGGCTTGCATTGACCACAGAAGGGAGTATAGGGGCAGGCTTACCCATTTCCTGCTAAGCTTTTACATTTTGTGTTCACTTCCCCTTCCGCTAGATCTAATAAGAGAGAATGGTGGCATGCCATTCCTTAGGTTTGTGACTGGGAGATTACCCTGGGGCCTCCACAATGATCAAAGGGACTCTGGATGTTACTGTACTGTTACAAAAGCTTTCTTTTATGGCCTTTACTGCCTATCAATGATAAATGTACCCTTGGAATGTTCCAGTGGTTATAGAGGTTTCAAGCACTCCCTCGCAGTTAAGTTCCAATCTGTTACTGAGATAAACCTTTGTCTTACCCTAACTCCTTTTCAAAGGAGTATCCACTGCAGTAGGCTGGTGTGTTCAAGATTCTAGTGGAATCGTTCCAAGATCTTCTGAGGAGCCAAAAGTTGATCATCCTGATTTAAAATGAAAGAGACTGGATATCTAAAAATATGCAGTCTTCTGAGTGGTATCATCTGATTAAAGAATGATAACATATGTTACCATTATGTTCAATCATTCAGCATTCCTAAATGTGTAGAGCTATTTCAGAGCTACAGTTTCACGTCATGCCATCTGCATATTTCCAAGGAAATTATATTGGCATCCTGCAAAAAGAATTAAATGTGTGTCTTTGATGTGATGCCATTTTTGTTTGCTATACAACAATCCTCAAGTGAGTTTCTTTCTAATCTCGTATTCTCCCCCAATATATAGATAAAACATCACAGGATATTATAATACTATTATTAGCAGATAACCTCTTTTATTTTATTTTTTACTTACAAGGTAGCTCTGTTTGTGAGAATGGGTAGAAATCTTCACAGTCTGCAGATGTTTCTCTTAGATTTAACTTGTATCAAACCACTTTGTCAGGTGTTTAGAAATGTACCAAGTATTGCTTTTGTATTTACAAGAAATGAATTGAATTGCTCTTTTACATATCAGTGTCAGAGTCCTCCTTGTCTCCTCTGTCCATACAACAGTGCTGAATCAGGTGGCACAACTTTTTCTAAGCTTACTCAAGGAGATTCTCCATGCCTGCCTGCCTGCACAAGCAAAACCCCATCCATTTCAACAGGGTAGTATTCACTTTGGCGATAGCTGGTTGGAAGTCATGCAGAGCATTATGCTTCACCGGGGGGGGGGGGGGCAACAAGATCCTGCCATTTCTACATGAGCAAACACATTCAGACATATGCAGCAAACTTCTGTTGCAAATGGAGAAGTGGCCATTTTAGTGGTAGCACCCAATGAGTTGAATGTTCCACCAAGACAGCTTGCCTGAGCAACAAGCTTATTTTTATATGTCTCTAGGTTGGGCTCTCCCAAGCAATGAAGTGTCACTCAGCCAATGAGGGAAAATTCTACCACTTCCTAATCCCTTTTAAAGACAGTCCAAGGAGTTTAGGTTTACCCTACTCAAGATTTATTATTCACTCAGGATAAATATACTTTTAATTTTAGCATTTTGCCCTGTGAAATTTTTAAAAATGACACTGTATCCTTTTAGTGTTTGAAGTTCTTACAGGCAGGTTTGATGACAGCAGATGACAAGAACTGTATTCAGATCAAGAAAACAATTACAGTACAGTATAACAATTGGCTGTGACAGATACTTTAGTGAACACCAAAAAATGCTGTAAAAAGCAACATTTTATGACTGCTCAGATACTTTCAGACATCCATATTTAGTCTGAATCATAAATTGTGCTTAGAGATACGTTTAGATGTTTTGAGAAACAGAAAGTAATATGTTACTTTAGCTAAAAAAATTAAAAATCAAATAAATTGTTACTGTTGTGATAACTAATTATTTCTTTAACCAATTCAACCAATTATTTCTTTAACAGTATTATTTCTTTAACAATTATTTCAACCAATTATTTCTTTAACAGTAACTTTCCAAGTAATATTAATATGGGAGTAGGTTTTCACACTTTTTTTTTACCAGTGCTGACTTTACACCTAATTTTCTCCAGTACTAAACTTACTAGACTAGCCACAATAATTTTGTATCAGTTCAGTGTTTGGCAAAGAATTATTTCCATTTCATCATAAAACAAAACCAGTAGCAAGGTACTATACAGTATCAACAAATAAAATAATTTCACTCACAATGGGAGCTACCCTCGGAACTCTACTATTTCAGACCCCCGGGGAAGATAAGGACATAAGATTCAACAGAGTTGAATTAATCAAAACCACTGATGGCACATATTACCCAAGGCAGTCAGCATGGAAGTCACAGCAAATAAAATGATCAAAGGTTGAAGACCATCATGCAGCTAAATAAAAATGTTCTAATAATCTGCACACAGTAATTGTAAAAAGAAGAGAGTAGAAAGCCAGAAGGATTTCAGAGGCAACCTCCAGTCTGCATGATAAAACACTGATTCCTGAAAAGGAGTTACTACATATAGTTTAAGTTGCTAAGATAAATTAAATTTTTAAAGTCTTCAATTATCCAGATTTTATAACTACAGTGTGCTATCAGCAGAATCAGAAACAAGTATAACAATTCCAATTATATTTAAGAAGGAGATTGATCACAGGATTTCTCAGTGCCATTTATTAAAACAAATCATGAACAAAAGAGATGCCATGGTCAGCTATGATGATCTCAGTTCAGTCAAACCTCCCATAAAGAGCGCCTCGCTTAAAGAGCAACTTGCTTAAAGAGCAGAATTTTCTCTGAATGTTCGCTTCGTTTAACAAATAAAACCAACCAAAAACTCGCTTAACAAATAAATTGGGGTTTACAATCCCTCCCACAATCGGTCATTTACAATGGTGTTTCGCTTAAAGAGCAAACTCATATAAAGAGCAATCCTATGCAACGCATTATGCTCTTTAAGCAAGGTACAACTGTATTTGGATATGTGCAAACTGCCGCATGCACCCAGACTTCATAGTTCATTAGATTAAAAAGATTGCTGTTGTGGGGATAGAGAGCAAATCCAAATTTAGTCCTAGTTAAAATGAGTCAGACTTCTATCAGTTCCACTTTAACAAGTCACAAATTGATTCTTTGATGTTTATATCATCATGTCACCTCCAATTTATGGTCTTCTTCTTCCATGTCTAGGCCAGATGTGAGACTGCAAAAATGAAGGCACCATTTTGGTGAGTTCATTCAGCAGTTCCTTTTGCCTGACCCAATGTGAGAAGATTACCTGTTACCAGGATATGCCAGAATGTGGTTCAAAAGTACCACAGTCTTCGAGGAGGCTATTTTTGTGTACCCACAATTTATTTGATTTGATTAAATTTAATTTAATTTCTGCACTTGTATGCCGCCGAATCAGGAATCTGATTCAGGGCGGCTCACATGATAACTAAACAATAAACACAGTAAATACAGAATAATACAATATACAAAATTCAAGATTATAATGATAAAGTCACAACCACTTAAGAAAAGTTCCCATACAAACAGCAAAGTCTGGGGGTGGGGCAGCAGGCATCCTCAGCCTCCGGGCAGGACCGTCCTCTGCCGCCTGAGCCAGCACGGCTTTTGAAGCCCCTAGCAGGTAGGAGTCCAAGGATGGGGCGGCAGGTGTCCTCAGCCTCCGGACCATCACCTTTGGGGCAGCTGGACATCTTGTCTCCCAAGCTCTCAATTGTCCAAAGCACAAAAGTTCAAAAACAACCACATACAGTCCAGGGGCTAGGCTGGCCAAGCTGACCAGGGGGGCAATGAATTATTGACATCCAAAATGTTCTCTCATTAAAGTAGGGGTGGCCAACCTTGATGCCCCAGGTGTTCTTGGACTTCAATTACCAGAAGCCCAAGTAAGCACACCTGCTGATCAGGGCTTCTGGGAATTTAAGTATGAGAAAGAATGCCTTAGGGCATCAAAGTTGGCCATCCCTGCAATGATTAACAGTGCTGCTTAGGTATTGCTCTGATTTATTTTACTGAGTAAATTTATTTCATACTAGGTCAGTGATGGCTAACCTTGGCACTCCAAACACTCTTGAACTTCAATTCCCAGAAGCCCTGAGCAGGAGTGCTGACTCGGGCTTCTGGTAATTTAAGTCCAAGAACACCTGGAGTGCCAGGCTAACCATCACTGTACTAGGTCATCCCAATTTTTCTACTGCCTTCCACTTTTCCCATTATTTTTCTGTTTTCCAGTGGATCTTGCCTTCTTATATATCCAAAGTACTACATTTTTAGTCTAGCTGTTTTATGTTCTAGGGCAGGAGTTCCCAATTTTTTCATTCCGTGGGCCGGGTCACGCTGTCTCAGTCAGCTTTGAGGGCTGGACAGCCATTTTGCCCTGTCTGCACGATGGGGGTGGCCATTTTGTCTCGACAACTTCAAAGGAATGGCCATTTTGTTTCTTGAATGCCCTTGGAGGAGTGGGGGCAATATGAAATGGTGCCATGGGCTGGATCCAAGTAGGGCAAAATGGCCATTGAAGCTGACTGACAGAGTGTGACCCAGCCCCTAGCTTGAAATGGTTGGGAACCCCTGCACGAGAGAGAAGTCAGAGATTATAGCTGTTGGGACTGAAACATTAGGATCAATTCCAAGTGTGTGTGGACAGACAGTAACAGGACAGCCTAGTGTGTCCAAGTACACCCAGCAACAAATACTTTCACCATATATGGATCCAGTTAGCACCAGGAGGATCTATTCAAATCTGCAAAAAAAAAAAAAGCCAGAAAACCCCAGAACAGCCATATAACAATGACAACTCACTTTGCACCTCTCTTCTCTGTCTTTTCCCTACCTACCTTGTTCTCTCCTTCTTTCCTTTAACCTTCCATCTGGACAATGACCGGCAGAAAAACACCCATAAGGAATGATACTTACCCATGTGTATCATGGGGGGTATGATAGTCTGTGCCCATTGGGCTTTGTACTGGAACTCTTTAAAAACAAAAAACAAAGTTCCCCACAGAACTTAGCCCCATCCACCCATTTCCCCTGTCTTCTTCAAAGGATGGCAATGGCTATTACAATCTGAATTCACTAGCTGCAAGAACTTGAAAACATCTGTCAAGACTTTGATGGCTTGATTAAAGTCCCAAGAAAGGGGAAGGGTTTGAAGGCTGTAGTCCAGGAGTTCTCAACTTTTTAAAGCCGGGGGGGGGGGACGGTCATGCTCCCTCAGACAACTTTGGGAGCCAGATGGCCATTTTGCCCTTCCTCTACCACATGACACTTCCTGGTGTGGTGGAGGCGGTGGGGGCTCATAGGAAATGGTGCTGCAGGCTGCAGGTTATAGAATCCCTGCTTTCATGTGCAAATCATGTGCCCTACCACTGAACTGTTATGTTTTCCCAGTCATAACTTTATTAAATCCACCATTCCACTTTTCATACCCATGATTGTAACATCCCACTCATCCTCAGAACTTCATGCTGCAGTGCTTTGGAAACTGCATATAATGATTGGTATTTCAAGATATATGCTACTCAATTTCTGTTTTACTGCTGGCATTGTTTGACATACTTTATAAGTTTACAAGTTGGCTTTAATTCAATTGTTTTATAAACCACATTGGAAATCTTGATTTAAGGATTTAATAAGAAATTGTAATTAAAAGAAGTAATAAAATTGTAACCAAAGTTGCACACTAATCTAGCCTACTTCTGAATACAGTGGTGCCTCGCTTAAAGAGCATAATGTGTTCCATGGGATTGCTCTTTAAGCGAGTTTGCTCTTTAAGCGAAACACCATTGTAAGTGACCAATTGTGGGGGGGATTGCGAACCCTGATTTATTTGTTAAGCGAGTTTTTGGTTGGTTTTATTTGTTAAGCAAAGTGAACATTCAGAGAAAATTCTGCTCTTTAAGCGAGTTACTCTTTAAACGAAACACTCTTTATGCAAGGTTTGACTGTATACATACATAGGATTGCACTGTAAAGTAGAAGTAAACCCTACTGAAACAATTTATTTTATTTTTGAGTTGATAAACAGGATTGCCCAAGCAGCATTCACCTTTTCCAATTTTTAAAAACAACCTGGATTACTGCCCATTTATATTAATATAACAGGCAAATCTCTATTTTGCTTTTCATTACAATTTGTTATATGACCTATTTATCCTTTATCAGAAGGAAACATTGCTCTTGTTAACATTAAGCTATGCATCTCACTGCCAGCTTTTGCATTCTTGACAGATGATTCCATGAACAAGGGAGGAAGAGGCAGATAAGGCATATCAATAAGGAATTTATTATCTCTCACTGTAGCTTATCTTAACCACGCATTATTTTTAAAATTAAATTTGTCTCAAGTTATTACTAAAGCATGATTGTTTTAACAAACTATGTGCCCTGCTTTCCAAGTCAAATGACGAAGTTTCTCCATGTTTGCCCATGACAAGTGAAGTCCTGTGCAATATTTCTTATATGAACCAGAAACGGCATCCAAGGTATTACAGTGTATTTTCACCTCTTGACAGCAGTGCTTAGGATGCCTGCCATCCACGTGTTCCTCTAGGGTACTTCATTCAGTCTTCCCATCTACTTTCTTTTTCAGCTCATTGTCTCTTGGGGAGTAATGAACATGTCCATTTTACCTACATATATTCACAACAATGCTCACTTAGAGTTAATAGGGACAAGAGCTATATGTTGACTAGGGAATTCTGAGAACAGGTTGTAATGTGAGAAGGAGGGAAACCGCCTTCAAAGGCTGGTCTTTTTTAAAATCTGTGTATTGATGCTTTTTCATACTTCTATAAACCCAAGATGTCTCCACAAGCATTATGGTACTTCTTCCTTGCTTCTCAGAAGCTTTATTTTCATTCTAGTCCAGTGGTTCCCAACATGGGGCACATGCCCCACAGGGGGACTTCAATTCCAAGAAGCCTAAGTCACTACATTGGCTGATCAATGCTTCTGGGAATTGAAATCCAAAAACCAAAGGTTGGAAAACACTGCTCTGTCTAGTCTTTATGATGAAACAGGTGTCACATCATTAAATGCAGAACTCCCCTTAAGCGGTAAAAGACATTCTTCACTCATGCACAGGCTTTCCTCATCTCCATATATTGCAAACTAACTGTGATTGATCATCAGGAGGTAAACACGAGCTTCATTTCTGAAAATGGTTGTTCTGGTGTGAAGTTCTAAGGAGAAAAGGTCATTTTGTTTACAATGTAATTTGAGCCAGAGGGGATTATACAGGAGCTTTGAAACTTGTTTCTACAATCAGTGTTCGGTGGTACACATGTTGTCAAATACATTTTGTTTGTTTTTAAACCCACAAATTGAATCCTTTTTTGTGTTCAGTCCCTTTGAACTGAATCTATGGAGGTGCAAATCATCGGTAAAACAACAGAAAACTCAATACAGCAAATTTCTCACATCGCTTTAGACTGGAAACAAAATTATACATGAGCAATAGTCATTGAAAGAAAGATTTCCTTATGTACTGATTAAGTGTGCTTGCCCCAGCTGAAGTTTTTTTTCATCTTCTATAATTTGCAAAATAGTTTATCTTTTATTGTTTATTTTATTTTGGTTATTGGTTTCTAAGACGTAAGCATGTTCATCTTTCACAAGGCTAATTTCTCAAGACATGAAAGACTCCCTCAGTTATATTTGTGGTAAACTAATGTGATTTCAGCTGTAATGAAGCATTTCTGTAACACATATTTTGCCCCGGATGATGGAGAAACCCTTTTGGTTTCATGTCTAATTTGTAACAAAGGAGTTGGCCAAAAAGAGATCAGCTGCTGTTTCCAATAAAAAGCTATCATCATTGTTCAAAATGACCATCATGTGGTCACTCAAGACAAGACCTTGAGACAGACATGCTGAGGGGCCCTTGTGTCTCCTCTCCCACCTCACTTGGAATAAGCCAAGTGAAGTTGAGGAGGACAAACACATCAACAATAGCTCACCACATTTCTTTGTCATTCCTGTAAGCTTGCTCATCATTTCTAAGAATAAGCTTGTTCTAAAAGCAGTACTGCTGCTTCAATATTATTTGAACTGAAGGAGTAAAGAAACTATGATGTGTTTTATAAAAGAAAGGAGTCTTATTTCACGAGATTGACAAAAACAAAAGGTTCAGCCTGGTTTTAATTGCTGACAGCATTTTAAAATTGCTAATAGCACTTTTAGACAAGCCGCATTTAAACAAAATGTACAAGACATTTCTAAAATGAAGCTGAAGTGGCCCATAACACACCAAATAAATTCATATTAACAGCTACAGAGGAGTACAGAATTTTAAAAATAGATTTCCACATGGTTGCCAGAAAGTAAATTGTCTGGATATGGCTATCAAGAATTCAGGGATTAAATCCAGTTGATAGTCACTAGTAGAGCAGACTGACTGAATCAACAGAACTTGGAATTGTGTTGACTTATTCATTCAATGGGGTACACAGAAAGAGCCTCCTCGAAAATTATGGTATTTTAAAACCACAATCAGGCGTACCATGGTAACAGCTAATCTTTCTCACACTAGGACAGGCGAAAAGAACTGCAGAATGAACTCACTAAAAGGTGCCTTCATTTTGGCAGTTTCACATCTGGCCCAGACATGGAAGAAGAAGAATGGAGTGCCTCTAGTTGAGGTTAACAAACTGGATTTAGTCCCACAACACCTGGAATGTTACAATTCTTTTAGGAAAATCTCAGTTTACATTTTTAGGTAGAGTTTCCTGTGAACTTTGCTACTGAACAAAGTGGGATTTACTTCTGAGTAAACATGCAGACAGATTCTCAGTCTGGTATAGTCCTTTGTGTCTAAAAGGGAATATTGAAAGACAGCTATTTATCTCACAACAGTTATGAATATGAATGATTATAACTATAGTTTGTCATACAATAGGTACACAAAATTTATTTTTAAAAAAGCGAAATTTCTGCTACCTATAGTCTCAGAACCTGGTGAGGAGGAAAAAGAAACATCTGAAGCAAACTGAAGCCTCAACAAGCTCTGTATCGATTTCTAGTGTCAGCATTCAAACAAATCTTTGTTCTTCTCTCAGAGAAGAGTTCGTTAAATGGGTACACACTGTATTGCAGACATTGAATTATAGACAGGTTCGTTGTTTATGTAGCTCCTATTATTTTATGTATGCCTTTAGAAGCAAACTATGCTTGGTGTTGATTTAGAATGAACAATAGCATAAATCAAACATATTGACAGAATGCAAGCAAGCAATCCACTGGTTTTGTGTAACAGAGATTTAAACTGATAAATAGTCCCAGATTTTCAAACTTTTCCTGCTGATTGTTGTAATATTTTCCAATAGTCTTTGGTTTGCAAAATGGTTGGCAATAATGACAGAGGATCAACCTAGAGTCCTAGACAATTCAATTAGCACATAGTTGCCAAACTCTTGTTGCTTAGCACAGTAAATCAGTAAATCATGCTAGAATAGGCCCATTGAATCAGTGAGCATACAGCATAATCTAACTGATATTTGCTATAGTTAAGGAAATCACAGTTAAAGTACTCCCATTTGAACCAATGGAACTTATGGAGAAAATTACTCACCAAATCCCTTTTTTTAAATTAAGCTTTGAAATAAAAAACACAAACATAACATTACAAAACATTACAGCATAATTCTCCACATTATAAAAAAGGGCAGCAAAAGACATTTAACATTACAATACAATACAACACAGAAAATAAATAAAAAGGACAAACAAATACAGTCAAACCTCGCATAAAGAATGTTTCGCTTAAAGAGTAACTCGCTTAAAGAGCAGAATTTTCTCTGAATGTTCACTTCGCTTAACAAATAAAACCAATCAAAAACTCGCTTAACAAATAAATCGGGGTTCGCAATCCCCCCCCCCCAATTGGTCACTTACAATGGTGTTTCGCTTAAAGAGCAAACTCGTTTAAAGAGCATTATGGAACGCATTATGCTCTTTAAGCGAGGTACGTACAACTGTACATACATTCACCCTCACCCAACCCTTCACCTCCCAAAATCCCATAATAACATAACATAAAAGAATTTTAAAAAACATTCCCAATCACCCACCCAAAGCCCTTCACCTTTCTATCGTCTTCTCTCCCATATACTTCCACTGAAGGACCGCCTCCGAGGGTCGAAGAAGGGGAGGGAGACCCGTCTCAGGCTTATATTTTTTAAGTACTATTGAAGTCATATTTCTATTGAAAGTTGGGGGAATGGGCCATAAGCTTCTAAAGGGGAGTGGTCTTCCTTGTCTAACATTGTTTATACTAGGATCCCCTTTTCATGATTTCCGTAAATGTTTTTCCCTATGAAAAGAAAGTAGAAAATGTGCATTTACATACACTGTGGTTACACAATTGGACACTTCACTATAATAACCTTCACTCATATATACATAGTGACATACAATAGAACCCTGCATAATGAAAAATCTCCGTTCCACTTTGCTCTTTACTATGTGGTTTTTTCGTTATGCGGTTCTCTATGGGAGATGCCTCGCATAATGAATTTTTTTCATTGTTATGAGGGGTTTTTGTAACCAGGGTATACCCACTTAATGGGAACCCATTATGCAGGGTATCACCATTGCATAACAAACATTTCATTGTGCGAATTTTTCACTATACAATGTGTTCGTTATGTGAGATACCACTGTACTGTATTCTGATCAATTGGCAAACATATCCTAGCTAACTTTTCACCCTTGTATATTAAAGTTTTGTGAGTTATTTTTAGGTACCCATTTTCATCTTGGTTTTTTTCCAGCTCTAACAGATTCACAGTTTAGCCAAAGAATTTCAGATAAAGTTGTTATAAGATACAGTATATCACATGCAATTCCTACAATTCCAGTTGACAGGTACAGTGGTAAATTTCATACTGTGAAAGCTTAATAAACTAAACAGATTATGTCATTTCTTCAAATTGTTTTTAAAAGAACCAAATGATTGACGCTATTTATTTTTTTATAGTATAGAATTAGAGAGTTTTTTCCTTATATATATTATTATATCACTATTGTTGTTGTTGTTGCTGTTATATCACTATTGTTGTAGTTTGTTAAGCAAATGTATATAGATAAAACATTTTGTGAGGTCTGTGTTTGCAATACTAATTAGACAGACAGACCGACTGACCAACCAGCCCGCTGAGTTGGATATGAGACTCCCTTTGACTTAAAGGTATACAGTACTAGATTATTTCTGTATTGCCTTCATCGTGATTTTTATTTTTCTCCTGTATATCTGAGGCTTATTATGACATATGTCTCTGCATAATACATGATTTTTGTTTTCTTTTTTTACTATAATCAATTTGGCTTTCATTGCAAACATGAGAATTTTCATTTATATCTCAGTCA
The DNA here is from genome assembly GCA_030440675.1 of Furcifer pardalis. Taxonomy (NCBI): domain Eukaryota; kingdom Metazoa; phylum Chordata; class Lepidosauria; order Squamata; family Chamaeleonidae; genus Furcifer; species Furcifer pardalis. Next base: position 70,845,175 of record CP126897.1, on the reverse strand, counting down.
TCTATGCCTACTATCGTGTCTTCTTTTTCTTCCGTGTCTGGGCCAAATGTGAAACTACCAAAACGAAAGCACCTTTGGGTGAGTTCATTCTGCCGTTCCTTTCACCTGACCCAGTTTGAAAAAGATTAGCTGGCAACACAAGGTTACTGTTACCAGGATATACCCAACTGTAGTTTAAAAATACCACAATATTCAAGGAGACTCATTCTGCGTACCCCTACGATCTTGAATTACTACAAAGAGAAACAGGAGAAGTTGGCTACATAAGCAAGTTCCTCAGCATCTCTAATGGCTTAAATCAGTGGTTCCCAGCCTAAGGCCCATGGGCCAGATCTGGCCCACAGTACCATTTCATGTGGCCCCACCTCTCCAAGGGCATTTGAGAAACAAAATGGCCACCCCTCTCAAATTGTTGGGACAAAATGGCCACCCCCATCTTGCAGCCAGGGGAAAATGGTCATCCGGCCCTCAAAACTGACTGAGAGAGCATGATCTGGCCCTCATCTTGAAAAGGTTGGAAACCCCTGGCCTAAATAGAAGCTAAGGTTTCTTCCTGCAGTACCTATGGGTATATAATAGCTTTCTCCCTTGACAAAAGCTAAACCTTTTCCATGAACTGCTCTTGGTTTTCTGGTAACAGCTAAATCTACCTGACTATCACTCTGGCTAGGATTTGCTCATTTGCAGATTGACAATCCCATCTCTGGGTTAAATAAACACTGCCATTTTAGACAATTTATTGGCCAAGTGTAATGAGCACACAAGGGATTTAACTCTGGTACCAAATCTCTCAGTGTGCTGACTCATCAAAAACAACAAAATAGTAACATAAAAACAAAAAGAATTCAAAAATCTTGTTTAAAATAATTCACTATATCCATTCAATAATATAACTAATTGTCCAGCTGCATAATGATACAGGGGAATTATCCCTAAATTTAGTCATTTTATTGTTCAATACCCTATAACACTTGTGGTGACCCTATGGCAAGCATGCCAAAAAGGGCACCCCCAGCCCTATCTGTTGGCACAGATGCCCTCACTTTCTTCCTTCCCCCAGCACAGAGTTCACCCCACCCCTCTGCCCAGAAGCCCAATGGGAGCGTTTCCTCCCTCCCCCTAGCACAGAAGTCACCCCGCTCCTCTGTTTGAGCTCTTGGTCTCTAAAAGGTTCACCATCACTGCCCTATAACGTCATCCAGAGGGAAGGATATCAAACAATCTATATTATGTATTGTTTATAGCCTTGTCTGGACATCATTTTAGCCACCATGTGGATAAATCCAGGGGGCATGTTTGTGTATTCTTCGTGTTAGAAGAAGTAGATTTTCTTCCACAAAAGCTCACACTTTTAGCCTATAAATTGCCACAATATTTTGCCTTTCACTGTCTTTTTGTTTTTAGTTTTTCCAACATGCTGGAAAAGAGTAGCATGACTACTTCTGTAATATGCATGCATGCATGCAATGATACAATGTGGCATCTATATAAGAAACAGGATCAGGAGACCTCATCATTAGGAAGAGTGAAACAGATTCTGGAGGAAGTGGTATCAAAACACTGGACACCAGCAGAACACTGTGTGTGGCACATGGCCTTCCCTGAGGTATGATAACCAGTTCTATAAGTATGTTTCAACAGTCAATCCAGTCAGCTCCTGTTCATGCAATGAAGGTGGGGAAACATCTTACTCCACATTTGAGAAAGCAAAATGTCTCCAGGCAACCCTTGCAACAACCAAAAATCTCTTCTCATAACATCTTGCAGAATATTAGTGTCACTCTGGGTACAGGGAACACTGAAGTCTTTCAGTTACAATGGATGTATATATATCAGACTTCTGTCACATCAGTGGCTTTGCCAAGAGTTTCCAAATGTTAAGCATTCTGTCTGTTCAATCAGGAAAATGTCTATGTTACTGCTAATAAATCCAGTAATGGCTTGTCATCAAAGCAAATATTTCCCATTAGCCATAGTTTCAACACACAGTTTATTAACAAAAACAATGAAACCAAAAGGAAAGGTTTTTGACAAAGCTACAGCCCAATTTACTGCATTCTGTAATAATGTGGGGAGGGAAAATCTGTTTGACACATTATTCTAAATGCTCTGCTTATTAACATCTTCTCACCTGAAAGCACTATTCATGTACTACCAGGATCATCAACCCTACGCCCACATTGCAGAGAAAAAATACAAAACATCTTAGAAAAAAGTACTGAAAGATGAGTTCAAATGGTTACACAATGGTATTCAAAGTTTTTGTAAACTGGGGGTTTAGTGCAGTCTCACTGACAAATTTTTTTGCTCATGTTCAAAAAGATATAGTTATTTAAATACTGTTGTTTAGCATTGTAACTACAACAGGCCCATTGAACTAGTAGGGAATAAGAGTGTAAATTCCCTTGTAAGTTCCACTAATTCAGTTGGTATACTCTTGTTGTGACTTCCTATGCTAAGCAACAGGATTTTTAGCGTTATTTGTGCTGTTGAGAATCAATGTAGTATATTGTTCCATTGTGAACTCTCAGTGATCCTAACTGGGTTAATCCATTCCATGCTGATTGGGTTAATTCCTCAATAGAACCAGCCATCAAAATTTAAGGATTCTGTGTCTGGCTTTCTAATTTTCCTCTTCTTTGGAGGTGGGATAAATTGTTATGACAAGAGCTTGGCTATAAGCAGTCTATGAGAATATAACTCACTAAATTTCCTGAGATTATAAGAGTCAGATCTGGTTCCCAGAACCTAGTGCTGGTTCCAATCCAAAGAAAACAATCACAAAATCTCTAAAGATATTATAGAAAGTTCCAGATATAAACAGATGCATCAATTACAGCTAGCAAATCAGGAAATAGGATGCAAAAGCGAAATGTTTGGATGCTATTTTTTTACTGCTGAAGAAGGCTACTTGGTACCCTGAGTTATCTGAAGGGCAGCCTACCTGCCCAGACAGAATTTCCCCTTTATAGATTTGTAAAATGATACTGGAACATGACACTGTCCAACTGTTTGTACTGAACTGAGGAAAAGCTATCTTAAGTTTAGTTAGATATTAAAGAATTGTTGTGCAATGCTTCGATAGTTTCACAATGGAGGGAGAATGGAGACAAATTAGAATTTCTTCCTGAGTTTTAAGGGGAAGCTGTTGTTTTAGTCCTACTACCATCATGGACATGTTTGATATCAGGAAAGTGCCTTAGCCCTCAGGCTGTGGAACTCCCTTCCACAAGGTGGTAGGCCAGTGGTGGCAAACCTATGACATGTGTGCCAGAGTTAACACTAGGAGCCATCTCTGTGGGCACCTGTGCAGCCACGCCAGCACAGAGTTCACCCAACCCTTATGCCCTACAGCCCAATGGGAGTATTTCCTTCCTCCCCTCTTGCTATGTTGGCACTTTGCGATAAATAAATGGGTTTTGGGTTGTAGTTTGGGCACTTGGTCTCTAAACAGTTTGCCATCACTGTGCTAGGCTGCCTCTCTACCATCCTTCTGCTGGCAGGCAGAGACCTGGAAATATTCCTGGAATGCTCCTAGATGAGGAAGACAAAAGTGTATGTTCTAGATCATATCAAATCAAGCTTGAGCTCTCCCTAGAAGCTAAAACAACTAAACTGAAGTGATTGCACTTTGTACACATCATAAGAAGAAAGGATTTACTGGAAAAACAATAATTCTAGAACAGGGGTCCCTAATCTTTTTTGGACAATGGACCGGTTTCATGCTAAACAATTTTTCCACAGACTACTATAGCTCAAAAACAAGCAGTGATACCTTACTGCTCAGGTCAAGCAGTGAGGTATCACACTTCACACAAGCAGGGGCGGAGCCCCGCCATAGTTAAGCAACATGGAAGAGGGGCCTGGCCACCAGTGTATCTGCTGTGTTTGAAGCCCGTGGTCTTGCTCCATTCACCAGGCAGATTCGGTGAAGCATGTTGAGGGCAGAAGGCTACCATTGAGGCTCCCAGCGTCACCCACTCCCATGGCCCAGTTCAGGACAGCCTGTGGCCTGGTACTGATGCATGGCCTGGTGGTTGGGGACCCCTATTCTGGAAGAAATTGAAGGCTGTAGGACAAGAGAAAGATGAAACATGAGACAGACTGATTCAGTAAAGGAAACCATGGACTTTAGCCTGCAACAGGTCTAAATCAAAAATAAACTAAAAGCACATAAAATCCTAAGGATGCACAATATGTTGTGCTATTTTAAGAAATGTATTTTAAAAAATAAAGTAGCTACCTTTATACTGAAGAGCATATGAAGATGCATAACTAACAAATTCAGTAGGAGAGAAAAAGTTAATGAAGTCAGTGTTTGGGATATATAGAGTGAGAACCACATTTTGCCATGCTTAAAGTAAGCCCATTAAAAACAATGAAAATCCATTCCTAGCACTAAATCTTGCGGTCCCAAGCACTAAGTCAACAGTACACATATAAGTGTTGACTTACCAAGTGCCATTCATTTAATGGATCTAATTAGTTTGGAAGTAATGATTGGATATAGGCTCTTAATGATTAAATTAAGTCCCATTTATTTTGGCGGGTTTGCTTTAACTGTGACCAAGTTTGGATCAAAGCCACAGAAAAGAGAGAACTGATACAGAACATGAATAGATTTAAATAAGAAGAAAGAACTTGAGAAATTAAACTCAAGCAAGTAATCCTTAAAGCAGAAATTGAGCCCTGGGCAACAAGCCATTCTTTAAATGATTCAGCAGTCAACTTGGCAATAGAGCCAGCATTTTGTCACTCATGAGTAATATATTCTGTTGAAGGATCATAGGCTTATATCCATTATACCTAGATTAAATTTGATTTTGCACAAAGGCAACAAATTATGTAGAAGTAAGCTTTTTGTTCCCTTGTTTTTCCTTGTTGTTCCTGTAAGTTTGCTCATCATTTCTAAGAATAAGCTCTTTCCAAAAAGAGCTGATGTTTCAATACTGTTCTAATGTTACATGGTGAGGGAGGAGGGGAAATGGGATGTTAGTTCATTGAATCTGCAAAGCAAAATCTTAAATCACAATCCTATTTTTGATCAAGGATGGCTCATTTTGTGGACTGCCAAATTTTGTTTAAGTGCCACTCACATCAGCCCTAAGCAAGTACCCAAGGAAGAACAGTGTGAGCTCCAATCAAACAACATCTGTTGAATCACAAGTTAGTCACTCATTCTTTAGTTATTGAGGGTGACTTGGGGGAAGAAGTTCAGAGCACTAACACAGAATAAGAAGGGCTCGTTTATAACATTTTGAAATAAGTAATAGTTATAAGAGAGGCAAAAGTAAAAGATCATTATACTGAAATCTGAAAATTATCTAAAGCTACAACCCTGTGGTGGCTCAAGTGGTTAAGATGCTGAACATGACAAGTGGAAGACCCAAGTACTACACAATGGAATGAGCTCCCATCTCTGTCCAAGCTCCTGCTAACCTAGCAGTTCGAAAGCAAGAAATTGCAAGTAGATAAATAGGCACCACTTCAGTGGGAAGGTAAACAGCATTCCATGCATTCCGGTGTCAAGGCATGCCTGCCACATGTCAATGGAAATGTCTGCAGAGGCAGACAGCACTGGCTCTTTGGCTATAAACATATATGAGCACTGAACCCTAGAGTCAGATACGACTAGCTTTCAAGCAAGGGCGACCTAAAATCCTGTTGCTTACTATAATAAAGTATACTAGAGCAGGCCCATTGTATCAATGGGGATTTGATAACTCAATTCCTTTGTATGATCCACTGGTTCAAATGTGCCTACGCCAACTGCAACTTACTTTAACTACTCTACACCACACTAAGAAACAGAATTTTGGCCAATATCCCCAGTGCATTTTAATCAGATTATACCCCTGTCATATAGTATAGAAGCAAGGTGTGATAACAAACTTTTCTGCTCAAAAGCAGAGAAAAAATATGTCATTAAATGTTCTTCTGAAAGAGAAAATTAGAACCTCTTCAATGATTCAAGCAAAAGTACTTCCTGCACTTCTCCCCTGGTCTTGTTCATCACATTTTTCTGCCTGAGGCAATTGACATATTGACATCTTCCAAATTCCATCCCAGAAAAAGAGTTGGTTTTAGCCTAGCATCTTCCATCACATGTAAGGATAGCAGCCTATTCTAAAAGACACAGGGGACAAGAATATAGTTTGATAGAAAAGCCTCTGCTAACAAGGTAGGAGTAAGATATTCTTGCCTCTGACCAATAATATTACTTAAAAGCTGGTAATGTTAAATAAGGTAAAGGTAAAGGTTGCAGATGTCAATGAAAACATCTGTATGCAGATGTTTCTATGGACATGTGACAGGCTTGACTAGACACTGGAGTACATGGAATATGCTTCCCACCAAAATGGTACCTTCCCACCAAAGTGGTACCTATTTATCTAATTGCAATTTCTTGCTTTTGAACTCCTAGGTTGGCAGGAGCTGGGACATAGATGGAAACTCACTCCATCATGCAGCACTCTGGTCTCGAACTGCTGACCTACCGACTTTCCAGTCATCAAGTTCAGCATCTTAACCACTAAACCACTGCACTCCCACTGATAGTGTTACCAATTACAATAAGATTTTTTTTCTGGGCATCCATTTTAGGCAGAGTTTTCTTCCCAGTGACACCATGTTTAGGAATATCCTTCCTTGTGGTGACCTATATGGAGGCTGATTTTCTGATCGTTAAATGAAAACTAGCTTCTGGTTGATCTATATTCGAATGTATTTTGCTTTACTTTAACTACTACTGCTTTGGCAGTGTAATTTTACCTTGGGGCTGTGGCTGTAATTAGTTTTTTTATTATCTGTGTATTATTGTTCTGATTTAAGTGCACAGAGATGCAGCAAATCATGTTTTTAAGAAAAAGAAAACGAAAGAGGCATAGAATTTAACCTGCGATTATCTGTATTTGAAGCATGCACACTACAACTCAACTGCAAAGTCTTCTGAAATTATTATGTTTACAATTAACATAGGATGGTTTTCAAATATGAAAGCAAGAACAAATGAGGATTTTATATATACAATAGTTTATGATGTAAACTTGAAAAAGCTTTAGAAACATAACAAATATATAATATTCACACAAATACAGATTACATTACCACATTTTTAAATCTTACACATTAATTCACAATTTACAGGAAACCTGATTCACAGTCTACAAAGTTAGTAAGCAAAACTGTCAAGGAAGGGGGGATGACAGACTTTAAAATCTCTTTACTGTCACATTGTGATAAAGTGAGAATATGTTTTATAAACAATGTTTAAAGGACAAAATCCTTCTAAAGATGACAAATTTTAAGTCAGATCTACATTCAAATTGAGAATATACTCCCCTCAGCTTGCCAGCAGGCTATCTAACATTTTCCCAGCCTGAAAATTATTTTAAAAGTTTTTTATATTTTTCCTTCTCTTTCTCATTTTCTTTTCTTCCTTCTTCTCTTTTTTCCATTTTTGCCTGTATATCAAGCTTACTTGATCCAGTCCATGTGAAGGCATCCCGTACCTATATACTCTAGTGGCACAGTGGTTAAACTGCCTCAGGAAACTTCTAAAATGATGGTCATGCTTATATATCAGGGATGGCCAACCTTTTTACACCATGGGCCTGACCATGCCCCCAGACAGCTGAGCGGGTCTGATCACACACCTCAGAAAAAGAAGCGTGCACATTTACTGTTGGCATAAGTGCACCCACTTCCACATTTATGACAGCTGTGGGTGCATTTCTACATGCACGGAGGCATTTTACCGCTGATGTAAACATGACTGCCCAGGACCAGCCCAAACACCGTAGGTTGGGAACCCCTGTTATATATGATTTAATCAACTTTAAACACTGATTTTATTACTGAGCCCATCCAAACTCTTGTCACCCTTCAGGAGTGTCACTTGAATAGCATTTCATTAGCATTATCACACACTCAAATGGGAAGTTGATCAGTTTTACCAGAGCTTCCAAACTAGCAGAGCTGTAGCCAGGGCCCCCCAGGAGGGACGAAAACCCTCCTGAGCTAACAGCCCACCCACCCCCCGACCCAACTCACCCCATGGTGCCAATGTTATATATGTGAGTGTGACATTGTTGCCCCTCCTGAAAAAAATTCAGTCCCCCCCCAAAAAAGAGTCACTGTGTGCGAGTGGGGCGGGGTATAAGTCTAAATAATAATAATAATAATAATAATAATAATAATAATAATAATAATAATAATAATAATAATAATAATAATAATAATAATAATAATAATAATAATAATAATAAAATCTAGAATCCTGGCTAGGGCCCTGCAAACTAGTAATTTACAATTAATTTCTTTCTGCATTAAGTAAAATATAACTATTTTTTCATTGCCATTATAATTTAATAAGATGTAATTTCATTTTTTTGTATCACTAATTTTTAATTACTTTTATAATTATGAGAGTGCATAAATGTTGTCTTACGCTCTGCTTTGTAGTCCATTTGAGGTCTTAATGAGATTAACAATTTTCCTTCACTTCAAACATTCTGTTCACCACCTGAAAAACGGTTGATTTGAAAGCAGGAGCAGGGAGAGGGTTCTAGTCCACCCTACTCCATCCAGGTTGCCACTGCCTCCACAGAAAGAGGAGCTGACTAAAGAGAACAGCTTTTGTTACAACATCCAGTGTCTCCAAATGATTTGGTTCCATGAAAAATTATGCTTCGTGATTATGTGTAGAAGCTTCATGGACTCTTCCCTCTTCACATTGTCCTTCATACAGAGATCAGTGAAGTCCAGGAGGATGGGGTAGAATGCCTTCTTAATTCACTCTTTAAACTAACTCTTTTGTGTGTCTTACTAGACAATTATGAAATTTATAAAATAAGAGTGGAGGCTTGAGTAGTCTAATTAGGCAGTGTTGCCCATCTATTGTCAATGATATTAGACCAGGGCTAAAACTCACCAAAGTGTCCTCCATCAGATCCCTTGGGCAAGGTGAAAGTGGAGGGCACACATTATGGTCCTCCTAGCCGTCAGGTGACGTGATATCAAAATGGTTTTAAAAAATGCGTGCAAATGGACTTGATTCCTCAGATCTATTTGCATGTGCGGAATGTCATTGTGGATCTCCATAATGTGTCTACCAACGTGTGGACTCCTCGCTGATTCCTCGACTGCAAGGTATCCAAAGCTTGTGGCTTGTCACATTTTCAACATTAAACTCCACCTCTGCGAATATATCTATCAACCTTTGCATGTTGGTTCCATTTCAGCCAATTCCTACCAGTGAATTGAGTCTGTTGTCCTTACCATTTGGTAGAGTATGGCAATTAGAATTTCATGAAAGAGCAGAAAATTGGCAGCTCCTCAGTTTGACATTACTGTAGTTCTACTGCTTGCAGGGCAGGTCTGTCTGCATGTGTGCTTGCTGGATTCAGGGGTGTAGCTACCGCCGTATCTGCCGTATCAATTATATGGGGGGCCCGGGCCACAGGGGCCCCCAACGTGCGTAAGCAAAAATTAATAAAAATTCCCAATTTTTTTTTATTTCACAAATGACAAAAGTCAAAAAAAGCATTTTTTTTTTCTTTTGTGATAAATCTTTACCCTTCCTAAAGGCCCCCAAACAAATTTTTATACGGGGCCCCGCCAAGGCACGCTACGCTTCTGGCTGGATTATTATTTTTTATGACACATGCCAAAAACTCTTGACTTCAATGGTTGGAATGCCATTCACTCCAGTTGGCAAAATGTCATAGGGTGACTCTGACTCAAGTGAGTGCTAGTGTGAGTTGCTGCTACAGGTCTCTGCTCAGGATAGCCTGTTGTAGTTATAGCATATTCTTACTGCTAGTGAAGGGGAAAGGTGCTCAAGGGATTTGCCAAAATGACTTAGCTGACTTTGGAGTGATTTGGATACCATTTTTTGTTTTGTCTCAAGCATCGAAATGTTGCTGCCTGGCCCTCTCAGCAAGCCAGCACCTGAATGGAATTATTCAATTTTTTTAGTTGTGAAAGCCCTAATTGGCTTTATTTTTTGCATTGCCATGAATTTCACTATCTCAGAAACAGAAGTCAAGGGTGGAAAGCATACAGTACAGCTTTATTAGGCATATCACATTTGTGCAAGCAATATCTGCTAATGATTTACAGAGCCATTATGAGTCTGAAAATTAAATTAAGAAAACAGCAGTAAGGGATGGGATAAAGTAGTGTAGAAATGAGTGGAAAGTGAGATTTAATAGAACTGAAAATAGCTGGAGAGTTAATGGAGGGAAAATGGAGCCACTGCAACTTGCAGAATCTATTTTGCTACAAGGAATGAGTCTGTGTTAATGTAAAAAAATAAAATTAATGTATTGATTGTATTTATACCCCCATCCTTTTGGTGCAGATATCACTCAGGGATGCTTAGGTAAAGGTTGCCCTTGCTTGAAAGCCAGTCTTATCTGACTCTAGGGTTCAGTGCTCATCTCTGTTTACAGCCAAAGAGCCAGCGCTGTCTGCATCTGCAGACATTTCCGTGGACATCTGGCAGGCATGACTAGACACCAGAGTGCAAAGAATGCTATTTACCTACATGCCAAATTGGTCCCTATTTATCTACTTGCAATTTCTTCCTTTTAAAACACTAGGTTGGCAAGAGCTGGGACAGAGACAGAAGCTCACTCCATCATGCAGCACTGAGGTCTTGACCTGCTGACCTGTCAGTTATCTTGATCAGCATCTTAACCACTAAGCCACCGCAGTCTTACACACATATAAAATATCAAGTACAGTATAACCAGGAAATGAAGCATAAAGCAAAGCAAAGCAATCACACTTATATTCCACCCCATAGAACTTAATGAACTCTCTGGGTGGTTCACAATTTAGTTAGCATTTTGAGTACATGCTGGGTACTCATTTTACTGACCTTGGAAGGATGGAAGGCTGAGACAACCTTGATCCATGGTCAAGATTGAACTCACAACCTTTTGGTTGCAGGACCAGCAGTTATAACCATGGTGCCACCAGGGCTTAACCAATAACATGGAAGTAAATTTTTAAAAATCCTCTATTAAAGTGGTTTTAATTCTGCATGAAGAAAATTTGCCAAGAAAAACAGACGACAATGTCGGCATTACTTTCACACAATATGTTTATTTTGGAGTATGATATCTGCTTCTACTGGTACTAGACAGAACTTTTGAAAGGTTTTTCTTTTCTTTTTAAGACTATCGCCCCCTAAATTCTCAACCATAACAAAAACTGAAGGATTGTCTAGTGTCCTCATATTTATTTTAATTTCTTACACTAGTTGTTATTTTTATCCATTTATAGCTATTCTGACTAACTCTGGAAGCTAGACATTAACGGAAATGATGTGTTTCCTGTCTTTAATGCTTTATTTCCTTCCCCACAATGCAATGTCCTTCAGACACATGCCTCAGAAATAAGGTTTGTAATTTAAGCCTTTTTTGGCCTTCTGCGGGTCCAATCACAAAACAAAACACACTAAATAATATATTAGCAAAGGAAAATCATGTTGGAGATAACCATCACCATTACAAACACCTTTTCTAAACACGTGTTTTTTACATCTAGCTTGATCCTTTGTTATCCTGTGTAGTTGGTCAATTTTAATTTGATTTGCATGCAAAAGATTCTCCTGGATTCAGTCCTTGGAAAGGATTAGGCAGCAATTGGCCGGGTGGATGATTAAGACTTCAGAAAACATCTGCCAATTACATTGGAGAATATTAGCTAAATGGACATTTTTACAAATTCTTGCTATTTCGTCTCTTTGTGCTTTCGAGCTATTTCAGACACACCGCTGGAGCACTTAAATGAAGTGAAGGAATGTTCTAAACACTTTGTTTCTCAGCTATATACATGCTCTGTGTGTTTACACTTTTGCCTCCTTCTGTTCCTGGTGTTCTTTATTTTCTGCTTGAAGAAGTGCTGTTCAAAAATATAATAGTAACTGAATACTTCTAGTTTGCTGCGGTTATTTACATTTCCCATTAAAAGATTTGTTTGGAGAAAGCAGCCTTTACTACACACACACATGCCAGCCTTAATCTGTTTTATATCCTGAGATGACTTCTTAGAGAAAAAGGAAAGAAAAAGAAAGAAAAGGAAAAAACAAAGCAAGAGCAACGAAATATTTACAGCTGCTTTAGGGCATTAATAATGTATTGCTTCTCCTAGAACAGGTTTTCAAAGCACTGCTTAACTGCCCTGCAGGACACTGTAAAAATTTTATTTGATGTTCAAATAAAACAGGACAGGCACAACGTTTGAAATCTCAAAACTAGCACATGTTGCATAGCCTCCCTACTGTAATACCCCATCATTGTCCAAAGCCTAGAGAAGTTCCTTTTTAAGACTACAAATATCAGAATTTTAGAATTGCATTTTTTTTAAAAAAGGAAAAAACCTACGTAAATTCTCAAAGATACAGTCTTCCATTTTATTGCTTTTATTTTCAAAATGGTTTATATTAAACCACATGACAATACAATACAATAGACTGAGCGCCCATCTCTGTCCCAGCTCCCGCCAACCTAGCAGTTTGAAAGCAAGAAATTGCAAGTAGATAAATAGGGACCACTACAGTGGGAAGGTAAACGGCGTTCCGTGCACTCCAGTGTCTAGTCATGCCTCCCACATGACCACGGAAATGTCTGCAGAAGCAGACAGCACTGGCTATTCAGCTATGAAACAGAGATGAGCACTGAACCCTAGAGATGGATACGTCTGGCTTTCAAGCAAAGGCAACCTTTACTTTAAATTCACAGCCAGACTTTCCCTTAACTACCATTCACAAACATATATACAATCCAGATTTGCTTTTTCAACTTAAAGGGCATGCTGAGTTAATTTCTCGAGAAGAATCGAGTCAAATGTCAGTGTTAATCCCTGTAGGGAATTATCTCTGTCAGCACAACACAGGCTAACTAGCTATCTCGCTGCATTTAGCAGAAGGGACTGCCAAATTATTATTTAATTCAGTGCAGATACACATCTCGGCAGCATATTAAGATCATCTCGCTGCCTTGTGGGCTGATTTAAAATGACAATCCCAGTGTGCTCTTATATAACTGAAAAATAAATAAATTTCACATCAGAAATTATGCTGGGTTGAAAGGATTTTTGCTGGAGAACCTCTACCCAGGGGGTGTCCAAAAGAGGCTCCTTTCATGTCCCCAAGATCTGTAGCGCAGCACTCAAGTATTGAAACCTGAACTTCCAGTCTCCAAGGTCAACATCTTAACCAATAAGCCACCGCAGTGCTGCAACTGAAAAATAATGTGATGCTAATAGTATTGTTCATTTATTCCCAAGTGACGTTAGGTAAAAGTAAAGATCACCCTTGCTCAAAAGCCAGTCATATCTGACTCTAGAGTTCAGTGCTCATCTCTGTTTCAAAGCCGAAGAGTCAGCGCTATCTGCTTTTGCAGACGTTTCTGCGGTCATGTGGCAGGCATGGAATGCTGTTTACTTTCCCACCGAAGTGGTCCCTATTTATCTACTGTACTTGCAATTTCTTGCTTTCGAACGGCTAGGTTGGCAGGAGCTGGGACAAAGACGGGAGCTCACTCTGTCCTGCAGTACTTGGGAATTGAACTGCTGACCTCGCACCTTTCAGTCAGCATCTTAACCACTTAAATGCCAGAAATACCAAAAAATGTAAGTCATGGGGATAAGGATAGTAGTCTGGAAATATAAATTAAATACTAGAGAGGCATGTATTTTGCTGCTTACATAGCAAGAAGGGAGAGAACAGACCACTTAGAACTGTCTTGTCAAGTTGCAGTGATGAACAGTTTATTAGCAGATGCATGTGACAGGCCACACCTATGTATGCTCTGAGAGAAAAGATGCTAGTCTGCGTTTGCTTCTTTAACTCACTTGTCATTTGCAGGCCACCATCTACCTGGATTTAGGCTTCAATAGACTGCTGTCAATCAGAAGAGTAGTAGACTCAGTGAAATCATCCGCTCTTTTGTGCTTATGGAATTTGACAGATTTCTCACCACCTTTAGGGAGCTTCTGGTTGGTACGGGTGGCATTCCTGCCAATGCCCTAAATATCCTATGATATACAGAGGATACTGAAGCATCATTTTCCACATGGTAGTCTTTTCGTCTCCTTGTTTACTAGGGAACTGATGGCAATAAAATGAGATGATTAAGTCTAAGTACTGAACGATTCAAGGTCAAGCCTCACATTACACAATGAACTTATACCAGTGTTCCAAATATGGGATTCTGACAGACCTTCCAATCCAAGCATTCATGCTTGTAAATGATGTCTATCTCTATTCCATGATGTTGCTTTTATTGTTATGTCCTGTCAAATCATTCCTAATTTATGGAGTCTAAGCAGTGTGTTTTCAGTATGTGAGAATGGTTTGTCATGGTCACCCCCAGTGAGTTCCATGGCTTAGCAGAGACTGGAATCCAGGTCTCCCAAGTAACCGCCTGATATTTCATCTACTATGGCAAACCAATACTCTGTCTACTATATCATAACATCCTCAACTCCCAAAGATCAGTTCTAAAACAAAGCAAAATAATTTTGTAGACTCTGAGAGGTTTGAAAAGCTCATGCTGTGAATCAGATGCCTTTCAGCACTTAATATATTCCCTCTTTTAATAATGTGCCATCTGTAATGTATAATTTTACAAGGGTGACCTTTACTAGCATGGCACACTCCAACATAGATAGAAATTTATTATCAAGCTTATTGTGTGATTGTGCAAGTCTGTTGTGCCCCTCCCTGCACAGAAGAGTAGACCGGCTAGCAGCCACTGCTCAAGTAGGGACAAGAGGCAGAGTTTTACAACAGTCCAAAAGGATGAGGCAGAATTGTTGCTCAGGAAGAACTGAGTTTGGAAGCCAGTCATTTGAGAACTGAGACAAAAGGTTGATCCAGAATAGTAATTTAGTTTCCAGGCAGAGGGTCCAAGGTCCAGGTTCAGTAAGCAGGGAAGAGATACAGGTCAGAGTAGCACAGAGTCAGGATACAAAAAGATTGTTCCAACAAGGCTTGTGCTGGCATGTGCATCTCCTTAAGAGGGTTCAGGCTCAGGGCTCACAGCGGGGAGTGGTCTTTGCAAACTAGCACTTGCTTTCTTCTCCGCACCTATAGCTGATTCCGCAGCTGCAGCCTGCATCTTTCTGATGTGCTTGGCTCCACCTCCTCTTCACTGAAATGTGGTGCCTCAGCATTTGCTGGCTGTGCTCCTGTCATGTCTTGATCAACTTGATCATAAGGAGGCAGTTCAATGCTGACAGCGGGCTGAGGTGCTAGCAGGAAGTCTTCCTCAGTGGACCCAGGCTCCAGGGACACAACAAAGTCCAAATGTCTTTTTGAGTCCATTGCCTCCTTCAGGTGTTGTCCATCAGAATTCTTCTAGATCTTTTCAGATTTACGTACTTAAATTTGTAAAGAAGCTCTTGTAATGTGTTTGAAAGCATTTTAAGAATTAGTCGCACTTACACTGACAAAGTTTGCCATCAGTCATCTGTGGGCAGGCAGCTGTCTTCATCTATATAGAGAGATGTCCACAGTATTTTGGGAGGATATCTCTGGGATTGTAAGACTGCAACTTTAAATAAAAGCTTAGACGAAACTTATCACAAAAATAAATATAGTACCTGTATAATATTACTTTGGCAGATAAAGAGGACGTAACTGTGTTCACTTTGCAAAATAATGCAATGCAATTCAAATAGAAATGCTGAATTATTTATACACTACAGTATTTGTTCCTACTTCAAATAATCAAAACCTATTATACTGTATTATACATTGCTTGACCATACTACCGGGGTGTTTTTTGTTGTTGTTTTTTTTACAAAAATACAGTGAAGCACATTAAACTCCCCACCCCCACCCCAGATGTTAGGACATTTTCACAATTAATTGATTGATTTTCTAAAAAAAATCAAATGCAGGAGAATAAAACTAAAACAAATACACATAGCCACTCCTTTGAACATTGAAGTATTAATGATTATGAGTTACTTTTGGATTTTTGTTGAGTTACCTAGCAAATTACTTTTAAATAGAATAGCTTTCCTAGTGCTGGTGTCAACAAGCCTTGTAGCCCTGCAGAACATTTTTCACTGTATGGGAATGCCAGTTCTACTCATGCATACTGTTCAGAATTAAGCCCACTGACCTAAGTGGGAGATTTCTTCCTTTTAAGTACATTTATTTATTTATTTATTTGAATTTATATTCTGCCCTACTCGCACAAGTGACTCAGGGCGGATACTTGATCATAGCCCAAGTTATTCTGAAATGCCGACAAATGTCAGAGCTGCTTTCTACTCTTTTCTTCACCAAGTTTTCAGGTCAAAGAACTCTGACACTAAATTATTTTAAACCAGATTTGATCTTGACGTTTCATAACACTGATTCAACTTGGCAATTCCTATGAACCGTACAAAAAACTCAATGTTAGCATTATTAGTCCTTAATGTGGTGTTACTTCATGCCTTGTAGTCACAACTTATTTTTATTGCCATTAAAAATATACACCATGTAGGTGATTTTACTAGTACGCAAAAGAAAAGGAAAAAGAAATCTGCCACAACAAGAAATTCTGGTACCCCAAAAAAACTTGGGCTACTGGAAGGTATGTATGAATTTTAAAGCACACTGGTTGATCACTATGGAAATGAGATGTCTGAGGAAGGCTGCTAGAGTGACAAGAAGGGATAAAATCAGGAATGAGATTACAAGGGAAAGAATGGGAATGGAACCAATCTAAAACTACATACAGAGACAACAAATAAAGTGGTTTGCCTATTTGGAGAAAATGTCTTGGCATTCCATACTATACGAGGCTTGTGTGGAAAGAGGAGGACAAATAGCATGAGGCAGACCCAGAGGAAGGTGAAGAGATAACATCAAAGACACATTAAAATAACACTAGTAGAGACCACTAGAAGTGCCAGAGTAAAAACCTTGTATCTCCCTCAACACCCAAAAGTGTAAAAGAATAAGAGTCTGCAAATAAGACTCAAAATGTAGGTACTGTACTTTACTTTTTTTTTTAGGGATGATGATAGAATCATATGTTTAATGCTAAGAAAAGAAATCATCTGATTATTATTTTTCTCCTTTTCTCAAAGCAAACCTTCAAGCAAAATAGAAATTACCTTGGTTTTAGCTATTGACAATATGATCAAAGATGATATATGAAGTATAGACAAGGGAAATAAAAAGCTAGAAAGTCACCTGTTGGATAAAATGGCTGGCAAAGATTGCATCTCTAGGTTAATGTCAATGCTGTGGTATAAAGCACAGGAACCCCTTTCTTATTTCAATAAACAAGCACTGTATTATGAATTGTAACCCCATTTTCATATAAATAGGAACCAAACAAACAGTGACAGCTCTTGCCTCATGCATGCTACACAAATGTAAGCACAGTAGCTAAGTCCAGCAGGATTCATACACCTCAAGAAGAAGAAGAAGAAATACCAGCCAAGCAAAGTTTTATTTTTTAAAAAAAAAAACCCTAATAAATGTTTAAAATGACCTTTTCAAGCTATAACTTCAAATGCTATATTTATAGGGTTTTTTTCCAGATATGTATAAACTGACCTTCAACAGACACAGATGAACAATAAATATGTAATAAAAACAATAAATGCAACCCTGAATGGAGAAAAGTCAGTTAAAAAGGAGAATAAAACACAGTAAACTGATTTGTGTAAAATACCTGGAGGAAACAGCAAAGATTTGACCTGGCACAAAAATAATAGCAGTGGGTTCTGCAAATAGAGGACAGAGACGACTGTTTCGATAGTTATGATACATGTCCTTAGCATCAGTACAACTCTTCCAATAGTCATATTCTCTAGTAGGTGAGGTTTTTTTTAAAAAAAGACAAACTTGAAGGGTGACCCTGTACTCAATGTATTACAGTAGTCCAGTTAAAGAAAACATGCAAAAATATAGCACTATGATATGGCTCTCCCTAATTAGCAAAAGACAGAGCTATCAAACTAGAAAATGCTAAAAAAAACCAAACACTCTAAATTGCTGCCTCAGCTTTCAATGATAAGGCTGACTTGATCGAACTTGCTTTTTCAGTAGTAGTGCAAACATCTGGAGAACAGACTACAAATTCTAATGAGATCCACCTATCTACAGGGTTTCTATCAGGATCCTATTACAGTTTAATAGAACTTTTCCAGCCCGTGACCAAGACAAGATACTGACCAGGTTTGGATCTTGGCATAGCCTTACCTCGTTCAGATGTAAAGAAGAAAGAGCTGAATATTGGTGGTTCCTCTCTCAATATCTTTGAACAGTTACCTCAAAGCACAGGAAACAATTTTTATTTTTAAAAATGTATTAACCAAGCAGATTTCACAGTGTTGAACATAAAGGTGTAATGCAATAAAATAACTCAAAATATAAGTAACTTATACTAAATCAAGAAAACGAGACCAATCATGAGTTTGACAGCATGACATGGGATGCTTAACAGTGCTTGGATCAATAGTCCACCCCTTTTCATATTTCCACAGGGAGACCAGAAATTCAACATGTTGACAGCCATTCATAGGTTGGAGTCCTATCAGAAATTTACACATGTGTAAGTGTGTAGGGATTCATTTATAGTCTTAATTAAGATTGTACTCCTTTTATATACTTCTGTAATAGATCATAGACTTGTATTAGGTTTTTATACTGAATGCTAGATTTCATTACTGTATGTAGCTGACTGGATAAATACAACTCAGCCTCTTGAAGGAATGCATGCTGTCCTTGAAGTGCTTAGCTGTGGCCGGCATTAAGGATAAGAAGGGGCCTCCAGTTGTTATAAGAACACTATATAGTTGTGTTTTTCTATCTCACCCCCTCCTGCTCCCTCCTCCTTCCCCCTCCTTTTTTCTCCTGGCTGATGAATCTCTTTGTGTGTGTGACTGTATAAGATATATGCCAAGGAGTCTGCAAGAAAGCAAGAAAGCTAGCTAGCACAGAAGATCACAACAGACACTTCATAGGTTTCTTGAGATGTCAAGGAACTAATAAACGCTTTTGCATTGGATCCAAGCATTTCAGACTCAATTCCTTTGAGTCGATTGTTGGGGCTGGTTTCTCAACATAAGTGAAATTGTACAAGCCACAACAGCAAATTGTTGTTCATTAATGGCATACCCAAGCACACAACCAGACATATTCAGAAAGTAGAGCATGTAGTATGTGAATCCATACCTCACTCAAGCCCTGAGTCACAGTGATAAGAATCATACAGTGCATGAAAGAGGAAAGGACGAAGCAATTGTTGATTTTAAAAAATAGCTGCCTTCATTAATATTAACCCTCGATAAAGAGAAATATTAAACACTGGTATTTTGTCAAAGATGTGGGGAAAGCAAATCTTGTCATAGTGGCAATCTGATGTTCCATTGCAAATGGCAGAACTAAAATAATTCCCAAGTTGCATACAAAGAGAGCATAATTTCCCCTAATTTAGAGACCAAGCCCCCCACTCAGTCAAGCAGGAGGATCTTCTGTATTCAGCTTCAAGTTAGTGACCTTTATTCATTACATTATTGAGGGTGGGCAATCCTCTAGGCATGAAACCAGTGGTGAAAACTTATGGCACATGTGCCAGAGGGGGCACTCAGAGCAGTGTTGGACAGCAACAGGTTTGAACCCCTCAGCAGGGGTAGCAAAATTGGGTGGCCTTCGGGCAGGGGGGTGGGGAAATTGGGTAGCCTTCAGGCAGGGGGAGTAGCAAAATTGGGTGGCCACGCCCACCTCCCTGCCCTGCCCATACTAATACAGCTATCATTTAAAAAGTTTTATTCTGTGTAAGCATATCAGAGAGTAAACAAAACAAAAAGACAAAAACATTGTGCCACCTTAAAGACTAACTGCTGTATTTTAATGTGAGCTTTTGTGGATCAAGTCCACTGACTCTTTGGATATAAACAGAGATGAGCACTGAACGCTAGAGTTGTTAATGACTGGCTTTTGAGCAAGGGCAACCTTTGCCTAATAACAGAAGATCCCTGATTGGTATTCAAATTTGACATCAGATTTTGTCCCTGCAAGTGGTTCAAGGTCTCCCTTGCTCAAAAGCCAGTCATATCTGACCCTGGGGTACAGTGCTCATCTCCATTTACTGCCAAAGAGCCAGTGCTTCCTGTGTTTGCAGATGTACACATGGCCATATGGCAGACATGACTAGATTGCCCACGATGTAGGCTCTGACCACAACATAGGCTCCGCCCATGATGTAGGCCCTGCCATGACATAGACTCCGCCCATGGTGTGGTACTGAAAATTTTTGCTGCCCACCACTGACTCAGAGCCCTCTCTGTTAGCATGTGCACAGAGGTCACCTTGCCTCTCTGCCCAGCAAAGCAAAATGTGCAAGAAATAGATAATACTATTTCTACTGCAGAGGTATTACATTAACCAGAAGAAAATATCAAACTTGCAGTAAGGGGGGAAACAGTTCAATGTATTGTTCGAGAAAGATATATAATGTAATTTACAACCAAGATGGAACTCTTAAAAGAGAAGAATAATATAGCATGAAACTCCAGGGAAGCCTAAACTAGCACTAAAATGTTGAGCCTGAAGAATTTTTAAAAAAACCAACAGCTTTACTGTGTACTAAGAACAAGTCATACAACATTAAATGAAACAGCTAACATTACATCGTGGCAAGAAAACTAGAGCAGTTGTTGAAGAAATGTTTATTAAAAAATCAAAGAAAATGGTTTCTTCTAAGAAAAACTAGTTTCACACATACACATATGTGAAGAAAAGGTACATAACACTGGAATGTACATTTATTTGAGTTGTACTTTCACAGATAAGGTGCACTGAAAATTTGAAAAGGCATTAGGTTTAACATTGTACATGACCGCCACCGCCCTCACCTCAATTTAATATGAATCCAGAAACCCAATTTTAGAGCACCTAGTCCAAGATGAAATCCTTTTGAAATCACTGGGATTTCAACATGCACAGTTGAGCACCATGTTACATACTAAGGGAAGCCAAGAAGCTGGTGGAAATGAGATCTCTTTCTATGCTATAATTATGAGACAGACAGCTGTATGCAAATAGAGAATGAATATCACATAGACTCACACACATTTTCGCCCTCCTTCCTCTATGTTGCTGTCGGTAATATGGCACTGGGAAAGTTCTATAAAATGAGAACTATTACAACTTGACTAACAGATTTTTCATAACATGTGGATAAGAAATCTAGAAAACACCGTTTTGCAAGTGACAAAGATTTAAAGATGAAATTCTTATGACCTCTACATGTGTACGATTCAGCTCCTTAGTGACTGGTTTACAACTTATCCCTTTATGTTGGAAGTTTTTTATTTATTTGTTTGTTTATATATTTTAAAACTTAATTTAAAATTATTTCCTTATTAAGTTGCTTACTTCCTGCATTTCTTCTTGGTTTCCACTGAGGTGGAATTTTTGCTTGTTATCTTTGCTAATATTACTAATCAGCTAAAGTAAGACAAGGCTGCATTTTGTCACCCTGCTTATTCAACTTATACACAGAACACATAATGCACAATGCAGGAATGGAGGAATCACAATTTGGGATCAAAATTGCTGGGAGAAACATCAACAACTTGAGATATGCAGATGATACCACCCTAATGGCGGAAAGTGAGGAGGACCTAAAGAAGCTCCTGATTAGGTTAAAAGAAGAGAGTGAAAAAGCTGGCTTGAGACTAAATATCAAGAAAACCAAGATCATGGCAACAGGCCCTATCAGTCCCTGGAAAATAGATGGGGAAGAAGTAGAGGCAGTTACAGATTTTACTTTCCTAGGATCAAAGCTCACTGCAGATGGGGATTGCAGCCATGAAATAAAAAGGCGACTGATTCTCGGGAGGCAAGCAATGAGAAACCTGGGGAGCATAGTGAAAAGTAGAGACATTAAATTGCAAACAAAAATTCGCATAGTCAGGGCAATGGTATTCCCTGTGGCAATATATGGTTGTGAGAGCTGGAGCATTAGGAAAGCGGAGCGCAGAAAAATAGACGCCTTTGAGATGTGGTGTTGGAGGAGAGTTTTGAGAATACCCTGGACAGCGAGGAGAACAAATAGGTCAATCTTAGAAGAAATCAAACCTGACTGCTCCTTAGAAGGTCAAATAATAAAGATGAAGCTAAAGTACTTTGGACATCAAATGAGAAGAGAGGATTCACTTGAGAAAGCCTTGATGCTTGGAAGGGTCGAGGGCAAAAGAAGAAGGGGACGGCCCAAGATGAGATGGCTAGATGGTATTGTGGAGATAATGGGCACAGAGCTGAGCGAGTTGAGGGGGATGGTGGAGGACAGGAGTGCCTGGAGGACAGTGGTCCATGGTGTCGCAGAGGGTCGGAATCGACTGTGCGACTGAACAACAAAAAAGGTAAGATTATGATCTATGGAAATGAAAGCTTGAAGTAGAAAGGAAATGTATGTTAATCCTCTTGGTTTTGAAGAAGGGGACTGTAATGTGTTTATGCCAAATGTGAACTTCTATATTTTGCAACCATCTGGGAATTAAAGCCAGGCTGCAATTCAGTCATCTCTGATGAATAAGAGATAAATGAAACTTTGTTGGCCTATGTGAGGATTAAAAAATGTGCTGAAAAAAGATAGCTGATAGAAACTAGCAGGGTCAACAATACCTGTTGGTAACAAGATCCGCAGGAAATGTACATTTTTATGACTACAGAAATCTGAAGCTGCATCAGGTGAAACACAAGTAGCCTTGCGGAAAAATATCATTTCAAAAAGTAACAAAGTTTGTGTTATCAAGTGATTTCCTACCAATAGTCATTTTCCTCTCCATGAAAGAAATAAAATCTGAGAAGAAACAGAACCAACAGATATTCATTATTTTAAGATTCTGTTTGGGATTTTCTTTTGTTAGAGTAATAATTTTTATTATGTGGTTTTGGAGCGATACATGAATACAGTACTATAATAATTGGGGGGGGGGGAATTCAGCACAAAGTCACACATTGTTAAAGTCTCTGAATTTAAATACCAGTAAGTAACCTAGGCACAAAATCTGGCTTTTCTGTTTCATACAATTGTACAGTTGGAGGTTAATACAAGGGCTATCTAGTCCAACTAAAATAGGGATTCTCAACCTGCATCCCATGGGCCAGATGCAGCCCATGGCTCCATTTCATGTGGCCCCCAACTGCCTTCACCACCAGAGGCGTAGCTACCGCCGTATCTGCCGTATCAATTATACGGGGGCCCCGGGTCACGAGGGCCCCCAACGTGCGTAAACAAAACAAATCTTTACCCTTCCTAAGGGCCCCCAAAAGATTTTTATATGGGGCCCTGCCAAGGCACGCTACTCTTCTGTTCACCACACCAGGAAGTGCCATGTGATGGAGGGAGGGCAAAATGGCAATGGCTGTCCGGCTCCCGAAGCTGTTGGAGGGATCATAACCCTGGCTTTAAAAGTTTGAGAACTCCTGAACTAAAACATCCAAAACAGATGGTCATCCAACCTTTGTTTTAATAACTACAATGAAAAGGAGTCTAGTACCTTCCAGTTCCATTGCTGAAGAACTCATACCATCAATAACATCTTCTTAAAGTTGAGATGAAATCTACTTTTGTACCATTTGAATCCCTTAGTTTGAGTTCTTACCCTCTAGAGCAGCAGACAAACTTATTCATTCTTCTGCATATGACTGTCATATTGCTTCTCAATCTTCTGTTCACCAGGTTAAACGTACTTAACTCCTTGACCCATTTCTCATAAGGCTTTAGAGTAGAGTTGCCATAATTCTCTCCCACCAAACTGGGACAGCCACGTGACATCATTGCATTTGTTCAAACTGTGCATGCATCAGATGGGGCTGTCAAGGAGGCTTGGGCTAATAAGAAGTACAGTTCAACAAAATCTGGAGGTCCATGCGTTGCTTATCCCTGTGGTACACAAATAATTAACAAGGGTGGAGGAATAAGACTCTTCTAAGTTAGATAGCAAAGCACTCTTCTGTTGATCCTGAGTGACTACTAAAACTGGCACCCATGGTTTGAAAGGGATAGGATGTGGATTCCCACATTTATCTTGCTTGCAGGGGTGTGGGAGGTGAGAGTTAAATAAGGTGGCAGCTCCCTCGAAGTTGATCCCATCCACCCCACCTGCCTTCCTGCCTGATTTGCACCAACAACAGGGTAAACAAAACAAAAAGACAAACAACCCCCCCCCCCCTCTTGTGGCACCTTAAAGACTAACTGCTGTGTTTTAATGTGAGCATTTGACTGTAAACGGAGATGAGCATCAGTCCTGCTAAAAACCCAGGACCTTTACAGGTTTTTTTCTTGAACCTGTCAGGACAATTTCTTGAACCTGTCAGGACAATTTCCCCAAGCTTGAATCCGGGAAAATCCCAGGAAAACGGGACATGCGGCATCCCTACTTTAGAGCAGAATTTCCCAATGTGGGGCTCACAGGGAGATTCAATTCTGCAAAGCCCAAGTCTGTACATTGCCTGATCAGTGCTTTGGAGAATTGACTTAGGCTTCTGGGAACTGAAGTCCACAAAAAAAAACAAAGGTTGGGAAAGATTGGTCTAGAGACTAACAGATTTTGTTTGGCATAATTGCAAGTCACTTACCTGACAAGGTGCCAATTTAATACAAGAACCGGCATGATGTGGAACAGGGTGGGTCTCAGTTCCATTGGCCCTCACCTCCCTAAAGGAAGCATAGGTTTTATTTTAAAAATGTCTGCTTAAAAATTGCATCATTCTAATCCTTCTATTGCTTGCTCAAAACTCCTTTGCTTTGCCTAAGTATTTAGAATCTGGAGCACTATTGTCATTGTATATTCTGCAGTCCATTTGTGCCCAAACTGAAGTGACAGCTTTGCCCTTGAATTTTAAATATATCAGCACAGAGGGTTTCCTATAATTATGTCACTGTTTACATATTAAAATAAAAGAAGGTGAAAAGCTGTATTCTTTAGAATTAACTGTGGCAGATTTCCATAATTATGCAGGGAATATATGTTATTTACAGAAGCAATTTGTATTCAAATAGGCTGTAAACAATGATTGCTCTTCAAAAATGTGAAGGAACTAGCATGTTCTTGTAGCACAAGGGTTATTCTTATGAAGAAAATGTTTGAATAAAACAAGGGCTACTCAAAGGACCCAGCGGAGAGGTCGTGCCTGCAGAGAAAAGTTTTGACCAGGATGACATTTATGTCCCAAAAGCCAGCATGTAGCTGTCAAGAGGAATCTCTGTCCACAGAGAGTTCTTAGCACAGCAACATTTCCATATTTGCTAGACCAGTAGCCTCATCTTCCCTGAGATGTAAAGACCCAAATTTTGGACAGGACATTGTAATGTCACAGAAGATGAGCAAGCAAACATTGGGAGGATGTAAAGATAGATGGTGTCCCCCCATCAACATATTGCAATGTAATGTATTGTTTGTAAGCTGCCCTGAGTCACTACGATGAGTGGGTGGCAATATAAATTTGAACTAATAAATAAATAAATAAATAAATAAATAAATAAATAAATAAATAAATAAAACACTTGTGTCATGAGCTCTGGTGCTATCTGGGAACAGGGAGAGAAGGATGACCAGGTTTTGAAGATACCCCAAAATCAAAAACCAAAACCCTACTCCTCCTCCGTCCTCTGGCCGGAAGGAGGAATGGATTTTAGCTGTTTGTGTTGTGTGTTGTTGTTGTTTTGTTTTTGTTTTTTTCCTGATTGTAAACCGCCCTGAGTCGCCACGGCGAGTGGCCAGTGATATAAATCTAAATAAATAAATAAATAAAATACAACTTCTGAGAACAATCTCCTTGGTTGAAAACCCAGAGAAGCATTCTATGAGACTGAGCATTAGCCAGTCCCAATAATTAAGAAGGGGAAGGACGGGAAGAATGACCTTTGAAATAACACCTAGAAGTAACTAGTTCAAACTAGTTTGCCTGTCATTAATTCCATTCTTCAACAACAAACAGATGACATTATATTACAAGTGTTACATAATCATTGAAATCCAATAGTGAGTTGCAACTAAAGTAGGTCTACTGAATCAATAGAACTTCCAGAGGAGTTGACTCACCAAATCCCCAATGATTCAATAGGCCCACTTTAGTTGTTACTTAATACTGGACTTCAGGCTCTGAGACATCACTTCTTGTGCTATCACTCTAACATTTAATTAATTTTATAGTTATAAGGCTATGGCATCACTAAGGGGTAGAGGTTGACTGACAGCATTCATATGCATTCAGTTTATGTACCACCCTACCTACGTACAGAGGAAAATCTGAAAAAGGGCTGAGATAACTATTAAAATATCCTGCTTGTAGTAAAAAACATTCTAATTATTTTAACATTCTAAACTGTCTGAAATTTATCTATATTCAATATAATTACATCCTTGTCATCAAGTCAATTCCAGTTTATAGTGACCCTTTTATAGATTTTATATGTAGAACTTAAACAGAAGTAGTTTATCATACCCTTCTTCTCAGGACACCCTGGGACAACGCAGCTTGTCCATGAATGCATTGGCTGGCTCTTCTCCCAAAAAGCACAAGGGGAAATCATGCTCTCAATCTCTGGCTCTACAATCAGCCATGTATATGTATATTTCGTATAGATCCATAATTTAAATTGTGCATTGTTCTGATAGGAATAAATAAAGAAAAATAATTTACTGGTTTCAGGGAGTCCCTCTCTAATCAAATGATCTTGTTTATCCTGGAGGGCTGAGCTCAGGAGATTCAAATGTGGTGATGGCTAAGGAACCTGCCAAATAAGTCAACTTATTAAGTGTTCAGTCTGTTTTGCAAGGGATGTAAATTGAGGGTGCACTCCAGAATTCAGTGCTGCTTTCAAATGTTCAGGTTATAGCAGTAACCAGGATTGCTTTTCCTAGCTTAGGATGGGGCACTCTTACGCTCTTTTCTGAAAAACTCAGACCTAGTTTCTGCTTAGAATTTTTTTTACTATAATTCCAACAATTCCTTAACTAGATTAGCCTAGGCCATATTGGCTAAGGGGTTTAGAGAACTGTAGTCAAGATTTGCATTTCAAAATTTTGCAGTGGTACCACTGTCAGACATGGCTTTGTACATCTGAAAGGGATGGATGGATTGAGGTCCTGCATCTTCCTTTTGAAGATTGTTCAAGAACTTGGATTTAAAAACACACAGGGAGTGGGGGAGAGGAAATCACAAGAATATGGCGCTAATCAATTCTAGACTCACAACTTTTTAACATAGTTCTGTTTGTTTGTTTTTACATTTATCTTCTTTATACTGAAGCAGAATTTCCCTAGGACAGGACAAACAGCAACAGGTATCTGACTAAACTCTTCACTATGTCCAAAGGCTCAAGATATAACTACCCAGAAAAATGGAAGGCAGTAGGTTTCACTGTGATTCCTTTAAAGGTACAATTAGATAGGGAAAGAAACCTAGAGTAAATTGGTTTGTTTCTAAGACAAGGTCCCTGGTAGGTTCCATTGCTGAAATTCAATATTATAAACTAATATTATAAACTACCTGACTGCAAAAGACCATACTGCACTTCCCCATTGGTTCAATTCTCTCTTCAATCACAGATGAACCCTATTGTTTATTTATTTATTTATTTATTTAGTCAGATTTATATTCCGCCCTACTCGCACAAGCAACTCAGGGCGGAGCACAACAGACATAAAATAAACCCCTAAAAACACAAAAAGAACAAAGTAAAATTAAAATTAAAACCCCTTTCAAAACAACTTCTCATTCCCTACACTAACCCACCGAATACACTAGTACCCCGAATAACGTTATGACTTGGTTCCACAAGTCCCGTCGTTATTCGGTTTTTAACGTTGTGCGATACATTGAACACACAATGTTAAAAAAAGCCCTGTTTCCCTGGAGGCTGCAGGAAGCGAGAACATCGGGATTTGAATCCTGACATTTTGGCTTGCTGCTGCCTCCAGGGAGGTGGGAGAACTTTGGAAACAGCTTGGAGCGGGTTTCCCCACCTCCCTGGACCCGGCAGGGGGGTCAGAGACCCCAAAATTGGTAAAAAAAAGTCCGTTTTTTTTACCAATTTTGGGGTTTCTGACCCCCCCGCCGGGTCCAGGGAGGTGGGCAGACCCGATCCAAGGTGTTTCTGGGCTTCCCCGACGTCCTGAGCCAGTGCAGCAAGCTAGAATGTCAGAGTTCAAATCCCGATGTTCTGGCTTCCTGCACTGGCTCAGGACGTCGGGGAAGCCCAGAAACACCTTGGATCGGGTCCCCACACCTCCCTGGACCCGGCGGGGGGGTCAGAAACCCCAAAATTGGTAAAAAAACGGACTTTTTTTTACCAATTTTGGGGGCTCTGACCCCCCCGCCGGGTCCAGGGAGGTGTGGGGACCCGATCCAAGGTGTTTCTGGGCTTCCCCGACGTCCTGAGCTAGTGCAGCAAGCCAGAATGTCAGGATTCGAATCCCGACGTTCTCGCTTCCTGCAGCATAAAAGAGGGTGGGGGAAGTTCAAAATTAGCGCACATCAGCTCTAGGGAGGTCGGGAGACCCGATGCGCGCTAATTTTGAACTTCCCCCACCCTCTTTTATGCTGCAGGAAGCCAGAATGTCGGGATTCGAATCCTGACATTCTGGGTCGCTGCACTGGCTCAGGACATCGGGGAAGCCCAGAAAAAGCTTGGATCGTGTCTGCCCACCTCCCTGGACCTGGCGGGGGGGTCAGAGACCCCAAAATTGGTAAAAAAAAAAACGTCCTTTTTTTTTACCAATTTTGGGGTTTCTGACCCCCCCGCCGGGTCCAGGGAGGTGTGGGGACCCGATCCAAGGTGTTTCTGGGCTTCCCCGACGTCCTGAGCCAGTGCAGGAAGCCAGAACGTCGGGATTCGAACTCTGACATTCTGGCTTGCTGCACCGGCTCTGGACGTCGGGGAAGCCCAGAAACACCTTCAGAGAGATCAGAGGACCCGATCTACAGCTGCAGGGTGGCTGGGGAAGCTGACGGGGACTCCCTGTCGGCTTCCCTAGCCACCCGCCCATGCCTCCGCAGCTGTGGGGTGGCTGGGTAAGCCGATGGGGGAGCCCCCCGTCAGCTTTCCAGCCTCCCCACCCCTGCCTCCGTAGCTGCAGGGTGGCTGGGAAGCTGAACGGAGAACCCCGTTCAGCTTTCCACCCACCCTGCTGCTAAGAACGACTGTATCGTGTAACGTTAAAATCGCGTTACTCGATACAAGATGTTTCCGAAAATCTTGTAACGTTATGCGGTTTTAACGATATACGGTACTCGCGTTATACGGGGTATTACTGTATAGGAATGAGGGTAGGAATAGGGGGGGGGAGAGAGAGAAGATACAGGATGTTAAATAAGCCAGCGGGGTGTGTGTGTCAGTAAACCCTCATTACCCCACACCATTCCTGCCAGCCAGGTTTTCAGGCCCTTTTCTAAAAGCCAATAACCCTGTCTGAAGGCGCAGCTCCAGAGGCAGGCGGTTCCATAATCTTACCCTCTTCCACGCATCTTCCCTTCATCATTCTTACTTTATCCATCCTCTCAAATTGACTACTGCAGCTGTCAACCAGCAAGTTTTTAAGTGCACATGTAGTGAAGAATGAATGCCAATTTTCCATATTATATTGGTATCTTTATGTTTCCCGATGGTGGAGAGTTATAAAATTCTATATCCCTGCAATGTCCTACTTGGACACTCTTTTTTTTCCTGAAGTGACACAGTGCTGCATTGATTTAACAACTAATCATCCAAGTGAAATGGACACTGAAGTAGATCCACATTGCATAATAGAACCAAAAGGCTGTAACAAAACCTGAGGCTTTGCATAGGTAATTTTAAAATGAAGACAAAACAATGAAGACAAACAATGTAACTAGTAATGAATAGGTGTTTGAGAATATTGAACTTATATTGCTGTATAAACAGTCACAGTCTTGCATGATTAAGTCAATTTAAATAATCCAACATGCTTCACTGTATAATATAGAAGAACTGACATTTATTCACCACCAACATCCTTTATACATTTGGCTTATGAGACCTTTTTCAGGGTTTTCTAGGTGGATAGTATGCAGAAGTGATTTAGCATTCCCTTCTTCTGTGATATCCTGGGATTGTGCAGCTTGTCTGAGGTCACACAAGATGGCTTTTCTAGGAGATGAAGTGGGAAATTGAACTTCCAACCTCTAGCTCCAGAGCTGGATTACTTACTCACTTTTTGTTGTTCAGTCGCACAGTCGATTCCGACTCTCTGCGACCCCATGGACCATTGTCCGCCAGGCACTTCTGTCCTCCACCATCCTCCTCAACTCGCTCAGTTCTGTGCCCATTATCTCTACAATGCCATCTAACCATCTCATTTTTGGCCGCCCCCTTCTTCTTTTGCCCTCCACTTTTCCCAGCATCAAGGCTTTCTCAAGTGAATCCTCTCTTCTCATTTGATGTCCAAAGTACCTTAGCTTCATCTTTACAATTTCTCTTTCCAAGGACCATTCTGGGTTGATTTCTTCTAAGATTGACCTATTTGTTCTCCTTGCTGTCCAGGGGACTCTCAAAACTCTCCTCCAACACCACATCTCAAAGGCATCTATTCTTCTGCGCTCAGCTTTCCTAATGGTCCAGCTCTCACATCCATACATTGCCACAGGGAATACCATTGCTTTGACAATACGAATTTTTGTTTTCAATATGATGTCTCTACTTTTGATTATGCTCCCCAGGTTTCTCATCGCTTGCCTCCCAAGAATCAGTCGCCTTTTTATTTCATGGCTGCAATCACCGTCTGCAGTGAGTTTTGATCCCAAGAAAGTAAAATCTGTCACTGCTTCTACTTCTTCCCCATCTATTTTCCAGTGACTGATAGGGCCTGCTCACTGGCTATCCATTATTCATTTAAAGGTACAGTACTTCATCTTCATGCAACTTCTTAAAAGGAAGAGTACTTTTTTATATTATTTCAACACCTTTAAAACTCTCAATACTTTCTGTATCCAACTTTTAAACTCAAACAATTTTACATTTTGTATTTATTCAGCACACAAATAATAATGATGTGCCATCAAGTGGATTTCAACTCATAACAACCTTGTCAGAGGTTTCTACATATGCTCAGTAGTAGTTTACCACTCACTTTTTTCTGATGGTAGTCTTTTCTTGGAGTTATGGCAGGGGACATAACTCCATCAGCTACACAGGAAGGCATAGAGGATACAAGCTCCTGGCTCTGCAATCTACAGCACTACATCAGATGTATTTAGCAGACACACTACTGTAATAATGAGCAAATATTCAATGCAATCCATAGGGTTTTTTAATCTGAAGCATATATTATTTGTTTGGAAATGAAAAGGAGTGTGATATAAAAATTAAGTGGCAGCAGCAACACGTCATATGGCTAAGCAGTTTTAACAGATTATGTTTTGTCTTCTTGGCTTCAAGACAAGAGACCATGTGGTACGCATGTCCTTGGATTGTACTGTGGTTTACAGGACAAGAAACTAGGGAGATTAGGACTGCAGCTAGAAGATGGGAGGCAGATCTGATATATTACAGTCCTTTCTCTGCAGCTCAAGTGGCTAAGATGCTGACTGGAAAGCTGCAGGTCAGCAGTTCAATACCCGAATACTGCAGGTCAGAATATGCTCCTGTCTTTGTCCCAGCTCCTGCCAATATAGCAGTTCAAAAGCAAGAAATTACAAGTAGATAAATAGGGACCACTTCAGTGGGAAGGTAAACAGCATTCCGTATATTCCGGTGTCTAGTCATGCCTGCTACATGACCACAGAAACGTCTGCAGAATCAGACAGCACTGGCTCTTCAGCTATGAAACAGAGATGAGCACTGAACCCTAGAGTTGGATATGATGGGCTTTCAAGCAAGAGTGACCGTTACCTTTTCTTTTCTCACATGCTGAGCAACCAGATTTCTTGGCTTCACCTGGAATGCACTTTCTACATTAGGTAATGAGGAATAAAGTTACATTATTGATCTATACTGGAATAGAGTAGGATTTGTGCAGTGATTCTATGATATTACTTTGCCTGCAGTTCATTCTTGTTTTGTTTTAGGAGATTCAGCTATTGTTCCCCAACCTAATGTTCTCTGGAGTTGCTGAATCACAAGTATAAAAACTCTGAAGAGCATCACACTGGGTAAAGTCATTTGGTTGTTGAAATGGATGGGCCAATTATCTTGGGTCTGACCCAAGTTGCATCTAAATCAGCATTCTCTTCTAATGCAAAGCCTTCAGGAAATCCAGGTGACGTCATGAAGGCAGCAGTTTCACCTTTGCCTCTGGCATCTGGTTTCTCAATAAATATTCCTTCTCAGCATAGAAGCTCCATTGTTCACTGTGGCTAAAAGGTGTTGATAGATCTGTTCTCCATAGGCTTGTCCAGTTACCCCTGAAAGCCATCTATTCTAAACCAATAGACATCAGCATAACTCGTGGAAGTGACCTCTTTAATTTGCTTCTGTTCTATTCTTGTCTATTCTTGTCTTGAGTCTTAGTGCCTTCAATATGATTGGCTCTTGAGCTTGTCTCTCACATAAGAGTACTGTACAAATAATTGAAGACACACGCTATCACTTTCAGTAGTAAAACCAATTTGTTTACTGGTGGATTTGCAGTTCTGGTCCTACCAGAAGGGAAAGTGAGCTGACTACTTCAGGCAACAGATACTGGGGAGCAGCAGCCACAGCATTAGTTATCCTTCTAATCTTTCAGCTGTTTCCCTCTGTTGGGTGGAAAGGATGTTTCAAAACAAGTGGTCTACATCAGCATAATTGCAAAAGTAAAGTGGAAAAAAGAAGCACTTTTGTAACACTTAACCTAGACAGACAGACTCATTGTTGTTGTTCAGTCACACAGTCAAATCCGACCTTTTGCGACCCCATGGACCACAGTACACCAGGATCCTCTGTCTTCTGTCATCCTTCTCAGCCCTCCACCATCCTTCTCTGTCCTCTGCCATCCTTCTCAGACTCTAACCACTACCAATAACTAACTCTTAGTATTCTTGTGATAGGCAAATCTACCTCTTACAATCCTGACTAGGTTCTGTTAATTAGGAGCTCAATACAGTACTCGCATTGCTGTGTTGATGAGCCATTGTTCTTTTGTTTATTACCTGCATCCTCTAGACATAAATCTAGACATGAAATAAATTAGCAGACATATATTTCCAGACCTAGATATGAAGAAGTGGATAATAATCTCGAAAGCTCACACTGAAATGTGTTAGTGTTTAATAGTCCTTCAAGAGTGTCCCTATCGTTGCTTCTGTTGCTTTTCCCCTTCCCCTTTACTTTTGCCAACACAGTTGAATACACCATTCAGCCTGCCTTGTTGCCTCAGGTATTGGGGGGTGGGGGGCAGTATCCCACTGTTGAAATAAGTGCCAGATGTCAGCCCAATGAGCTTCTGTAAATTAACAGAAAAGGGGGGGTCCATTCTGCCCCTTGTCACAGGCATTAAAATATCTGCCATCCCTGTAATTTTATATACCATTTTTTATGTCTAAGCACCAAAAAAATCTTCAAGAAGGTTCCACAGTCCATGGTCCCCAATCCATCTTAAACTTCAAAAAGTTACTTTTTTTAAGATTATATCTGCTAGATTGTCCGAGCCCACATCACCAGGGGACAGCATTTAGAATACCATCAAGAATATGAAATTTAGCCTTATGGCCATATGCCATTTTATCATACACCATCTATAACAGGAATGTGCCTTGGGGCTGCATGTAAACCCTTAGGCTGTTTATACCATTCCCCCAATCTCATTAGATTTTTGCACCACTTGGAAGGAAGTCTCTGTCCCAGCTTCTGTCAAACTAGTAGTTCAAAAGCAAGAAATTGCAAGTAGATAAATAGGGACCACTTCGGTGGAAAAAGATGGGGACATGAAAGGAGCTTCATTCAGGGACCCCCTGAATGGAGTTCCTCCAGCAAAAAAATTCTTTTAACCCAGAAAGCACCTTTGTGTGCTTCTGACACAATAAAAAAAAAATTGAGAATGCATTTTACATTCTAAGCTCAGTGCTATGAGACTAAGTTTCCACTTTGATTGTAATAATGAGATTTTCTCTGCTGTTGTGTTCCAATGCTATTTTCTAACAAAAAAACATTGTATTACACAATGAATCTTTTGCTTTGAAAGAACCAAAATGGAGATTGCTAAAGTCTACAGGTAGTTCCCCCTCCCTCATTAAAATATCTTTTTATGGAACCAGGAGTACAGACTCTCCTGACTGACTAAAATCTAGCAGCCTTACCTTGTTCAATTTCATTCCTACATTGTGGAGCCGATGTAATGTTTATAATCTCCCACTAGTTTCAGTGGAACTAAATGATTTAATGACTGAAGCTTGGACTCAGCCCCATAGGCTGCCATCCTTTATGTACTTACTTGGAAACAGGTCTTATTGAACTTGGTGTTATTTTTATGCCCATTCCAATTTCTTCCATATGCTTGAAGTATAAGGGATGTGTCAGAAGCAAAGCAAATCCTTAAGGTAATTTTCCTCTGGCTTGTATATAAGGTGGTATCAACACATTTTTAAAAAATGTGAAGGTATATAAGATGACATTTTAAAAAAGAAAACACTTTCTAGTTTCTGACAACAGCGAACTCTGATGTCCTTGTGTATCCCAGCTCGGGTTCTCACAGGACAGTCATTCTATTTCTAGATTTGCTGCAGGCTCTCAGAGACAATTTGTGTCCTTAACATTTCCCCCTGTGTCTGCAAAAGGCATGCTCATGGGCTATGCAGAGTACTAGGACCTTGATGTTTAGGTCAGCGGGCAGTTGAGCTGTGCTGACCCAAGTTTCAAAGTCTTAGTAGCTACACAGTAACTAATGGGAAGTTCACATTTACATGCTCCTTTCTTCTGTGACTAGAGCTTAATCACCATTATGGCTTCCTGGGGTTATGAGCTAAGCAGAGTGCCAAACTGAGCTAAGGGGAGAATAGAGATGAACTCAGAAAGAAATCAGACATCCAGAATGGCAACACAGAGAAACCTGTCTCAAACCACTTCAATCTAACTGGACACTCTATCCAAGATCTGAAAGTTACAATTCTGGAACAGAAAAATTACAAGACTAGGATTGAAGGGAGATAGTAGAAATCAAATACATCCATCTGTTAGACACCCATTGCAGGGGACTAAATATTAGTGAAGGGTTTCTGGGACATTATCAAATTTGATACACAGATTGCTATATGATTTTATATATTATATTACAAATTTCCTGCCAATTCTCTTTAGCAAAATAGAAAGTAACCAGGTACAGTGTTTTTGTTTGTTTTACTGGTCTGCCAATTGCTGCCAGAGGCATGCATCAATGAGGAATTGGTTTTTGGGCAATGACAAAATGAAGAAAGTGGCTTCATTAAAGCAGTCCAGGGTTTGATCGGGCATGACAGAACAAGAACTTTGGCTTGCACAAACTTTAGCTGAGTGAAAAAGAAACCAAGACTTTGAGTAATGTTCTCAAATAATAATGACCTCCAACACACAACAGAGACTTCATTGCAATCCTAGAAGTAGCACAAATATATACACTGAAATTAGAGCAACAAATGAGAGGAAGTTGACTACATTCCTGGAGTAGAAGTTTGTATGTTGCAGAATCCTTAACCTTGCTATGATCTGCAGACTATACAATTCTTTTTTAATGCTGAAAAGCTGCAGATCTGCTCTAAAACTGATCGGTCTGCTAATCAGACTAATGGGTTCCAATTGGAGATATCAGCTGTAAGATGCTTTTGCCCAGGAACTTTATCTGCTAATGACACCAATAACATTTAAGTAGTGGATAAACACCTTTTTACTGACCCCTGTTTTGACTGAAATAATGTAAATGCTCGTATCTTTGACCAACCAATGCTGTAGTGAATTAATCTCCTCCACTATGCACATTCCCATGGTTGACTTCTATTATAGCATAGAATAGTCAATGAAATAAACGAAGCATGAAAATAACTAAAAATAAATACCAGAGAGGGTGGCAATATAAATATGATTAAATAAATAAATAAAAAGGAGTACAAAATTCATATAGGAGACCAAGGAGGAGAAGGATCTCCTTAAAGGCTTTCTTTGATACTACCAAATTAAAGAGTGGTTTATAACTGCTTGTGGTAGAAATACAATTACCCTTCTTACTCACATTGTTAAAGTAACTGCTCTACATATAATCTAAAGCAACATTGTCACTTTTAGTCTTTCTTTGTGTCAATTTATCTGGTTAGCAAATTTCACTCTGGATATTCTTGTGGATTCTATAACAATATGGTAAGTCAGCCAGTATCTAGCAGAAACTTAGTCCGTGAAGTAAGGCTATAGTCTTTGCATTTGCAATTAATATTTAGGGTTGTTTCAAACACTCCAAGCAAAAAAGATGTACTGACTTATATATTTAAATGGAAATTTAAAGACACCTTCATATATTGAGAGCTTTCACATCCCTACACCACTTTGGATATGGTATTTAACAACAGTTTCCTTCCATATTCAGATGCAAGGTATTGAATTATTAGAAAATTAATTTAGTGAGGGTGACTTAGTGGCTAAGATGTTGAACTTGATGACCGGAAGGTCAGCGGGTCAGCAGTTCAAGACCGGAGTGGTGCATGACAGAGCGAGCTTCCATCTCTGTCCCAGCTCCTGTGAACCTTGCAAGTAGATAAACAGGTACCACTTCGGTGGGAAGGTAAACAATGTTCTGTGTACTCTGGTGTCTAGTTATGAGTTGAATATGGCTGGCCAAGCAAAGGCGGTCTTTACCTTTTCCTAATTGGGTGATACACATGAATGTGTGATTCAGACCACATCCCTATAATCCTTTGTTACTACACAACAGATTTTATTAGTCAGGATAAAATATTGTAAGGAGGCGTCAGAAGTTTGAGTGAAGGAATTTCTCACCAAATTTTCAGATTCCAAAATATGTAGCATTGTTTTGAATTAGAAATCGCTTTTTTAAAATAAGGCTACATGCTTTCCCCACAACAAACTTAATTGCCATATTTGAAACAATTAAAGCAATGTACCATCTCCTCCCTTGTAGGAACAGGATTAAAAACCTCTTACAACACAAATTGCCTCTTTTTGTCCTACTCTTTCCAGCATGGATGATGTCACAAAGAAAATGGAAATTAAAGAAACAGGACAGAATCAACTAGCGATGCAAGCAGGTCATGGCAAGCCCTGGAGCTGTACTTCTACTCATGCCTCTCTCACCCATTTCATAGTATCATGTGAGAGGTACTTTTCTATCCATTTGTAGAGACAAGTAGTGAAAGAGGGCATTCCCTCCTAACATGATCTTTCACTGCTCCCATTTCAATCCCTTGGCCTCAAAACACTCACCTAGAGAGCATGGTTTATGAGTGCTATTGTTGCTGCTGGCAGTGAGACAAGGCTGGGGTAAAACTGGCTTGTAACAAGGCTGTGGTTTATATGACACAATAAGCAAGGTCTTCAGAACCAACTTGGCTTATTGTAGGCAAATGTTTACACATGGTTTTCATTCACTTTGTTCTGTTGTTTTTGTGTCACCTGACAACTGGCAGATTCCCTTGTCTGGTTTATACACACTAGAGGAAGAAGCAGAGAAAAAACCCGCCCAACCAGGGCATAGTCTTGGCTTGATTTTCTGGTTTGTTGAGATTTAATTGCCAGACAAAGAAAACTGTCCACTGCCACTGCTATAAGCCAAAGAGTAAAGTACTGTGGTTTCTCAGGGACAGTCGACCGTTGAGGTTCTGGAAAGTGTGCCTAGTGAAAAAGAAAAGAGTCTTAATGGGGTGAGAATCCTCTCATTTTCATTGGTAACTAATTAGCTATATTTCATTGGCCTTCTAGAAACCTCAGACACTCATTTCTCATCCTGGTAGATATATTTGAGCTTTTCTTAATGATTTAAAAGCAGTATGCCATAATTCACCGGTAATATTCACTTCCTGGTGACCTCTTATTGGAAAGCCTATGGAACAGGATTTTATGATTTGCTCCAGAAAGAGCTTCCAGAAAGCAACCTGAATAGATTACACCAATTATTTTGTCTTATATTAAAGCAGTACCAAGACAGATAGCATCACTGGGTTGTATAAAGGTGCAGTATATATCACCTTTCTGAGTTAATTCAGATTACAGTTCTTAGCTTGCTTTTTGAAAGAGAGTTGATGATGAGAACGCCTATGGTCTTTGACTTCTTACCTGGTTGTCCAGACTGCCTTCTGGGGTAAAGTTCTCTACCTGATTCTTTTGCAGGCAAGTGAAATTATCTCACTTTGGGGGGGGGGGGGAACTGCACTGCAGAAGTATGTGAGTGGTCAAAACCACTTAAAGCAAACTGCAGGGTTAGTGTGTTAATTTCTCCACTAGAACCCCACTTTCCTCTACTTTTTGTACTATTTCCAGTGACAAGTTGCAAGGTTTAGATCCCAGTGCCTGATCTTCACCTTGAAGGGACTGTGTCAGTTATCCAGGCTGTGAAGCACTACAGGAAAGTCTGTATCCAACAGGTGTAACAGAAGTCAAATTGAGGAAGGAGGGGGAAATTAGAAAACCAGGGGAAACATAGCTCAAGTAATGATTCACACCAATCTACTTTTTATATTTCTGCCTTCATTCTATTGCTTATTCATACACCATGAAACTATATACAGCCAGTGAGAAAATAAATAGCTTTCTACAATTATAATTTCTCCGTTGGATATCACCTCGTCAACCTAACAGACCACTCAGGGAATTCCACAACCAGAAAGATTTATGAAGCATGCATGTGCATGGGCAAAACTTGCACGGAGACTTAAACAGTATCTTAGAAGACATTTCAAGTAACATTTGATGTGAATAGTAATATAATTCTTTGCCACCTACCATTCCATCTACAGAGCTACTCAGAAGGCAGATGAAAGGTTCCAGTTGACTCAGATTTGCACAATTTAGCTGAAGATACCATTTAGCCAGTTTCTGGTTGGATAGTCTGGAATCTGATCGAATCAACAGAAGAGGCTAAATTTAGAAATGGCCTTTGGTGTTTGCATTAAGTCCTTCTGGAGAGGTATTCAAATTAGACATAGTTTCCTACTGACTTTTTCAACAGGTTGAACACTTATGCAGAAAATGACTCACTAAAAAGCCCCTAAGACCTTTACTTTTAAAATATTCTACTATATAGCATAGAAAAATCCCAGTGCTAAATCCTACATGTCATGCTTCATCTGTCCCATGAGTGATAGCTCTGAGATCATAGTGTGTGGGTCATTTCATGGCAAGATGGGATCCACCTTAAACAAATTCATGCCAGTGACATTTTTCCTGCTTCAGGGAAAAAACGCATTCTTGGATACGAGTTGCAGTCGATGACGACAATGACAGCATAGATCTGAAAATAACTATTTGTCTTAGGACACTAGGTCTAAATATAAGATTACATTTCTATTCTCTGAGTGAATTACTTCAAAATACCCACCACCATAATATACAAGATAAAATCCTGCTGCACTGCTATGCAAAAGCTGTGATATTTGGGGTGGAACTTCCTCAAATTAACAAACTTTCAGAGACATTATCTGTTGTGCTCTATGTCACAGGATTCAGTATGTAACATATAATGTCAGCTGTTTGGACCTGAGGCAATTTCCATCCTAAAGTTATACCTTTTGCATAGCAGTACAACAGGATTTCAGACATAGTTTGTCACATTTATCTCCCGCCTTTCTTCAATAGACTTTTTTTGTATCCATGATTCAAAATGTTTTGTAGTCGACAAACTATAAAAAGGAATAGTAAGGAACATGGCACAAACAAGACAAATACTTGTTTAGCTGTTCTCCTAATGAGTTCCTATATGTGGGTCAAACCAGACACCGTGAATAAAATTCTTTTGTTCCACTGTGCAAGCTTTGTGACATCATCATCCAACACCAACAATATTTAATTTAAATGAATTAAAAGTTTCAGGTTCTGAGGCTCATTAGGATTCCATTTTGCCTTTATGATGCCTTTGGGAACCTTGAAACAGGAGGAACACTTTTATAGTAAAAAAAAATGTCACCAAATTGCTGCCACCTTGATAAGGACTACTTCTAATTATTTTTTTATGATTAAAGGCTTTTCTGCATTCAACCTGCGACTCCTCAAGGGGAAAAAGGAAACTCTTGGTACCTGAAACAGAGGTGGAAGTAGGAAGAGTTTAATTAATTAAAATTAAAGATAACTTTTGATGGCTGATGATATCTGGCTTGCACAGAGTAATGTTATGCCAGTAGGAATCTGGACATTATAGCAAATTATTAGAAGAAGGCTGCAGTGGCTCAGTGGTTAAGAAGCTTGCCTTGTTAGCTGGAAGGTTGACAAGTTGGCAGTTCAAGACCCAAGTACCGCATGATAAAATGAGCTCCCATCTCTGTTCCAGCTCCTGCCTACCTAGCAGTTCAAAAGCAAGATGTTGTAAGTAGATAAATAGGGACCACTTCAGTGGGAAAAGATCTTGGGGATGTCAAAGGAGCCTCATTTGGGTGTCCCCTGAACAGAGTTCCTCCAGCAAAAATCCTTTCAACCCAGAAAGCACCTTTGTGTGCTTCTGACATGATTTAAAAAGAAAATAGAATAAGAAAACAGTTTAGCATTTCAGGGACACTGTCTCCTCTGGTATTCTTGTTTGAATAATCAAACTGCAAACAAAAAGCATTTTTTGATCTCCTGCTAGTCCATCACAAAACCAACCAAACTATTTTGCCAGCAGCTGGAGAGCAGAAGACCTGATGCAACAACAGACAGGTGACTCATAATACTTCAAGATTTGCCACTTTCAACAAAATGGTTGCTGAAGCATCTTGTCTAATCCTACCTGAGTTATTTCTTTAAATTGTGAGCGCTAAACAAAGTACTTATTTTTTTTCTGTCTGAATCTTTCTTTAGGAAGTTTCACTGGATAACCTCAGGTTCAAGTGTAATTCTGAGGGGATTAAGAAGAAACCATGATGTTTTTGTATCTATGCAATTCTGATTTAGGGCAAGATTCTCGAGTCTAAGTTTGCCTTCAAGTGAAATGAAAATGCATGGTTGGAGTGCTCTTAACTGTGATACATTACATTGCTTATGAATATAA
Organism: Furcifer pardalis; assembly: GCA_030440675.1. Lineage (NCBI taxonomy): Eukaryota > Metazoa > Chordata > Lepidosauria > Squamata > Chamaeleonidae > Furcifer > Furcifer pardalis. The sequence goes on along the minus strand of CP126897.1, from coordinate 70,804,045 downwards.
AGTCAGAAGGCACAGGAAAAAAAGAAGAACTGTCTAAAAGATCTAAGGCTTGCCCTAAGGTTTGCATATAACAGCTTCTTTGAGCAATTCTAAATATAACTACTTCACTATAAAAGGGGAAAAACCAAATCAGAGTATATCAAACATTTGTCACTTGCATTAATTTAAACCACACGGTGAAGTGAGTTGTATAAATAGGCATGTCGACCTACTTTTATATCCTAGCACTTGGGGGCAGGGGGAGTAAAACATTAACTTAGACAGCACAGGTCTGTTTTCTTTTATGAATCATGTTTTATAAGAGTCTTTTGCTGCCCAAGGTTTCCTTTTATGAGCTATTTTCCATTGTACCCAGGCACTGACTGATGTGTAAAATAGAAGACAACGGGAAAACATTTTAATGCACTGTTGACCAAAGGTTTCTGAACATTATTGTAACCATGTGCCATCAAGTCAATTCAGATTTAGGACATTCCTTTTCAAGATTCTCTAGGTAAAAAATACTCACATTTTTTTTGGCAGTCCTTTTTATCTGGTAGTACCCTGAGACTGTGCCATCTATCCAAAGCTGCATAGTCTGGCTTTATTCACAGGAAGCAAAATGGGGAATTGAACTCCTACTCTCTGGTTCTGCAGCAGATATATAGCAAATTGTAACTGAAATGCTCCTTTTTAAGCACCCTCATTTTAACTCTTGTCTCTTGATATATTTTAGTACCCCCATTTTAACTTCTGTTCCTTTTGCTGTTCTATTCTGTTCTTCGGCCATTATAAAAATTTGATTTGATTTGATTTGATTTGAGCAAATTGTAAAGTCACTGAGAAAACACATTATGCCTACCTGATCCTGGAAAAATGCATTAGAAAAGGCAAATCGTTTTCTGAAAATAAGAGGGAGTTTGTGATTTATAGTCCAAATATTTCCCTCTAAACTTGTGTCACATTTTTCTCCCCCCAACACAACCAAACACTGAGTCTTTGAGGAAAAAAGATATAGGAGAAAGTTTGTCTTTTTTCCAGTGCAATAGTTTACAACACTGTTAGGCTAGTGATGGTGAACCCTGGCACTCCAGGTGTTTGTGGACTTCAATTGCCATCTGATCAGGGCTTCTGGGAATTAAAGTTCCAGAACACCTGGAGTGCCAAGGTTCACCATCACTGGCTAGGATATATCTCATAGGCTAGCTCACTACTTCACCACATTGGAAAAATCTTTAGAAACTCTGTATAGATGCTATTTTTAGTAGAGTAGGAACCTGGAGAGACAAGAAAAGCCAGGCTCTCCAGTAAACAACACCTCGTGCTTTAGTGAGCCTTTTTATTCCCTCTTGGGCAGTGGTGGGCTCAAAAAAATTTTACTACCACACTGTGGGTGCGGTATGGTGGGCATGGCCAGGAAGAAAGTCCTGCGTTGTACCTGAATTAGGACTACAGTACTGTATTTCAAAACCTGGATGGGCGGGGCCAGTAGCATAGTATAGATTTCAGTTGCCTGGGGCATAAGCCAAATTTGCCGCCCCCTGTTGGATGTTGGCACCCACTCCCACTAGGGCTTCTGGGAATTATAGTCCATTAACTCCCATACACCCAAAAAGTGCCACCCGGGGCAAGTCGCCGCCCCCAGGGGGCCCCACACAATGCTACTGGGCGGGCCAGCCAGAATTTCTGCTACCAGTTCTGGTGAACTGGTGAGAACCTGCCGATGCCCACCACTGCTCTTGGGCCAAACTAGTCTTCCCAGGCTCCAGTCTTTCCTACCACATAGGAAGCCTTAAAGGAACAGGGATTTGGTATGGAGCCTAGCACTCCTGTTTTTCCAAGACCATATACTGGGCATGATTATAATTCACCAGTTTGAGAAATCAGAACCTGAAACAATTAGTCATGGATATTACAGGATGATAGTCCACATGTTGCAATAAGTTTATGAAGTTCTTAATTCTGTGGCATTCAGTCAATTGCATCAAAGCCATTTCATTTGACTTGATAGTAATGTTGATACTATATTTGATTATACAGGTATTGCTCTCCATTCTAGGAAAGCAGTGCTGGTTTAGATACTTTTGAAATGTTTTTTAAAAGCTTCCAACGCACATGGGAAATTCCACCCTTACAGATATTATCTTCACCACCATAAGTAGTTTGTGGACCTTATCCTATTGTAACATTATCCACTGTCAGCCAATCAGAAGATGTGTGAAACGGGTGCCCACTGTTTGAACTAAGTTTATGAATGATCATAGCTGGGAAATGAAGAAATAAAAAAGTCAGGACCATTAGTTTGAATTGTCATTTGATTTCACAGAGACTAAAGCATTTGAAATTTTTTGATATATTTTGTATCCTCTCCCAATTACAATAAAAATCTGGAACTCAACTCATTTGGATCAATTCATCTGCTACAATTACCTTCAAGCTAGATGGACTGTTCTTCCCAAGGCTGTTTGAGTGATGGTGGCCAATTATTTACCTCTGCTGGCATCTGATACTGACCAGGAAATGATAATGGAACCAAACAATACTGAGAGCTAAGAATGAAAAAAAGTTTCAATATAACTACCAATATAATGAACTGACACACTTTATTAAGTTAAACTCATCAGTGGTCAATTTTTTAAATGTCCCTTCTTGCATCTGTGCCTGAAAGCTAGCACAGGAAGTGTATATTGAGGAATGTTTCTACTTGGAAAATTATTGTTTAAAAGAAACTATGCTATAACTTCATGCCAGATAAAGTACTGATTACATGTTTCCTTTAAATGGCTCCAGGAATACTTTCTGTATTCATTCTAGTGATCTCAGCTAAACTGTTTCCACAGGGAACTGATGCTTTATCATGAATTAGTTGTTCCAAATTGTTGGCCAGCCAACTGGAAAAATATAATATTGGGCATGTATACCAAATAAGTGTTACAATTCAATGTTTTTAGCACTAAAGATGTAACTATGCACAACAGGCTTTTCATTTGTTGTACTTTAATCACCTATTTTTGTTGCTCACATTTAGCTGTGATGAGGAAGGGCCCTTCCTGATCTCTGAAATATGAAGTAAAACATCTAAATTAAACACACACAAACTAAGGTTTTTGTGAAGTATGTTTTATTCTACATAGAAAAGGAATGTATGCCAGTCAACTGCACCGAAGCAATTTCATTTGGGTCACTAAACACTAAAAAGTGACATGATTTAGTGCCAAAAGCATTCTGTAAAAGTACAGAGGAAGTCAGAGATTTTGAACTGGAATGGAAATGGTTGCATTGAGCTGAATTGACAGCAAGTAGAAAAAGCATTTGGGGAAAAGAGCTACCTGTATGCAAAGAAAACTTTAAAACTAATGCTTTCCTTCCCTCTAATTCATCAGCCTATCCCCAAACACAACCTTCCCATATGTATACCTATCCAATTCCCTCCTTCAAAAGATGCAAAATGGCCATAACTAAATAAGCTATCACAGTTAATAGAAATGCAATAAATAAATAAATATGAATTAATTAATTATTAATTCATTAAACCTGAATTAATTAATTAAGTTTATTAAGTGTAACCACTAAGCTGTTTAGGTATTTGGTTGCAGAGCCAGGGGATTGGGAGCCTGATTCCCCGCTGTGCCTCCAGGGAGAAGAGCCAACCTGTGGAGATTTGGACAACCGGTAGAAGAATGGAATGATAAACCACTTCTGTGTACTGTATATACTCAAGTATAAGCCTAGTATCTCAGCCCCAAAAATGAGATCTAAAAAGGAGACTCAGCTTTTATTCGAACCACAAGGGGAAAAGGCAGAAACGTCTAACGTCTCAAGACCACACCAGATTGAGACATGCTAGCAACAAGATGGGGGAAGTGGATGCGTCTCAATTCAGCACGGAGAAAACTCCTTTCCTGCTGCTGCTGGATTTAGATGCGCCTGCTTCCCCCATCTTGTTCTCAGCACATCTCTCTTGCTGTGAGAGAGTGGAGGGCAACAACAGTATGGGGAAAGGAGGCACATCTCAATCTGGCGCAGAGAAAACTGGATTGTCCCCAAATGCAGCAGTAGGAAAGGAGTTTTCTCCAAATTGAGATGCCCCTGTTTCCCCATCCTGTTGTTGGCCTCCACTATCTCATAGCGAGGCAGAGCCAGTTTCCCCTCACGCACTTCAGCTTCACTTACTGCTCCATGGGGTGAAGTGCACCAAGCAGGGGGAAGTGTCACTTCCTCACAGCGAGAGAAAAAGGTTAGAGCGATGTTTTCTGCCTTAATGGTATTGGTCCACCCACCCCCTTCCCCAGCAGCACAAGTGCTGGTTGAGTGTTGCCAATTCAAATATAGTTTTAAAAAAATACACTACCTTAAACATTCAAAAACATTACCTCATAGATATCTCAATTAATTAATTTTACCGTATTTTCATGTATTTTTATTACTGAAGCTCACTAGCAGCAGCTGCATTTCCAACCATCAGCTTATACTCAGGTCAATCTATTTTCCTGGTTTTCAGGTCAAAATTAGGTACCTCGGCTTATATTCGGATTGGCATATACTACAGTATATACGGCATTCTCTACCTGGAAAAATACCCTTGAAAGGATCACCATAATTCACAATTGACTTGACAGCACACAATTGTTAACTGGCTGGATAGCTCAGTAGTCTTCAATTCCTGAGGTGACATAAGTGCAAAGCCTTATTTTGGGAGGAAGGATAGGCGTCTATCTGAAAGGCTGCCAGAAGGTGATCTTATTTTTAATGTATGCTCCATTGGAAGTCCTGCACAATTTACATCTGATTTAAAGATTAAAAAGCTGCAAAGATCAGGTACCTTGAATATGCCCAACTACAACAAGACCTGGACAGCAGGCTGAGCAGGCCCACAAGTCACCTGATCACTGTCTCCCATTCAAGTGAGATGGGTGTAAAGTAAAGGTTGTCGTTGCTCAAAAGCCAGTTGTATCCAACTCTAGGGTTTGGTGCTCATCTCCATTTATAGCCAAAGAGCCAATGCTATCTGTGTCTGCAGACATTTCCAGGGACATGTTACAGGAGTGAACGGAATGCTGTTTACCTTCCTACCAAAGTGGTACTGATTTATCTATTTACAATTTCTTGCTTTTGAACTGCTAGGTTGGCAGGAACTGGGACAGAGACATGAGCTCACTCTTTTTTGCTGATCTTTCACTAAACCACCACAGTCCCTGAGATGGGCATACCTCTGCCTAAATTATATATATTTAAAATAGCCTACTTTTGCATCTGTATTTATAAGTGAGTTCCTGAAATGTTATGCATATCATTGTCTTGTTTTGTCCTTTTTGTTGATTGATGTCCTCCTTTGGATGTAAATAGCCACTTAAGCCTCCACATATGCTAAACCTATATACAAGTAATACCTCATATAACATTAGTATCTAATAACACTAAAATCGCATAACATTAAGCAATCTGGGGGGGAAGAATTGCATCAGATAACATTAAGATCCTATGGGATCCATCGGATAACAACCGCTAAAGCCTGTGTGGTTACAATGTATCTCTATGGATCTCATAGGATTTTAACATGCATCGGATAACACTAAAAATCGGATAACACCAAGACTTGTGGAACCAGGTTTTAACGTTATCCGAGGTTTTACTGTATTTGCAAATACCTCAGTATTCCAAACCACCAATAAGCCTCCTGTTCTCTCAGATATAATGGTCAAAACCCTGTTTGTGTACCTGCAACAAAAAGATATGTTTAAATAGCCATGCCTAGCAAGAGGGGAACTGTGCGATTTGATTACACAGCTAGTCATAGACTTACCATTGTGACCGCTGCACAATGCACTTCTATCTTGGCCTTATTATAGCTACTTTGAGCATAATGTCAAAGAGGATTTTACCCATTGTAATACACAATGCATTTCCCAAAGGATTTTCTCAATTTCTGTAAACAGCACAGTCAGAATAACATGTCTGTAACTTGGTATTGTTAACTCTTCTTTCATGTATCATTATGTTAGTAAGTGTCTCAATGTTCTTAGAGTTTGGGAGAGACTTAGGGTTTGTTTGTTTTTTAATTTAAAAACCCATATATTTAAGCTTTAAGTTTTAAAATTTAGATGTTTTAAAAATGTTTTAAAATTACTTTTGATTTTCAATATGTAATTTTTAATACATACCTTTATCTAGTATTTTAACGTACAGTATTGCTGTATGATTTTTAATTGTTGTGAACAATTTTTAATTTGTTGTGAACCCCCTTAAGTCGCTTTTGCAGAAAGCAACAAACAAGCAAAGTATTTGAAACAAATTGTGTGCAGGTAGTGATCCCATTAATAGTTTTAGTTATTTTCCAAAGACATCTGTTAGCTGTAAGAACAAATCAACTGCAAAAGGAAAAGCTTCCTTCATTATACGTTACCGCTATTTGTAGTCTCTGGTAGCATGGCTATGAGAACAGCAATTAAGTGCTGGCTTTTGATTTTTTCTATATTTGTATAATGTATCATTTTCTTTCTATGGTTTTTTCTATCTTTGTAGGGCACAATAAAAAACTGTATTCTGTACAGTGAGGAGAGATAATAAGGTACACTCTGCTGAGATATCTGAATGATATGGTAACATGTTGTTGGTTTTATGTTCCATCAAGTGACTGCCAACTTTTATTGACTTTAGTAAGGTTTTTAAAATACATGATATATTTTAAGGAATGATTTTACCAGTGCTACTGCCAGTGAGTTTCCATGACCTGAGTTCTCATCCATCATTCTAACCCAGGAGTTCTCAACCTTTTAAAGCCGGGGGTCAGGTCACGCTCCCTCAGACAGTTTTGGGGGCCAGCTGGCTATTTTGCCCTTCCTCCACCACATGGCATTTCTTGGTGTGGTGCACACACAAAAATGTGTTTCAAGAGCAAGGATTTCATTGGGCTAAAATAGGAAAAGAAATGGCAAACATAATGGGAGTACGAGTAGAATTAGACTCAGATACAGTGCTATTGACAAATGTGGAGAAATTTAACGTGGACAAAGACAAAAAAGAGTTAATAGCCGCTATGCTGTCATCAGCAAGGCACTGCATCGCTAAAAATTGGAAGAAGGATAGCCAACCTAAGATGGAGGATTGGTACAGGGAACTGTGGAAATTGGCGTTGAATGACAAATTGACATGGGAAGTGAAAGTTAGGAAGGGTGAAGTACAGGAGAACAGATTTTGGAGGATATGGCATCCATTCATAGAGTATTCATTGTATAATGATAAAACAACACAGCCAGTACCGGAACAAATGAGTTTTTGGAGGAACATTTAAATTCGGACTAACTGTAACCTCTCTGGATAATGTAAATAGCACGGGGTGTCATTAATTAAAATGTATGTATTGTATTGTAATGTAATGTTATATATGTGTTTTTTAAAAATTATTATTATTATTATTATTATTATTATTATTATTTTTAATGTGGTTGGTGTTGAAACACTTATAAGGGTATTGAAAGGGACTCTGGATTATAATTAAACAAAACAGAAATACAAGAGGATAGAATATTGTATAAGAACGCGAGAAATATATAAGACAAAGAAATATACCCATCTATGTGTTAATTCATTTCATATTTTAAGGTATTATTGTCTTGTCTCAAGTATATATTGTAAGTAATGTAAAGTCATATACAGTACGGTATGGTTTTTTTCCTTTATTGTTATATGTGTTCCTTATTTGTATTTGTCTGTATGTTGTTTGTTTTTGTAATGTCAGTAAATTGAATAAAATTTAAAAAAAAAAGAGCAAGAATTTCTGTTCACAGTTAAGTCCTGCCCATGAGCAGGAACCCCACAAAATCTCAGTCTCATGTAGAGCCTTCATACAAGCAAGATATATGAAGATGTCCTCTTCAAACATCTTGGTAATCATGTGAGCAAATCAGTGAGGGAGAGGGATAGATGATTCTAGATTTCAGAGTGACCAAATAAGTCTATTGATGAATAGCAAAGAAAACAACAAAAAAAGGTGTTATTTGACATAAGCTACTATAGCCTGTAGCATCTGGAAGAGTGAATTATAGTCCATGAAAGTTTATGCCAAAGCAAAAACAAAACTTTTAAATCTTTAAAATTAATCTCTTTAAATTCCTCAAGACTGGTGATTGTATTTGCTTGAAGAAACCTTTCATTTTTCTATGGAAGTAGGATTATATGTGTACTTTCAACTAGTGATTTAAAACATGTCAAAATTCCTGTTGTATATGAATTAAAGCCAGTGGTGGGCACTGACTGGTTCACACTGGTTCAACTGGGGGGTAGTAAAATTGGCTGGCCATGCACCCTCCCTGCCCTGCCCACCTCCCTGCCCTGCCCTGCCCCACCCACCCCCACCACCTCCTCCACCTACAAGTCTGGGCAGCCTTGTGCAACCGTGTGTAAAACCTGCCTTACTCCACAAAAGTAACTGAGAAGGAGACTACAGAAGCATTTAGCCAGCTGCATGGGTCTGCTGCAGGGATAAAGCAAAAGCAATCACACTTATATACCGCTCCATAGCGCTTAATGCATTCTCTGGGAGCTTCACAAGTTAATTAGCATTTTGCCCCGAATTGGTTCACGCCTAAAGATGGCAATCAGATAAAACACACACACTGCAAGTGGTCCTACACGCATCTTTCTGGCCTTAGTCAGGGGTTTCTACTTTTTGGGTGCAGGCAGCATCACTCACCATTGATCTATCTCTAGTGCATATGATCACTGGAAAACAACCCAAAGTCTTCCTCTTTGAATTTGCCAATACTGTGTCATGAACTGGTTTAATAGAGCCACTTCAGTACATTGGTAATTAAACACCTCCTCTGCTCCTTCCCAGAGGGACAGAGGAAGAGAAATACAGTGGTACCTCAGTTTGCAAACACCTTGGTTAACATAATTTTTGCTTTATGAATGAAAATCCATTGAAAATAATGCCTCGGTTTACAACCCCCACCCCCACCCCCGGGGAAAACAAAAGTATTTCAATGGTGCATTACCAGATCATGCCACTAGAGGACACTGTCTGAAATGCAAAATTTATTTATTTTTATTTTTTGCAATATGAAACATCCTGGAGAACACATTAAATTCATAAACCAAGGTACCGCTGTATTTTGTTTCGGCTCCTGTACAGCAGCAAAATTGCACCGAATCAGTTAATTTTTTTATTCCTTTCCCTCAACTTAATGGGCTGGTTGTGAAACTGCCTGTAGAACAGTGGTTCCTAATGTGGGGGCCACACCCCACAGGGGGAGTTCAATTTCCAGAAGCCTAAGTCAGTACATTTTGTTTGGTTCAGATGGTATTCCAACTGCTTCAACATACATTTGAACTGAAACTGAGTTGGAAGGGAGATTTTGGGCCATTGAGTCCAAATGTCTGCTCAATGCAGGAATCCAAATCCAAAGCAAATCTGACAGATGGTTGTCCAACTCTATCTTGAATGCACCCAATATTGGAGTGCTCACCACCTCTCGAGGTAGTTGGTTCCACTGCCATATTTCACATCATTGTTTTCTGTAACAAGTCTTATCAAGGACATGCTACAGACAAAATAAACCATGTCTGAGACACTGATATGTCTGCACAAATGAATTGTGTTCTACTATTTTCTTCATCTTTGAGTGTCATCAAGCTGCTTCCTATTTGTCACTTGCTGTTATATTCTCTCCCTTCCCTTCACCACACTGTCCATTCCTGTGAATTCTATTCTTTGCTCATGACTCTAGCACTCACGATAATGTCAAATTTAAACAGCCTGTTCCCAACGAATGTTGTTCCACTAAATCCATTTATCTTTCACATGTAGTAAAAGAAGACAAAATAATAGGACTGTGGCCTCTTTCAAGCTATTTCCCAAAATAACTAAATGCACTATGCTTCTCTTTCACATGAATTATGATGTCAGAATAGAAAGAGGAAGAATGAACAATGTATAATATTGCAAGTTAGAAGCCCATCTGTATGTAAACTCCTTTTTTGACTTCTTTTTTCATCAGTTAACCACTTCCACCTAAACATTGGCTGCTTTTTCACAAGTGTGAACAGTAGAGAACACAAGAGAGTATATTGTAGATCATCTTGATTGCTACTACTGGTGTCAAGATTCAGGCTAGCCTTTGTTACATAAAGCTTAGCATTTTTCCTGCTGGCAACATGGACACAATATCATGTAGCAATATCAGGTCATTTTTGATCATTTTGAATCATGGATACAGAAACACAATATTTCTTTCTTTGTTTGTTCAAACTTGTATGCCGTCCTTCTCGCAGAACAACTCAGGGTGGCATACAAGTTTGCAACTCATAGTATTGCAGAACAAGTTCTGCAACTCATAGTACAGTATTGCAGAACATCACAACATATTAAAACACAATAATCCCAATAATAAATTCAACACTAAAACCATGAACAATCCAATAAAAATTTAAAAGATTAAAAGAATTAAAAGAATTGAGAAAGGGGCAATTATTGAATCAGCCAGCAGGCTGGGGTTATCGTGTTGGTGGTACCCCCATACCTGCCTCCCAGCCACACCTGCCACACCCATCCACATTCATAAACTGGAGGATTTTTGAACAAATGAATCACCCTGTCATGCATTTGAAAATGATGAGAATAATATACAAGCAGTGGTGGGAATCAGCAGGTTTGCACTATTTGCCAGACCCAGTAGCAGAAATTCTGGCTGGCCCCGGCCATCCAAGGTTTGAAATAAAGTACAGTAAAACACCAGATAACGCTAAAACTTGGTTCCACAAGTCTTGGTGTTATCTGATTTTTAGTGTTATCTGATCCATGTTAAAATCCTATGGGATGGATTGGCTAATGCTAAAGCTCCATAGAGATACATTGTAACCACACAGGCTTTAGCGGTTGTTATCCGATCCATCCCATAGGACCTTAACGTTATTCGATCCAATTCTCCTCCCCAGATTACTTAACGTTATGCGATTTTAGCGTTATCCAATCCAATCGTTATCCAGTTTTACTGTAGTCCTAATTTGGGTGCAACACAGGGCTTTCCCTCTTGCCATGCCCACCATACTACGCCCACAGTGTAGTAGTAAATTTTTTTGGAGCCCACCACTGTATACAAGCCCCGCGTGGTACAGGGAAATCTTTTCTCCATCAGCATCAAGAGCCAAATTCACAGTTTAGAAGCACAACCAAAATGTCTCTCCTACCCTTGGCAAAGAAAGTTAGCAGAACAGGATGTTTTTATTATGTTCACTGCAAAATATGTTGATAAGTCTCAGAGCTGATAGATTAAGTGAGTGAAAATGGTCTAATAATTCCTAAGATATGCTCTAAAGAACTTTTCTTCCTGGTTCATTCTTTACATGCCTTTTCCCAGGGAACCATTCTGAAGAGAAGCTGTCAGGATTTCCTTCCCAAAGCCAGAAGAAAGAGCAATATTATGTGGCCCACTGGGACATTGAACACCAATCTGTCTTCTGTATACAGACTCACTGAACTAAAGTGCCAAGGAGATGAAAGCACTCCAAGTAAATGCCTGATAAGGCACTCCTTCTGTCTCCCTCCTGGACTTTATTGAACTGTCCAGATGTTTACCTTAGAGAAATGTTCAAACCAAAATTCTACTTTAAAGACTGGCATTGCTTGAAACCAAAAAAAATCCCAGATCCTTGTCTTTTTAATGTATTTTTAATGTTCTCTAAATGGCATCTGAAGATGAATTTCAAAGCCACATAACTTATTTAAATATCCCCTTACTGTGTAAACATCATAGGTTTAAAACAGCCAAGCATTCCCATGACCACAGAGAAACCTATGTGTAGAAAGCGTTGAAGTAACCATAAGCTCAACATGTGCTCACAGAGCAACCACATGAGCTATTTTTTTAAGCTGGTGAAATATAATATGAAGGCAGTAAATCGTTTTAATATAAAATAAAAATGTGGGTTGAAGGAAAAGTTTAGAAACATAAAGGTAGATTAGGTTCATTGAGGTATTAACAATCTTGCATACACCAACACTGGGTATTATTAATAATTTATTAGTTATTTCCCTGCCTCTGGTAGTTCACAGAAAGTGCCTCTTCAAAAATTGTGGCATTTTTTAAACCACAATTGGGCGTACCCTGGTAACGGCAACCTTGTGTTGCTGGCTAATCTTTCTCACACTAGGTGAGACAAAAGGAACCGCAGAATGAACTCACCAAAAGCTGCCTTCATTTTGACAGTTTCATGTCTAGCCTAGACATGGAAGAAGAAGACCCCTCTTCCTTTTTATTTTGTTTCTCTTATTTTTGTTAATAATCCTTCTTTCTTTGATCTCCAACCAAGCAACAAGCATGGCGGTTCTCTCCACATGCTGAAGACTCCTTTTTCCTTCAGATGGTAACTACAAATAGTAACTGTAAGTAAAGAAAAAAGGAAACCAAAATGGTGGGCGAGGGCTGTGACTGAGTTGATCTCTCCACATTTGTTGCTGCTGTAGTTTTTTCTACTTCATTACTAAGAGAAATAACAAAATAAATCCCTAATTAAAAATAATAAATCACTATTTCTTGAACATCTGATATCTTTTTGCAAGGTTTTATTCAGCCATGGGCTGGACCACCGGGACAAGGGGATTCATCCCAGTGTGCCCTCACCTCTGGCACCCTGGGGTGTAAATAATACTTTTATTATTATTTTATCTGCCCGGTGCGCTGCACTTTAGATTAAGCCATTGCTCCAAGCTCCCTCCTTCAGCTTGCAGCAATGGTTCATTCTAAAGTGCCCCATGCCGGGTGGAGCAAGCAAGGGGCAGCAACTAGGTGGTTCCTGGGGAAAACCTTCTCCCCCATCCCTTAGTTGCTGCCGCTCTCCAGTGTCCTCCCATGGTGCCCAGCACAACCCTGGTTTTATTACAAAAAGCTATGTACCATTAAGAAATAGCTGGAGTTTTCTTGCTACCAATATTACTCATGGAAAATGTTGGAGAAATACTATCTAAATTCAGCTAGATAACAAATTAGGCTTCTGGAGTGGCAGAGTGACTATTAGTAGATAATATCGCCTAATTTTGCAGCTAAGTCTGAACATTATAGGAAGTTTGACACACCCCTTGGTCTTTTGCTGTCATCTTTTAATCAGGGACTATTTAAACCAGGAGTTCTCAACCTTTTTATGCCGAAGGCCCGGTCACGCTCCCTCAAACAGCTTCGGGGCCTGGATGGCCATTTTGCCCTTCCTCCACCACATGGCACTTTCTGATGTGGTGGAGCCAGTGGAGGGGCACATGAAATGGTGCCGCGGGCCACATCCGGCCCCCTCCCGCCTCCTGGGCCTCAGGTTGAGAATTCCTGATTTAAACAAAGGCTCAAATGCCAGTCAAGCATACTTTCTCTGATAAAATAAAATCCAGAGTTATTTCTGAACATACTGCAGAGGGAGAATATGTGTTAAGGGAACCATTATTACCTCAGCATGTGTGCACAAAAAAAGGGAAAGATAGTGTTATTGTCGCTTCTTTTCTGAAAGAAAATGGAGAAAACCACAGCTCAGATAAATTTGGCAGGATTGAACCTTTCCCTGCTTAAAAAGAGAGGCATGGAAACTTAATTTAGAGCCTGGGTGTCTAATGACAATTGTAGCAATACAGTGCACAGTGGGTAGAGAAAATGGTTTCCCTTTGTGTGTGTGATGATAACACTGGACATTGATATATAGCAGCGAGCCCAAGTCATCATTTGAGGTTTGTGCTATTGCCTACCCAAGGGACTTTGCTGGTGCTCAATCTCCTCTTTGCCCTCACTATTTTGTGAGACAAAAATACCTGTTAAAAGGCAATGCAAGGGCTGCAAAGAACGATAAGAACAGCTTGCTAAACACACCGATAGACAGGAAATAGGTCAAAATGAATTAGAAAATTTTCAAAACTAATTTAAAATTGCTCAGAACAAGACAAGCACAGAATAAGAACTGTCTCGCTGAAAGCTTAGAGAAAAAGATTGCTAGTCTGGAGAATACTATAATGTGGGTCAGAGATAACACTGTGCAGGGAATATAAGAGCTAAAAAGGGAAACTGAGCGGAAAGTCAGAGAAGCTTTAAACATGCTGAAGTCTAAATGAAATGGCAGTATCTCCTAATTCGAAGTATGGCTGTTTCTAAGAACTTGATTAAACAGGGTAAGATCCCTTTGACAGGTATAATCTAAAGAGCCTAGAAGTATATTTGAGATAGCATCTTATAGTAGTTAGGTGATTGATCCATGAAGACCTGCTAATCCTGTGGTACCTGGTGCAAGGATCGGATAGGGAGCTGAAAGCAAGGCAGCCAAAGCAGTGACAGACACTGCCAGGATCAAACACAGCTATTTGCACACAAACTCACTGTGTGAGGCTGGGATTTGAGCCATTGGGCCCTTGAAACTCAGAACTCATAAGGAGAAATACTCTGGCCAGGAGGAATATTCTAGCCTTCAGAAAGGGCAGTGGTCCACCTGCCCTAACAGACCAGCTACTAGTGCAAGGATTCTCAGGCTGTGGCCCTCAGGCCGAATGCAGCTCATGACACAATTTCACGTGACCCACTACCACCTCCACCACACCAGGAAGTGTCATGTGGTAAAGGAAGGGGGAAATGGTCATCCAGCCCCTGAAGCTATCTGAGAAAGCATGACCTAGCCCCCAACTTTAAAAAATTGAGAACTCCTGAACTAGTGCATAAAATCAAACATGTACATGATACTTGCCAGTAGTAAAGATGAGTCAGAACTGCTTTACATTTTAGGTAGTAATCAAGATACTCCAGTCTTGATAGAGGCCAGCATACAACACACAAAGCAAATACATACATCTCCCAAACATACATCTCTCAAAATTAAGATTGAGGGAGGAAAGTTACAACTGGGTTTAAATAAAGTACTGTATACTGAAGTTTCCTAGGATTAATAAATAGAATGTCTAGAATCAGTATTAATCAGTTTCTTTCAACAAAGTAACAGGAAATTGGGAGAATTAAGAGAAGGAGAAAGAGTGTACCATATTCACCCTAGGACAAGATAAAACCAACAGGACTCTACCATGAATTCTAGGAGTGTGTTGAAGTCTCCTGATCCACTCTGTAGTCAAATAATGGATGTATAGATCAAAACCAACCTACTAATAGCGTCTTAAGTCATATTCTGATCAGGTCCTTCTCTGGGTATGTGATTTTATTTCTATGTTTCCAGGTATAGACTTTTTTTTGTCTAGTGGCAGGGCTACACTCCTTTTTTGGAACTCGACTATTGCAAATTGGGACCAGATTTTCACAGGTCACACCCACTGAAGTGACACTTTCCAGCATGATCCAGTATCATTATAATTATCATTATCATTATCATTATTATGTTCACATTTATATGTCGCCCACTCGACTATGCAACTCAAGGCAGCTAACAAAAATGCAAATCGTAACAGCAAATAAATCACATAACAGCAAATAAATCACAATATAAATCACCACATCATAAAACATCATAAAACATCTGGGAGGGAGGGGCCTGGGTCAGCTGGGTGGGGGTCTCTGGCTGCCCGCAGAAGCTGACTGCTTTTCTTCTCCCGGGTTCCGGAAGGGAGGGGCCTGGTTCAGCTGGCCAACTAATTGCACACTCAATCTGCTGTATAACTGTTGAGTTCCTCAATTCAATTCACCGACCATATTTTTAATCCTACAGATGCTGAATAGGATATAAATAATCCATCTTGGTGTTGTTCCACCACATGAGTGAGGAGTGGCTCCTTCCTCTAACTTGTACTTAGCTAGAACTGCGCAAATACTCCTGATTTTGTCAGAAAACAGTTCCTAGTGTACATGAAACTGGGATTGCATTGGGTTTCCTTAAAGAATGAAAATGGGCCATTCTTACTCATTATCTGAATGTATTAACCCTGTGATCTAGGGTGAAATCATCAATATATTTCTGAAACATATTGGTAACCAGCTTTCAAGATGATCATCAGTAAAAATAATTCATTGTCACAGAGTGAAGAGGAGATGGAGGAGTCTGAACTATAGGTTGTGAGCAATTTGAATGAAAATTAGAGAATCTAAAACCTAAAAGCTTGAAGCAAAAGAACCAGCTGGAAAACTATCAAAGTTAAAAAAATACCATAATACAATGAGAGGAAAACTTTTTTCACCTATCTAAGCTACAGTTCATACCTGACAGGAATAGGCATACCAATTGAACCCACCAATTGAAAACTAAAGCTACTAGACTAATGAAGCACATCAGAGAATTAACAAAACAAAAATACAAAACTGTTGTAACACTTTAAAGACTAACTATTGTATTTTAATGTTAGCTTTCATGGATCAAGTCCGCTTCATCAGACATAAGAGTGAGACCTCATGGAATCAATTCAGTGGTGGGATTCAGCAGGTTCACCCTAGTTCACCAGAACTGGTAGCAGAAATGCTGGCTGGCTCTGCCCATCCAAGTTTGAAATAAAGTAATCCTTATTCAGGTGCAACACAGTGCTTTCCCCTGGCCATGTCCACCATACCACGCCCACAGTAGTAGGTAGTAAAAATGTTGAATCCCACCACTGAGTCAATTTATACACAGAAAGAGCCTCTTCAAAGATTGTGGCATTTTTGAACCACAATCAGGCATACCCTGGTACTGGGAATCTTGTGTTGCCAGGTAATCTTTTTCATACTAAGTTGGGCAAAAGGAACTGGAGAATAAGATACCGAAAGGTGAGTTCATTTTGGCAGTTTCACATCTGGCCTAGACATGGATGGATGGATAAGAAGGAGGAGGAGGAGGTATAGAATGGTTAGCATAACAGATAAGTATAGAAATCATACTTTTTACAACTAGTAATGCCTAATATTCAGATTATTTGTGAAGCTTTGCCCTGTTGAATCACAAATGGTTAGTAGCAGTGGTGGGCTGTCCAAAATTTTACTACCACACTGTGGGTGGAGCCAATGTCATGGGCGGAGCCAATGTCAACATCATGATGTTGTGGGCAGAGCCAATGTCATGACATCATGGGAGGAGCCAACGTCATGATGTTGTGGGCGGAGCCAAAGTAAAAAAATAAAATAAAAATGGATTGTTGGGGCTGGGGGGGTTTCAGGGGGAAACCGTGCAGCCATGTGGTTTGTCCCCAAACCCTCCTTCAGCCCCACCGATGGATCACTGGCCCTGGACATCGGGGGAAACACGCATAGCCACGCAGTTCCCCCCGAACCCTCCTTTAATGCCACTGATGGATCTCTGGGGCTGGGGGGGGGGGCTTTGGGGGGAAACCATGTGGCCACACGGTTTGTCCCTGAACCCTCCTTCAGCCCCAGCAATGGATTGCTGGGGCTGGGGTGGCTTAGGGGGAAACTGCACGGCTGCGTGGATTGTCCTCAAACCCTCTTTCAGCCACAGCAATTGATTGCTGGGGCAGGGGGGGCTTCAGGGGAAAACCGCGCAGCCACATGGTTTGTCCCTGAACCCTCCTTCAGCCCCAACGATCCATCGCTGGGGCTGAAGGAAGGTTTGGGGGAAACCACGCGAGTGCACATGCATGAAATGGAGTTTTGACACAAGCGCACTTCCAAGAAGCCATTTTGGGCTGCCTGGAAATGGAATCTGGAGGGCACTCGGAGATTTACTAACACACACACCCCCAGTGATCCCCTCCGGCATTACACTTTTGCTTCAGGCCTAGCATCTGTTGTGTGAGTGGCCCAAACCAAGCACCAAGTTCTTCCTTTGTTCTGGGAGGTAGACTATTACAGTCCATGTTCATTTCCAATTCTGCCAAAGATTATATTCAGCAAGATAAATGTTCACTGCAGAAGAGATTGCTTTCCTGCATTGTTTTTCAGTGGGATTAAACCCCTGTAGACTCTAGTAACAATGCTTTGAAGAACACCTTAGTACTTCAAGGGCATGATGCATGCATGATTCAACTGCATTGTCAATGATTAACATTTTTGCTTGCATTTATAATATCAGGTGACTATATGATATGATAGGTTGGAAGCCACAGCAAAATGGGGCCTTTTAATAATCTCTTTCTACATACAAATGATAAGAGTGCCCCCTGTCTCATTAAAGTAGCATCCTTCCTTTCCAGTTTACATTTTAATATATATAAATTGCTTCATAAATTCAATCTTCATACCTTTAAAGGACTCCTATCTCTCAAGGAACCACACATATTTCTAGCCTGGAGGAACTGATAATCGAAAGACCGAAGATGACAATAGATGATGAGGAAAACATGCAATGAAAGTGTGGGATGGAAAGCAGGCTGGGATAACTATAAGTAATATGATGTCTCTGTAGAAATAAACTGCATGTATCAATATTCACTATACCTTTAAGTGTAATAATAATAATTTTATTATGCTCTAAATATCTACCAGAGTGCAGACAAGATTGTGGAAATTGTTTGCATTAAATAATCCATATCACTAATAAAAATGCAGATTTTCATGATATATACTGGGGAAAGAAAGACAGACAGGAGGGAGCAAATCTACTCAGTTGCATGACAATAAAGAACTCATCAAAATATAATTTCAAAGTCAATTTCATTCTGCAAGGAAATGAATATATCATTAGGATTTCAGGCACTGAGAATTTGAACCAGTCCTTGCAATATAAAGGAATATTCAATCCTTTAGAGAGAGGAAAACCCTCAGGTATATGAATGTGTAATATTAACACTTTGTATCGAGGATTCAAAATGCCAGGAAATGGCCTGATGACATTGTGCCGATGTTGCCAGCAGGAAAGAGAATGCTAAGCTCATAGGAAAGGACAGTCAGAATGTTGACAATACCAATGACAACAGTCAAGATGGTCTACAGGAGTACTTCCCAACCTTTGGTTTTTGTGACTTCAATTCCCAGAAGCCTATTCAATTCCCCAAAGCACTGATCAGCCAATGTCCTGTCTTAGACTTCTTGGAATTGAAGTCCCCTGTGAGACATATGCCCCACATTGGGAAACACTGGTCAATAGGATACTCTTTTGTGCTCACTACCATTCACAAAGATACCAAGGAAGGGAAAATTACAGAAGCTGGTTTTTTTCATCTCTAAACCACTTCCTACCAAAACACAAAGCAATTGTCACAGCTATTTCTCAACACCTTCCTGTCAAGATTTTGAGCACTATCTTTGTAAGCAAATACTGTTTCATTTCACTATTTTCTGATCATCTGGTTCATCTAATTAGATAAACAGGAATTCCTGGGGAACTTGCTTATAATTCTAAGCCTGAAAACTGTCCCACATTTTGCTTTTAAACCACAGAAATCAACAAAGAAAATGTTAACTGGTAGAGATGTATATGAGCAGATTATATCAATAAAGGGAGACACAGACCAAAGCAAGCACTGATACAATTTTGGAAGGAATATGGGACTTCACAAGGATAAATGGTATTCAGTGATAGTGAACCCTGGCACTCCAGGTCTTCTTGAACTTCAGTTCCCAGAAGCCCTGATCAGCAGGAGTGCTGACTTGGGCTTCTGGTAATTGAAATCCAATAACATCTGGAGTGCCAAGGTTCACCATCACTGGATAGATGGTCACTTCCAAATAGTGCCAATGGTGAGGAGAACTGTATAAGCAGATTTTTAAAAATGAGATGTTTAGTTCTTTATGAGATGTTTTATTTTTCCCTGTTTGGAAATAATAATAAAAGCAATTTCCCACCCCCTTTTTTACATTGAAGGAGAACCTGCTAAACTCAAAAGCAAACAGCAAGCTAGAGGCTATCAACCTGCTTTTCTTGTCTTCAGACTGTACTCTGAATGTTGTATGTGATTTGTTCAGCGATTTTGTGGAGCAGGGCAACAGTGAATCTAGAAGGTATAGCCCAAGACTGCTCACAGTAAACACTTTGCTCTAACAGTGGATATTTAATTGATACAAATGGCTAGAATCCTATTTAGGAATTAAATTAGGGCAAGTTTATAATTAGCAATAAGTTGCTGCTATGATTTATACAATTAAACTGATGGTAGAAAAAAATTCCCCATAGGATTCTGAGCAAAAATTTTAAAACAGTATCAGTTGCTTGAAGCAATCTCCTCTTCTATAACACTTCTTATGTCCTGAGTCATTATTTCTATCCTTTGCTTTTCAGGATGTTTTCTATAAAAGACAGCCACTATTGCCTTGTCTTCTGCACCTTGTGATCTACAAGGAAAATGTTTTTACAGTGATAGATACGATGAACAAATTACTGATAGAGAGCCATGAGAAAACAGCTTTATAACTATTGAATGATTACGGTTTTTATTTATTTATTTCATTAATCTACTGCTCTTTCTCTAAAACATTGGCTGAAATCCTGTTACACAGCTCCACGTGCACAATGGTGACAGTGCCACTAGCAGCAGCCAATCACCACTGATTAAAGGTTTCATTGAATATTTCAAATGCATGCAATTTTGTCACATTGTCAAGTTGCATGCACCTCAAAGTCTATCAGTGGCAATGTGCCTTCAGTCAACAGTGATTTGCCTTTAATCAGCAGCAATTTGACACTGATAACATCATCATCTCCACTGCATACATGGAGCTGCACAACAAGATTTCAGCCAATGTCAATTTTTAGGAGCCAGACATTATTGAAAGAAGTCAGGGCCCATATAAATTTATGGTTTAAAAAAAAATCTCTCCCACGATATGACACAACATTTTAAAAAAAATCTGGGTTATTGCAGGATTGAGGAAATACTGGAAATTGGACTGTAGTTCCCGTTAAACCTAGCCAAGACATCTGCAGTCCAACTACATCATGAAATACTTCTTTTCAGTTCTGCTTTTTTGTCCACTTGTTCTTCCCTCTCCCCTATACATGGAGAATATGCACAAGTCTGTTTACTTGGTCATCTAGGACTTGGTGCTCATGGGGTATCATGAAGCAAAGATCGCTTGACTTTGTCCATGAAATTAGCTTTTTCAAGCTCAGATCCTGTGTGTCAAAGGAGAGAGAAGACTGTAACCTGAACGTATTTTAAATGAGCAATCAACACAAAGACTGACCATGGTGGCTGAGGAACTTTGGGAGTTGCCATCTTAAAAAGTAACTTTTCCCCGTTCTGTGGGTGATATTTTTGTAAAAAAAACCATTCTACCAGCATATCTTTATTCTCATTATTCCATTGCAATCAACGTACAGTAAAACCTCGTATAAACAGTGCCTCACATAGAGACTAAATCGCTTAAAGAGCAGAATTTTATCCAAATGGTCATCTCATAGAACAACCAAAAACTCACTTAACAACTAAATTGGGGTTCACAATCCCCCCCCCGCCATAAGTCACAATCAGTCACTTACCATGGCGATGGCGGTACTTTTTCTAAGTGCTTCGCTTAAAGAGCAACTCACTTAAAGAGTAATCCTGTGGAACGCATTTTGCTCTTTAAGTGAGGTACCACTGTATATGACTGCTATGCCAAAAGTTTATTTCAAACATTGCTGTTTATTACCACGAAATTTCAAGGTCGAAGTCCAAGCAAGTTTAAAGAAACTGAGGAGATGGATGCAGCAGTGTAGTGATACTACTGGTGTATAGCAAATCCTCTTCCATTGGCAAACATCAGATTTGGAACCAACTTCATATCAAAAGGCCAGTTAAAACACAGTCTGAGGGCATAGCAGGCAGGTGTTCCAGTCATTTACAAAGCAGAGTATAATTACATTTTATCTCTTTCTGACAAAAGCACCCTTATTTTTTATTGATACTCTACAGTATCTTTGGGGGAAAGGAAATCTACTTTTTAACTAGATTTCCAGAAGATATATATCATAATTTTTTTGTTAGAGAAAGAGGATTGCATTTCCCAAAGTCAGGTTTATTGATTAGATTTCTAAGTACATTATAAAACTAAAAGATACATTCACTAACAGCTGTATATTTGCTGAGTCTGCAGCCTACCAGAGATGGTATAGAATACACTTCACCTTCCAAGGGCTTGTGTTCAAGGTCACTGGGGCTATTTCTG
This sequence comes from Furcifer pardalis, assembly GCA_030440675.1. Lineage (NCBI taxonomy): Eukaryota > Metazoa > Chordata > Lepidosauria > Squamata > Chamaeleonidae > Furcifer > Furcifer pardalis. Next base: position 70,782,095 of record CP126897.1, on the reverse strand, counting down.
TTGAGCTTTAATATCATACTTCTGCAAATGGTAAATCCTTGATATTACACTATTGACTTACAAAAGAATTACTTTTTTTCAGCTTGACTACTTTCTATTCACAGAAATTTATCGTCTTTGCTTCAGTGCTTTTATTGGAGGCACTCAGCAACTGAGAAAACTTCAGATGAGTTTTGTAGGTGCTGATACTCAACAATGTGCAACTTTTTCTCCATTTTGGAAAAAAAAATTCTTGATAGAAACTATGCTCCTTGAAGGATATGTGGATGCCCTTTCTGCATAAGAAACCAGAGGTAGGAAACATTGCAGCCAAAAGTTGTTGTTGTTATTAATAATACTGTACTGTACTGCACTCTACACCAGAGCATGTTCCAATAAAACATACAAAACGGATAGCCATCAAAGAAGAATGAAACAAATTAACTGTCAACAAACCAATTAGTTAGTTCAGGTCAAGGTACACCAGTTTATCTCCTTTCCCTACTTTTGACATTTATGGCATCACGTTGAACAGACAAATTTTCAAACTTTGTTTAAATTTTCCAATTCTGTTTCCATATGAATGTGGTTGTGGTTGTTTTATTTCAGCATTCCTGGTGAATGTGGTTGGATCAAAGGGTCACACCTACATATTTGAAGTCCCAAAAACTCCTTTAGCCACACTCTATTCTAAACTGTTCCCAGAGAGTACGTACATTAAGAATGGGCTAAAATTCAGTAGGGCATTTAAGCAGAAGCCCCTGACATGATATCAAAATAACATAGATTGAAGCTGGTTGGCCTGATCCGGCATACAGCACATGTGCATGTGATCAGACCAATCCATCCCAATCTGTCCCAAACTAACCCCAAATAGTAGGCTATACTGTATATAGAAAAGCCTCTGAATATTAAAATTGGGTTACAAAACTTGAGGAGAGCAATGAGACATTCAACTTGGTTAGTAAAAGGTAAAGGTCATCCTTACTTGAAAGGTAGTTGTATCTGATTCTAGGGTGCAGTGCTCATCTCCATTTAAAACCAAAGAGTCAGAGTTTCTGTGGTCTTGTAGCAGGCATGACTAGACACCAGAACACATGGAATACTGTTAGCTTTCCTGTCAAAGTGGTACCTATTTATCTACTTGCCATTTCTTGCTTTCAAACTGCTATTTTGGCAGGAGTTGGGACAGACGACAGGCATTCACTCTGTCATGCAACACTCAGGTTTCGAACTGCTGACCTGCTGACCCTCTGGTTGTCAAATTCATCATCATAACCACTAAGCCACTGCAGTCCATCAGGTAGGTTACTATCAACTGTTTAAAAAAATCTATACAGTCAAAATGCATTTGATTTAATTTTTAAATACAATACAGTATGTAAGATAAAACAAAAACATGAATAACATTCATGTATCTGGGATTTTTTTAACAGTGTAGATCAGAAGGCATGTGCCTCATAGAAGTCCAAGGTTCTAATGGTTTTACCTCAATACCCAGATGAGAGAGAGAGCAAATAGAAGAGTTGGGGGGGGGGGGGTTAAGCTAGAAAAGTAGCAAACAGAATCAGACTGAATCTTTTGTTGCCGCTTTCCTATGTGTTTTGTAGAAACAAAGGCCTTTTATAAACTCTGAACTATATTTTGCCCTGCTATTATGCAGTCCACTATATTACATATACAGTAATACCTCATATAACATTAGTATCGAATAACACTAAAATCGCATAACATTAAGGAATCTGGGGGGAAGAATTGCATCAGATAACATTAAGATCCTATGGGATGCTTCAGATAACAACCGCTAAAGCCTGTGTGGTTACAATGTATCTCTATGCATCCCATAGAGGATCAGATAACACTAAAAATCATATAACACCAAGACTTGTGGAACCAGGTTTTAGTGTTATATGAGGTTTTACTGTACTGTATACAGTACTTGGAATTAAACCCTATTAGGGTCTTATTTTATCACCCTGTTTATTCAACTTATACACAGAGCACATAATGTGCAATGAAGGGATGGAAGAATCAGAATTTGGGATCAAAATTCCTGGGAGAAACATCAACAACTTGAGATATGCAGATGACACAACCTTAATGGCAGAAAGTGAGAAAGAACTAAAGAAGCTGATGCTTAGGTTGAAAGAAGAGAGTGCAAAAGCTGGCTTGAGACTCAGTATCAAGAAAACCAAGATAATGGCAATAGGCTCTATCAGTCATTGAAGAATAAATGGGGAAGAAGTAGAAGCAGTGACAGATTTTACTTTCCTAGGATCCAAGATTACTGCAGATGGTGATTGCAGCCATGAAATAAAAAGGCAACTGATTCTTGGGAGGAACACTATGAGAAACCTGGGGGACATAGTGAAAAGTAGAGACATCACATTGAAAACAAAAATTCGTATAGTCAAAGCTATGGTACTTCTGGTGGCAATGTATGGTTGTGAGAGCTGGACCATTTGGAAAGCTGAGTGCAGAAGAATAGATGCCTTTGAGATGTGGTGTTGGAGGAGAGCTTTGAGAGTCCCCTGGACAGCAAAAAGAACAAATAGGTCAGTCTTAGAAGAAATCAATCCTGACTGCTCTCTAGAAGGTCAAATAGTAAAGATGAAGCTGAAGTACTTTGAACATCAAATGAGAGGATTCACTTGAGACGGCCTTGATGGTGGGAAAGGTGGAGGGCAAAAGAAGAAGGGTCGGCCAAAATGGCTAGATGGTATTGTAGATGCAATGGGCACAGAGCTGGGCGGGCTGAGGAAGATGATGGAGGACAGAGGTGCCTGGTGGGCAATGGTCCATAGGGTTGCAAAGGGTCGGAATCGACCGTGTGACTGAACAACAAAAAGGGTCTTATTGCAAGTTAATTGCTTATATGATTGCAGCCTAAATGTCACTCAGATTACAATCTACTCACATAAGGCATTTCCACATTTTTTTAAAATAAACTAACAGCTTATAGGTGAAATATTGCTGTATTAGCCATGATTTATTGTTTTCTGCATATCTGAATTCTTTTGTGGCTTTATTATTAACCCTCTTGATTTCTAACAGATATGATTTTTACAAATTATGGGAACTCAAGTCTCAGGGCCAATTTACTGTTAGATTCTGGCATTGCATAGCCAGAAGCCAATTTTTGTTTCATTACGTTATGTCAACAGAAAAAAATGTCTTTATATGGGAAAAACCCTTCTATATAATAGCAGTACTCAAGTGACCTGATGAAAATAACATGGGAAAGCTGATTTCTTTTTACTTGTAAACACACCTTTGCATCTTTTGTTCAGCCTCTGCAGCTGCAAATTTAAAGCTCATAGTACTGTATGCTGTTCTGCTCTTCTCTGATTTGATGAATAAATGAACTGATTTCCCAGATTAAAGTTTTAATTGGTTCCAATTAAGAAGTGTATGGAAAACTCTCAGTTGGTCCTGGTTCAAATAATGGCACACAGTTTGTGGCTGATCCACCGTATGCCCTTTTACAAACGTTCCAGTCTCCAGTCCTGGTCCTGGTCACTCCTTGTTGTTTATGTGTTTCCTGATGTTTATTTTTAAAAAACCCAGCAACAACACATTCCCACTAAGAGAGGAATGCAAAGGGACACAATTTCTGTCAAAATTATTAGCCCATTACTAGCCTGGAGAAGAGAATAAAAATAGAAGAAGCAGACAATCTATTATGAACTTTGGCACTGACACCATACTGCACCAACCAAAAAGGAGCAGAGAAAGATCTTGATGTCCCAAACTGAAGTTCTGACCTTATCCTGGTCAGAGAGAAGGAGGAGAGAGGGAGGGAGGGAGAGAAAGAAAGGAAAAGACAGCACTAGCAGTGTATTGAGTAAAGTTTTAGCGAAGAAGTGGGAAAGCCCAGGTCCAGGCATAACACTATGCAAATGAAAATATCTAAATTTGTACTGCAGATTTAAAATAATAGATAACGTCTGTTTCAGCATGATGACTTTACTTTAGAGACCTTTCCCACAACTCACAAAAGATATCCTGGGATTCAAGAAGTTGAGTGAAGCTGCCAGTCTCTGTCCACTTGAGAACTAGCTCAGCCTCCTCTTTGTAAAGTCTTGATAATTTTTATTCCTCCTTCCCCAATTTTAATCTCACTGTATCACAACAAAGGGGGGGAACTGTATCTTAGCATTTTAATTGCCAGAATGCCAGATTTAAGATGAAGGGGTGGGATACTGCTCCATTCTGTGAATGCCCCTAAGCTCTTTGCTCTGCCCTATTCTTCTTCTGCTGTATCTGAATCCAAATATTGGCAATCCTCATGGTGATCAGCCATGAAGACTATCCTGAGAATATAATGTAATGGCCTTTCATCTGCCTTCCGCATTGCAGCATGACCCCCATACCACTGATCCAGCTCTGCAAGTCACTTTCTGGTCCTGAGCCCTCATCCACCACAGGCCAGTATTGATGAAGCTGGTGCCCTCCATCAAGATGGATTCAAGTGAGATTTAATCGGCTTGGGGACCATTACCCTTCCCTGTGTACTTCGGCACCCAAAGCTGTTAGTCCTCAGGGCGGTCAGGTTAGTTAATCACTGCCTGACACTGGCAGTATGGTCTTCTCTATCACCTGCCTCATAGTTATCTCAAAAATACACTGCTGGGATAGTATACCAGCATTCAGCTGTATATAGGGCACATCCCAAGATCCAACTTCAAATTTATCCATTACTTTCACAAAATATTATGGCTTCTCAAATCTTTCTTTCTGAGGACCTGTAGAAATAATGATTGGTCCCTGCTGTGACAGGCTGACAGCCTACATTGTAGTGAGAAAGAGAGCCAATGTGAAGTACAGATTAACGTAGGATTGGATTAAAATGGGAGCTGGGAGATTCATGTTCACATCTGCACAGCACCATGAAATATGATGAGTGACCAATCATTCTTTATCTAAGCCTGGTTCCAGCCTCACAGGTTTGCTGTGGTGAGGTTAAAATATAGAGAAGAGCTGTGTTCTTTTCCCTGGATACAATTAAAACCATGAATGGGATATTCAGTTTCTTTCTCATAAATGTACAGTAATTTAATTTACTGTAAATGACAATTTAGCAGCCATTTTAAAATGTCACTTAACCTTAACAGAATGGGAATTTTGAGCTCACTGTGAGTTAAATAAATATTAACCATTTTCTACAAACAGTCACTTTTCTGTGCAAAACTCTAATTATCATAGCCTTAATAACCACCAGCACCTAAAAATGATGTTTGGAACATGGGATACTGCAGATATCTGCATTCATATTTTTTCATATCTGGTTCTTACATTACCTTACCTAGCTGCTACAAAATATATTTAAAAAGGAAATGAAATGGAAACTCTTATTAAAGTCTTCTTTCTAAATCAGGAGTTCCCAACCTTTTCAAGCTGAGGGCCTGGTCATCCTCCCTCAGACAGCTCTGGGGGCCAGACAGCCATTTTGCCCTGCCTGCCACACATGGCACTTCTGGGTGTGACAGAGGTGGTGGTGGCCACATTAAATGGTGCTGTGGGCCTCATCTGGCCCCAGGGCCATAGGTTGAGAACCCCTACTCTAAAGCAGCAGAAACAAAGCAGAAATCCCCGACAACCATCAAATTTGGAAGAGTTGTTCCAAATTCAAAATAAACCGCCATACAATTTTAAAATTGCAAACAAACTAAATTCCATGAAGAAACAACAGTATAAAGCCTATTTTACATAATAACTGCAGGGAACTTTATGAATATTAATGCAGCTTAAATGCTACATATGTATTTTCTCTTTTGGCATTAATCTTTGCCTGCTATCAGCCGATTACCCACACCATCGGTTACGCGCAAAATTACATTTTAAATCTAATCCTGTGTAAACACAGCTATCTTTCCAAAAGAATATGCAAACACAAAAACTTTCTAAACATGCAGCATTCAGCAGATTAATGTTCCAGAGTATTAATTCCAGAGGAAAGTTAAATCCCAAATGAGCTAATCGTGCAGCACTCTATCTGGTGTCAAAAGACAAGTGTCTGGATTTTAACTATGTTGGCATTTGCTGATGAAAATTGGTGAAGGAGGAAAAGAACAAAAGAATGACAAAGTTCCCTTTGGGCTAAATAGCAAAAGCAACAGCAAGAAACAATAGAAAATTATTGTGACATACATTTAATAGTCAAAGCTTTTTATTCAATTGTCTTATTCTTGCTACTAGTTTGTGTTGTTCTAAGCATGGATATTAATATCAGGAAGAAAGCATGGACTTAAAAAAAATCAAATAACAAAAGGAAAGAATCTGCTGTATTTAAAGAAATGTCAGCTCATGTTATATTACAACAGTCAAGGTCTCTGTGAGAGACAAATTAGAAGGATTCCCAGCAAAGTTAGGCTAAAAATAAAGCTAGATATTTACAAAAATACATATTACGTGCCACAGTGGCGTCGTGTGGGGGGGCGGGGGGGCGGATGCCCCGGGCAGCGGATTTCAGGAGGCGGCAAAATGTCCCCACCAGTTTGGCCTCCCTCTGCCTGGGGCCGGGCTTAGGAAGCAGGACTTCCCAGGCGGAGGGCGGCCGTTTTGCTGGCGAGCACTGCTCGCCTCCGTCCACCTGGCTGGCCGTCGGGGGCGAGGAGGAGAAAAAGGGTTTTTTTTAAGGCGGACAATTCAAGGAGGGGGCCCGCCCGCCCGGCTAGCCGTCGGGGGCTCTCCTGGAGGGCGGCCCACGTGCGCGTGCACGCTGCTCGCCTCTGCCCGCCCAGCCACCCACCCAGCTTGCCGTCAGATGGGGCGCTCGTCGGGGGTGGGTGGCGCCGTGGCGGGGAGCCCCTGGCGGCTGGCTGGGCAGGAGGAGGTGGGTAGCGTGCGCGCGCACGCGGGCCGCCCGCCAGGAGAGCCCCCGAGTGGCGCCCTGGCGGCGGCGGCGGCGGCGGCGGCGGCGGTGCCCTGGCGGCCAGCCGGCTCAGGCCCCGGACCTCGCTCCCGCGCGGCCCTCCTCCGGGGGTGGGTAGCGCCCGCCGCCTCCGTCCTTTCCTCCCTCCCTTCGGCAGCTGTGCTCTTGCGCCCCAGGTAGCGCGCCCCCCGGCTTGGCTCCGGAAGCCGAAGGGACCGCCTCCTGCCGGCCAGGCGTTTGCGGTGGTGGGGGGGGACACGGCGGTCCCGAAGGTCGCCGCAGACACACACACCCCTCCCTGCCGGGACGAGGCAAGAAGCGACGGCCAGCCAGGCGAGCGAGTTGCCGGAGGTGGAGGTGCGCTCGTTGGGGGTGGGTGACGGAGTGCCCCTGGAGGGCGAGCGGGCGGAGGTGTGCGGCACGTGCGCGCGCAAGCGAGCGCACGCCGCTGTTCAGCAGGGGGGCGCCTTCTGCCTGGGTCCGGGGGGGGCCAGCAGCGGGGAGCTGGGGGGCGGCGGCGATTTTCTTCTTCGCCCCAGGCGGCTGAACACCGCGCGACGCCACTGACGTGCCAGTAGACCAGTTTCACCCCTACAAAATGTGCTCCACATTCTTTGGGAGTATGATTTCTATTGAAATTTTAGGAGACCATCAAATACTGAAAGGTATCCAATGAACCTAGAATATGTGCAACCAATACACAAACAAATTAGCCGGGTAGGTCAATGAATTGGAGTATCTGGTTGAGGAGCTAAGATTGGCAGTTTAATTTCCTACTGTGCTTCCTAGGAGAAGAGCCAGCCTCTGCAAGCTGCAGAGTCCCAAAGCACCACCAGAAAATGGGACTGGTAAACCACTTCTGATTACTTTATACCCAGGAAACACTGGAAAGAGTCACCATAAGTTTAAATCAACTTGACAGCAAAAGGAAAATATGCTTCATGTTTAGCTATTCATTCATTCATAGGAATAAATAAATGAATGAGTGAATAAATGAATAGTTAAAAATGCAACATTCTTTCCCATTAGGCAATTGTAAAGACATATACCCAATCAAAGTATCCCACAGACTGTTGCAAATCTAGCCAAATCGCTGAGCCACCAATCCACCATATATGTATTCTCAGCCACCATATATGTATACCCAGAGAGACTATAGATGACTGCTTGGGAAACTGCTTTAACCTGTCCTGGAGTTTAAATATTTCTTACTAAATCCCCCTTGCAAGGTGATTAATGTAAATATTTCCATTCATGCAGAGCGCAGTATGTTCAAAATGATAATTAGCACTACAAGATGTTCTACCCCTTGATGTAGCCTCTGCAATGCCAGACATTTTAGCCACTCCGAAGAAAAAGTCATCCAACAGAAGAAGCAGGTAAGTGTAAAACATAAAATAGTGCTAAATGTAGCTAAAAATATACAAGGAAACTGTAGTAACAATTTTTTTAAAAATGTGATGCCATAGAATAGCAAATAATTTTCTGGAATCTTTAGAATACAGAAGAGCATTTTTCTGAATCCCTGTGGGAAATTCTGGTTCTTAAAGAGACAAGACCTGGAAATAATGGAGAGCATTATTGATGGCTAATGTGCTACTCAAAAGTTTTTCTCTAAAAGACACGCATGTGAGTATCAGACACAGTAGCGTAGTGGGGGTTGGGGGGGGCGGCCCACCCTGGGTGGAACTGAGGGGGGGACAGCAAGCCAGCAAAATTTTACAATAAATGGGACTTCACTGCAGCCCTGGGCTGGAGGGCACCCGGAGGGCATGGGCCCGATAGCATGGCAGGAACCAGTGGGCGCTGTTTCCTCCACTCCCCTCTTCACCCTCCTCTTTCTCAGGCGCCCTCTTCCTCATAGCCAGCTCAAGGCACTGGGTGGGGCAAGCCCACCATCAGTGGGGCAAGCCCACCATCAGCACCTGTCTGCTGTGCGGCACCACGAAGAAGTGCCCAACAGGCCACAAGCCATAGGTGAGGGGTGCGTTGGTGCCTTCATTGGCATCCCAGGCATGCAGGTGCTCCACCTCCGAGCACAGCGGCAGCAGCTCATCCACCTCCAGTGGCAGTGGCGCCCAGGAGGGCAGGAAGCAAGGCTGGCGGTTATTACAGTCTAGCACCCACAGCCAGAGCAGCACCGGCCAGGCCGTGGGGGTCTCCTGCAAGGTGAGGTGGTAGCCTAGATGGGGGAGGAAAGCTTAAATGGGGGGTGGTGAGCCTAGATGGGGGGCAGCAAACCTAGCTGAGGACAGCAAGCCTAGATGGAGGGCAGTAAGTTTGGCCTGTGCCCTGGGCAGCTGAAACCCACACTACGCCACTGATCAGACATGTTCCACCAAGTGCTATATCCTATATCTGTAGCCAGCTGAGAGCGCTATCAGAAGACCTCTATTTTCCTCCTGTCTGGGGGGCACCCTTGGGACTTTTTTTTTACATCTAAGGATTAATTAATACAGGACAGCTGTCTAGAATGAGCTAACTTTTGGGCTAGCTGTATCCTGGGAGAAATTGCCAGACAATGGGAATTTGGGATACTAGGGTTATGGGGCAATTTTATCCAGAAATTGGTGGTAAGGCAGCCTCTTTTTTTCCCCCTTGGGTTTTTGCTCTTCAAGTCCCAGAATTCTGCCTGAGTAAACCCTGGAAGTCCTACAAATATGAAAAACCCAGCCTTAGTGGAAGTTCTCCAGAAAATTCCCTGGCATTTTTAGGTATTTGAGGTTTGGATGTAAAACACTCCAGTTTGAAGTCTAGGAGAGCTGCTGCAGTTCAGCAAGTCCCAGGGAAATATGAAGCCTGTGCTTATTTCTCATAGGTTGCTAATTCTGACGGTCCAGATGATGTTGAGAGGGTAGGAGAAAGAGATAGTTATGATTGATAGAAAGAGCCTTACCCATTGCACAATGAGTGCCCTGAGGTAATGTGAAATTTTCCTACCTCTTTTTTGAGGTGGATCAGTATGATTAGTTTAAAAGACCTTCCTTTGTTCCTAAAACAGATCCCTCACACCAGCAGGGAAGTTTGTCCTATTTGGGCACACACCCTCTACCTTAGTCCATAGGCTCCCCACTATAGCACACCAATGCACACTACAGTAGAACCCCATATAACAAAAATAATTCATTCTACAAGGCACTTGGTTATACAAGTTTTTCATTATATGATGCATGCATTGTACAACGAAAATCCCTATGGGAAAAATCGTAGAACAACAAAAAAAATCACTGTACGATTTTCCCACAGAGATGTATTGCATCGGATAACGAAAATTTTTGTTACACGGGACACAATGGATTTTTCAAATTCTCTTTGTTTTATGATTTTTTTCCCACTGTACGAGGCGTTCTATTGTACAGTAAAACCTCGCATAAAGAGCGCCTCACTTAGAGAGTAACTCGCTTAAAGAGCAGAATTTTCTCTGAATGGTCGCTTTGCTTAACAAATAAAACCAACCAAAAACTCACGTAACAAATAAATCGGGGTTTGCAATCCCCCCCCCCTTGCCAGAAGTCACAATTGGTTACTTACAATGGTGTTTCTCTTAAAGAGCAAACTTGCTTAAAGAGCAATCCTGTGGAATGAATTATGCTCTTTAAGCGAGGTACAACTAAAACCAGATCTCTTTACACTTTTCTTTTAAATTTCTTAAATTTGCAACAGCCTGAATCTGAAACTTTGTGCTCTGGCTGTAATGTCCTATTTCTTCCCTTACAAAACTGAAGCAAGATTCACTGATGAGACCATCTCTAATCCTAATCAGCCTTGTCAATTACTCACATGGTTTCACGTTCCAGACATTCTGTCTTGACTTTACTGCATCAGTAGGAGATTGGCAAATGCCTCCTGACCTGCTACAGTTCCTCCAAACTTTTCTTCAGAAATTTCACATTGACAGGAATGATTGTTTGCTTCATAAAAGACATTTGGTTCCCCTGCAGCAGAAAATGCTTACTTGTTTTTGCATAAAGAAACCAGGAATTGCCTGAAGTATGCGCTTGGAGAGTAGGGAGTGTTTAGTAGATTCTTCATAGTAAAAATGACATTATTGCTTTTTCTCTTGCCAATATTATTTTGCTGGTGAAAGGATACGTTGTAAATTACATCCTCTCATAAGTGCCTGTCAGAAGAATCTAATATGCTCTTTGAAGGTGATCTATTAGGAGAGTTAAGAATATGCAAAGAAAGATCTGTTACAACTTAGAAGTTGATCTAACAATAAGATGAAACATTTTGTGATTTCAAAAACCAATCTTAAATCCAAATGTTTTCTTTTTCTTATGAAGACAGATTTTATGCTCACTAAGATGGAGATTTGCAGATAAAGAAGAACGTAATGTTAGATGTAAAAGAAGATGTTTAAACAAAATTAAAAGATGTCCTGTTGGGGCATGAGTATCAAGTCTTAAAAAAAATCCTATTTAAGTGACCCTTCATAATTGTGTCTTAGGCAGCTTTCCCTGATTATGTATTTTAGTAAAGTAGCTTGAGAAATAAATAAATAAATAGTATGGTATAATGGTAACAAGCCACTGCTCATTCTTTGTAGGGTAAGTCATAAATGTGAAACTTCTTTTTTTCCTCTGTAAATTTTATTTAAATGCATTAGTACTAGACTACATTATTAGACTGCATAGAGGCTCCCCACAATCCAGAAGATGATTTACTTCAGATTACATATCTCTTTATTGCCTACACCCTGGGCAAAGGAAATTTAATGGTACTTTATTATGGCTAGGTTATGTGTGTTATCTAGCCACATTACAGCGATAACTCTGATATTAATCTAAATTACAACTGATTTACCATCCTGGTTGCACAGTTTCTACTGGCATATGTTAAAAGAATCAGAGGTAACTTAGAGCACAATAACCCTGTGTGGCTCTATAATAAAAATTGTGTGTCATCAAATCAATTCTGACTTATGCCAACCTTTTTTCACATATTTCTAGGTAGCAAATACTCAGAAGTAAATCACGGTTCCCTTCTTCTGGAGGCACCCTGGGAGTGTGGAGCTTACTCAAGGCCATACAGATTGGTTCTTTTCCCAGGAATCACAGTGGGGTATCAACCTCCCAAACTTTGGCTCCACAGCCAGACAGCTAAACCACTAACCCAGCCAGCTTGTGGCTGTAGTCAGCAATAATTCTTACTGTGCTTCTTCTCTCACACACAGACTATTTTGGGCATATCTAGATTGTTAGGTTACAACATCTTTCCACCAGTTTTCAACTGGATTAAATTTGAATTAACCAACAGGTACACCAGTTTGGCTCAAAATTTTACTGACTGAGGTGGAGCAAAATCACATTTCATCCTTAAGAACAAAAAATATATGCTTGGAATTTTATGAAGGCATTTTTGTTACATGTTCAGAAACTGTGCACATGCGCGCACGCGCACACACATCTTTAATATAGACAAAAAGCCAGTAAAGTGTTATTTGGCTACTTTTCACTTGTTAACTCATGTTTCAGCCACTACCATTTAAGAGCTTCCAAAACTATAATAGCTCTCTGTTTCATTGCATTTTTAGCATCATACAAGAGAAGAGCTATCCTTGTACAACACTCCCATGACATAATAGCAACACATTTCAAATTGGTGTCAGTTTTACATTTGATACAGCCTTGGTGTTTAGAGACTGTTTTCACACTTTCACTATCAAACACCTAAACAGGGCAATATATTCCTCCAGAAATATCATTTGTCAAAAATACAACTTGAATTACTTTAAGATAGGTATGGGCAGTGATGGGATGTAACAGGTTCTCACCAGTTCTCCAGAACCGGTAGTAACTTTTCCCAATGTCCCGGAGAACCGGTAGCAGCTTTTGGGGGGAACCACCTTCGGGGCTTACCTTTTCACTGGTTCCCCCACTGCGCATGTGCGCCAAGCACTTGGTGTGCATGCATGCCTACAGTAGTTGGCACGTATGCATGGCCTCCTTGCTGTCCTCCCAAGCGGGGAGGAGGAAGAGAAGCTGCTAGCCTGCAGCTCCCTATAGCCTGCTCCCCAGGGTAAGTGACTTACCTTTGGATGTGGTGTGTCTGTGTGTATTTTAATGTGTATTTAATACCTTTACCTATATTGACGAACTACCACAGTTCCTAAAAAGGCCTGACTTGGGGTTTTTAAGCAAAGTCTTGGAGTTACCTCATCAATAAGCTACACCTGTGCTGTTCCAATTGGAGAACCCCTAAGGAGGTACAGCTGTTTTACATTTACATTAAGGCATATTAGAGAACTGGTTAGGCAAAGACTTAGTACCTAACTTCTTTAACTGCTGAAAAGTTGAAAAGTGCCAAAATGAAGCCATCTTGTGGTGAGTTCATTCTGTAGTTCCTTCCATCTGACCTAGTGTGAGAAAGGTTAGCCAGAATAAGCTTTAAGCTCTGGTTTACAACCTCTGGTTGATTTGTGTGTGGGGTGGGTGAGTGGGTGTATTTTAATGTATTTGTTATTTTATTTATTTAATTAATTTATTTATTTACGGGTTTGTGTTGTGGGTGGGCAGGTGGGTTGAGGTGTGTGTGTGTGTGTGTGCTTTTTATTATTTTTTTATTATTGTGTATTTTTATTTTTTCCTTTGGCCCCACCCACATCATGACATCATAATGTTAGCTCCGCCCACACTGTGATGACATCATGGTGGGGTAGTAAAATTTTTGACATCCCACCACTGGGTATGGGGCTATGTATACATTATATCTCACACTATCACCATTAACACTGCTATTAAAGGAAGTTCTTTTTCCTCTGCCTGTTCAGTTACAAGAGTGGGATATTCTAGAGATGGATTTGGCTGTCTTGTTGGTAGAGGAGGGTACTCAAGCACCTTCTGGAACCACAAAAAATTGCTACAATCGGCACTATATTTCATATTAACTTTGGCAGTAGCTGTTGATTTTCATTAACCCCATTTCCCTTGGGAGGTTTGGATAATGCAATGTTGCTCTTCTAAATGCAATGAGTGTTTTCTGGAAGACTGTAAGTTTGTCCTTCTCTTTGCAAGTGTTCTGCACTCTTTGAGAAACTAAAAAAAGAACAAATAGCCAGGTTAACCACCATATTTGGGTGGAGCGAAAAGTAGTGGGTGTTTTTTAAGGGAGGATTCCTGGATCTGTAGTCCAAGAAAGTAACATTTCCAGGGTTGCCATGGCACTGCCTATGTAAGCTGACTCCAATTAACTTCAGTTGTATATGTCATGAGGAAAATAAAATAATGAGATGAGGACAAGAAAGAGATGTTTTAGCTAGGATCCAGATGCATTGGGAATTTGGGTCTAAAGGAGTTGAACGCTGAACTTGAGCATTATGTAGCACAGCAGCAATTAACCTCCTACTCCACAGTTACACAACTCATAGCCAAGACATTTTCTAAAATCAGTTATTATAGTATTAGACATGCAAGGCCAGTTACATAATGTTTTTCCTTTCTAAGTGCATTGCTATGTAATTTATAATGAACTCTCAGCTATTGACTGCTTGAATTATATACAATAGTCACTAAGCACAATTTGGACACGTATTTTGAGCTTCCAACTGGCAATACTTGAATAAAGGTACATTTGATGCGAAACTGGTTCTTTTCCAAGGGAAATATAATGGGTCATAACAGCTTTCTGAAAGCATTGTTATTCTGTACTATGACTGACTATTCAGTCAGTTTCATTTATTTAAAAGTACACTGGGACAAAATTTGCAGGCATTCAAAGAAGCTGAAGCAGATTACATAAAACCAGTGGAAGTACAGTATTTAAGAGCAGGGCTAAAATTATAATCTTGACAAGTTCTCAGAACTAAGACTTAGCCTTCCATTAAATAATTTCAAAGTATTATCCCCAGTTATCTGCCACTGTCTTGTGTTGATTGATCAGAAATGGGTCTAAAACAAGTTATTTGGTGCTTCTGTTCTTTTATTTTATTTTATTGGATTCTCTTTCTCTGCTCACCACCACCACCCCTCACACCTACACGCACAGCCAGGCAAACAATAGTAAAAGATAGAACATTGGAAAATGCTTATTCAGTTTGGCCACAGGTCCATCAAGTTCAATATTATCAGGTGAAGAATGTCCAGCCCTTTGGATGTCACTGAACTCTCATTAGCCAATGGTGACAGATAATGGGACCAAAAGTCCAACAACCTCTGGAGAGTCAAACTTTCCTCATCCCTGGTCCAGAAGCGTAGCTTACCTTGGCGGGGCCCCGTATAAAAATTGTTTGGGGGCCCTTTATATGCGGGGCGGAGCTAACGTCATGACGTCATGGGCGGGGCCAAAATAAAAATAAAATAAATAAAAATAAAATAAATAAAATAGAATTAAAATGCAAAAAAAAACCCCACACACACCTCAACCCACCCACCCACCCACCCGAAACACAAAAACCTCACTTACCTTAATCCTGGGGCCTCTTCTTCCTCCGCCTCTGCTGTCACTGCTGCCGCCTCTGCTGTCACCGCCGCTGCTGCCGCCATCGCGAACGATCGCTCCCTCGCCGCGCACGGCGAAGGCAAGGGGCGGATGTGGAAGGCGAGCGGGTGCAGCAAGGCAGCCCCGACTCCGAGCCCGAGGCCCTCCCCCCGGTCGCCGCGGGGGCTCCCTGCCTGGCTGCGCCAGCCCGGGTGGCGCTCTCCACCTCGACGCTGGCGCAGCCACCTGGAGCGCGCCTGGAGCTGACCTGTCACCTGCCGCCTGCGGGGGACAGGGTGCGCAAGCTGGTCCTGCAGCGCTGGACTCCCACCCCAGCTTCGAGGTGGAGAGCGCCGCCCGGGCTGGCGCAGCCAGGCAGGGAGCCCCTGCGGCGACCGGGGGGAGGGCCTCGGGCTCGGAGTCGGGGCTGCCTCGCTGCGCCCGCTCGCCTCGCCTTCCACAGCCGAGCCGCCCCTTGCCTTCGCCAGCTCAGCTACGGCTCCGCGCGCTGCACCTCGGCCCTCTGACGGCCGCCATCGGAGCCGCGCTTAAAAGCTGCGGCTCCGACTCCGACTCTCCGACTCCAGCTTTTTTTTTTTAATTGGAGCCAAAAATGGCTCCAATAAAGTGCGCATGCGCAGAAACTCAATCTGACGTATGCGCAATGCATCAGATTGAGTTTCTGCGCATGCACAGTAAATTTTTGCTCTTTTTTATTTTAAATTTTATTTTTTGCCGTTGGGGGCCCCCGTAGCCCGGGCTCCCCGTATAATTGATACGGCTGATACGGCGGTAGCTACGCCTCTGCCCTGGTGTCTAATGACTATTAGCAGTTGTTCAGAGTTTCTGAAACTAGTATTTCTCAATAATACCTAGAATTGCCATAAATTAAATCCAATTTCTTTGCCTTCCAAAACATGTGTTCTGCTTCTGAGTGAGTGACACAAGGCCAGAAAGAAATATCAGAGACAGCCATTAGACCTAAAAACACCTTAATGTAACTGAGAGATGACTAAGGCAGTCTTTCTTTTTTAATTAATTAATTAATTAATTAAAATTAATTAAATATAGCTTTTTGCATGATTAACCTTACATTGCAAGATGTTTCACAATGGGATTCTGATCTATGTTTTAAAAAATAGCTCAAACATGATCTAAGCATGCCTTGTAAACCAGGTTTTAGCAGCGATCGTGCATCCTCTTTTGTTTATGTGTAGTTTCAGGTTCAGACACATCTAAACCCCTTCTACGATTGAAATAAAAAAGGTATTTAAAAAGGATAGGAAGGAATTTAGGAAGAAGAGGAAGGATAGGAAGGAGAATATCTTTGCCTTTGTTTTATTGTCCAATCCAGATGTCAATCCAAAATTTGGAAGGTAATGAGCAAACATCAGACACACAAGAGCTTTGAAAAGATACATGCTTGCTTTATATTTCCCAGAATTCCCACCTGGCAGAATAATTTTCCTTTATTCTATAAACCTATCATCTTGTATCCTGGTTTTCCCCTTGCAAATCAGCTTTGGCACTTTGGAATCTGGAGAACAGTATACATGCCAGATGCCTATAAAGAGGCCTCTGGACTCTTTCACATTAGACATTCATAGGTTCCTCATTGAGTCCTGATTTTATCAGGTTAGCTTGGGGAAATTGACTATTTGCTAAGGAAAAATTTTTAAATGGCTAGTGCTGTACTTCTTTTTATTCATGTGTTTTTAAACTACCTTTTATTCAATAATAATAATTATTATTATTATTTCATTGGGGTATAATATTTTATCTTTTTTGTAGTTCTAAATGTACCTTTTTTTAGTTAATATTGTGGGCTGCTTTTAAGTCCCAATTTGGGAAAGCAGGTGGGATATAAAAATAAACAAAAATCAAGCCGCTATAAAAAATCACAAGTGGCAGGGCTGTCAACTGGGAATTCATGTCCATACGTTTTTCAGCAATATTGATGCTTTGACAATTCCTATTGCCTGATATAAACAAATCATTCTTGGTGTCTATGATCATGAAAGTATTGATTCTGTCACTAAATCTCTTCTGCATAAACAAAATTATCCATCTTAAATTGACAGGTTTATTGCTATACCATGATAAGGTTCAACTGTTGTGTAGGCTATATGTCAGCACAACTAAATCAAGGTGGAGGCATGTAATCACAATATATGGTCCCAACACTCCTTATTTGTTGTGAGAAGTCTCTCTTTTCTCCTGTCTGACCTGTTAAAAGACTGTCCCTATTTTATCCCTTTGTTTCTTTTTGTCTGCAAGGATACCTTATTAAAACTTTGCTTGTAAGACTTGATAGAGATGCCATTATTCAGGGCTCCTGCCTCTAAAGATTAAGGGGGATTCATTTCATAACACTTTGGACTCTTCTCTTTCTGATTGTGGTTTCCCAAATTTTACTGTGCAATTCTCAGCTCAAAAATTATATACAAAACTGTACATTTTACAGTGAAATACATACATAATTGTAAAGGAAGATGCTTCCAAGAAAGCACATTTTGAGGAAAATAAATTTAATTTAAAGGAAAGTTCCCATGTAATTTTTAAATCACAGACTAATTCAGAAATAGCATATGATAATAGACATGTAAAACTGAAAGGGGAAAGAAATGGACAGAACAGTTAATTCTTACACTTCCCTTTGTACTAATTCTATAAGTTATAGCTTTGAATTGGTAAATACAGGTAGTTAAATTTTGCCATCATTGTACAGGAAAATAAACATTACATATGTGTGAAAGCCTCCATTGTATGTGAAAGGTTGTGTAGCTTTTAGGGATCTTTCAAATAGCACAAGACCTAAAATAGGCCACTTTTTGAGTCTCCTCCCCCCTCTGTGACTTTCTGTGACCTTGGACTGACTGACCCTCCCTAAATCACGTGGTTTGAAGATAGCTCTATGGCCAGCTGGATGCAAAAAGCAAATGATAATTTTGGAGTCATGTGACTTCATGATGAACCCCGCTCCCCCTGTGACTTTCCGTGACTTTTAGTTGACCCCCTCCCCCCCCTAAAATGGTCACATGGTATTTGAATGACCCCTTACTTCCATATACATTGCAGAAGTGGATTTTGTACTGTTGATGAAAGTTTAACTCAGAGCAAGTCCCTGTAATTTAAGCCTCATTGATTTTAACAGTACATAACTAGAACTATTAAGTCAGTCAGTCACTTATTATTTTGTCTGTACCCAAGACTGGGACCAAAGAAGGCCGCTAATTTAGGTTTTTTTAAAGTATCACTAAAATATGTGAGAGAGGCCAATATTCTGTTGCATGATGTGCTCCAGCACAATCATATTAACTCATTCCCTGTTCTGGGAGGCTCTGGTTTGCAAGTCGGGTCTTACACCACTTGTAAAATAGTCATTCAACAGATTGCATATCTCATACAGCAGGAGCCCTGCTGGAACAAAACATGGCCCTAATCTTCCTTACCTCCAAATAGGATATTGGCCAATAAGTTACAATTAAATATTAAAATATAATTAAGTCCATTATAATATTAAAACACAATTAAAATGAGAACACTTGAAAACACCATAGGTAGAATAGTAATAATAATATAATTTACTAATGAAAGAAAATTAGCATAGCCAGTTAAAGCACCTCTCTTTGGCAGGTCCTCTGTTGCAGAACAATCTTAGTCTTCCATATCAAAGAAGCCCAAAGCCTGGTAAAAGTTACATATAAGATCCTCTGTGATGTCTCTGGATACTGAATTTCAGTCCAGATTTCACTGAACTGCTCTGGCTCCAACCTCTGTTTTGCCATGTGTCAAATATGTCTCTAATCCAAAGCATAAAAGTGTTTACATCAATCAAGTTTTTATATCAATCAAGTTGATTTTGTACAAAGAAACAATACTACAGGGTGGCCCATAAGTCCCTACCCATCCTCTCCATGGGCACAGCAGTCCAATGAGAGCACTTCCTGCCTCCTCCCAGCACAGAGTTCATCCCACCCCTCTGCCCGGCAGCCCAATGGGAGTGCTTCCTCCTCACCTAGCAGAACCCTACTCTCTTTGTGGCCGGGTAAGGACTTACGGGCCATCCTTTATATGCGGCAGCAGCCGAAATACTCCAGAGTAGAAGAGACTGGCTGTTCAGTTAGGGAGTGATTCCTGAGATAAGTATTAAGATATTTTAATGGCACCATTATTCTAATATAAGAGATATCACACTGTAAATAGCAATAGCAATTAGACTTATATACCGCCCCATAGCATTTAGTGAACTTTCTGGGAAGTTCACAAGTTAATTAGCAGTTTGCCCCCAACATACTGGGTACTCATTCTACCAGCCACAGAAGGCTGAGTCAACCTTGAGTCCTGGTTGCAATATAACACTTTAACCACTGCACCTCCAGGGTGCATGAAACTTACACTAAGAAGTCCAGTTAATTGATGGGTAAATTCTGGTTTGCTTTTTTAAAAGCATCTACAGTTCAGGAAACTAAGAAATCCAATTTAGTAAATGATAAAGAATAATTTAATGTGGTTAGTTCCATCTTCTTAAGGAAAGGATCCATATGGTGAATCAGACAAAACCAGCAAAAACAAGAAGACCATTCTGTCTAGATATCCAGGAACCCAGGTGGATTCAAGAACATTCTCAGATTGGAGCCAATGGGTCAAAATAGAAGTTGAGAATGACATTGGGCATGCAATTAACCCCAAAAAGGGGCATATCTTGATTAGCAAAACTACATTTGTGTTGGTTTTGCCAGGTTCAAAACCATTCAAAAAAAGAGGACTACATGATCCACAGCTGAGGCACATTAATCCATCAAAATGGAGGTTATTTTAAACCACCCATCAAGAGTCATTTGTCCAGAAAGTGATAATCCTGTCATCTAATTTGACTCTAAGGCATAAGGAAAGCGCATTCCCACTCAAAACAGGGTATGACAACATTTATATTCACCTGGTTCAAATGGTCAAATGCACCGCTGCTTTTCTAGAATTTTACATCAAATGAGGATTCACTTGAGAAAGCATTGATGCTGGGAAGGGTCGAGGGCAAAAGAAGAAGGGGGCAGCCCAAAATGAGATGGCTAGATGGTACTGTAGACACAATAGGCACAGAGCTGAGTGAGTTGAGGAGGATGGCGGACAGAAGTGCCTGGCAGACAGTGGTCCATGGGGTCGCAAAGGGTCGGAATCGACTGTGCAACTGAACAACAAAACAGAAGAGGAAGATTGACTTTGATATAATGTGACCTCTTTATTGAGGGCTTTGTTATTCAAACCTCTAGAAAATCTGACCCTGTTCAGCTTTTTCATACAGATGTTAAATACAGTGGGAAATAAGATAGATCCTTGTGTAGTCCAACAACCAAGGGAAGAAGCAGCAGCCTCCCTTTATTACCTTTTAGAAACTGTCCTGGAAGAAACCTCACCGGTCCCAAGCTAACAAAGATACAATTATACATTTTTCATGGTGCTGCTGGCTTGCCAACTTTTTATCTTCTTCTTCTGAATATAGGCGATCAGCCATGAAGATTGTCCTGGGAACAATATAATGCAGTAGTCTCCAATTTGATTCCGCATCACAGTTCTGCGAATCACTTTCTGGTTCTGAGCCCTTTTGACACACAAAGCCCTCATCAGACCCAGGCCTGTTTTGATGAAACTGATGCCCTCCATCAAGAGGGATTCAAGTGAGATTTAATCCACTTGGGGGCCATCACCCTTTCCTGTGGACTTCAGTTAACCGCCACCTGACACTCAGTATTGAGTTGCTGGCAGTATGGTCTACTCCAGGGGTTGTCAACCTTTTTAAGTTGGGGGTTGGGTCACACTCCCTCAGACAAATGAGGGGGCATGACTGGTTGTCCACCACCATTTACAGCTGCTGTTGTAAATGCATTTATGAGTCCACGGCCAATTCCAGCAGCTGGAGCGAAGGTGGGGGGCGCATTATTTGGTGCCACAGGCCAAATTTGGCCCATAGGTTGCCTACCCTTGGTCTTCTCCATTACCATGGCAGGATAACCTGGACACACATTTTTAGCGGTTTTAGTTTAGTCCAGGTTAGACTTTTGAGTCCACATTCCACAGAAATCAACGGGAAAAGCTTTCAGTTCTAATACATCTAAATTCTTCCTCTTGTAACCCAAAAAGATCATGAAAATATCTTTCTAGGTCCAAGGAAATATTTGCCTCCTCTTGCTTAGGCCTTAAATTATCGTAACTGTCACCATATGTCTAACAACTTTCAAGAGGTTTACATGCTGGAGACACCTTCATAACAAAGTATTTGGCTGCATGGGATTACAATGTGCATATAACAAGAAACTTGGCTTTACCAGATGACTGAGTGGCTTAGAACTTTGTGCCCTTATCTTTTCTTTCATTTTAGTCTACAAATGAGCAGACAAATGGTTGCTTCTATCTTATAATATATAGACATATGAGGGATGAATTATTATGGTCATAATTTTGAAGACATTGGGCATTATTATAAGAGAATGAATGACATCTGAGCAACACAGGACTGATGTGCTGCATCCAAACTAATATTTAACAGAGAATATTCTGTTTGCTTGGCACAGCCTTGAAGTTTTTCCCCTGCCAATAGGTGGAACTGGGACTATTAAAAAGTGCAATGTGACCTTTATTCCCATATTTAATCTCTTAACTTCAAATGGTTTAGAAAGAAAATCAACATTCTGTCACTTAAAAAACCCCTCAAATACCTGCAATACCAAGGGAAATTACATGAAGGAGTTCAGATTTTGATGTTTCAAAATGGCTGATGCCAATAGCCCAATAAGAATCCATCACAGCATCCAGAGAAGGTAAAAGAAAAATCATAAAGCAGCTTAGCTAATCAGTTCCATGCTATCTTGAAGTAACAGCTGGAGAAATATTACACACTAAGCTTTTAATGTCGCTGAGATGATGTGATCTTATCTGATGGTCCTGTCAAACTGATTTCTGGTATATTGAACTCCAAGAGGATTCCATAATTTCAGAGGTAAGAAAAGTGTGAGTTTAGCATATTGTGGATGGAACAGAGGACGTTCACATGGTCAGTCTTAAAAATACGGCTGTGAATCTCTGATGGTTCTGTCATGCTTGGGAATAAGTCTTATTTTGTTCAGTAGCATTTATTCCTAGGAAAACATCTTCAAATTGTATCTTAAATTATGGAATTGAATTATGGTCCATCAAATGTAATGCTGACATTGGATTCAAATGGCAAGGTTTACATGGGATATTTGTGCCTGAACACTTGTGGCATTGTCAAGGTATACAGCAAAGGCAAAGTAACTTTGGCCCACAGAACTAATCTAGTTTTTGACCTGAGGATTAGAATCCTTGTAGTCTCCATTCAACAATTGGTTGTAGTACCTGAAGATGACAAGAGTTGCAATCCAATGCATCTGGAGGTTGTGGGACAGGATATCTGACAGAGGCTTCTCTGTTCCTTGAAATATTACAGTGGTTGCCAGGCAAGAGCATTGAAAAAATACCTCATTGCACAAAATTAATTCTTTTTTAATTGACTTTTAAGTAATTTATGAACCTTAAGGTTTTAATTTATGAATTTCTGTAAGCCGCCTAGAGTCAGGTTCGCCTGATTGGGGCGGGATAATAAATCTAAATAAATAAATAAATAAATAAAAAAATAAAAAAAAAACCTAAATTGAAGGCTCTTTCTCTAAATTGAAAGGGAAAGTGCCAGACCACTTCCATCTCAATTTCTTAAAGTTGGACATGCTGCTTGCATTTTCCAAGGAGCATTTTCAATGGCTTACAAGAGTGCAATAAAACCAAAGGAAGTGTAAATTTATCTTAAACACCAAGGAGTGCTAGGTGTAAAAAAAAAACTTGGTATGTACCCCTCTTTACCAGACAGGGAGATAAAGATAGTGTTAATTTATTATTTAAAAATATGTATATGCTATCATTCCTTTACTTTGGATCTCCAAGCTATCACAATATGCCACAGTATAAACAATTAAACTGCAATTAAACTTTGAAATTTGAGGATCCACAAAAAATAAACTTTGGAGATGGGAAATTTTTTTAACTACATTTCTTAAAATGTTTTATTCTGCAGTGGCCATGCTGACTGCAGTACTCTGGGAATTGTACCTCAAGACATTATCAAATTTGATACACAGATTGTTATATGCTGCTATATATGTCACATATTATAGTAATATCAACTTCACAAGCTTTCCTGTAAAATTCTCATACACAGCATAGGCCCCTGGTGACAAACCTGTGGCATGTGTGGTACACAGAGGCCTTTCTTCTGGCATGTGGACCATCGAGGGGAAGCCCTGCCCTTCCTGGCCAGCATCACTTCTCCACCACCCCTCTCAGTCCATCAAAGGGGAGGTGAGTGAGGAAGCTGAAATATCTGCAGGGAGGCTTCAGCTGGGCAAGGTAAGGGAGATGGGGAGGGCCCATGGGCTAAGGCCTCCCCATTTATTTATAGATTTATTTGTTCATAACTTGCATAGTCCTCCTCTTTGGTGCTCTTAAACGAAAGTGTACAATATGGGAAGGGCATGTTGAGAAATACAGATCTCAGCTTGTACCACTTTTGGCATTTTGCTGAAATTGTAAGAAAAGGAGCCTGAAGTCAAATTTGAACATACTCTGGTCAATTAGCATGTAACTGCCTCTAGCAGGGCCTAATTTGGCTCTGTTTATATACCAATTTTTAAAAGAACTGACAAAGTGTCTTTTTCTATCAGTTTAAGGATACTGTTATCTAGACAGGTAGACAGAAGTAGATGGCTAAAACTTGAGAAAAATTCATGGCACAAGGAAAAGATCAAAAGCCCCAAGAAAAAGGATGAGGGAGATTAGGTTTAATGAATCAATTCTGTAGATAAGCAGAAAAGCTAGTTTTGTTAAATTAGAACTTATTTTGCAGCCTAAAATTCCTAAGGAAATTCACAATTCTAATCAAACTATGTGTTATACAACCCATCAGTAGATGCTGAAATCTCTAAGTGTCTCAAAGACATGGTTTAAGGCAGGGGTTCCCAAAGTACAGCTCGCAGGCTGGATCCAACCTGCAGCATTTAATAATCCAGCCCACACTGCTCCTGGAAGCAGAACTAAAATGTGTCCACACATGCGCATAATCATTGATGGGATGTAACAGGTTCTCACCAGTAGTAACTTTTCCCAGTGTCCCAGAGAACCGGTAGCAGCTTGGGGGGGGGGGGGAGAGACCACCTTCACGGCTTACCTTTTCACTGGTTCCACCCCTGTGCATGCGTGCCAAGCACTTGGTGTGCATGCATGCCTACAGTACTTGGCGCGTATGCACGGCCTCCTTACTGTCTTCCCAAGCAGGGAGGAGAGAGAAGCTGCTAGCCTGAAGCTCCCTATAGCCTGCTGCCCAGAGTGAGTGACTCACTTTTGGATGTGGTGTGTCTGTGTGTGTTTAATGTGTATTTAATGCCATTACCTATATTGACGTACTACCACAGTTCCTAAAAAGGCCTGGTGGCCTGGCTTGGGGTTTTTAAGCAAAGTCTTGGAATTACCTTATCAATAAGCTACACCTGTGCTGTTTCAATTGCTGTTCCAACTGAAGAACCCTTAAGGAGGTACAGCTGTTTTACATTTACATTAAGGCATATTATCCTAGAGAACTGGTTAGGCAAAGACTTAGTACCTAACTTCTTTAACTGTTGAAAAGTGCCAAAATGAAGCCATCTTGTGGTGAGTTCATTCTGTAGTTCCTTCCATCTGACCTAGTGTGAGAAAGATTAGCCAGAATAAGCTTTAAGTTCTGGTTTAAAA
This sequence comes from Furcifer pardalis, assembly GCA_030440675.1. Classification (NCBI taxonomy): domain Eukaryota; kingdom Metazoa; phylum Chordata; class Lepidosauria; order Squamata; family Chamaeleonidae; genus Furcifer; species Furcifer pardalis. The sequence continues at coordinate 70,757,032 of CP126897.1, read as the reverse complement.
ACTCGAGTTGATTTGTGTTTGGGTGGGTGGGTGTATTTTAATGTATTTTTATTTTATTTACATATTTATTTAATTTATTTATGGGTTTGTGTTGTGGGTGGGTGGGTGGGTTGAGGTGTGTGTGTGTGTGCTTATTTTTATTTTATTTTATTTTTCCTTTGGCCCAGCACACAACATCATTCGTTGGCTCCGCCCATGACATCATGACATCATGATGTTAGCTCCACCCACACTGTGATGACATCACGGTGGGGTAGTAAAACTGTTGACATCCCACCACTTGCTGCTGTAAATGCACCCCTGGCTGTTGTACATGTGTTTTTCACATGCACGGGCACATTTTACTTCCACTTCCGGTGGGAGGAACAACATGACCAGCCTGCAGCTGAAAAAGTTTGGCCACCCCTGGTTTAAGGAAAACGTTAAGGCTCAACAATTGTATCTGTATATGAAGCTCGTGTTTCAATACAGAACATAATTACAAAGAAATAAAGCTAATTTGCCAATATAGGAAGGCTAAAAAAAACACTCCTGCTTTAATACTCACATAGCCCAAATCCTATTGCTTAATGTAGTAAATCACACAAGAGTAAGTCCACTGAATCAATGGACATTTAGTGAGACAACTCCTCTATAAGTTTCATTGATTCAAATGGATCTACCCTAACTGCAACTCACTGTGTTAAAGTAACTCACATTTAGAGTAAGCCTATTTAAATAAATGGAATTTACAGATGAGTTGACTTGCCAAATCCCCATTTATGCATAGTATTACACTGTAAAATGTATGGCTTGGTACTGGAAAATACTATTTTATTTAACCACGATACTGATGAGAATGATTTATAAAAATCCCACCTCAGGCTCAGTGTAATTAGAACAATTAATGTGCTGTGTTCTTTTCATTTAGAGCTTACTACAGTAGAATACAGTTGACTAGAGTAATGTAACAATTTGTGTGCCCATATATTTATCTGCACACGTACTAGTTTGCAAACCTTAAGAAACTTGGCACATTTCTCTTCCAGACAGGCCAAATGGTGGGCTGTCATTTTAATTATGTGAAAGCAGTCTCATAGGCAAAGAGTATATTGTGTAACACAGTGACTCAGTCCTGGTATTCTTCGTCAACTGTTTTTCTAAAGAACATGCAAAGAGCAAAAGGAATTATTCTTAACAAGCCAGAAATAAAATTATATTATAGTGTAGCTATCTAGTTGGGGTACAGAGAGTCTCAACGAAGATTGTGTTCTTTTTGAACCACAATCAGGCATACCCTGGTAACAGGAACCTTGTCTTGCCAGCTAATTTTTCTCACACTGGGTCAGGTGAAAGGAAACTGCAGAATGAACTCACCCAAAGGTGCCTTCATCTTGGCAGTTGCACATCCGGCCTAGACATGGAAGAAGGAGGAGCATCAAAAGTAGTTAAGAGGATGTTTTTCATCATCAAAGCCATGAGGTGCCTTCATTTTGGTAGTTTCACACTGGCCTAGTCACGGAGGATGAAGCTGTCTAAATAGCTCAAAACCATGTCTGAAATATTATACTAAAATGTGTGCTGTAGGGTGTTTTGCAATTTTTTTGGTTTTGGGTCACTCAACATAAGAAGCAGAGATTCAGTATAACAATTGTAATACTTTCCCTTTTCTTTTCCAAAGTAGCCCCCTAGTGCCCCCAAAGGATTGAATAGGATGTTTAACTTCATTCAAATCTTGGGGTCTACTGCTCGAAGAGCAGGTGGCAGCCGTGGCCAGGAGGGCTTTTGCACAACTTCGTGTCATATGCCAGTTACACCCGCTCCTAGATCAGGATTCCTTGCTTATGGTCACACACGCTCTAGTCACCTCCAGACTTGACTACTTCAATGTGCTCTACATGGGGCTGCAACTGGTCCAGAATGCGGCTGCTAGGGTGGTGATGGGGTGTGGGCGGTATGCCCGTGCCTCGCTGGCTGCTTCAGGAGTTGCACTGGTTGCCAGCATGCCTCCAGTTGCAATTCAAGGTGCTAGTTATTACCTTTAAAGCCCTACATGGTAGTGGGCCAGGATACTTAAGAGACCGCATCACCCCAAGAACGTCCCACCAGAGCTGAGCGGAGCTCTCCAATTGTTCCATCTGCTAGAGATCCGTCTCCCTAGCACTAGGAGGAGGGCCTTCTCAGGGTCCGCTCTGGCCCTATGGAACCACTTGCCAACCGAGTTGCATCTCCAGATGGAGTTGCTGCCCTTCAGGAAAGGTTTAAAAACCTGGCTGGCAGAGCAGGTGTGGGGACCCAGCAGTGCTGTGGCCCCATGCTTCTGGCTTATTTAAGAATGCTATCTCCCTCTTTTAAAACTGGTAGGAGGGTAGGAAATGTTTTGTGATAGTTTTTAGTCGGGTTTTAATTGTGATCTTAAAATTGTGATGCTTTTAATATCTGTACGCCGTCCAGAGTCTTTGGAATTGGGCAGCAATACAAATACTAAAAATAAATAAATAAATAGTTTATAATGGGAAAATAATAAATATTGGAAATGTTTGCACACCTTCTCCCATTACCCTCCTGCTTTTTTCTATTTCACTTCACTGTCTGGAACTGTGTTTTGTTCTGGTTCCAAAAGGAATCAAAGTAATGAATATATTAATAATCTTAGAACTGCAGACCTCGAAGGCACCCCACAGAATAGATCATCAAGTCCCCCCGTCAAGGAGGCACTGTAGAGATTCAAACTCCCAAACTCTGCTTCCATAGCCAGATACCGAAACCGCTGAGTTATCCAGTTGTTTGCATGTAACAACTGAGTCCTACTGTAACACTTTTACACTAGTAACCTGAAAGTTTTGTGTGACTAGAAACCTTGATAAGGCTCAGGTGTCAGTTCCAAATGATTTTGCCACTTGAATTGAATTAAGGATCCTTTTCAAACAAGAAAAACTGAGTACTAGAGGGGATAAAGCTAGGGCATATGTTGCTAGTTCCCTACATTTGTGTACTGAAGAGAATGCTTGAATAATATGCTATGATAAAGAACATCATTTTGATGCATGTGTTTATAGAACTGGATGGTTGTAATCAATTAACTTACTTTCAATTTGAGCATCAATCAATTTAAAAATAATATTGGGCATGATAGCTTGATTAAACACAATTGCATAACTAATCATTCACTTCAAGAGTGGTTTGCTGCAACATATGTTAAATACAGAGCTTTCGTTAAAGAGTATGGATAGGAATACAGTATAGCATTTTTCTATGAGCTCTGATCTGGTCAGAAACAATATGACTTTTATATGGATTCTGCCTGGGTTGTAAACCTTACTAAATTACAATGTGGTCTGCTAGTCTTTTGAAACCGTGTGTTTTGCTAATCTAATGAAACTAGCTGCTTGCTCTAAAGTCACTTACAAATATTTATTTATTATTTTATTTTATTTATTATTACACTTGATACCCCGCCCCAATCGGGAGGACCCGACTCTGTTCAACAATTCAACAATTCTGTTCAACCTCCATTTTACAATCACATCTCCTATTTCCAAATATTATATCCTCTTAAGCATTTTAACAATTTATTTAAATATCAAATTTTGAAAGGTATTCTTTTTGGCTTTATACTTCCATTATGATTTTTAACTAAATGTATACAGTATTGTGCTTTCAAATTATTCTGACACATTCTGGTGGTGTTCAGCTGTTAGGACAAAATATAGGCAAATATTATACCTGGTTAATAGTGGTTATTGTCAGGGCCCAGAAGAGCCTAAAACGAATGGCACAGCCTCAGAAAGGTTGTGATCAAAGACTGGAACAGACAGATACAAATTCAAAAAGTCAACGATCTTGGAATGGGGCAGGCATGCCAAAAATGAAGTCAGTGCAGTTACAATCAAAGAACAATGGGTCACCAGGCCGGCTGCCATGGTGACTGACATACGTTCACCTGAAAAGGGCAGATATGGCGACTATGAGTTGCCATTTCTGAGGTGGATGACATTATCTAGTGGTAAAGTAATTACATTGCTTACCGGTGCTCCTTCACCATGCAGACCGTTAGAACATGGTCCTAATATGTTAACGGTTCAATAAAGTGGCCTGATTTTCAATCCAGCACGTTGTCTGTCTCATTATTTGGGGATTAGGGGGGCAATGCCCACGCGCCCGGAAGAACTATCCGGGCGCGCGCTTTGTCTCCCACCCCCTTGGAGACAGGCGGCGTGCGGTGCGCTTGGCAGGAGGGGCCAGACCCAGATATCGGGTCGGCACTTCCTGCCTCGTGGCATTCGTCGGCTCTCCGAGGACCCGAGAGCAACCATTTTTCCCACCCTCCCTCCTGGCATGCAGTGTGATTACTTTGGTCGCTTCGGGGCTGGAGGGGAATTTTTGCGGGCGCCATGATTGGTCTTTTGGCGCTTGGAGTTTTCGCCCCTCCCACACTGCCCTGCGTGGGAGGTTCTTGGGATTTTTTCCTTTTGGTCACGGGGGGCGGGTAGCATGGGTAAGCCAACCATGTTAATCCAAACATTTCAGGCAAGGAACGCAATTGCGTCACCAGCCACCAGTGAGTTAAGGTGGTTGGTGGCTGAGTGATGTACATGTGGTCAAAGAACAATGGGTCACCAGGCCGGCTGCCATGGTGACTGACATACGTTCACCTGAAAAGGGCAGATATGGCGACTATGAGTTGCCATTTCTGAGGTGGATGACATTATCTAGTGGTAAAGTAATTACATCGCTTACCGGTGCTCCTGCACCATGCAGACCATTAGAACATGGTCCTAATATGTTAACGGTTCAATAAAGTGGCCTGATTTTCAATCCAGCACGTTGTCTGTCTCATTATTTGGGAATTAGGGGGGCAATGAAGTCAGTGCAGTTACAATTTGCTCTCAATGACTGTGATGTAACAGAACCAGGTTTCACACGATCAAAGCCCCAGGAATATCTGCTTACCAGGTATTATGATGTTATCTACCACTACTACTCCCACAGTTGATGGGAGGGAAATTGATATATCAACAGTACCCTGTTGCAGCTTGTCATGGTTACAAGACAAAAGTATTTAAAATGGTAGCCATGTTAGTCTGTGTTTCAAGCATTTCAGAAAGTAAACAAAACAAAAAGACAAAAACAATGTGGCACCTTAAAGAATAACTGCAGCTCCAAGGTATAGACTGGCCCAGGGAGCCCCATGGCTCTCATTAACCCCCTCCCAGGGAAACCCCCTTAGCCTGTTCCAGAGCCTCCCCCTCCACCCACCCATGAGGGACTTGCCCAAAAGGGGCAGGTGGTGGCGGTGGCTCAGTGGCAAAAGGAGCACCCGGAGCAGCAGTGTGTCCCTGTTGAGCACAACCTGCGTGCTTCCTCCTCCCCACTCCGGGGCCATGGCAATGGCACCTCCAGTGGTTTGGAAGGAAAAGGAGTGCCTGGGCGGCAGCAGGGCATCCCTGCCAAACCCAGACAGGGCACTTCCTCCTCCTCTCTACCCCCGGGGCCATGATGGAGACGGAGGGGAAAAGAGAGCCCAGGCAGCAGCAGGACACCCTTGCCAAGCCCAGCCAGGGTGCTTCCTCCTCCTCCCTGCCCCCAGGGTGAGGAGGTGGGCGGGGCCAGCTGGTTTTACTACTGGTTTGCCCAAACCACTCCAAACCGTCTGGAGCCCACCACTGGGTGTTATGTTTTACATGAAATTAAGTAAAAATTGAAGGTATTTTTGTAGAACAAAACAAACATAATGTATTAGCATATATTTTTAGAATTATTATTATTATCAACAAAATGAGTAATGTGTACCATTATTTTGTTTTAATTTTTCTTTTGTCTTTGTCTTACCTTTATTGTTATTATTTTATTACTTAATAACATTATTATTTTAAAAAACTTGCCAGGCTTGACAACAGATGGAAAATATTTATGTATTTGCTTGCTTGCTTAAACTGCAGAATCCCATGCTGGGTAAGATCCAGTGGTGGGATGTCAAAAATTTTACTACCTCACCATGATGTCATCACAGTGTGGGCGGACTAACATCATGACATCATGGGCGGAGCAAAATTTAAAAAAATTAAAATAAGCAAACACACACACACACACACACACACACACACACACACACACACACACACACACACACACACACACACCTCAACCAGGGAATAGGTAAGCCCTGAAGGTGGTTTCCCCCAAAAGCTGCTACTGGTTCTCCGGGACACTGGGAAAAGTTACTACTGGTTCTGGTGAACTGGTGAGAACCTGTTACATCCCATCACTGGTAAGATCCCCACAGTAAACTTTTACAGGCTCCCACACACAATATATTCCTTTTTGGAAGCTTGTATTTCAGATAGAACAAAAAAAAAGCCATAAATTTGAAAACAGAGTAAGATAAATATGAACCATGAAAATGCTAAATATTTTAATAGCTGCATTAATTATTAATATTTTCTATGTTACAGCAGTAAAACCCAAAAGATGTTGACACATTTGGTCTTCATACTTTTCAATCTATTCAGTCTTGTGTAAACTACTTTGAAGAGCAAAAGATAAATGAGCAATAAACTAATTCTTCATACTGAAACAGAGATGAGCACTGATCCCTAGAGTTGGATACAACTGACAAGGGAAACCTTTACCTTTACCTATTCTGTTTGTTGTTGTTCAGTCGCACAGTCAATTCCGACCCTTTGCGACCCCATGGACCACTGTCTGCCAGGCACTTCTGTCCTCCACCATCCTCCTCAACTCGCTCAGCTTTACATCTACAATACCATCTAGCCATCTCATTTTTGGCTGCCCCCTTCTTCTTTTGCCCTCCACCTTTCCCAGCATCAAGGCCTTCTGTAAATATCACCAAATCATATTGGGGAAAGAGTGAGAACAGCTCATATACAGTGATGACAGAGAGTACATATACAACGATCAAAGTGAAGATTGTATTATGCTATATTAAGCTGGAAAGGCACATTTACAGATGAATTGAAATGCATCTTTAAGGGTATCCGGTAACAAAAACCGGTATTTCACATAGGTACAGGACTTCAAACGACCTTTAGAATATCAATTTATAGCCACTCCCGATTTGCTGTGTTCTACTGTCCTCCAATGGTTGTTCTCAATAATACAGCATTGATCTACAAAAACAGTGAACCCAAGTTTCAGCCCCAGGCTTCCCTATTCTATGGGAAGGATGTGAGGAAGAAGTTTACTAAATATAGACTATGCCTCTTGGATCCTCAGAAGTTCTTTATTTTGAGCAACCATTAACTACCTACTGAACTTTCATTTCCATAAATAGATATACAAATCTGAGCAAGGTAAAAAAGAAATCTATCTTCTGGAGCCAATACATTTTCATTTACATGCTATGTGTATATGTACACTCAATTTTTCCTTCTTTACACTAAAAGAAGACCACATTACCTGTGACTTTTTCAGGACCACTGCATACAGGAGAGGGAGGTTTTAGCACCTGTCTTTGAGATTTTATTTCAAAATTTGTCATGTAAGGCCCTAAAAGAAGAGAAGCTCTATAGGTGCAAACAGAACAAAAAAAGGCTTTCCCCACCACCACCATATATTTTTTGCCCTTGCAGGGGAGGTGGGGTGAGTTTTGAAATACAGACTAGATTGGAGTAAGTATGAAACGTCCAATAACTATGGAACCTCCTGCCAAATGAGCTACGTCTCCAGTCGGAGTTGCTGCCCTTTAGGAAGGGGGTTAAGACCTGACTGGCGGGACAGGTATGGGGTTTGGGTCAGACGTGTCAGCTTGTTGGCTCATCTGACCTCTCCCTCTCTCAATGTATGAATTTTTAATCTTTTAACTTGCTTAGTTTTAATATTTTAATATTTATTTTAACTGGATTTTATATTGTGGTTTTATGTGTCTTTTTAAAACCTTTTTTAGCCACCCTGGGTCTCTTTGAGGAGGGTGGCATATAAGTCTGTAAAATAAATAAACTAACCTGCAATAGTCACAGACCCACTTATTTTCAAGTAAAAAAGATATTGAGATATTGAACTGCATTTAACACTATTTTACTTCGACCTTCAGGAAGAAGCTTGAGTTGTTCATAAATTTACTAGGGGTTCCTTGATGCAAGAACGGACATGCTTTCCTGAAATAAAAATGGTACGCTGTGAGAATCGTTAGCTGCCAGCTAGTCTCAAGCAACTGCTATGTTTATTGTAGTCTCTAGGTAAGCAGACAGATCACAACTGAGTTTGCAACCAGGCTCATGACAGACAACTAACAAACCGCAAAAACTACTTATCCTTCTACATACAGGGAAAGATTACTAGAATTCAGCCCCAAAACATTCTCAGACTTAGTATTGCTGTTTGCATAAGCTGTGGTAATATGCAATGTCCGTAACTCTTGGTCCAACAATAAGAGATTCAAATAGAACAGTACAGTCATTTTAGGTTGACCAATACTGGCTAGTTAAAAGATAAAGAAACTTAGATAAGGATTTAAAAGGCAGTATGCATTGATAAAAAAATATCTCTGTGGAGAGTAAGAATGAAACCACTTTGGGTGACTGCTGTTAAAACTGGCTAAATGTCTTTTCATTATTGAATGTGACTCCTCAGCCTACGGCAGTCTTGCAGAACTGCAGGAGTCACAGTCAAAGGCCTAAAGGTGTTACAGGAACACAAATAAATTGCAGTCCATTAGAGCTACCAGTGGATGTGCCTAATTTTAGAATTTGACAAGGCAGGTGAATAAGAGAACAAAATAAGAAAGCAGGAGGAAAAAAATCATCTGTCAAGGACTTAAGTTGCCCTTGTTCGAAAGCCAATCATATCCGACTGTACGGTTCAGTGCTCATCTCCATTTACAGCCAAAGAGCCAGTGCTGTCTGCGTTTGCAGATGTTTCTGTGGACATGTGACAGCATGACTAAACATCAGAGTGCACAGAACGCTGTTTACCTTCCCACCTAAGAGGTACCTATTTGTCTACTTGCAATTTCTGTTGAACTGCTAGGTTGACAGGAGTGGGGACTCCTTGCTCATGATCACACATGCCTTGGTCACCTCCAGACTCGATTATTGTAATGCGCTCTACATGGGGCAGCCCTTGGCAACCATTCGGAGGCTTCAGCTGGTCCAGAATGCGGCTGCTCGAGTTGTGATGGGGTGCGGATGTTATGCTCATGCCTCACCACTTCTCCGGGAGCTGCACTGGCTCCCAGTGTGCCTCCGGGTGAAATTCAAGGTGCTGCTTATTACCTTTAAAGCCCTACATGGTAGTGGGCTAGGATAGTTAAGAGACTGTGTCACCCTGAGAACATCTGTCCATCCTACTAGAGTGGACCAGAGAGGTTCTCTGGTCGTACCTTCAGCTAGAGAGACTCATCTCTCTAGCATGAGAAGGAGAGCCTTTTCTGTGTCCACTCTGGCCCTATGGAACCTCCTGCCAACAGAATTACGTCTTCAGACAGAGTTGCTGCCCTTTAGAAGAGGAGTGAAGACCTGGCTGGCGAGGCATGTGTGTGGAGTGGGCCAGACGGCCAACTCGGTCGCCTGGCTCGTTTAAATATCCCACCTCTCTCCTCAGTGTTTTTAACTTGAATTTTAATTTTTATGTATGTGTTTTAATTGTTTTTAGTTGTAAAGCTGCCCTGAGTCTTCGGAGGAGGGCGGGGTACAAATGAAATAAAATAAAATAAAAATAAATAGAGATGGGAGCTCAGTCTGTCATGAATTACTCGGGTATTGAACTGCTAACCTACCAACCTTCCAGTTGTCAAGGTCAGCATCTTAACCACTAAGCCAGCACAGTCCCAATTTAGGAACTAGGAGAAAGGAGTTAAAGGGCAACTTTTCATTTTGCTGTCTCCATACAGATTTTAAAAAAGCTTTTAGTTTTGTTATGCATATTCAGTTCAAAAGAGACTGGAAAAGATACCTTATGAGATTCAATCCCCAGAATCTAGGAGCTGTAATAAAATAAACTTTTCCCTGCTCAGAATGGTTATATTTTGAACCAAAGGCATTTCTTAATGTCCCTCCTTCAGTTCAGAATGTTGTCTGCCACAGAAGTAAGCCTTTCTTCTAATCCGACCTGTCACCATTTACCTGACTTTGGTAAATGAGATCATTCTTTCTTTAATTTGTTTATGGATATTTCTGTCTTACTTTTCATTTTAAAAATCCAGAAGCCATTTAAAAGTAAATAAAATAAAACTATTAACTATGTAAAATAACACAGCAAAAAAAAAGAGTAAAATTCCTTTAATTCTCAGTAGCTAACAATTAGGAAGATATCTGGGTAATTGTCAGCTGGCAATGAACACATCCAATATTGCATGCCGGACAACTCTAAGTAGGAAGATCTTGTTGATATTAGCCACCATAACAAAGAAAGATTGCCTCTGCCCCATGAGTGTAAACTAGTAGTTTTCAAAAATTTTAAGCTGGGGGCCAAGTCATACTTCAGACAGCTTTGGGGACTGGACAACCATTTTGCCCTTATTTCACCACATGGAGCTTCCTGGTGTGTTGGGAATGGTGGGGACCACATGAAATGGTGCCGCGGGCTGCAGGTTGAGAATCCCTGGTGTAGAGAAATATCAGTTGACTACTGTGTAACTACTGCCATGTGTATAGAAGAGTTATGTTACATGACATCAAGTTGGAACCAACTTAGAGCAACCCTAATAGGACTTTCAATGTAAGAGGAATATTGAAGGAATGGTTTCATTAGTTCCATGCCCTCCGTGAGTTTCCATGGCTGAGCAGAGGTTCAAATCCAGATGTCCTGAATCCTAGTCTGTCACTCTATTGCAGAAACCACACCAGCTATCTGTAATAAGTAACATAAAGTTGGTAAAAAAACAATGAATGGATTGAGTTGACTCAAGACAGACATGTACAGTACTGTGGTTATAGCTGATGTTGTAGAACCATGCTGTATGGTGATGGTCAGCTGAGTGGGTTGGAAATAAGATGGAGAAATGTGCTAGAAAGATATTTCCTTCCTAGCTTTTTACTATTGTGCTAAAACCTTCACTTTAGACCACAGCAGGAAAGGTGTTACTTCTTGTTGGGTGCGGGGGAGTCTTTCCTAACATAAAAGAATCATATGGTGAACAATGACATAACAAATGTCAAATCATGCACCACCTATCAAGCTTGAGCATCTTTGGAACAAAATAATTGGTACAGCCCTCACAATCTGGGGATAACAAAAATTGCCACAGGTATTCACAAGATATCCACTTTTGTTCTAGATGTACAGCCTGTCTACAATGGCACATGTTTTGCTCTTTTGATCATTTTTGCTACAGTTTGGGTTAACTCAAATTATGGCATATACAAGTGTTTTGATTTAAAGCTCCCCATCGAACCTCTTTTTACTGCTATCTTACTATGACACAGCACTAAGCCTGCAGTTATTCTGGTGCACTTTTAATTATCCTATTCTGTAGTCTGTGTAGTTCACACACAAAACAGAGCTGTGGGTGGTATTATCAGAGGTGACAATCTGATGACATATGTCAAACAAACAGCATTACTCAACTTGAATCCCACAAATGGAAACACACATGGGCATGTTGTGTTTTCTCTAGATTTGCCATAGTAAAAAAAACATGTTGCATTTCCCAGAGTTAAGAAAGCAGATCTTTTTTGAACTAGATAAGATCATCAGAAGAGCTATGATGGATGCAACTAGAGCAACATTACCCAACATGGGGCCCAGGCCACAGGGGGGACTTCACTGAATTAAAGCTGGGGTTTCCAACCTTTTCAAGCTGGGGGCCAGATCACACTCTCTCAGTCAGCTTCAAGGGCCGGACAGCCATTTTGCCTTGCCTGCACAGTGTGTGTGTGTATGGGGGGGGCGGCGGCATTTTGTCCCAACAGCTTCAAAGGGTGGGCATTTTGTTTCTCAATTGCCCTTGGAGGGGTGGGGACCAACATGAAATGATGCCATGGGCCAGATCCAGCCAATGGGCCTTAGGTTGGGAACCCCTGAACTAGAGGCGTATCCAGTTGAGCATCAGAGTAGCCAAGCAAGTGTCTATGAGAAGCCAGACAGCAACACAGGAGTACAAGTGCATCTTCATTGCTCAGGAACTAACGTACAGAAGCCCACTAGCTCTGATAATAGAGGTAATATAAATTCATCCAGACTAATTGTCATTGATACATCAACTTAATCTCTGAATATACCTGGGCTTTACTGGTAAAACAACGCAGACTGACAGCTATCACTAAATCTTTTGGCAATGAATTCTACAGTTCAAGGGGATGATCAAGCGGATAAAAAGATGCACACCTGATCTCACTGAAAATAGTTGCTTTAAAGGGAGTAATCTGACCCTAAAGCAACCCTTCTGCCAGGGAATCCCTCCAGCTCAGTCCTCAAAAGGAGAGTTCCTACTGCTATTCCATAGGTTGGGATCAAGCTGGAATGTGTGGCCTTATACTTTGTGTATATACACTCCACAAGCAGTCCAAATTGTGATCTACAATGGACCATCACTTAACAAATTTAAGGATCTGGTTGTCCTTGGATACAGATTGGGGCAAAACTGGGCTGGGGCTCCTGATCCTGGTCATCCTCAGAATCAGATGAGAGCTGGATCATGACAGTTTAGTGTAAGTATGCTCAGGATCACAACCTTATCTCAGATATCTTATTAATTGACTGCTTCAGCGTCCCACATCCTTAGGTTTTCTGAGGGGAAAAGTTAAGCAGGATCCTCTAAGATGCAATTCTAGACAACAAACTTTCCGGATAATAACTCCCACTGAATTCTGTGAAATTATCTGTATAGACATGCACAGCTCAAGGTCTTCAATTGCTGATTTTCAGCTACTGTAAAATGTTGCAAAAATATCAGAAGTAACTATACAAGATTGACTACAGTATTTAGCTGTAAGGAATGTGTCATTAAAATGTACATGCTGTAAAACAGAAATAGCATACATATGTGCTAGGCTTGCACAACAGTTCTAGGTGGCAACAACTCTGAGTCACCCTGTTGAGATTAACAAGGATGTCAACGTCTAGTTGCTTGAGGTTCTGACAGCATAATGGAGCAATCAAGGAAAAAAACTGGAAGGATTAGCTTGTAGATATCTACCCATCTGCCACACTTGGCAAGAGAAATGCTGCTCACTTATACTGTGTATTACAGTGATGGTGAACCTTTTAGAGGCCAAGTGTCCAAACAGAGGAGCAGAGCAAACTCTGTACTGGGGGGAGGGAGGAAGCACTCCTATTGGGCTGCTGGGCAGAGGGGCGGGACAAACTCTGTACTAGTGTGACTCTCTGCATGCAGACAGGGAAAAGTCTGTGTGCCCCTTCTGGCACATATGCCATAGGTTTAAGGAAAAGGTTTCCCTTTTGTATCCAACTCTAGGGTTCAGTGCTCATCTCTGTTTCAAAGCTGAAGAGCCAGTGCTGTCTTCTTCTGAAGATGTTTCCATGGTCATGTGGCAGGCATTTGACACTGGAGTGCACAGAATGCTGTTTACCTTCCCACCAAGGTGGTCCCTATTTATCTACTTGCAATTTCTTGCTTTTGAGCTGCTAGTTTGGCAGGAGCTGGGATAAAGGAAGGAGCTCATTCTGTCCTGCAGTACTCGGGAATCGAACTGCTGACCTTCTGCCTCCCAGTCAGTGTCTTAGCCACTTGAGAAAGAGCCTCCACAAAGACTGTGGTTGTTGTTTTTTAAAATCACAATCAGGCGTGCCCTAGTAACAGCAACCTTGTGTTGCCAACTAATCCTTCTCAGACTAGGTTGGGTGAAAGGAACTACAGATTGAACTCACCAAGAGGTGTCTTCATTTTGTCAGTTGCACTTCTGGTCTAGACATGGAAGTAGAAGGGAACATCAAAAGTAGTTAAGAATCAAAAAGAGCATGGTTTTCATCATCAAAGCCATGCCTCTCTCATGAGGCATTCCATTGATATAAATCCTCACACAACTCCATTAGAATCCAAGGCTTTCAACCCAGGAGTATAACCCAAGATCAAGCAAAATTTGGCTTTCCCCATGTGGTTGGAATGCCATTTTAATCAATCATAATCAATGCAGTCAATGCCACTGAACAGCACAACCCCAGAGCATCTGTTCTGTGACACTAAGCTTTTGCCTCCTGGACATGTGTAAGTCCCAGATGGAGTAGTAATGGCTCCAAAACACACTAGTTAAGCTCAGATTCTACTATGTCCAACATGTTATAACTCAGGTATGCTAACCAGGAAACTGAAATCCACAAAGCAGCATAATATCCCAGAGCACAGTAGCCTTATAAGGCAGCACTGAACACTCAACACCCCAAATTCTCCACTGGTAGGCAGTTGGGGAGCAAAGAAGGATTTTGGACCAGGGTGCTCAAAAGGCAATGGCCAGACCTAAATTTAGAGATTTTACATTTCCTGTATTATAGACAAGTAAAAAGACAAAAATTTAAAAACTCCAAAATCCTAAAGTGAGGCAGGTTTAGAGAAAGCAGCAAGTTACAACCAGAAAATTATAAAGCTACTTCTGTATCTAATCTTACATTCTAGCACGTAGGGTCCAGGGCATGGGCAGCTGGCACAGGAACCAAGCAGGAAATCCTCTGGGAACAGGGATCCAAGCAACTGCAAGTCTGCTAACATTCATCACTAAAGCAACCTGTGGGAGGAAGGATTGGTTTTTATATAACTGAGCCACCCAAGGTTTCCAGGTGGAGTCGATGAAGGTCTGGAAACTTCCCCAGGGCTCTCAGATTAGGATTAGCAGCTGCAGCAGGTTGTGGCTCCAGTCCTGCAGAATTTAGAGCAGCAACTGCAAATCCTGCAATAGAATAGAGTTCAGTTTCCAAGCATACATAGAATGCATCTCAGAAAAACAGCATGACATGATAGCAATTGAGTATATCACCCTCCTAAGATGTAAGTGAAGTCCCCCAAATGTAACATATAAGCCTTTTTATATACAGTACCTTAAATCCCATTTCATTCTCTAGTTAGTACTGTATCAAACTGCCCTTCATGTTTTCCTTCCATTTGCTGGGAAAAATTCTAACCTCCACAGCAAAAAGCCATTTTCTACAAACTTAGACCAGGATCAAGATGGATCCCAAATTTCACATTACTCTGTGCAGTATTTCCATTTCTTGATGCAGTACACTAAACAGTTACCAGCACACTTAGTGGAACAGGATGCAATGTTATAGTAATACTTCTGTTAAGTTATAAATGCTTCTGCTGTCCCTGGAAAACATACAAAACTGGGGCTCAGCTATTACTCAAATCGTTTAGCCACTTGACATTCAAATGCAATGTCAATATAAAGAAATGTGTCATGCTGTGGTTGTAATATGTGTTTTTCCTCTCATTGATTTCTATCGCCACCCCCTCACCAAAGTGACTCCAGGCAGCTCATAATCACCATAAAAACACTCAAATTTTATTTTATTTTATTTTTATTTATTTAGATTTATTATCCCGCCCCAATCAGGCGAACCCGACTCTAGGCAGCTTACAACATGAGTGCAAAACAACTAAACAATGCAAAATCCCACATGAGTGCAAAACAAACTAAACAGTCCCACTATACCCCTACAAATTCAGCAATATGGTTTAAAATTAATTTTTAAAAAATTAAACTGTAATTTACAAAAGACTAAAAAGATTTAAAAATTTAAAAAGTTTAAAACAGCGAGAGGGGTGGCTGTCCCATCAGATCAGCCACCCAACATGGGACCCCACATTCCTGGAGCCCCACACCTGCCCTGCCAGCCAGGTTTTTAGGCCCTTCCAAAAGGGCAGGAGCTCTGTCTGTAGACGTTGCCAACTCAGTTGGCAGGAGGTTCCAAAGGGCCGGGGCGGACACAGAGAAGGCCCTCCTCCTGGTCCTAGAGAGATGCGCCTCTCTAGCCGATGGAATGATAAGAGAGCCTCTCCAATCCACCCTGGTGGGACGGACAGATGTTCTTGGATGGACAGATGTTCTTCTCCACCTGATGTTCCTCAGTTCTTTTACAATGCAACCACCCCCTAGTTTCCATAAACATGGGCAATAAATGAAGAGCTTTGAAATCTAGACCATATGAAGGGCCTCAAATTGGAGAAGACTGACTTAGGGTGACAGCTTGAGACTGGATCAGGTTCAAATCCCTGTACTAGCTATATGACTGACCTTGGATCATTCATAATGTATCAGTTCAATTTAGATAAAAGTCACTTTTGCTAGAAAGCCAGTTGTATCCAACTCTAGAGTTCAGTGTTCACCTCTGTTTACAGCCAAAGGGCAGGCACTGTCTGCATCTGCAGTCGTTTCCGTTGACATGTGGCAGGCATGCCTCGACATCGGAGTGCACGGAAGGCTGTTTACCTTCCCACCGAAGTGGTACCTATTTATCTACTTGCAATTTCTTGCTTTCAAACTGATAGGTTGGCAGGAGCTGAGACAGAAACAGGAAGTCACTCCATCGTGCAATACTCAGGTCTCTAACTGCTCACCTGCCAACCTTCCAGTCATCAAGTTCAGCATCTAAACCACTAAGCCACTGGAATCTTGCAGCTCAATTTACCTCACAGGTATTTAATGATAAAAGGAGGTGAAGAGAACTATAGAGTCTCCCTTGAGTTCCTTGGACAAAAAGCTAAATCTAAAAGTAATGTTATAAATACTACCACAGGGGCCTGTATAGATGTTCTTGCCTCGGTTCAGGCATAAATACTATATATACTCCAAGTTGCCTTTTACAATGTCTGACAATCCATGTTTGCATTGATTCTTGTTCTGCCTTCAGTGACTTCTGAAGGGAGCACACATATTGATTAATAAATATGGGTTTGTCATAAATTGTAGTAGCAAACTAAAATCTTCAAGAGACACACTAATTTCCTAGAAACTGAAAGACTTACGGATCAGATCAGTTGCAAGTACCGTACTACCATCTGATTGTATAAGAGAATAACCAAAATTTATGTTCACAGAGTTTATAAAAGTAATTTAGCCTGATACTTTAGCTCCTCCTTGTGGCAAGGCCTTGATTAAATAAATACACCCGAAAAATAAAAGTCCTCTATCTTCAAGAGTCTTTAGCGGTGTCATCTAAAATTCTTGTTGAAAAACAATTAAAACCAACAATAAGAATGTAAGATTTCAAAGGAGCTATGGTTAATACCAAGTTTCAATATTATTATATATATTTTTAACATGTCAGAAGCACACAGGTGCTTTCTGGGTTGAAAGGATTTTTGCTGGTTCTCCTACTCTTCCAGGACTTGTCCTGAATCACATCCTTCCTAGTATTTCCCCACTCACTGGCCTGGTCCAAATAGTCAAGTGGGGTTAAGCAGGCAGAAAGGAGGAATCTCTTCTCAGAGATTAGTTACATAATTTGCACTGCACTGCACTGAACTCAATTACCAAACTATTATGACTGGAATCAGTAAGAAAGGAAAACTATTGACATGATCACTTCATTATTTCACATTGCAGTCAGACCCAGCATCACCTTTGAAGCAACCCATGGGAATCATCTACATCAATTCACCTGGAGGATTGCAAAGATGGCCAACCATTTAATCTTCCACAATGCACCCAATGTTGTATCAGTCCAGAGGAATCTAAATGTCTTCCAGCCAGAGTCCAAGGCAGAGATCAATTCTGGTAGGTTTTGCAGGCTGCCCACTATAGTAGATGCTTGTGTGTTCCCAAAAAGGAGGAATTCATGTCTGAAAAGAATTTCAATTTACATTAGGTTGTGTATTCTAATGAGTTGTGTACCATTGTCATTTGTCAATGAGTTACCATTGTGAAACCATCTGACCGTCTATCCACTACACCACACTGGCTCTCATTTTAACAGTAACAATGCAAAAACAAGCAAGATTTTATATAATAAACAGCACCTCACTACATTTCACCAGAGTGCTAAATACTGTCGCCCAATTACCTGCTAAGTCCACCATGCAACTGCTAACTGTGTGGGTGAACAATTTTAAGGCTTCTGATCTCCCTGATTGTGGTTCTTTATCTTTAAATCTGGCATGAATTCAAACAGGGTTTTAATCAAATAGAAGAGATCTTTAAATAGAGGATTAGGAGAACTTTGAATGGAGGAATATGTTTGTAAAAGAAGACACATGACCATCTTAGGCTCCCAAAATTGTCAGATTTTAGTCTGGTCACGTGTCCTACTTTACAGCAAAGTGTCTTGCAGCAGATTAAAGACTTAACAAATTGGCATAAGAGTTCTGCTTTGGCAAATACAAATTTGTCAATGCACATGATAAATACAGCAAACATATTGCCAACAAAGAAATAAAGCCCCTAGATGCTGATTTTAGCTGCTATTGTCTGTTTTTTAAATGTTTAATGTTTTAATAGTGTTTTTAATCATTTTATGTATTTTAATCATTACTGTAGTTTTTTTATTGTACAGTGAACTCCTGCTTTATGAAATTAATCAGTTCTGCAGGGTTTTCCTTATAGTGATTTTTTTTCTTAAAACAAACTGTGTTTCACATAGGAATGTGTTGGAAAAAATTTTTCCATTCTGGAGGTTAGAAAGAAGCCAAGGAAACATATTTTTTCTGCTCAGAGATCTTTCTAAAGTGGCAAAAACACAGCGAAAAATTCCAAAGTGTACTTTGGAAAGAGTTTTGAGCGGAGGGGATAATTTTTTGGGTTGTTGTGTTGTTGTTGTTTTAGTTCCAGAACTGATTTCTTTTGGTTTGCAATGTATATTTGGCATATTTCCAACTGCGCAGTATAGTGGCCTGCCCTGGTAATTGCCGGGGAAGTACGTGTGGAACAGCTGGTGAAGGGTCAGGGGAATTTCAGCACTTCCTGGTTGCGGGGAATGATTCTGGAGGTGCCGAAACCTGATGAAAATTTTCAAAAATGGAGCAGAAATGCTCCAAACAACCAAAAAAAGTTCCATATAGTCATTTTCCCCCTTGAAGTGGACCGTCATTTCCAATGGATTTCTTTTCCTGAAGCGAGTTTTCCTGCAAAGCAGAGGTTCACTGTATAATTTATTGGGTTTTAATATGACTTTTTTTTAACATTGTGAGCCATCGTCAGTCCCCCATCAGCAGAACAGTGGCCTATCGATATAACAAATTAATTAAAGAAACAAATACATTTGAAACATGTGCCCCAACAAATATGTCTGGAATATAACAATATCCCATCATACCACACTGTTAGCTTTAGTGACATGGGCTGATCAAAATTTGTGGGAGAGGCTGTTCCAGAGACAAGTTTAACATTAAATCAAGGAATGATGTGATTATCAAATCCATTTCCCAATTTTTTTGGATGATAGCCTCCAGAATTCTTGAGCCAGTAAGTCCACTGGCTATGATTCTAGATGTTGTAGTCCAAAAAATTAACGTTCCCAAGCTCTAGGTCTGATTGGACTTGCAGTTCAACACAAATGTGGAATCACATGTTGACCAGCAAAGATGTGTGGTAATATTTAATTGCGAACAAGTAGGCTATTATATGAGATGAAATGATACAGTATTTGTCATCTGAAAGATGGATAAAGCAATTGACCATTGACAACTTATGTATCTAATGTCTGTTAACAAGAGACCACCAACAATTCTATAACTCTCAGATTTCAGATCCATACTTCTGATTTCAACTTGGAATGTCTATTTCAATATTATTGTTATTTTAAATGGATGAAATTACATGGTGGGAAAGAGGGCCATTTATATTGAATGATTTCAGTAAGAAAAGAACTGGTCCCCTAGACCAGGGGTTTCAAACCTTTTCAAGCCATGTCACGCTCTCTCAGTCAGCTTTGAGGGCCGGACAGCCATTTTGCCCTGGCTGCATGACGGGAGTGGACATTTTATCCCAACAGCTTCAACGGGGTGGCCCTTTTGTTTCTCTGATGCCCTTGGAGGGGTGAGGGGCCACAGGAAATGGCACCATGGGCCAGATCCAGCCCACAGGCCTTAGGTTGGGAACCCCGGCCCTAGACAAAAATAATGTGTGATGAAGAATGACAATAGAAGAAATGTAAACAATTTAATATAGCATTCAGTGGGCAAGGCTTGCTTTCAGTGCTCTTTCCTGTGGTCAGTTTTGCAGGGCCACCCAAGGGGCTTATGGAGCCTACAGCAGTCTTACAAGTTCTTAAATAAAATGTAATAATTAATTGACAGTCTTGTAAATAAACTTTTCCTCAAGACATAAGAAACAAACAGTATAGCCCTTTGTACAACTGGGGGCCAGAGAGGAACAATTTCTACTGTGCAAAAAATATCCTGCTGTTCATTAGACAAGATGCTATTATCCAGTGTTTAATGTTATACCATCAATGAAATTTAACAATGATCTGTCAAGAAGTAAAGAATTTTTTTAAATTTTAATAAAGGGGGGGAGAGAACAACTCTCCCTCAAATCATCACCACTAATTGCATTTCCCCAAACTCAGATGTTAATGAGTTTGCAGATATCGAGAGAGAAATAGCAGCTGCTGCTTGATCCTGCTGTGTTGTTCAGTAATGACAATGTTATAGTACATTAGCAATTGTGACATTAATAAAAAGAAGAAGCCCATAGGATTAGCTGGCGACAGCTGACTTTAGTCGTATGTAGGTCATGCTTTGTTTGCTCAGAACTGGGTAATAAATTTCCAGGTAAGTGCTCCCATGTGCCACACACATAAATACTTAGAGCAGGAGTGCCCAAACTTTTTGGGCTGCAGGTTCAGGGGGACAGTCACTATGGCCTTGGGGCCAGATACGGATCCTAACACCAATATATCCAGCTCAAGTAGCCCTTGTTGCTCCCTGGAGCAGAAGTAAAACACACCCATATGGGCACATTTTACTTTCGCTCCCAGGAGCGACAAGGCTTTGTGGGCCAGATGAATTGGTGTCAGGGGCTGGATCCGGCTCCTGGGCCATAGTTTGGGCACCCCTGACTTAGAGCATAATTTCAGCCATGTTCAATGATCCACATTCTTGTATTTCTGTAAGCCCTTTCTGAATTTTCCACCACAGCATCTTGCAAGCTTTTAAAAGGCATTAACTCACATGACAGTGAGATGTGTGGGCTGATTCTTTTCCCAACATCACCATCAATGCCAGTTAACAGCATCTTCATCTGGTGGGTTGTGGGTGGGTTGCTTATTGTATGTGCATATGCCCAGACATGAGTATGACCTCTAGAAGGATACATAAAGCATATGAATGTAGTGGCTGGATTGGGACTTGAGTGATAAAGGCTTCATTCCTTGAAAAAGTTACTTTTGGTCAATATCTCTGTCTTATTCTTACTCACTTTTCACAGGATAAATTGAGAAAGGAGAAAAGCCATATACATTACCATAAGCTCATTAGACAAAAGTTGGGAGATTCAAATTTGATTAATAAGTACAGTAATACCTCGGATAACATTTGCATCAGATAACGCTAAAATCACATAACGTTAAGCAACTGGGGGGGAGAATTGCATCAAATAACGTTAAGATCTATGGGATGCATCAGATAACAACTGCTAAAGCCTGTGCGGTTACAATGTATCTCTATGGAGCTTTAACGTTATCCGATGCATCCCCATAGGATTTTAACATGCATCGGATAACACTAAAAATCGGATAACACCAAGACTTGTGGAACCAAGTTTTAGTGTTATCCGAGGTTTTACTGTACAAACAAATAATGAATTGGCTGCTGGTTATAATGGTCAAATAACAAGTTGCATGCTTTATGACAATTCCATCCCAATACATAGGGCACAACTAGCACTGGAAGAAACACAACATACAGTATAAGCCATTTTGTTTGGCTACCCTTCTTTCGCCTCAAAAGAGAGTTCTTGCTATATATTTAGGAATGGTGAAGAAGTGAAAAGGCAAGGCACAATTCCTCTTGTGTCTTTGTGAAAGCCAAACTAGATTCAGATGAAGAAGGAATGAAAATTGGTGAGGAAAACCTTAGTACAGTAATTGAATGATATGCAGATCATACTAGCTTATTGGGAAAAAGCAGCAATAAGTTGAAATAACTTTTAAGAAAGTGAAAGAAGCAAGTGCCAAAGCAGAACTGCAGTTCAACATCAAGACGATGAAGATCATGATTAAAGAAGAAGTACACAACTTTAACATTAACAAAAATAAATTGAAATAGTGAAAGATTTTTTATACTTTCATTCAGTCATCAATCCTAATGGAGACTGCTGCCAGGAAATCAGAAAAAGATTGAGACTCAGAAAGGCAGCAATGAAGAAATTAGAAAAGATAATCAAGTGTAAGGATGTGTCATTAGGGACCAAGAGCAAGATCATCCACACTGCTATGTTCCCAATCCCTATGTGTGGGTGTGAAAGCTGGACGGGAAAGACATTTGACAGTGGGTGGGGGGATGACTCATTTGAACTGAGCTATGGAAGGAGAGCTTTGCAGATATCCTAGACTTCCAAAAAGACAAACAAGAGGTCCCTAGAGCAAATCATCTGTTCATCCCACAAGTGTGGACCAGAGGCTGTCTGGTCGTACCATCAGCTAGAGAAGCTCATCTCTCTAGCACGAAAAGCAGGGCCTTCTCTGTGTCCGCTCCGGCCCTATGGAACCTCCTGCCAAGTGAGTTGCGTCTCCAGACGGAGCTGCTGCCCTTCAGAAAGGGGGTGAAGACCTGGCTGGTGGGGCATGTGTGGGGTGCAGGCCAGATGGTCAGCTCGGTTGGCTGGCTCCTTTGAATAATCCCACCTCTCTCCCTGTTGTTGTTGTTTTTTAACTTTTTAACTTTTAATCTTTAAATTTTTGTTGTAAATAATGTGTTTTAACTGTTTTAAATTGTAAGCCATCCTGAGTCCTTGGATGGGATATAAGTGTAATAAAATAAATAAATAAATAAATCAAGCCTGAATTGTCTCTGGAGGCAAAACTGATGAGGCTGAGGCTATCCTACCTTGGGCACATTATGAGAAAGCAAGCTTCTTTGGAAAAGACAAATCTGCTTGGAAAGGTTGAGAGCAGCAGGAAAAAGAAGACTAAATTTGAGATGGATTGGCTTTGTGAAGGAAGCTACAGACTTTAGACAGAACATTCTAAAGATCTCTCATTCATAGGGCTACCATAGGTCAGAGATAATTTGACAGCACATAACAACTTGTATATGGGGATGGGACCTGACTAGGTGAGAGAACTGGTTACTCATCTACTCTTATGTGCTAATATCTTGACATCAGTCGGAAGTGGGTGGACCAATTTATATCCACCAGTGTTGGATCTACAAACTTGCACCTACATGCAGCAGATTCCAGCCTCATGAATCTGGAAACATACAAAACACCTCCAGCAGGGAAGCCACAAAAGAGGCCTGTAAATGATGCTCAGTGATTTGATATAATTCTTCTTCTTTCATGTCCCAATCAAACCCTGGACCGCCAAAATGAAGCCACTTTCTGGGCTTTGTCATTGCCCAAATCCAAGTCCTCATCAGTGCATGCTTCTGGCAGCAGTCAGTAGACCAGTAAATGAGCTGGCTTCTGTATCTCTCCACATTAGCACTGTGTGTTGTTGTCCACCAGCAGCCCCCACTTGAGTATGATGGTCTTACATTTAGGGATGCCACCCCCTCAGCCTACTGTGACAGGGGAGATAGAACTCCTCAGTTATATCCTCCTTTAATGCTTTTACTTGTCCAGTGAGCTCCTTCCTCCATCTTCTATTTTGGCTTTGCTTTCCCCTCAAAAATGTTTGTTCTTGCCATAAAGTTCTTCCTGGATCTGAGCCAGCGGACTTCAGACTTGATATAATGAACTATAATGAACATGTAGAAGAACAGGCTTGAGAGATGAGGTACAAAAGTTTTCACATTCATTTTTGCTTTAACTAAGATAAGCTGCAAAATGTTAATTAAGACCTACTTAATTAGTAGCTGCATAGATCTTTTTTCTTTGGACAACATAATTAATTATTTTTATCCAAAAGGCTCTGGATTGCTGTAAATGTGTAGGTATAATTTAGTGAAAAAGAAGCTGCTTGTGGCAGTCAGCTAAAAAAGACTGCAAAATATTGATGTTGTTTTTCTGTTAAAAGACATGATTATCCCGAAATATAGGACAAAAGCTGGTGCCATTTTGAATGTATACCAACAATTTGTCATAACAAGATACAGTGATTACTACAGTAAATTGCCTGAAATAGCCATCATCATATTTATGTTCATTACAGATGATACGTCTTACATTCAGCTAAACTGTCCAAACACAGGGAAATCTATACCAAATCTCAGGGAGTCCGACACCTTGTCAAAGCAGAATTTTTCCCCTAATGATTTTTCATCTTTGTGAAGGAGGAAAAACGTAAGAGCACCTGATGCTATTTTTATCTTATCAGCTCAGAAAGGAAGTGCTAACAGTTGGATGTTATTTTAAGCAATCAATAGTGACTTTCACAAATGCATGCTAATAGGTGTTGTGAGAGAGAAATTTTCATTCACATTATTTGACATAAGTGCAGCCATATTAATTAAAAGTAAAATAAAAATGATATAAAGGTATCATCATGTGGGTAAGAATGTGCTTTGTGACCAGATTTTTTTTTTGGGGGGGGGGGAACCACATCAGGTGTCTCATGCTAATCAGAACATGTCCCTCACACTGGCCACAAAACATGATCAATGCTAACTGTAAAACGTGACATGACCTAATGTACTAAAAAAAGACAATTTCATAAAGTATATAAGGTAGGAGAAAAGAGAGACAAGTGGGCACTGCCAACAAAGGATCCTTTGGGAACCTGTCTTTGCTTTGTTCCAAATTTCTATATTATTGGCCAATCTTTATTCTATTTGCACCTCTTTGTTATTAAGATATTGTATTTTATATAATGTGTTCTGATTTTATTTGAATTTTGCTTACAATAAACTACTTACTAATATTTTAAGATATTGTGCCAAGAGTCCTTTTGTGTGTAGCCACTGGGGAAAATAGAGATAAAATTTCGTCAACAGTGTGTAGCTCATGTAGGGGATTCACACGCCTCCAAAATCCACATATGTACAAACAGTGAAAAAGAATGTATATTACAGGTGTGCCTGGTGATGAAATATACTGTACACTGAGGAAAGGGGTTGCATTCAGTGAGAGCAAATTCTCACTATTAGAAAGCTGACTTCCAATACTGCCTATGAAATGAAATGAAAAGGGGCTCTTATTATGTGGAGTTGAAAAAACGCTGCTGATGTTTCTTTGCTTTCTGAGAGGGCGTGAAAAAAATCTTGGAATGTGGCCTTCAAGCCAGGTGAAGATTCTTTTCCTTTTGGAATTCAAAATAAGCTGAAGCTGTGGGAACAGAAGTGCAGAAGATGGACACTGAATGTGGAATCTTTTTGGTTAGGAGACAGGAACAGGTGGAACAAAGGATGAAAGATGGGTTTTGTTATCTTAGAATGTTAAAGAAGAAACACTATTATTGTTAAGCATGTTCAAAGAAGGAAGAAGGACATTATTGTGTTAAAGGTGCCCTGGTGGCACAGTGGTTAAACTGTTGTCCTGCAACCAAAAGATTGTGAGTTCAATCTTGACCAGGAGTCAAGGTTGACTAGGGGTCAAGGTTGACTCAGCCTTCCATCCTTCCAAGGTCGGTGAAATGAGTACCCAGAAAGTTGGGGGCAAACTGCCTCTGACCCAGCCCCCAACACCGGCTGGTTTGAAAAGGAGCCCCGCGGGCCAGTGGGAGGCAGGACTTGCAGCCTCTGACCCAGCCCCCAACACCGGCTGGGTTGAAAAGGAGCCTCCATGGCCTGGCCAGCTCCAGCTCGGGCTCGAGGGATATGGACATACTGGGTGGGGTTGAGTTTGGTAGGTTTTTGTGCATTATTTATGAAGTACTTTTGAACTGTTTTATTATGACTTGAACTGTGATTGGGGATGCTTTGAAATGCCTTTGAATTTATTTATTTTTTGGGATGCCATATCTTGTAACTGTGATATATTGTTTTTTGTTATTGTATACTTTGTAACTTTGTTAGCCGCCCAGAGTCGCTTGGCGAGTGGGGCGGCATACAAGTCTAATAATAATAATAATAATAATAATAATAATAATAATAATAATAATAATAATAATAATAATAATAATAATAATAATAATAATAAACAACTGCTAATTGGCCTGTGAATTGCCCAGACAGTACACTAAGCGCTATGGGGCAGTATATAAGTGTGATTGTTTTGCTTTAACTGGCTATGGATGGAGGGATGGATGGAGGGACAGACAAACATACCTTTTTTGTTTTGCCAGGGAAAGGGAGAAAGGTAAAAAAAAAAATTTTATAACTTTTTTGTGATCCTGAGCTTTGATCTATTTTTCATTCATATAATAAAGCTGACTTTTTACAGGAGACATTTGTACTGTACTGTACTTTTTATAGAGAACATAAGCTGGTGGGAGAACTCCAGTTCCTTTATTCCTTTATTGGCAACACTACATATTTCTACCTAATCTACACATTGCTTTTTCCTACCTGATCTGGCTAGTTTTTAAGCATACAAAGTCAGTAATTGAAACCTATCATAGATTTCTCTACTTTGGATCAGAACTTCGTTTACTCTGAAGCAGCATGGGGGAATGGGTGCAGGTCTCTGTCAGGTGTAATGAGCCCTACGGTAGAAGGAAATTGGGTTCTGTTATCCTTACAGCCTGTAGATCTGTTAATTTCAGATTGACATTTTTACTACAAAGAAAGGTATGAATAGGAAAGAATATAGACTAGGAAGCCCCAAATAACCTCATTTTAATGTAGTAAACAGAGGGCTAACTTAAAACCAACCATTTCCAGGTCATCTTTACTCCTGAATTATTATTTCATTCTCTTTTATCACTTGACAATTAATCGGCATAAAATGTAGGAAAAGTTTTATTTATTTATTTATTTAGATTTATATTGCCGCCCACTCGCCAAGGCGACTCAGGGCAGCTTACAGTCAAAAAAGCAACAGTACAATAAAAATTATAAAATATAACCTCACAAAATACAAAATACAACCAAACCAGAACACCAACTAACTCCCCTCAGGCCGTTGTTGTTGGCCCAGAGGAGTGGGCAAGGTCCTCAGCCGCCTGCCAGGCCATGGAGTCTTCTCCCTCAGGCTGTTGTTGTGGGCCCAGAGGAGGGGGCGATATTCTCAGCCACTGCTAGTTGTCAGACAGGCAATAGCTCATTGGCTAAAGTTGAGTTCAATGACTTGATATCATACTGTTTCAACCACTGTTGTGGAATGTTAACAAAAGGGCATCAAATGTACTACTCTAACTAATCCAAGCAGCAATAAATATTGGTCATTATTCAGACACTGAAATGGTTATTACTTTACTTTACTACTCATATTTGCTATCCCGCCCCAATCAGGTAAACCCGACTCTGGGCGGCTTAGAACATATCATTAAAACATATCAATATTTAAAATTTTAAAAATTCATAAAAAATTAAAACAGTATCGAGGGTATGGTCAGAAAGGGTGGATTATCTCTAGATTAGCCACCCCACATGGGATCCCACATTCCTAGATCCCCACACTTGTCCTGCCAGCCAGGTTTTTAAGCTCTTCCGGAAGGGCAGGAGCTCTGTCTGCAGGCGCAGCTCAGTTGGGAGGAGGTTCCAAAGGGCCGGGGCGAACACCGAGAAGGCTCTCTTCCTAGTGCTGGTGAGGCGAGCCTCCCAAGCCGATGAAATAACAAGAGAGCCCCTCCGATCCACCCTGGTGGGATGGACAGATGTTCTTAGGGTGACGCGGTCTCTTAGATATCCTGGCCCACTACCATATAGGGCTTTAAAGGTAATGACCAGCACCTTGAATTGCACCCGGAGACATACTGGCAACCAGTGCAGCTCCCGAAGCAGTGGTGAGGCCCGAGCATAGCGCCCGTATCCCATCACTACCCGGGCTGCCACATTTTGGACCAGCTGCAGTCTCCGAATGGTCACCAAGGGCAGCCCCATGTAGAGCGCATTAATCATTGCACCAGAGTATTGTCTGGTAGCAAAATATGTATTGTTGGCAGATGTTGCAACATCTGAATCCTTGAGCAGTCCTAAATTTGTGTTAAAAATTAAGTTCAGAATCACAGGTGAGTGAAAAATTAACAGCTGAGTGAAAAGAAGACATCATATGCTGTTATCATAACATTCATAATGCATTACTGTACATATCATTAGGCACTCTGTATTATTGAATAGTTCTAATATCTCTAAATCATTTGTTCTTTATTATGTCTTTATTATGTCTTTGCAACAGTGCGGTGTGCTTCTGTTGACAGTTGTGTCTTCTCCATTGCATGCTTTGCACAATTTTTCTTTACACCCTCCAACAGTCAAGGTCAAAGTAGAGTTTGCGTTTAACATGTATTTACAAGGGAGGCTCCCTCAAAGTCACAACAGTTTAATTTCTTCTGCTATGTACCCTGGAGCATTGCGTATTTGCTTTTTTATTGGTTACTAGGACAGCTTTTTGGATTGCAATTCCCAGTATCCTATGACCTGAAGGTTATTTTTTAGATTACAATTCACGGGATCCCTACCCCACTTCCCAATAGGATTACTGTTGTCCATGCTGGCTAGGAGATTCATAAATTGCACCTGCTTGGCTACAACTCCAATGTGATAGTAAACCTTGAATACAGAATAGAAAAACACAACATAACACTGTATTGTCGATGTTTATGTTCATTCCAAGGTTAGCTATTTGCTTTTCTTTAGAAATTATAATGACCAAAGAGAGAAAAATAACAAGTTAGACTGGGCAATAAAATGCTTAGAAGAATATAGCATGTTATGCTTTCAGGCAAATCTTCCTTTCAGATTCATGTTATATAAAATGTTTCCATATCTCTCTATATCTATTTCTGTCTATGCATATGGATAGACATACAAATAATTGCCTTTCCATTCTGAATGCCCTAAAGAAATAAAGATCCTGACCAAACAAATTATTTCCAATGGCTTTGATCTGCATAAAATGGGACTTTTTCTACTTACTTGCTGTTGTTCCTTTTATTCAGCAGTGGATTTGTGAGTGTATATGAGGGACAACAATAATAGAATTACATGTGGTAAGGGGCATTACATCAAGAACAGGGGAACGGTCCAACATTAACGTCTCTTTGAGCTTCATATATAGAGCATGCTTTGATTTGCGTCAAGTTCAGAGGCTACATTTTGCACTTACTGGATTCTTGAAAGGCAAGTTTGATATCAAGTGGGTCTTCCAAACCCAAACAGATTAGTTCTGCTTTCATCCACTGAAATGGAATGAAGACTTACTGGAACAGTATGAGACAAACTATTGTTAAACTCATGTTACTGCAAATTATATAAAGGGGGAGGAGTTAAATTTGGATCATATCTTGGTCAGAAGTATGTACTGGATGGAGTAATAACTGAACAGAATTGGTTGGTTGGTTGGTTGGTTGGTTCGTACTCCATACTAATTAGTGTAGAACACTATTCTAAGCAGGTAACAACATCCAAAGTCAAATATTACAAGAACTCAAAAATAAACAAATAGCATAAAATCAATATAAAACTGCACAATATTAAACTGCACAAAGCAGTTTAAAACAATATAAGTACCATGATACAGAGGCAGTGAAAGGCAGTGTTATATTTTCTGTAGTCACTGTAACATAGGTAAAGGTAAAGGTTGCCCTTGCTTGAAAGCCAGTCATATCCGACTCTAGGGTTCAGTGCTCATCTCTGTTTATAGCCAAAAAGTCAGTGCTGTGGACATGTAGCAGGCATGCCTCAACACCAGAGTGCACAGAACATTGATTACCTTCCCAGCAAAGTGGTCCCTATTTATCTGCCAGCAATTTCTTGCTTTCAAACTGCTAGGTTGGCAGGAGCTGGGACAGAGAAGGGAGCTCACTCCATCATGCAGTACCCAGGAATCGAACTCTGACCTTCCAGTCAGTGAGCTCAGCATCTTAACCACTTGAGCCACTGCAGTCCACTGTAACTTACAGCGTACTATAAAAGAAATGAAAAAGTCCTATATCACTAATTTGCTGATAGTTCCAGGAGAATGTAACATCACAGAAAGGTGCACATACATTACAACAATTATTTGGTGGAGAGTTTGCCACCCACAAAAGATGACAATGATTCCATCTCTAGTGGTTTGTTTATTGATATCCTTGTGCTTGAAAATTGGAAATTAATTGAAGGGCAGAGTGAGAAATACAGCTAGCAACCATGGCTACCCACTCCCTTGAAGTGTGACTTATTATCTTAAAATTCCTTAAAAGCTTTTAAAAGGAATTAGCAGTTGGCTTAACAAGATAAAAATGCTATGATCAATACTAGTTTAAACAATTCGGGGTGTGGAAATTAAATTCAATACAGCTTTTATTCACAAAAATACTGAGAAATGTATCAAAAAGGGGGGAAACATTTTTTTCATGAAGAACATATTCATCATTGTAAAGAGACGTAATGCCCCAAGAACACATTAACCATACAAATGGATGTAAACTGATGTCAATAGAAAAAAATGTGACCATGTTTTGAAAAAAGCCCACATTTAAATATGTTAACACATTTTATATATGCAACAATGTCACATACCCTCTAACCAGCAGATCAAGAACACAAATGTCAGTTGTGCTCCAGAATGATCACAAATGGCCTTATCCATGAAGAACTCTAATAATAATAATAATAATAATAATAATAATAATAATAATAATAATAATAATAATAATAATAATAATAATAATAATAATAATAATAATAATAATTTTGTGCCAGAAATTATTCTGGGTTGAAAGGAATTTTGCGGGAGAAACTCCATTCAGGGAATACCGAAATGAAGTTTCTTTCATGGCCTCAAGAGCTGGGACAGAAACTGGTGCTCAATCCATCATGCAGTACCCGGGTCTTGAACTGCCGACTTGCCAGCCTTCCAACTAATGAGGTGAGCTTCTTAACCACTGAGCCACCACAGCCCCAAGAACTCTAATACAAACTGTATACTGTATAAGAAGTCTGCAAAACCCTTTAAAGATAAAAATAGCAAAACATAAAATCCCTCTTCGCATAAAGCACAATTGTAGATAGGAATGAAGATGAACTTCTTTATATAGGAATTATATAGGCGAGAAACCTTGGAAACGTTTCTATATATATTTGTGGTGGTCACTAAAAAGCTACATGATAATTTGTCACCTACTACTGGGGACCTTGTTGACACTGTAGTATCTTATATTCTAGCCTTTAACTTCAGATTCTCCTGGTCTCACATTTCACTTGGAGTGACTACTTTCTTGTTCAACTGAGTTTGGGATCTAATCAGATTATGTGTGTGTCTCCCCCCCCCCCCCCCCAAGATTTCATACCAAAGTGAAATCGCATTCTGATAATATGTCCCACCAGTGGAATTTTGAGTCAATGTTAAAATAGCACCAGTCAAGATAGCATATGTTTTCAACACTTCCTTTCAGAGGAAATGTCATGGCCAAAAAGTCATGTTGCAGAATTTACAGGTGCCACAATTAATTCAATCAGCCTCTCACTGTCACTATAGGCTTATCAACTGATTTACACCCACAGAGAATATTGGCTGGTAAGTGTTACAAATATTTTGCACAGCACACCTATATTCTGTACCTGTTTGCCTCCATCAGCACCTTCAAAATGGTTCTCTGTAAGATTTAATGGATGATTCTGACTGTAAAAGGCTTAGCTATTTTATTAGAATTACAAGAGAGATTATTTATTTATTTATTATGAAAGGATAAATGAAAAACTAACACTACCCTATTTATTTTAAATAATTTTACCTTGCCTTTTTTCTTGCCATGGTGAGGGGCATGTGTGGTTTGATGAGGCTATAGGCCAGTGATGGTGAACCTTGGCACTTCAGCTGTTTTTGAATTTCAATTCCCAGAAGCCCTGATCAGCAAGAGTGCTGACTTAGGCTTCTGGTAATTGAAGTCCAAGAACAGCTGGAGTGCCAAGGTTTGCCATCACTGCTATAGGCTATACCATATAGTGTCACCCAAGGCAATTCTACACGTAGACATCACCAGATGGCCAACACAAAAGTCAGATTGATTATATACTTTGCAGTCAAAGGTGGAGAAGCTCTGTACAATCAGTAAAATTGAAAACTGGAACAGACTGTGGCTCAGAACATGAGCTACTGATTTCCAAATTCAGGCTTAGAATGAAGAAAGTAAGGAAAACCACTAGGCCATTCAGATATCACCTAGATCACATCCCTCATGGATGTGCAGTGGAGGTGAAGAATAGCCTTAAGGGATTAGACTTGACAGGCAGGATGCCTTAAGAACTATGGAAGGTGGTTCGTAACATTGTACAGGTGGCAGCAAGCAGAACTTTCCCAAAGAAAACAAAATGCAAGAAGTAGCTGAAAACAGCCAAATGAAGTAGGTGTCTGATGAAGTTTTACAAATAACTGAGGAAAGAAGGAAAGCAAAAGGTAAAAGAGAATATTTTGCCCAACTGAATGCAGTTTTCCAGAGAACAGCAAGGAGTGATAAGGAGGCCTTCTTAAATGATCAATGCAAAGTAATAGGGGGGGGGGGGGAAACAGAAGGGGAAGAACTAGAGATAATAAAAAGACACCATCCTGCAGCATAGTTAAAGCGATGGTCTTCCCAGTAGTAATATATGTCTCTAAGAGCTGGATCATAAGGAAAGCTGAGTGCAGAAGAATAGGCACCTGGTGGTGAAGACTTTTGAGAGTCCTCTGGACCGCAAGGAGACCAAACCAGTCAGTTTTAAAGGAAATAAACCCTGACTGCTCCTTTTATACCCATATAAAAACATGGTCTCTTGCTAGCAATTACTTTGGGGCTTGCTCTGAATCCCACTCATAGTTTAATGAAGCGTTCCAAACATGGCATCATGCCAGAATGGCAGGGAACTTCTGGTGGGAAAGTTTCAACTGTCTGGAGATCTGCTTGAGAAAAGCATGCAGAAGTCAAACTTTCCTAGACTCTTGTGGAGACATTGCCCTGGTGAAAACTTACTATATGATTCAACATAGTGGAACCAACATATATTTATTAGAAATCATACTACAGCATGACAGGGTTTCTCCAGGCTTAATTGAAACCATGTGACTTTCAGGAACTCTTGACACTGTAATACTAGAGCAGGTTTTCCAACTCTCCACAAAAGTTTTTCAGGCGCTCTTTAACTTATGACAGTGTTCCGTGCACTTTGATATCTATGCATGCCTGCCACATGTCCATGGAAACGTCTGTAAATGCCGACAGTGCTGGCTCTTCAGCTATAAACAGAGCACTGAACCCTAGAGTCGGATATGCCTGGCTTTCAAGCAAGGGTGACATTTACCTTTTTACTTAACTTTTGAGAAGTCTCTGGCATTTGCTTTGTAACAATTCTTAATTGCCTTTCTTCCAGGTAATTCAAGAATTTGTAAGTGACATTACAGTACAAGAATGGACCAGGTCGTAACATGGCTTAATTACAACTGCACCTCATGACTTTTGACACATGACCATCAATTCAACACTGAAATATTTGATGTCTATATGACATTACAAAGGCTTGCTCTCTGAGTTCAGGTTTTTGACCTTACAATCTTGGGAAATGGGCAGTTCTTCTTTTGTGTAACCTATCAACCCCTGGACTGCCAAAATGAAG
Source organism: Furcifer pardalis (assembly GCA_030440675.1). NCBI lineage: Eukaryota > Metazoa > Chordata > Lepidosauria > Squamata > Chamaeleonidae > Furcifer > Furcifer pardalis. The sequence continues at coordinate 70,723,428 of CP126897.1, read as the reverse complement.
CCACTTTCTTTGCTTTGTGGTTGCTGACTAGGCATATCTAAACACAATTACTCTAACAAGTGGCAGAAGTACTGAAAATGCTGTTTTCCGTGGTTTGTTTAACAGAGAGCCCTAGCAACCAGGGGTTTGGTTTGATTCTGTCCCAACATGCCAGAGAGAGAGAAAAAAATCCAGGTCTTGTTTCGGAAGTGACCGGCAAGCCAGACAGGTTCATACCAGGCTAGGCTAGCCAGGAGGGTAGTCTGTGGTTCATCTAGCCAGTCCCATTACAAATGGGAGAAATTAAACAGTGTATGATGCTCAGAACCATTAGGCCAGGGTTCCCATGGATGCATTCTGTGAGTAAATTGTTTCATGGACTGGATTTAAGATTTAGATTACTTCAGGTCATTTAGCTTAACCAAGTTGCTTTTTACACAGCAGCTAAAATTTCTAACAAGCACTATACAAATTTCACAGAGCAATCATACAGACACTTGTTCAGAAGTGAGTTCCTCCTACACTTGTAGTGTTATGGTTGATGAGGATGTAAAGAGAAGTGAAACATTGCATTCACAGTGGTTCCTACTATGAGTCTACAACCAACCATCCTCATGAGTTCAATAGGAACATGTTTCTGTTAAGTGTATGTGGCACTTCAGCCTCAAGAAACAGTTCTTACATTACACGTTCTGTTACATTATTGTTATGACTACTATGTAACTCTTGTGTAAATAGGATGTTTCACGTAAATCAGAGGTCATAGTAAAATTATTCTGTATTTTTAGTATACTCATTAATTACATAAATCTTTAATAAATTAATTATCTTAATGTGAAAATTTACACTGTCAATGTCTCTAGTGTATGTGTACATACACACATAAACATACTCACACTTTCTGGATTTGTTCGAACTCTGACAGAACTTCCTGATTAGACTGTGACTTTATAACACAAATGATAGGAAAACAAGTTATCTAATGATGTTCAATTGTCTTATCGCTTTAATCATTTATTTTATTAAGGAATCAATATTCACTAAGGGCTTTTACAAGCCAGAATTAAGAAAGAGGAGAATTAAAACATCAGCGATAGAATTAGATTACAGTAAAATTGCAACATAAAAACAGGAAGCACAGATAAAATCAAGCAAGCTATTATGCTATCCTAAAATTGCAACATAAAACAGTAGTCAAATGTACTCACCCTGCTGAACAGAATCAAACTAAAGCTTAATCAGGCATTGCTTCAGAAACATAATTCAAAGTGTTCTTAACTTGAATTAGGGTAGTGTTTCGAAAATTATTTTTTACACGTAAAAATTGTAATGATAGTTCTAAGGCTTCCATAATTTAGTTAGCATTAACCAAAATCCTGTTGCTTAACATAGTAAATTGCATTTGAGTAGACCCATTGAATTAGGGTTTTATTTAGTGAGCAATTCCTTTATCAGTTCCAATAACTAAAATAATCTACTCATTTCTTTAGCATAGTAAATTACTATTTAATTAAGCCCATCTGAATCAATGGAACTTATAGAAAAATAAACTTACTAAATCTTGTGTGATTCTTTGCTTCCCTAACTCTCAAAAAATCATGTATATTCCTTATAATTTTGCAAGCAATCATAAGGAAGATAAAAGATGGATGGGGAACCAATGGTCTTTCAGAGGTGACTAGATTCTAATTCATATCATTCCATCCAGTACCTAACTGATTCTTCCCAAAATGTATCGACAATAGCAATTATAAGCTACTGTCTACATGAAGTGTAGTCATCATCTGAAAGATCACAAGGTCCCCATTTGGTAAATATTCGCTGCAATCTCTCATTCAAGTCATTAATGAAAAAGAGGCTATTCCCCTCTCTAACACATCCATGCAGTAAGACAACTACTAGAGAAAAGCAAAGAATACAGGGTGCCAGTATGTGTTGCATTTGTTGATTACCAAAAGGCATTTGACTCTGTGGAGACAAATGCTACTCTCAACATGCTACATGAAGCTCGAATAAATCTAGCATATGTCAATGTTGTAAGAAACATTAATCGAGATGTACTACTTATATAAAACTACTATCTGAAATATGTCATAGTGTTCATCAAGGAGACACAATATTCCTGAAGCTTTTTGCAATAACTTTGGAAAGTCTCTTTTGTAAAATTAAATTTAAGGGTGGTACTAAGGTTGACAGAGAAAGACTGACCAATCTTCTCTTTGCTGATGACTGCATCCTTTTTGCAAACAGCCCTGATGATCTACAACCTCCAGAAGTTCGTGAACTCTTCTAAACATGTAGGGTTGGAGATGAATTTAATGAAAACAAAATGGATGAGAAATGGCCAATGTGCTCAGGGTTCCATTGTTATAAATGGAACCAAAATAGAAGAAGAAGCTGATTATGTCTACCTCAGTCAGCAAGTCCAACGCGATAATATACTATATGGTGAGTGGATAAGCAGACGCAATGCAGCTTGAATTGCCTTTAATATAAACTGAACAGTGCTTACAGTTGACAGTCTGCTGATGAATATCAGGGCAAATGTATCCAATACAACAATGTTACCAGCAATGTTGTATGCATCTGAAATGTGGGCAATAACAAAATCAGAGGAAGAAAACTGGTGGTAACGCAAAGAGCAATGGAAAGATGGATGTGCAGAGTAACAATCAGGGATAAGTTCACCAATAAGGAATTACACCAAAGAACCAGACTGTGTGATGTGGTCGATGAACTATATGTGGGAAAAAGAATATGGGCAGGCCATATCACCCACCTAAAGGATAACAGATGGACCTGTCGGCTAACAGACACAAAAGACCACTAGGCAGTCCTCAAAAACAATGGGATGAGCTGATGGGAAAGCTGTTCAGCCAAAGATGGAAACAGAAGGCAAAGGACAGAAAATTTTGGAGTTCAATTAATTTATGCTTAAATAGATACCTTGGAGTCATTATTCAGTGAGGAGTCAACGCATTGGTAGATATCTCCATGATGAAATTCTACATATGGAAATGGACTTGAGAAATCAGGTCCATTTGCATGTGGTTTTTTAGCCATTTGGATATCACGTACCTGTTGGCTAGGCAGACCATGACATGTGCGTTCCACTTTCACCTGCCCAAAGGGGTCTGATGGAAGACACTTTGGTGAGTTTTAGTCCCGGCCTAACATCATGGACATCAGGGATGAGCAATCCTGCCTAGTTAGACTGCTCAAGTCTCTGCGCCCCAACAAGGCTCTCACCTAGTGTGGATTAAATAGATAAGTGATGACAAATCGATATTGGATATAGCTAAGAAAATTAAGGGTAAGGTTGCTTCTTTATATTTCATCATAATCTACAATACAGATTGTCCTAAGAAAAAACTGCTTCAAGTCTGAAACACAAAGACCATCTTCCTCCTAGGAATGACCCTACATAACACAGAATGAGGCAGCCATTTCAGACAGATTTCAGGTCGTCATGGAAGGGTAGCAGACTCTTAGCTAATTTGTTATTCATGTATTTTTAATGCCAAGAAGTGGTGGTAGAGAGAATGCTAATGGGATTTTCTTCATCATCTGTCAAAGTAGCTTAGCTGGCTTGGACTCAGAATCATGTGTCTTGATTTTTCAATGAAAGAACATTCAAGCTATTGTACAATTGTGCTCATCTCACATACTAGCAAGGTCATGCTCAAGATCCTACAAGCTAGGCTTAGCAATATGTGGACGGAGAACTACCAGAAATACAAACTCAGTCCCAATGAGGAAGGAGAATTGAGACCAAATTGCCAAAATTCGCTGGGTTATGGAGAAAGCAAGAGAGTACCAGAAAAACATCTACTTCTGCTTCTTTGACTATGCTAAAGCCTTTGATTGTGTGGATTACAGCAAACTATGGCAGTTCCTTGAAGAGATGGAAGTACCAGATCACATCACCTGTCTTCTGAGAAACCTGTATGCTGGGCAAGAAATGACACTTAGGACTGGATATATAACAACTGGAAAAAGACTATGATGAGACTGTATTTTGTCACCCTGCTTATTTAATTTATATGCAGAGTACATCATGTGTAATGCAGGGCTGGATGAATCATAAGCTGGAAATAATATTGCCAGGAAAATATCAAGAAACTGAGATATGCAGATGACACCACTCTAATGGCAGAAACCGAAGAAGATCTAAAGCAGGGGTTCCCAACTTATCTGGCCTGTGGTGCCATTTCATGGGACCCTCTACCCCTTCAAGGGCATTTAAGAAACAAAATGGCCACACACACTCCTTTGAAGCTGTTGGGGCAAAATGGCTGCCCAGTACTCGAAGCTGACTGTGAGAGCATGACCTGGCACCTGGCTTGAAAAGGTTGGGAACAACTGATCTAAAGAGTGGGTGAAAATAAGGGTGAAAAGGGAGAGTGCAAAAGTTGGAATAAAATTCATCATCTAAAAAGCAAAGATACGGCATCCAGCCCCATCACCCCCAGGCAAATGGGTGGAAGCAGTGACAGACATTACTTTCTTGGAATCTAAGATCACTGCAGATGGTGGCAGCAGCCATGAAATAAAAAGGCGCTTACTTCTCGGGAGGAAAACCATGGCAAACCTAGGCAACATAATAAAAAGTAAATAACTCACCCTGCTGACAAATGTCCGCATTGTTAAATGATTGTCTTCCCAGTAGTAATGTATGGCTGTGACAGCTGGACCATAAGGAAGGCTGAGCCCAGAAGAATAGACATTTTTGAACTATGATGCTGGAGAAGACTTTTGAGAGTCCCTTGGACTGCAAGGAAATTAAACTAGTCAGTCCTAAAGAAAATCAACTATGACTACTCCTTCAAAGGACAGATACTGAAGCTGAAGCTCCAATACTTTGGCCATCAAATGAGAAGACAGAACTCACTGGAGAAGGCCCTGGTGCTAGGAAGGCCTAAAGGCAAAAGGAATGTTGTGTGTCAATTCTAATTGATCCTATAGCTTACCGGACAGATCCTTATATCCAATTGAATCAAAGGCAAGGAGAGACCAGAATTAAATAACAGATCTTTTATTTCAGGTGATATAAAGGCTTTGGGCACACACATACTTACAAGCAACAAGACTAGGTAGGAGTGGCACGCATCGTGTAAGGTCAGAGTGAATTCAGAAAGGGAGACACCTTGGTTCTGGTTATTGTTGGGGGTGGAGGCCTGGGCTTCTTTGGGCCCTGGCAGGAGAGAAGATGTGTTTTTCCATGAAGAAGGCTTGCAGTTTATTCCAGTGGCTGTTATCTGTCTGGGCCAGGTTGGAAAGTATACATAGACTTCAGCCTTCCTCTACACTTCCCAAGGGAGGGGTCACGTTCCTGGGACATTAACACCAGAGGGGTTGGTATAACATCTAGGGGTGGTCCCATAATTTCCATACTGTGTCCCTGATTGGCTGTAGCCCTTGATGGGGGGCCGGTCCAGCATCATGGGTGATGGAGTATCAGGAGAGGGGATAAATTAATGTGACATGTTTGTGGCCTTTGCTTGTTGAGGGTTGAAGTTCTGTTTTTGTTTTGTTTTTTCTGTTCTGCACTCTTCGACTCAACTTGCCTGGGAAGTGCCTTAATGTAGACTGTAGTCTAGAAGGGGGGAGCCCTTAGGGGCCCCTCCCTCGTGAAAGGGAGTTGGCCTGTAATCCTTTCCTTAAATAAATTTTTAAACTTTCAAGAAGTGACTGGAGTGTTTTCTTTTGTGGCAAAAGTCCTGGGTTGTCCGTGGCAGATGCAGCTCAGGCAAGGTAGAGGGGCTCCAGAGGGCCAAAAAGCCAATGGGCCACCAGACTCTACATTTTCACCTTGCACACAAAAAAAATCATCCTATACTTATACCCCATTTCTAATACTTCTCCAAGTCCCCCCCCCCTAATTCATGTTTGTCAAGCAACATTGACAGGGTGGTATATGTGTTCTTTTAACCTGAGGGAAGCATGGGCCCCTGAGTTACTTCTGCCTTCGTATCAATTTTTGAATTCTCAGCTGCATTCCTCATAGGTCTACAAGCGAAAACCCGAAAACGAATGCTAAGATTTAACACCTCTAAGTTTACCCAGAGCAAGAAGCAAGATGACCCCTGCAGGCCATACTCCAGACAAGGACAACAAAGTTTATACAGACATATTTTACAACTTCGGCCATAAAAGGTGTAATGTAAATCTAATCAGTGGTGGGCAGCAAAAAAAATTACTACCACACCATGCGCAGAGACTACGTCATGGGGGGAGCCTACACCATGGGCAGAGCCTGTGTCATAAGCAATCTAGTCATGCCTGCCATATGGCCATGTATACATCTACAAACAGGCAGCACTGGCTCTTTGGCTGTAAATGGAGATGAGCACTGCACCCTAGATATGACTGCCTTTTGAGAAAGGGAGACCTTGAACCACTTGCAGGGACAAAACCTGATGGGGCAGGGCAGGGAGGTGGGCATGGCCACCCAATTTTGCTGCCCCCCTGCCTAGAGGCTACCCAATTTTACTTAAAAAAACCCTTCCTGAGGGAGTGAACCTGTTGCTGCCCACCACTGAATCTAATCTAATCAAGTAATGGGCAAGGAATACATATGAAAATAATATATGTATACATGTAAGAATAATGTTAAAATAATAATATGAACCCCATCAAGAGAAATGGGTGGCAGAGAATGAGATGGTTAGACGGTATCGTTGACATGGTGGGCATGGATCTGGGCAGGCTATGGAAGATGGAGGATGACAGAGGCACATGACATGCTGTGGTTCATGGGGTCGCAAAGACTCAGACTCGACTATGTAACTGAACAACAGCAGATATCATTTTGCCTCTTCAAATACAGTATATAATAGCCCCATTTTGCAAGCATCAAACATAGGCATTTACAGCAAGTCTAGTGAAACAGGCTCAGAGTTGTTTTCATATACCTCCAGTTGGCCCACTCCAGGCACCCTTTGTAGGATAAATTATCTCTTTCATGCATCCCAGCTATCTGTGGGCTGGCCAGGAGATAATTATAGCAACTAGAACAAATCCTAATTTGGCACTACATTTTTGGGTTCCCTCCAGGCAACTTCACTGCACTGGGTTCAGAAGGAGAAAGAAAGAATTAACATGAAGGTGTTGTAACAGTTTTCCAAAGTCATGAGGCTGAAGAACCCAGACCAAAAACAAAACAAAACAGCAGGGAAGAGAGAGGGACCACTTTTTAAACATTAAAAAAGGTACACATTTGGTGTATCTCATAACAGAAATGGAGCCAAATTCAGAATCATTACCTGCCAGTGTTGGCTAATCAAAGCACTTATATATGTTCATCATAGAGGTGTTTATTGTTGCTTACTGTACATTTTCAGTCTTCAAATAATTTATCAGCACAACATTCTTCTTCCTGTTTGACAGTGGTACGCATTGTATTTTAGTTTGTATTTGCTGCCTTGTTCATTTGAATTCTGCCACTTTAGTTAAGGTGCCTTTTTCTGAGTAATTCATGCTTCACAGTTTTGCATGTACATCATTCATTACCTTCTGTGACAAGATTTTTATACACAGAGAACCACACTCTGGCAAGAATGACCTGTCAGGAAAATGAACGGCTTTACAGCTAAATCTCTCTCCAGAGAATGATTCATTCATACAGCATAGTCAAGGCCTTTCAAAGCGATCTAGACCCATGGGCCTGCCAGTTTTTCCTGAGAGCTTGAAAGTACCTTTTTAGTTTGCAGTTGCTCCTAAAAGCAAGGCAGGGGGAATTTTGAGATTTCTAGCCACAAAACATAGATGCAGAGAACTAGAGTCTCAATGGATACATCTTCCAAGTTCCAGGTTTCTACCCCATCATGACTTCCACACCCAAATGTTTAGTTGTTTTGGAGAAGAAAACATCCAATTTCCTACATGCCTGATCACAGTCTGGCAAGTAACAATCTACGAATGCCCAGCCGGGAATAATGATAGATTCTTAATGCTGCTTATAGGCAAATACAATACTGTACAGATTAATCAGGTAGTTTAACAGAAACAGAAAGGAGGGCCTCTTACATTACTGTCCAGCTTTTAGAGTTAATTCAGCAATTTATTTTAATGACCCTTAGATACTAGTATTTCTTCTAATAAAGCATTGTATGCATCTTCTAAGGTGTTGAATATTACATAATGTACTGTTCTTCCCATTCTTTCTTGTCATGTAACTCAGCCGGTTCAGCCTGCATAATCAGGCACAGTGTAATTAGGAAACCAAAATATACAACTTGAATAAATAAATAAATTAGGAATGGGGCCACATTTGTGGATAATAGTATGCACCGTATTTGCTGGCATATAAGAGTATAAGACACACCCCGTTATTACCAAAATAGCCCACTATAGGCCACTATATACAGTACAAGACACATTCCATTTTTCCAGTGAATTTTAAGGGGGGAGAGTGGGTCTTATACACCTGTAAATAGAGTAACTATTTCTTTAGTTACAGATGAATTAATAGGGAAGCAAAACCTGTAACAGAATGCCACTGCTAGAAGGAACTGATAGCAGTGTGTATGTGAGTAGAATTGAGTTTTCTAGAGCACGAAACACAAATACAGTACGTCATTTTTTGTTGTTCAGTCACATAGTCAATTCTGACCCTTCATGACCCCATGGACCACCACACGCCAGGCACCCTATCCTACACCATCCTCCTCAGCCCACCCAGCTTTGTACCCATTGCATCAACAATGCCATATAACCATCTCATATTCTGCCACTCCCTTCTTCTTTTGTCCTCCACCTTTCCCAGCATCAAGGCTTTCTCAAGTGAATCCTCTCTTCTCATTTGATGTCCAAAGTACTTTAACTTCATCTTCAATATTTAACCTACCAAGGAACAGTCATACTTCATCCAGTGACTTTTTGTTGCAGGTGCCACTTGTTCTTCCAACACCCACCCCCAATGTTACACAGCTATGAGTAATACCTGCTTGTCTCCAATTGTAATATACCTCATGAATGGAATAACTTCGCTGTTCTCCTGCTGTTTAATAACAGAATGAGAAAATGTTACAGTCCAATACACAATTAAGCGTGCTGAAATCTAATTCATTTCCATCAGATTTATAGCATAATGTTATACATGCCCATTGAGAAGATGTACTGAACCAGTTCAGTCATGTTCACTTCTTCATATTTTATGTATGCTTGCATTTATACAATTTAAATACCATCCATAAGATATAATAACCATCATCACTTAGCTGGGGGAAAAATCCAACAAATTGCTTTTCTTATTAAGATGGTCACTAAACAAAGAAGCCTCCCTTACTTTGCCAGGCGGCTGGAGTAAACTCCAGGAAGCAGGCTTTGTGCACCCCTCACCATATCCAATCCAAAATAGCAATAACAATTACATTTATACCACTCCACAGTGGTTAGTGCACTCTCTGGGTGGTTAACAAGGTAATTAGCATTTTGCCACCAACATGCTAGACACTCGTTTTACCAACCTCAGAAGGATGGAAGGCTGAGTCATCCTTGAACTCTGTCAAGATCTAACTCACAATGTGAGTGCAGTTCAGTAGTTTAACTACTATGCTCCTAAAGGGCAAAGAATTGCAAGGTAACCCTTGCTCGAAAGCCAGTTGTATCCATTTCTAGGGTTCAGTACTCAGCTCTGTTTCATAGTTGAAGAGCCAGCATTGTCTGCTTGTGCAGACGTTTCTGTGGTTATGTGGCAGGCATGACTAGACACCGGAGTGCACAGAACACTGTTTACCTTCCCACCTGACCTGCCACCTTCCACTCAGTGTCTTAGCCACTTGAGCCGCTGCCATCCCTAGAGAAACATCACTTTAAAATGACTTAAAGGGTTCCCAACCTATGGCCCGCGGGCTGGACCTGGCCCCCAATGTCATCTCATCTGGCCCGTCACTGCCTCTGCCATACCTGGAAGGGGGCACATTTATGTCATCCATAAAATGTTCCCGTGCATGCACAAATGCACCTGCCACTGTCGTAAATGTGGAAGTGGGTGCATTTATGTCAGCCATAAATGTGCCTGCTTCCACTTCCAACAGCATGGCCCGGCTCAGCTGTCAAGGGGGGCATGGTCGGGGCCATAGCAAATAAAGGTTGGTCACCCCTGACTTAAAGCTATGACACACAAGGACGTCTGTTCATGTCCCCCCCCCAAATTGACTATCCTTACAGAAAGCCAGTTTGTTGGCAGTCCCTACAGCCCTTTGGAGAAGGGAAAGCATCTTAGCAGAGAGATTAGAAGATACTGTGGGTGGGTTCAGACCCACACAGCCTGTGGATCCCTGACTGTGCTCATAAACCATGATCAGACTTGTAACATGAGAACTCTTGACATTAGTTGTGAGAAAATTGTCCTGCTCTGTTCTGCTCACTTGTAAAACCTGAGGCACAGGGGGAGGCAAAGCAGGCTGCCCACAGTAGCATCTGAAAGATCTTCAAGTAAGGTTCTTGTTTCAGGAAAGTTGAGTGTGCCTCATCTTTGAGCCTTGGCAGACCTTGGTCTTTGGAGTCTCTTTGGCTCTACTGTCTTCTCTGCTGGGATATGGTTCCATATCTTCTGACACCCCATCCGAGTTACTTGTAAAGTTGAGCCCAGATGTTTCCTCATTGTGCATGTCACCCAGAGAGGAGTAAAGCAAAGGTACAGTTAAAATGAGCACCATTTTGGATTAGTGGATAAAGTGTCAGATTACAACTCATAAGGCCTTGGGTTCAAATCACATTATGGTGTGGTAATAGTAAACTATTCATCAAACATATCATGAAAGCCCTCAAGAGTCCAAAGTGACATGCCAACAATTAAAATACCTATCTGCTTGGCCTAGAGTTGTCCTTGGCTTTATATTAAAGTAGCCATACAAGGAATAATCGTTTTATAAACTGGTTCTGTAATTTGCATTGAAGATTATATTATGGAATCAGGATCCAAGCTTATATAGAATGTAATAAACATCATTACATTTTAATTGATTGAAGCAACTCAGCAAATTTGAGAACAAAAATAATATGTTTTAAATTATAAATAGTCCACTAATTACTTCTGGTTTTAGATTATCTTTATTCAAATCTCATAAAAGACTGCGATATTTCCCCAGTCTGTAAGAAATCAAAGTGGCCTGTGCAACATTTTGCAAAGAAATGATATACTTAAAGTAGAAATAGCAGCCTACCCAAAGGGATCTGTTAATAATTATGTAAATTCTGCTGCTTCAGTATGAACATATTTGTGTAAAATATGCCATGCTGCTGTGCATATGATAACAGTTTAATGCAGAACCATTTAAGCAATACAATAAAATGGCAAAAGCTTAATGAAACTGAGCAGTATAATTCAACAACCAAATATAATGGCTGGTATCAATGCAGTAATAAATTTCCACATCCTGGAAAGAAAGATGTCAGCTTAATTTGTTTATTTGAAGCTATTGATAACTCCCTTACAGTCTTGCCCAAAGAGATTTCAAATGGATAGCTACCTGCAATCATTATTATGATAAGAGCTGAATAATGTAAACAGAACACATGATGTAGCGAGGGGGAAACTGGAGCTTTTGTCATTGCCTGCCTCTTTCAACAAGGTTTACTTCTCCGTTTAAGCCAGAGGTGCCCAAACGATGGCCTGTGGGCTGGATCCGGTCCACGGTGCCAAATCATCCAGTTCATGCTGCCCACACCGCTCCTGTAAACGTAAGTAAAATGTACATGTGCGTGTGCATTTTACTTCTGCTTCTGGTGGAAGAAACCACGTGACTGGCACACTCAACCATGTGACCGGCCCAGGGACCAAAAAGTTTGGGCACCCCGATTTAAGCCAACACACTCTGCTTGTTCTCTTCCAGTCGTTTGGCCAAGTACCAGAAGGAGTTGCTGAGATATCACCTGTCCCACCTAGAAAATTTGTTACTTTAACAAAGTGACATTAACTAAGCATGGCCTCTCTTAGCCCAAAGGTTGCACAAAGCAGCTGCCTTATCTCAAGTCAGACCTCTGTAGATCTGTACTGGGTATAATAAAGGAGGGAAAGTTCTGTGTCTCAGGGAAGTAAACTGCCACTTGGTTTGTGTTTGCATGCTATATGAGGATGGGGAAGAACACACAGAGAGAAAATTATTCTCACTGCAAGTCAAGGGAGTTTGGTCATTTGTTTGACTCCTTGCCTGTCTTGGAGAGAAGTTGCTTACCTGCAAGATTAATTGTTCTAGTCTGGCCAAGTTATCCTGCTATGGTACTAGAGGAGACCATACTACCAGTGACTTCACGCCAGTTGTCTGGTGATGGTTAACTAATCTGACAACCCTGTGGACTAATGGCCTTGGGTGATGAAGTCTACAGGGAAAAGTGAGGGTCCTCAAGTGGATTAAATCCCACTTGAATCCATCTTGACGGAGGGCAGCAGCTTCACCAATACTGGCCTGGGGTGGTGAGGACTTTGTGTGCCAAAAGGGCTCAGGATCAGAAAGTGACGCCCAGAAATGGATCAGTGGTACTGCTGTCGCACTGCAATATGGAAGGCAAATGGAAGGCCACTGCATTATATTTTTCCCAGGACAATCTTTGTGGCTGATTGCCATGATGAGAGCCAATATTCGGAATTGGATACGGCACATGAAGATTAATTGTTGGACATTTCTACAAATGTACAAAAATTAACACTGTCACATTTGCTGCATTGTTGTGTGCACTGATAAAATATGTTGTTTGTGTCTTTCTGAGTGGTCCACTTACCCTCTTGTGCATGCTATGTATGTTAGCATATAGCTCCATGAAGGGAAAATACAGACGTTTGCCAAAAAAGACCAACCCACTCGTTTTCTGTCTGGAGGTGAGACTTCTGGTGCAGTTTCTTTTTGTCTCCTTGGACCTCTTGTCTTCTGGCAAAAAAGAGAAGAAAAGAGGAACTAGCAGTGCAGTTCCTCTTTTAAGCAGATTGCAAGGTTCTCTTATACCATTTAACACATCCCCACAATATACTTTAAGCATGAAAATGGGCTTCTAACCACTTCTGGATTATTTTGTACATGTGTGGTTTTGGTGGTGTGTAACTTCCTGGGATGAAAGAGGAGTCCCAGAAGTCTTGGTAGTTGTCCATTGCAGTGCTCCTGCAATGCTATCTAAGGACTAAGTCACAAGCTCAACTTGGCTCAGAGCTTTTGTTCAACTTTCAACTTTCTTTGTAGTTATTATACAGTTACTATACTCCATAGAACACAGGACTGAAACCAGTGTAAACTGAATCAAAATGGAACAAAAAAAACTCCACACACCCTTGCTTTTTCTTTCCCACACTGCTGCTCTGATTTGTTCTTGGTGCAGGATCTGCTAGTGTGGAACATAATACTGCGTTGTTTTGTGGTTACCTGTGTATTTTGGGAAGTGTGTCAATTGCTGACATTATCCTATGAGTATTTTTTCTGCTGGTCAATTTCCACCCTTCTGCATCCAGTGCAAGGGCAGGGAAGGGAGATGGGAATAAAGTAGGTGGGAACAGGGTGGAAAAAAATTGCCAAAAGAGGGGGGCATTCTGTTTTGCCATGAAGATATCATGAAGGGAGTAATTCCTGATGTGTGTAGCAATAATTGAACAGTCCATCTCAGTATGTCTAAGCCACAAATCCCCTTCTTACTTGTGGATACAAATACTGGAATGAAAAGAAGAACCACCACCACCACCACTGCAAAGCTTCTGCAAGAAATTTGACCAGTAGGCTAGCTGATGGGGAGAAAAGTGAACAGCTTTTTTGCGGTGAAGCATGCATAAGGGACTAGCACAGCTCAGCCCCAAAACACATTCAGCTCACTGTTTCAATCACCTTAACTCAAATTGCAAATTAGACCTTGCCAACCAGTGCAGTTACAAGGGCAGGAGCCAGCACTCTGCATGAGTCATCAGTTCAACTTTCAACTTGAAAGCAAAATGCAGCTATTAAGCATTTGTTGTGGTTTTCCCTGGCATTATATTGAACAGCCAAAGTTTGTCTCACATGCAGTTTTTTGGATGTTAGATCTGAGATCAAAAGCAGCTGAACTGGAGCAAATTCAGAATGTAACAGCATGCATTTTTTAAAATAAGCAACCAAAGAAATGTCTGTAAGACCTCCTTTCAGTAAATAATTCAGAACCATTTAGGGACAGCTTGTACAATATATCTTTTGGTTTAAAAAAATTAGAAGACATGCTTGGCTGTAGAAAGTGCTAATGAAGATGCATCTGGTTGGGAGAGGCAAAACAGCAGGAGTAGAGGGCAGAGGAGATAAGGTACCCTTTAACAAGGGAGGCATCAAGTTGTACAAATAATAAATGACTAGAATAGAAAAGGCTGTATGGTCTTTCAAGTTACAGAAGTAACTGAAGAAAGTAGGTGATATCTTTATTAGACCACACACACACAAATCAAATGATCAGCAAGCTTTTATAAATAAATAAATTCCCTTCTTTTGGCTTATGTACTAACATACCTCAGATTATTCTTCTTCAAGAAGAAATTCTTCAAGAAGAGAAATTGTAAAGAGTCCAAAAATTCATGCCGATGTCTGCTGGAGGTGAGTTCAAATATCTGTAAACCCTGGGTGTTCATCCCAAACCCAATTCTAACAGCACAATTGGAATTTTCCACCCAGCTCTTCTGTCAAAGATTTGCCAATTACCCTCTAATTATCCACTCCCCATAGACATCCCCATGTTTCGTGCTTTTCAGATATAAATTTCCTTTTTGGCTGGGTCATATCAAATTTCTATCAGAAGGTTGGGGTGGAATTTGGTCAAGTCCCCAGGTAGGAAAAGTCAATTAAACAAAAGTAAAGCCAACTAATAATTTTACTGGATGAGTCTTGGTTTGCAATTCCATTTGGCTTGATGCCAGAAGTCCACATTGTCCTACAGATGGTGCTCTGAGTGCCCATTGATGATAGTCCATCATGGTAGTTATATAGTCCAGAAAAGAATAGGAAAGGGTCTTTGATGTCTTAATTGGCCATTACACTGTCACTTATTTTTGAAGCCAGCACAACGGGCTGCTAAGGTATAATCAGACTGTTCTTTGGTCTGATATAACTGAAGATCTCAACCTCCCCTATGTCACCTGGAAGACCCTGAATAGGCTGAGGGTTGGAGTCCCTTAATGCAAGACCAACATGCTCAAGTGGAGACTACTGGTGGACAACAACACATGGTGTGAATGTGGAGAGACACAGAATCCAGCTCATTTACTGGTCTGCCAATTGCTGCCAAAGACATGCACCAACGAGGACTTGTGTTTGGGCAATGACAAAGTGAAGAAAGTGGCTTCATTTTGGCAGTCCAGGGTCTGATCAGGACATGAAAGAAGAAGAACAAAGTATTCTAAATGCAACTCTTGTCACAACTCAAATCACATGAGATTTAAACTCTGGTGCCCAATCTTCAATCCATCTTCTACGCACCCTTACTGTGATATAGAAGACTTTTTGCTGTGGTAAGCATGAAGAAGCAAACCTCTGAATACAGACATTCTGCTCCCTAGGGAAAGCCAGCTACACTGGACCAGGAGGCTCATAGTATTCTTAAGTGACAAAAATTAAGAGTGTTCTTTTTGTTTTCCTAAAAAGAAAATTATTTTGTGTATTGAAATTCCTATGGATTTACAAGGATTTAAATCTGTACTCATTTGAGAATCAGACTTGAGAGCCATTCATTAAATAATTATATTAACTCATTATTCCATGAGACATCTCAGCAAAAACAAACAAATCCACCCCTCAACACTCCCTCGTCACAAAATTTAATTTGTGAGTACAAATATACTCAGCTGCCTACATCTGCTATTTTTGCATGGTGTTGGAATGTACTAATAACAAGAGTTATACAGATACACTATATTTCTGTCTTGTTGCCAGCAGAGAACTAAAAGTGACTTTATCAAAACTCTCGTTAGAAGAGCAAAATCTAAGATCAGACCTTTAATTTAGGCACCTATTCAGCCAACTTTTAAACTGGATGCCTTGACGTTTATAAATAAAACTAAAAACTACTGTGGTCAGTCAAGTCAAAGGGTGCTGCATATTATTTGTTCGGAGAGACATACTTTAATGATTGCTTTTATTCCAGAACATTTTTCCCACTATGGGGCCCTCACCCCACAGGGGGACTTCAATTCTCAGAAACCTAAGTCAGTACATTGGCTGATCAATGATTTGAGGAGTTTACTTAGGCATCTGGGAACTGAAGTCCAAAAACTAAAGGTTGGGAAACACTGTTCTAGATATTCGTAATCCCACATGATAGGTGTTGTGAACCAGCCTTCGTCAGACTCTGAAGATGACCTGGATCAGCAGGCACTTCCTATGCCCAGCCCAGCCCTGCTTCCCCAGCCTGCAGCTAAACCTGAGAATGTCTTGAACCAGGAACTTCAGCCTGTTTCTGGCTCAACTCTGACTCCCCAGGCAGATGACCTGTCAGACCAGAGGACTGACTCTGACAGCAATCAGACCTTAGCTAGGGATTGGTACTAAAAAGATCTGCAACTGAGACATAAGAAAGCTAGAGCTCATTATCAGAGAAGGCTCCCATTAGCTGGGAGGCTCTTAAGCAAGCATGTTCCACCAGTCAAGCATCGGTACAATTTCTCTGTGCAAAGGCCGACACCCTGCTTGACTTTTGAACTATAGGTAACCAGACCTCATCTTACTCTTTGGACTTTGCTATTCAGATTCTCCTTGGATAGACTGTTGCCAGGACTCTCTGTGTAGCACCGCTGTGCTGGGTACCCTGCCTGCTGGGGTAGTTCAGCCCAGTAGGGGAGGGGAACTTCAACCCCATCATCTTTTAACAGATGCCTCTCCTTTTTCGAATGCCCCTCCATCACTGTGAAACCACTGAACCAGCACAGTCAAGACAACATAACCACTGTCATACTGGTCAGAGGCCTCTGGGAGCTGTAGTCCAAAAATGTAACTTTTTCAAGTTCAAATAAAATCTAGCCTAATACATCCGAAAAGTCTTCAGCATGTGTGTGTGTCTTATCAAGGGTTTTTCAGATGCACTTGCTATAGTCGACCAGACATCAAATTATTTGTAGGAATCAGCAGAGACAGAAGCAGAGAGTTGTGTTCACATGTGGCTTCCTAATGGCAGAGACTACCTTTGAAAAAGTGCTAATTGGCCATTTTGATCTCTTTTTTAAAAATCTACTTTTCTTGAAGGGAACTAGCAATACTGTGTCCTGGTGCTACCTTCAAAACTTTGGGAGGGAAACCTACACTGTTCACAGATAATATATGTTTGGTGGGGGGAAATTAGCACCCTTATGAATACCCCCTTCCCTTCAGATCATGTCATCATAACAAGCAAAAAGTGAACAAAACCAATGTTAACCCAAAAGGAGCATTTTTAAACCACTGTTGCCAAATGAAAATAAGATCATTCCCCATTAAAAACAGACAATTCCCCAGTGGACTTCCCCACATTGAGCTTTATGTTATGCAATCTCCACATTTGAATTCAAATTCAGCTGTGCCTAATCTGTTGCAAATTGGAGGGTAAATAGCCAAAGTAGTTACCTGCTTTGTTCCCAAGGAAACATTTCACAAGTTGGTTCTTGTTTGACAAGTATTATGTTTCTCCATCTGCTCGGTATTAGATTGGAAGAGGGAATGAGCAAAAACCTTAAGGGTAGCTTTAAATCACATAGAAATTGTTCTGCCTCCCCCCCCCCCCAACTGTCTCCAAAATGACCATAGAACCACTGGTGGGCAGTAACAGGCTAGCACCCCACCCAGCAGGGGGGTAGCAAAATTGGGTGGCCACGCCCACCTCCCTGCCCTGCCCAGACTAATACAGCTACCATTTAAAAAGTTTTATTCTGTGCAAGCATATCAGAGAGTAAACAAAACAAAAAGACAAAAACATTGTGGCACCTTAAAGACTAACTGCTGTATTTTAATGTGAGCTTTTGTGGATCAAGTCCACTGGCTCTTTGGCTATAAACAGACATGAGCACTTAACCCTAGATTTAGTAATGACTGGCTTTCAAACAAGAGCAACCTTTACTTAATAACAGAATATCAAAATCCAGTCATATCTGACTCCAGGGTATAGTACTCATCTCCATTTACAGCCAAAGAGCCAGTGCTGCCTGTGTTTGCAGATGTATACATGGTCATATGGCAGGCATGACTTGATTGTCCATGACATAGGCTCCACCCATGACATAGGCTCCACCCACAATGTAGGCTCCACCCACTGTGTGGTAGCAAAAATTTTTGCTGCCCACCACTGCCTAGAACTATGGTGACGAACCTTGGCACTCCAGCTGTTCTTGGACTTCAATTCCCAGAAGCCCTGAGCAGCAGGTATACAGACTTGGGCTCCTGGTAAATGAAGTTCAAAAACACCTGGAGTGCCAAGGTTCACCTCCACTGCCCTAGAAGAAGTGAACAGTATGCTAATTCTACATGTACAGGGTGGCCGGTAAGTCCCTACTCAATCACAAAGAGAGTAGGGCTCTGCTGGAGGAAGAAGTGCTCCCATTGGGCTGTTGGGCAGAGAGGCG
Source organism: Furcifer pardalis (assembly GCA_030440675.1). Classification (NCBI taxonomy): domain Eukaryota; kingdom Metazoa; phylum Chordata; class Lepidosauria; order Squamata; family Chamaeleonidae; genus Furcifer; species Furcifer pardalis. Next base: position 70,704,923 of record CP126897.1, on the reverse strand, counting down.
GGGTGAATTCTGTGCTGGGAGGAGGGAGGAAGCGCTCCCACTGGACTGCTGGGCAGAGGGGAGGGGTGCATGCCAACGGAGAGGATGGGTTACAGGCTGGGAAGGAATTTACGGGCTACCCTGTATAAAACCCTGGAAATGGTCAGTATAAGTTAAAATTGGTTTGATGGCCCACAATTATTTAAATTATACAGAAGAATGAAAAACGACCCATGGAGACATACAAATTTTCAATACAGTCTCAAGTAACGGACTGCTAGTTTTCCTTCAGTGACGTTACCGTTTACCTTGTTCTTTTTTCAGAAGCAAATTAATCTCTCTTCAGAACTACTGCCAATGGGTGCTTCCAAAGAAAACCTAAAACAGCATGCATTAAATTTATTCTGTGATTTAGTACTAAAGGCAAGAGGAATATGTGCACAAATCTGAATTTTATTAATACTAAATCCTATTATCAGCTCAAACTGAAGATGCCAAAATAATAATAATAAAGTCTGGTAACTTCTGCTGACTCCTTATTCTCAAGAGAATAATTTGCTGACATTATTAACATCATCAACTCTGGCAAAGCAGAATGGTAGCCTTTTAGTTCCTTCAGGGCAGCTTTAATCTTACAGCTCAGTTCATCGCTCCAGCATGGAAAAAAAGTGAAGCTGAAAATCTAGAGGGGAGAGTGCAAATTAAATGTAAATTAAATTTGGTGCATTCATGGGAAGAAGCCAACATTTATAGTTTTATGGTTCTGTTGTGCAAATTATTGTGATAGGCAGGGATGGTTGCGTAACAGTTGAGATAATGATTAAGAAAGAACACAGCTCCATACTGTACTTCCTTACAACTTTGCCTTTAAGATCTATCTGGGTTAAACAGCCTGGATGTTCACTGACAACAGATAGATGTTATATCATTCAAATAGGATTAATTAACAGAAAAGACAATGGGTCTCTAAAGCTGCAATCCTATACTCACCTGGGATTAAGGGTGGGTGAGGAATTTGCTCATTAACATTTAATTATAATTTAATACATTGTAAAACATCTCCCTAAAGCAAACTGCCAAGTCCTTAGGACTTTTTTTTATCAGAGTGGACATTGCTGGAGAGGAAGTTCTACATTTAGTCAGGATTATTTTCAGACGTTCCTCTTCCTTTCCTAACCTCAAGGTCTAGCCTGTTGAAAAGTCTGGGATGGGGGGTGGGGTGTCAACAGTTTATTTAGGAGATTTTAGTGGGACAATAAAGAGCCAAACCTGATTTTGACTTTTTTATTACACAACTGTGGTTTTATTGCTTCTCTCCCTTCATTGGCATTCACACTTCCAGTGGATTCTTCTTCATCAAGCCAGGAGGTGGAGCTGCCTAAACTGTCAGGCTGCTCACCACCATCCCTCTCTAGCCTGCCTTCTTCCCAAAGGCAGAAGGTCTTAATAAATGTGCATATGTGAATCCCCTTGCCTGTATATCTGACTGTACGAACAAATATTCAATTTTTCCCAAGCTCCATCATCACTGCTATGCTTTTTATAAATCAAAAACCAGTTGGCAACAGCCACCATTGCATGATGATACCACCCTAATGGCTGAAAGTGAGGAGGACCTAAAGAAGCTCCTGATTAGGTTGAAAGAAGAAAGTGAAAAAGCTGGCTTGAGACTCAATATAACGAAAACAAAGATCATGGCAACAGGCCCTGTCAGTCACTGGAAAATAGATGGGGAAGAAGTAGAAGCAGTGATAGATTTTACTTTCTTGGGATCAAAACTCACTGCAGATGGGGATTGCAGCCATGAAATAAAAAGGTGACTGATTCTTGGGAGGCAAGCAATGAGAAACCTGGGGAGCATAATGAAAAGTAGAGACCTCATATTGAAAACAAAAATTCGTATTGTCAAAGCAATGGTATTCCCTGTGGCAATGTATGGTTGCGAGAGCTGGACCATTAGGAAAGCTGAGCGCAGAAGAATAGATGCCTTTGAGATGTGGTGTTGGAGGAGAGTTTTGAGAGTCCCCTGGACAGCAAGGAGAACAAATAGGTCAATCTTAGAAGAAATCAACCCTGACTGCTCCTTAGAAAGTCAAATTGTAAAGATGAAGCTAAGGTACTTTGGACACCAAATGAGAAGAGAGGATATCATAGAATATGCATAGAGCATGGCAGATCTCTTTGTCTTTTTATCTATTGGTTTGAATGAAGGTTATCAGTCTATACATTTTGATATATTTTCCCAAAATATACTAACACTCATAACCCCATAGCTTTTAGAGTTGACAACGCAATTAGCATTTTCTTCAGAAGGATGGAAGACTCAGTCAATTTTGAGCTTGTTGGGACTGAATTCAGATTATAAATAGAGTTTGGGCAGCAGTATTGAAGCTTCCATCATAGGCCATCATCTTAAATGGATAGGGCATGTCTACCGTATGGATGGTTCCAGGCTTCCTTGTCAAAATCTCTATGGGGAACTTAGCTCCAGTAAAAAAACCTCATGGAGTTTCTTTGAAGCGTTATAAGGGCCAGCAGAAACATACCATGAAGGTGTCAGGTGTAAACCCACAAAATTGGGAGATAGTGGCCGAAGATTGCCCAGTTTGGCGCCAAACCCATCTCTGCTGCTACCAATCACTTTGAAGGAGAATGCTGCAGACATGAAGAGGATAGTAACAAACACAAACGCTTCAACAAACTCAACTACACCCTCCACCATCTATTCTGTGTATTGTGTGTGGTTGCCTGTTTCATGCCAGGATCAGTTTATGGAGTCATCAGAGACTTATCCATCAACCGAGAAAATGACTTCTAGGAAAAATGTATGCTCAGATACGAGTAGCAGTCGACGATGACGATTGAAGCTTAACCACTGCACCACAGGCACTACTGAAAGCAGTGAATAGGACTTAATTGTTGTAACTTTTAGTCCCAGTTATTTTATTAGGATCTAGTCAAGACTAACTTTTTGCTTGGTCACTGAAGAGGAAAAGTAGTTAAAGAGGGAAGGCAAAAAGGGCAAGGAAATCAATCACAGAACAGAGTTCTCACATGTCCTCATAAATCACACCTTTCTCCCTGATATTTATCTTTTATAGTTTCTATAGGTATTTTAAAGACTGGAAGTTATCTAAGCCATACTTTCTCAATGCATTGAACCAAAGCAAACTCTGTTCTGATAACAAAATTTATTTATTACAAAATAAATAAGCAAACCTGGCCATAAACTGACATGTCAGATTTATTATACCATAATTTGTTCTTTGAAAATGGAAAGCAGATTTATGTCTTTGGTATCATTTGCTACATTCTTTGCCTCCCTAACTTGTGTAGTTGTCAACATCTTCAGAGGAACTGCAGTTAAAGCCGTAGCTTCTCGCTTCTAATCTTTTGTGCCAGCAGCACTTTTCTGAAGAGTTGCATTACTTTTACATATGACATGTCCACTATGCGTGTCCTGGAAGCCAAAAAAGTGTAAAATAATGAGGCTCATGACTGTTAGTTTTATTAAGCTAGATTTATTCTCTAATACAATCATGTTGCTCTTTCATGATCCTTTTGAATGTGGAATAGATAAGGTAACCAATAATGATGTGATGAATGTGTGTGAAACTTGTTGCTGCTAAAGTTCTTATTTCAGGGGATACAACATTTTGACAAACAAAAATCTCCCTGCTTTTCTACAAAAAACTGCATTTGTTTCTAAGTTCTCTGCGGTGGCTCAAGTGGTTAAGACACTGAACTCTCTGACTGGAAGGTCCGAGTTCGATACCCAAGTACTGCACAATGGACTGAGCTCCCATCTCTGTCCCAACTCCTGCCTAGCAGTTCGAAAGCAAGAAATTGCAAGTAGATAAATAGGGACCACTTCAGTGGGAGGATAAACAGCATTCCTTGCACTCCGGTATTGAGGCATGCCTGCCACATGTCCATGGAAGGGTCTGCAGATGCAGACAGCGCTGGCACTTTAGCTATAAAGAGATGAGCACTGAAGCCTAGAGTCAGATATGACTGGCTTTCAAGCAGGTGCAACCTTTACCTTTACCCTTTCTACTGTGCTACTGCATTTGTACAACTTTATTATCTGAAACATGTTCTTCACGATCCCAACCAATCTGTGATTCTTTTGAAAACATGGCATTATTGTACTGTGCAGCCAATTGCAAAGGCAATGTCATTCAGCATTAATGAAAACTGCAGTGCCCTAAGACTAAGTCTTAATGTGGTGGGATGGGAAACAGAAAGGACACTGGTCTATTATCCAGGCAACTGTACTGTTGTTTCTGCCATCCCATGCTATACTGGCAGTTTTACTGCCCTTCAGTACTGCATTCCAACATTTTCTCCACTCCCACTTTTCCCATGATGTATCTTTTAAAAGTGGGGGAAACTATCATAGTGTGTATGCTTCCTTTTTAAGCTCAAAAATAGCAAGGACGTCAGTAGTGACTTTGACATTATAAGCATAGGAAACCCCAAAGAATAGTGAAGTTCTATTACCTGCCAAAAAGTTCCAAAAGAAGGAACACTGCCTTTTTTGAGATAAATCCACATTGTCTTGCATGTGAACAACCGTCCAGTATAAACTGATATGATCTCAAATGAGAGTTCCATATTGTTATTCTGCCATAAAAAATTATTTATGCACTGTGTTATTATAGGATTACTTTTCATTTTTCTTCTCTTTAACTTACATGAAAACAGTTTAGCTATCTGAGATCCATTATCGTGAGGCTGAAATAAGGGTTATAAAAATATATAAAATGCAGAGGAAAAGCTGCAAATTAAATTCTAAACTAAATGAAGTCTAAGCCAATCTCACTGTTTTTGGCCAACTATCTTCAGATTTTTTTCTTTTTATTCAGAATTCAAATTAATTCAGATTGAAATAGAGTAGGGGGATGTTACTTTTAAGACAAATGAATATGACAACATTCTGAAAGCCATTCATAATTGATCAGTAGTTGTGGAACATAAAGCACCATTCTACCACTGCTCAGTTAGTAATAACTATGTTCATCACTTTTAAAAGTAACATTCTAACCTGTAATTTAAGTTGTAGAACTGTAGAAATGTCACTGTTAAGATACCATGAGAGGTATCTGCAACAAGAGAGTGGCAGACAGATCTTGCACTAAAACATTGACACCATGACACAATTAAGCAAATACTAGGGCCTATGGAATGCTTGTCATTCCTGATGTCTCAAAAACAACAACACCACACATTTTAGGAGTTGGACTGGAAAGCTGGCAGGTCAGCAGTTTGAGACCTGAGTGCTACATGACAGAATGAGCTTCTGTCTGTCTCATCTCCTGCCAACCTAGCAGCTCAAAAGCAAGAAACTGCAAGTAGATAAATAGGTATCACTTTGGTGGGAAGGTAAACAGCATTCCATGCACTTCGGTGTTGAGGCATGCCTGCCACATGCCCACAGAAATGTCTGCAAATGCAGACAGCGCTGGCTGTTTAGCTATAAACAGAGATGAGCACTAAACCCTAGAGTCAAATACAACTGGCTTTCAAGCAAGGGTGACCTTTACCTTTATTGAAAAGAGAAATTGTAGGTCTAGGAATTGAAGCCATCATATTAGGCCTTTGGGCCCGCCTTCTAATGTTCATTGTCAGACCCTAAAGGTATTCACAGAAAATAAAGATGGGGATAACTGCATCTGCCTCAATCAGCCATTCTCTTCTCAAAGTTGAGTTGAGACAGCTGGAATTATCACCTTTCCTCACTGTTGCCTTCAAATGCCTACAAATACCCATTCCCGTCATCCATTGCCAACCTTTCCATTTATCCTTGCCTCTTCCTCCTGGAAGTTCACATGGGGAGGGCATCAAAGTCATGTCAATGAAAAAGGGCTTCTCAACCTTTTCTAGCCGAGGGCCAGGTCGCACTCCCTCAGTCAGTTTCGGAGGCCAGACGGCCATTTTGCCCTCCCTGCACAATGGAGTGGCCTATACATTAAATAGGAACCACTCATGGCACTTCCAGGTGTGGCAGAGGCAGTGGGGGGAGACACATTAAATGGACCCATGGGCCGCATCCAGTCCATAGGGCGCAGGTTGAGAACCCCTGAGGAAAGCACATTGCCCACTGTGACCTTAGATCTGTAGTAGTAAACACAGAGTTTATTTATCTGCATGTTCATATAGACCCTAAAATTATAGACAATAACCAGTACTCACAATAACCAAAAATGAACGTTAAAGACCTTCAAAATGTTCAAAAAGTTTGAGATAATGGGTATCTATTTCATAGAATTTCCAGAAATGAGGAACTAAATATTGACTTAGTTCTCACAATCAACCAAAACCTTCTGACTTTTATCTAAAACGAAATAAAAACAGTTTATACGTGAGAATAAAATTAAATGGTTTGTTGTTATAGGAGCAAGTAGCATAAAATTTGAAAGTTCTGTTCTCTGTTTGGGTAGTCTTATCAACTAGCAGATTATATGTAGCAAATGTAAAACACTTTACAGTGGTAATTAGGATATAAACCAAAGTTCATTGAATGACTGGAAGCAATGGGAATCCTCTTTTCTCTCCAACTGGATTAGATCCATGGTAAAGATACACAACTTTCCTTCAGCCTCATCTCAAATACGCAAATAAAGGGGGAGATTCAGAGCCAGATTTTGGGTTTGTCTTTGTGCACTGATTGCTAGTCATGTTTTGTGCTGCTGGCCTGGGTAAGCAGAAGCAGCTGTGACAGACTCACAGCACTTTGGCAGTTTACCTAATGGAAGGATGTCATGTAGCAAATAAGTTAGTAAATTTCCATGACACTTGGCAAAGAAATTAATAATATCTAAACAGGAGAATCATATAGTCAAAATTCTTTCAAAGCAAATTTATATTTATTGTTGGCAGAATAAAGCTGGGCTAACTGCAGGATGGTGCATAAGATGATATACAAAGATTTTTTTTCTTCTGGTTAATCAATTCAATAAGTACAATCAACGTCTAGTGATTAAAAATGCTACAAATGTTAAATAAAGGTAAAGGTACAAGTTTCCCTTGCTTGAAAGCCAGTTGACTCTAGTGGGTGGTGATGTGCTGACCTACCCAGTGGGTAGGGTCACCACGCAGTGGTGCTACACAGAGAGTCCTGGCAAAAATCTATCCAAGGAAATTTCAATAGTCACTCCCAGAGAGCAAGGTGAGGTCAGGGTACCGGTTAGGATCAGAGCAAGTGTCGAGTTCAAAGGTTGTTCAGGGGCATCATCAAGGTAGGCAAGAAGTCACGAGATGCACGGCGGATCTGGCAGAGTGTTGGTCTTCGCACAGAGAAATTGTACCAATGCTTGACTGATGAGACAAACTTGCTTAAAAAGCCTCCCAGCTAATTGGTATCAGCTGGGAACTTCCTTTGATAACGAGCTCTGTTGTTGTTTTTTAATGTCTCAGCTGCACATCTTTTTAGCACCCTTCCTTGGCTGAGGGCTGATTGCTGTCAGAGTCAGACCTCTGGTCTGACAGGTCATTTGCCTGAGGAATCAGAGATGGACCGGAAGCAGGCTGAGGTTCTTGGTTCAAGCCATCCTCAGGTTCAACTGCAGGCTGGGGCTCAGGTTCATCTGCAGATGTTTCCGTGGTCATGTGGCACTCATGACTAGACACTGGAGTGCACGGAACACTGTTACCTTTCCCATTGAAGCAGTACCTATTTATCTACTTGCAATTTCTTGCTTTCAAAACTGCTGGGTTGGCAGGAGCTTCAAACTTTACATACCTACATTCCTTACATAAACTTCCCTTGCTACTTCTACATTCACAGTTTTAATTCTAGCGTTAAAACACCAAGTTTTCTTAGAACTCAATTATGTCTTTCTTTCTGAATTTTTGTGAATATAACAGTACTCTTAAGACAGAGAAGAGACACCTTGGAAAAACAACCTGAGTCGCCATGGCGAGTGGGAAGCAATATAAATTTGAACTAATAAATAAATAAATAACCATTCTTTACTAGCCAAAATCCTGTTCTTTATGTAGAAAATCACAAAACAGTGGACCTACAGAATCAATTGGAATTTAGTGATTCAGTTCTTCCATAACTTCCGTTGATTCAATTGAGCCAACTTTAATTGCAACTTATTAGTTTTGTTTGCAACTTGCAGTAGGCTAATTTGAATCAATGAAATTTGCAGAAGAGTTGACTCCAGTGGCATCGTTACAGTGTAGAGCAGGGGTTCTCAACCAAAGGCCTGCAGGCTAGATACGGCACCTGATGCCAATTCATCTGGCCCATGCCACCCTTGCCACTCCAAGAAGTGGAGGTAAAATGTGCCCGCACATGCACAGAACGCTGCCTTAAATGACCCGCGGCTGTCGTAAATGCATCTACAACAGCCATGGTTCATTTACGGCAGCACTCTGCACATATGCAGGCATATTTTACTTCTGCTTCGGGTGGGAGGAACCACATGACCAGCCCACAGCCTGAGAAAGTTGGGAACCCCTGGTGTAGAGAATAGTATCTTAATTTGTAGCTATTGCTACAACACAGATTAGAGTAGTAATTGTTTGAAAAGTACTGGCAGCAATCCATTTCTTTTTAATGCATTTTTTCCTGCTGGTTTAAAATCTATTGTTTTTTTCCATCATGCTTCTCTATGGTACTCAACTATGCATAATCTGCTTTATTTATTCTGTACCCGCCCATTTTCATCTGAAACACATCATGTGATAGGCTATCATGACACTTGAATCAATTGTTTTACAGAAAGCTGGTCAAATTAAAAACCCATGTTTTAAACAAGGAGAACTGATCCTATTACATTATGAAATCACAAGATAAACACAAATACTAAAAGAAAATGTCTTTGCTTAATGATTTTGTGCTCTTCCTTTTGGCATGCTCAGAGGGTGTAGAACTTTTCAATGCTGCACTGAGTAGTTACTAATCTGAGGACAAATTATCCCGGAATCACCTTCTGCAATTACTTTGCTATAATCTCTTTAAGCAAGCACAGAAAGACTAGCTTTCATTCCAGACACTAAAAAAAGAAGATTTATTTTCAAATTCAGTTTTATGGAAGCCATAAAAACATTTTTTTATTCTTCCAGCTCCAAATGCACATTTTATCTTTAAAATACTATTTACTTGTATGTCACTTGAAAACAGTTAAGCTTGCTGATTTCATATTGTTATTCAAAGGTTAGCTCCCCATCCAATCTTGTGATTACCTTTAAATCATACTTGTTTGAAAATGCTTCCTATTAAATGGGAGTGGGAGCAAGCAAAAGTGCTTGAAAGGAAAAGTGACTATGAAGATACGGAAGGTACTTGTCACTTCTGTATTTTTATATAATGAATGCTTTTGATTAACATTGTCAACACGGATGAGCCAACATTTTGCTGCTTCTGAACAAATAATGAAGTCAAACATAACACATCTCTATTGTAAATTATTTAAATCTATTGTGTATTGTTTAGGGGATTTCTTCTACATAAATGACAAATTACTAGAGAAAAATATTTTTAAAGGCACATTTCCATTTTATCTTATAGCAACACACCACAATTTCTTCTTTGGTGGCTTTATTGTGATAATGACACTTCTTGGGTAAAGTGAGTAAAATTACACACTCAAAAGCATTAGGAATGCATGATTTATATTGCCTTCAGTAGTTAACAGATCAACATTTCTCACACATTCCAGTTCTCAGGACAAAGACAAATCAAGGGAAACAGACATTTTTAATTAATTAGAAATCTATTTCTACTGTTAACTAAGACACTCATTTCAAATATATTACAGTATGAATGTGTTTGTGATTTTGATTTTAATAACAGTGATTATTCTGCCCAGTACAGTACATATTGTTGAAGACTGATTGTTACGTGCTTCATTTATTGTAAAGTATACTGTTGAACACTGATTTTAAAACCAAGAAAGTACTTTTACTTCAATATATATTTGAAAAATATTTTTGTCATGCCATATTATTAACAATTGAAAATGAATCTTACCAGCTGCAGCATATGAAATATTGTAGCACCTTAATGTGGATGGAGTTTTATTGTAGCACCTTAATGTGGATGGTGCTTTATTTATAATCACAAAACCTTGAGAGTATCGCTTTGCAACTCTTGATTTAATTTTTAAATCCCCTGAGGAAAGAGCTGTGCCTTGAAAAACAATCACTCTAACTCAGGGGTTCCCAATCTTTTCAAGCCAGGAGCCGGGTCATGCTCTCTCGGTCAGCTTCGAGAGCTGGATGGTCATTTTGCCCTGCCTGCACAACCCCCCCCCCGGGCATTTTGTCCCAACAGCTTTAAAGGGATGGCCATTTTATTTATTAAATGCCCTTATAGGGGTGGGGAGCCACATGAAATGGTGCTGTGGGCCAGATCTGTCCCATGGGCCTTATGTTGGGAACCCCTGCTCTAACCATTCATAACTTCAACATCTCAACAGGAGTTTTTGTAATGTGCATAATGTTAAAATCTTAGAACAAATGTGGCATTGTTACATATTACCAAGGGTAACAGAAAAGTGGCATGTGAAGCCATCTAGTAATAATAATAATTTCATGTTAGAAGTTATTCTGGAGTTGAGAGAATTTTTGCTGGAGAAACTCTGCTCAGGGGACGCCCGAATGAGGCTTCTCTAATATCTCCAAGATCTTTTCCCACCAAAGTGGTCCCTATTTATCTAGTTGCAATTTCTTGCTTTTGATCTGCTAGGTTGGCAGGAGCTGAGATAGAGACGGATGCTCAATCCATTATGCAGTACCCAGATCTCGAACTGCCGACTTGCCAGCCTTTCAGCTAGCAAGGTGAGCTTCTTAAACACTGAGCCACCACAGCCCCCAAGCCATCTAGTGAATTCATTTAAAAGAGCAGATCTAAACCATGCACTTTCAAATTACCTGTAGTAGCTTAGTTTCTTAGCCAGTACAGAACATGGGAAAAGATATGCCCTGGATTGGAGGGATCAGTCCCTATGATTATATATAGGTGCAATAAAGCCAAAAACTAAGCAGAGGCCATAAGGTATGTATCTGAGGCTAAGCAAAAACCTCTAATTCTATTAATATCTACTTGGAAGTAAATTCCATTGCTTAAAAGGGGTTAAAATTGCCTCCTAATTGTAGCACATTTAATAAAACATTATTATATGATCAACTTGTAAGTGGCACATAGTGTTTCTTCAAAACTAATGCTGTATCTACAAGTACCAGTTGTACCTCGCTTAAAGAGCATAATGTGTTCCACAGGGTTGCTCTTTAAGTGAAACACCATTGTAAGTGACCAATTGTGACTTGGGGGGGGGGGGATTGCGAATCCCGATTTATTTGTTAAGCGAGTTTTTGGTTGGTTTTATTTGTTAAGTGAAGTGAATATTCAGAGAACATTCTGCTCTTTAAGCGAGTTACTCTTTAAGTGAGGCGCTCTTTATGCGAGGTTTGACTATACAGTCAAACCTCATATAACACTAAAACCTGGTTCCACAAGTCTTGATGTTATATGATTTTTAGTGTTATCCGATGCATGTTAAAATCCTATGGGAGCCATAGAGATACATTGTAACCACACAGGCTTTAGCGGTTGTTATCTGAAGCATCCCATAGGATCTTAATATTATCCGATGCAATTCTTCCTCCCAGATTCCTTAATGTTATGCGATTTTCGTGTTATTCGATACTAATGTTATATGAGGTATTACTGTATTCAAAATCTAGATAGAGCTTACAAAACATATATGTAATATCTCATGGTCTTACCACACAGTTATGTCATCCCAGGGAAATGTAAATTATTCTTTTGCATTCTGCACATATATTTAATCAGGGTAAGGAACTATGCACAAATTTACATTATGAACATCTGATTTCTTGCAATTGTTAGAAAGGGATCAAAGCATATCTACTTGTCTTCGAACCACAGATCATAGAACAGACATTTCTCAATTTTGCTTTCTGACATTTAAGGGGGAAAAGGTACATTTTAATTATTAGTTTTTATAAACTAGATTTATACCTAAACAATACATTGGTATCCCGGATAACGTTATGACTTGGTTCCAACAGTCTCGTCGTTATCCGGTTTTTAACGTTGTGCGATACATTGATCACACAATGTTAAAAAAAGCCCTGTTTCCCTGGAGGCTGCATCAAGCCAGAACGTCGGGATTTGAATCCTGACATTTTGGCTTGCTGCAGCCTCCAGGGAGGTGGGGGAACTTTGGAAACATTCTGGCTTGCTGCACTGGCTGAGGACGTCGGGGAAGCCCAGAAACAGCTTGGATCGGGTCTCTTCACCTTCCTGGACCCGGCGGGGGTGGGGGTCAGAGACCCCAAAATTGGTAAAAAAAAAAAAAAAAAAAAGGATGAGGAGACCCAATCCAAGCTGTTTCTGGGCTTCCCCAACGTCCTCAGCAAGTGCAGCAAGCCAAAACATCAGGGTTCAAATCCCGACATTCTGGCTTGCTGCACTGGCTGAGGACGTCGGGGAAGCCCAGAAACAGCTTGGATCGGGTCTCCTCACCTCCCTGGACCCGGCGGGGGGGGGGTGTCAGAGACCCCAAAATTGGTTTTAAAAAAGGACACCTTCATCGAGTCCAGGGAGGTGAGGAGACCCGATCCAAGCTGTTTCCAAAGTTCCCCCACTTCCCTGGAGGCTGCAGCAAGCCAAAATGTCAGGGTTCGAATACCGACATTCTGGCTTGCTGCAGCCTCAAAGAGGGTGGGGGAACTTCAAAAATAGCGCGCATCGGCTCTAGGGAGGTCGGGAGACCCGATGCGCGCTAATTTTGAAGTTCCCCCATTTTGAAGTTCTGTCCATTTTTTTTTACCAATTTTGGGGTCTTTGACCCCCCTGCCAGGTCCAGGGAGGTGGGGAGACCCGATCCAAGCTGTTTCTGGGCTTCCCCGACGTCCTCAGCTAGTGCAGCAAGCCAGAATGTCGGGATTCGAACCCTGACGTTCTGGCTTGCTCCACTGGCTGAGGATGTCGGGGAAGTCCAGTAACAGCTGTAGATCGGGTCCCCTGCCTGCTCCTGAGAGATCAGAGGACCCGATCTACAGCTGCAGAGTGGCTGGGGAAGCTGACAGGGACTCCCTTTTGGCTTCCCTAGCCACCCGCCCTTGCCTCCGCAACTGTGGGGTGGCTGGGGAAGCCGACGGGGAAGCCCCCCGTCAGCTTTCCAGCCTCCCCACACCTGCCTCCATAGCTGCAGGGTGGCTGGGAAGCTGAACGGAGAACCCCGTTCAGCTTTCCAGCCACCCTGCTGCTAAGAACGACTGTATCGGATAACGTTAAAAATCGCGTTATTCGATACCAGATTTTTCCGAAAATCTTGTAACGTTATGCGGTTTTCACGCTATACGGTACTCACGTTATCCGGGGTATTACTGTATATATATTGTTCACATTGTGTAATCTGTTTATATTCCCTTTCCTTCTTCAGTTCTGTAACACAAGCTGATTGTAGTTTAGAAGCAAATAGATGTTTCTGCTATAGTCAATATACTCAAGAATTCATGTAAATTAAAAAGGTTTTCTCCCCTTTTCCTGCTTTGATGTGTGTGTGTGTGTGTGTGTGTGTGTGTGTGTGTGTGTGTGTGTGTGTGTGTGTGTGTGTGTGTGTGTGTGTGTGAGAGCGAGAGAGAGAGAGAGAGAGAGAGAGAGAGAGAGAGAGAGAGAGAGAGAGAGAGAGAGAGAGAGATCATTTCCGGGAGGTTTAAACAGTAGGCGTACAGATACTGTACCTCAAATCTGACTTTTAAGATATATATATTAAAAATCAGAATTGAGGTATTTGTATACCTACTGTTTAAACCTGCCACAAATGATAACACTGTGAAGCAGGGAATAAAATTAAACATGCAATCTCACATTAATCTTTAGCAGGTTCTACTTTGCTCTATACAGAACGCTTCTTTATGCCATTCCCCAGAACTTTAATTTTGTATCTAGACTTTATCACCTTACACCCATCAACTCCGCAATCTCCCTCTTCTAATCTACTCTTTTGTACTCCACTTTTAAATCTGCATAAACCCTCTGCTGTACTGTTAAGACCACCAAGGTAAAAGGACAAGTGAACATCTCCAAGACACTAGACCTTACATATATAATTATTAATCTGTTTATCTGCATATTTAACCAGCCCATCAACACCACATACTTATAATAGCAAATTTGCCACCTTAGTACAGAATTCTTACCAGTATTTGCACAACAAAACTAGATTGTATAAAGATTCCAGACAGATAGCAAATTGAAATTGACAAGTACGGAGCTGTACTGATTTGCCAAGTGCTATCCAATGTGTCTGTTAATTCAATATCTAATAGATTGCCTGCTTGACTACAGTCTTCTGTTTTTTGTCTGGCCCAATAAATCAGTAAGTTAAATTTAGACCGAGCTTTTTGGAAAGTGACTCTGTCCAATTTGTCCTTTTATGTTATTCTGCCTACCTGACCAGTGATTACTACCAGAATCAATTATTACACCTCATTTACAGACACTCAGGTAAAAATGTATTACTGAATTAAGCAGTCATAATTTCTCATATTTGGAATAGCTTTAAAAAAAATGCCCCAGCTGCAACTGTAAAATCCTTCTATACATCTTTCAAACTTTGACCTTTATTGCTTCTCTTTTAATTTCATTACACCCCATTAACATTTAATTGGAACAGAGGCTACTACAAATATTTTGTATGTAACAATGACAAGAATCCTATTGGTGTCTATGTTACAGTGACCAGAATCCTACTGGCGTCTGCATCACTTGCCATGGCTGTTTATGGCCAATTAATAAGTTACTGGGATGAGTCTCAGACACATGCCTGACAGACTAACTAAAATGCACCTCATCCATTAGCTGCAATTAAGCATAGCCAGTTACATAAGCCTTGGGAACACAATAAGAATTCTAGCCACTGTGTGAAAGTGTATTATAAAATACAACATGAAGAGATTATTGGCAGTAGCCTCTGTTCCAATTAAAGTGGTAATGGGATGTAGTGAAATTGCAAAGGAAAACAATGAAAACCAGGGTATAGAACAATTAAGTAATTCTTACAGATAGACTCTGGCCATTGAATAGTAAACTGCAGCTCCATGGTATTAAAAGGTTCCTACTAGATAAAACACTCACAGAACTATTGCTTCCTCTGTTTCCCCCATCCCTAAATAATATTAATAATAGTCAAGTGAGTGCTGGTTGTAAAGATCAGCTACTACTGCTCCATTATTCATCTCTCAGGTCAATGCAGGAGATACAATGGTAAAGATTGATTCTACCCAGACTAAGTAGGTAAGGAAAGAAATACACCTCCTTGCGGGTGTATTCACTATTTTTACTCACTTTAGGGTGGTACACAGAAACGACTGCATCCAGGTCTGGCAAGACTGGAGAGGCCTTTACAATTTGATTGCCCTCTCTCCCTCACCAGTACAGCTGGACACCGTTCCCACTATCACTACAGCTGTCAAAAGGAGAGTGAAGCTGTATGAGAGAACGCGGTCTGGTGCTTGTATGAAGACCAGCTGTCTCATCTTCCTCTTCCCCAATCTGCCCACTCTTTGTTAGCGGCTTAACCATCCAGAAAGCCATCCTTTTTGTTTCTAGCGAGCAATCAGAGATAGCAGTTGCTTTTGGACAAGCTACAGGGTTTTGTTCATTTGCTAATTCACATAGAGAGGTCCCAATGGGTTTTTTTCTTTCATTCTGTGCCATCTTCAGGGGAAATAGACAGAGCCTCTCTGCAACAGGAAAAGATTTATCCCTGATCCAGTCTTTCCGGGCTAAAGAGAGGTGTCCAAATTCTACTGCAGGAACATCAAATGCTTCCCCCCATTATTTTTCTGTATCTTCAAGTAAAGAGAATTAGGTCCACCTCACACAGAGCCGCTAGAGGTGTAACCTATGCTTCCTCTAATCCATTTATCAAGGTGACAATTATGATAGTTGTTGTTAACCAACAGCCTGTCTTGCCCCTCTGAGAAGTCCCGTTGTTCCTAATTTATCTCTGGGCAGCAGAGAGAAAAACTAGACCCAACAGAGGTAGTCAGAGCAAATGCAGAAGTGGACACTGCTGTCAGCTTGAACTGACTGTCCAATAGAGAGGGAAAGAAGAATCCTGGCAAAGGAATGTACCTGTTCTCTCAAAAGGGTGTCATTATAACATTTTAGATTCTGGCTGCTTTTTTCCATGGTGATATGCATTATTTTACTGCAAAATGTGAGCAGCCAGCTTTGCTGCTTTAGAGGGGCCTCCTGCTTATTCAGCTGGGCAGGCCTTTTGTCCCATGTCCTACTTTTCTGCACTGTTGCTCTCAATTTAGGCAGAGCAAGTCAGGTGATAGTTCCGTCTCTGGCCCACACCCCAGGGCCCCATTTTCCCTTCTATGTCCCACACAGAAGGAGCAGTGTGTGCAAACAGACATCACTGTATTTTTGCACACATGAAATGGGGTGTGTGTGTGTTTGGGGTTGGAGATAGAGCCCTGGTGGAACAGTAGTTAAATTGCTGAACTGGAGCCAAAATGTTGTGAGTTCAATCCTGACAGAAGTGCCTTCCATTCTTCCAAGGTCAGTAAAATGTGTACTTGGCACGTTGGGGGCAAAATGCTGATTGTTTGTGAACCGCCCAGAGAGTGCATTAAGTGCTATGGGGCAGAAAAGGTAAAGGGCCCCCTTGCTCGAAAGCCAGTCATATCCAAGTCTATGGTGTGGTGCTCATCTGTTTATAGCCAGAGCCAGCGCTGCCTGTGTCTGCAGACATTTCTGTCATCATATGGTAGGCATGACTAGACACCGGAGCGCATAGAACGCTGTTTACCTTCTGACCAAAGCAGTACCTATTTATCTACTTGCAATTTCTTGCTTTTGAAATGCTAGGTTGGCAGGAGCTGGGACAGAGACAGGTGCTCACTCCGACATGCAGCACTTGAATCTCTAACTGCGGACCTTCCCACTATCATGTTCAGAATCTAATGGGGCAGTGTATAAATGTTTTGTCTACTCTGAGTAAACCGACCTGAAACCCACTCTATCCCTCTCTTTACCTAACACTGTCACTATGTCACCCCCTAACGTATATCCCCTTTTTTTTAGCAATCAGCCCCACCTCAGGAGATTTACCTGCCTTTTATGGATAATGTACTGGTTAAGAGAAAAGGTATAAAACCAGGTTAGGAAACATAGTTTTTTTAAAAAATAGGAAGCAAGATAAACTAATGTATGTGGATTTTATGAATAATTTGAAGGGCCCTGGGTGATGGGTGCACAAATGTAGTTGAATTTGTATTGGTATTATATATTGGTATTATAATGTGACTGGATAGCTCAAGTGGTTAAGATGCTGAACTTGAAGGCTGAAAGGTCTGTTTGATACCCAAGTACTGCACGACAGAGTGTGCTCCCGTCTGTCTCAGCTCCTACCAACTTAGCAGTTTGAAAGCAAGAAATTGCAAATATATAAATAGGGACCACTTATGTGGGAAGGTAAACTGTGTTCTGTGCACTCTGGCATCTAGTCATGCCTGCCACATGTCCAGGGAAACGTTTGCAAATGCAGACAGCGCTGGTTCTTTGGCTATAAACAGAGATGAGCACTGAACCCTAGAGTTGGATACGACTGGCTTTTGAGAAAGTGTGATCTTTACCTTATATATTAGGGCAAGAGTTATCAACCTTTTTAAGCTGGAGGCCAGGTCACGATTCTAGTTTCAGGCACCGGACAGCCATTTTGCCCTTCATCCACCACATGGCACTTCCTGGTGTGGTTGAGGTGGTGGGTGCCCCATAAAATGGTTCTGTGGGCCGCATCCGGCCTGTAGGTCGCAGATTGAGAATTCCAGTATTAGGGGCTGCAGCAGTGGCTCAGTGGTTAAGAAGTTCACCCTCAAACTCCAGGGTACTTTTCTATCTATCTATCTATCTATCTATCTATCTATCTATCTATCTATCTATCTATCTATCTATCTATCTATCTATCCATCCATCCATCCATCCATCCAGCCATCCATCCATACGTACTGCAGGACGAAATGAGCTCCCGTCTCTGTCCCAACGAAATGAGCTCCCGTCTCTGTCCCAGCTCCTGCCAACCTAGCAGTTCGAAAGCAAGAAATTGCAAGTAGATAAATAGGGACCACTTCGGTGGGAAGGTAGCAGCGTTCCATGCGCTCCGGTGTCTCGTCATGCCTGCCACATGACCATGGAAACGTCTGCAGAAGCAGACAGCGCTGGCTCTTCGGCTTAGAAACAGAGATGAGCACTGACCCCTAGGGTCGGATACGACTGACTTTCGAGCAAGGGAAACCTTTACCTTTTTTACATACAGTATAGATATCTATCTATAGGTATCTATCTATCAATATGTCAATAGATTGATAGATAATTGCCCAGTCTAGAATCCTGGCTATGGCCCTGCTTGTTAGCTGGAAGGCTGGCAAGTCAGTAGTTCCAGACCCTGGTGTTGCATGACAAGAATAGTGCATGACTTATATATACAGTATTATATTTTCCTTTTTAAAAAATTGTTTAGCTGGAAGGCTGGCAAGTCAGTAGTTCCAGACCCTGGTGTTGCATGACAAGAATAGTGCATGACTTATATATACAGTATTATATTTTCCTTTTTAAAAAATTGTTTAGCTGGAAGGCTGGCAAGTCAGTAGTTCCAGACCCTGATGTTGCATGACAAGAATAGTGCATGACTTATATATACAGTATTATATTTTCCTTTTTAAAAAATTGTTTTTGTAGTAAAAAATGAAATTTAAATTAAATATTTTTTTACCCGCCTACTCTCCACCACACCCCTTTCCCTGGCAGCTCTGCCCACTGCCAGTTTCTCTCTCTCTTTCTCGTTTCCTCCTCACGGAGTCTAGAGACGTTACCTCGGCACTCTCACCCACCCAACTTCCTCACATTGGAGACACCATTCCTTCTCCCTCAGCCTCCCTTTAAACGCAGGCTCCCGTCGTCCCCCCACCCCCGTGTTCCCTACTACAGCGGTGGTGGTATAGCAGCAGCTGCACGAGGCCTTGCATTTTCCTTGCGGCCGCGCGCCTACGCGCGCTCCCGCCTCCCTTTTGGACTCCTCGGCTTAGTTTCTCTCCCCTCCTCCCTCCTTCTCTCGCCGTCATTCTGCGAAACCAGCCTCCTCTTCCTCTTCTCCCACCCCCCTCCTTTCCTTAGTCCCGAACTCTCGGCTTAATTGGGCCCCTAGTTAGTCGGGAGCGCGCCTTGTGCGCGGCGGGTTTACTTTTCCTCAGGCGGCCGCAGCGGCGGCGGCTTAAGTAGTCACCGTCAAGGGGGGGGGGAGGTGAAAAGAGGGGTGGGGACCCCCCCTCTCCTGTGTATACCCCCCACCACCACCTCCTGTGTGTATGTCTCCGTGACCGGCTGTGAGGAGGGACTCTCCTGGCCGCCTTCCTCTCTTCCGCCTCCCCCACCACCACCCGAAGGATTTGACGCCCAGCCTCAAGAAGCTGGAGAGGGGGAGAGAGACCCGCTGCGCCTGCCCTTCCTCTCACAGGTAAAAAAAATAATAATAGGGGGGGGGACCCTCTCTTCTTTCCTCCCCCCCCACCTGAAAGTGTGTCTCCTCCCCGTCTCTCTCCTCCTCAAACACGACCTCTCCCCCCCTCCCCGCACTGGCCTTAGTAAGCCAGACTTAGTCGCCCCCCCCCAACCTACCAGGATGCTGTGATTGCCAGCGAAGCACAAACGCACCCCCCCCCCAATTATCCCTCCCCAAACTCACTTGAAGGGTGTATTTTTTAAAAAAAAATCCCACAAATATTAATGAAATAGTTCTTTAAATCGCTCTCATCTCCCCCCCCCCTCTTTTCTTTATGACCAGTCCTGAAAGGAGAGACTTAAATCTCTCACCATCTGCCCCCTCGGTCTCTCTCTCACGCACACACCTCTGCCCCCACAATTTAGTCCTAACACACACACACACCTCCCCACACAATTTAGTATGTACACACACACATATCTCTCACCATCTGCCCCCTCAGTCTCTCTCTCACGCACACACCTCTGCCCCCACAATTTAGTCCTAACACACACACGCCTCCCCACACAATTTAGTATGCACACACACACACATCTCTCACCATCTGCCCCCTCAGTCTCTCTCACACACACGCACACACCTCTGCCCCCACAATTTAGTCCTAACACACACACACACACACCTCCCCACACAATTTAGTACGCGCACACACACACACACACACCTCCCCACACAATTTAGTACGCGCGCGCACACACACACACACACACACACACACACACCTACCTCTCACCATCTGCCCCCTCAGTCTCTCTCTCACACACGCACACCTCTGCCCCCACAATTTAGTCCTAACACACACACCTCCCCACACAATTTAGTATGCACACGCACACACACACACACACACACACACACACACACCCCTCACCATCTGCCCCCTCAGTCTCTCTCTCTCACACACACACACCTCTGCCCCCACAATTTAGTCCTAACACACACACACACCTCCCCACACAATTTAGTATGCGCACGCACGCACGCGCGCACACACACACACACACACACACACACACACACACACACACACACACACACACACACAGAGTCCTAACCCTTTGGTCTCCTCTGCCACTGCCCTCTTTCCTTCTGTGCCACAGGGCCATTCCTTTTAATCATTGCCTGCCCACCCTGGAATAACAATAGCAATTACACTTCTATAGCGCCCCATGGCGCTTAGTGCACTCTCTAGGTAGTTTACAGGTAATTAGCATTTGGGCCCCAACATGCTGGGTACTCATTTTACTGACCTCAGAAGGATGGAAAGCTTGAGTCAACCTTGTCTCCTTTTGGTTTGGGATCGAACTCACAACGTTTTGGATGCAGTACAGCAGTTTAACCACTGCATCACCAGGGATCCTAAAGCCCTTTTCTTACCTTTCTACTGTCCACTAGTAGAAAAATTTGGATTTATGCTTGTTTTTCTAGATGTCTTGAAGTGTGGATTCTGACCCACATCGGCTGCAATGTGCTTGGGTTGGCATGAAATAGGGTGATACCTAAAACTCATATGTTGGTTCAATAGGTAGCTCTATACTTAATGTACTCTTTCATGTAAGGCAGAGTGCGCTATAATTTGGAGCAGTTTATGATCTGAGCAGAATCATGATTCCTAGTTTTTCTAGTGTGGCACCCCATGTTTAAATTATTCATCACCTATTATGTGACTAATAGGGTTCTACACCGCCACCCCCATGTTGCAATGGTTTGCTAAACTTTGAGTAACAAACCTCTCTCTGACATACAGTACTTTTTGGTTACAGAACCTTAGTCTGCCACAGCGATCCCTACTTTCTTTCCAATTGTTACTTCAGAGAATAGCCAGATCATGACCAATTCCGTAGCAGACAAATCCATTAAAATATGGCCTGGATTCCAGAGCTGTGTTGTCATTGATCCTGTCATTCTGTACTAGACAACTCCTTCCTTAATTCCTTAATGCTCCAAATCAGTCCCTCGCCCATTTTATTGCTTGTGGGCCATTAAACTCCAACTCCCAAAACTGAACATCACAGAGATACTCTTTTTAGTTGCCCTCTGTATTAAAACTGAGGTAGCTGCTTGAAATAGTATTATCTGAAATAGGTGTTTTCTTTAAAACAGCACTCTTGCCTTTAAATTTAGTTACTAACACACTTTCTCTCAAGAATAATTCCATTGCTTATAGAAGAGCCAGTTACTAGAATACTGTAATGTCAGAAACAGTGTAGTCTAATACCTATCTACTTAGAGAAGGGGTGTCCAAACTATAGTCCATGGGCCAGATCTGGCCCACAGTGCCTAATAATCCGACCCATGCCACTCCAGAAAGTGGAAGTTAAGCATGCCCAGGCATGTGCAAAACAATTTCATAAAGCACCCACAGCTGTCATAAACACGTTTATGGCAGCTGCTGGTGCATTTACAACAATGTTTTTGAGTGTGTGTGGGCACATTTTACTTCTGCTTCCGATGGGAGGAACCACATGACCGGCGCACTCAACCTAGTGACCGGCCTGCAGCCCAAAAATTTTGGGCACCCCTGACTTAGAGGCATGTGTCATTCTATTAAATAGGTAGTATTGCCATGTATATTCCAGATATACTTTGATTTAGTGTTGCAACTCTAGAACTGCCTTGTCTATGGAAAACATACAGGTACAGTACTGTATGTGTATTCTGCTTCACAAAAGGAAGGGTCATGTGTTGCTTTGTGCAATAGATTTCTATGCCATGTTCGTGTGGAAAGATAGACATTCATGCAAACAAGTTGTATATCATTTCTTGGGTAGAAGTAGTATCAGTTAAAAAGTTTATTATGCAAAAATCAGTATTCAATTCCCACTTTTAGAGGGAATTCTTCAGATAATAATGTTCTACTAACCAAAGTCACAAAATCTACCATCACATTTTGGTTACTCATGTACAACAGCCATTTCCACTGCCAGTTGGGTTATATTCAGAAGTAGCAGCACTCCAGAGACAACTTCCTTATACCACATCACTAACCTTCCCATCTAGGCTTATTATTCTGTTCTTTTAAAAAGCCAACACCTTAAATTTGTTGCAACATTTCCTTTATATTTATGTTACCTGTTCTAATTTATTGTTAACATTCTTTTCATGGTAACTGTTATTTCAAAATAGACCAGAATACTGAGGACACCACTATTGATGAATTGAGTTGCTCTGACAATACCAATTGTTGCTTCTGTCACTGTCCCACTATCATTTCACTTCTTTATTGTAACAGTAGTTAGATCAGCCTCCATGTGGACAAGATAAATCCCCTTTTCCTTCCAGATTAGTGAAGTACCCTGACTGAAAACTCATGTACCAGTTTCTCTCCCTTATAATTGTTCTCAGACAAAGTAGTCAGATAGCTTGTAGAGATCAGGCATATGCAAGAGAAGAAGCTATAATATTTTGTTCAATAGCATCTTCTAATTGGGAATTTGTAACTTCCCAGCACCCATCCCAGTTCACCTTCTGGATTGCTCACTATATGTATTCCATGCTTGCCTCAAGCCTTCGTTCCAGTACTGTATTTACTTCTGCTAGTTTATAATACACTTTCAGTTTCACACTCTTATTTTCTCTTGTTCTTCCCTTTCTATGAAAGTGCTTCGAGAATATCCCAAAACTGTCCATTTTAATCAGTACAGTACTGCACTATGCCTATGACATTTGGCACTCCACTTACCCTGGGGAAATAGAAAAATAGGCAACGTGTGTATCTCTTCCGTGCTTCTATTTGTCTCAAGTAGCTTACACTCCCCCACTATCCCAAACGTGGTTGGTTGTAAATGAGGCTCTCCTAGTTTCTATGACCTTTGCTTTTTGATCCTTTTGTCCTAATTGGCTTCTAGCAAAGATGAAATCAAGTTGTGGTGTCTTTCTCTCCTGGTGACTACAGAAATGTGTACTACTGTACTTTGCTTCTTGTGTGAAATTAAAGTCTTCTTTAGAAGGACATTATTCCTGGTTGTTTGTTGCCAAGGTTCTTTTCATTCTTTTGCAGATGGGGAGGAGTGTGGAGAGGGAGAAAATGTGTGATCTTGCAGCTCTTCTGAGGATTTGTGTTTAAAATTTATAGAGAGCCCAGATAGTTTGATTCTCATGTTTCTGCTTCATTATCTTGTTTCTTAGAGAGACTTTAATCTTTCTGACCATTGTGCATCCCTATCTCTTTCGCTTAACAGATGCTTAAAAGCCTTTGTCTGGATGTAGAGTAATTTAATAAAAAAGAGATTTTGACAGGGTCTGTTTGAAAAAAAAGTACTATATTGTGCTGTGACATAACTATGAGGCTACTTGATTGTGCATGGTGTTAATAACAAAATGAAAATGACTTTATAATGTCACTCTCCTCTGTTGATCATCATATGATTTGTTGTTTTATTTATTCTCTTTTGACCACTTGTAAAAGGTTGAATTTGAGAGGCTAAACATGTTTTTAGCCTGATTGTATTGAACTCCTTCTGAACTCCTTCAGACAAAATGTAACTTGACTATGAAATTAAATTCTTGCCAAGATATAACACAGAATAGTTCTTGTATATTTTAGAATGTGGAGAGGAGGGCAGGAGAGATGAAAAATATAGTGAGATGTCTAATGATAGATTGGAAAATTTTCTATCATAAAACCTGGAGTTATTTGATAATGTAGTAAAAAACTATGTACAGCCCTTCTGACATATTTATTTAATGATAATCCAAACTTTTGAAACAAAATACCTGTACAGTACATTTGTTTTGAACTTTTGAAACAAAATATAGATTCTTCTTGATGGCATTATAGCACAACTATTAATGCAAGCACATGCTTAGAATTCACCATGTGTTACACCCCAGCAGCCAGTGTTACTCCCCCAGTAACAAATTTGTGCATGTTTTGCTGTTTAAATTTAATTTGACTTCCTTGTATGCCAGTATTTTGGCTTAAAGATGGTACATAAATCTAAGTACTGTAAAGTCAAACCTTGCTTAAAGAGTAACTCGCTTAAAGAGCATAATTTTATCTGAATGGTTGCTTCGCTTAACAAATAAAACCAACCAAAAACTCGCTTAACAAATAAATCGGGGTTCACAATCTCCCCCATTAGTCATTTACAATGGTGTTTCGCTTAAAGAGCAAATTAGCTTAAAGACCAATCTTGTGGAACGCATTATGCTCTTTAAGCGAGGTACAACTTGTAATACATTTTAGATAGTTTGCATGAAGGCAACAGAGCTAAATTTAGGAAAGAACATTGTAATTGTGCCTGAAATATTCCCCTTCCTTGAATGGTCACCTGATTGAAGAAGACTGGCTGATTAAATCTTCATATACTGTACTGTATTTGCATGTGAAAAAAACAGTTCAAAAGAAAAAGAAACCTTCTCTAAAGCATATACAGTATCTTAGAGATTTTCTGCTTTCTTCTGGATGGAATCTCTCTTTTTAAATGAACCCACCCATCAAGAGATATTGTGCACCTTAAAGACTGCTGTACTGTATTTTAATGTGAACTTTCATGGATCAAGTCCCCTTACTCAGACAATTTTAAATGGTTCTTGCTATTTACAAGTGTTGTAACTCCTTATATTATTAATAATGGCTGTATCATATTGAGCTTCTGCTAAGCAGAAAATCTGCTGGCGTAGTAATACAAGATTACGTCAGTGCAGAGTACAAGTGGTGCAGTCTTTCATTATCCTGATGGAGCATTCTCCTTGATGGAAATTCAACAAAATACAAGACACTTTGGAAAACCTGATGTCTGATTCATCAGGGCTAACTTTGCAATGGATTTGGAGTTTTATTGCTTATCTAAATATTTCTTTGTTTACAAGTAAGGCCAATTGGCAAAAAAGGAATGGATGGGATGAGGAGCTTTAATAGTTCCCATATTTCTTCAGGGAAAATCTCCTGCCATGGACCTTGGATTGTGATTGTCCCAAGAACAACATTTTTTAAAATAATTCTCTCTTTCTGTCTCTCATAGTACTGTATATTGTTTTGGAAATATCATTGGATATTTGGGGAAGGGGGACTCCAAAAATATTTTACTGTCTGAGTTGAAATTAAAGCTGATTTAGTATGTTTTTTTTTTTACTTTGTATATTGCGATAAACAAGTATTGTACAGTGGTGCCTCGCTTAAAGATCATTATGTGTTCCACGGGATTGCTCTTTAAGCGTGTTTGCTCTTTAAGCAAAACATTATTGTAAGTGACCAATTGTGACTTCTGGCCGGGAGGGGATTGCAAACCCCAATTTAGTTATTAAGTGAGTGTTTGGTAGGTTTTAGTTGTTAAGCGAGGTGACAATTCAGAGAAAATTCTGCTCTTTAAGCGAGTTAGTCTCTAAGTGAGGCACTCTTTATGCAAGGTTTTACTGTATATACCTTTTGGTTTCTCCAACATTTTACAAACACAACCCAAACC
Organism: Furcifer pardalis; assembly: GCA_030440675.1. Taxonomy (NCBI): domain Eukaryota; kingdom Metazoa; phylum Chordata; class Lepidosauria; order Squamata; family Chamaeleonidae; genus Furcifer; species Furcifer pardalis. The sequence continues at coordinate 70,678,978 of CP126897.1, read as the reverse complement.
TAATTGTTGCTATTAACAGAATTGGTGCAGCTTCTTGATTATTATGGTCACTTTTTGCAGCCTTTCCAATCTGGAAAGATATGTGGGAAGAAGAACTCTATGTAATATTTGAAGTGTGGCTACACCATAAAGATAGATTTGTATAAAGTATATGTGTGTTTTTGCTAGCTATATTTATTCTTCATTTTTCCTTCACTAAGTTCAAGATGATATATACTCTCCTGTCTTCCTTAATACTCATAGCAACACTGACGAGAAAACTGAGGCTTTGTAGCTTGATGGAGTCTTAAACTTGGATCTTCCAAATCCCATTCCAACATTTTGTCTACTGTAGTACACAGGCATACCCCCCCCCCAAGTTCCTTCTAGGTGATTTCTAACATGGAAATCACTCCCCCCCCCCCAAACACACACACACACTATTAATGCAAGCACATGCTTAGAATTCACCATGTGTTACACCCCAGCAGCCAGTGTTACTCCCCCAGTAACAAATTTGTGCATATTGATAGAGCTATGAATCATTTTCTCAAGACTTCTTTTCTGGGCAATCTTTGTTGCTTCAGACACTATCAATATTCTACTTGTTTTCAAAATCAGACACTGTGCTATATTATACTGACTTCCTATAATTGATTTTCTGTAAGGTGAACCAGCTTGACTGCTGCTGTGCATCGGGGCGCTCACATACTGGTGCTTTTTCCTTCCGTATTTGAATAAACCTAAACATTTCAAGGCTTTAGGACATCATATGACCTCTTATTGTTGTTTGATGATGCATATTGAAGACAAACTTATTTCTGTGGTATGTTGATGTACAGTAAAACCTCATATAACACTAAAACCTGGTTCCACAAGTCTTCGTGTTATATGATTTTTAGTGTTATCTGATCCTCTATGGGATCCATAGAGATACATTGTAACCACACAGGCTTTCGCGGTTGTTATCTGAAGCATCCCATAGGATCTTAATGTTATCTGATGCAATTCTTCCCCCCAGATTCCTTAATGTTATGCGATTTTAGTGTTATTCGATACTAATGTTATATGAGGTATTACTGTACTAACTTTTCCATGTTAGGAGAAACAAAGGAAGGGGGGACAGAGGGAAATAAGTCAAAATATGATAGCATGTTAAAAGCTATCAGATCTACATTAGTGAGAGCTTTTGTGGATCAAATCCACTTTTTGAGAAGTAAAGAATTGCACTAATTTATACATGAATATTTAAAAGTTCTATAAAATAAAAAATATGGGACATATTGGCACAAAAGGCCAACTTCAGTTGCAAATTCAGAATGAAATTCAGTCAGTCTGTCTTCATATGGAAATTTTCCATTTTGTGCTTCTGTGTTTTACATAAAATCTTTAGACCTTAGATACATGGTCATTATTTTCTATTTGTCCACTTATGTTTATTTGTTTTCATTTAGCATCTAAGAAGATGTCCACTGAAGGGCAAAGAGTTGACGATAGTCCAAGCACTAGTGGAGGTAGCTCTGATGGGGATCAACGAGAAGGAGTTCAGCAAGATCAAGAAAGAGAACAAGTTCAGCCCAAGAAAAAAGAGGGCAAAATCTCTAGCAAAACAGCTGCTAAACTTTCCACTAGTGCTAAAAGGTACCGGTCTACTTCTCTCTGTTTATTTTTAGTCATTTTTATTTTAAAGAATATTGCCAATGGTGATTAATTAGACTTCTAAAATTTCTGTCATGCTTTAGTATTCTGCAAAGGCACATGTTTATTAAGCTTAATTAATATGATTGTAAGTAGTAATGGATGGCCTGACTGACTTGTTTTCTCATCAAATGGCTACATTAGAAGCTTGTGTGATAAATCTCCTCCAATATCTTATTGTTATTAAAATAGAGGGTGATTTATAGCTTTAACAGACACATTTGTGTGTGAGAGAGAAATGAGGGTGAGAGAGAGAGACTGATGTTCAGACTTGTCAGTGTAACTTACAGTTAATTAGCTGTAAGCATTTTGGGTACTTCAGTAATTCACCATGATGGAACACTGCAGTAATACCTATTCCTGCAAAATATGGTGATTTCTTTTCCCCAGTTGGTTAGGTAAAATAGTGGAACTGAAAAAGGATTTCATTTCATAGTGTTAATTTGCAGAATTTTTAGTATCTTTGGCTTTTTTACACCTCCCTGCCTCAAAGAGAAAGTATACTTGGAGAATAGCTTCCTAAGAAATCTTAGACTGTTGCATCAGTCACTGCAAGATAATGATTGGTGTGTTTAGACTCTGCACAGATGGAACCTGCGTTAATAATTTTTCCCCAGGCACATGGTAGCAGAAGTCTGAATAGAAAATTCAGATCCCGTTTCTAGGGTACTCAAACCAATCAAGGAGCTTAAAATGTTCTAGAGCAGGGGCGCTCAAACTACAGCCTGCGGGCCCAATTAGGCCCCTTTTTATCATTAAAGCAGCCTGTGATGAGCACCTGGGCTCACCATGGACCGTCCCCCACCTGACTTCAGCAGCTGTGGTGGTGGAGGCAGCAACCATGCTTTGTCCAGGCTGTTCCGAGCAGCCTCTTGCTTGGTCCCATCCCCTCAGCAGTCTTTGATAAAGCCGATCGCTGCTTCGGGAAAATTTTCAGAGCCTCCTGTGATTTAGAATTCGTGGTGCTAAGAGAGACCCCTGGCACCAGGTATACCCTTCCAGCGCCATGAATTTTGAAACACAGGAGGCTCAGAAAATTTCCCTGAAGCAGCAATCGGCTTTAGTAAAGACTGCTGAGGGAATGGGACCGAGCAAGAGGCTGCTCTGAGCAGCCTGGACAAAGCACAGTCGCTGCCTCCGCTGCCACTGCTGCTGACGTCAAAACTGTCAGCAGCAGGAGTAGCCCGTCTCTGGCCTACGCAGCTGTGTGCCAGGGGCCTGACCAGCCTGCTAAAAAAAAAGTTTGGGCATCACTGTTCTAGAGCATAGTAAAATTAAGGACTTGAATATTTTATAATGTTTTAAGACTTATAAAACAGTTACTGCTTAATAAAGATCACCACTAATATAATTATACTGACCTTATTCCTTGCCTCACTCTTCCTCTATATTAGGGGTTCACAATCTACGGCGCATGGGCCAGACGTGGCCCATGGTGCCATTTCATGTGGCCTGCCACCCTCACTCCCACCACCAGAAGTGTTGAAAACAGCCAAAAACACGCCATAAATGCACCCATGGCTGTCATAAATGCATTTACAACAGCCACAGATGCATTTTAAGGCAGTGTTTATGACAAGTGGAACCATGTGTCTGGCCCACTCAGCTGTCTGAGGGGGCATGATCAGGCCCACAACACAAAAACTTTGAGAAACCCTGCTTTATATTATTATCTCGCACTGGCAACATCAGCATGACTGTTGCTGGGAAATACTTCATATTTATTATAGAATGTATATCCTTCCAACACTTACTTGTACAGTTTTTGAATGTGGATTTCTTTGTTAAGCCTAGTTTGTTTATTCTTCATATTCTTTATCTTCAGTTATCATCAGTCCTTGCAGAAATCTGGGTTGCCAGATTCAGTTCTTGATTGGATCAAGCTAGGACATAAATGGTTTCAAGCATAATCTATAAGTACAGTAATAGCCCGCATAACATTAAAGCTTGGTTCCATGCTCCTTAACATTGTGCGATTTTTAACGTGCAATACATGTATCACACAACGTTAAACCCTATGGGATGTATCGCACAACGTGGCAGCTGCTTCCAAGGAGGCACCGCTTCTAATGGCCTCTCCATTCCCCGGCTAAGCCCTAGCCAGCCAGGCCAAGCCTGCTCTCCCTTCCCCAGGTGCGCTCAATTTAGATATTTGTTTTTACACCTGGATCTCATGGCTACTTTGATTTCAAAAAATACAAGCAATAAGTTCTTTCTATTCTATCCTATATTCGATTTATATCCCGCCCCAATCACGAAGTGCGACTCTGGGCGGCTTACAGGCATATCAATACAATATCAATACAATATAAAAACATTCAGTCAACATAATATCCATCAATACAATAAAAATATCATAACACACACTAAAATAGCACATGGCACATAGCAGTACAGTATCATATAGCAGTTAAATAATAATAGTTAACTAACTATATAGTTAAATATAGCAGTTAAAGCCCTCCACTCTGGCCGGTGGTGGGGTGGGAGGAGGGCAACGGCGACGGCATCCCGGGATCCAGCTGGCGGCTTTTAAAGCCCTCGACTCCAGCCAGTGGCGAGGGCGGGAGGAGGGCGACGGCGTCCTCTGGCCGGAGCTCCTGCCGGCAGCCCTTTTTCACTCCCCCGGACAGGTGTTTCGCGTCCGGGGAGGCGGAGATGTCGGCGGGGCCAGGAAGAGGTTGGGAGCGTCTCTGGCCGGAGCTTTTTCACTCCCCCGGACAGGTGTTTCGCGTCCGGGGGAGGCGGAGATGTCGGCAGGGCCAGGAAGAGGTTCAGACAATTGGTTTCTTGAAAAAAAAACCCAAATATTTAAAAGAGAAGATTCTAATTGATGTGTGCATAGTGCATTTTATCACATACTATTTATGATACTCTCATTTAAATCTTAAATGGACTGGCATAGGTAAGGAATATATTAAAAAACTGATTTATTTATTAAGAGATTGATTTTTTTAAAATGAGGATTAAGAATTATTTTAAATACATAGAAGATTAAACAGTTTTCCCTATACAGTATAGGAATGGTAAATGATGCTAGATCTCAGTGAAGGACATGTATTTAGCATACAAGCATCAGCTGCTGGAAAACAGTCTGTATTACAGAGGTTTCACGAGTGTTAGTTTCAGGGAAAAGCTGGGTAGATAAGCATTTTTAAATTGTGTCAGAAATTAAATTACCAGTTTTATAGATTTGAATCTTTTGAATAAACCATCTGCCTATGGTTAGAAGTATGAGTAGGGACAAAAAACCCTATCATAGTTGCTATTTAATGATGGTCACATATTATCAAAGGCACTACATCTTTCAGAACTAGAGAATAGAAAAAGGAACATGGTACAGTGTTATGCTCTACTTCTGAGGTTTTTGTGAGTGTCTGCTTGGCCAGTCTGTGAATAAAATACATCATTCTTCAGTCTCATCCAGAAGAGCTTTTCTTAGATTCTTATGCTGATGATTCTGGCCAGAATCTTATTACCCTTTTTTACTTACTCAGTGTTCTATTGTAAAAACAGTGAGACTTCTCTTGAAGCTTGCACAGGGTGCTATCCAAGTACCTCTTCATTCAAGCATATCCTTTGGAATCAGCCCCTTTAGGTGGGGTGATGGTCCCCTCAGTGGAGGAAATGCCCCTGGAAACCATCATATTGGGCCCAGCGACAAAATGAGCAGAGGAGGAACCACTTCACTATTTTGATTCCCAACAGTCGTCGAGGCTGAAGAGGTCATGCCAGATGGACTGGCTGTGAAAGCGCACCTTGTCAATATCCTCAAGGCTATGGCAGTCTATTACAGTCCCGGCATCAAATCCTGCATGTCTCATTTCATACATGCCACATTAGATGGCTCCTTGATCATAGTGTGTGAGTCACTTGATGGCAAGCTGGGATCCACTTTCAGCAAATTCACGCCAATGGCATTTTTCCTGAAACCATTCAGGAAAAAATGTATACGGTACTCAGACATGAGTAGCAGCTGCTGCCACCACAATATTTTAAAAATTTTTTGAAAGTTTATATGACAACCATGAAAGAGTTCAGTTTTAGCTTTTAAATTGCTCATTTTCAAATTGTACAAGCATGATAGAACTTGGCCAGTATTTAATATACTAAATATATAACATATAGTAATAACTGTGGGCTTGTTGAAGTATATAGGTTTTGTTGATGCAATTATGCCAGTTGCTGGGGCCTTAAATCTGAAAGTTAAAAAAGCAAGCTAGTTTGAATGTATCCAGGTGAAGTAAAACTGGTTGAGTAAGACAGGCCTGAAAAGTCGAGTCATGTCAAGTCAAACTACGTCATTATGGGTTTGGTCTTTTTTGGTTTTGGATGAGCACCATTTGGGATCATAGATAAAAGCCAGTGACCTTGAACAGTTGAACTAGAAAAAGATGTCTCAACAAATAATTGTGGTTAGCTGGTTTCTTTGAAGGATGGTAGTTTGATTTTCCAGTGAGTCCTACTGAACATTTAGTTTAATTCTCAAAAGGCATCTGGCTGTTTCTGTGCCACTGTGCACTGGTATATTTTAGGGACAGAAGAGATTATAAGAGAATCATCTTTAAAATCAGAAGATACTGGGCATGGTATGTTTTCATGGTGAGAAAGTATAGGCCAGGGATTCTCAGCCTGAGGGATGGATGTGGCCCATGGTGCTGTTTCATGTGGCCTCCCACCACCTCCACCACACCTGGAAGTGCCATGTGGTGGAGGGAGGGTAAAATAGCCATCTGGCCCCTGAAGTTGTCTGAGGGAGCATGACCTGGCCCCCAGCTTTAAAAGGTTGAGAACTCCTGGTATAGGGTGTGTGGAGACTTATGATCTATCTGAATATGAATCTTTCTTAGAAGGAAATTATATATTGGTAATTGAAGATTTAAAACAAAAGTTAAGCAGTTTATTTAGTTTTATATACCATAGTTATAAAGTGACATCTTGATTCAGAGGTCTCAAATTATCACGTTATTCATGTTGAACATAGATGGTCAAGAATATATTGATAGTAACTTTGGCAAATCTCAGCCTGTGTAAGTAGAAAGTGGTATACAGTCAAACCTCGCATAAAGAGTGCTTCGCTTAAAGAGTAACTCGCTTAAAGAGCAGAATTTTCTCTGAATGTTCGCTTCACTTAACAAATAAAATCAACAAAAAACTCGCTTAACAAATAAACCGGGGTTTGCAATCCTCCCCCACAATTGGTCACTTACAATGGTGTTTCGCTTAAAGAGCAAACTCACTTAAAGAGCAATCCTATGGAACACATTATGCTCTTTAAGCAAGGTACAACTGTAAATAGCTTAAAGCTCTTAATTTTTGAAAATGTAAAAAAAAATGGGTATTAGGAATTATTTTTAAAATGTACTTTTAAAATATATTGAGTCATGTTCAGTTTGGGATTAACTTTTGTACAGTAAAGCCCCTACTTACGTAAAAAGTCTGTTCCATATGATTTTATGTAAATTGTTTTTTACTTAACTTGAAGCAAACCCATAGGAAAAATGAATTTTTTACTTAACTCGAAGCAAACCCATATGAAAATGATATTTATGTAAATCGAAGCAACCTCATAGGGAAAATAGTTTTCTTATGTAACTAGAAGCAAACCCATAGGAAATTGTGTTATGTAAATCAGGACATGGTTTTAGTGCAAAAACCATTATGTAAGTTGAATTTTATGTAACTCGAGGCATATGTAAGTTGGGGTTTTACTGTACAGTATTTAGTCTGCTCCTGGCATACCATGTGTATTCATTAATAAACTATATGTATTTTGAAAACTTCGTTTAAATATTTCAATTTTGGGGAATACTTCTGACCCCTTTTCTTTCCTGATTTCTCTTCATGTTGTCTGTGAGTAGAAAAAGAGAAGAGAGGTTTCATTCTGCAGATGATTTGGCATATTCCTTACTTCACTTGCAGTGAGCAACCCCTTTTGTCCTCCCAGTGTGAAGTGTTGCTGTTGCTGTTGTTGTTTTAAACCATGCAGAGTGTTGGATTTGTTTGCCTGCTTTGAGTTCATTTGTCTGTTCCACTACTTTGCATAATAGTGGTTATCTCTTTTTGTCTCTTGCACCAGTGAACATTGGTATACTGAGAATACTGTTGCTCTCATATCTAACTAGCTTGACATGGACAGTACATGTAGCCCTTCACTCTGGTCCAGCAAGCTCTGATTATGGCTATAAACAGGTGCTTTTGAATTTTACTTAGAAGAAAATTCACTTTTATCAATTTTAAAATCTATTATTTTTGCACTTGACTCTAGTTAGAGTCTTCTGGGCAGTGTACAGTTTGTTGATCTGATGAGTTATATCATGTGAAATACATCATGATATACAGTAGAACCCCGCATAACGAAAAAACTCCATTCTGCAGAGCTCTTCATTATGTGGATTTTTTTCGTTATGCAAAGCACCATCAGCGGTACCCCGCATAATGGAGGGAAAATTTCGTTAACCAAGGTTCCCATTGAGCAGTTATACCTCGGCTACAGAAAACCCCGCATAACTAACTTTTTTTGTTATGTGAGGTATCGCCCTTGCCTAGCAAATGCTTCATTATGCAGATTTTTTCCTATATGAAGCATTTGTTATGTGGGGTTCCACTGTATATGTATATATTACATACCCTGTTTCCTTGAAAATAAGGCATACCTATGAAAGAAGCAGTAGCAGGATTTCTAAGCATTTGTGCAATATAAGCCATACCCCAAAAATAAGACATAATGATAGGTGTGGCTATGCAGTGTACGCACGGAGTGGTAAAGAAGACTTAATAAAAATAAGACATCCCCTGAAAATAAGCCATAGTGTGTCTTCTGGAGGAAAAATAAATATAAGACAGTGTCTTATTTTCGGGAAAACACAGTACCAATGTTACATACAGTGTTATAATACATAATAATGACTATCATGCCTTAATGCTCCTCAGATTACATTAGTAATCACTGTGGTGTATGTGGGGTAAATGGAAGAATTGAAATGAAGGCCTTCAAATTGCAGGGTTCCCATTTAAATATGTGACACTTTGCAACCATGTGCTGAATCTCTGACAATAAGAGATAAGCTACATGTGCTGAATCTCTGACAATAAGCTCTGGCTCATCCTGCATCAAGCTTTTATGTGCACTGAAGTTGTTACCCAAAGTGCATTACTGTACTTGATTCCCAACTCGTGTTTTGGATTAAATTCAAACCATTTTGGGTTGCTATTTAAGTAGATGTTATGTATGTTTCCCGAACCTGGTCACCTCAGTTGATGTGAATGGCTTTGTTGAACCCTTTGTCAACTTTGTTTGAAGTGACACTGTGTTTACCTTGTATAACTTGTGGCCATGTGACTGAATTGTAGCCCCTCCAAAAGCTGTTAGGCTGAAGCTTTCTTCGGGCTTAGTTACCATAGCAAGTGGTGGAAGATGGTAGGAGTTTCAGTCCAACAATACTGTGAGCACCATAAGTTGTTGACCCCCATATTATGACTAGGTAAACTTGTATTTGTTACTGGGCATATACCAGGCAGGAAGTTTGCAGCATTAGTGCACATAAACAATTTAGTAATACTGTATACTGAATCTAGAAAATTCATGGTTTGAAACCATTATCTATGAGTGTCATGTATAATCTTTTCTCCAACTACATATCCTCATCCTGAGACTAGTAGTGCATTGGGCTTGAATTTTTGTAACTGATACTTGCAAGTACAAATGTTTATTTATGTAAGTAATGGTCAGTTTGGTGGTCATTCCACATACTGTACAGGTTGCCCACTTATCTGTGGAGTTTACATTCTAAGAACTTCCATGAATACCTGAAACCACAGAAAGTAGTGAACCTCATGTTGCTACTGAATGCATATCTGAGTCATGCAAGAGGTGTGTGTGCTACTTATGCCTCCATTGATTTTTCAGGTGTGCTCAGGAAATGACACACACACACACCCAAAAAAACCACACACACACAAAATCTGGATCCTGTCAACATTACATTGTAGATAGTGACCTCTAGTAGCCAGCTTTGGTAACGTGCCTTGGAAATACATATTTCAAGAATTTTTCACTAAATATTTTAGGACCTAATAATAACTGAAACTGTGGATACTGACCTTGCCAGGGAGGGGACCAGTATGTACTAAAATGTGGTTTGTTTTCATCTTGTTTTTAGCAATAATTAAGAAAATATTTTCACTTTTCAGTTTGCGTTCTTGGCATTGTTTTGTCAAAAGATTGGCAATTGAGAATAATCTAAACACAATTGCAGAACTATACAGTGCAAGTGTTTGAATACAGTAATGCAACTTTTTAAGCACTCTTTCATCGTGGGATTGTGTGCTGACCAATGAGAAAGAAATATTTTTGTTTAAAATGCTACTTATTCAGTTGAAAAGGTGGAATACAGTACTGTATTGCTGAAATGTATGATAACTTATTAAACTCATAGGAATACATTTAGATTTAGCTGCAGATGAAAGTATAATTTTTCCATTAAACAATATGCCATAAACTTGTTTGTATAGTGCATCACCCTCCAAGCCTTAGTTTACAGTACTGTCATTTATAGTAAAAATGCATAAAAATATACAGTTGCCCAAAATGAACCAATAATGTCTTACTGTGCTACATGCTTTGTTATTTTCATCTGTTCACATTTATTCAAACTTTTTATCTTTATAGCCACACATTAGTATTGTAGGTTATTATTCTCATACAAGAATCCTTCATATTTTATCACATGGCCATATGTGCAGTACATGGTTTTCTGTACACTTTATTACATTCTGTTTTTCAGTGTATATATTTTAAAATATACTAGTCTCTTAAGATTTCAAGATGTTTTTTCCCATGTAAAAAGCTTCTATTTCCTCAAGATGCAACATTCTTTTCTATTTCTCTGTGGTTGTATGTTTAGTTTTTTCATTTATTATTACCTTTATGTTCTTTCCTTTCAATATATTTTGTTCGTTGTCTTTTACTGACACCATAAAGATACAAACATAATCTAAAAATAAAGCCACCGATAACAGACTCCTGTGCCTCGTTCAGCCTAAAATATTTTTGTTTGGGAAATATAATTTTATTGAAGAAGCCTTTAAAATTATGTATTTAAAAGTCTAAAAATATTTCATAAGTATTGGACTCTTGGAATCTAAAGTATGGTAAAATTGTGTCCCATTCTCAAGAGCTCCACAAGGAGAATGTGGACAGTTTTTTGTTTGGTTTGGTTTTTTAAAAAAGGCTAGGGATCTATTGGATACTTCCTTTGGACCCCTAAGGGACACACTTTGATCATTTTTTATTTTAAGCTAATGCAAATTTATAACTGAAAGTTATTGATTTAATGAAAGTTATTGGTTTAAAAATTCTAAAAAGGTATCCATATAGTCTGTTTCAGCATGTTGAGGAACAAATAAAAGAAACAGAACAAAACATTGTGACACTTTGAAGACTAATAGATTTTTTTCATTGTGAGCATTTCTGGGTCAAAGTCTGCTTATATTATGCCATCTGTATTTATACATATCCCGTGGTAGTGCAGGTCATGACCAGATGAGAATAGAGACTATAGACTGGTGTGATAATGCACTTTTAAAATAGGATTAGTATTATTAAGATATTAATTACTTAAAACTGCAGTTTACAGCCAAGGTGATAAGATGTCTGCTAGGTTTGGCTGCTACAGAAATGCCAAAAGTTCTTTGATCTTTATTTAAATCTTTTGAAATATGCTGGAGTTTGTTCATATAGTCTGCTTCCTCTGTTGTTTCAATTTCTGTAAATGTCATTTTTTAGTGATAGCGACTTTGACATGTTTAACAGTGTTAAGAGAGATTGAAGAGTTCTGTAACTGGCTTCCTATTCCTGAAGTCGCATTTTTCCTGTATAGAATGCAATTGTTAGAAGGTACACTGTTTTTGCTTCCTCTGTGTATTAATAGTTGTTGGTGTGTGCTTGTGTGTGAGAGAGAGACTGTACGCTAGTAAAAGCCATTTACCCAAAGCCTGATAGTAGGAAGGTTTCTTTATTTGTTTTTCCACCCATCTAAGGGAATCTGCTACCCTGAGTGGTTTCTAAATAGAAAAATAAAAGAATCATAATAACATTATAATAAGACAAATTGGATATAAAAGCAACACAGACAACCAGCAGTAAACAATAGTGTCACCAATGTCAACTATCAGTTTTATGATTTCCTTCCTTTCATCTGCGGAGGACCTGTCCAAATGTTTCTCTAAAAAGCATTATGGGCAGAATGGGTTTGTAGGACATTAATGATACATCTCTTAAGAGATGTAGGTGACTAGTAATGTTCATTGTTTTGAGTCTGTCTTGAAGCAGGTTATTTCAGAATATGAGTCTAGGTCTGTCAGTGCCCTTTTTACTATGTTGAATGAGTAGTATAGTTTGAAAAAGTTCTGCTTTAATCCAAACATTTCGAGTCTTTGCCCTGTGTTCTGTGCAAATTGGCTTATACAGTCAAACCTCGCTTAGTGAGCAACTCGCTTAACGAGCGGGTTTTTCAAAAAGCGAGCCGACTTGCATAATGAATATTTTCGCTATGCAAGTCAGACTTCCCCTATGGAAGCGTTTCTATGGGGGGAAACTTGCATAATGAAAAAAATTTTCACTATGCGAGTCTGACTTTCCCCATAGAAAACTCACATAGCAAACATTTCTATGGGGAAAACCTTGCATAATGAAAAAAATTGCTATGCAAGTTTTTCCCCTAAAAAAGCTCATTATGCGAGTTTTCCCATAGGTATTTTCACTATGCGAGTCTGACTCGCATAGCGAAAAATTAACATAGCGAGCAGCCTTACAGAACAAATTAAATTTGTTATGCGAGGTATTACTATATCAGTGAGTTTGGTAGTCAGTTAACTATGCATTTTCACTGCCCTGTGTGGTGGCCTGGCCAAAAGGATGTTATATAAAATGAAGCAGATGGACAGACTTGGTTGTATGTTCTGTATAGAAGCTGGCGGTGTAAATACAGTCAAACCTCGCATAAAGAGCGTTTCGCTTTAAGAGTAACTCGCTTAAAGAGCAGAATTTTCTCTGAATGTTTGCTTCGCTTAACAAATAAAACCAACCAAAAACTCGCTTAACAAATAAATTGGGGTTCTCAATCCCCCCCCCACACACACAATTGGTCATTTACAATGGTGTTTCACTTAAAGAGCAAACTCGCTTAAAGAGCAATCCCGTGGAACGCATTATGCTCTTTAAGTGAGGCACCACTGTATATGAAATTTTTGATAGGTTTCCAATTTACCATAGTGTTTATAATCCCCTTCTGCATCTAGACCAGAGGTCAACAAATCTGGCTCTCCAGGTGTCCTTAGACTTCAGTTACCAAAAGCCCAAGTCAGTACACCTGCTGATTAGGGCTTGTAGGAATTGATGTGTAAGAACTCCCGGGCCTCGTGGCTGGCCAAAAACCACCGCAGGCGCCCGAGGCCCCACCATTCCCTGGCCAGGAAGTGATAAAAGAACTGCCAGGCCTCATGGTTGGCAGAAGACTGCCATTGCTGCTGCCTCAGCTGCCCAAGGCCCCACCCTTCCCTGGCCGGGAAGGGATAAAAGAATTGCTGGACCTCATGGTCTGCCAAAGACCACCATTGCCACTGCCACAGCTCCCCGAGGTCCCATCCTTCCCTCAACATAGGCTCCGCCCACCGTGTGGTAGTGAAAATTTTTGCTACCCACCACTGCACATAGATATCTACCTAGTCATTTTGGTCATCTTCCATTAAAGTTTTTACCTAGATTGCTTTTCTGCACACTGTTACTTTCAAATAAAGATGTTGTTGGCCCTCATATTTTTAACTTGGATAATTTTTGTTTCTAGTTCTTAATTTGTGGATATTTTCTTTTCTGCATTTGCATGCTTTTAGTCTTTCCTTGTTCTTTTATAATTTAAAATAAAGGTACAGTATTCAAATAACAGCTTCATCCCCAGATTCTTTACTTGCCTTTGGCATTGCATAATGTAATGTTGATGAATATCTGCCTGTGCTGCAGACTGACTGCTGACTTCTGTGCATAACGTAGTTTCAGATAGATTAATTTAGTAAGAATAAACATAATTCATAAGTCCAAACCAGGACAGTAAGTCATTATTTATTCACAGTATTTGTACTATTGTTGAAGTAATATCTTTCAAGTCACTTTTAATAGTAAAAGAATATTAAATTGTGGAAAATTAATGTTAAGTGATTTCAGATTCTTTTACACACTCCAGCAATAACACATTGAAACAATAATCATTATTTGTGGGAGGCAAATAAGACAGCTTCTTGGTAACTGCTTCCAGGATGTAGAATTGCCTTCCAAAGGAGTCTAGGCTGAATTTATCCCCATTTTTCTAGTTTTGATTCAGGCAAGCTTCTGACAACTCACTGATGAGGAAAGGGCTTTTAATGGGATTTTTTTTAAGTTCTGAAATGTTTTGTGTATTATGCTAGTTTGATTGTAGCTGTATATTTTGTGTTCTTTTTGTATTGTTGTTAGCCGCCCACAGTTGCTTAGGCAAGTGGGGCGGCATAAAAATCGAACAATTAAATTCAATTAAATTCTTCCTTAACGTGTTTTCAGATTATTTTACAGTTATATTTAAGTTGGTTGTTTCTTTATTAGTACAGTATGATGATCTTTTAAAATGTATTATAATATGACTTAGTAATTTTCATTCTATCTGATTTTTAATCATGGTGTCAATTTTCTTGGGTCCAGAACTAGAAGAAAGATGGAAAATAAGTTGTATTAATTCAAGTTTAAAACTAGATAAGTTGCTGTTTCTCAGGCCACTTGAATAGGCATCTAGAAGATCCACAGTCATGATGCCATGCACTTCCATTTACTTGGTTGTTGAACAAGCACTAAAGCTGTTCCTAACAGTGAGTCCTCTGTTGAGGATTTTGTGGGTTGAGTGGAGAAGTTATGAATATGTTTCACTACAGTTGTACTTGATCTATAATAAAGTACAGTAAAACACTGGATAACGATTGGATCAGATAATGCTAAAATCGCATAACGTTAAGTAATCTGCGGAGGAGAATTGGATCGAATAACGTTAAGGTCCTATGGGATGAATCGGATAACAACCACTAAAGCCTGTGCGGTTACAATGTATCTCTATGGAGCTTTAACATCTGATTCATCCCATAGGATTTTAACATGGATCGGATAACACTAAAAATCGGATAACACCAAGACTTGTGGAACCAAGTTTTAGCGTTATCCGGTGTTTCACTGTATACATTTTTGGAATGGCATTGTGTTGGAACAGAACCATGTTTCTGAGCTGTATTTTAGAATAAACATTTTTAGAATTGGACTATTAAATATAAGATTAAAAATCTAGGTACATAAAATATCCCTGACTACTTAACCATATAATTGGTGATGGAGTATTATTCAAATGATTTCTCATCTTGTCCATTTTTGCAATAGCTAGGGCTTACATTGACATTAACTATGACTAATGCTTACTGAGGTTTGCTATTACTGTAGTCAATGTTTTGTGAATAGTTTGAGATTCATGCCCTAGTTTCAAATTGTGATTGACATTTAATGTTAGTAAGCATGGATTTTTAGATTTCGCTCTCTCTTTACAATTAGCACAATGGTTAGCAAGTGAGAATTCCAGCACCAACACACACAAAAAGTCCTCAGAGGAATTTCAGTACTTACGCACCTGAGACCCAGCGTCGTCTTTCCAAAGGGAAAGAATAGATAGGACTTGCTAAATTTCATTACAACTACAAAGGATTGAGGTATCAACAGTCTGTTCATTAGCCTCTATATATGTCAGCTTCCAAAAAGCTATCAGTTCCTCTGCCGACGCTGCAGAGAACAACATACTGAGTCTCAGGAGTATGTGTGCTGAAACTACTGTGTCGCCTTGGATTTTTTGTCTACAGAATGCCTGAGTTCTAGCTGAGAAAAATGCTGCTGAATTATGGTAGTTGTAATGAAAAAAAATCTGAAAATCTAATTCCTATATGTTAGTTTAGCATATAAACAGACTATAAAGGCATGTAAAGCTATAAAGTTTTAAGTACTGTATAGCTAAGGTTACTGGATGATGAAGCTGAATTTTTTTTTTGTTGGCCTTTAATCATAGATTGTGTTCTTAATGTTGGAGCCCTGTATTAATTGCAATTAGATCATATTCAAAGCTCTGGAGCTCAGTTTAAGGCCTACTAAATTTTCATTGGGACTTAAGTGCGATTAAGTTAACCTTTAAACTAATCATTTATGTTACACTGGCCAAAATCCTGTTGCATACTGAAATGCCAGGCTTATGTTACCATCTTCTGACCTGCTTTTAACATGCATGGCTAAATGTGAACTTGGGATATCTTCTGGTACGTGCCAATGTTCTGACTCTCCCCCCCCCCCCAAAAAAAAAAAAAAAACCCCAACAACACACAACCTGGAGGAAGAATTTAGGATTATTTGTTGTCTATCTTTTCTGACAGGGGCAGGCAGAGAAAAGGATTAAGAGTTTACATTCCATGCAAAGCATCCCATATCAAAGGTTCACGGTTTGTCTGGTGCAACCGCATACATGTATGAGCATGGTTCTTGTTCATAGTAAGCTATAGTTTCGTTTAGGTTTGAGATTTCTGGAATTTATTGAATATCGTCTCTAGAAGTCTGCAGAAATTCTCCCTGCCAGATCTCTGGCCTTCTGTCAAAAAATTAAAGTTTTAAATTAACTTAATGTGAATGTCTTTCTTCTAAAGTGGAAACTAAAAATTATGTGAGGCATATGCCAGATATGTCTGTATGCCTCTTCTTGACCATAGCCAGTAAACAAAATTGAGGAGTTATATTTGGAAAAGAATAACATTAAGATTTTATATTTGTTGTAAAAAATAAAGGTACTGTATACTTCTTATTTCCTGGAGTCAACTGGCTCATTAATAGAATAGAAAGAAACCATTAAAATTCTTTTGTTTTAACTTCTGTTTCTTTTTTCTCAAGAATTCAGAAAGAACTTGCAGAAATTACATTAGACCCTCCTCCCAACTGTAGGTGAGTTTGAATGGATTTTATTTATTTGGAATATATGTGAAAATTCTACTGGAGGTAAATCTTGCCTTTTTCTTCACTCATTATTTTTCTGGCATAAAGGTCTATTGTAGTTTTTTACATGGTTAAGAATTTTCATGATAGGAATAATGGTAATGACATTGATAAACATATCAGTCTAGATCTGTGTTGCTTTTAATTATTTTCTGAGACACTTTGATGGTAGTTATTGATGTGTTGTTGATCAATGGTTATGTTTATAATACAAGAGTGACGCTGATTGCAGATTTGTAGTTTTTCCCCAACACTTCATAGACATGGTGTTGCAGGAATGGGTTTTGGTATTTGCATTTATTCTTTTGAATATTTTTTTAAAATTGCTCTTTAAAGCCAGTTGTTTTATACAGGTGCTTCCCCCCCCCCCAAAAAAAATAAAATATCTGCAGTGGATACATTCCAAGATTATCTGCTGAAACCATGAAAAACACAAATCTGTATTTAAGCACACATACATTGTTATAGTAGAGAGAGAGAGAGAGAGAGAGTGTGTGTGTGTGTGTGTGTGTGTGTGCACAGATGCCTATGTTATACAGATGTGCTAAAAATGGCTGCTGTTAAAAACAATATAAATATATTCAATTACATGGTTGCTATCAAATTCTCACTCTGTCTATCTAATCCATTTTTGTACTGCCCATCTGACTTAAATGTCACTCTGGGTAGGAACATGACAAATAAAACGTATATAAAACTGTCCCACAGCTCTGTAACCTTCAAATATGTATTTACTGTACAACATCCACAAGAGATAACCAAGTAATAGGTGGCAGAAAACTAATAAACAGGAATGGAAACAAAATTAACTCACGCGCAGGATATTTGCAAATACAGTGATACCCCAGATAACGATTGCATCGGATAATGCTAGAATCGGATAACGATGCAAGTTTTTTCCAAAAAACTTGCATCGGATAACGATTCTTAGCGTTATCCGAGGCAATGGTCTGTTGGTGTGGGGTGGTTTGGGTAGAACAGTGTTTCCCAAATGCTGGTGTTTGGACTTCAGTTCCCAGAAGCCTAAGCTAGTATATTGACTGATCAGTGCTTTGGGGAATTGACTTAAGCTTCTGGGAATTGAAGTCCAAACACTAGCATTTGGGAAACACTGCGGTAGAACTACCCAATCCACCCCCCACCCTCAGAGGTCTCTGCGACTGCAATAGGGTCAGGGAAAAGCACGCGCCTTTCCCCCGACACTACTGCAGTTGCAGAGACCGCTGCGGATGGGGGGTGGCTTTAAAGGCAGGGAGGAAAAGAAAGAGACCTGATCAGGTCTCTTTCTTTCCCTGCCTGCCTTTAAAGTGGTTTGTCCCTGAAGTCAGGGCTTTTTTTTTTTTTAGCGTTGTTCGATGCATGCATCGGACAACACTAAAAATCGGATAACGTCATGACTTGTGGAACCAAGTCATAACGTTATTCGGGATATTACTGTACTTTATTAAAAGGTTCTGTCTTGGCCACCTTCCAATAAACAGGAAAAGAACGTATTACAGAAGAGTGTTCCATAGTTATGGTGCCACTGCTGAGAAGGCTCTTCCTGGTAGAGGACTTCATAGCCTCTCTTGGAGTAGGCAAATGCAGGCCACACACTTGAGAAGAGGTGGTTCTTCTTTATTGTTTGTTAGCCTGTGTGATATCCTGATGGATACTTAATGATATTAAGAAACATTAAGCTACTGCTTCCTATTTCAGATTTGAACTTTATTTTGTAGAATCTTTCTGTGTTTGGTTGTTTGTTTCGGTCAAAACTATAATATAGTCATATTACGTTTTGAAGTCCTTTTTCAACTACTAGGCATTGAAGTAGTCTTGGATTAATGGTGATAAAACATACCGTATTTCAGGCAATTACAGTAGATATTTTTCTGGAGATCAAACATATTACTTTCCAATTATTTAGTAACTGAAGATTTATCAATGTAGTTAAAAGCTGTTTGGATGACAACATTTACCGGTAGTTGCTATTGTTCACAAATGCTTATTCATGGATTGATTTCAACTGAGCCCAAACCTGTGTAAAGTATTGTAATCTGGGGAAAAAACTTGTTGGTTTTGGTATAGAAGATTTTATTATAGCATGCAGAATGTTGTTTTCTTTGTATCATAGTACTCTTTTGTTTGCTATCTGTTGCTATTGTAGAAAAATGTGTAGTAGATACAATTTCAGCAATAAAGGATGAAAGTGTGTTTTTAAAAGTAAAAATGTAACTCATTTTAGTGAGATCAAGTTTTTGCATTTGTTTTTGACTTTTGTCAAACTATTGAATTTGGATCTCAAAAGCTTTCATCATTTTAATTTTAAGTGATCCAATAAGGCATTGCCTTCCTCCTGCATTGTTTAAATTTTTTTGTAATTTGAATATGGATCGCACAGCTAATCTGCCTTGTTTGTCTATTGAACATCAGTAACTTTATCTTGCGTGTTCCCAGGGAGTGATGATCACAAAATATATGTTTCTGAGCTTTTCCATTGCTAATAGAACTCTTGATTTCAAAACACTGATTGGAGTTGCAAGACATTGTGAATCTTTATGATCTGTTCCCTATGGACCCCACTGTGCACATTTTCTTGTTGTATTGCTTCACTTCCCAGAATCATTACTTCCATTCTAAAATATTCTGGTTTCTGAGAGCAAATATTTTTGTTGTCAAGCTGTGGCTTAAATCTGAGAGAATAAATGTGGTTCCTTCACAAGGTGGTAGGTTTCAGGATGGGCAACAATGGAGGAGAAGAAAATTTGCTTTTTGTGTGTAAGGTGACTTTAAAGCATGGGCACCTATTTCTATCCTTTGTCAACTATTTCCATGGCTTACTAATTCAGTGTGAAAGTGCAGTTTTATTGTGTTCTTGCAGTTTTCAAAGCCAGGAGGAAAAGGAGGGGATGGAGAAAAATAGCAGATGCACATACAGTGGAACCTTGTATAACCGGGGGGGATCGTTCTACGAGGCTGTTCGCTATGCAGTTTTTTTGTTATATGAATTTTTTTCACGTAACAAAAATTCCTATGGAAAAACAAAAACTTCTGTGGGGGAATTCGCATAATGAAAAATTTCCATTATGCGAGTTTTTCTGTAGAAATTTTCATTAGAGTTTTCCCCATAGAGAGCGCTATTTTTGTATAGCGAAAATTTTCGTTATGCAAAGTGCCATGTTTTTTCAATCTCTTTTCATTATGCAAGTTTTTCGCTATATGAGGCATTTGTTATACGAGGTTCCACTGTACTTTGGCAAGGCAGGAAGTAGAGGAACAGCTTTGTGATCTGTGAGCCTGGTTGCAGAAGCACCAACAGCAGTAGTATAGAGCCTTAAAAAGCTCCTCATGCATCATTTGTGCTGCATATAACTCTATGTGGAATGCAAGTCCTAGTAGTAATGGTAATAACTGCTGCAGTGGTGTGCTCATTTTGCTTCTGTCAGCCATAGGAATTTTAATCCGGTCCTAAACTATCATTATTAGCTGATTAACCAAGGTCTTTCTTGACTCAGAAATGATTTACCTCCATACTTTTCTCTGTTTCCACAATTGACTATCTCTCCCCCCCCAAAAACAAACAAACAAACAACAACAACAACAAAAACACACACACACTCCGGTTTGTGCTTTTCCAAACTCTGGAATAGTAAAGGACTGGTTTCTGACATTTACCAAGAGCCTTGTCTCTGGTTTTGGTTCTGAATCCCGGATAATGGGATACTATTTAGCTGGCAGACCTATTTGTACAGCCAGTTTGATTAAACTAATTCTGATTATTAGTGCCACATATTTCAGGCTTCTTGTACATAAGATTTGGAAATGACTAATCATAAAAAAGATTGTCATTATTTGCATATGTCAAATAGTAAATACCCTATATGTGAAGAGTAAAAAATAGTCATTGAATTGGGATGACCTTTTCTGGGATGACCAGATGAAAAACAGGACAAAGTTCCTGTGTCTTGAATAGTTGCTTAGAAGAAGATATTTCAGCAGACACAGCCTTTAATGTGACATCTGAAATTTCCGCTGCCTCGTGCCTATTAAACAAAACTGCAGGAGCCCTGTCTGATCAGTCTTGGGTTCATAAAGAGATTACTGATACTTTTTTCTCGTTTGTATAGGTGAATCTGTCTCCAAATTTGAAGTACCTTTAATTTCAAACAAAAATTGAACATACAAAAATTGAACATGGTCATGGACTGCTGCTCTACCCTGTGGTTGCATTTTTATTTTTTATAGTCTCACCATCTCTTGTGATCTCGTCATAACTATGCAAGTGAATATTGCCTAATTATATCTATAAAATTTCAGTTTTCTTGGAGTGAATGCAGAAAGTGAGAAAATGTATATAAAAGCGGCAATTCTGGTTTACAGTTCCTTTGGGGAAAATAATGAAATTTTGCACAGTACAGTACTACTAGGCATTTTGTTTTAAAATGGGAATAATACTGCAAGTTATCCATGCTTATTAATCACCCGAGTTTAACATGCAGTTTCATTGAGACATCGATGTCTCTTCACACTGTGCTCAGGTGTTTTTCTCCTTTATTCTCATAATTAGTTCTGCATTTTTCATCCAAATAATTTGTAAATGGTCCCTTGTAAATTAAGTTCACTCATGTAATTTATTTTCTTCCTAGGTTTTTAAATGCTTTCAGCTTTTTCAAAAATAGCTTTCAAATATTTTCCTCACTTCAGCATTAGAACTACGTATAAAAAGAAAGAGTAGTCAACAACCGTGGTTTATATAAAAAGGAAAGGAAAGACAAGTCAATAATAACATGCTTTTATCTTAATCTGTCATAAGGGGACTATCCTGTCAGTATCTCACGCCAGTCTAAAATAAATTTGACTATTGACTGTTATAGAGGTAGCTACTGATTTATCATTGGATGAATTAATCCAGGTCAAAATCTGACTTGCTAATATAAAATGATGTAAGATTGCCTTCATAAATTGGCTTCTTAAAATTATGGTGGTTTCAGTTAGCTGCACTTTTTCCAAATAAAGATGGATCCTGTAGATCAGGGACTTCTGTTGTAATTATAAAACCAAGTCACTGCAGATTTGCAGCTTATAATGGCCTCTTGATTCCTTTTCAAATTAAATATGATTGACCTGTTTTTATATGCCTAAATGTCATTGTTGTTGGTTAACAGAAACATTACTGTTTCCTTTCCGAGATGTTTGTTAAATAAAATTACCTGGGCATGGGAACAATTAACTGTCTTTCAACCTCTGCCCTTCCTGATGTTTTTGGGCTAAAGCTTAGCCATCGTAGCCAATGGTAAGGGATAATGGAATCCAACAAATCATGGAGGTTACCTACTTATGGTAAATAATATTAGTTAAACCGGCCATGCAGCAAAATAACATCAAACTTCCTTGCAAAACAATTACAGGTATAAGGCAGGCTGCATTTCCTGATTTCCAAGACAGTTCAGATAATCAACCAGCCACAGAATGATTGTAGATGTGTGAGGCAATGTCTATGTAGCTCTTGGATCATATTCATCTTACTTAAAATACTATGATGTTTTAGTTCATAAAAGAAGGGTGCCAATTAGCATATAAATTCCCTGATGTAATGTGATATTTCTCATTCAGTCAGATTAAATTGTAGCAGATTTTCTGTGGAAATATTCAGTAGTTAATTGTCAGTAGTGATTCTTACATTTTTTGGCTTCTGGACTGTATCAAGTTAGTTGACTTTTTGAATCAGTGGGATTTACATATGTGTTGACTTACCATTTCTCTGTTTGGGACCACCAATTGGATTTAGGCCTTTCTGCATCTGTTCTTATTTTGCTTATTTCACTGAGGTGAAGGACTGTCATGTAACTTATAATAAAAATTGTTGAGATTTTGACTGTTATAACTTCAGTTGTATTTTGATTCTGAATCTTTCATCGGGGCCAAGGAAC
The DNA here is from genome assembly GCA_030440675.1 of Furcifer pardalis. Classification (NCBI taxonomy): domain Eukaryota; kingdom Metazoa; phylum Chordata; class Lepidosauria; order Squamata; family Chamaeleonidae; genus Furcifer; species Furcifer pardalis. The sequence goes on along the minus strand of CP126897.1, from coordinate 70,656,301 downwards.
GATTCATTGCTCAAGAGTAGATCATTTTCATTTCCACTGAGTTCCAAAACTAATTTGATATGAGGTAGCATCAGAAGTCTTTTGTAATTATTCCATTATTAAAAACAAGAAATAGAAGTCCTCCAAAGAAAAACAAATCATTCTAATCTAAGTAGAATGAATAAACAATAGGAATTGTTCCTCTGCAGGATTTTAAAATAAAATAATTGTACTGTAAATGAATATGTTTAGAAAATGCTAATCTATGACAAAAAAATGAAGGAATATTATACAGTATTAATTAACTTCAAAAATATCTCTTTCACTATCTTGTATTATGTGACTACTTCAATTAACAGGAATTAACCAGAAAATAGTCTATGTAACTCATAGTTAGACAAGCAGTTGAAAATTTGCATTAATAGAACTCATATCTAGTAGGCAGTTCAATAAGTCAGTATACAATTATTTGCACAGTCCTTTGCACAATTAGGCATGAAACTGGCATACCTTTCTGCAAACATCTGCAGTAGTAACTTTAATGCTATGCCAAGTGCAATTAAGATTTCATACATTGGTTAATGTCAAATTCTGAACACTGGACCTTTGGACATGTTTGTTTGTTTCATGTGAACACATCATTTGGGGCTTGAATTTGTTTTATGTGTTACCAGCATATTGTAATGTAATCTGGAACCACAAGCAATCTGTTTCATCCTTTGTCCCCATGGGATGGTGCAGAAATATAGCAGTTCATATTGTAGAACGTTTTCACACACTCTTGCCCATTGCTACTTTCTGCCTGTTCTGTTATGCCATTGATAAAAGGAAGAGGTCTCAGGTATTGCTCTTTTAAAGAGTTATGGCCATACCCTTAATGATACTAATATAACCTAATATACCTCTGTGTTCAAATAACAGAATCTTGCCTTTTCAGAAATTTGTTTGCTGAGCAAGGTCACTTAATTTTGGGATTAATTTTAACCTTTCTCTCCTGAACATAATTACTTATGCCCTGTCGGAAACAACTTGTGTTTTGCCCACTTTCTAAAAAAGCATTCATTTCTAAATTGGAAGACTTTTTACATGAGATCAAAGCCATCATTACAACTGTTACGAGGCTTAAGGTTGCACAGAAATGTTCTACATAGAGCTTTGATAATAGGACTAATTTGAGCCAAGTTAAATATTGCTTGTATTTTTACAGGTTGTAACATTCACTTACGGTATTACTTAACATAGATGCCTGCAGCATACATAAGACAAAAATCAAGTTTTTAAGCAGAATTCTGAAATTTAGAAAAGGAAAGGTTTGTGAGTTTAAAAAGCTGCTGATTGTAGCCTTATCTTAACTGAAGTCTGGTGGGTGTTTCTTAATGGAAAGTCAGTCTGGTTGTAATGCTTTCTACAGTTGAGCCTTTTCCTCCTCCTCCTCCTCCTGCCGTATCTGAATCTGAATGTTGGCAGTCCTTATGGTGATCAGCCATGAGACTGTGCTGAAAATATAATGCAGTGGCCTTTCATCTGCCTTCCACATTTCAGCATGACACCTGTACTATTGATCTAGTTCCTCAAGTTACTTTCTGGTCCTGAGCCCTTTTGGCACACAAAGTCCTCACCACCCCCAAGCCAGTATTGATGAAGCTGGTGCCCTCCATCAAGATGGATTCAAGTGGGGTTTAATTCACTTGAGGACCATCACCCTTTCCTGTGGGACTTTGGCACCCAAGGTCATTAGTCATCAGGATTGTCAGGTTAATTAACCGCTGCCTGACACTCAGTGTTCAGTCACTGGCAGTATGGTCTACTCTATTACCATAGCAGGATAACCTGGCCAGACTTTTCCTTCCAAGTAGTATTAATAAAACAGGCTTGGAATCTACATAAAAGTGTGCTTCATTCTATGCCAGTCTAAATAGATTTAAAAATAAACTTATGAAAAGAAATGTTTGCTTTCTAACAAATCATAGAGCCTGTCCAGACAGGCATATAGTTCACTATTAGAAATGTTCTTGGTGTTGGTCGGTTCAAATTAAATTACCACATCCACATGTGAGTCACAGAGTGTTTTGCCCTGCCAGTTCAGACTTTTGTAAAAAAATATTTTCTGACAAAATTCTAGGGCTTCATTCTTTTATGAGCATCTGATTATCCTGCCTTATAGTCCATGTGGACAATTTGTTTACACTGAAACATAGCTGTAGCCAGTTTTATCTGAGGTCACAACCCTATGATATATGTAGTAGTTTGTGACATTTAAATGGGTGATGGAAAAAGCACTTACTTTATTTTCCTACCTGTGTGTCTTCTCTAACTTTTTGACACTATTTCCCTAATGGACACAGCACAGTGCTAGATACACAAGATTCCATGTGGTCATATGATAATGAATTGTCGGAAGCCTATTGAATGAGCAGTGTGAAGGTAGGTACAGTACTTGTAGGAAAACATACATCTGAAAACTAATGAACAAAAAATTGTTGGTGATGCTCTGTGTGTGTGTGTGTCACATAATTTAAAAACAGACAAACAAACAAAAACAAATGCTTGTGGCTTAGTGAATGATAGGTGCAAAAAAGGGCAGGAAGGTGAATGTCAACAATTGAAAAACTAGATCTAGATAAACAAGATCAAAATGAAGATAAGAACTTCCTCAGGGTGAAAATGCCTCTTCCCAATTCTCCTGTCTAGAATTGTACTGTACTTGTCTGCTTTCCCAATCTTCTGAGGTGCTACTAAGCATTTAGGTTTGGGTTGTTCCTCTTTCAGCCAGACATGAAATGTTTGATTTTATAAGATTGTATCTATAGACTAGGGGTTTCCTTGGGGACAATCACCCTTCCCTGTGGGCTTCACCAAGGCAATCAGTCCTCAGGGTTGTCAGGTTAGTCGCTGGCAGTATGGTCTACTCTATTACCGTAGCAGGATAACCTGGCTCGATTTTTCCTTCTAAGTAGTATTTCAAGACGGGCTGGGTCATGCTCTCTCAGTCAGCTTCAAGGGCCAGATGGCCATTTTGCTCTACCTACACGATGGGGTGGCCATTTTGTCCCAACAGCTTTAAAAGGGTAGCCATTTTATTTCTCAAATGCCCTTGGAGGGGTGTGGGAGCCACATGAAATGGTGCCATGGTCTAGATCCAGCCCATGGCCTTAGGTTGGGAACCCCTTCTATAGACTTTAAACTTTCAACTGCCTGAAATAATATTATAACCTATTTTTTATTAATAATTTTCTAATTACAAATAACTTGTTGAAGTGCTATTTTTAGAGAACTGACAAATTTGTAAATTTTAAAATACTTTGGGGGGAAAATATGAATTCTTGTTTATCTTCCTATATGCAATAAAGAAGTTTGTTCTAATTAAACATCTGTAGCTTTCTGCGAGCATTTTCAAGCATCTAATTAGATACAGCTTTATTTGAAAGCACAAGTCAAATGGTCTTAAGAAATTTACATGAAATTATTTTTAATTTTCATTTTTACCTTGTTCATTTATTCTTTTCAAGTACAGTAATACTCCGTATAACGCGAGTACCGTATATCGTTAAATCCGCATAACGTTACAAGATTTTCGGAAACATCTTGTATCGAGTAACGCGATTTTAACGTTACACGAAACAGTCGTTCTTAGCAGCAGGGTGGGTGGAAAGCTGAACGGGGTTCTCCGTTCAGCTTCCCAGCCACCCTGCAGCTACGGAGGCAGGGGTGGGGTGGCTGGAAAGCTGACGGGGGGCTCCCCCATCGGCTTACCCACCCACAGCTGCGGAGGCATGGGCGGGTGGCTAGGGAAGCCGACAGGGAGTCCCCGTCAGCTTCCCCAGCCACCCTGCAGCTGTAGATCGGGTCCTCTGATCTCTCTGGAGGTGTTTCTGGGCTTCCCCGACGTCCTGAGCCAGTGCAGGAAGCCAGAATGTCAGATTTCGAATCCCGATGTTCTGGCTTCCTGCACTGGCTCAGGACGTCGGGGAAGCCCAGAAACACCTTGGATCGGGTCCCCACACCTCCCTGGACCCGGCGGGGGGGTCAGAGCCCCCAAAATTGGTAAAAAAACGTCCGTTTTTTTTACCAATTTTGGGGTTTCTGACCCCCCCGCCGGGTCCAGGGAGGTGGGCAGACCTGATCCAAGGTGTTTCTGGGCTTCCCCGACGTCCTGAGCCAGTGCAGGAAGCCAGAATGTCAGATTTCGAATCCCGATGTTCTGGCTTCCTGCACCGGCTCAGGACGTCAGGGAAGCCCAGAAACACCTTGGATCGGGTCCCCACACCTCCCTGGACCCGGCGGGGGGGTCAGAGCCCCCAAAATTGGTAAAAAAAACGTCCATTTTTTTTACCAATTTTGGGGTTTCTGACCCCCCCCTCCGCCGGGTCCAGGGAGGTGTGGGGACCCGATCCAAGGTGTTTCTGGGCTTCCCCGACGTCCTGAGCCAGTGCAGGAAGCCAGAATGTCAGGATTCGAATCCCGACGTTCTCGCTTCCTGCAGCATAAAAGAGGGTGGGGGAAGTTCAAAATTAGCGCACATCAGCTCTAGGGAGGTCGGGAGACCCGATGCGCGCTAATTTTGAACTTCCCCCACCCTCTTTTATGCTGCAGGAAGCCAGAATGTCGGGATTCGAATCCTGACATTCTGGGTCGCTGCACTGGCTCAGGACATCGGGGAAGCCCAGAAAAAGCTTGGATCGTGTCTGCCCACCTCCCTGGACCCGGCGGGGGGGTCAGAGACCCCAAAATTGGTAAAAAAAACATCCGTTTTTTTTACCAATTTTGGGGGCTCTGACCCCCCCGCCGGGTCCAGGGAGGTGTGGGGACCCGATCCAAGGTGTTTCTGGGCTTCCCCGACGTCCTGAGCCGGTGCAGGAAGCCAGAACATCCGGATTCGAAATCTGACATTCTGGCTTCCTGCACTGGCTCAGGACGTCGGGGAAGCGCAGAAACACCTTGGATCGGGTCCCCACACCTCCCTGGACCCAGCGGGGGGGTCAGAAACCCCAAAATTGGTAAAAAAACGGACGTTTTTTTTACCAATTTTGGGGGCTCTGACCCCCCCGCCGGGTCCAGGGAGGTGGGGAAACCCGCTCCAAGCTGTTTCCAAAGTTCTCCCACCTCCCTGGAGGCAGCAGCAAGCCAAAATGTCAGGATTCAAATCCCGATGTTCTCGCTTCCTGCAGCCTCCAGGGAAACAGGGCTTTTTTTAACATTGTGTGTTCAATGTATCGCCCAACGTTAAAACCCGAATAACGACGGGACTTGTGGAACCAAGTCATAACGTTATTCGGGGTACTAGTGTATATTGCTTAGATTAGAATGATCAAATTAATGGTTGTTTCAGAGGTTTAAAATGTTTGTAAAATTCTTTCATTTTGCTTGGTAAGAAACCAATTAGTGTATATCACTTTAACTAAAACTATAATTTTATTATAAGAAAAGTTTATTCTAGAAACCAAAGTTTCCTGTGATTTAGCTCTGATAAAAACATTAATTAGTGTGATGAGGTGGGTTTTGCAGAAAGGCCTATCTGTAAGTGTCTTGTATATTTGTGACCTGTTGTAATTTGAGATGGTCACTGTAGTTGTGAGGAATTCAGATGACTTTACATTCATATTGCTTATTTTTTCAGCTGTTCATTATTGTCTTCTGAATGAAAATCAGTTTTGAGTTTTGTATTCTAAAACAGGATACAGTACAGTAAAACCTCGAGTTACAAATAAACTCAGTTCCAGGGCATTGTTCGTAAATTGAATTTGTTTGAAACTCAAGGTACAGTAATACCCCGGATAACGCGAGTACCGTATAGCGTGAAAACCACATAATGTGACAAGATTTTCGGAAAAATCTTGTATTGAATAACGCAATTTTCATGTTATTTTCACGTAGGCGAGCAAAACGGGGATCCCACGTCAAGGCAATCGCCTTGACGTGCGATCCGCGTTGCTATAGCGTGCCCGGGAAAGAGGCGGCTTGGTCGAAATCCTCACCCCCGCGCAGGGGGAGGGCATTTCGGCCAAGCCGCCTCTTTCCCAAGCTGGGGAGACCCCGCGGAAAGCCGCCTCTCCTCTCCCGAAGTTCCGAAAGGGTAAAGATCCTTATTTTTTCAGAACCTCGGGTGGCTTGCAGGCGCGCGCGCATTGGTGGGGGTTAGCGCAGGGTACGGAACCATGTCATAACGTTGTCCGGGGTTCTAGTGTATCTCCATTCAGATAAAGAAAAAGCACCACCTTCCAACAATCAAAACAAGCCACCCCTACCCTCCAAATATCAATCAAACTACCCAGAAACAGCAGCATACATAAGCAAAAATGCTGTTCCTTACTTTAAAGAAGCTTTGAAAATGGACATAAAACTCTAGCAAGAAACAGCAACCAGCAGCCATTTTGGCACAGAAACTCCAGACAAAGAACTCCTCTCTAAGCACTCTACTGCCACCTACAGGGCTCTGAAAGGCTGCATATGTATAAAATATAAACCCATAGGGGAAATGGCATTTTTTGCTTCACTGGAGGCATCACAGGGGAAAAAATTAATTCGTAAATCGGGGCATGTTCTTAACTCGAGGCATGGATTTTCGTGCAGAACCAATTCATAAGTCGAATTATTTGTAAGGAGGGGCATTCGTAAGTAAGGGTTTTACTGTATAATGATGTAGAACTTTGGATGTAATAGTCCACTCCACATTGAAATGCCAGCCATTTCTGTATGAATTAGACTTTGGAGTCTTCTGCTTTGGGCATGCTTTGGAGATGACAAAGATAGTTCCCTCATCTTTCTATGTGTAAACAAAGGCTAAAAGAAAAGAGAAAAGGCACAATTGCATTCTTTATTTTTCCTAAGATAAAATATAGGGAAGAAAAAGTTTTTTTGCATGGTAATTATCTTGAATCTTAAGTTCTAAAATGTATATTGGAAGAAGGGATGGAAAATGAAGTCATAACTGCATGGCCCAATTAGAATGCAATAATGGTTCCTACATATCTGTGCCTGAATTGTGTTGTAGAGCAACGTGTGAAACTGTATACCTTTCTGGGAGACAGTTTGATTTTTCTGTACTACTTCATAGGTGGAGACTCAAATATATGATTGTACTCACATTCAGATATGACAACAGCCTATAAATACGTAACTTCTTACAACCCCAGATGTGTTCTACATTTTGAAATATGACACAATGACTATGTCAATTAAATCAAATGTTGCTTCTTAATTGCAACTGTCTTCAAACATCTTCATGCATTTTGTATATCCTGCCACTTTAAGGATTCCACCTTCTTCTTTTAAAACACTAGATTAAAATAGAAACAAAGATGCAAATATAGCTTAAGCAAGTTTGTTTTCACAACCCTCAGTGATAGCATCAGAAAGTAAAATAGGCAGTCATAGGGTTATTTGTAGCAAGCTTACTCATTTGCCATTGTTTTCTTGCTTTTGCCAAAAGTGGTAAAACTATTACTTCTTTAGAATTTTGTGTTATTGTATTTTAGAATTTTAAGAACTATATTTTGTTATTTAAAGTGGTTTACTGTGACTGGTTTGTGGTGTTTCTTTGCCAAAATGTAATCACTTAATGTTTCGGATGGGGGATGTGACTCTTTTTTCACCCAAGAATTTCCCAGGGAGAGTTTTGGGAGCTCCGGACCACAAACCCGCACCTCCAGATGCCAGTGTTTTATTCACCTACTCTAGGTCTAATTGCTAAGGCTGCAAAGCTGTCTCAGGGCCCTCTTTCCTTTTGTAAATGTACAATAAAAGGATACTGGCATGGTACTTTCTGGAATTTGTAGTCTGCCTGTCTTCAGGCTCTGTAGAGACTGCCTCCTGGAGAGCTGCAATTCCTAGGAAGATTCTGAAAGTGTGGTAAAAAAGAAAGAAAGAAAAACACAACAAAAGATTGAGCATCCCTACTTTCTGACATCATATGTTTCTATGATTTTTGGTTTGGTTTATTGCTAATAGCTTGTTTATTTGATATAAAGTAATAGCCACAATAGGGACTGCAGTGGCTGACTGGAAAGTGGGAAGTCAGCAGTTCGATTCCTGAGTACTGCAAGATGGAATGAGCTCCCGTCTTTGTCCCAGCTCCTGCCAATCTAGCAATTCGAAAGCAAGAAATTGCAAATAGATAAATAGGGACCACTTTGGTGGGAAGGTAAACAGCGTTCTGTGCAGTCTGGTGTCTAGTCATGCCTGCCACATGACCACGGAAATGTCTGCCGAAGCAGACAGTGCTGAGTCTTCGGCTTTGAAACAGAGATGAGCACTGAACCCTAGAGTCAGATACGACTGGCTTTTAAGCAAAGGAAACCTTTACCTAATAGCCACAATTCAGATTTGCCAAATCACAATTTAAATTGTTTTGAATTACTGTAGACAGGAATTACTGAATCACTGATGGCAACAGAAAGCTATAGTTGATGGCTAATCATCCTGACTTAGTGTGCTTCACAGGATCTTGGTTAGATGTATTCGGGCTTATGTTGCTAGTCCAGTGTCTGCTGTATGTGTCATTTTGTAAAAATAAAGCTTTTATTAATTAGATTATTAATTGAATAGTATACCATATGCCCTCAACATCACTCTGTGCAGGTGGTTTCTATTGGGAGTCTTACAGCAACAGAATTCCTAAGAGGATGTGTGTTTCATTCATTATTATGCAGCATCCTCTCCATCTAAGAGGAAAGAGTGACATATGTTGTGCTTGTGAAAGGGCATTTCAGTTGGCTGATTTTAAGAGGAAATGATCTTTAGCCCTGCTGTTTTTTGAGCAGGGCAAGAGTGGGTGATGGTTATTTTCCTTAGTGGCCTCACAATCCATCTTTTCACCAAGTCAGAGTCTGAATTGAAGAATGTAGATGTTTTAGATAAACAAAATTAACTCTCCATTTTATTTATCCTTGCTTTTTAGAACATAAAATAACATCTGTTGAGCTCTTGCTTGATTCTTTCTCATTTTATTCACAGAAATGTCCTTGATAGAAATAGATGCAGAAAAACACATTAGCGTCAAACAGAGAATAGTTATTAATGTTTTCATGGCTGTTTGTCCTTCGAAGCCAAATATGTGAAGCTTAAAATAATTATTTACATTTTCTAGACTTCATCATTTTCCTACTAACAAAGTGAGAAAACTTATCTGTGTTTCCACTTTGTAGATCAAATGAGTATGTGTTTTGTTGGGCTTTTTTTACTCCTGAAAAATAAGACAAGCAATTTATGTTTTATTATAAAGTTACTTCAATGGAATGAAGTCAGTCAGCCAGACAGGCAAATTTATATCTTCCCCTTTAGTAATAGTCTACTACTCAGGGCAGTTTTTCATACAAAGATAAACACCCCAATGGATCAAGTAACAATATAATACAAACATATATCTAGGGATAATTATGGATTGTTGTTCTCCGATATTATGTCAGCCACCCTGAGTTGCTTTGTGAGTAGGGTGGCATATAAATGCAAACAATAAATAAATAAATTATCAGAGATCTCCTGTCCAGATAGGGACACAGCTGGGCAGTCCACCAAAGTTTTAAGGTGGTATATTACAGCTCTGATATTGCTGTCTCTGACAAACATTTTCCATAACAAACATGAAAAGGGGCCAAATAGTTATTGTTGGAGCATTTTCATAAGCAGCTGCGTATGCTAACAAACAAACGCCCAGAGGGCTAATAAGCCCTTTCATTTCTTTGAGTCCTGGGGAAGGCAGAAAGCCAGTAGCTCCTTAGGTTAACATTTAAGGTATGGATATTGACACAGATATAGCAAGATGTGTGTATAGATGCATATATAAGAAGAGGAAAGTATGCGGACACTCTCACATGTGACAGTCCACTGAGTCCGGATGGCCCTGGTCCCTAAGTAAAAATGGTTTCTTTCAGAGACCCAGTCCCTCCCTCTTACAGTAGAGGGGCTAACAGATTATCAATTTCTCAAATCCTTTTTGTACCTGAGCCTGCCTGCATTGAAGCTGGAGGGAGAATCTGAAGTTAATAACCCTCCTTCCAAGAAACGAGAACAGATAAATTCTGAGTGGTTCAAATGTCTTCTCTAACCAGCATTTTACTATTTTGAGAAAATAAGCTCCTCTTAGCACAGTAGGCTTGTAAACACAGTGTGTAATTTTGTAGTTTCTTTCTGTGCACTTGCCTCTTATTAAGTTGGTGACATAACATCTATGAAATAGCGTGTAAGTATGCATTACATGGCAAGTGTCTAATCCATTACTCTGTGTATGTTTTTTCTTAGACCAGTGTTTTAAAGAGGGCATGCAGAGATTCTTAGCAAATAATGGAGCACTATGGTGAAACAAGGCTACTCAGCTGTAGACATTCTATAGCTTAATTGTTTGTATGAATATTTTGAATGTAAACTTACTTTTTTTTATAATTAGCAGCAGTAATTCTTAATTTTAGTCATCATTTGAACAGAAATATTGTCAAAGAGGTTATAATTATATATTTAAACAAATATAAACAATTCTGCTGTACAGGTATTTTCTTTCAGACTTCTTAGAACTTTATTGAAATATGCACTGTTGTGAAGGACTAAAAATAGTCTGCTTTGGAAATGTTCATTCACAATTTGTTGTCTCAGCTATGCATATTAGCTATGCTGGAGTTCTACATTATGACAGTTATAATTTCTTCACTTCAGAGTACCATGCCATGTGCATGGTAATATTTTGGAAATACCCAATACAGTATAGTGATTGACATTCTGTAGCACAACTCCATGTGTGTCACAGTGATGACATCAATAGCCAATGTAAATCACGGGCGAGAGCCAGCGCTGGGGTCCAGTGGAGGTGGCGACAGCCAAGATACTCCCAGTGACCCACCCCGGCGCCAATGTCCCGACTCTCCCCAGTCTGCTGCCGGGCGAGAGCCTGCATCGAGGTCCACAAAGGGTGGCAGCAGCCGCATCTCTCCATGCTGCCTACCCCAGTGCCAGTGTTTTGACTCTCCCCGGTCTGCTGCCAGGCAAAAGCCAGCACTGGGGTCCGATGGGAATGTTCCCATTGGGCTGCTGGGCAGAGGGACAGGGTGAACTCTTTTCTGGGCAGGAGGAATCATTCCCATTGGACTGCTGGGCAGAAGGTCAGGGTGAACTGTGCTGAGGCAATGGCCACACATGCCCACAGAGAGGGCTGTGAGTGCCACCTCTGGTACGCTTGCCATAGGTTCTCCACCACTGTTCTAGGCTGATCTTAAACATTTTTGTGATTGCATTGAATGTTTTGCACTATATAGTTTTTACAGTGGCAACAAAAGCCAGTAAAGATAGTCCGATACAAAATTATGGGATTTCAAGCAGCTTAATGCTATTTTTAATTTGAAAGGCATCATAATTAATTCATGTTTATTTAAAGAATAATATAATAAAAGAAAGGTACTTATTGGCAAATTCTACTTCTGAATAGTTTTTTAGGTTTATAATGTGAAGAGACTGTGCACTTATTCTGCTAAAAAAGAGAAAGGCTTGCAGTAGCTCTGGAGGAAACTTTTTTGTTTCAATCATGCTGATTTTGTAATTTAATTGAGTCATGGCTCTACTAACAGTTTTTAATACTTCTGTGGGTATATTTCTTATGAAATATTTTAACTTTTTTTCTAGATCCCATCCATCAAACTTTAAAAGCATTGGCAAAACCTAAAGTAATTTTATTGCATATTCTGTTTGAACAGAAAGTTCATTATATGTATACATTATGAATTATGGGTATAAAGTGCCATATTAGAGTAGAGTACAGCAAAGATTAAATTTGTTTAAAGGTTCTGCATTTCAGTGGAAGAGTTAAGCATATGCTTAAACTAAGCATGTCATTTATTGAAACTTCAACTTGTATGTTAAATTTGTCTAACTATTGAATTTGTTGTTTTGTATGCTCCAGTTTCTAGTCCTGCCTGCCACATGACCACAGAAACATCTGCAGATGCAGACAGTGCTGACTCTTGAGGTGTGTGCATGCCAAAATATTGGCATCTCAGAGCTCTGTGCTTTTTTTTTTTTAGCTAAGCATTATATTTCTTTCTATAAAACTAATTGGTTTTGTGGTCATTTTTCTGATTTCCTGTTCTTTTCTTCATGAGGAAACTCTTGGAAGAACTAGAAAGTCAGGGATTTTGTCTGCTAGTGAAGATAATTTGCATACACCATTTATTTATACTGATATGTAGGGAAAAAAATCCACAACTTGGAGCACCTGAATAATGAGCTTTCAGCAAAAATGTGAATTCTCCAATATTTTTCATTGTGTTAGATATTAAGCTCAGTGATAAGGAGTATGATGGTCTCTATAAATAGCAACAGGGATGCTTTGATTTGTAATAAGAAAGTTACTGTACAGTCAGGCATTTGCACTTTTGTATCCTTTTTCAATAATATCACCATATTAATCCTACAAGATTTTGAATGTGTATTTAAAGAATATAATGAAAGGAAAGTACTTTTTGGCAAATTGCTAGGGATTGCTAGGATTGATATCTGCTCCTCTCACCTTAGTACATAAGCTATGGATCTTCAGTTTAAAAGTATATTGCTTCATGAAATGCAGATATAATGGTGAGGCATCTGCACAGGTGATCAGGAACATTGACATTTGCTGTTCTTACAAGAAAGTCCAATGTATTCCTTTCCATCAAGGCTTCCATTTCTAGCTGTATAGTTTATAAGCTGGTCAAAAGTTATCGAGATCCCCATTATTAATCTTTAAATAGCTGTTTCAGTGACATTTTATTTGGCAGTATAATTGATGTTGGAAGTTGTTATAAATCTGCAGTTCCTTCTAGTGTCTGATTGTGTGGTAGGAGACTGGTAGATTAGGTTGCTTTGAGAAATGACTTGGAAAAATGGCTAGCCTGTTATTATAGTGCTTGTCAGCTTTTATCATGTATGTAAAGGTAAATCTGAATTATTCCCCCATAAAATAGTTGCAGGTCTACTAGTGTGTGCTTTTCCTATAATCCTAATTAGCAGTGAAGCATTAAAAACCTTAATTCAAATATAAAAGCAGCTCTTAGGAGACTGAATTTTATTTTAGATAGATAGTGCCTGTGTGTAATACAAGATTTGAGATCCATGGTTAAATTTTTAAATAAGTGTATAACTGTGATTTTCATAGTTGTTTCAGTAAAACGATTTCATAGTTATGAATGGGATAGTTTTCACTATGACACTGACAATAAAATGTATAGAAGAATAATCTGTATTATTGAATATATGTGCTAATTTAAGTGCATATGATTTGTAAGGGTGAAACAGCCTATTGTCTGTCTGTGTTGAAGGCTCCTCTTGTCTAAATTGCTTTGATATCTCGTTAGAAGGCCAAGGGCCAAAGTGGGCAAGAAATGTGATTGAGAGCTGATGATAATGAGTGACAAGAGAAGCTGGAGTGTAGGAGGGATGAGCCCTGATCTAGGCTGCTGGAATAAAAGCTTTAGAATGAGCTGTCAGTGGAGGAATAAATAGCTGAGGCCAAAAAACTCTGGTATTGAAGGGCCCAGAGACCAAGCAGAAACTGCAGAATAAGCAGACAGGGTAAGAGAAGATGCAACTTCCTTCTTTTAGCAGACACGACAAAAGGCAGACGCGGAAGGAGGCTGAACTAGGAACAGAATGTCAGAAAATTCATGGTGTTGAGGAAATATGATATGCACACACATACACAATCAGTTGATCCATTTAGCTTCTAAGGCTTCTTTGTGGCTGCAGTTGCCAAAAAAATTCTGGAAGCAGCTTCCCAGAATACTGTTGTGTGAAGGGGGGGTGTTTGTGTGTTGTATTCGCATCTGCCATATGGGATGCTGTCTCTCAGGATGGTTTGCCAGACCTGAGCATTGCATTCCCACTACATTGTTGCTTAAGTTTGTTACAAAGCTCCCTTTCCAGAAGTTAGGTAAGGTTTGGCATAGCTTACTGTAGGAAGAGGAAACTATCCCCACTGGTTGCTAGGAACCAGAAGATTGCTGGAGGCTACTTCCTTTTACTCAGGACTGTGGTGGCTTAGTGGTAATAATAATTTTGTGTTGGAAATTATTCTGGGTTGAAAGGATTTTTGTGTGACAAACTGCTCAGGGAATGCCCAAATGAGGCTCCTTTCATGTCTCCAAGAGCTGGGACTGAGACAGGCGCTCAATCCATCATGCAGTACCCAGGTCTCGTACCGCATACTTGATAGCTTTCCAGCTGACAAGATGAGCTTCTTAACCACTGATTCACTGCAGCCCCATGCTTAAAGGTTAAGACACTGAATTTGAGGACTGGAAAGTCAGCAGGTCAGCTGATTTTATTTTGGTGTATCTCTAGAACAGGAGTTCTCAATCTTTTAAAGCTGGGTCCTAGGTCACACTCCCTCAGACAGTTTGGGGGGGCAGACAGCCATTTTGCTCATCCTCCACTACATGGCACTTCCTGGTGTGGTGGAGGCAAGGGGGGGCACATGAAATGGTGCTGTGGGCCGCATCAAGCCCATGGGCCGCAGGTTGAGAATTGCTGCTCAAGATATATGGGCACAGGATTGCATCCTAAATAAAAAGGTATATTAGTCAAATTACCGTATGTATTATTGATCATCTAAGCATTGTTTTCATGTCCAGCTCAGCATAACAATTTTAAATACAGTAATACCTCGGATAACGCTAAGACTTGGTTACACAAGTCTTGGTGTTATCCGATTTTTAGTGTTATCCGATGCATGTTAAAATCCTATGGGATGGATCGGATAACGTTAAAGCTCCATAGAGATACATTGTAACCGCACAGGCTTTAGCGGTTGTTATCCCGATCCATCCCATAGGACCTTAACATTATTCGATCCAATTCTCCTCCCCAGATTACTTAACGTTATGTGATTTTAGCGTTATCCGAGGTAAATGTTATCCAAGGTATTACTGAGTAAAACCTCCCATAAAGAGCACCTCACTTAGAGACTAATTCGCTTAAAAAGTAGAATTTTCTCTGAATGGTCGCCTTGCTTAACAACTAAAACCAACCAAAAACTCGCTTAACAAATAAATCAGGGTTTGCAATTCTCCCGCCAGAAGTCACAATTGGTCACTTACAATGGTGTTTCACTTAAAGAGCAATCCCGTGGAACACATTATGCTCTTTAAGCGAGGTACCATTGTATCAGTAATTTTATTTGCATACAGGAAAAATAATTTTTATATTTTTATGATCAAAGGAAGTATGATGGGTACCTGTTTGTTTTTTGTGACAAGAACAACTATTTGTGATTATTAAAATGCATTTAAAATATGTAAATAGTAAATAATCATTTAATAAGTTTTTCTGCTTTATTTTTGATTTACAGATCAATGACAGCTGTAGCTGTCATTTCTTTTAAAGCCTTACAGAATTGCATGGAAGTAATAATGCAGAGGGAGAAATGAAGAATTACTTTATTCATCCCTAAAATTCCAGATTATACATTAATTGCTATGTATATAGAATTTTGTAAATATTCTTTGAAATCTTAAAGTTGCCATACGTGTAATGACAAATTACCTAATTTGATATGGCAACCTTGTTGTGCCAGCTAATCCTTCTCACACTAGGTCAGGTGAAAGGAACTACAGAACGAATTTACCACAAGGTGGCTTTTTGTCAATGCATTTATTTATTTATTTATTTTATTTAGTCAGACTTCTATGCTGCCCTCCTCATGAATGACTCAGGGCAGCGAACAACAGTTAAAAACACAATCAACAATAAAACCCATGATAAATACCACCCATCCCAGAAAGTTAAACTTTAAAGGTTAAAAATTAAAAAGAGATTAAAAGTTAAAATTCACCAATTAAAATTACGAGGGAGAGCGGGGAACAGTCAGATTAGCTAGCCGCCCCGGGGTAGCTGACTGGCCCGAAACCTACACCTGCCCTTCCAGCCAGGTCTTCACACCCTTTCTAAAGGCCAGCAACACTGTCTGGAGATGCAGCTCGGTTGACAGGAGGTTCCATAGGGCTGGAGCGGACACAGAGAAGACCCTCCTTCTAGTACTAGAGAGATGCACCTCTCTAGCCGATGACATGACCATAGAGACTCTCCAGTCTGCTCTGGTGGGACAGACGGATGTTCTTGGGGTGATACGGTCTCTTAAAGTCTGACCTAGAAATGAAAGAAGAAAAAGAACCTAACTTGGTTCAGATTTAAAGATAAGGGCTAAATCCAGCTATAAGTCTCAATATAATAAATGAACTGAGTTTCTTAAGCCAATACTTATGTAAGCTCCATTGTTTCAGTGGATCCAGATTGTAGAGAAGCCCAGATTTTGGAAGATTTGGTTTCCTAAGTTGCAGAAGTTCAAAAAGTGCTAGAAATTGCAATACATGTGCTAGAGAGGCCAGGCTGGCTTCATTTTTGCTGTCCTTCTACAAGCAGGCAAATAATTTTCTCTTTAGACAGGCTTTCCCTCAGTGACTAATTAAGAGGATTGTTTTTAAAATGGGATTGGTAATGCCTTGTAGCTTTTAATTATGTTTTTAGTATGGCCTCTGTGTGCTATTTTTAATATAATATTTGTTTAGTTGTCTTTTAATAGTGTAAAAATTATTTTAGCTTATATATAAGTTAAGTAATATATAGTTAAGTATCTCTGAACCAATGCTGTTTCCATAAACTCTTGACATTCAGAAGACTGCCTCAGATTTGAGATAAAGTTGGGATCCTTGGCACATTAAGTAGTTCATGTGACGTCACAGAAAATAAATTGTGCAGATAAATGTTGAGATATATTGTGTGTGCATTGAAAAGGGTACACAGCAGTAGTGCATATAATTGCAGTAGCTTTGAATATTAAAGATGCAGTTCCCCAATTCCTCCCAAAGAGTAAGGCTTGCTGTTCCTATTTTTTTTTTTTTAGAAATATTTGTCTTGTTGCCAGAGGTGTGGCTTTAAGACTCACTATGTTATATTTTAAAAATACAGGTACAGCTTTTTATAATTATGTGCCTTTAACAATTAGCCTTTTCTTTTTCTTTGAAGTTATCCTTTCATAATTGTAGGAATCGGACAGGTTATAAGTGCTAGTAATGTGATATGCTAATAATTTACCATGCTTTGGAGGATTTCTTAGTCAATTTAAATGCAGTTTCCTTTCTAGTTTTAAATACTCAATTTATATTGTAGCTTGTCAATTATATACACAATGAAATTTTCATTAGTACAAATTTAGGTTCACTTGCCCATTCTGTTACAAACAAGGTAAAAGTGTGCATTTATTCCAGTGAGGCTCCATGTCTGATGCTCTAAGTTTAATCTTAAATTTATGGTTAGATGTTCATAATTTTTGTGACTTAAAGTAGCAATTTTTGTTTTGATTTGTTAAAAACATATATCAAATAATATGTGTCCATCTCTTTTATGACTCTGTGTAAAGGTTTTTGATCAGCTACCTCATACATTCATCCAAATTTAGTACACAAGGAAGGAAGTCCTTGAAGATGCAAATTGGTCAAACTTTCTTAGTCCTTCAAAATTTGTTCCCTGACCACTTTATAGAAAGAAGAGTGAAAAGGACTAATTTTCAGATGGATAGAATGGGTTCTCCACAAAGTACCAAATGTTTTGGGTTCTGGAGGCATTTAATTAATGGGTTTTACCTGAACTGGAATGCTATCAGTTGACAAGCAGTTGATTCTTTGTGGACACTCTATCCAAGACCGGAAAGTTACAATTCTGGAACAGAGAAATTGCAAAACTAGGATTGAAAGGGAGACAGCAGAAATCAAATACTGTACTTCTATCTGTTAGACACCCATCGCAGGGGATTAAATATTAGCAAAGGGTTTCTGGGACATTATCAAATTAGATGCACAGATTGCTAAATGATTTTATATACTGTATTATATTACAACCTTCCTGCCATTTGTCTTTAGCAAAACAGAAAGTAATCAGGTACAGTGTTTTTGTTTTCTGACATGAAGGTCAAAAGTTGATCAGAGACCAGAATGGGCAACTTTGAAATTGAAAGGGAGTCATTTAGAGCTAATCTGAATAATCTATTGTTGCTAATGGCTGTGTGAAACTGTATTGTTGTGCTTGCTGTATTGTTGTGCTTGTCTGTCATCCACACCCTTCTCCATTTGACCCCCCTGAATTTGGTGTATAAAAACCATGCTTGTAAGTTTCACTCTTTGTCTGAAGAAGTGGACTTGATCCCGAAAGCTAACAATAAAAATATAGCAGTTAGTCTTTTAAGTGCTACAGTGTTTTTATTTTATTTTTATTTTATTTTGTTTATTTTGTTTCATTTTCTAATATGGCTGAACCACAGACTAACATGGCTACTATTTTTAAAAAATCACATTTGATTGCCAGTATTGGAAAAGTACTGGGAAAGGTGGATAGATGGCATTGTAGATGTAATGGGCATAGATTTGATTGGGCTGAGGTGGATGGTGGAAGATAGAGGAGCCTAGCACACAATGGTCCATAGGGTCGCAAAGGGTCGGACTCGCCTGTGGAACTGAACCACAACTGGAAAAGGCTTGGTTAGCTTGCTACATGAATTGGGAATGCTATATTGTTGTGTTTGAATTTCTTCAAGATCCCTTTGATGGTAACTTCCTCTAGTTAAGAAATGAATGGTGAGAGTGATGGCTTTGAATGTTAATGAACTTTAAACAAAAGTTATTACCTGCTGTGTAACTCACTTCCCTTTTGTTTTTTATATGAATGGATTTTATCTCTCCTTCAGTTTTCTATCTAATTTTCATGTAAACCCTGTCCTCTTTCATATCTAGATAAAGCAAGTAGTACTGTAGGAAAATGGATAGGAGGAATTAACAGTAAATCACTCAGGAAAAAAATATATGAAAGTCTAATGGCCATAAGGTCACTTGTGTTTTTCTTATTCTCTTTATGAAGTTCATGTTGGTCATTCCTGCAAGAGTTGACATTACCATCATGGGATGAAAATGATTTACATGTCCAAAATAAAGTTTGCCAATGTCATAAGTGTAATGAAGATTGTTCACAAGGAGCACTTAAATGCATGCTTTGTTTTGCAGTGCATAAAGTTGGTTAAATTTATTGCAGTGTTTGGGGAAAGTGTTTTTAACAGTAAATATATTGTTGCCCACTTATAACTGTTTAAAAGGCTGATGAAAGAGACAATTCAGACGGTTGTTTTTTAAAAAATAATAATCAGTGCTTGACAAAACAAGAAGTCATTTTATTGGCAACTGGAATTTAGTATCAAGAAAACATTAACAGATGAAATAAATCTTTTCTTTGGAAAACCCAGAGCAATAAGATACCTGGCTTTGTAGATATTCTTACCATATCTGCAATCCACTGATGGTAAACTTTGTTAAGAGTATTTGAAATAAAACTTAATCTAGGGTAAAAATGTTTAATAGCATTGGCCATTTGTAATATAAGTATTCTGATATTGCCTATTTGACAAAAAACCTCTTTTTCTTATGGTTTTAAATCTTTTAACTTGATTTATTCTAGTGTTGTAAAGGTCGTATCTTTCAATTTAGATCTTATGATTGCAATCTTTGGCTGTAATCCATAAAAGTTCACTTTCTTCTTCTGTTACATTAGTTTTCACTGTCAAAAAGACAAGTTATTTTTTTTTTAAAGAATAACATTACTTCTGTAATAAAAACTACTGTGACAGAACCATCATATGAAATGCCAACTAATGGGATGTTTGGTGGCTCTTCATGTATATCTGCACTTATTTCACAGCCTTTTGTGAGGTGTTCTGCAAAGATACAGAAGTGTATTTAGCTGAAAAGTGTTATCTTATTGATGGTACTGAGGATACCATATTAAATGTAGCATTTACATTAGATCTATCGCCATTTACTTTTCCCTTTGTAAAGCAAGGCAGATTGAGCTTCTGTATTTATTTGAAACACATTCATCTTTGGCTAGAAGTAGTTCAAATGCTGATGCATTTACTCTTGCTATTCCAGTTTTAAAAGCAATGAAAATTGCTCACTTTTGTAGATAAGAATTTTGTTTAAATTTGTGACTCAGGCTGCTTATTCTTCAACCCTAAACAGCAATTTAATGTGACCAATTAAATTAATGATTTGCCCATCATACTGCCAGCACAATGATACTTTCTTTGATTTCTCCATTTCCATCTACAGCTCCATAAAAATAATAAATAAACCTGCTCTGCAGGATTTTCAGCCATCTAGACGAGATGGGCGATGGATGGCAAGCTACAGTGTGGAAGGGGAGGATATTTTCCAGTGGAAGTTCTCTACTGGAATAGATTCATCTTTATTTTACAGCTGAGGTAGTTACTAGGATCTAAATAATCACTTACAGGTAGTTTTGGAAACATCGTGCAGATTTTAAGTAAAAACAAGTGCCAAATTAATAGCGCCCATCTTGAATTTGAGCACTTTAAATTGCGACGCGTGGGACAGAGCTTTTGGGTTCAAGCAACCCCCGTGACAGACCCAGTGCTGGACTGTTAGTTTTATGTCCTAAGGAGGGGAAATAATTAAGAGAGAAAGATGTCTGCCAATGATCTAGGCTTTGAAAAGAATCTGTTACTGGGGGAGGCAAGAGAGAAACAAAGAAATTAATTTTCTTTCTTGCCTGTCTGCTTTTTCCTCCCTTGTAACAGTGTCTTGCTCTGATGGTTTCATCTGTCATGTGTCTTTTCTATGATACTGTTATTTCTCCAGATATATAGTACAGATTATATATTACAAACTAGCTTTTGTTTCTGGAACTGCTATTGATTCATTCACTCAGTTTTTATAGATAATCTGGGCAATATTGTCAAATTGTTTCATTGAGTTCCACATCACCTGCTTGTATTTATTTGAGACCTGGCCTGTGAAGATTTTCTGCCTTTGGACAGCATTGCAATGCCAAATTTGCAAATTGTTCTTTAAGAGGTATGGTCTGATGAGATGTTGTAATAGGGAATGTCTGGATTGCTGCCCCTTCCATTTCATGATTGTAATCTAGCTATAGTGTTATACTTAGAGGTTTCTTTTTTTAAACTACTGATTTTGATTTTGTACTAAAGTGAGTACAAAAGTGATATTTTGTACTCATATTTTGGGAGAAAAGCACAGTTATAATTTGAAAATTAATGAATTATGCAGTATGATTGCTTTGGTGGTGTAAAGAGAAAATAATTAGACGTCTTAGTACAATTGTGAGAAAATAGGAAATGATTAATTAAACATAAAGAAATATCTCAGTAGGGTGATTGGTGGGAAAAACATTGCCCACTTCAAACCACACCAAACAGGGAAACCTTATTGAAAAGAGATTGGAAGTGACATTTGAATTCATACCATCATAGTTGGAATCTGATCTCTACATCTTTGACCTGAGGCTGTATCCCTCATTTTCAAACTCACTTATAAAAAGAGACACCTGAAATGGACATCTGGCCATGATTTCTGCAACTTTTATGTTCCCTGCACTGTACATCAGGGGTTTACAACCTTTTTTTCTCATTGGGCCGGTCCCACACCCAACACACAGCTGCGGGGGCCAGAGGCAGGTTGCTACCGTTGCTTACCATTTTGGTGGTGGTGGCAATTGTGGATGTTTTGGCACTTTTCCCACTGTTTAGGCACTGTTTCCACAGGCTCCACCACTTCTCCCATTAGCAGCAGTCTGTGGAGAGCATGATGGCCCCATTTTGGGGCTTTTCTGATGTCCCTCGGTGGCACTTTAGAAGGGAAAGTGCACCGTCTGGGGACTTCCTGGTATTGCGTGGAGCTGACATCACCGCCTGCATCCCCAGCTGGGTCTCAGCCCCTAGCAGTGCCCAGGTGATCATCACAGACAGCTTTAATGATATACATGGGCCTTAATTAGCCCCACGGGCTGTAGGTTGCAAAAGCTTGGTCTACAGCCTTAGGATGCCCAGCTTGCTTATGATGCTAGCTTATGTTTGTTATTTTTAGTGGTCTAATAAAGACATCACCCATCCCTGCCTTCGAACTGTTTACAAGGAGCACATGACTTTTTGTCCTTTTTTGTGAGGCTATCGAAGATGCCCTGAATATCCAACCAGGGCACTTTCTACAACCATAAATATGGACATTTAAACATCACTGAAGTGAACTGAATGGCCTCCAGCCCCAAGGTAATACTGTTAATTAGGCTGCAGTTTGCTCACTAGTGCCTAGATTAAATTTTATTCTAACTTCTCTGGTAAGGGGTTTATCACATTTCTTCTCTGTTGGTGCCTGTCCTGATGAAAATACTACATTGTCAAAAGCCAGATATTGTTTCTAATTTTATTTAATCATCTAATAAACCAGTGAATGGCCCTTTTAGAGTGCTCAAACTGCAACCCAAAACCCATTTATTTATCGCAAAGTGCCAACACAACAACAGGGGAGGAAGGAAACACTCCCATTGGGTTGCTGGGCAGAGGGGTGGGGTGAAATCTGTGCTGGGGGAGGGTGGACGCACTCCCATTGGGCTGCTGGGCAGAGGGGCAGGGCAAACTCTGTGCTGGGTGACTGCTAGGGGGCCCACAGAGATGACTCCAAGTGCCACCTCTGGCACACATGCCATAGGTTCACCACTACTGTAATAAACCTTGCCTTGCTTATTTAATCCAGTCTGTTTTCTAGATCTTCGACAGTAATTTTTGAGTAGTTTGGGTTTAACTTTGACCTGTGGGAATGGCCACTATGTCTCTTTTACATAGTATATAGTTGTAAAGAGAGGGACCCCGGGGTAGTGAGAAGGACCTCTCTCTCTGGCCCCCGGCAGTGCTGCCCCAGGCAGGTTTGCTCGTGAGCTACCCTTGCACTCTGATGGAGAGGAGTTCTGCACTCCTCTTGCTCCATTCTAAGACCGCGTCCTCCAAAAGGGAAGGACTTTTGGATGAGGTTTTGCATGTACCTGCTCATCCATCTGATAGCTAACCCAAGTGATTTCTGCTCTCCATCTGTACCCAGATGTTTAGAAATCAGGAACTGAACTTAGTGCCCCAGAAGCTCCAATGAACTTCAAGTCTTTCAAAAAATACAGGCGATGTGTATGAAGTATTCAGAAGGGGGGGGGAGCCAAAATTGATTTCAGATCTTGTTGCAAAACTTAACATTGTTGCTGCCATTTAATTAAAAATGCTAACAAGCTGCACTTTGCTACTTAGTTTTAGATAGCCTTTACTTTATATCAGAGTATGGAGATGGGGATACAGTATTTGTTTCATCAGGAAAATGCTTCCATGTCTGTATCTTAAATTGTGTTTGAAGAAAATGTAAACATATTAGAAGTTTCTGCATATAAAATGTTATCCTTTACTTGGTGCATTCAATTCTAGGAAACGTAGGGGCATGTGAAATTTCCTATAGGTGACTAGTGCCCAGCTTCCAGTATTTTCAAGAAGTCAAATATTTGATTATAAGAATTTTGAGCTACATTCCAGACAACAGTTTAGATCAAAAAGGTATAGATTCATTCCCAATACTGTATTTTGTTGGAAATAGGAACACATTGCTCTATGTCTCACCCACCTTTTTAATACAGTATAGCTATTCTGTTTAGGAAATTATCACAGTACTATATTTCAGACGTCTTTGTAAACTATTGTAAGTTAATACTATTTTCTCTGTGAAAGCAAGTTTTTAAGGAAAAAAGAGTGTTTGTTTGTTTGTTTAGCATTACTGAGACACCATCTGTGATTTTAGCTGTTGTACTTTAGACAAATGTACAGCAGTCAACAGCATGCTTTACCATATCAAAACCATAGTACACAAAACTGTATTTTCAATTGTGGGAAAAGGTAGCAATTCCTAGGGGAGTTTATTGGAAAATAGAAAAAGTTACAGAAAAATCTCCTTTACTTCCAGACTGATTCAACATGTGCAACTGTCTGCTTCTAAATGTTAAGGTGGATGTCCAAACACAGCTTTTCTAACTTGTTTAGTTTGGTGCAGAAATTATTAGCAGCCATACTAAACTCATCAAAACCATTGGCAGGTGCTTACGTTAATTTGACATGACATCTATTCTCAGCTGTTCTTCTCAGCTGTGATGGATAGAACCCTGGTTTAAAATGTTCTGTCAAGTTTGACTAAGTAAATCATTCTAGAATAGCAGAAACGTTTTTTCTGTACATGATCTCTCACCAGGGATTTACTTTTCACACAAATGTTCTAATACTTACTGTTAAATGTTTTTAAAATGTGTTCCTTTGGTGGATTTATGATCTGACTTTATACTGACATCGTCAATCTGTCAAAAGTACAAAACAGTCAACTGTGATATAGTAACATGAGAGGAACACTATAGCGAAGATGATTCTTGACTGAGAGTTGAAGCTAGGTTTGACACCTCTTCTGAAGCTGATAATTAAAGCAACGGAGATGGAAATGCATGAATTTTGTAACTATTTACTGCTGACAGGAGCTGGCTGTCACTTCTATAGCAGGAATGATACAAAATGAATGGTTAACCATTCTCTTAAAAAGAAAGGTTGTTTTAATATTTCATTCATAAATACATTCTTTGACTATTTGGTGGATGTTTTTGGCTAATTTTAGTAATAAATCAGTTATAGCATCACTACAACATTATAGAAGGTGGTTTTATCTCTTGATAACAGAAATTTAAACAATTTCAGTATGAACTGAAATATGAGTTATGAGCGAGAACTCTTGAGGCAACTTTGTTATATAAATGCTGGCAGAAATAACTTCGTAGTAAGCAGCATGCTAGCAAATATACAGTAAAGTAAAACCTCCGATTACGTTAAAACTTGGTTCCACAAGTCTTAGTGTTATCCGATTTTTAATGTTATCCGATGCATGCATCGGATAACGTTAAAATCCTATGGGATGCATCAGATGTTAAAACTCCATAGAGATACATTGTAACTGGCACAGGCTTTAGCGAATGTTATCTGATGCATCCCATAGGATTTTAATGCTATGCTATGCAATTTTTTTCCAGATTGCTTATCATTATGCGATTTTAGCATTATCTGATGCAAACGTTATCCGAGGTGTTACTGTACTTCGTATTCCTAGTGCTTTTGTGTTTTGGAGTGTGTGTTGTGACTGACTCTTCTTGTCCAGTCTCCTTTTGAGAGAAAAGAAAATCACTGGCATCATGAATTTTGTGCAGCTTCACAAGAGGTGGAAGATAGCTTTGCTATGTGCTAGGTAACAGTGGGGTCAAAGTGTTGCTGAATTGTAAATTAAGGGAACCTCGTTTACTTCTAAGTGTCTTTTGTGGGATAAAATCAATTTGAAAGTAGGATAAGACCTAGGAAATTCCTCTCTTAACTCATCAAAAGCAGTGTCTTTCTTAATGCCTCTCACTACATTTAAACCACCTTTTTTTACTTTAGTAGTTCTCAACTAGAATCTGAAGTTCGGGGGGGGGGGCAGAAAATGGGGTGGGGGTTTCCTGAAGCATTTTTTGTTTTTTCAAAAAAAATGAAAAAAGGGAAAAATCAATTATGGAATGTTTTATTTTAGCATGATAAATAAAATATTTCAGACAAGGTGTTCATATATTCAAAATCATTATTAAAAACTATGTATAGTATACTTCAAAAAATGAGTGATTCGATTTATGCCTATTCATTGAATCTTTAATCTGCTTCATACACTCCCCATCCCTCAATTCTTTTCATGTGAATGGGTGCTTTATGTCTATTTGATACCGTAGAGAGGAAATATAATGATTTTCTTTATTACTAATGTTGATGGTTTCTTCTAGTTTTTAAAAAAATTATTGGGTTTTTTGCCTGTTACACATAAACTAGCAAAATCATAGAGCTGTGATGGCAAACCTTGGCATTCCGTGTGTTCTTGAACTTCAGTTATCAGAAGCTCAAGTCTCTGTAAATCCACACAAATGGGTTTACTGCATCAGCACAGTAAACCCATTCATGTGGATTCACAGAGACTCAGGCTTCTGGGAATTGAAGGTCAAGAATAGTCCCAGTAAACCCATTTGTGTGGATTCACAGAGACTTGGGCTTCTGGGAACTGAAATTCAAGAACAACTGGAGTGTTGAGGTTCGCCATCACAGCCATAGAGCCTAATCATAATAATTGTGTCTCATCAAGTCTAATTTATGACAACTCTGTTCAGCCTTTTCTAGGTAAATTTTTCTCACAAGTGATTTATTATTTCTTTCTTCTGGGGCCATCCTGGGACTATGAAGCTTGTCCTAGGTCACATAGGCTGGCTCTTCTGGGATGTATAGTTGGGAACTGAACTCCCAGCCTTTTGCACTTCAGCCAGATCCTAACTCATTGAGCTACCCAACCAAGGACAAATCACAAAAAAAGGCCCATTTAGTTTAAGGCTGCAGTCCCCCAGTACATCTGAGTACAGGGCTGAGTATGGGGCTGTGGTGGCTCAGTGGTTACAAAGCTTGCCTTGTTAGCTGGAAGGCCGGCAAGTTGGCAGTTTGAGACCCAGGTAGTGCATGACAGATTGAGTGCCCGTCTCTGTCCCAGCTCTTGGGGACATGAAAGGAACCTCATTTGGGTGTCCCCTGAGTGGAGTTTCTCTAGCAAAAATCCTCTCAACCCAGAATAATTTCTGACACAAAATTGTTGTTGTTGTTGAGTATGTACATGTTTCATAGACACACTCACATATGCAGTTATGTACATACAGAAATTCAGTGGAAATCTCTATTGTGTCTCAATCAACTCCCATATTAACTATCCCCAACAATACCATCCCAGTAGGCTGTTGCAGGTTAGAATTTGGTAAGAAGCAGGAACTAACCTTGCTGAAAGGCAGCTTGCTTCTTTCCTTATTCGAGCATCCTCATTTAAATAAAAACAGCAAATTAGAGGAATACAGTATTGTGATAGACTCCCCCATCCCCGGTGTTGTTCATGTTGCGTTTTGGAGGGAGGGAGGGAGAAGAGAGTGTTAATAAGCAAAATTAAAATATAATTTTAATGATTCAGGAAAATGTACGTGTGAATTGAGAGAAAAATATGTGTTTCTGTGGGGAAGGGCCTATATTGCAATTCTTTTCTTTGCACTCCAGAAATTTTATTTAAACTCTATAGCAGGAGTTCTCAACCTTTTTAATCCAGGGGCCGAGTCACGCTGTCTCAGACAGCTTCGGGGGACGGACGGACGGACATTTTGCCCTTCCTCCACCACATGGCACTTCCTGGTGTGGTGGAGGCAGTGTGGGACCACATGAAATGGTGCCGCGGGGTCACAGGTTGAGAATCCTTGCTCTGTAGGAGCTAGAGGTGCAAGAGCTTAAGTGGTCTAACTAGGCAGTGCTGCCCATCTCTTATCAATGATGTTAGGCCAGGACTAAAACTCACCAAAACATCCTCCGTTGGAACCCTTGGACAAGGTGAAAGCGGAGGGCACACGCCAGTTGGTGACGTAATATCCAAATGGCTAAAAAAAACCTCCATGCAAATGAACTTGATTTAAAATTCTTGCTGCTAATAGTAAAATTCTTGAAATGGTTGCATGTTATCAAACAGAAGCAACAAGAAATACAAAAAGTACTGTTCATGGACAGGTTGGTGAAAGGAATAATATATTAAGGCGCTTCTTGATATTGGCATATTCAAACTGGAAGGCTTGGTTTGGATTGGTTCTAGCATTTAGACACACTGGAACTGATCCAAATCAGAGCTATCCTAGTCACACCAGAAAATTAGACACCCTTTGTCAGAAAGATGCAGGTAGGAATAGTCTTTACTGTAATAAAGAATCTGATCAACATCTTTAAAAAGCACACCAGGCTATCCCTGCAGTGTTCCTAAAAGTACGCTAAACAGCTCATGTAGCCAGCCTTTTAGATCAGGGGTGCCCAAACTTTTTGGGCTGCAGGCCAGTCACGTGGTTGAGTGCGCCAGTCATGTGGTTCTTCCCACCGGAAGCGGAAGTAAAATTTGCATGCTCATAATGCACCAGTGCATGCACATAATCCTACTGTAAATGACCCACAGCTGTCGTAAATGCATTTATGACAGCTGTGGGTCATTTATGGCAGCGTTATGTGCATGCAGAGGCACATTATGCACATGCATGTTTTACTTCCGCTTCCAGGAGCAGTGCAGGCTGGATGATTTGGTGCCGCAGGTCGGATCTGGTCTGTAGGCCATAGTTTGGGCACCTTTGTCTTAGATACTCATATTGCTGTTGGAACAGTTTTCAAAACTGCTAGAGTTAAGTAGCTCTACACAACAGCATAGTATCATGTACAATCCATATCAGTTTCATGATACATATTTTAGGTCACTGATGAGGGTAGCTTACTGGTCAAGCATAAAGTTGTACATGATGTTATCCGGAAACCATAATATTGAGTATGATATTAAGATCAGAAGTGAAACCAGAGAAGCATCTAGAAGAGACAGGATTGTAGAGCAGGTAGATTATATTAAATTATATTCAATTAAGACTGGATAAAATGTATTTATTAAATACACAAAGATGCACACATCTGGTAAGGGAGGTTATTTCTGAATACTGCATATTCTAAAACAGCTTCGAATTAGAGCTGGGGAGAGGAAAGATCACCCTGGATTTAATCCTATATGTTTCCCACAGCCTAGAGTCAGCTGGGAATTCTTCTGATCCAATTTAAAGAGAAAAAGATTACTGAGATTTTATAGAGATTTTGCTTTGCCCTTAAGGTGTTAAATAATTTTGATTGCTTTTCCTGAATGTGTGCTGACCAGCAGCTTTTCTGTTTCATCCAAGTAATAGGACACTTGAACTGATGCAGATTGATCTGGTGTAAAGTAAAGTAGAAGCCCCAGCACAGAAGGAGGAAACTATGGATTTGTAAGAAAACTCCAGGATGATTTATGTTTCACTTTGCATTGCATGATCAGTGAAAAAGTATATGAATCAACCAGGCCCAATTCCTCTTTTTTCACAGTGTAGTTGCACTCTTGAGCTTATTGAGTGATTAGGCAGGCTTTGCTTTCTTGTTTTAGAACCCATCATGCAATGGTACAATGACACCTGGGGAGGGGGCTCTTCATTGGCTCCTGATGAGCCTTCCATAAGACCTGGCAACAATGTAGGGCAGTGATGGCAAACCTTTTAGAGACCGAATGACCAAAGTGCGACCCAAAACGCACTTATTTATCGCAAAGTGCCAACACAGCAACAGGGGACAAAGGAAACACTTTCACTGGACTGCTGGACAGAGGGAGGAAGTGCTTTCATTGGGCTGCTGGGCAGAGGGGTGGGGTGAACTCTGTGCTGGGACAGGGAGGAAACACACCCATTGGGCTGCTGGGCAGAGGGGCAGAGCAAACTGTGCTGAGGTGACTGCACAGGTGCCTACAGAGAAGGCTCTGCCACCTCTGGCATGCGTGCCATAGGTTCGTCACCACTGATTTAGAGCCTGGGAAAGATCAGGCGTTTGAGCTCTAGATAAATCTGCATGAGTTGTTTAGGAAGAATGGTTGCAAGCATTCTAGATATTTTGCTGGCTGCCTAACCTCGTAACAAATGTCGTCGGCCCCCCCCCCCTCCATGTTTCATTTTGGTAGCTGCTCCACCTTTCTGGCAGCACGTTTTGACCCTGAATCTTAGGAAATTGAATTACCTGATAGTCTTGCTTTTAAGCACTTAAGAAGGACCTCGTTTGCTCATGTAGAGGGTATGCGCAGACCGATACAGCTTGCTCATATAGCCTGCTCATACAGATTCCTACAAATAAGGTTATCTTTTCAGCTCATTATGAGGCTCGTGACTTGGCATCTATAGAAATGAATCTGTCAATGACATTGTGGAACCTGTTGCGTTGCTGTGCTGTAAAGAGTCTAAAACAATAGATTCCAAAGGCTGGAAGGAAGGTGGGGGATAGCAGTGAATTCTTTAAGGTAATATAGAATTTCTGAAAGGTTATTTTGCCTCTATAAAATGTTTTGTTTTGCTTTTTATGAAAGTAATAAATTATTCACTTACAAAGTTTCTAGTTCTATTTAAACAAATTTTGTTTGCGTATTTGTATATGGCCATAAAGATTTCAGATAGTCCCCAGCTGCTTCTTTTACTGTCTGAATGTAATAGATTGGACAAAATAGCATTGCTGTTTGAGTAGGAGTTAATGCTTTTGAAAGGAGCTAATACACTTAACTACAGAGTATTAACAGTGGGCGTTCTGCTTATTTTTATTGCAAGCTTTAGCACTGTGCAATTTTCTTGCAACATGTTAACAATAATCTTCTTCATGCTGGCACTTAAATATTTGTTGAACATTACAGTAGAAAAGTTATGGAGAAAGGCAGATAAAGAAAACAAATTATTCACAGTGTGCCATCCTGTCTCATATAAGAAACATTGAAGAAGATTAGAATTTTGTTTTAAATGTAGCTATGTGAAACATATTTTCAATATCAGTTATATTTGTTCTCATGAAAAATGAATGCTTTGCTCTGAAAAGGTTACAAACAAATTACACATGTTTCTTCTACATTTGCATCCCTATAAAAATGGTTTTATAGCAAAAGAAAAGTTTACAAAACTCACAGCTCCAGGAAGACATTTTGGTTAATCCTTTGGCTAAAACCCCAATTTAAAGAAAAAAGTACAGATTTTCCAATAATTCCTAAAATGCTGTTCTTTGGGTTGTCATTGCTCTTTTAGAAATAATTCACAGTTTACAATCTTAACTCTAAAGCAGGTTCCCAACCTATGGCCCTTGGGTCGGACTCAGCTTGCAATGCCATTCCATCTGGCCCATCGCCACCTTTGCTGCACCCAGAAGTGGAAGTGGGTGCATTTACATCAGCCATAAAATGTACATGCATAAATATGCCCATGGCTCTCATAAACGTGGAAGTGGGTGCATTTACGACAGCCCTAAACATGCCCTCTTCTGGGGGCATGATCCAGCCCACTCAACTGTCCAGTGTAATGGTTAGGCCGGTGGTGTAAAAAGGTTGACATTTAGCCCACACCTAGAAGTCAGTAGAAAATCTACATCTCCACTCATTTTTGTAAGAACTGACCTCCTCTCTCCAGTTCAAAGAATTTTGTATGTATAGTAATGTCAAAGAGAGCAGTTGATGTGGCAAAGCATTTAAAATTCTACTTGCCCCTAAAAGAATCCACTATTTTTTGGTCTTAACATTTTATTACATGTTTTTCAATTGGGAAAACCATAAATTGTGAACAAAGTAAATCCTGCCTATGATTCCTGAGCGTGCTGCATTATTTGTTTTGTAAGCAACCAAAAAGTTGGATGTATATCTAATTATAATGCTGTGTTACGTAAATATGCTTGTACTGTATGTTGAAATAGCTGGTATAGATATGTGTCAGTTCAGTCCTAGCTAATCTTGATGAATATGTCTGATGTGAATAGAAATACAGTAGTCATATCTTCCAAGGTCACTCCAGGAACCTTCTACCACTGGGCTTTAGCTGCAGATGTCCCTGGCATGCAGCTCTCTATTCAGCCCTCAAAGAAATGTGAAAATCAACAGAAAAATGATTGCCTGGCTTATGAGATAAAGAGGAAAAGCAGCAACCTGATGTTTCTGATTTTTGGTTGCTGCTCTTACCTCACATGGTAATAACAATGAATCACCTTAGCATTAGGGCATTTTTATACAAAGATCATCAAGGTGAACAGAGTGTGGCCTACTAGCAGTCATGGAAGTAGACCTCCCAGCAGTCCTTATCGCTGTCTGTTGTATTCTGGTTGGTAACATTGGGAGGGTGACATTTTGCTCATTTTATTGTAACCTAATTGTAAAAATCCATCACAGACTAGCTCTGTTATCACAATTTTCCAGGAATGGGTCTGAGTGAATGTAGCTTTTCCTATAGCTGTATAGTTGTGTAAATGCTGTGTTTTAAAAAAAGGAGAATTTGTTTTCAGATTCTATCGGTCTTTTAAAATGCTCTAATGTTCAAATGACAGCTAAACCTAGGAAAGCTACACATTGTTTATAAAGTCGGCAGGCTGTTTTACTAAAATAGCTCCATGAAACCTAAAACTACCTAAAGGTCAGAAATGTATTTTATGTTTCTGCACACAGAAGTTAATATTTGAAAGAAATAGGTGTTGTTACTAACCTGAATGGTGTTTTCAATACAGTATTGTTTTTGCTGCTGCTGCTTTTGCTGTTGCTATTGTTGTTATTTCGAAGTTCTCAGACAGAAGAAGCCTTTGAAAGCTTCTAGTCCAGCTTTCCAATAATTGAAACCATTTGACCTGGCTTTCTGTCAGTGACAGACCTCCAGCATCAAATGAAAGTTAATATCTATTCGACAGTTGCCAAACAGATGACATGGTTGTCACAGAATTATAATCACTGAAATACTATCTATTTAGAGGTCAGAGACACTACAAAGGAAGTGTGATGTACCGTATAGAGGTTTTGGTGTTTGCAACATGCCTAGCATTTCCGAGTAGTTGGACAAATTGCTGCGAAAGCCCATTGAAGAGAACGTGTGATGTTTTGAAACAAGATCTTCAGTCTAGTCCTTGTAGAAACTACAATCACTAACAATTTTTTTAAAGAAAATCCAATGTATTAAATTGTCAAAACACAAACATTGAAAACATCTAACAGCAGGAATAGGAGTTTCCATAAATTCAGTTAGTTTCTGAATTAATTTTTCTCATTTTCTACACAGAATTGAACATAAACATGCTAGTAATGAGTATGGTTAACCTTGTTTCAGCCATGAAGAGCCTACCTACCTACTTCATTTTATTTATTTGTTTGTTTGTTTGTTTAGTTTAAAGAACAATGTTTTCTGGGGAATTATGCATGTTACTTTGCTCGTCCTTAGTGGAGTATATAAGCACTGATGGTTTTTGGTTTTGGAAATTTATTTTAATCTTGACTCAATGACTCAAGGTGCTTTTTTTTTTGTACCTTTCAAATTGATCTTCAGCTATAAATCTATTAGACCATGAAGGACAAGAAGTAAACTGATTCTGTATTGCTGAAGGTGCTTAGATGCTGTCTAGCTAAAAGTCATATGAGGTCTAGTTTTCTGCTGTCTGTCTGAAACATTTCTTCTTTGTCTGGAAACAAAAGGCAATAAACATGTGCTACAAAGTCTTTTATTCTTGTTGAAAGTTTCAAGAAAGTGTCATTCCACTTGCTGCTTCCTAAAAAGAATCGATTGTGGTGTTTGTTTTGGGGCTCCTTCGACAAAGGAGAAGAAGAACTTGATTAAGGAACCAATGTTTGAGATTTGGGTTGCTCAGGCACTCTGTATTGGACACAGATTTTGTGAGTGATTCAGTACATTAAGAATATGCTCATGTTTTCTGATGCTCTTACATCAATCATAGAAATGCCTCTCTTTTGATTGCTGAATTTAGTAATGCTGGTCTTGAAAAAACTTGGATTTAAACTGTTTAAACTGAAATGTTTGGGTACTAATATATATTATATTGTTAATTTCCTCTTTCAGTTGGATTATAGTGAATATTTTAGCTGGATTTGCATATTGTACTTATTTATGAAAATAATAATAATAATTTCATGTCAGAAATTATTCTGGGTTGAAAGGATTTATGCAGAAGAAACTCCACTCATGGAATGCCCATGTGAAAATATGTTTTTACCATGTATTAGGAAGGTTTTGATCACCATATTATTGTTAGGTGACTCATGGGGATACAAATAGTATTGATTATATAGGTTTCATCTACAGTGGAACCCTGTATAACAAATGCATCATACAATGAAAAAATCATACAGCAAAGGATTTTTGAACAAATGTGTGCATCGTACAGCAAAAATTTTCACTGTACAATGCACACATGTGTTCCAAAATCCTCTTTGTTGTACGATTTTTGGGGGGGGGGGTTTCGGTATGTGTAGCTTTCGGAGGAGGTAGCTGAGCTGATCAACTGCCTCCTTCGAAAGCAAGCCGGAGTTCAGAGCCTCGGAGCCCCAGCTTGCTTCGGAAGGAGGGAGGCGAATGGGCGGGTTGGCTTTCAGAGCAAGCAAAGGCTTTTTCCAGCCCCTCTAAAATCCACCCAGGTGAATTGCTAAGCCCCTTGGCAATCATGCGCATGTGTGGCCAGTGGAAGACAAGTCTATGCTTTGTACAGCAAAGCCTTTGACTGTGTGAATCATAAGAAACTATGGCCTGTTCTGAAAGAAATGGGTGTGCCTCCACATTTAATTGTCCTGATACATAATCTGTTCTTCTGTGATGATAGAATATTAGAGAGACAGCATGGTTTCCTTTAGGCAAAGTTGTCACACAAAGTACATTTTGTCCCCTTACCTGTTCAGTCTGTACACAGAATATTTCGTAAGGATAGTAAGAGTAGATTTAGAAGAAAAAGAAGTGAAAATTGGTGGAAGAAACATCAATAATTTAAAATATGCAGAATATACCATTTTACTGGCAGAAAGCAACAATGACTTGAAATGAATTTTAGTGAAAGTGAAAGAAAAATGCAAAGCAGGGCTGCAGTTGAACATTAAGAAGACAGATGTCATGATTATAGAAGTACAGTACTACAAACCTTAAATGTTGGCCATGAAGGAATTGAAATTGTTAAAGATTTCATATGCCTCAGTTCAGTCATCAAACCAAATGGAGATTGCAGTGGATTTTAATGTTAGCTTTCCTGGATCAAGTCTACTTCGTCTGGTTACTGGAGAGTTAGTAGTCAGTAATTCCATTCCCTACTGCATCTTGTAAGAAGGGAGCCAACCTATGTGATCATAGGCAATATACACAGAGCCAGAAGCAAATGGTAAACCACTTCTGAGTACTGAATATTGCATCATTCTGGAAATCAGAATACAGGTGTACCTCGCTTAAAGAGCATAATGTGTTCCACAGGATTGCTCTTTAAGCGAGTTTGTTCTTTAAGTGAAATGCCATTGTAAGTTACCAATTGTGACTTCTGGTGGGGGGGATTGCGAACCCTGATTTATTTGTTAAGCAAGTTTTTGGTTGGTTTTAGTTAAGCGAGGGGACCATTCAGAGAAAATTCTGCTCTTTAAGCGAGTTACTCTTTAAGCGAGGCACTCTTTATGTGAGGTTTTACAGTAGTTGTAATCTGTTATCTCTTATCACCAGATTCTTATGGTGATAACACTGCTAGGACTGGTTGTTTTTCTCCCACCAAATTAGCCTACCAAAGCATGGGATTTCTCTCATGTTAAATCATGGGCAAATGGTGTTAGGAATTATTTGTGCATAGGCTGTCAATCTTCAGAGTTTGTAAGAGCTCTAAGCATCACTCAATTTTTCTCCCTTTCTCACAAAGAATGGCTGCAGTATTCGACAAACCTACACTGAAAATTTTCTGTGACAATCACTCTTTAATAGCATAGGCAGCTGTTTAAAGCTATTTATCTAAGGGGAAATCTTTTGCTGTGAGCTGGCGTGAAGATCTTATTTTAGCTTGGAAATTATAGTAAAATGAGTTTCCCAAGCACTAAGTGGCATTTTATCTACGGTAGCATGATTTATGTTTTGTGTGGCATAGTTTTGTTTAGTCTAAATTGACATTTTATTACATAATTATATTTTCATTCAGTTACATTACTTTTGTTTACAAATGTACCTTCCTGTATTAGCATGTTTGCATAGTATGGTAAACTTTAGAATCTCAGAAGCCTTGTAGATAATGAACTTGCTGAATGCTGATGCACTTTTCTTGATGACTCCTACCTGTACTGGGAATAGGTAAACAAATCATCATGGGGGGGGGGGTTCTCCTGTCTCAGCAAACCAGAGATAGAATTCATAGAGTGATTTATTTATCCTTGTGGATTCCATTTCTGCCTTGTTGGAAGAGAAACAAATCAAAGCAGCAATTGTGCCCAGGTTCCAGTCCTTCTGGGGGACCATGAACCCTCTCAACTAACAAAATTGTTATTCCCCCCCCCCAAGTTCCACCAGGTTTGTATTACATATTTTTAAAAAAGAAAAGTTCAGCCATTATCATTGCAATGGTTAGTATACAGCAGCATATTGCTTACAACAAATTAATCTGTGTTCCCTGGAAGATTCGGCTGATTCTCTTCATTTGAAATATGCCCCCAAGGAAAATTGTTTTAGTATTATGGCCACTTTCACTCCATGGAAATACATTGTGTTGGATAGGGAAAGTTACAGTCATATAATTTGAAGGGTCAGTTTCTCAAAATACTCCTGATTTGTCTTTCAGGAGATTTTCTATTATAACAAGTTAAAAGAATCCTGTGTGTGAATTTCAGTAGTCAATGAAGTGGGGGTGTGGACCAATTTGCCATCTCATCCCATTATTCCTGTAATAAGTCAATACAGTAAAACCTCAGATAATACTAAAACCTGGTTCCACAAGTCTTGGTGTTATACGATTTTTAGTGTTATCTGATGCATGTTAAAATCCTATGGGATCCATAGAGATACATTGTAACCACACAGGCTTTAGCGGTTGTTATCTGAAGCATCCCATAGGATCTTAATGTTATCCGATGCAATTCTTCCCCCCAGATTCCTTAATGTTATGCGATTTTCGTGTTATTCGATACTAATGTTATATGAGGTATTACTTGTACTTATCAACTCTACTTCTGGCTGATTGTTATTTGATTCATTTTGGAAGAATATGTGAGATGACAATCAGCTCCATTCTAGCACTGCTTATTCCAGGTGGTTTGAGATGGGGGAGGAAAAGAGATTATAAAGGGAACATTATTACTTCTTCAGTCACCATTATATTTACATTGTATCTTTACAAGAAAGTCAGTAGTTAAAGTAAGTTAGTCCAAGATCACCTAGTAAGCTTTGCAGCCTAGCAAGATTCAAGCCAAGCACAATTCTACAAAAGCATGCAAGCTTTTGAGGTCTCCAGGGCTCTTTAGTAGGCTAATGATAAATAGTGTTTCACCAAGTCAGTTCTGACTTGTGGCAACATTTTACAGGGTTTTTCTGGATAGAGAACCATTTTCCTCTGTGGGCACCCTGGGACTGTGCAGCTTTCCCATGACAAAACATGTTGGCTTCAATCCCAGGAGGCACAGTTGAAAATCAAACTCCCAATCTCTGGCTCCACAGCCATATATTAAACAACTGAGCTACCCTGGCAGATATTCAGTGAAAAATGGAGGAAATATATGAATAAACAGAAAAGTCAAAAAAGTAGTGATTGTGTAAAAAAAAAACACCCTAGCTATGAGCTCTACAGATTCAGTCCCAAGATAGACATTTCAGATTGAAGGCATCAATATTAGATGTACAAGTATCAGGTTATGCCTAGTTTTTCCATGGTAACAAAAAAAAGCACTGACTGGTCTCAGTTTCTAAAAACAGAAAGGTTGGCTCAAACTCAAGAGATCTGTCCTTTCCCTTTGGTAAAGCACAAATGTTCTTGAATCTGAAGGTTAAACATTAAGTAGAATTCAACACTAGAAGAAATGAACAGAAGCCCAACTGTGAGTATTTTCTAGTGGCTGAAGGAGGTGGCATTTCCAGTTCAAAGTTCCTGTTCAGGTAATTTTACTGGCTTTCACTAAACAGAATGAGAGTTGAGCTGTCCCCTTTGTTATAGTAATAATGAGTATGTGTCCTCAAGTTGATTTTAATTTCTAGTGACAGTTTCCTAGATAAAAAGTACTCAACAGTAGTTTGCCAGTTTCTTTTCTGGTGGTGCTCTGGAACTGTGCAGCTTATCCAGAGTCACACAGGTAGCTGTTTACCTGGATACACAGTGCAAAGTTGAACTGTCCACCCTGATTCTGTGGCTGGGTAGTCTAAGTCACTGAGGGTCAAGGTATTTTTTTTTCAATTATACTTCTTTGAGGAATTCACATAACATCTGAAATCTGTTCTACTTGGGGCGGTAACATGTAACGTTAGATAAAATTGATTGATTTTATTTGGAATTGTCTTCTGTAATTTTTTCCTCTGCCCACAAGAAAATTTGTCTAAGAGAGAGGGATATGGACATTTATCTATGGAGGTCTAAAAGGAAATTTTCTCGTTCGATAATTGTTACATGCAAGGTTGCTTTATTACAAAGCTACTGCTTCTGTTCCTAAGACTTTTCACAAGAGTGGCTTTTAAGGTCTGTGTTTCTTGGCTTTGGACCAGAATATCCAAAGATGTTTTCTTTCCCTGTAAGCTGGGCTTCACAGATGATTTCTTGGCAGCTGCTCAGATGGACATACAAAGGCATACCTCATGCTTTTCCTGGCTAATTACTACCTCTAAATATTTTTTCTGAGTGGCATAATCTTTGTAAAAGAGGGATCAAACAGTCGGAAAGCTATTCTCTCTCCCAGATGTCTAACATACATTTTATATTATTCTTATTCATATGTTAAGCCGTAAAGTACATAAAACTGTAAAGAGGAGAGCAGGCAAATAACAACATTCTCCCAGGCCTCTTGGGAAAAGGGTGGATCTTTGTATGTTCACTGTGCAGGACTACAGATGACAGAGCTTACAGCATTTCTATGCTCTTACCTTGTCAGAATCTGTCAGACTGTTGTTGGCAGTGTAATGTCTCTACTTTTTAATAAGTTCCCTAGTTTCTCATAGCTTGCCTACCATGAATTAATTTTACCCAAAGCAGCAGGATTTTGGTCACTGACCTAAGAGGTTCTGGTTCAAGCCTCATTTCATCTATGCACTCACTGGTTGTCTGTAAGTAAATCATTATCTCTCAGCTTTTACCTACGTCTGTAATATGGAGATCATAATATTAGCCTAATAATGCTGTTGGGTGGATGAGATTGTAAATCAAAATAAGTTTGTCACTTAGAAGCAGCTTTTAATCACAGGGCATAGAAAATGAGACTTTAAAAGGGAGTGCTCATTCAGTCATGCTCTCCTATTATATTTCTGCTGGCTAGATAGTTCATTGAGGGAGGGAGGTATCTACTTACAGAGCCAGAGGTTAGGAGTTTAATTCCCCACTGAGTCTTCTAGAAGAAGAGGCAACTTGTTTGGTTTTAGACAAGCTCCAGAGTTGCATGATTTCTCTAAAAGAAGAAAATGTTAAACTTTTTCTGAGTGCTGTTTAACTAGAAAACCATGGAAAGTGTCACCATACATTAGAATTTATTTCAGGGGACATACAGTAGTTCTAATCCAGAACATGGGGCTGATATTTTATAGAATTAATTAAATAAGCCAGTGCTAAATGTAAAGACTTAAGTTGCAACCATTGTAAGGAATAAATTCCAACTTTTCAAAAAGACTGCTCAAATGTTACAAAGATTTTAGTTATTAGAGAATAGAGAGTAAAGGACATATGACAATAAAAATGTAGTTTCATTAGATGCCATAATGTAACATCAGTACTAGGATTCTTCTGAATGGCTGGATTCTATCGGTTAAATCCACGTTTCGTTATACAGTAATACCTCAGATAACATTTGCATCAGATAACGCTAAAGCCACATAATGTTAAGCAATCTAGAAAAAAATTTGCATCACATAACATTATATCCTATAGTATGCATTGGATAACGTTCGCTAAAGCCTATGCTGGTTATAATGTACCTCTATGGAGTTCTAACTTTATCCGATGCATCCCAGAGGAGTTTAACGTTATCCAACACATGCATCGGATAACTTAAAAATTGGATAACACTATGACTTGTGGAATCAAGTTTTAGCGTTATCCAAGGTTTTACTGTACTTTGAGTTGACCCTGTGGAATTAATAGAACTTAAGCATAATTGAACTTAAGTACAGTAAAACTTCTATTTACTACCCTGGTCCATTCCAACAGCATTGAAAATTTAAAAACTGTCCCAAACCTCCGAAAAATAATACAAAAAAATAGAAAAAATAATCAAACAAATTTTTAAAAAAGCAGAAAACACAGTAAAATGGAATGGAAGAAGAAGCTAAGTTCCCCTACCTTTTCCACCACTTGAGAAATCCACCGCCAGCACCACTTTTTTGGGCTCCAAGCAGGGCTGCCCATGCGCTCTTCGGAGCTGATTTAAAAGATAAAATAAAATCAAGGCATATTCATCACATTTCTATCAGTGCCATCTATTTGCCAACCCTGGTAATTGCAGGGGGAACCTCTGACCAACAGGTGATTGGGGCCGGGGAAATTCCTTGCACTTCCTGTTTGCAAGGAGAGATTCTACTGGAGCCAAAAAGCAACAAAATTTTTCAAAAACAGGGCAGAAATGCTCCAAACACTCCCACCGCAATGGTAAGTGATGAATCACAACTTCTGGTGGGGGTGGGTTGGCTGCATTTTAGAATCTAAAATGGTGCTGGTGGTCTAATTCCTGGTGAAAAAATCATCATA
Source organism: Furcifer pardalis (assembly GCA_030440675.1). NCBI lineage: Eukaryota > Metazoa > Chordata > Lepidosauria > Squamata > Chamaeleonidae > Furcifer > Furcifer pardalis. Next base: position 70,616,148 of record CP126897.1, on the reverse strand, counting down.
CACCTGGAGGAAATGCCACTGGAAACCATCATATTGGGCCCAATGGCAAAATGAGTGGAGAAGGAACCACTTCACTGTTCTGATTCCCAGTGGTCATTGAGGTGGAAGAATGCCATGCCAGATAGACTGGCTGTGAAGGCGCACCTTGTTAATATCCTCAAGGCTGCAGCAGTCCATTGCAGTCCCGGTGTTAAATCCTGCATGTCTCATTTCATACCTGCTGCAGGAGATGGCTCTGTGATCACAGTGTGTGAGTCACTTCATGGCAAGCTGGAATCCACCTTAAACAAATTCACTCCAATGGCATTTTTCCTGTTTGTCATTTTTCTTTCAAAGTCTAATGGCGATGGGATAAGGATGGTTGAGGCAGTTTTTGGGTGAAACTAAAGCCTCTAGTTCGGACCTGCATGTTGACACATCCATCAACTGTGATATGATTTTCAGAAGAAAATGTATACGAATGTATATGAATAGCAAACAACAAGGACAACGTATAATTTAATATAACTTTTCTATATGGAATTGGAACACCATATTTGGAGTTCAATTCAATTCAATTTATTGTTACAGTCAAAGACCAGCATAAAAAACAAAGCATCCAAAACATGGTTGACCAAACTATAGCAGGACTACAAAGGAGACTTTTGAATGCTCTAATCAGACTCAAGCAGTAGGATTCAGCTGAAATCACATTACAGTATATGCAATTATATTAAAAATATGATATAGAAGGATGTGATGTAAAATGTAATATCTACTAAAATTACAATGTGTAAAAATGCTGAGACAATGTTAATAAAAAATTGTACTATCAATAAAAGTAGAAATATTTAGTGACTTACATTCAAATTCAAGTTCAAGTTGTTTACAGTCCATGACCAGCATAACACACAAAAACATAATACCACATCCTAACTAGTCTGGACACGGGTAATAAAAGGAAACTATGGTACTATAATACTAAAAACCTACTGGGAATCGACATAAAACAGCAGGTGCCTATCTAAAAACAATATTACTAAAATCCCTCAATAATTACTAAAACCTAGTGTCATGAAAATAAAATGCAATACTAATATTTACAAGAAAAAGAGGGATAGCCTCATTACAAGGATATAAAATACTCTCTAATAGAGTTGTAGTTTACTAAAACTCAGTAATTTATGGCCAGACCGATAATGATAAGGGTGAAGAGATAACATAATAAGTAGTGTAGGTCAGCTGCTCAGTGCGGGAGCAATCTCAGTAAACTATAGAGCCACACTAGACTTCCCAGTCAGCAGCCGACGTATCCTACTAGCCTGTGCACAAAAACCCACCACTTTGCGCGTGATAGCAATACTACTGTCCTGGAGTAGGAAGGAAGCTTGTTGGGCCGGCAATTTTCCTGGGCATTGGCGCAGCAAGGGGATTATTAATTCTGCACGGGCATCCCTATAGAATGAGCAGAAAAGGAGAACATGCTCAATCGATTCAACATCCCCATCTCCACATGGACATAATCGTTCTGAATAGGGTATCCCGTTATATCTGCCCTCAAGGACAGCTGAAGGCAGGCATCCACAGCGGGCCTGGGTGAATGCCAGCCTATGTTTTGGGAGATCTAATTCCTGCAGATAAGCTGCGGGGACAAGCTGGTACCTGATGGAAACATTGGAGAAGAAACCAGGAGACTTCTTCTTCGAGTGCCGTATCCAGAAAGATATTTGGAGTTGTGTTGAATGTAGTATTCCTGTAGGGTGTTGCATAGTATATACTAGGCTGTGTTATCAGTTTTATGAAATAATCCTAGTGCCCTTGTTGGCAAGGCATTTCTGATATAAGATCTTACATGTTTATGGTATAGTTTCTCATTCCTTTGTTACAGCTTTATAATAAGTATGTTGTTGTTGTTGTTGTTGTTGTTGTTGTTGTTGTTGTTGTTGTTGTTGTTGTTGTTGTTAAATTCAAATTTATATGCCGCTCTCCTTGCCGAAGCAACCCAGAGCGGCTAACAATGTTACAATAGAAAACATAATATACATACAATATAACGAGTATAATACAATCAATGTGGTCGACAAGACCTTCATAAAAAATAATAAAAAATATATAAATACAGTACAGTCAAAGAAATACAAAAACAATCATGGATATACAGTATAAAGCAATAGGAAAAGTCCTAACTGGAAGAATGCATCTAAATTTTATAATCAAAACACATAGTAATCATCTTAATCTTATACTTCAGGCAATATTTTACTCTTGAAATTTATTAATTTAACTGAAGTTGACAGCAACATGTAACAGTTGGTGAGACAATTGCTAAGACAGTTCAGTCTTAGAAGGCTTACCCTGCCCTTTCTCAAAATCAGTATACAGTAATACCTCAGATAACGACTGCATCGGATAACGCTAGAATCGGATAACGATGCAAAATTTATTTTTTAAAATCGCATCGGATAACGATCTGTTAGCGTTATCCAATGCAGTTGTTCGTAGCAGCAGGGTGCCTGGAAAGTTGAACGGGGTTCCCTGTTCGGCTTCCCAGCACCCCACAACTGTCGAGGCAGGGGTGGGGGGCTGGAATGCTGATGGGGGGCTCCCCAGCCAACCCGCAGCTGCAGATCAGGTCCTCCGACCTCCCCAAGCCAGCAGGGGTGCCGGAGAGCCTAAAATGGTTGAAAAAACTTCTGTGTTTTTTTCACCCATTTTGGACTCACGCCACCTCCGAGGAGGTCGGGTCCCCAACCTCCCCGGAGCCAGCAGGGGTGTCTGAGAGCCCAAAATGGGTGAAAAAAACATCAATTTGTTCGCCCATTTTGGGCTCCCCGCTATCCTTGCTACATCACACAAGATTGCCATTGGGAGGGGTGGAATGGGTGCATGCACCCATTTCCCCCCTCCCAAGTTCCGATCTTGTTGTGGAATCAATCAGTGTTGGGGAGGTGTGGAGCAATGGGTGCACTCACCCATTCCTTCACACCTCCCAATTGCTGATTGATCCCACAACAAGATTGGCAGTTGGGAGAGGGGAAATGGGTAAGCCTGCAAGAGCTTACTCAAAGGGAACCAAGCACCCTTGGAGTCAGCACCTGCAAGTGCCTGCCCCAAGGGAGCCAGATGCCCGACGTTAGAGTGTCCGGCACCCTTAGACTCGGTGCCTGCAAGTGCTTACTCCAAGGGAGCTGGACACCTGAGGTTAGAGAGTCCTGCACCCTTGGAGCCGTCGCCTGCAAGCACTGGTCCCAAGGGAGCCAGACGCCTGAGATTCAAGCGTCCGGCACCCTTGGAGCGGGCGCCTGCAAGCGCTTACTCCAAGGGAGCCAGACACCCAAGGTTAGAGCGTCCGGCCCCCTTGGAGTCAGCGCCTGCAAGTGCCTGCGATCGATCGCTGGGGTGGGGTGGGGACTTCGCAGAGTCACCCGTGTGGGCACGCGTTTGGTCCCCAAAGTCTCCCTCAGCTCCATCTATCAATAGCTGGGGCTCGGGGGAACTTCCGGGAGCCATCCGCACACCCACGGATGGGAACAGGGCTTTTTTTTTTTAACATTCGATCAATGCATCGGACAATAAAAATCGGATAACGTCATGACTTGTGGAACCAAGTCATAATGTTATCCGATGTACTAGTGTATATCTGAATCAGCCTGTGGGAAGTTAATACAGTATGCTGTTTCAAATGGTGGGATGGTTTACTTACTTTCACTGAGATCTGTGGTTTATTTGACAGAATGGCAGTATAAACATGTAAAATACTTGGGTTTACCATATTTGGCAGATGTCCATGCAAAGAAGGCAGCAATTGAATCTTTCTGCATTATATAAGTGAGATAGAATTATTCTCTTTCAAAGGAGGCTTTGTACATATGGGAATTTTCTCTTGAGAAGTTGCTGCCTTGTCATTTCCTTGGAGATTGCGAGTATATAAACTGCTTAATAATTGTGAAAGAGCATGAAAAAAGAAAATGAGGCATTAATAACCAACAAACATAGCAGTCTTAGGCTAGAACATGCCAAATGATTTTTTTGATGGAATGTTTACCGTATTTGCTGGTTTACAAGATGTACTTTCCCCCCTTAAAATATGCGGGGGAAACAGAGTGTGTCTTCTAATCTGGTAACAGTTTCCTTCCCTTCCCCCCCCCCCCCCCCGCTGGTGCGGTTTGTCGTGATGGACTGGGATCAGGGCTTTTGAGAGAGCTTTTCTCAAAGCCCAAGACCTGCCCTAGCCGCGTACATGGACATCAGGTTGGGATCAGGGCCTCTCCTCTCGGCTCCATATGGCCATCAGGAGGTGGGGAGGGAAATCGGGTGAATTCGCTCCCAGAAGATATTGTCTTTGTGAGTAAATTTATTTATTTATTTATTTTTCAAATTTATACCCCGCCTTGCTCAGGCAAACCTGAGTCTAGGTGGCTTACACAGTATAAAGAAACAATATCATAAATTACAAAACAGATCAAAACAAACTCCAGCAAGACAAAGTCCTCTATCGCCACCCGGGACCCACGGTTTTCTCCCTTCGAGGCCAACTGGCCAAGGGAGAGTCCAACAAAGGGCGCGGTGGCAACATCTGCTTCAAGCCTCCCTCGGCCACGGGAGGCTCCTTTTATCCTCCCAGCCGGTGTCGGGGGCCGGGAGGGCGCGGCGGTGGCGGTGGCATCTGCTTCGAGCCTCCCTCAGCCACAGGAGGCTCCTTTTATCCTCCTGGTCGGTGTCGGGGGCTGGGAGGGCGCGGCGGTGGCGGCGGTGTCTGCTTCGAGCCTCCCTCGGCCACGGGAGGCTCCTTTTATCCTCCCAGCCGGTGTCGGGGGCTGGGAGGGCGCGGTGGCAGCGTCTGCTTCGAGCCTCCCTCGGCCACGGGAGGCTCCTTTTATCCTCCCCACCTCCAATGGTCATAAGCTGAAGGGGGTGGGATGGGGTGGGAAAGAAGGACCCTTTAAGGTCCATTTCCACGTGCCCCACCCTGCTGGCTACCATAAGTCGAAGAGGGTGGGATGGGACAAGCAAAATTGCTCCAAAAGGAATGATTCACACACACCCCACTGCCGGCTGTCAGGGAGTGATGGGGGAAAGAGGCTTCTAAAGGAGCTCTCTTGCCTGGTCAATCCCTCCCTTCCCACCTCTTGTAGTTAAAATGTAGAAAATATTTTTTTCCTTTAAAAATGTGTCTAAAAAAATGAGGTATGTCTTATAACCCGATGCATCTTATAAACTGGCAAATACGGTATATTGAATCCAGGTTAATTATCCAAAGAACCTCAGGAGGATGGAAGGCTGAGACTACCTCGTCCTATCATGCAATACCCAGGTTTCGAACTGCCAACTTGCCAGCCTTCCAGCTAACAAGGTGAGCTTCTTAACTACTGAGCAATTGCAGCCCCTTTTATTGAAGGGATTCTAAGGAATTACAGCTAAAACAGGGTTTTATTAATGTCTGCTGAACAAAATGATTAACTAAATATTGAACACGACATGGTACAGTTTGATAATTGTATACCTTGGGTGCACGGCAAAGCATGAGCATAGCCAAAATGCCTTCATCTATTCTAGACAGAGTTATTTTTCACATACTGTTTGAGTACTTTATTGCAGCTTTATGATTGATACGAAATGCTATTGAATACATTGTATTATACAGTGTTTTAAAAAAATATTTCTTTTGGCTGAAAAATGTTGAGCAACTAATCACAACATGGGGCAGCAACATTAGTCTTAACTGACAGCGATATCGATATTATTAATTTGTGTTCATGGACTGTAGAGTGATAGACATATTGTAAATCCTTCAAATGTAAGAAGCTTTTTCTTGAATTTGGCATAAATATTTTATACAGTTTTCTTTCAATTATATTAACATAGTTAACAAAAATAAACATTGGGAGAGGGACATTTTTTCTCTTTATTTCTTCTTTTACTTCTTCGGGTGTCAAGGGAGATACAAGGTTCTTGTTCTGTCACTTCTACTGGCCTCTACTAGTAGTATTTGGTGTTTTTGTAATATGTTTGATGTTATCTCTCCACCTTCCTCTGGGTCTGTCTCATGCTCTTTGTCGTTCTCCTCTTTTCCAATAAGCCTTGTATGATATGTAATTCCAAGACATTCTCTCCAAATGGTCAAACCACTTTATTTGTTGTCTCTGTATGTAATTTAAGATTGGTTCTATTCCAATCCTTTCCATTATAATCTCATTCCTGATTTTATCCTTTCTAGTCACTCCAGCAGCCTTCCTCAGACATCTCATTTTCATGGTGACCAACTTTTGTTTATGTTTTGTTGTAAGTGTTCATTTTTGGCACTGGTAGCGTACAATAGGGATGAATATGTTTTGTATGGAGAGTTTCTTTGTGATGATTGGTATTACCTTATGTTGTTAGAGTGGAGCTAACTGTCCCAATATTTGGTATTGTTGATGCAATGGGCACAGAGCTGGGTGGGTTGAGGAGGATGGTGGAGGACAGAGGTGTCTAGCTAAGATCAGATGGGGTCGCAAAGGGTCGGAATCGACTGTACAACTGAACAACTACTACTATACCATATGTTAGTCTCTTCATCCATTTTGCCATCTTCAGTAAATTTGAACACTGCCACTTGTTTTATACTTGTTTCCTCTATTATGATATTTAAAGTACAGTAATACCTCAGATAACGTTTACCTCGGATAAAGCTAAAATCGCATCATGTTAAGTAATCTGGGGAGGAGAATTGGATCAAATAATGTTAAGGTCCTATGGTTTGGATTGGATAACAACCGCTAAAACCTGTGCGGTTACAATGTTTCTCTATAGAGCTTTAACATTATCCGATCCATCCCATAGGATTTTAACATGCATCGGATAACACTAAAAATCGAATAACACCAAGACTTGTAGAACCAAGTCTTAGCATTATCCGAGGTATTTACACTGTTTCCTTCCAATTGCCATTACTCAATCTGATTCTCATTCTTGGTTCATGGGTGTAAGTTGTTATGTAGTTCTTTAACTGTACTTGCTATCAATGCCTGATGATCTGCAAAAACTAATTCATCGATATTTTGTCCACTCATGGGCTTGGCTTTTTTACCTATGCTATCTACATAGGTGATGAATAATAATGGTAATAGTACACATCCCTTCCTCACTCCAGATGTTACTGCGAAGGGTTTCAATATCCCTTATCTAGTTCTAATTACACTTCTGCAGTCGTTATAGAAGCTTTTACATAATCTAATAAGATGTTCACTTACTTCATATTAGGTCAATATTTGTCATAGCAATTTCCTGTCAACTCTATCAAATGCATACTCTTGGTCTACAAATGCAACAAAGAGATTATTGCTGTATTCTATATATTTATCTATTAGTTGTGTCTGTACAGCTATTGTTTTTTCTGAAGCCCATCTGTTCTTCTACTAGTTGCAGTTCTATCATTGGTCTCATCCTTGTTTGTATTATCTTGGCATGCATTTTTCCCTGCATGGCTTAAGAGTGAGATGCCTTGTTTGTGCTTTGAGTTGCACACACAACACAACTCAATAAACCTAGAGGCAGGCATCCCAAACAAAAACATTATCCCCAGTAACAGCCATAAACCAGAGATTTCCCTGGAATATGATCCATACACTCATTAATAGCCTACCTGATGACAAGAGACCTTCTAATAGGAGGCTACGTTTCTTGGCATCTAGAAAATAATATCCACATGACATGTAATTAAGTATTCTACAAAAAATCGGTAGTGGTAGTGGCTCACAGACTATTTGCTTAGCTTTGGATAGCTGATTTGTCAGAGGACTCAAGGGCTGGTATAGAAGACCTTCCATTAACTGTGAAGGTCTATTTGATGAAAAGATCAATGATATGGAAAGTGTACATTAAAAGTTTTTTCCATCATCTGCTATTGCAGGGGTTCCCAACCTTTTTCCTCTGTGGGCCTGACCACACCCGCAGATATCTGAGTGGGTCAGTCCACACAGCAGAAGCAGGCGCATTTACAGCTGTCATAAATGCAGCCAATTCTGCTTTTATGACAGTTGCATTGCACGAGTGCATTTTACGGCTGATGTAAGATGCACATGCATAAACGTGTTCACTTCCACTTCTGGGTTCAGCAGAGGTGACAACAGGCCAGGTGGAATAGTTCTGCGGGCCAGGGTTGGCCCATGGGCCATAGGTTGGAAACCCCTGTGCTGTAGGGTTAGAGAAGGCTCTTCATACGTTGGATGTTCGTAGATTTCTGACATTTTATATTTCCAAAATCAAACTTCTGGAAACCTAACAACTTATTCATTATTTATCAGAGTTCCAAGATGGGCAGCCCTCAGGTTCTATTAAAAAGGCTTGTGAACAGAGTTAAACTGTCTTACCAAGTAGCAAAGAAGCTATTGCTTGGTAATCTTCAGGGCATTGTAAATATCACCAGTGATTTAATTTTGTTTTTGTTTTTGTTTTTCCTACTTATTACTACTGTGGTATATAACGTGAATGCTTTTATATTATTAGAATGTTATGAATAAAAATATACATTTATTGAAATATATACATAAATATACACATGGATATATATTATAAAATATATCTATATAAGGAGTATATATTTGATAAATAAGTTGTTAAAAATGAGATTTGTTTAAAACAATGAATTTGAATTTTTTTTCTTGATATTTTGTTATATGTATTGTATTTTGTACTGTATTAAAATGTATTGTTGTTTGGATTTTTTGTTACTTCTTTAAAAATTAATAAAAATTATTTTAAAAGAAGAAGAAGAAGAAGTGAAGGGGAGTTGCTGTAGCTGTAAGGGTCATTGTTCTTTGGGCTCTAAAATGTTCCAAAAAGATTTTGCACAGGTGCAAAAACAACCATGTGTGTGAATTCACAGATTAACACTCGAAGAACCACAGTTACAGGTAACTATAACCTATTCTTCTTAAAGATTACCTTCAAATCAGAGCTTGGAAGGTTGCTTTTAAGAAGGATGGATATAATGACTGAACAGACCAGCGGGGCCTGGAGCAGCATTTGTTACTGTTCTATTACAGATAGTTTTATCAAGCTATTCATTCTCCTCAAAAGTGTATCTTACAATATGTTATTGTAATGCCACCTAGTGATAAAGTGAATGACAAGGTAAATTAATAATGGAGTGTCTCAGAGATAGTATTTCAAAAACTAATTTTATGTATGAAAGAGCAAATTATTGCAGACATCTGTAAATCAGAAACTGGTTCAATACTGTACTGTGATTTATTTTTAACTCTGATACACTTTTAAAAACAAGTATTAGAAATACAGTGGATGCTTTTTTAAGTTACTAAAATTGTTCTTCGTTACAGTGCTGGACCCAAAGGAGACAACATTTATGAATGGCGATCGACTATACTTGGGCCTCCAGGTTCTGTCTATGAGGGAGGAGTATTTTTTCTTGATATTACCTTCTCACCAGATTATCCCTTTAAGCCACCTAAGGTAAGGAGAGAAATGTATTTTTAATTGGGTTGAATTAGTGGGGTGCTTCTGAAAAAGGCTTTCATAGTGGAATTCTTGTCTTGTTTACAAAATTTTGCTGAGATAGAAAAGATCTGTCATGATAAAGGCTGTGTCATTTTCAAAAAAAATTCTTCGTTTATTTTTTCACTGCTTTCAATTATTCTTTACCATAAAATAATTGGATAAGAGGAAAAGATAAAAGAGCTACATAATACATTCTGGTCAATAATACTAGAAGCCCTTCATCTGAAAGCATTATGTTAGTCAAAATTTAGTCTTGTTAAAAGCAGTTTCGTGACTGACTAGTCCCATAAGTTTCAATTTGACTAAAGCATGGCTAATGTAGTTGGTGTCCAGCCAGAATTGTAGTGAAATTGTCTCTACATGCATTTTCATAGCATTAATGTCTTACAAGATATTCAAGTTTATTGGATAGAAAAACAAGTACTGTATGAAAAATGCTTGTAAAACCACTTGTCTGCTCCAAGCATTACCAAGAAAGGTAAATATGAGCATTTGAACTGATGTCTGGCAATTGATATCAGACACACAGATTACAGTCTTGTCAGTGACAATTTACCAATTGTAGCCTTAGTGGGATATTGAAGAATAATACATTTACACTTTAGGTAAAGTTGTTAGGTTATTTATAGAACACCAAGACAAGTATTATTCATGAGCCAGAAACTGAAAATATCACATAAGGCTGCTTCAGACAGTAGCTAGGAAGAGGGGGAACAACATCAGAACGTATAAGAGAAGGAAGAAGAATGATCATGAACCTCATTCATGTTGACCAGAATATTGCTTCTCCCATACTTCCTAACATTTTCTGCTAAAATGGACAAAAATTAGATATTAATCACAAAAATGCAAGACAACCTCACATAAGACAGTAATGCCTTGATATCCAAAGAAGACTGAAAATACTTCAGATTGTGTTTTACATCTCAGATTACATAACAATTAGAAAAATTTAAACATTTTAGGTGCCACGGGCACCTAAATTTCCACTTTTAAAATTTCCACTTTTAAAAATTGTATTTGGACATGTTTTACATGATGGAACAGACTCATGCAACATGTTTCAAAGGTGGCTTTTCATTTAGGAGCTGTCATTCACTAATTTTGGAGAGGGTTAGAAAAAGAGGGAGACTTTGGAGGATTGAAGACCTTAAACAGCCATAGAGAGCTACATTAATTTCTGGTTTGTTTGCTCTTGTAATATTCATTTTATCCACTGAAAGGGACTGCAATGGCTCAAGAGGCTAAGAGGCTCCCCAAGGGAGCCAGACACTCGAGTCTCGACTGGGGCTTTGCGGGCTTCGGGGAGCCATCCACGTGGCCGTGCGGTTTATCGCTGAAGTCTCCCTCAGCCCCAGCAATAGATCGCTGTGGCTGCGAGGGGCTTCTGGGAACCATCCAGGTGCCTGCACGGTTTGCCCCCAAAGCCTCCCTCAGCCTCAACGATTGATTGCTGTGGCTCAGGGAGGCATCTGGCACCCGCACGGTTTGTCCCAAAACCTGCTCCTCAGCCCCAGTGATCGATCGCTGGGGCTGTTGGGGTGTTTGGGGGGAACGGCACCTGCCCAACAAGCGATCAAACTTCATTTGCAGGGGAGCGTGCGTTCCCTCCGCAAGCAATGTGGCGGTCCCATATTTGGACTGCTGTTTTGCTTGTGGAGGGAGGGTGCTTTCCTTCCCCAAGCCAACCTGATCTCCCCGCTGTTCCCTTTCCTCTTTGGAAAGGGAACAGGGCTTTTTTTTAACAATGTTCGTTCAATGCATCGGACAACGGTAAAAATCGGATAACGTCATGACTTGTGAACCAAGTCATCACATTATCCGAGATACTAGTGTATGTCAAATTCAGCATTATTAAGATTACAAGAATGTGAATAGAAATTGTTATAATTGTTCCATAACAATATATATTTACACATGGACATCACCAGATGGCCAACATAGAAACCAGATTGATTACATACTATGCAGTCAAAGATGGAGAACCTCCATACAGTCAGCAAAAACAAGACCAGGAGCAGATTGTGGCTCAGATCACAACCTATTGATTGCAAAATTCAGGCTCAGACTAAAGAAAATAGGAAAAACAATTAGGCCGGACAGATATGACCTAGACAACATTCCTTGGGAATACTCAGTGGAGGTGTGGAACAGATTTAATGGTTTGGACCAGATAGACAGAGAGCCAGAAGAATTATGGACAGAGATGCGGGACATCATGCAGGAGGCAGCAAGGAAAACTATACCAAAAGAAAAGAAGCGTAAGAAAGCTAAGTGGTTGTCCAATGAGATTCTTAAAATAGCAGAGGACAGAAGGAATGCAAAATGCATTGGAGAAAGGAAAAAATACAATCACTTGAATACAGAATTTCAAAGAAAAGCAAGGAGAGATAAGGAAACCTACCTGAACGAACAGTGCAAATAAATAGAGGAAAACAATATCAGGGGTAGGACTAGAGATCTTTTCAAAAAAATTGGGGAACTCAAGGGAACATTTAAAGCAAAAATGACCATGATAAAAGACAAAGATGGCAAGGAGTTAGCAGATGCAGAAGAGATTAAGAAAAGATGGAAAGAGTACACAGAGGAACTCTACAAAAAGGACCTCAACACCCCTGATAATCACAATGATGAGAACATTGAACATGAGCCAGACATTCTGGAGAGTGAAGTCATAAAGGCCATAAAAAACACTGCAAACAACAAAGCCAGTGGAGTTGATGGTATCCAAGTTGAACTTTTCAAAGCCCTACAAGATGATGGAATCAAATTATTGCACTCTATATGCCAGCAGATTTGGAAAACACAACAATGGCCACAGGATTGGAAAAGATCTGTATACGTTCCACTCCCCAAAAAGGGTAATGCCAAAGAATGTTCAAATTATCGAACAATTGCGCTCATCCCTCACGCTAGCAAGGTGATGCTCAAGATAATACAGGATAGACTGCAACAGTATGTGGAGAGAGAATTACCAGAAGTGCAGGTGGGGTTCAGAAGAGGCAGGGGGACTAGAGACCACATCGCCAACATAAGATGGATCATGGAAAAAAAGGAATATCAGAAACAAGTACTTCTGTTTCATTGATTACACTAAGGCTTTTGACTGTGTCGACCACAACAAAATGTGGCAAGTAATTAAAGAGATGGGAATTCCGGAACACTTTATAGGCCTCATGAGAAATCTGTACATGAATCAACAGGCAACAGTTAGGACAGAAAATGGAATGACAGAGTGGTTTGGAATAGGAAAAGGAGTAAGACAAGGCTGCATTTTGTCACCCTGCTTATTCAACTTATACACAGAACACATAATGCGCAATGCAGGAATGGAGGAATCACAATTTGGGATCAAAATTGCTGGGAGAAACATCAACAACTTGAGATATGCAGATGATACCACCCTAATGGCGGAAAGTGAGGAGGACCTAAAGAAGCTCCTGATTAGGTTAAAAGAAGAGAGCGAAAAAGCTGGCTTGAGACTAAATATCAAGAAAACCAAGATCATGGCAACAGGCCCTATCAGTCCCTGGAAAATAGATGGGCAAGAAGTAGAGGCAGTTACAGATTTTACTTTCCTTGGATCAAAGCTCACTGCAGATGGTGATTGCAGCCATGAAATAAAAAGGTGACTGATTCTTGGGAGGCAAGCAATGAGAAACCTGGGGAGCATAGTGAAAAGTAGAGACATTAAATTGCAAACAAAGATTCGCATAGTCAGGGCAATGGTATTCCCTGTGGCAATGTATGGTTGTGAGAGCTGGACCATTAGGAAAGCGGAGCGCAGAAAAATAGACGCCTTTGAGATGTGGTGTTGGAGGAGAGTTTTGAGAGTACCCTGGACAGCGAGGAGAACAAATAGGTCAATCTTAGAAGAAATCAAACCTGACTGCTCCTTAGAAGGTCAAATAATAAAGATGAAGCTAAAGTACTTTGGACATCAAATGAGAAGATTCACTTGAGAAAGCCTTGATGCTTGGAAGGGTCGAGGGCAAAAGAAGAAGGGGACGGCCCAAGATGAGATGGCTAGATGGTATTGTGGAGATAATGGGCACAGAGCTGAGCGAGTTGAGGGGGATGGTGGAGAACAGGAGTGCCTGGAGGACAGTGGTCCATGGTGTCGCAGAGGGTCGGAATCGACTGTGCGACTGAACAACAACAACAACAACAAACAATATATAACCTTGCTGTAAGAGATTGATAGTTAGGGTTTGTTTTCCTCTATATTTTACTATGACAACAAAAAATACTTCAGTCAGTTAATTATGCTTTGTGAAATAAGTAAAGAATTTTATCACAGAAATGCAAACAATGTTTTAACTGTTCCTCATTATTCTGGAAATCATTTTAATTGCTGTACATGCATAAATTCTAGGATATTTTTGTTGTTGTTCAGTCGCACAGTAGATTCCGACCCTTTGCGACCCTATGGGCCACTGTCCACCAGGCACTTCTGTCCTCCACCATTCTCCTCAACTCGCTCAGCTTTGTGCCCATTGTGTGTACAATACCATCTAGCCATCTCATTTTTGGCCGCCCCCTTCTTCTTTTGCCCTCTACCCTTCCCAGCATCAAGGCTTTCTCAAGCGAATGCTCTCTTCTCATTTCATGTCCAAAGTACTTTAGCTTCATCTTTACTATTTGGATATTGGGCAGCCATAATTTAAATATTGTTCAAATGCTAGGAAATACAATAGAAAGCATCAATATACATAGAAAAATATGGGGGTGGAAGATACTCATACTAATATATGAATTAAACTTGCTACTTTTATTTTGCTGTCTCACAAAATCTGACTTCTGTAGTAATTGAATTCGCTCACAGTTATTTAAAATAGCAACATCTTACATCTAGATCAGTGTTTCCAAACCTTTGGTTTTTGGACTTCAATTCCCAGAAGCCTAAGTCAATACCCCAAGGCACTGATCAGTCAATGTACTGACTTAGCCCTCTGGGAATTGATGCCCCCCGTGGGGCCTTGGCCCCACGTTGGCAACCATTGATCTAGATCTTTAAAATATGACTCAGAGTAAAGTCCTCAGGGAAATCTTTGTATGCGAATCAGAAGGGAAGGTAGCTCCAGTCCATTCCATAGTGAAAAAGTGTCAGTTCCACTTTAAACTTCATGTTTGTGTATTAAAAATATAGTGACAGCAGAAACATTTATGAAGCTGCAGTTGTTTAAGGTTCTAAATTTCGTTGTGGCTGATTGGTTCTGTGGAAGACACTGTTAGCATTTATATAGTTCTAATCAATCTCTGAAGAATATTTGTCTTCTTCAAACTATGAGGTCTGGTAGTTTACTTTCTTCTATTACAATCCTTACAGATTTGCTCGATAGGGCTGAAACCAGTAGTGGAAACTACTGTATTATTTACCTTTCCTTTGAGGCCTAAAACATTTTGTAGGCTAAGCTTAACGTATGTCCTAGTTGTCCTGATTTTGCTGCGTCGCTTGCCAGTGGTTTCCCTTTGGCCCAATTCCCAGGTTTCATTTAGTGACAAAAAGTGTCAGGCAATATGTACAGAGAGAATGCTATGTGGTCATTTTGTGAGAAAATGTCATTACATTATTCTTTGACACTAAAGTTAGAGTGGTTACCATAAGAGCTTCTGATATTCAAACTTTGATTACTAATGAATCTGTTTGATTTGGTAAGTCTCAAAACATTTGATTAATCTGAATATTTGCCAGGTGGAAATAAATGTTGGATGTGCTCCATGGAATCAATAAATAACATCTCCATTCTAAAATCATTTGGTTTTTCCTAAATTAGAAAAATAAACATGTTTTTCAAAATTGGTGACACAAAGGTTTTATGTACTGGACAATCAATATCACTATTACTGTCTTTTGTTTTTAAAGCCTGTTGTCTCAAATCCTATTTCAAGACCTTTGTATTTTGTGGATTTAGAGGTCTGAATTAACAAAGATATCTCTTGATTCTACATAAAGAATGCACAGGACTGGTGTCCCAGCTCCTGCCAACCTAGCAGTTCGAAAGCAAGAAATTAAAAGTACAGTAGTACCTCAGATAACGATGAGACTTGGTTCCACAAGTCTTGTCCTTATCCGATTTTTAACGTTATGCGATGCATTGATCGCACAACGTTAAAAAATGCCCTGTTTCCCTGGAGGCTGCAGCTAGCCAGAACTTCGGGATTTGCATCCTGTCATTTTGGCTTGCTGCAGCCTCCAGGGAGGTGGGGGAACTTTGGAAACAGCTTGGATCGGGTGTTCCCACCTCCCTGGACCCAGCAGGTGGGTCAGGGAGCCCAAAATTGGTAAAAATAAAACTGGACGGGTTTTTTTTACCCATTTTGGGCTCTCTGACTTCCCTGCCGGGTCCAGGGAGGTGGGAAGACCCAATCCAAGCTGTTTCTGGGCTTCCCCGACGTCCCCAGCCAGTGGAGCAAGCCAAAACGTCAGGGTTTGAACCCTGATGTTTTGGCTTGCTCCACTGGCTGGGGACATCGGGGAAGCCCAGTAACAGCTGTAGATCGGGTCCTCTGTTCTCCCTGGAGCAGGCAGGGAAGTCAGAGAGCCCAAAATTGTTTTTAAAAAACGGACTTTTTAAAACCCATTTCGGGCTCTCAGATTCCCCCTGCCTGCTCCAGAGAGATCAGAAGACCTGATCTATAGCTGCAGGGTGGCTGGGGAAGCTGACGGGGACTCCCTGTCACCTTCCCTAGCCACCCACCCTTGCCTCCGCAGCTGTGGGGCGGCTGGGGAAGCCAAAGGTAGAGCCCCCCATCAACTTTCCAGCCACCCCACCCCTGCCTCCATAGCTGCAGGGTGGCTGGGAAGTTGAACGGAGAACCCCGTTCAGCTTTCCAGCCACCCTGCCGCTAAGAACGACTGTATCTGATAACACTAACAGATCGTTATCTGATGCAAAATTTCTTTAGAAATTTTGTATCATTATCCAATTTTAGCGTTATCTGATGCAGTCGTTATCCGAGGTATTACTGTAGATAAATAGGGACCACTTAGGTGGGAAGGTAAACAGCATTCCATGTGCTAGTTATGTTCTAGTTATGCCTGCTATGTGACCACGGAAATGTCTGCAGAAGCAGACAGCACTGCCTCTTCAGCTTTGAGATGAGCACTGAACCCTAGAGTCGGATACAACTGGCTTTCAACCAAGGGCAACCTTTACCTTTACTATACCACATGTCATTCAAGATCAGAAAGGACACTTGGCATCTAAAAGATGTACTTATTCTCTGTAGTGAAAATTTATCCCCAGCTTTTTAGTTCAGGATATAATTTTAGAATGGTCAAAGAAAGATGCCTTTCTTCTGTTCCATTCTGTTTATATTAAGTGTTGTGCATTATTGTACAGTAGGGTGGCTTAGGGGTTAAGATGCTGAGCTTAACGACTGAAAGGTTGGCAGATCAGCAGTTTGGACCCAAGTGCTGCACGACAAAGTGAGCTCCCACCATCTGTACCATCCTGCCAACCTACCAGATTGAAAACAAGAAATTGCAAGTAGAAAATAGGTACTGCTTTAGCAGGAAAGGTAACAGCATGGAAATGACCATGGAAATGTCTCCAGACACAGAATAACACTCGCTCTTTGGCTGTAAACAGAGATGAGCACCATCTCCTAGAATTGGACATGACGGGCTTTCGAGCAAGAGAGACCTTTACCTTTACTATTATTGTACATTACTCATAGTTGAATTGTAGATGAACATGTTGGAGCTGCAACAAATTGCTGCAGTGTCGAGTTCATGATCACACTATTCCAGTTCACTCTTCACCTAGTTTTTTTATCTCCAACCATCAGTTAGCTTCCTGAGGCCAGTCATCATTTTGAGAGGGTCACACTCACAGATGCAGAATTTACAAATATTTTTTTCAAATCTTGGGATCCCCTAAGCCTTCCAAAACTTCACTTTTTAGGGTGGGATTGCGTTAGCTCTCCGCGAACAGTAGTCAAAGGATTATGTTTGCTTTCAGTATATACAAGGGGACCAATAATAAAATGTTGCACTGTGTGCTGCTGTTGTTCAGAGGATCAACCACTTGATTCATTACAAACATACTTCTTTATTTTTCTTTCTTTCTTTTGTCTGTTTGTTCTTTCTTTCCCCTGCTGTCAGCTTTCCATGACTACTTGTCATGCTTTGTTCTCATTTGGCCATTCTGAGAGAATCCTTTCCCATGTGTTGTTATTTTCTCCTTATTTTTATAAAACGTTTATATTTCTTCAAATTCAGAAGTTTCTTACACCTACTGATGCCTTCTCATGTGTGTGGATGATGCCTTTTGGACTACATAAACACATTTATCACAATGCTAATATCAGAAATTGAGGGAAATGATCATTACTTCTGTGTATAGTAAGTAGTAATATATGTAGTATTTAATATGTATGAACTAAATCACTTTTTTTTCCAGGTCACATTTCGGACAAGAATTTATCATTGTAATATTAACAGCCAAGGAGTCATTTGCTTGGATATTTTAAAAGACAACTGGAGCCCAGCACTAACCATATCTAAAGTCCTTCTTTCCATCTGTTCACTTCTGACAGATTGCAACCCTGGTAAGACAAGTAGAATATATTATATTTAGGTGCTTCTAGGTGTATAATTTGTTTCTAAATGTTTTAAAAATGAACTATAGTAATAAACTATTTTACCACAACTTAAAACAGAAATACTTCTTCCTGTTACGTTAAGTTTTTTTAAAAAAATTACAGACTTTTGCATTAACTGTATAATTTAAAGAGTTTCTTTAGGTTTTCATGAATTTATAGTGGTGGTATAGCTAGCCTGGCCGGTCATCCTGACTCAACACCGAGTGTTGGGTGGTAGTAAATAACCTTACTCTCTAAATCAATGGCTACATGCAGATGAGCCCCTTTAGGTAGGGTGATGGTCCTCCCAGTGGAGGAAATGTAACTGGAAACCATTATATTGGGCCCAGTGGCAAAATGAGCAAAGAAGGAGCTCTGGTTCTCAACGGTCACAGAGGCAGAAGAGGCCATGCCAGATGTACTGGCTGTGAAGGCACACCTTGTCCATATCCTCAAGGCTGTGGCAGTCCATTGTAGTCCCAGTGGTAAATCCTGCATGTCTCATTTCATATGTGCAACAGGAGATGGCTCCATGATCATAGTGTGTGGGTCACTTCGTGGCAAGCTGGGATCCACCTTAAACAAATTCATGCCAATGGCATTTTTCCTGCTTCAGGGGGAAATTCATTCTCAGATATGAGTTGCAGCCGATTACAATGATAGCTAGAGATGATGGTAAAGTCCTCTAAGTGTTTCCATTTGTCTGATAAAAATCTAGTTGAGAAAAATTAAGCAGGTCTTCTCCCTACATTATATCCATATTTTAAAAAGAATGTCATTTATTTAATTTAGTGACATCCTGAAAACTTAACAAATACATTATATCCTAAGCATTTGTGGACTAAAGCCCATTTTATCAGGCTAATTGTATCTTATTCTGAGTGGCAGTTGTCATGTTGAAAGTGTTTATATTTGGTCAGTATTTTTTCAGGTTTGTTCAGCATTGTTTTGATCATTTTCACATTAGACATTTATATGTTGGTGTTTCTATGTAAAACTCAACATAGATTCATTTGGAGGGTTTTTATAGATAAACATAGGTTGGCACAGTAGGGTGGGGTGTTTTTCTTTTCTGGCTATTCTGATTTTAGGCCTGTTTCTTTTAAATCCAGCACAGTTGTGGTGCATCTTCAACAATTTTCAGATAGTCTTGCTTTATAGTCCCACTGAACATAGTAGAGTAAATTCACTACCTCTTTCTTTCAGTGAGCAAATAGCTTTTGAGAATACCCAAGGTGCGTGTAAGAGACTACATACACATTCATACACACATGAACACATTCTGTTCTCTATCAACTGGAAACAATTTTCGCTGCTCTCCATCTTCTCTTCATTCTGGCCTCTTCGGGCCCCCTTTGAAGACAAAAACCTGGCAGGATTTCTAAGATAATAAGCAATTTTGTACTCTTTCACTTATATAATGGACAGAAGTAGATCAGGTCATACAGAAATGTGATAGTAACATCATCCATAACATACAAATACAAGATGTACACATTTTCTGCTGTGAAAGGGAACTTTAGCATATCAATTATCCAGTAGGCTTAGATTTATGCAAATCTTCATTAGAACAACAAATAGTAATAAGAATGGCAGCTAATTAACTCCCCAGCCATACACAGTGATTAAACTGAGTTTGACATGCAGCTGCATTGGCAAGCACTGTTGTTCTGCTCAAGCAAGCCAGGAAAATGAAAAGAGGTATTTGCTCCTGGAGCTTCTGATATTTATGTAGTAATCTACAAAAGAGGTTGGGGGAAAGCCTCTTTCTTCCTTGGTTTTACATCACTGCCCATTTGATTCTGATAATTCAAGGCAGACACTTGTTGGTCTCTGTTAAACAACTTATGTCAGATTTGACTTGTAAATGCTCTTCTGTTGTATTCTTTGTGCATTTTGTTTGGCATCATTGGGCAGCAAATTGTGTGAAGATGTATCTGATTTTTGTCCTCAACTGGATGGATTTAGTGCTATCATGAGGAAGAGAGATTATAATACAGTCAAATAAAAAATATGTGTAACGGTTGTTAGAGGAGCAATGAATAATAAAATAATAACACTTGTATGTATGTAAAAATGATGCCTGCTTATAGTTATGATGAATGACTCTTGCATAAAGTTTGCTTTAATGTCAGTTTTTAAATCTTGCGTTGTTGAGGATGACAGAACTGGATGGTCAGGAAAACTTTAAAAACAACTGAATTCCAGTTAAGACAGTCATGGGGCACAAAACAAACCTATTGAGAAGTTGGTTTATTGTTCTCAAGGAATATATTGGCTTCATTGTCCATTCCTACCAGTTAATTCTTTTAGGCAGTGGGGAGCAGGAAAAGTAAAGAGGAAGCAAAAGCTTCTTGGTTTGTGACACCTCTTGGAAGGCACAATTAGAAGTTGTTTGCCAATTCTTGATGTGTTTGGGATACAGCCAGCTTCCTTGGTAGTTTAGATGTTTCAGCTGTTGAGAGAATGTAATAAAAGACACCCTGTGCAAACTTGAGAGTTGTGAAGAATAAGCCAGAATTCTCAGCAGTTCTTGTTTATTACTATATAGAATACAATCAATTTCTGGACTTGCTTGCTATGAACTCAGGTGTCTACCATTCTTTACCAGTTGCCTATAATTAACAGTCAGTGGATAATATTTAATAAGAGATGAGTTAAAATTTATAGCCTACTCATGGAGGGCCTTAAAAGCAATGTTCCAGAGAAAATCATTCCATATGGCAGATATAGCATCTAAGCACCTCTTGCTTTCTTCGTTGCTTCAAATATTCTAGTTAAAATATAGCATTTCTCTTATCATCGATTGTACTGCTTTGGCATATAAGTCATTATTGTCTCAGTGTTGCATGTTTATTAATTTATTTATTTGTTCAGATTTATACTGCCGTCCAGTCGCCAAGGCGACTCAAGGCGGCTTACAGTCAAAACAGCAACAGTACAGTAACAATCATAAAATATAACCCCACCAAACAACCAAAGTAGAACACAGACTAACTCCCCTCTGGCCATTGATGAGTGCCTGGAGGTGGGGGCGAGGTCCTAGGAAGTGTATAAATATGGGCATGTTACATATATGTTGGCTGATATGACTTAGCATTTTACAGCATTTGAAAAAAGCAACATGCTTTGCTTTTGCTGTATGTGGATATTTAGTAAATATTTTTCTACTGTTATATTCCTGTTTTCATTATAATAATACTGATAATAATATTATTTTAAAACCGGAATGTTCAATTAGTGACTAGGTAAATCTAAAAAGTCATCGGAAATGCATTCTCCATTCCAAAATCCCCCAGAAAGCCTGTTTGACTTTTATGTGTCTTGAAGGTTCAGAATGTCTCTTCCAAAGGACATTAATACTTAACTCATTTGCTACACTGGTAGGAGTTTGGTGAGATCAAATATTTTTATGTTTCTGTTTAGTTTTTATTTCTCATAGAAGACATTACAATAGATACTTCTAAGAAATTCGCACGCTGGCTATGGTCTAGTGACAAAGTCGTAAGATTACTGAGAATTATCGAATCTTTATAATTGAGACATTAAATTATCCCCTACTCTATGCTACACCAGTAATATTTTAGGGATAATAATGCATTTTACAGTATTACAATTGCAGTGGAACCTCATACAACAATCATCCCATATAACAATGAAATCGTATAACAATTAGGTTTTGAAGGGGGAGAAATGGTGTCCCACATAACAATTTTCCCTATGGAAAATTAATTTAATTTAATTAATTTAATTTTTAGACTTTTATGCCGCACCCTCTCACAAAAGCAACTCTGGGCGGCTTACAGGGATACAAGATACAGTTACAAATTACACATGATCAAATAACATCATACTACGGATTAAAAATCATCACAATTTAGATAAACCCAGAACAATAAATACACAATTAATTAAAAGATTTGGCTATAATTAGCAAAATACTAAAAAACAGATTTAAAAGTTAAAGTTTAAAGTTTAAAACAACGAGAAGGGTGGCTGTCCTATCAGATCAGCCACCCAACAATTTTTCAATGGGAAAAAACACTTAGCAGGAAAAAAATCATTGTATGATGCATCCCATAGGGAAAATCGCTACACGATGCATGCATTGTATAGCAATTGTTTTGTACAACAACGAGCCCCGTGGAACGGATTAAAATTGTTGTATGAGGTACCACTGTATTTCTCTTTTCAAGTTGGGTTTTGTAACATTCATAGAACTGTAGCCAAAAGATCATGACCCATGCACAATAGAAAGAAATATTACCAACCATAAAGTAGCCTAGGGCTTTGCAGATACTCTAAAAATGTATAAAGAAATACATGTGGGTGTGGAAACCATAGAACCACCCTCTGATATATCAAACACAAGAGCATAGACTATTGATTGACCAAGAGGAAAACAGTTTACAGGTAGATAGGAGTAAGAGTTGATACGATAGCTGGAAAATGATGAAGAACAGTACACCTAGATAAGGCAGGATAGGAAGTACTGCAGAATCAGTAGAAGACAGTCCCAAGTTTGACACTTAAAAGTTATTTTAAAATTACTTGAAGGGAAAGGTAATTAATTACTGTCCCTGGTAATTAAAAGAGATATCAGAGGCACAGCTGGGATAGGCACAGTGAACAAAATCTTGTTGCTTAGTTACATCTGTAGAAGGCAAACAGCATAACTTGCATCTTCCTTCTTGCTGGAAATCAACAAACCCTTACATAGATTTGGGTGGGTGGGTGTGTGCCAAAACATCCAAGTGGAGATTCATTGACAATGAAATGTTGCTGCAACTTTTGGCTTCCACAAGTGTAAATAAGCAATAGAAGTTTGGCCAACATATTCTTATCAGTTCATATAAAAAAGAACTAAGCATGTCTAATACAATTGGAATGCTATAGTTCAAGGAGAGGGGAAACAGTAGTATAACACCAAAGTGAATTCACTTGAGTCCTGAACTGAAGCACTAAATACTGCAGCATTTGTTGCAGGACTCAGTTATGGAATAATGGTTTTTTTTTCATACTTCACATGTTGCTGAATGGGCAAATAACTTCCCTGGGGAGTTCATGTTGCAATCAATGATTTTTAAAAAGGAAATGTGTCAAAACAAAGTAACAAACTGATACTTGACCATAATGGCAGATTTTAAAAAATCTGCAAATGAAAAGGTTTAGGATAAGAATGTAAAATTTAATAATGAACTATTTCAAAAGTGTTCTTGTCTTATAGTATAAGAGTTTTTGTGCTATTTTTCTCATTCAAGTACTTAAAACCCCATGCCTTTTTAGAATTACGGATGAAAAAAGTGCTGGTATTTTCATTCTGACATAGGAAGGCAATTCGTTATCCTTGTTGCCTTCATGTTCATGCCAGAGTGACCAATTTGCTTTGACTGTCCTGTTTTCTTTGCAGCTGACCCTCTAGTTGGAAGTATTGCTACACAATATATGACAAACAGAGCCGAGCATGACAGAATGGCCAGACAGTGGACCAAGCGATATGCGACATAGGAATCTGCTGTAGAACATACTGGACCTGTGCAAGCACATTCACTAAGTGCATCAATAGCAGCCCCCCTTCTTATTTTATTACATTTTGAAGCATTTTGTGACAAAGTTGGCTCCCCTCCCCTTCTCTCCTTTTTATTTTTATTATTTTATTTTATTTTATTCTGACCAACTGAAAATTGTATCTATAAAATATAGATGAGGAATTTTGAGTTACAGTGCAAGGAATGTTGGATCTGTAATAGTATAGAGCTTTGTCACAAAGCTTTGTATTAATGTATATTTTTTCTTTTATGTGTCTTTGAAGAAAAAATGCAAGCAAACTCAGAACTATATCTTGTTTCTACTTAAATGTAGTGTTTAGGGTTATTTTTTTTGTACGGAAGTCTCTAATGGTGGGTGCATGTTACTGGGAACAGGTTTTGTATAAAAAGCATAAAATCAAGAATCACTGTGCATTACTAAAACTGTTTTAACACTTGCCTTCTGTCTCCCGAACAAAAGGCTACTGGATTGAACCTGATATGTATTTTGATTTACTTAAAAGAAAAAGTGCTTATAAATTTCTTAGGGACGTGACACTTTTGACTGTGGATCAGTTGATGTACACTTGTATTATTAAAGCACTCAATAAAAACACTGGTTGATAACATGCACTTGTTGTGGGGCAGTACTTGTGCCCAGTACAGAGTATATCCAGTTCATCTCTTCACATTTCTGGAACTATATATATCTAGAGATTCTACCACCGTCTTTGAATCTAACAATTCCAATCTGTCATTATAAAACACGAGTGTCCAAACTTTTTGGGCTGTGGACTGGATACGTGGTTGAGTGGGCCAGTCACATGGTTCCTTCCACTGGAAGCAGAAGTAAAATGCACGTGCGCATGCAGAAAACACTGTCATAAATGCGCCTGTGGCTGTCATAAATGCATTTATGACAGCCACAAGTGCTTTATGGCAGTGTTTCCCCTGTGCGTGGGCGCATTTTACTTACAGGAACGGAGTGGGATGGATTATTAGGTGCCATGGGCTATAGTTTGGGCACCCATGTTATACAATACTCATCCCCCCCGCCCAGAATTGATAACACAACTATAACTGTTCCCGTTTCCTGTCTACTATCAAAGCACCTTATCTCCATCTCCTGTTTCTCCAAAACAAGAGTGACATGATTTAATATCATTCATGTTTTCTCTGCCCTTTCTCAGTTGCCATTCCAGTATTCAAATAATGATTTATATGATGGACTCTTTTGACATGTGCCTTGCTTTTATCTGGGATTGCGCCTGCTTGATTAACTCTTGGAAACATCTCTGAATTAGCACTGGAGCACAAGATTGTAAATGAGGAAAAATACCGATGCTATTGTGCAGGCTCTATATGTCTTGATATGGGAACAATCCCACCAAATGCATATTTTCTACATATACTACACAGGACTACTTAAGGTGGACAAAAAAATAAGGATTTTTTTTTAGATAGGAATGTGTAATTTTATATGTTGTGAAAGAGTTTCTCAGCCTTTTGTAGCAACACAAAATGTTGATGCAGTTGATTTAAGTGCACCAAACTTATTGTATTGTTTTATAGTGCATGTCTCTAGCATTGCTTGCCCATGTACTTATTAGTAGTAATTTTAGGCCTATTTGTCCTGTATCCTTAACGATGATCTTATGATCTGAGAGGGGTAAAGTTTAGGCATCTAGAACTCCACTTTGTATTTCCTCCTAGAAGCTCCTGATTTGGCACTCTTAAGTAAGATGCAAAGTAGTAACATGCAGGACATGTACATAAAATTAGAATAAAATAATGATATTGCCTCTGAGCATGTATCATAGACCAAGAATTTGCTTCCAGTGCCAGTAATGAATTCACAGCCCTTTCAAACAAAACCCCACTTCTGGTTTTCCATCATGCTTTTCTCAGTTAAACAGCTTAAATCTACAGGGCGGGGGGGGGGGGAGTTGCTCTGTAATCCATACTTGGGTAATGCCTTTATTATACAGTTTTAAAAGGCAAAGGGTGCCTTTACCTAATCCAGAGTCTAAAATTATATCTCATTTTGATAATAAAAAAAATACAGGGTTGCTTTCTGTGTTCTACCAGTAAAGAACCTGTGAGCTTAGACAGGAAAATGTTCTGTACTTATTGTGAGGATTTGTTTTATTCTGAAATGGAGGAAACCTTTTTTTGCTATTCCAGTTCCTTACAAGTCT
The DNA here is from genome assembly GCA_030440675.1 of Furcifer pardalis. Taxonomy (NCBI): domain Eukaryota; kingdom Metazoa; phylum Chordata; class Lepidosauria; order Squamata; family Chamaeleonidae; genus Furcifer; species Furcifer pardalis. Next base: position 70,590,356 of record CP126897.1, on the reverse strand, counting down.
AAAATTATTCCAAGACCCAATGGAAAAATTGGAACATTTCTCAATTGCATTTGGAAACACCAGAAACCTACATGGTCAGCCAGGGCTCCCCGCCTCATGCTTTTCCGCCCTTCTGACATTTACTTTCGTAAGCAGGCTTTGTTTTTTGGTTAAACTAATAAAGATATTATTTCTAGCATGAATTACAGATTTTTATGGCTAATAGCTACCGTCTTGCTTTTGTTTATGCCTTTATGCTGTTAAACGATAAAGGCAAAAACTCTTGTTATTCCTCCCAGAGATTTTCTAGTGAATCCCAGGCTTTTTTTTTTTTGTTTGCCCTAGCCAATGTTTAATTCTCTGTTGGTTTGAAAACACTGATTTCTTTGTTTCAGTATATACTACTGCGGAAATGTTTATGAGAATTTAAATCTTTGACTCAGACAAGCTTCACATCTTTTGCCAGTAGGATAAATGTTGCAATGAAGAACAGTAACAGAAAAATCTAGAGAAACCTATTGGGAAAAAGCGATGGCTTACTAACTTACAAGTGGGAGACATTTGGAAAGGAAGAAAAATGGGAATATGCAGAAAATCTGCCAGAACAACTGAAAATTAATTCACCACTTCTATAAATACTAAATGTCATTCTAATGTGAGCATAGCAGAGATTAAGCAAAACATAACAACAAAGACAAAAATGTTGTGGCACCTTAAAGACTAACTCCTGTATTTAAATGTGAGATTTCGTAGATCAAATCCACTTCATCAGACAACGAAATCTCACATTTAAATACAGGAGTTAGTCTTTAAGGTGCCACAACAATTTTTTGCAGTTTTGTTTTGTTTGCTCTCTGCTATTCTTGCACAGACTAACACGGCTACCACTTCAAAATTCTACTGTGAGTATAGGCTAGGACAAGGTAGTAAAATATAATACAAAAATAAAGCAACTTCATTTCATAACAGATCAAGGCAAAGCCGTTATGAAAATAAAAGCATGATCGCTATTAAATCTTGGTGAAATATGTATATTGAATATACTAAAATCCAAGTAGCATGAAGTGATGATCATATAGTCCAATGTGTCCCTAAATGCAGGGCATACATGAAGATCTTTGCATCTGTAAAGGGTTGTGTGGTGTAGGTGTCTGTACATGGCTACAATCCAGCTATCCCACAGTCTGTACTTTACCCAGTAACTGACAGGATTTAAGTGGTAGCCAATGGATGGGAAAGGGGATGGAGAATGCTTGGATGTTTCGTGGAAGTGTAGAGCAATGGCAAATAGTCACATGATTGGGCATGCAGGGGACTATAAACAAACCATTTCCAGTCCCATCCAGCAACTTTTGATAAATGTCCAAAGCTATTAGGTGAGGGGACTGCAGTGACTTAGTGGTTAAGATGCTGAACTAGATGACTTGAAGGTCAGCAGTCCAAGATCCAAATACTGCATGACGGAGTGAGTGCCCATCTCTGTCCCAGCTCCTGCCAACCTAGCAGTTCAAAAGCAAGAAATTGCAAGTAGATAAATAGGGACCACTTCAGTGGGAAGGTAAACAGCATTCCATGCACTCCGGTGTCTAGTCATGCCTGCCACATGTCCATGGAAACGTCTGCAGATGCAGATAGCACTGGCTCTTTGGCTATAAGCAGATGAGCACCAAATCCTAGAGTCAGATACGACTGGCTTTCTAGTAAGGGCAACCTTTACCTTAACTAGTAGGTGAGGGGAGCTTGCCAGTGTTGTCCTCACTGTAATAGGCTTCCTATGCTTCACATGGAACACTGAATTGTGCCTTTTCAGATTCATGATAGCCTGCATACACAACTAAGTACTGAAGGTGAGATGCAAATTTGTTTTCCTGCGGACTATGTTTAGGTTACAAAAGCAACAATTATTCTTAATCCAGCTATTGCTCTGCAAGAAAATGGTCTAGGAGGGCACCCAATGTTTCTAATGTATAGTATGGCAAGATTGATTATATTCAAAATTCACCTTCAGCCTAATTTTAGACATGCCGATATAGAAGAAAAACTTGCTCAGCAAAGGAAGTGTGTGGGTGTTGTTATTTGAAAAGCATATACTTCAGTGTTGATATTTAAATTGTCTTTGTTTTACAAATGCAGGCTAAAAGATTACACCATTTATTTCACAATACAATAATTAAATTCAGAGTCTGCAATTCTCTACCTACTTATCAAAGAAACCCCTATTTAATGCAGTAGGGCTTTCTTTTGAGTAAATATTTCATAGTCTGTGGTTTGTGTTACTAAGTACCAAGTTATAGTTGCAAAACATAACTGCTAACATTCCTGTTTTGGGCAAGGTCAGAGAGGGTAGTGGCGGATCAGCTTCAACTACCTGGATCCATTTCAGTCAGACTTTAGGCTACACCATGGCATGGAAACCATGTAATGGAAACCGGTGCTGCAGGATGACCTCTGGGAAGCGGACAGGGGGGCTTCATTTCTCCTAGTGCTCCTGGATATCTCAGCGGCTTTGGATTCCATCAACCATGGTATCATACTGGTTTGTCTGTCCTAGATAGGGGTTCGAGCCCCTGTTTTAAATCCTAATTTGTTTGTTTGTTTGTTTCTCAAACTTATATAGCCACCCTGCTCGCCGGAGCGACTCTGGGCAGCTCACAATGTTAATATCCCAACACTCAGAAAATTACGAACTCTTAAAACATTAAAAAAATTACTGAAATCATTAGAGCTTAAAACCATTAAAACCTGTTGTTAAAAATACCCCCATTAATTAAAAATTGAGATTAAAACCTAAAAGTACAACTGGCCATCATTGTATGAGCCGGGGGGGGGGGAGGGTACCGTATCACCAGTGCCCCACATCTGCTTTGCCAGCTATGTTTTTAGGTCTTTTCTGAAGGGCAGCAGTTCTGTCTGGTGACGTAATTCAGTTGGCAGGAGGTTCCATAGGGCCGGAGCAGATACCGAAAAGACCCTGCTTGTTGTACATTTATATCCCTTTTTTAAATGGAGGAGGAAATCTGAAATCTATTGGCAGTTTTTAATCCACTCTGAGAGCGCTAAAAACTGAAGCAAGACATACTGTCCAGGACAACAGGAATACCAGTAAATGCATGATAATTTGAAATGTTTAAGGATTAATCTCAGTCTTACTGCCATCTTACTGACATTTGGTTTAGAAATAAATGCTTTTATTTTGGAATTACCTTAGCAAAAATGTTTTGAATTTTTAGTGAATTAGATGGATTACAGTATTTTAAATTACTCACTCCCAAAAATGATTCTTTATCTCTGCCTTTTTAAAAATAATTACAGTGATTACAAATAACACATTTACAAGCCAATATCTTTCATCAGCCTTATCCCTACTCTTTCATGTTTCTGGTGAAGGTAAATTATAATCAATAAAGATTGTGTCAGCATATGAAGCGATGCCAAGGCAATATATTCAGGCAAGCAACAGGAGATAGAGAGGTAAGAGAAACAATTTACAGAAACAGTACATTGCATGGTAGCTGTATGCTTCGCCCTCATGATACCTTTTTCCACACATCCTGCAGCTTGATTACCATATATTTGGGCTAGGAGTCATGAGTCATCATAGGATTTCCATTATGCATTTTGTTGGCTGTGCTAAGAAAATTTTGGATTATATTGCTTGTGAATCAACACTGCACTACTTATGATATTCAAGGAAGTCAAAAAGGAATGGTTGGTTCTGTCTATTGTTGGGTCTAGTTCTCCAAGCTGCCTCCAACAGATTAACTCCTGCGTCCTGAGAAGTGGCCTTTGATCAGATCTTAGACTAAATTGAATTTTAGCTAATTACAGTATCTAGACCCACTAGGCTAATCCAAAAAGGGCTAGATGCCATGAACATAGTGACTTACTTTAATTAGATCTTTTTAATAGATTTAATATGTTTTAATATGTTTATGTTAATTGGTTTCAGGGGGCTGTAACAAAAGTGAATCTATGAAATGAGCCTGAACCATTGCCAGAAGAAAGAGAAGTTAAGTTGATCGTGGTAACAGTAGCAGAGAGGGTTTTTATTTTAGCTGTAGTTTGACAGTGCTACATGGAAGTATATATAACACATAATTTCCTCTTTTATCATTGCTTAATTCCCGGTTGATAGGGAAGATGCAGCTGTGATTTAGGTAGCTGGTTGCAGAGCCAGAGGCTGGGAATTCATTTTCCCATTGCACCCCCTTAACAGGGAGTGGACTCAATGATCCATAGGGTCCCTTCCATTTCTACAGTTGTAAGATTATATTATTATATCAATAATTATATAATAGATAAATAGGGACCACTTTGGTGGGAAAAGATCTTGGGGACATGAAAGCAGCCTCATTTGGGCATGTCCTGAGCAGAGTTTCTCAAGCAAAAATCAACCAAGAATAATTTTTGACATGAAATAATCATCATCATTATCATCATCATCATTCTAGTAGTGCAGAAAAATATTCTGCATATGTTCAGAGTTATTCAGAATATTTCAAATTAAGAATTCTTAATTCTAAATCATCTTCATAGCCAATTACTGGATTGTGTCTTCTAACTGGAATAAAGATGGCATTTTAGTAACTTCTTTTAATCCATTGAAGAAGATTTGGAGTGAAATAGCAAATGCATACATTGTCTCCTTAACTTGTGGCAGTTTATCACTGAGATTTGTGTAAATTTACACTGGTGGGAGTGGCTAATCTTGACTACTGTGAATTAAGGATCCTTTAGCTATATTTAAGCTTTTGACTCATTCAGGAATTTGTGTATATAGTTTAGCTTAGCTAAACTAATTTTTCTTTGTGATTCTTTTTCTTGCAACAATTACAGTACAGTTCTTACAAATAAATAACATAATGTCCTGCGTACAGTACTGTATTGTCAAACTGACTTCTATGAGTTGACAATTCTGAGAACTGATTTGGGTCCATTTGTTCTCTTGAATAGAGATAGCTCAAACAGAATAACATAGTGACATCTTTTACTGGAAAATGGGAGACATCTGTTAACAGTAGCAACTGGTGAATATGAGAACTAAGAAGTTTGCTACGTGGGTATGAAATAAATTAATGTAGCTGTATGGTGAAAGGTTTGGGTTTTTGAAAGATGAGAATCACATGGGATCCTTTATTGAAACAGGAGTTGATAATCTGGGTTTTTGAATCTATTATTTGAAAGTAAGAAGAAAGGGAGAAGCAACTAACAAAATGTTCATTCCTTCCGAGTTATTAAAAACTTGGCTGAAAGTCAAGCTGAAACATCCTCAGTATTTTCTCTTTGGCATGAATTATTAAACTGTAGACTTTTAATAGAGAGGGTAATGAAAGGACATGTCTGCAGTGAAATTGAAAAAGACTTTTCTAGATGTCTATGTACTTAAAGCATTATCGTCAAAGGGGGAAAATCACAGAAAAAGTGGTTTCTGTTGTGATTTTAGTATATTCAGGTTAATTTTTTTCCACTTCTAAGACAACTAATAAAGACAACAGATTTCATTGCAGTAATCTGATTTACGAGTTATTATTTTTTATCACACTACATCAAAATAACTTTGACTATTGGCTAAGAGACATAGAAATCTCGCTGGAATTTTGAATCATAGATACAGAACCACAATATCCCACATTCATAAACCAGATTTTTTTTAAATAATCAAAATGCACATATCTATTTATTTAAATATTTTCTTTCACCCCTTTGCAAGGCTATGCAGAGAAAGCTGTGAACAAAAAAAAAGTTACCAAAAAGTTCCAAAATCTTTTTAAATAGTTATCTGCTTTTACCCAATAGTTAAAAATAACCCAGTTTTCAAACACAACAAAAATAGTCACTTTGAAGATACTTTTTCTAAAAACAAATGCTTGAAGGAAAATACCTGTATTTGCTGGCGTGTAAGACTACTTTTTTTCCCCTGAAAAACATGCCTCCAAGTGGGGGGGGGGGTCGTCTTATACGCTGGGTGCACTTCAGTTGGGATAGACATAGCTGCCCATACTGGCCTCCCGATGCCCGCCTGGTGCCCATAGTGGCCTCCCGATGCCCACCCACCTCATTCTACATACCATCCAGTATCACATGGTATCCAGCGTGGCTGCGGCGAGAATCAGCAGTGAGACAGGGATGCCAGCCTTTTCGGCGTGACCGGCCCGTTCTGCTCGACAGGAAGCAGTGGCGCTCTGCCCCGTCCCTTGTCTATGCAGAGCTCGCACATGGGCACTCGTGCACTAGTGCCGGCCACAGGGAGATGTTGAAATCAAATCTGATGTTCTTTTATGTTTTATTTGGTGTGTGGAAGGTGTGCGGAAGAGGGGGTAGTCTTATACAGCGAGTATATAACAAACTCTATATTTTGAGTGGAAATGTTGGGGGGTTGTCTTATACGCCCAGTCGTCTTATACGCAGGCAAATACGGTACAACAATCTCAGTTTTTGAAAAAGGAAAAAATACACTTTTAGTTACTTTTTGGGGAAAAAAATACAAGAATGCATACATGCTGTGTTGCTGTTTGACTCATCTAGCTCAAAGTAACTGGGATGTGCAATGTGGTAATCATCAGATAATTGACAAACTATATATTTTGAGCTGTACCATACACATTGTGTACATCAGCTTTAGCCCTGAGTGTCTTTGCAACAGATTATTTTGCTCCAATATGGAATGCATCTGCACATGCAAAACAAATTGACATTGATGTTAATGAAACAATGTGTATAGTGACAGGATGCCGCAAACCTACACCAGTTGAGAAAATATATTCTCTTGTTGGCATCGATCCACCTAAGATAAGGAGAATAGTAGAAGAGAACTAAAGCAAGAGAATGACTCCCTCTGAATGGATATGTGCCTAAAGTCAGCCAACTCAGATCTGAATGAGCTTTATGGCAAGAACAAACATTATTGAGGGTATACAAGAGCAGAATCAAATTGGATGATGGAGGAAGGACCTCACTAGACAAGGAATATCATCAAAGGAGGATATAGCTGAGGAACTCATTCTCCCCTATGTCACTTTCAGGACCCTGAATAGGCTGAGGGTCAGAGTACCTACATGAAAGACCAACATGTTTAAGTGGGGGTCTGCTGGCAGACAACAACACACTATGTGAATGTGGAGAAATGCAGAATCCGTTTCGTTTACTGTCTGCCAATTACTACCAGAAACATGTACCGATGAAGATTTCATTTTGGACAATGGCAAAGCCAAGAAGGTGGTTTCATTTTGGCAGTTTATAGTTTGATCTGGATACAAAAGAAGAAGATTATAAAATATGGGGGGGGGGGGTTTAAGCCCAAAGGAAGAAAACAAGAAAGCATCATGAGAAATGAGCCTACCTAACCAAAGTGTAACATTGTGTATGTAAATTCAGTTTGACTGTCATGATTGCTGTACATTTAACAGCAGGCTGGAAAGTGAAAGAGGACAGCATTATTTATGCATCTGTCACAAGCAATTTACCAATATAATAATGACGAGGCCCTTTGGACAGCTCATGTTAACTTCCATTTGCAATCGCATCTCTTGGCTGCATGAAGAGAAAGGAGACAAACCATGCTAGCTATCACCATTGGTTTTTGAAATAACTTTCACCAAAGAGGACAAAAGGTATTGCCAGGAAGCCAAAGCAGCATGTGGCACTCATGTGGTTTTTGAAATGCCGTATTAGATATGTAACCTACCAGCAGGGTCAAGGAGGTATTATTAGTAGGTCATGGGAAGCTCAACGTTGTTGAGCCTTTCTATCAGAAGGGATTTGGTCTTGTTACCAAAGTCCTGACAGTTCAGGGATGTTTGCCATTGTATAGTGTCCACTGTGAAAGGTCAGTCACAGCCAGTCCTGAATTCAGACAAAATACAATCCAGCAGGAGATCTGCTGACAATGAGTTAAGAGATGTTTTAGTCTTGCCAGAGGTGAGCATGGCTGAAGAACAAACACTCATCTATTGGAAATCTTTAATCTGGGAGTCTAAGAAAAGAAGGCATTTTTCATTGGATCTTAAGCAGGCAAAAAATCAAGAGCTAATCATTTTGCAAAAGCGCTTGCCTCAGCTCAAAGGAAAGAAGGTGATTACTAAAAGCTGTAAAACGTTTGTTATCCACTTGACCATTATTAAAATCTGATTTTCTGTATTACTAACCACTGCAACTCTGCATTGTCTCTAATGACATTTAGGTAATCAAAACTGTGTACGAAATTGCAGGCAACATTTTTGCTGTTTTGGCCTCATGTAACCCCATATAAATATAATTCATATTTTTTTATCTTCCATCAGAATATTTCAGCTCTTCCCAGAACACTTGTATAATGAGGCAAGGCTGTATTTTAAATTTAATATCTTGGGACTGGAATAACATAGTATTATTAATTGGGATACATGTAGACAGAAGTTGTAGGGGTGTTTTTTGACATTTTTGACACAGATTTATTTTACAGTAGCCCCAGATCTTTTCCACCTTACTTTGTACAGAAAACAAACACCTTCCTAATCTTCCCTGTTGAATAAACAAATATCAGTGCAGAACCAAGAAAAAATATTTATTGATACTTCAATTCCCAGAACCAGTTAAGCAGGGGCGTGCTGGCTCCACTACAAGGGCACTGGACAGGGAGTCATCAGGGCGTTTAACCTAACAAAATATATAGGTTCCCACTCACTTTCTAATTTCAACTCCCCTCTGGGGATTCGAACCGACAATCTCTTGCTTACAAGCAAAATTGCAGCCTCCAAGCCACAGCAGATATACTGTAAATGGGGCTGGTTTTGTAACCTTATCTTTGGCAGCAAAGGAGGAGAAGGCAGGCAGAGGAACATGGAACCTTGCTTCTTTGATTGTTCCAGGCATCGCAGCTCGGCTCTTTGGATTGGCACCCAAGGGGGGTACCATAGTACTGGGGTTGGGGGGGGGATGCCCTGGGCTGAGTCCCAGTACCCCGATGGGCCAGCCCACCACTGGTTGAAAGATTTAGTTGGATGAGGTCTATAAAGTAAGGTGATGCTATTTAACAAACAGGACATTCAAAACATTTAGCGGACTTATCATTGCATAAAATCTTATTTTTTTTTTTTGTTAAGTTGTCTTGTGAGTTGCAGGTTGAACAACCAAAGTTCCTGTGCAGCTTCTTTTGCCAGCAATCAAGTGGACCTATTTAAGGAGGAACTGATGCTTCAACACTCCAGGCAGTGCCTTGATTAGGAGATAGTAAAATGTGAACTAGACTACATGAAACCATCACCACTACCCAGCAATATTCAACATTATTTGTTTGCTGAAAAAAAAACACAGGCCATGCCGTCAGAAAGCCCCAGTGATTTGCCATTTTAATGTAACTTTGCACCCTAGCTCCTGCTTTAAACCAGAGAAGTTGTGCATTTTCTAAACTATGTTGTTGGTGCTGGTGCTGGTGCTAAAATCTACCATTAGATTCACAGTTGAACACTGCTATAAAATTAAAAGTTCAAGCCTTATCCAAGGCCTTAAGAACTGTTAAAGTAACATCAAAGTACATATGCAGTTCCTAGTAGAGTTGTTGATGTTAGGTTTGTTTGATTTTTGAGAGTTAGGATGTTCAAGTCCAATAAGTCCAACATTTCCAAATATTTAGGGAGTCCTTAGGTATTGCTCCAAGGGCTACGATCACCATGTCACCATTTCTTCTTACTTTCAAATTATAGATTCAAAAGCCCAGATTATCCTTTCCAATTCTGGCAGCCATTTGCCAGCAATGATTTTCCAAAATTAAAAACTCCTCTCACCTGAGACTAACAGCTACTGGTGTTGCCTAGCTAGAACAAGAAAACTTCTATGGCCAGGAATTTCTTTTTAGATTCAGTGAATATCTCAACTAAGGGGTAGATAACTTAGGGAAACTGAGGACCAGTTTCCTGTCCCAATACTGCCTATGTGTTTGAGAGCTCTAACTTTTAAGGCCCTAAACAGTTTGGGACCTTCCTACCTGGTGGAGCATCTTCCCCTCAGGACATCAGCCTGCATCACTCATTCCTCTCAGATGACGCAGCTTCAAAACCCCAAGATTGGCAAGGAAAGCTGTGACTCAGAGAAGAGCCTTCTCGGTGGTGGCACCAAATTTGTGGAACTCTCTTCCAGTTGAACTGTGCCAGGTCCCATCCCTGCCTATGTTAAAAAGCAGCTGAAATCGTTTCTTATTAAAGAGGCCTTTGAGAACGTTTTGCCAATGGCTGAGCATTAGATATTTGTCTTTCTCTATCGCCAGTAGGGTTTTTGTATTTTTAAAAATGTGTTTTAATATATGAGTTTTGTATTGTTAGCCACCCAGAGTAGGAAAACCTCCTAAATGGTTGGTGCATAAGTAAAATAAATAAATAAATAAATAAATAAAATAAGAAAAGCAAATATAATTGCTAGAAGTTCACTTCTAGTTTGGGCCTAAGGTTAGCGATAAGTCCTGCATCCTGCCTACCCACCACTTCCCAGAGACTTCCAGAAACAGCTTTGGAGTCCTATGTGGCCGAGGGATCATACTTTGCCTACCTGATTGCTTATTGTCCTTTCCTTTTTTCTCTCTATGCCTCCACATGACGGTTTTATCATCCCCCCCCCCCCCCCGTTTCTGCTCCAACACCTCTGCCTACAAATTCCCTGTCAATGCAATAAAGATGTGTCTGCCTATCTGGCAGGTTACAGATGCCGTTAAGCTAGTTCCCAGCTCCTGTATTCAGGTGACATTATATTAAAAAGCTATTTTTCATTACAACCCATTATCAGAAGTATAGTGCCAACGTTTTAAATGCAGGCCCTCAGAATGACAGTTCTCAAAATCGCACAGCCCAAAGAAAGTGCAGAATCGCAAGTAAAATGAAAGACTTATCTTCACTTGGAACATGTTTTTTGCAAAGATAAGGGCCCTTAATTGTCTTTTTAAATCTAAACTATCCTCAAATACTGTGCAGTACAACAAAGACAGTTCTCAGCAATATATTGTTGCTCTCTGTTCTCTTTCTACTCTTAGGATTGCACAAACACAGAAGTCGAGGTGGATTATATCAGATGACATCATCATCCCTGCTAATCAGAAATTCCTGGCACTTCAAACCTACAGGCTGTGTCACATCACTGTTTATTAAAATGTTCACTCTCTTTATCAGTCTTTCAGAATGTGCCTGGGACTCGAACATGTTTTTGTGGCATGCAGCCAAAGGTTTTACAACTTCTAGACCAGTGATGGCGAACCTTTTAGAGACTGAGTGCCCAAACTCAGAAGGTTGCCATCCATGACACAGAGGAGCGGGGTGAACTCTGTGCTGGGGGGGAGCGTCCCATTGGGTTGCAGGGCAGAACAAATTCTGTGCTGGGACGACGGCACACGTGGCCACAGAGAGGGTTCTGAGTGCCACTTCTGGCACATGCACCATAGGTTCGCCACCACTGCTCTAGAATTTCATTTCTAGGTCTTACATTAAACTGCCAGAAAGAAGCCACCTTTAGTGAATTTATAGTTCCTTTCGCCTGACCTAGTGTGAAAAAGATTAGCTGCCAAAACAAGATTCCTATTGCCAGGGATACACTCAACTGTGCTTCAAAAATATCACAGTCTTCGAAGAGGCTCTTTCTAGATCCATATATTACATAAATAAACAACCTAGAATTATAATATTCATTTACAATACTCATAATGCCTGTAATGATTGAAACCATGGTTAAAGTACCATAATGAAAAATGTGTATGAGCCATAAATGCTATTTGTGTTAAATCAATCCAGTTGAATCAATAACCAATTTGTTTGTTTTTCAATGCTAGCACATTTTTCTAGCTACTCATGACAAGCCATGTAGATAAGAATTAAAAAACGGTTATCCATTAAAAGGTTAACCACGAGAGATTAGGTCAACTGCAGTCCTTTACAGAAGCTCTATACTGGAAGAAATTCAGGGGTATTAACAGGACTTGGTGCACATTGAAGCATAATTAGCTAGTATAACTGAACAAACGCAGAGAAATGAACAGATCATTAATACCTTTGTGTGTTCTTTAATAGCAAGTCAGCTTTTTGCTGGCTGAGAACTGATGCATATAGAAGAGAAGAATGGAAGCTTTAAATGTCAGCTTTTAAGCTCCCCAATTTCTATTGCTAACTCTGAAGCGGTCATCTTGATGAACATCCCTAGCAGAATCGTAAAAAACTGGCTAGTTAAGGATGTCTAATCCTTCAGGTTCCATTGTCTTGACACTGAATGACAAGCAAACAATTATATCACACTCCCAAATGATTTTTAGATATGGTGTACTGATGACTCTGGAGATAAAGATATTCCAGTTGCTTATGATCTACGTGGCTCTTGTTGTATGGCTATAGCTGTGATGGCGAACCTTGGCACTCCAGGTGTTCTTGAACTTCAATTCCCAGAAGCCTAAGGCTCTGTGAATCCACATGCATTGGGTTTACTGCGCATGTGTGTGGATTCACAGAGCCTTGGGCTTCTGGGAACTGAAGTTCAAGAACACTTGGAGTGCCAAGGTTCGCCATCACTGGCCTACAGCCAGGGACATGCTGGCTACCCAAAAAGGGCACTGGACAGGGAGTGATTAGGGTGTCTAACCCTAAAAAAATTATATATGTTCCTACTCGCCTTCTAATTTCAACTCCTCTCTGGGGATTAGAACCAACAACCTCCTGCTTACAAGGCAAAATTGCAACCTCTGAGCCACAGTGGCTCCACTATCAATAGAACTGCTTTTGGTCATCTTATAACCGAAAACTCCATATTAACCAGCGAGGATATAACTGCTTTATTACTATTCCATGTTGTATCCTTTCTTCAAACAAAGGGTCTCTCCTGAGGCAGAGTTTGATACCCATTTAGGGCTTCTACAACCCAGACTTTTAAAGGAAATATATCCTCTCTGGTTAACAGAGAGTTCTCTGTTATAAGATTGCCAAAAACAGTTCCATTGGTAGTGAGGCTGCTGTGGCTTAGAGGTTGAAATTTTGCCTTGTAAGCAGAAGGTCAGGGTTTGATTCCTCAGGAAGGATGGTGGTAACATATAATGGCCAGAGACAAGGTGGGAGGAAGGCACTCATCCTGCCGTAGTCACCACCCCACCCCTGCTTCCCTTGGAGTTAAGCCCTGTGCAGCGCTGGCTTGGCTTCTCCCTTCCCACTCTTTGGCTAAAGAAAAAAAAATTATGCCCATAGGGGCAGAGATTGCTGGGGTAGAATGGGACATTGCCCGATTGCCCAATACCCCAGCACGCCACTGCCTACAGCATCCTCTATGTCCTTTTTTTTTTTTTGGCCTTGGATGCTGCCTGAAAATTTGCTTTTATTGGACTACAACTCCCAGACCACTAGGTTGGTGGATTATGGAAGCTAGAGTTCAAATATGTAACTTTTTGAAGCTCTGCCGCAGAGAAAACTCAAACAAAACCCAAATGCCATTTTGGCTCTCTTCCACTATCTATGTTAGAGTGAGATACCACCCAAATAGGTGGTATAGAAATTTAATAAATAAATGTTCATGGTGGCTCATAAATGCATATTGGAGAGATCAATTGTAACACTGTCCCTTTATCTGGATGAGTAATTCTGAGAGCTGTAGTTTCAAATGGTGACATTTCTAAACTTTCCCTACCCTTCCTGGGGCCATTGTACATAACTCCTATGAATGGTGTCATCACATTTTTGACACCATGAGTCAGCTACTGCAACCCACTCTGATGGGCATAAAATATGTTGAATCAATTCTTTGTTGTTCAGTCGCACAGTCGATTCCGACCCTCTGCGACCCCATGGACCACTGTCCGCCAGGCACTTCTGTCCTCCACCATCCCCCTCAACTCGCTCAGCTCTGTGCCCATTGTCTCTACAATACCATCTAGCCATCTCATTTTGGACCGCCCCCTTCTTCTTTTGCCCTCGACCTGTCCAAGCATCAAGGCTTTCTCAAGTGAATCTTCTCTTCTTATTTGATATCCATAATACTCTACTACTTTTTCATATCTGGGTTCATATGAAAGATGCTTTCCTAGCAGTTGAAGATGTCTGCTCAGTCCTCATGCTCTTTATGAAATAAACCCATGCACAGTAATTTTAAAAGTATTCTGAAACAATTAAAAATGGGGGTGGGGGATGGAATGACATTTGAAGTGACCCTGAGACAAGAGCTGAATGGGGGAAAGTTTTTCTCATCAGTCTTGTTATCAAATTTTACACATATGCTTCCCTCTATTGTTAATCTCTTTTGCTGCAATGATGTCAAAGGGATTCTATACAGTGGTGCATAATGTAATCCCCTGCTGGATTCAGAAGTGTTGTAATCCCAGAGGGGCTCTAATGTTCAAAACAAAACATAACAATGGAGTTAATTAGCACCATATGGTTCGGAAAATTCCCTAGAGGGGATCCTTGGTGGCTCTAAATCATCAGTTCTGTGGAACATAGAAAGGGCCCCCCTGCTGTGCAGACCCTTTTCACAAACTTCTAAGAGCTATTAACCATGTTTTTCATCTTCTTTCTTTGGCTTTGAGAAAAATGCTTGCAGGGTAAGAGTGATCTAGCAAAACCACCTGTGAGCAAATACATTTGAAATCCTGTTCAGCTGAACACCAGGGCTAATTAATATCTGGGTAGGCTTGCCATCATTACCTCTTCACTGTTGATATCAAGGTTAAACTACTGACTCTTACCACTGTCTCAACAGCTTTCACCACAGCAATTCAGAACATTCCTTTGTTTCATGTTTCCAAATATTGAACCTGGAAACTATATTCTTCTTCTTCTATGTCTAGGCCAGATATGAAACTTACAAAATGAAGGCACCTTTTGGTGAGTTCAATCTGCAGTTCCTTTTGCCTGTCCCAGTGTGAGAAAGATTAGCCTTACACCAGAACAAACATCCATCAAGACATGCACAATACTTTCTGTCAGTAGAGGATGCTCTTTTTAACAGGGCTATGTAGCCAGGGACAGTCCTTGCCTCAGGTAGTGGAAAGGCAAATCTACTGCCCTGCACCTTTCTACAAGCTGGTGGGGACATACTAGTGGTGTTAGAGGTGGCAGTGATGGGGACAATGGCTGCCTTTGTTTTCTTCTTTAAAGGGTGGGTACTGCAACCATGCCACACCCTGTCTCTTTCAGTTGGCGAGTAAGTGCATGATACACCCATATCTCCATTCATTTTTCCATTTTTTGTGCCTGCTAAATTAATTGGAGAAAAAGCAGACACTTTTTGGACACCCAGTCTGTTACATGAGAAGCAAAAAGAGATTAAAGGACACCCAGATGACGTGAGGGAATTGTCAAGAACTTTTTGTTGTTGTTGTTCAGTCGCACAGTCAATTCCGACCCTTTGCACATGGACCACTGTCCGCCAGGCACTTCTGTCCTCCACCATCCTCCTCAACTCGCTCAGCTCTGTGCCCATTGTGTCTGCAATACCATCTAGCCATCTCAATTTTGGCCGCCCCCTTCTTCTTTTGCCCTCCACCCTTCCCAGCATCAAGGCTTTCTCAAGTGAATCCTCTCTTCTCATTTGATGTCCAAAATACCTTAGCTTCATCTTTACTATTTGACCTTCTAAGGACCAGTCAGGGTTAATTTCTTCTAAGATTGACCTATTTGTTCTCCTCACTGTCCAGGGGACTCTCAAAACTCTCCTCCAACACCACATCTCAAAGGCATCTATTCTTCTGTGCTCAGCTTTCCTAATGGTCCAGCTCTCACAACCATACATTGCCACTGGGAATACCATTGCTTTGACTATACGAATTTTTGTTTGCAATGCAAAATATTTCCTTGAGTCACATTGAGAGTAATACCAGCTGTGAAGACACAGGCTTCTGAAATTCTGAGGGCAGACACACAGACACAGCTGCTGCTTCTGTTGTGAAGGAAAGGCTGGGAGGGTGGACAGCCGCTATCATGCCCTTCGGTAACTGATGTGGTAGCACTACAATAAGCAGGACCGTGTTTTCCTTCCTTGCTAAAGTTAGCACCATGTGGCCCCTCCAACGTATCCTGCCAGCTTTCTTCCCCTCTGGTGTCCCCTTCCACATTTTCTCCTGCACCAGCTACCCCACAGTCTCTTTTATCTCCTCACCCTCCTCCACCCTCACACCCTCTGCTGCTGACCCTTTGCTGCTTCTAGAACTTTCCCTTTCTAAAGGGAAGCTCCAACTACTTCGGTGCCTTCATCTCTCCTCTGTGTTCCCCACTCTTGTTGTCCAGTTGCACAGTCGATTCTGACCCTTTGGGAACCTATGGACCATTGCCCACCACTCTACCTGCAAACTTTGTGTTGGAACTCCAGGCTGGACAGTGGACTGCTGGCCCTCTAGGGCAGGGGTGGTCAACTTTGGCTCTCCAGATGTTCTTGGACTTCAATTGCCAGAAACCCAAGTCAGCACACCAGCTGGTCAAGGATTCTGGGAACTGAAGTTCAAGAACAGCTGGAACACCAAAGTTGACCACCTCTAGGGTATCTTCTTGGTACCCAATTACTTGGAAGTGAGAAAGCCTGGATAAATACTTACACCATCCACCTTCTCTTTATCTGTGGGCCAAACCAGGTATTACATTGTTCTTCTTCTGTGTCTAGGCCAGATGTGAAACTGCCAAAATGAAGGCAGCTTTTGGTGAGTTAATTCTACAGTTCCTTTTGCCTGACCTATTATGAGAAAGATTGCCAGCAATACAAGGTTGCTGTTACCAGGGTACGCCTGGTTGTGGTTCAAAAATACCCCAATCTTCCAGGAGGTTCTTTCTGGGTACCCCATGACATTGTTACTGTGCAGGTTCTAAACCACACAAATTGGTTATTTTCAAAATCAGTTGTTATGGGATAGGGTGGTGAGTTAGCTATAGTTTGGTCCAGGGAAAATGCTCTTCTTGCTATATAGCAGTGGCGCTGAAAGGAAATTCCTCCTGTGATGCCTAAGAGAACTTTCTGCGGAAGGCAAATGGTATCTTAGAAGAGGGTTGGGGGTGAGTTTTTTCCAATCACTCAGCATAAAAAGAAACAAAATGCCCCACAGCAAAGGGGATTTGCATTTTTAAAAAAACCCTCTGGGTCTTCTTCTTTCATGTCCTGATCCAACCCTGGATTGCCAAAAATGAAGCCACTTTCTTTGCTTTGTCATTGTTAAATACAAATAAAGATTTTTACATCAAGTCTAGTTTCCCTCTATGTCTAATTTAATAATACAAAGAGAAGGGGGGCTGCAGATTTGCAACTAAAGATTGCACATCTATTCCCAATAATTTAATTTATCACATTTGGAGAGATTTAAACAATTTTTGTATACCTTCACAAACCCTTTTGTAGACAAATCAGCGTCATTCTTTTTATGCAGAACGAACAATTCCCTCTTCTTTAAAAGACTGTTTTCAATAGCAGCTGTCGCTGTTTGGTACTTAGTTACAGTCCCGGAGTGTCAGATGTTTATTGAGTCAGGCATTGGGAGATACAAAAAGATCTGACAATCCCTTGCAAATCACTTTGATTTTAGTAGTGACTACCAGAGTGAGGAGTGCATAATGCAAATACAGAAGGGCGCCTGATTTATACATGCCACACAAGCATAAAATGAAGCGAAACAGTCGTAATGCTTTTCTCTTTTTGAAACCAGCCACTGCTGTTTCTCATTCTTTCCATGTCGCATTAATTTTATATAGTGGCTGCTAAACAGCTCCACTTTAGAGACATTGAATAGATTAATGCCAACATCTAATCAAGTACAGTTTCCCTTTCTGTGAAACATCTTTAAATGCATAACACTTGCAAAATAGAAACCAGAGGCACTGTTATTTATGTAACCCATGGCATGAGCTAGTACAGTGGTGGCGAACCTATGACACGCATGCCAGAGGAGGTACTCACAGCCCTCTGTTGGCATGCGCACTGTTGCCCAGCACAGAGTTCGCCCCCACCCTCTGCCCAGAAGCCCAATGGGAGCGCTTCCACCCTCCCCCCAGCACAGAGTTCACCCCTCCCCTCTATCCAGCAGCCCAATGGGGGCACCTCCTTCCTCCCCCAGCACAGAGTTCACCCCACCCCTCTGCCCAACAGCCCAATGGGAGCACTTCCTCCATCCCCCAGCATAGAATTCATCCTACCCCTCTGCCCAGCACTTCCTCCCACCCCCAGCACAGAGTTCACCCAGTCCCTCTCTTTCGGCACTTGGTCTTTAAAAGGTTCACCATAACTGCACTATAACTACTTCTCATGAACTAGAGCCACAGTGACCTCTAAAGATGTGTTCCTAATCATCATGTATCAAGTTATGGAGACCCTGTGAATGAGTAATCTCAGATTGGCCTCAATGGACTTGCTCAATTCTTGTAAACTCAATATTGACTCCTTTAGATGGATCGTGGAAAAAACAAAAGACTATCAGAAACAAGTCTACTTCTGTTTCATTGATTACACTAAGGCTTTTGATTGTGTCGACCACAACAAAATGTGGCAAGTAATTAAAGATATGGAAATACCAGAGCACCTTATATGCCTCATGAGAAATCTGTACATGAATCAAGAAGCAACAGTCAGGACAGAATACTGAATGACAGAGTGGTTTGGAATAGGAAAAAGAGTAAGGCAAGGCTGCATTTTGTCACCCTGCTTATTCAACTTATACACAGAGGACATAATGTGCAATGCAGGGATGGAGGAATCGCAATTTGGGATCAAAATTGCTGGGGGGAACATCAACAATTTGAGATATGCAGATGATACCACCCTAATGGCAGAAAGTGAGGAGGACCTAAAGAAGCTCCTGATTAGGTTGAAAGAAGAGAGTGAAAAAGCTGGCTTGAGACTCAATATAAAGAAAACCAAAATCATGGCAACAGGCCCTACCAGTCACTGGAAAATAGATGGGGAAGAAGTAGAAGCAGTGACAGATTTTACTTTCTTGGGATCAAAACTCACTGCAGATGGTGATTGCACCCATGAAATAAAAAGGCGACTGATTCTTGGGAGGCAAGCAATGAGAAACCTGGGGAGCATAATGAAAAGAAGAGACATCATATTGAAAACAAAAATTCGTATTGTCAAAGCAACGGTATTCCCTGTGGTAATGTATGGATGTGAGAGCTGGACCATTAGGAAAGCTGGGCACAGAAGAATAGATGCCTTTGAGATGTGGTGTTGGAGGAGAGTTTTGAGGGTCCCCTGGACAGCAAGGAGAACAAATAGGTCAATCTTAGAAGAAATCAACCCAGAATGCTCCTTGGAAAGTCAAATTGTAAAGATTAAGCTAAGGTACTTTGGACATCAAATGAGAAGAGAGGATTCGCTTGAGAAGGCCTTGATGCTGGGAAAGGTGGAGGGCAAAAGAAGAAGGGGGCAGCCAAAAATGAGATGGTTAGATGGTATTGTAGAGACAATGGGCACAGAACTGAGTGAGTTGAGGAGGATGGTGGAGGACAGAAGTGCCCGGCGGACAATGGTCCATGGGGTTGCAGAGGGTCGGAATCGACTGTGCAACTGAACAACAAAAGGGAGTCAATCCATCTCAGATTTAGTCTTCCTTTTTTCCGGCTTCCTTTCCTTTCCTATCATTGTTTTCTTCTTCAGAAAATCTTGCCTTCTCACGATATTATTATTTGTATTTTATTATTTATTTAAATTTCTATACCGCCCTCCTCGCCACCCTCCTCGTCTGAAATAGGATAGCCTCTGTTTCATTGGCTTTACTTCCAGAGACAGTTTGGATTTGCAAGTGGAATCATTTCTGACAGTCTGTAGGATATTTGCCAAAGCTCTCCTCCAGCATGATATTTCAAACAAATCAATTTTTTTCTTTTCACCTTTCTTTACTGTCCAGCTTTCTCACCTTTACATATCGGGAATAGAATTTTGTGGATTATTTTGCCTCCGGTGACATGTCTTTACAATTATATCAGTTAAGAAATAAAACAAAAGTAAACACAAAAAAAATTAAAGAAGACAACATTTTGTTGGCACTTTAAAGATTATCTGCCATTTTATAACATGAGCTGTCATGGATTAAGTTCAATTCTTCAGACCACTTGATGCTCTTTTCTGATTCCTTCACTGCTGCCATTATGAATCTCAGGCTTCTTTTGATTTCTTGGCTGCAGACTCCATTTGAACTGATGATTAAGCTGAGGTACAAGGTCACACACACCTATATCCACGGTTTCCCTTTCCACGGTTTCAGTTTCCCTTGTCTAAAAATATTCAATTAAAAAACCCTTCCTGTTGCATTACCAGAGCAGGCCACTAGATGACAGTGTTTACAAGGAAGGGGGAGATATTTTTGGTAGCTCTCTTGTAGAATAATGAAGGTACTGTACTGTACAGTATTTGAAAACTCGTTCCCACTTCTATGACTCAGGCATGTGTGCTAAATATAAAATTAGCTATTATCTGCGGTTTTAGATATCCACAGAAGGTCTTGGAATGTATTCCCCGTGGATACTGGAACAACCTGTGTACAAAATCTTTCAAGCTTTCAATTTCTTCATAGACAATATTAAAGTTGTGCAGTTGTGGTGTGAGCACAATTGTAGAGATTACTCTGGCACTAGTTCATGATTTTTGACTTCTTAATATTCCATGGCAGTCCTGCTTTGGTGCTTTCTTCTTTCACTATCATTTCAAATCATTGTTGTTTCCTGCCAGTAAGATGATGTCATCTGCATGGGAAATTAGAGTACAGTATAGTCGTGGTCTTACTGCCAACCTAGCCGTTCAAAAGCAAGAAATTGCAAGTAGATAAATAGGGACCACTTCGATGGGAAGGTAAACAGTGTTCAGAAGCAATGAGTATCCTCATTGCCCGATATGCTGTAGTGGCGGAGATGGGAAAGAACTAAAAAAGAAGATGTCATTGCCACACAGGCCCTTAATTTCATTACTTCATACCTACAAATATTAAATTTGTTCACATATAGGTGAAATAACATGTACAAAAGTGTCATGTTCCTTCCTCACCAGCCCTAACCACATGCAAGAGAACGGAGGCCTTACAGTGTTTCCAAACTCTGGTCCTTAGCTTCCAACCAGGAAACATATCCCCCACTAACATCATACACCTTTGCTTTCAATTAACCTGTGGCTTCCATTATCGTCTGCTTTAATATACTGTCAGGGGCTGTTAACCTTGCTCTGTGGTAGCTCTGGATTTTTGTAATTTGGAAATCCCACAGATAAATCACGGGGCTTCCTGGAACAGCCTCAAATGCAACTAGTGATGGATGCAGAGGATTTCTCTTTATTAATAACCTCTTGATAAGGTAAACAAACAATCAGGTTGTAAGATAGAGTTTTCATCTCTTTGGCAGATCAGTAATTTAATGTTCTTGCAGCAGCTGCTATTACATGGCTGGCTGGCTTCCAACTGACTCTCTGTGCTCATTGTCCAGTATGTGTTTGTTTTAGTGGAGGACTCCAGCAGCCCCACCTTACAATTAATAAATATGTGTCAACACTCTGTACAAGCCTAATCATTATCATTACCCCCAAATTAGAGGGTTCGACCACCCACAGCCACTGAGCTGGCAGAGGGCTGGATCCAGCTTGGGACTTGGAAGCGCTACTCACTGTCTTGTTCAATGGGGCCACTCACAAAGTCTTTAACCGGAGAGCAATTACGATTGTCAAGGAAGTGCACCGAGGGGTGGGAATGTTTAAAAATAAAGATACAAGGTGCCAGCTTTTTGTTTCATGTAAAACTGGCAAGCTGAATTTCACATTGGATTCAGGAAGCTGTGAGTTCTGGGTTGCCTGCAGAATGAATAGTGTGTGCTACCCATTGTACTTCCTGGAGTACACGTACCCTAACCAAATGAAGGGAAAGGGAGCCTTACAAGATTGCCACTCTCTGCTCCACCAAAACAATATCAATAGTTCCAATGGCTCTAATTCCCTTTCTTCCTAGGCAGCAATTTAGAAAAGCAATACAAAATGGAAGCCCCAATGTAGGTTGGGCATATTGTAAGAATGTGTAGAAATCAAGTTAACAGAAGACTAGTAAAATAAGATTATGAGCTGGGAGTAATCATTCAGGATGCTCATGGTAAGGTAAAAGGCAAAACTTAATGCTTATTGTTCCAGGAAATCTGCTCAGGATAAAATAGGATAAACCTTGTACTTGAGCGCAGAGGGGGTCCCTAAAGCTAGGCTTTTATGTTTGCAAGACTTCTGAAAGCTGACATCAAGGTTCTCTCATACCAGGTCTTACATTGTGTATTATAAGGAAGTGCACCATTGTTTGATAAATGTACAGAAAGAGAGACTGAGGGCCTGTCCAAATGGGCATTGGTCTGCTTTCTGGGCGGAGGGGTCCAGAAGCAGGCTGGTTTGCCTTTTTTTATGGTCTCCAGACACACTGAACACCAGAATGGGTGACTATCCACACACACACACTTTTTTAAATTAGGGGGTCTGTTTTTTTGGCACACTCCCATA
The DNA here is from genome assembly GCA_030440675.1 of Furcifer pardalis. Classification (NCBI taxonomy): domain Eukaryota; kingdom Metazoa; phylum Chordata; class Lepidosauria; order Squamata; family Chamaeleonidae; genus Furcifer; species Furcifer pardalis. Next base: position 70,567,958 of record CP126897.1, on the reverse strand, counting down.
TTTACCATTCCCGGTGCCTGAGGGACCCTTGCTGCTGTCAAAGGCTGTGTAAACATCTAGTATGCTGAAGCGGCTAATGAACCACTTCAGCATATGGGAAATTGAAAACTTTCCATGATGATCTGCAAATGATCAACGGAAGTGATGTTTAAAAAAAAAAAAAAGGTCTGTAGAATATTGCTAATGCAATGCGCTACTTGGTTTAAAAAAGATTTTGGTTGCCTGAGAATTGCTGATCAAAATTACAGCTATGGACAGGTTCTGAATCAATACACAGACATACAAAGAAAAATATAGTTAAATTTAATCAGATTGATGTATCACATCAGCGATGATCTATCCCAGGGATTCTCAACCTGTGGCCTGTGGGCCAGATGCAGCCAAAGCACCATTTCACTTGCCCTCCCCCCCAACCCCAATGTCTCTACTAGACCAGGAAGTGCCATGTGGTGAAGGAAGGGCAAAATGGCTGTTCTGATCAAGCCCCCGAAGCTGTCCGAGGGAGTGTGACCCAACCCCTGGCTTAAAAAGCATGAGAACTCCTGATCTAGCCTATAGACTTTAAAAAATCACTTCCCCTGACTAGTCACAGATGACCAGTAAAAGCAGACAAAGAGTTGCTTCCCATTCAGGTGGGGAGGAGTCCGTTGAATGGCACATCATTCCTCCTCCCAACCATCAGCAAAAAATTTGCAGCTGGTCCAGCCTGTGTCTAAATGGGCAAACTGGGAAGACTCCAATTCAGTAGTATTTGTGTGGTCCTGTGTCAACTGTGAGGGAAAGAATTTATTTTGATAATTTGAGCTGCTGATGCCAAAGGAAAAGATGTGTGACAGTTCAGCACACATTAAGCCTAACATTTCTTCAACGTGCAAGTGACTGTTATGCTCTAGCAGTGTTTCCCAAATGCTGGTTTTTGGACTTCAATTCCCAGAAGCCTAAGTCATTTCCCCAAAGCACTGATCAGCCAATGTACTGACTTAGGTTTCTGGGAATTGAAGTCCAGCAGTGGGCTGTGTACCCCTTGTTGGGAACCACTGCTCTAGCAGACAACAGGACAGAGACCCAGGTGTGAGGAGAAAAAACACAATGCTAGGGAAGGAAGGGGGGGGGCTTAATATTTAAGATGTATCACATTTCCAAAATTGACAGTGCTTCAATATATCCACCCTAAACCATAGCTATTTGAACTTCCCCATTAGCAGATAAATAACATCATGGAATCAGACAAGGAGCTAGTTAGAATGTCTCCTGAAGGGTATGGGCAGGTCAGCCCAATATGTGTGTCCATGATTCAGGCCCAGATCTGATTGTGGGTCTCCCACATGTTTATCAGATGAAGAAAAACAGATATGTTTACATGAATACAGTGGAACATGATCAATGAAATAAGTCAAGATGGATAGGAGACACATGCCTGTCCACTTACCTATTTATTCTCTTTGGTTACTTTAAATTCAGCATTCTTGTGCTTATTTTATTAATACATATTCCTCCCATCAATCTATACTAAGGGGATTTGCCCAGCTGCCAAGCCAAGAATACCCTGATGACCCCAAACAGATTTCTGTTTAGAATGCTACCCTTTGGACACCAGTTATCCATTCTTAGCACCCACCAAAGCCTGCTCACACAGTATTTCTGTAGGCAAGCTGAGTGGCTTGCCTTCTAACCACGTGATATTGTTTTTATTTCCTTTCTCACTAGGCTTTTGTCTAGAACAGTGATGGGCCATGTGCAGTTGAACTTCAACTCTGCCAACCAATGATTAGGAGTTTTGTACAGACAACTGTATGTTTCCCATTCCTGGCCTATAAAATGTACAGTATACAGAGCTCAACTCTTTTCAACAATATATTGCAAGCCATGGATTCTTGTCATATTGCTCTATCCTTGAGCTTAAAAGAGGTATGGGGGATATAACCTCCCCTTCCTGTATTGATTCTAGGGACGATAGTCCAATATACAACTTCTCCATTACCTGGTCTATCAAAAGCAAAGCAAGACTTGTCCTCTAAGAAAGAACAATCCTTAGGCAATGACTCCTCAACCTTTCCCACAAATACAGTTGTACCTCGCTTAACGAGCATAATGCGTTCCACAGGATTGCTCTTTAAGTGAGTTTGCTTTTTAAGTGAAACACCATTGTAAGTAACCAATTGTGACTTCTGGCGGGGGGATTGTGAACCCTGATTTAGTTGTTAAGCGAGTTTTTGGTTGGTTTTAGTTGTTAAGTGAGGCAACCATTCAGAGAAAACTATGCTCTTTAAGCGAGTTACTCTCTAAGCGAGGCGCTCTTTATGTGAAGTTTTACTCTACTCATTCCAGTGAAGCTAGTGTTTCAGGGCCATACCCAGGATTCTAGATTGGGGGGAGGGGGTCAAGAGGGGCAACAATGTCTCACACACACCCATATATAACATTAGAACTTTGCCCTGGGGTGGGTGACAGGCTGTTAGCTGGAGGGGCTGATCCCCCCGCCACCCCCTGGCTGTGGCCCTGGTTGGTATAGTAGTGTATTGAAGCTTAAGATTTCAACAACTAACCTCACAAATCAGATAAAGCTATTCTAGCATGTGGCAAGTGTGCAAACCACTGGTAGTTAATTTGCCCACCAAGACAATGTGCTTAAATTACAAACATTAACACTTTTCGGGGACAAGCTATACTTACAAGTGACTTTTGAAGAAGCCCAGGTTTTCTGTTCTATATATTTTGCTGGCAGCATCAGATTCCCTGCCAAGCAATTGGTAGCCTTAGGCATAATGCCAACAGATATAAATAGGCTGCTTAGATACCACGCTAAATAATATTCCCTGGCTCAGAGAAGGCTCTCAGTGGAGATGTGAAGAAACACCTGTTGTCATGATCACCCTTGTGCTTTTTGAAGCTGTGACTATTCTATGAAGGAACTACAACTGTAGCACTTCTGCAACTATCACATCAATTACATTTTTGTTCTAAACCAGTGGTTCCCAACCATTTTTGGCCATGCCCCACCTAAGCATTTCTAAAATCCTGCCTCCCTAACATATAATTAATATCTGTCCGTCCCACCCAAGCAGACTGGAGAGGCTCTCTGGTTGTACCATCAGCTAGAGAGGCGCACCTCTCTAGCACTAGGAGGAGGGCCTTCTCTGTGTCCGCCCCGGCCCTATGGAACCTCCTGCCAATTGAGCTACATCTTCAGCCAGAGTTGCTGCCCTTTAGAAAGGGGGCTAAGACCTAGCTGGTGGGACAGGTATGGGGTTTGGGTCAGATAGTTACTTCGTCTTGTTGGCTCATCTGACCCTTCCCTCTCTATATATATGAATTTGTAATCTTTTAACTTTGCTTAGTTTTAATCTCTTTTAATATTAATATTTTAAACCGGATTTTATATTGTGTTTTATGTCTTTTTTAAAGCTTTGTTAGCCACCCTGGGTCTTTTTGAGGAGGGTGGCATATAAGTCTTTAAATAAATACATGAATAAAAATTATTCAAAAACTGAACTCCTAATCATGTGGAGGAAGCCTAAAAGGTCAGTCACTTGGTCTGAACCAGGGTGTCCAAACTTTTTAGGCTGCCGGCCTGACCATGCCCCCCAGACAGCTGATTGGGATGGTCACATGGATCCTCTAATTGGAAGCAGATGTTCAGCAGGCTGGATCCGGCTCCTGACACCAATTTATCCAGCCTGCACCGCCTGCACCGCTCCCAGAATTGGAGTAAAACACACACATGCATGTGCACAATACTGCTGTAAATGCACCCATAGCTGTCATAAATGCATGCAGGCACATTTTACTTCTGCTTCCGGTGGGAAGAAACATATGACTTGTCCCATCAGCTGTCCAGGGGCATGGTCAGGCCCGCAGCCCAAAAGGTTTAGGCACCCTGGTCTGAACATTCACAAAATTTCCCCCTTAAAAATCTAATTGTCCCACTATGGGGTGTATGCCCCACATTGGGAACCTCAGTTTTAAACAAATCGAGCCTCCTGCCACTACTGTTGTTACCCACCAGCTATACTTCTTTTGTTGATTCAAGGCTTATTTCTCCTGCTATCCACACCAATTTGTAAGTTATCATGGAAGGATTACAACAATACGGTTGTGATGAAGCTGTGAACCGCATGTACTTTACCACTATAAATCCAGCCACAGAATGCATCTTAGATTCATTTCTGTGCTCCTTGTTCTTGACACCATCGTAATATATCTTTGAAATGTAAATTTCTTATCTTGCCTGCTTGGAAATTTTATTTCAAGGATCTGTAAGCAGCAACTTCTGATCTCTATTTGCATTGTGTATGTTACGGATTGAATTTTATTCCTTGATTGACAAGACCTTAGACAATAATATTAAAATATGTTCGGATCTGGGGGTCGGGGGAGGGGAAAAACTGGCTCCCACCTCATCTTAAATTCAAGAGAATGTATGTGCTTCATACCTGATTGTCTCCTTTTAGGCTTCTTGGACTGAGAATGAAAATAGATTAAGCAAAAGGAAATCCTTGGTTATACTTCCAAGCCAAGTGTTATTTCAGAAGCAGTCATGCAGTGTTCTCTAATACAAGTTAACACTTGTCCTAAATGCAGTTGTCTAGCAGATAGTATGGCATTTGTAGCAAAGAAGACAGACAGACTGTATATGACTTTTTTTTCCCTTTTAAGATATTTATTTAAGTTAAATATATTTTGCTTCATCATTCACTAGAAATCCAGTCTGGCCAGGTTATCCTGCTATGATAATAGAGTAGACCATACTGCCAGTGACTCAGCACCGAGTATCAGGCAGTGGTTAACTAACCTGACAGCCCTGAGGACTAACAGCCTTGGTTGCCAAAGTCCATGGGGAATGGTGATGATCCCCAAGTGGATTAAATCCCACTTGAATTCATCTTGATGGAGGGCAGCAGCTTTATCAATACTGGCCTGGGGCTGAGGAGGACTTTGTGTGCCAAAAGGGCTCATGACCAGAACGTGATTCATGGAAGTGGATCAGTGATATGGAGGTCATGATATGATGCGGAAGTCAGATGAAAGGCCACTGCATTATTTTCTCAGGACAGTCTTTATGGTCGATCGCCATGATGACTGCATATATTCAGATTTGGATACAGCAAAAGAAGAAGAATTCACTTGGAAGCACAATCCTCCTGAACTTCCACGTCCATGACCACATATTCTGTGAATATAAACATGTGACTTCAATGGTATGCTCCTAGAGCAGACTCCTGTCAGATTTTTCCAAGACATAAGAGGAATCACAGAAATTTCCATGGCTAATTGTAGCTAAACCTGGCTGGCAGGGCAAGTGTGGGGATCCAGGAATGTGGGGTCCTATGTTAGGTGGCTGATCTAATGGGAGAGCCACCCTTCTTGCTTCTCGCTGTTTTAGTTTTTGTAAACTTTTAAAGTTTTAAATTCCTTTTAGTATTCTATAAATTATAGTTTTAACGTTTAGATTATTAAATTAAATTGTAGTATGCGTAGGGTATGATGGGATTGTCTAGTCTGTTTTACACTGACTTGGGAATTTATTGTTTAATCTATGTTCTTTTTAAATTTATGTTGTAAGCCGCCTAGAGTTGGGTTTACCTGATTGGGGCAGGATAATAAATTTGAATAAATAATAAATAATAATAATAAATGTTAAGGTCCCAAGCATATGCTGGCAATGCATGTCTAGGCATGCAACTGACATAAGACTAGCATCTGGTTAATTGTCCCTTGGATCTGAGGAAGTTTGTTGTAATTCATAGGAGCTCACACAGAACTAATTCCTTTGCAAGTGCCAATGAAGAGTTGAATTAGGGAGACCTGGGCCTCTTCTTCCAGCGTGGCACCCTATACTCTATAGCTGCTAGTATGGCACCTGGATCTGCTGGAGAGAAGAATGGGATTAAAACATGTTTAAATAAAAAGGCTCCTCAGACTTTGCCTGAGCAGCGAAGTGTGGCATTGTTGGAAGGTGGATAAACAGATGGAGCACTTTGATTTTGACCAGCCAAAGGCAACCATGCTCCTCTCTCTCTCTCTCTCTCTCTCTCTCTCTCTGGAAGATGCCCTCTTTGAGCCACCATCATTAAAATAAATTCAACACTCATTTACAAAAAAAGAGGACCTTTTATGGGGTGGGACCCTACCTTTGAATGTCATCATGATGTTACAATTGGTGCCCTCCTGTCATTATTTTCCTACATAGGCACCTTGTTCCTTCCCTTGGCCACATCTCTTGAATTAGCTATCATGGTCTCATTCACTTTAACAATGGGTTGTTAAATATCCTTTTATTAAGTCATTTTAACAGTGGTCCCCACAGTACTATAATCATTATAGATAGGTTTTCTGCTTGAGAGCACAGGCCATTCCAAAACTTAGCAATACAAGTACAAACACACACAAAAAGTACAATACAGTATATCAAATTGTTTAAGTGTAGTATCATATAGAATTGCTTAAACCCTTCAAAACATTAAAAAATATTGTGTGACATCAAATTATATACGACGTGAGAGTGTTTACATATTGCTGCTATCTAATGCACTATAATGAACTTAAAATAATACACAGTTTTGGATAGTGATGGCTAACCTTGGCATTCCAGTTGTTCTTGAGTTTCAATTCCCAGAAGTCCTGATCAGCAGGAGTGTTGACTTGGGCTTCTGGGAATTGAAGTCCAAGAGCAGCTGGAATGCCAAGGTTAGCCACCAAGGGTTTAGGACATTGGTAAGAAAATTCTGGCCTTCCAAGCATTGTTAGATCACAAGTCCCATTATTCCCCACCATTGACTATGTTGGCCATACTGACAGGAGTTGGAATCCAGCAGTATCTGGAGGGCTACAGGTTGACCACTCTGGTCTAAGAAACCTGTGGACCCTATCAGAAGAAGTCAGTCTTACATTCTTAGTAGCTTGTACTGGCCAAGATGTGGTGGCTCAGTGGTTGAGAAGCTTGCCTTGTTAGATGGCTGGCAAGTTAGCAGTTTGAGACCCAGGTACTCCATGACAGATTGAGCACCCGTCTCTGTCCCAGCTTTTGGGGACATGAAAGGAGCCTCATTTGGGCATTCCCTGAGCAGAGTTTCTTCCACAAAAATCCTTTCAACCCAGAATAATTTCTGACTTTAAATTATTATTATACTGGCCACTAGTTATTCTGGAGAAAGAGGTTGAAAGAAGAGAGGAACAAGCTGCACTGTATTAATATAATTTGTGACTTATTTATACAGTTTCTAGTTCATCTCTTTGTATTGTTTACAATCTTTTCTTAATTTTCCCAAAACACACACGCAAAACACACATACCTCCCTGCTTTTAAAATCATAATTATGATCTCAAATGTGCAGGTTGTTGTTGTTGCAGTTGTTGTTGCTGCATACATTCAAGAACATGCTCTGCTTTCTGCAAGCATCATGCTTTGCGGAGCTGAACTCACAACACTTAAAAGCTGTTCCCTGATTATCTCAACACAACTGAACTAGAGGACAATCTCTCTCTTGTCATTGTACTTTCAGGATTTGGTCAAGTTGTCTTTTCTTCATCTTGGACACAGAGAGGCATAATTCGTTCATATTAACAGACTAGGTTTCATAGAATCTCCTGTGGCTTTTCCACAACTTGGAAAAGTTACTGTTTGAGACTAGAGTTTGCAGGAACTACCAAGAAAGTTAGTGGTGCTGCTAATTGAAACAATTAGTGAGTTTTGATGCAAAGAAGTAACTTTCCAAAGCTCTGATATCTTCCAGCAATTCTGATGATTTCATTCCCGGCTCATCTGCAATTTTTATTGCTGCATTTTAAAAGCCAGACAAACTACTGAATGCAACAAAATGGGCCATGCAAATGGAATTTCATGACCTGTACTGTTGCCCTTGTTCCCTTAATTTTCACAGAAGCTGTCTTCTGCATTTCAACATGCCATCTCACCGTTGTCCACTGCATCAGCAGCAAATTGCTTTTTTTGTCAGTGTTAGAAGCTGTGCCATCCCCACCCCCCACCCTCTGCTGCTAAAATGTTTGCACAGCAGTCAGAGGAGAGAGAATACAGAAGCCCAGTAAGAAAATGAGCCCTGCCTAATCTGTGCATTGGCATTTCAAGCATTAGAATGTCAAGCACTTTAGATCCTGTTGACATGATGCCCCAGGCAGTTCTTACATCTTCTCTCCGCCCTCAGCGTCCCCACCCACCCCTCTCCACCCCCAATCATCTTTGGAAAACTCAGAATAAGAGGCTAGAAAGCATGTGGCGTCAGGCATTGCTGGCAAGTTTCTTTATTACCAGCTTCAGTTCGCTGCTCAGTGTAGGGATAGTCTTTTTTGGCCATGATGAAGACATTTCTAACATTCTTGAATTACATTCTCATTGAGGACAGGATGTTTTCCCACTAACAGCTGTCAAGGAGAAAGAAAGGTGACTGCAAGCTGAATTTTTATAAATAATATATTATATACAAAAGTATATCTGATGTTAGATGTGCCTTATCTAAGGTTGGAAGGACCTAAGATACTGTCTGATGACACTCAACTGTTCTCGGTGTCATTAGTAAGATTCCCCAGGTTACCTTTGTGCCTTTGTGGACTGTGAAAGAGAAGGTCATCTTTCAGGTAACCTGGTTCAGAATATTCAGGACTTTTTATGTTAAGTGCAGCTGTACAATGGTGCAGCTGAGTAGCAAAACAAATTCTATAAAGCAATTCTAAAAATAGGGTCAATTATAACTTTGAAAGTGGGTTGTGATCAGCACCAAATTTGGCCCAGCTATAGCAAGCTGGATGGATCAGGGGTTTGCCAAAATTAAACCTTGTATACATTTGTAGGTGGGGGAAAATCACAGAACAGACTGAAAAAGCAGGTTTTCTTTAAAAAGTAAAAAAACTAAACTAAACTAAAACCCCAAAAACCTGAGGTTTGTTTTAAACAAAATAGTAGACAGTTGTCCAGAAAAGGGGACATAAGGGGGACATTTTGCCATGTATCTTAATCTGCCATTGGTGTCATGAACATTTATTAAGCAAAGTTTGGCATATATATTTTTCTTGATGGCAATATGGGCACAATATTGTTAAACAATATTTGGCCATTTCATGGTGTTTTGAATCATGGATACAGTATTGCTAATTAACAAGATACTGAAAGAGGCCTGGCGCCAGGGTATTCTTTATGGCACCAGTGTAATATGCACTCAGTATGTCAACCTCAAGAGCTAGTATGAAATTCTACTGGTCCTCATGGGAAAAGAGCCAGCCAAGATCACCTAGAGCGTGTGTGGGTGAAGAAATTATGTACTCTGCCATCTGTGGAGCCTCGGGCAAGCTACATGGTCCCATGGGACTACCAGAAAGAGAAACTAGGAAACAACTTCTGAATACTTTAGAAAACCTTGGGAAGGTTGCCATAAATTGGAATCAACTTGAGGACACCGTATTATTGTTGTTGTTGTTAGTAAACCTCCCATCAATGGCTTGAAAAACTTCCTTTGACCTCAAGCAACAGTCAAAAAACTGAGGCAAAAACTTAAGACTCACAACACAGCCCTCCGGTGCCCCACTTAGAAGCTTCTTCGGTTAGCTCAGGTGACAGGCAAACACATACATCTAGAGCAAGTGTCAGCAAACTTGGCTCTCCAGGTGTTCTCCAAAAACACCTGGAGAGCAAAGTTTGTTGACCCTGATCTAGAGAAACTGAGTTTTGAGGAAATTCTGAAAAAGGCCTGTCCCCTTCTCCAGCAGTACAAACTAGAGCAGTGATTTTATTTATTTATTTATTTAGATTTATATCACCACCCACTTGCCATGGCGACTCAGGGCGGTTTACAGTCAGGGAAAAACAACAACAGCAACACACACAGCACAAACAGCTACAATCCATTCCTCCTCCCGGCCCAAGGACGTCAGTCTTTTCCTTCCTTGGGCAGGTAGGGCCCAGGATTAGGAAGTAGAAGCTTCCGTCTAAAAACCTTAAAACTGTTAAAATTTAAAATTAAAATCTAAAACAGATTAAAAACAGATTAAAAACACACCAGATGCTACAACTACTAATTTAAAAGTAGTGATGGCAAATCTCGGCACTCCTGGTGTTCCTGAACTTCAATTCTGTTGGAAGTTTCAGTTTTTTGTATTTTCCTCCTCACCATGGATGGAATAAAAACTCCACATTACCATGGTGTGTTAGTCACACATTTACACTCTTTAAATGTTGCCGGTGTCTAGTATTGCCTGTCACATGACCATGGAAACTTCTGCAAAAGCAGACAGCGCTGGCTCTTCGGCTTTGAAACAGAGATGAGCACTGAACCCTAGAGTTGGATGTAATTATTTTACACTACCTCTTTCTCAAATATGACTTAAAATTTATTTTACTTATCTTAAATAATTAAAAAAACCAAATGTTACTAACAGCTGGCTTATAGGAGAAAGCATCCTCTTATTATTATTGCCTCAATGTCTACAACAAAGCACATGAAGTTGTAGCAAACAGAGTATGAACCTGAACTTGACCTATCTGATATTTCTTGTACAGCATTTAGTGAGACCACATCCCTCTACCATTAGAAATAGCTAAAAGGCTACAGTCACACTACAAATGGAGTAAATTTATCCCTCATTGTCTCGCAGTGGCAATGTAATATATATTACATAGTAATATAATGCAATTATGGGGAAAGGGTCATTAGAGGTAATTTGATTTGTTTGTTGTTATTTTTGCACACCACCGTTCATCTGTTCCTTTCAGATTTTAATCTGCTGTATCATTTTGGAATTAAAATGATCTTAACATTTATTCCAATTGTTCCATTCTGAATTTTCTACTCTATCATGGCTGAGGTATGACTTTTGTTCTCTGTCCACAAATAACCATACATAGTCTTCTAGGAAGAGAGATTCTCCTTGCCTCTGACTTTATTGGTGAGATTCATGGCTGAAGGGTGATCTGAACCTGGCTCTCAGTTGCGCTAGTCCAGTGTTTCCCAACCTTTGTTTTTTTGGACTTCGATTCCCAGAAGCCTAAGTCAATTCCCCAAAGCATAGATCAGCCAATGTACTGACTTAGGCTTCTGGGAATTGATCTCCACCAAGGGTTCTGCAGAACATACTTTGGGAAATGCTGCTCTAGTCTGTCATTTGAGCCACTATTCTAAGGATGGTAAGCTACATCAGATATATTTATGTTTTTCACTAGAACCCCATGTTCCACCAAATATGAAATAGTGGTTCAAGAAGATCGATGTAGAGTTGAAGAATAGGTGTTTCTGAGCCCACACTTTGCCAAGAATGTGTTTTCACTATCAAATCTGGTTTGTTGTTCAGTCGCACAGTCGATTCTGACCCTCTGCGACCCCATGGACCACTTTCCACCAGGCACTCCTGTCTTCCACCATCCCCCTCAACTCGCTCAGCTCTGTGCCCATTGTCTCTACAATACCATCTAGCCATCTCATCTTGGGTCGTCCCCTTCTTCTTTTGCCCTCAACCCTTCCAAGCATCAAGACTTTCTCAAGTGAATCCTCTCTTCTCATTTGATGTCCAAAGTACTTTAGCTTCATCTTTATTATTTGACCTTCTAAGGAGCAGTCAGGGTTGATTTCTTTTAAGATTGACCTATTTGTTCTCCTTGCTGTCCAGGGGACTCTCAAAACTCTCCTCCAACACCACATCTCAAAGGCGTCTATTCTTCTGCGCTCAGCTTTCCTAATGGTCCAGCTCTCACAAGCATACATTGCCACAGGGAATACCATTGCTTTGACTATGCGAATCTTTGTTTGCAATGTGATGTCTCTACTTTTCACTATGTTCCCCAGGTTTCTCATCGCTTGCCTCCCAAGAATCAGTCACCTTTTTATTTCATGGCTGCAATCACCATCTGCAGTGAGCTTTGATCCTAAGAAAGTAAAATCTGTCACTGCTTCTACTTCTTCCCCATCTATTTACCAGGGACTGATAGGGCCTGTTGCCATTATCTTGGTTTTCTTGATATTGAGTCTCAAGCCAGCTTTTGCACTTTCTTCTTTCAACCTAATCAGGAGCTTCTTTAGGTCCTCCTCACTTTCTGCCATTAGGGTGGTATCATCTGCATATCTCAAATTGTTGATGTTTCTTCCAGGAGCTCACTCAAAAACATTTTTCTGCCTTCCAACTTCAGAGTCTATTTGGGTTTTAATAACCTAATATATTGGAAATACTGTAATGTTTTTTCTCTTTTTAACACCATGAGATGGAAAATCTTCCTGGCCCACACTGAATATTAGTTAGAGATCCCTCTCAGTCCCATGGAAAATAGATGGGGAAGAAGTAGAAACAGTGACAGATTTTACTTTCCTAGGATCAAAGCTCACTGCAGATGGTGATTGCAGCCATGAAAACAAAAGACAACTGATTCTTGGGAGGCAAGCAATGAGAAACCTGGGGACATAGTGAAAAGTAGAGACATCACATTGCAAACAAAAATTCATATAGTCAAAGCAATGGTATTCCCTGTGGCAATGTATGGTTGTGAGAGCTGGACCATTAGGAAAGCTGAGCACAGAAGAATAGATGCCTTTGAGATGTGGTGTTGGAGGAGAGTGTTGAGAGTCCCCTAGACAGCGAGGAGAAAAAATAAGTCAACCCTGACTACTCCTTAGAAGGTCAAATAGTAAAGATGAAGCTAAAGTACTTTGGACATCAAATGAGAAGAGAGGATTTGCTTGAGAAAGCCTCGATGCTGGGGAAGGTGGAGGGCAAAAGAAGAAGGGGGCGGCCAAAAATGAGATTGCTAGATGGTATTGTAGAGACAATGGGTACAGAACTGAGCAAATTGAGGCGGATGGTGGAGGACAGAGGTGCCTGGCAGACAGTGGTCCATGGGGTCGCAAAGGGTCGGAATCAGTGATGGGATGTAATAGGTTCTAACCAGTTCTCTAGAACTGGTAGTAACTTTTCCCAGTGTCCCGGAGAACCGGTAGCAGCTTTTAGAGGGAACCACCTTTGGGGCTTACCTTTTCACTGTGCATGTGCACCAAGCACTTGGTGTGCATGCACGGCTACAGTGCTTGGCGCGTATGCACGACCTCCTTGCTGTCCTCCCAAGCAGGGAGGGGGAAGAGAAGCTGCTAGCCTGAAGCTCCTTATAGCCTGCTCCCCAGGGTAAGTGACTCACCTTTGGATGTGGTGTGTCTCTGTGTATTTTAATGTGTATTTAATACCTTTACCTATAGTGACGTACTACCATAGTTCCTAAAAAGGCCTGGCAGCTGGCAGGCCTGGCGGTCTGGCTTGGGGTTTTTAAGCAAAGTCTTGGTGTTACCTCATCAATAAGCTACACCTGTGCTGTTCCAATTGCTGTTCCAATTTGAGAACCCTTAAGGAGATACAGCTGTTTTACATTTACATTAAGGCATATTATCCTAGAGAACTGATTAGACAAAGACTTAGTACCTAACTTATTTAACTGTTGAAAAGTTGAAAAGTGCCAATATGAAGCCAATCTTGTGGTGAGTTCATTCTGTAATTCCTTCCAACCTAGTATTTTATTTTTAATTTTTTAAATTATTTTTTCTTTAGCCCCGCCCACAACATCATGACATCATGACATTAGCTCCGCCCACACTATGATGATGTCACGGTGGGGTAGTAAAATTTTTGACATCCCACCACTGGTCGGAATCGACTGTGCAACTGAACAACAACCTGTACTACAAGCATGCTGGCTCTATTGTAACAGAAGGAGAATAAGTGCATATCTTTGATATAAAAGAAGAGCGTGGAAAGTTACTTTTTTGAAGTAATTTCTTACACTTAAAGTTCCAAGGATCTCCAAACAATTTGCTGCAGTTAAAGTTATACTTTGCCTTTCATGAAGGAATTAATTACACACATCTAGTTCTTTAGGTGGCTGGGTAGCTCAGTGGTTTTAATTCCCAGTGACATATTCCAGAAGAGCCAGCTAATGTAGCCTTGGGCAAGGTACACAGTGCTAGAACACCCTCCGAATAAGGGGATGGTAAAACCACTTCCATGTACTGTATTCTCTACCTTGAAAACTATGGAAAGAGTATATAAGTCAGAATTGATTTGACAGCATGCAATTATCTTTTGTTGCCTAGTTATTTATAACTACTTCCTTCCATAAACTTTTATCAAACCTTTGTTGTAGTGAGTTTCCTTAAATTAAAAGCAAGGAAATAAAATCCAACCCCTACAAGCCCAAATAGGTGATCTGACACTACTCATCCTTGTCAGCAGATAGGAAATTAGTACAGTAAGAGCATAGAGACATATTATCCCACCGCTACCACCCATTTCATACTTCATGATGCCCTAACAAAGGATCCTAAGGAATACAGAAACTTGAAGAAAATATGTTTACCACTTTTATTAACTCCATGCTGGCATTATAATTTTTAATGCCTGGTCCCTAATTTAACTGAAGCAGCTCAAAAACAATGGTTGAATCTCCAGAGCAATGGTCAGCGATAGAAAAGGTTATGCTTCTGGACTATAGATCCCAGAATTCCTCAGCTAACACAACTGCTGATGGCAGTGACCATGTTAGCTGGAAGATTCCCAGAGCTGCAGTCTTTAAAAAATAACTTTTTCTACCTCTAACCAAGGCAAGAGAGAACTATCGACAAATGCTCCTGTGAAGGAAGAGCTAAGAACATTTCTTTGTCACTGAAGGCAAAATATATCTGCACAATGTAGAATGACTGAAAGAAAAGAAAAACTGGCACTGAAGGAAATCCATTTTTTCCAGTTCTTTTTACAGAATATTGCAAACAATGAGGAGTATGGTGAATTATATATAAAAGTAAAGGGCCTTCTTTCATTTCTCTCTTCCCTTTATTCCTTTCCTGTGTAATGTCAGGCATTAACGATTGCCAAGCTGCTAGCTGTACTCAATGGAGTCATTTTGGAATAGCTTTAAAGAGATGAACAGAAGAAAGAACTGCCCAAATCATTCTAGCATTTAAAAAAAAACCTCTCAGAAACATTCCTGTGTCTTTAATTATTCCTAGCCTACCTTTATTTTTTTACTTGTCGTTATTGACATCGTTCAACTTGCTCTGTTTACAGTTCAGCTGGAGAATTTTGTATTCAATCAACTATTCATTCCTCTTATTAATTTATTAAAGTACAGAAGACTACAGCTCAGCCAGTGTTATCCATCCCTTGTTGAAGGCCTCAACACCCATAAGCCTAGGCAGTGGTGGACTCAAAAAAAAAATTATTACCACATTGTGGGTGTGGTATGGTGGGCGTGGCCAGTGGGAAGGCCTGTGTTGCACCCGAATTAGGACTACTTTATTTCAAAACTTGGATGGGCAGGGGCAGCCAGAATTTCTGCTACTGGTTCTGGCAAACTGGTGTGAACCTGCTGATGCCCACCACTGACCCTAGGTATGTAAGATACTTGTTCTCTTTTAAAAGGCTACATTGTTGACTCATAAGGAACCTGGAGTAATTCAGTAGACCTGTTGTATCTGTGGTTTTAGCTTCCATTCTTTCAGTTTTCTGTGGTTTACAGCAGCCAGCAAGAGGTCAGGAAGATTTAACATTGTTACTTAAAATGGGAGGTAATTTGAAACTTATGAGTGGTTTATTCTGCTAAAAAGTTCATACCCGGTCACACTTAGTACATATAGTACGCAAGTCATCTATTATTGTTTTACAGTGCAGGAAAGTACGTAGCCTTCCTGCTGTCTGTGTTCATTGCCATGTTGTCACATTTGCTGCAATGAAAATACTGAACTTCATAAGGTAACATTTAATATTACTCAATAATGGGTCCAAAGCGCTAAAATAGTGATTTGTTTATTTGTTTATTAATGTTTCTGATTTATATTGATGTTGTCAGTTCATCGATGCCTTATGGTAAAGTACTTACCATAAGAGAAAAAGAGCAAATTCTCCACTTGATCCAATAAGGGGGGGGGGGGGATCATATGGTATGGTCTAAAAATATGGCAAGAATCAATCTTGCATTCACAAGATGGTGAAGAATGAAGGAAAAAATCAGTCTAGTTTTGCACCTCAAACTGTGAAAGTTACATGTACAGTGCATGATAAGATGTTGGTTAAAATGGAAAACACATAAAATTTCTGAGTAGATGATATGAGAGTCTGGCCAGGTTATCCTCGCAGAGCTGGATCAGTGGTATGGGTGTCATGATGCGATGCGGAAGGCAGATGAAAGGCCACGGCATTATATTCTCAGGACTGTTCATGGCTGACTGCCATGATAATCTCCAATATTCGGAATCAGATATGGCACAAGAAGAAGAAGAAGAAGAATTCATCAGGAATCCTATACCTATGGATGCTAAAGTGTTACAGCATAAGACATTAACCCTTCACAAAAGATCTACAGAACAGAAGGACACCACAATTTGCAGTAAGTATGGATGGTTACATAATTTTAAAAATATTATTTATGTGTCTGTTACATTTATATCCCACCCATCTGGGATATTCTCCCACTCTGGGCAGTGTACAACAAATGAAAGAATTTTTACAGTAACAATATAAAATTAAATGTAAACAATAAACCAAATCAAATATATTATGGGCAAAATAATGATGCCCTAAAACAAGACATATTGATGAAGGTAGAGTATAAGTTAAATAATCCTATTGCACAGCAATTGATAAGACACCAGCCTTACTAATATCAGTCTAGTTCAGTGATGGTGAACCTTTTAGAGACCGAGTGCCCAAACTGCAACCCAAAAACACTTATTTCTCGCAAAGTGCCAACACAGCAACAGGGGAGGAAGGTTTGCCATCACTGGTCTAGGTTGAAGGAAGGTTAGCAGAAAGTAGGAAGAGGGGAGGAGGTCCTTCTCTGGCCATCTAATTCTCCCCATGCAAAGTCAAGCATCATCTTCAGTGAAAGCTGAGTTGCACCCAATCAATTCCAACGTGTTATTGGGCTACCGTTTCAACTGTGCAACTATCTCATCCTTTCTTGCTATGTTCTTCTGTACAGAAGGGACATAAAAGAAACAATGGTAAAGCAACAGACAATGGAGGAAAGGCAATGACATCTAGACTCACCAAAACATTGGCTGAAATCCTGCTGCTTGGTGTAGTAAGATGCACTAGAACAGACTCATTGAATCAGTATTTGGTGAGGCAGCTGCTACTATTTGCAGGCAAACACCTGTAACCCCATCAATGAGGGTGCATGAAACAATAAGAGCATCACAATAATTTGTCTTATACAGACCACTTATGGGCTAAGATGAACACTATAGCACAGTGATGGCAAAACTTTTAGAAACCGAGTGCCCACGCATGCCCACAGAGAGGGCTCTGAGTGTCTCCTCTGGCACACGTGCCATAGGTTTGCCACCACTGCTATGGCATCTCTGTGACCATGCAGATATGTGGTATAGTATAGAAATGGGAGACATTCACCTTACAAATCTGTTGATGGGCTTATATACATTTTAGTTAACTGCCAATGAAGTAGAATTGGAAGGAGAAGCCCAGCTAATGCAGGGTGTATTCCCTTTTCTCTGTGCTGAGCCTCTTTCTCTAATAACCAGTGACTTTAATCTCCCCAGTGTTCATTTCTCACATTTCCAGCCTACGTGTGCTGGAGAGGACCGTCCTTATACATTTCAAAGGCTTCTCTAGATTCCATTTGTAGAGAAGATGACAAGAAACTGTGAACAGATGCAAAACAAAGCTGACAAGCTGCCGATGAAGTCGTTTCCAGCACCAGTTCTCAGCACGCCTCCTGTAATCGCTGCATTTGTTTCTATACCATCTCCCTGGAATCGTCCCTACATACAACCTCAGGCAGCTGCGAACACGCTTCATTTCCTTAGAACAGAACTCCTTCCCCTGCTAATATCTGCTTGCGTGCCCAAATGATTTTTTAGCTAGTGTGAACTGCCACTGTAAACGTGCTTGCGATTACAAGAGCTTTTGTATTAGGTGGACGACAGCTTTGCAGCAAGGTCATCATCTGCCATCATCACCACCCTGGCTTCTCTGTTTCCTCTTATTTTAATTGCAGTTCTCTCAGCAGCTGGCAAAGTGGATTTTCCTCAGTAACAATGCATTGTTACGAGCTGTCCTGCTCCTAATAAACAGTAATTTGGTTGCAGTAACCTAATCCTCAGTGGGCTATTAGGAGCCATTAGCTTTATAAAATACCTGCTCCTGGTGGAGAAATAAACTGGGAGAACTAGTTTATTGATAGATCAGCGCAGTAAAATATTTTGTCTTCTTTCATGTCCTGATTAAACCCTGGACTGCCAAAATGAAGCCACGCCAAACATAAATCTTCATCCATGCAGTAATTGGCAGACCAGGTGATAAAAAGCTTCGGGAAATCTTTTTCAGCTTACAACTCACACACACTCCCCAAACAGCATGGGCATTGGCCTTGCCAACTCTAGTATCCTTGGCTCAGTAGTAACTTGTGCAAGGCATGAATTCACTGCAGGCAAGAACTTTTGGAGGGACAGCTTAGCCACAACAGAGACCAGGGAATGTCACTCATCAACTAATCATACTTCTGTTGCACCAGTCCCTTCCACAGTTCACGCCATTCATTTCCTGATTTTGCGTCCTATTTTGTGAGCATGTTACACATGTGCAGTCCTCTGCTATTGAGAACAGCAAAATACTGCACATTTCCAGAGGAAAGCGCCACTTTAGATCGTATGCTTGACCTTCATTGTCTGATAGGATAAAGCTGACTTGGTACCACTTGACCACCCAACTTGCCAGACTGTTCCTCCCTTTGAAAGAACTATATCTCGAAGAAGAAGCAAGAGCCAAATTGTAAAAGTATCACGAAATGTTGTTCAATCAGCCATCTTCCTTTCTGAACAGTCCATGGCTTGTCCAAATCCAGGAGTGGGCAACTGAGGACAGTCTCCTGGTCTTCCCACTCTCATTTTTTATCTCCCAGACTCCCTCCGCCCCCAATTTCAGCCAGTTGCTTTTTGCAAAATCAGAAGTGGCCAGAATGTCACTTTCTGCTTCTGCTTCTTTCATGTCCTGATCAAACCCTGGACTGCCAAAATGAAGCCACTCCAAATATAAATCTTCATCTCTGCATGTCTCTGGCACTAACTGGCAGACCAGTAGATGAGCTGGATTCTGAATCTCTCAACATTCACACTGCATGTTGTTGTCTGACGGCAGCCCCCATTTGGGCATGTTGGTCTTACATTTAGGGACTCCAACCCTCAGCCTATTCAGGGTCCTCCAAGTGACGTAGGGGAGGTTGAGTTCCTCAGTTTTATCCTCCTTTAAGGATGTTCCCTGACCAGTGAGCTTCTTCCTCCATCTTTTAATTTTGTTTTGCTCTTGTGTACCCTCAATAATGTTTGTTTCTGCTTCTGCTTTTTAAAAAGTAAAACAAATTGCAGAGGGACCAAATACCTTGTTTTATGGGAGAATCTTGTTACTTAATGGCTTCCATTAGGTAACTCCAACCTGTAGCAATAGTTTTATCATTGCTGCCCCTCAAGTGAGTTTCCATTGTCAAACAGAGATTTGAACTCAGGTCTCCGAAATCATAGCCCATCCACTATATCCAATACAGCATAATTGGCTCTCATTAACAGTACAGTAGTAACATTTTCTGAGTGAATAATTTCCCCCCTAAATAATAAATATTGTCTTGGGATGATAGTGATAGTGACAAGGCTAGAGCAGACAACTTGCGATGCTTTTTACACTGCAGTTCATATGTGGGGCTGTGGGAGTTGCTGATGTTCAACAACACCTGGAATGCCACATGTTTCCCATCCTAGTATAATATGGCAATCACAACCAGAGCACAAAACTGATATCTGGGGAGACTATTTATCTTTACTAGGCCTTGCCTTCCAAACCATTGGATGTCTAGCCATGACTGCTTGTCATAAACTGAAGCTGCCACTGTTGTGAATGTTCATAAGCTGAGACAACACACAGACACACACAGAGAGAGAGAGACACACACACAGAGAGAGAGAGACACACACCACATTGCCTCAGTAGCAGAGGAAATGCTGCATGGACAAGTGAACTGTAAGTCAAGCAGGAAAAGCAATTAAAAACCAACAAGTAGCTCTTATTAAGAAAGTTACCTTCAAAATAGAAAAACTCTAAACTGATTTTTAATTAAATAGACATACGCCCTGAAGGACGCGCAGGAGAGGAACAGCTGCATGTGTGTTCCTTCGGAAGTCAGGAAAGAAAGGAAGTGAGACAGATAGACAAACCCTGAGAATTATCAGTCTAATAAAAGAGGCAGGAGGAAGTATATACAAGGGCAGGTGACCTCCCTGTCTTCTTCTCCCCAATACCTCTTGTGGTATTGGTGAACACCTGGGCTGGATAGGTGCTAAAAGGTGGTGCTTGGAGGATTCCAGGCCAGCAGGCACAAGATGAGTATGAGTTCAGGCCAGAGCAGAGTTAATGTAATGGCTTTACTCACAGGACTACACCCAGCACTACATTTCACTCACTTCAGAAGGGTCTCCAACCACTTGCGTGGCATTTTTAGGGAACTGGAGGGATCTGAAATGGAGGCTTGGGCCAATATAATGGCAGATTCAGCACAGTGTATGTTTTGTTGTTCAGTCACACAGTCAATTTCGACCTTTTGCGACCTTATGAACCAGCGCCCTGAAGGCACCCCTGTCCTCCGCCATCCTCCTCAACCCGCCCAGCTCTGTGCCCACTGTATCTACAATACCATCCAGGCATCTCATTTTTAGCCACCCCCCTTTTCTTTTGCCCTCCACCTTTCCCAGCATCAAGGCTTTCTCAAGTGAATCCTCTCTTCTCATTTGATGTCCAAAGTACTTAAGCTTCATCTTTACTATTTGACCTTCTAAGGAACAGTCAGGGTTGATTTCTTTAAGATTTACCTATTTGTTCTCCTCACTGTCCAGGGTACTTTCAAAACTCTCCTCCAACACCACATCTCAGAGGCATCTATTCTTCTGCGCTCAGCTTTCCTAATGGCCCAGCTCTCACAACCATACATTACCACCAGGAATACCATTGCTTTGACTATGCGAATTTTTGTTTGCAATTTGATGTCTCTACTTTTCACTATGTTCCCCAGGTTTCTCATCGCCTGCCTCCCAAGAATCAGTCACCTTTTTATTTCATGGCTGCAATCACCATCTGCAGTGAGCTTTGATCCTAGGAAAGTAAAGTCTGTTACTGCTTCTACTACTTCCCCATTTATTTCCCAGGGACTGATAGCGCCTGTTGCCATTGTCTTGGTTTTCTTGATGTTGAGTCTCATGCCAACTTTTGCACTCTCTTCTTTCCACCTAATTCAGGAGCTTCTTTAGGCCTTCCTCACTTTCTGCCATTAGGATAGTGCCATCTGCATATCTCAAACTGATGATGTTTCTCCCAGCAATTTTGATCCCAAATTGTGATTCCTCCATCCCTGCATTGCGCATTATGTGCTCTATGTATAAGTTGAATAAGCAGGGTGATAAAATGCAGCCTTCTCTTACTCTTTTTCCTATTCCAAACCACTCTGTCATTCTGTATCCTAACTGTCCTAACTGTTGCTTCTTGATTCATGTACAGATTTCTCATGAGGCATATAAGGTATTCCCATCTCTTTAATTATTTGCCACATTTTGTTGTGGGCCACACAGTCAAAGGCCTTGGTATAGTCAGTGGCATTGCGTAGGGTGAGCAGGGGGTGCCCCGCCCCAGGCGGTGCTTTTTGGATTATGGGTGTTCTTGGACTACAATTCCCAGAAGTCCTAGCGGAAGTGGGCGCCAACGTCCACCAGGGGGCGGCAAATTTGGTTTACGCCCCAGGCAGCTGAAATCCACACGAAGTTACTGGTTGTAGTCAATGACACAGAAGTAGACTTGTTTCTGATATTCCTTTGTTTTCTACATGATCCAACGTATGTTGGCAATGTGTTCTCTAGTTCCCCTGCATCTTCGGAACCCAGCCTGCACTTTTAGTAGTTCTCTCTCCACATGCTGCCGCAGTCTGTCCTGTATTATCTTGAGCATCACCTTGCTAGCATGTGGGATGAGCGCAATTGTTTGATAATTTGGACATTCTTTGGCATTATCCTTTTTTGAGAGTGGAACATATACCGATCTTTTCCAATCCTGTGGCCATTGCTTTGTTTTCCAAATCTGCTGGCATATATAATGCAATAATTTGATTCCATCATCTGTTAGGGCTTTGAAAAATTCAAGTGGGATACCATCATCTCCAGTAGCTTTGTTGTTTGCAGTGCTTTTTAGAGCCTTTCTGACTTCACTCTCTAGGATGTCTGGCTCAAGTTCAACGTTCTCATCATTGTGATTATCTGGGGAGGGGAGGTCTTTTTTGTAGAGTTCCTTTGTGTACACTTCCATCTTACATACATATGTACATACGTTACATACGTTACATACATGCATTACATACATACATTACATACAGTGTATGTAGCCCTTATATTTTGCGGAAGAGGTTTAATTCTTCTCAGTGCATAGACATAGTTTTGTACATAAAAAGGCAATGCCACTCTACATAACAATGGTGCTTTTTCCTCTCATTTTCTTCCAGCTACAAAGGGATCTTCTGTGCATGGTGAATCACTAAAGGCAAAGGTACATGACCTGTTATGTTTGCCTGTTGCAAAATCAGAAGTGATTCCTGCAGCGCTGTCAAGGCTAAATCCTTCCATCTTAGACAGCATTCATTTAACAGCTGGGGCAATGTTTGTTCACCTCCACCTTAAAAAAACATTTCAGCACTTGGCAGGGAACACAAAGAACTGAATCCATCTCCCTCTCTCCCTCTCAATCAGTTAATTGGTGGGACATCTGCTTTGCAACTTCTGGGCAGGAATTTCTCTCACCCTCTTCCTGAGGGATTTCCACCTCTATGCAAAGACGAACCTTTCTTTGCATCCTTCAAGACTGCACAGCTGATTGTTTATTGAAAGTCAATAGTTTCTTATGAAAGAAAGAAAGAAAAGAAAAGAAAAGAAACTAGTTCAAAGGGATGCATAAGAGAGGGGGATTGCTTCAAGATAGATTTTGAACTGCATCTCCCAGGGTTTCTCCACATTACTCTGCTGACTATGTCTGATGGGAGTTAAAGTCTAACATGTTTCTTCCTTTCAATGACATGAAATTATTATTACCTGCTGAAGTATTTTACCTTCTCCCATTTTAACCTGCTGGTTTTTAAAATTCTCATGGACTTTGGAGACTATATTTCTGTGGATGGAGCCTAAAATAGAATTTGCCTTTTTTGCAGCTACATCACACTGTTGAATCATATTCAGCTTGTGATCTACAACCATTCCAAGATTCTTCTCATTCATAATACTTCTTCTTCTTCTAGGCCAGGTGTGAAACTGTCAAAATAAAGGCACCCTTTGGTGAGTTCATTCTGCAGTTTCTTTTGCCTAACCTAATGTGAGAAAGTTTAGCTGGTAACACAAGGTGTTGTGCAGTGCTGGGCATGGGCCGGTTCGGACCGGTTCTCCAGAACCGGTAGCAACAATTCCGGGTGGTCTCCTGGGGAGGGGGTATTAACTTTCCCAGAAGACCACCTGGGATTGCTACTTTGGTGACCGGTTCAGTTACCTCTCCTTGCCACAAGGCAAATGACTGGAGCGCTGGGATCCAGGCACTTGCTTTGCGGAGGTGGGGAGAGAAGCCCTCCTCCCCTCCACAAAGCAAGTGCCTGGATCCCAGCACTCCAGGTGCTTGCCTGTACTGTATTTTTTTTAACTTTGGTTCCGCCCACATCATTGGCTCAGCCCATGATGTCATGACATTGACTCTGCCCATGACATCATGACATTGGCTCCGCCCATGATGTCAGCTCCGCCCACAGTGTGGTAGTAAAAAATTTGGCTGCCTATCTCTGGTATTGTGATTTAAGAATACCACAATCTTCAAGGAGGCTCTTTCTGTGTACCCCCATAATACTACTGAGCAGAAGCGTAGCTTACCTTGCCGGGGCCCCGTATAAAAATTGTCTGAGGGCCCTTTAGATGTGGGGTGGAGCTAACGTCATGACATCATGACGTCATGGGGGGAGCCAACGTCATGACGTCATGACGTCGTGGGCGGGGCCAAAAATAAAAATAAAATAAATAAAAATAAAATAAATAAAATAGAATTAAAATGTAAAAAAAAAAAAACCACACACACCTCAACCCACCCACCCACCCGAAACACAAAACCTCACTTACCTTAATCCTGGGGCCTCTTCTTCCTCCGCCTCTGCTGTCACCGCCGCCGCGCCGCCGCTGCTGCCGATCGCTCCCTCGCCGCGCACGGCGAAGGCAAGGGGCAGTTGTGGAAGGCGAGCGGGCGAAGCGAGGCAGCCCCGAGGCCCTCCCCCCGGTTGCCGCGGGGGCTCCCTGGCAGGCTGCGCCAGCCCGGGCGGGGCTCTCCACCTCGACGCTGGGGTGGGAGTCCACCAGCTGCAGGACCAGCTCGCGCGCCCCATCCCGCACGCAGGCGGCAGGTGAGCTCCAGGCGCGCGCGGCAGGGGAGCTCCAGGCGCGCGCGGCAGGTGAGCTCCAGGCACGCGCGGCAGGGGAGCTCCAGGCGCGCGCGGCAGGTGAGCTCCAGGCACGCGCGGCAGGGGAGCTCCAGGCGCGCGCGGCAGGTGAGTTCCAGGCGCACGCGGTAGGTCAGCTCCAGGCGCGCTCCAGGTGACCTGCCGCCTGCCAGGGGACGGGGCGCGCCCGCGAGCTGGTCCTGCAGCTGGTGGACTCCCACCCCAGCGGCGACCGTGGAGAGTGCCGCCCGGGCTGGCGCAGGCAGGGAGCCCCCGCGGCGACCGGGGGGAGGGCCTCGGAGTCGGGGCTGCCTCGCTGCTTAAAAGCTGCAGCTCCGACTCCGACTCTCCGACTCCGGCTTTTTTTAAAAAATTGGAGCCAAAAATGGCTCCAATAAAGTGCGCATGCTCAGAAACTCAATCTGACACATGCGCAATGCATCAGATTGAGTTTCTGCGCATGCGCAGTAAATTTTTGGTCTTTTTTATTTTTAATTTTATTTTTTGCCGTTGGGGGCCCCCGTAGCCCGGGGCCCCCGTATAATTGATACGGCTGATACGGCGGTAGCTACGCCTCTGCTACTGAGCTAAGTTTTCCCCTTCTTGTAAATGTGCACTTGTTTATTTTTACCCCTTGGTGTAGAAATGTTCACTTATCCCTGGTAAATTTCATTCTGTTGATTTTTGGCCCAATGTTTAAGCCTATCAAGATCTTTTTGAATTATTTTGAATTATTAACATTATTTTGTCATAGACTTGCATAGATTTTAACCCCCTTCCCTAAATAATACTGTTTTTTATTGAAGTATAGAAAGTAACACCTTTGTAGATATCAGCAGGTCAGCCTTTTCCACTATGAAGCTAAACTACAAAGACAGCCTGGCTTGCATTCTCAATATTTCAGTGTTATGAGTGGGTAAAGATATTTCCTTCCTATTCTTCACAACTGCATAAATATGTGTCTCTTCCACAAATGTGGAGACAAGATAGCTTCTATGTCTATTAAAGCAACATGCTTAACACTGCTTTGAGTTAAAAGCAATGTGACTCGTCAAAAGAAGGGAAATGTTTTGTCTGTCAAAATATATTTCCTGCGTTGTGCTCAATGTATTGGGTTGGTTTTATACTGAGAAACTATAACTAGTTGAGATTTTTAAAAAAAAATATTTTGGCAACAATTGAAGAGAAAAAAAACCCTGAAGTGTGTCAGAAATAAATCTTGTTGGGAAAACTCCCTTAAATTTTCCCCAACTGTTTCAGCACCATGCAACTTAGATAGATATCAGCAGGTGGCACTGTTTTAGTTTTAGGGGTTTTCTAAGAATTGGATAAACAAGGCCATAATAATACTGTTTTGTTTTGTTTTTGTTCGTCGCACAGTCGATTCCGACCCTTTGTGACCCCATGGACCACTGTCTGCCAGGCACTCCTGCCCTCCACCATCCCCCTCAACTCGCTCAGCTCTGTGCCCATTGTGTCCTATACAACAATTTAGCATTTATGCAGATAATGATAAGATTTATTGATAGTTGTGCCATATGTGTTAAGTCTTCAGAGGTTCCTATGCATGATTAATTTCCCAAAGCTTTGAATGCTACTGATTCATTTCTTGATTGATTTAAAACATATCCATATTGCTCTTCAATTTAAAATTTACAGAGTAGTTTACAAAAGGAGAGTATAAACAAACAAAAAGTCCATCCTTAGTAAACTTCAAAACAGAGAAAGAATTAAAGCTTGAAAGCCTAGGGGAGCCTGGGACGAAGGAAGGAGGGCCTTTCCTTCGGACTGGCAGTGCAAAAACCATCAGTGCACGCTAATCAAATCTTCCCAACAGCCATTTACAAGCTGATCCTTCACTTTTCCTCACCCTATTTTGCAGCTATCTTTTAAAATTGAAATCTGACCCTGTATATCTGGCCACTGATTCTGGATTTTTTGTGGTTTTCTTCTGGACTGCTTCCAGCTCAGTAAAGCCCAGCCAGACAAACATTCTTGTGGAACTGAAAGCTAGCTTCTGTTTGTGAGATGTTAATTGTCTAACATAGCTATCTCCTGCCCTAGCCTTAAGACCATTTCTTCTAATGCTACCTTCTCAACAGATGAAGTTTCAATTCAGATGAGGTTTTCTAAGGAAGATCTTAAAGAATGATGTTAGTAAGGTAGACCTACCCTCTCAAACCATAGGGAATTAGAAGTAAGATCCAACACTGTGGATTTTGCCTGATATGGATCCATTCTTCTTCTTGTGCCATAACCGATTCTGAATATTAGCCATTATCATGGCAATCAGCCATGAAGACTGTCCTATGAATATAATGTTGTGGCCTTTCATTTGCCTTCTGTGTCGCAGTATGAGCCCTATACCACTGATCCAGCTCCACAAGTTGCTTTTTGGCCCTGAGCCCTTTTGGCTCGCAAAGTCCTCCTCAGCCCCAGGCCAGTATTGATGAAGCTCCTGCCCTCCCTCAAGATGGATTCAAGTGGGATTTAATCCACTTGAGGACCAGCATCCTTTCCTATGAACTTTGCCAAGGCCACTAGTCCTCAGGGTTGTCAGGTTAGTTAACCGCCACCCGACACTTAGCATTGAGTCTCTGGCAGTATGGTCCTACTCCTCAATTACCATAGCATGATAACCTAGCCAGACTTGAATAGGAGTCATGGAACTACTTTAAAACTGTGTTTCCAATGCTTTATCTCAATTAGTCCCAGATCTTCTGTGTTTTCATTTAACTGCAGTTTTCTGGCAATCTTCAAAGGCAGACCCACATACAACACCTTATGGTGTCTCAAGACACTGTTTAAAAAAGGTCACAGCTGACATGACAAAGGTGCACAGCTAATACAAAAGCTGTATCTTTTAACATGTCACCACTGTTCCACCCTTCCCTAGCATATCAGGGAACAGGATGCAGTGACTGAAGCAAGTGATAACCTAAGAGTTAGGTGGTGGTGGTGGTTGTATGCACATTTAGGTGAATGGGTGGTTGGAAGGCTGGATGAAGATGAGAGCTGGTGTCTGTGTGAAGCAACAAGGCATTTTCTTGTCAAGTGCCAGATGCTGTGTGCTGCTCTTTAAGGGGAGAACAAGGTGACCTGTGGCATTAGGAGGCCTTAGAGAAGAATGTCTGATGAAGTGGACTTGATCCATGAAAACTCACCTTGAAATATTGTTGGCTGCGGGCGGCGAGAGAACGCTCCCTCCGGGCCCCACCATCTAGCCCAGAGGAGAAGATTACCGACCATCTTGGCCCGGAGGTCGATAAAAGACCGTTGGCTGTGGGTGGCGAGAGGACGCTCCCGCCCTCCCTCCGGAGCCAGCCATCTCGCCCGGAGGAGAAGACTGCTGACAGCTGCGGGCGGCGAGAGGATGCTCCCACCCTCCCTCCAGACCCCGCCATCTTGCCCGGAGGAGAAGACTCAGTTGAGAGGGCATTGTATCTATGATATCTGACCATATTGTTATTTTGTATTGCTGGATTGGATTTTCTTGACATTATATTGTTATATTGTATTGCTATATTATATTGTTGGATTATACTGTACCTCTATATTGTATTGTTGGATTGTACTGTTATATTATTGCTTGATTGTATTGCCACATTATTGCTGTTTTGCTGTGTGGTGTTCTATCATAGTATTGTTGCCCTATTATTGTATTGTAATGGTGATTGTATTCTACTTGTTTGTACACCGCCCTGAGTTGGTTGCACCAAGTAGGGCGGTATAGAAATCCAAAAAATAAAAATAAAAAATAAATATAAATATAACAGTTAGTCTTTAAAGTACTACAGCTTTTTTGTTTTGTTTATTCTTTGATATGCCTGAAACACAGACTAACATGGCTACTATTCCAAACAAATTTAGAAGAATGGAAGCATTGATTTCAGTATGAGCCAGAAATAAGAAGCCTTGGAGCATTTAGGGGGCTGTGTAGCCTTTTCAAAAGAGTCTTGTGCCAGTTTAGTTAAGATTAACATTTCTCAGTTAGAATTTGATCTGTGTTCTAGAATGTATTGGGAAATTAATGAGGTTTAGTAACAACATTTATGTGTAGTTCTCCCTCTGTTCAAAATTGGGTTTGTGCCGATTGGTAAGTCGATATCATTTGTACAGTACTCCGTTTCAGATAGCAAAATGTCTCTGGCTGTCCATGCTGATAACTTGAACTGAAACATTCATTATCTTTGACTATTAGCCATGTAGGCTGGCCATTTAGGGAGTGAGAAAATAATTTAACTTAACAATTTAATAAAATGATTTTATTATATAAAATCTTTTCTACATTCAATTAATTTAATGTTATAGTTTAATAATTAATTTTATTAGGCAAAACCTTTTCCACTCAGTGAGATGTAGTGAACACGGTGACAGATTAGGATTTAGGAGGCCTAGGTTTAAATCCCTGCTCAACTATTGAAGCTTAATTCAAAGTGGAAGTGGTAAAACCATTCCTTAAACATCTCACTCATTGTGAAAGCCCTACTGGAATCAGTATAAGTCAGTCCCAGCTTGACAGCACATAGCAACAGCAAAAGGCTTCTACATACAAACTAGGAAAGTTAGAAATTGTAGTTTATTGTTTCCCAACCTCTGGTTCTTGGACTTCAATTCCCAGAAGCCTAAATCAGTATATTGGCTGATCAGTACTTTTGGGAATTGACTTAGGCTTCTGGGAATTGAACTCTAAGAATCAAAGGTTGGGAGTTCAAAGCATCTGGAAGATGCTATTCCCCAGGATGGAAAAATGATTTGTGTGCAAAAAAAAAAAAATCAAAGAAAGGGATGCTTCCTTTTTTGGACAGCAGTTCTAAGAATCCCACAGCCAGCATGGCCAGGGTTTATGCTAGCTATGTCAGTGATGGCTAACCTTGGCACTCCGGGTGTTCTTGGACCTCAATTCTGAGAAGTCCTGATCGGCAGGAGTGCTGACTTGGGCTTCTGGGAATTGAAGTCCAAGAACAGCTGGAGTGCCAAGGTTAGCCATCACTATGGGATTCTGGGAGTTGCAGTCAACCCCCAATCTATTCTTTTCTCTGGCTATGAATACTCCACAGATTCACAATTATACCTTCTGGCTGTCACAAGATGTGTTTTCCAGGAAGTGGTGAACCACACTGCCATCCACTGAGGATGTGTTGGTTCCTTCACATTGCAGTTATGCAAAGGCAGATGATTAACCCCACCATCACATCACAACTTTCCTAAATGATGGTGTTGAGAGAAATTTGGCAAGAGGCCATGCTGGCTGTTGGGTTCTGGCAGTTATAGTCCAAAAAGGAATGTTTGAGGCAACAACTGTTTTCATGCATTCATTCAATATGCCTGACAACGGGAACTGATTTTAAAGCAAGGTAGATTGCCATTTCACTCGTTTTTCTCTGTTGTCTCATTTTAAAACGCACTTATTGATATGCACTCTTCTCATTAAAGAAACATGAGCTCTGCTTTCAGTTGAATCATGATGCCTCGTGAATATGAGTTTTAGCCTAGTATAGTACTAGGATGGGATCCACCATGATCCTTATTCGGGGGTGAGGGGTGCCTTGTCCCAGGGAGGTGAGGCAGAACACACATCTCCTCAGCTGAAGACACAGAGAAGTGACCATTTGAACCACCATTTTCAAAACAATTTCAAGGAAAAATTCTGCACTGGGAGTAAAGTGTACATTGGGGGCAAAGAGGTCCAGCTCAGGGGAATTTTGACAAAACATGTATATATCCTTGCAAGCAGTATCATCACTTCAAGTCTGGCCAGGTTATCCTGCTATGGTAATAGAGCAGACCATGCTGCCAGCATCAGTCAAATGGTTAACTAACCTGACAACCCTGAGAACTAGTGGGATTGATGAAGTCCACAGGGAAGGGTGATGGTCCCTAAGTGGATTAAATCCCACTTGAATCCATCTTGATGGAGGGCAGCAGCTTCATCAATACTGACCTGGGGCTGAGGAGGACTTTGTGTGCCAAAAGGGCTCAGGATCAGTGGTATGGTGTAACGCTATGATGCAGAAACCAGATGAAACGCCACTGCATTGTATTCTGAGGACAGTCTTCATGGCTGATCGGCATGATGATCGTCTAAATTCGGAATTGGATATGCCAGAAGAAGAAGAAGAAAGAAAGAAAGTACTAGTACTAGGTACTAGGTACTAGTACTAGTAGTATCATAACTAGCAATTTTGGTGCCCTTGGCTTCACTATCTCATTGCTTGAGCTTGGGTCATGGTGAGATTAGCATATGATTCAAGTTTAACACAGTAGCATCATGGCCCCATTTCTCCTGTGATGAGCCCTTCAGTTTTACTCCCACGTGCTTGGGTCAGGTAAGTTCATACCCTTCCACCAGTAAATATATTTGTGCCCTACACAAATATACGCTTACACAAGCATAATGTTTCTTCATTTGTTACAGTTCTACATTTGTCATTGTATAACTACATTTCTAAGTGCTTTTGTTAACACTACAAGGCAAAACACAGAAAAGGAAAATCTTCCAATAAGATGCAGATTGGGAACTGGAGGAAACTCTATGAGCCTTACAGGGTATAGCAACTTCCATGAACATCAAGGTACTTAAAATTAAAAGGTGCCTCCAATATGGATCTAAAATGGCTACAAATATTATATGGATGCAGCATTGAAGTCGTGAAAACCTAAGCACATACAGTAAAACACCTGATAGGCAATAACACTTGGGCAGCTGGAGGTGGTATAATGTTGATTACTGTGCTCTGTCTAGTATAGTTCATTTCTGCATAAGGATCTTTGGTGTTCAATGACTGTATACTGTTCAGGTAATTATAAAAAGCAATTACAACAATGTCCAAACAAGTAGACCCTCCAGATGCCAAAAACAACAACTGACAACAAATCTGGTGCATTTCCTTTGGCTGCCTGAGGCAGTGGACCTTCCCTACCACCACCACCACCACCCATTTACAGAAGCAACGTGAGCTGTCAGTTAAACTCACTTCCAGCACTGGGGATGGTGCAGCCCCATTTACATAGCTTTGCCATCAAATAGTGAGGAACGGCCTGAGACTCAAGAGAACCATTAAGGGGATGGTGATGATGCTTCTTTGCACCATCTTCTGCCCTAGGCAGTTGCTTCATTCTGGCAAATGACAGGGCTTGGTCTGACAGGAATGGGGGCTTTGCAATTACAAGTGTGTAGATGAAGACTCCCACCCTGCTGACATTCACTCTCTCGAGATGAACACATAGGACACACAGCACTAAGGGGAAAGTAGTTCAGAATAATCTGTCGGTTTTTTATGATGCTCAGAATAATCTGTCGGTTTTTTATGATGCTCAGAGATAATTGGGGGCAAGGGTCTTGCGTCTTGTAGGCTGGAAATACTGGCCCTTAATCCAAATTGTGTGTAGAGTAGACTGGCTGTATTAGTCAGATGAGGCAATATGATTAAGACATTTTAGAAGATGTCCTCCTTCAAGTGATAAAATGCCTCTGTTTTTCAGTCATATAATCTCATTTTCCTCAACCCCATATGGTGTATTTAACATGTTTTGTTGTATGATTGGTTATTGGAAGGTAAACACAGGCCAACTGTTGAAGAATGAGTATGAGGGCTTGCTGTTTCTGAGGAAATACCATCATAGGAGGGAAAACAGATTAACCAGAGAAAATGAGCATTCTTCTTATTGGTTAATTTGATCTGTCGTGTGCTCTATCACTTTCCATGTGCTCTGAACCATTATTTTCTTTCCTAACTGAAGCACTTCTCTTGACCATATCAAACCTGTATATAAACCTGGCTTTAGCAGTATTGCCCTCTCATCAAACTACTGAATGAAGCCATACAACAAAGAAAAATGTAACAGTTGTCAGTCTCATAGTTTATAGAGTCCAACCTCAGTTTATAGCATACTTAACAATGCTTGGTTGTTGGGTTATGAAATATAGCTTATGAGGATACTCTGGCTGCATAAATATAAAAAAATGGAAATATACATGTGGCCTGGGATGCAATATGCAAGTACAGTACTGTATCATTCTGTCTAACACTGAACCTGAGGAGTTGACCAACACTTACGTACTAGCATGAAAGGGGAACAGTGTAGGTATTTATGCTAATTATATTAGCAGAATGCAGCAGGGTAATAAGATGAGCTTATGGCTGTGGATTAGAAGCAATCATCTAAGATGCTTCTGGAAAGGTAAAAACCTCTTGCTCTAAGAAATCTATTCAGGATAAAACAGAATTAAAACTGGAGTTTAATATAAATGCCTCTAGAGCCATCTTCTGTACGTGCTATGTGTTCAAGCCCAGCATGTAGACACCTAGGGGGTGACCTTTCATCATAGTCCAAAGAGAACATAGAATGAAAGCCATTTCTTTGAAATAGGGGACAATAACATAAGGAGTAAGTGAACAGTGCTAAAGATTAAATGGACAAGTTATCCAAGTCTATTGGTTCATTTGGTTACTTTAAACTGAATGTTGCTGCAGTTAACTGTACTCAGTGTGCCACTGAAAAAGAAAGAAATTCTTTGTACATTTTTAGAATATTTCCTAGATACATAGATTGACGTGACACACCTGTGAATTTTTTTAAAAAAGGAGGTAGACAGAATCTAACATGATACATACTTTAAAGGTTCTAATACATACAAATATAAAGGGCAATTGAACCCATAGAATCATGCGGAGGGAAGATCTGAAAGCTAGACTTTGTCATATATACTGATAATATCTGTGATTGAGAGCACCTGGGACGTGATTTTGTATTTGTGTGGGAAAGGAAAGAGAAAAGGCTACAGGTGAAGACAGGAAAATAGCTTCAGAAATGCTGTGTTGTATCATAGGAAGTTGCTTGATACTGAGTAAGATTTAGCCTATTAATTCCAATATTGTTGACCATGAGTGATATAAGGTCTCAAGGCTTTAAGGCCAAATTCTGTATGAGATCACCCAGAAGATACTGGGTACCGAAATGGGACATTCAACATGCTACAGCCTCTTGCCAAATTCCTATCTAACCCAGTTCCTTTCGGCAGTGGACAGCCAGATATATCTGAGGTATATAATTAAGGACAAGAGTGTAAATGCTCCCCTTTCTCATGTTCCCCAGCAAATGCAGCTTAAAATAATGCCATATATGATGCTGGAGGTAACATATAGCACTAAATCAGTAGTATCATGTGGATTTCATTCTTTGTCTGATGAAGTGGACTTGTATCCACGAAAGCTAACAATAAAAATATAGCAGTTAGTCTTTAAAGTGCTACTGTGTTTTTTATTTTGTTTTGTTTATTTTGTTTTGTTTTGTTTTCTGAGATGCCTGAACAACAGACTAATATGGCTACTATTCCAAAAAATTCAATGTGGATTTCAGTCACCCGGGGGCTTAAGCCAAATTTGCCACCTCCTGGTAGATGCTGGCGCCCACTCCCACTAGGCCTTCTGGGAATTGTAGTCCAAGAACACCCGTAGTCCAAAAAGTGCCGCCCGGGGCGGGCCGTCCCCTGTTCCCCCCACGCTATGCCACTCCACTAAGTATCAAAGACCTTATGGCCTGCTCAAGTCTGTTACTGCCTATGGTGAGCATCCTGGAAGAGAGAACTAGGACTAAAGTTTCACTCCAGAATGTCTTTCTCATTCCAACGCCTTTTCCATATCTCCTGCTATATCTTTATAAAATGCTCAGGTTCCAGGTTGGAAGTCTTCTTGTGCAACTGTCATGTGCCAAGGTGAATATGAAAGAAAATTGGCACTGATTTGCAGATCTCACATCAACTTTTCAGCCTTCTGCATCTTAAAAATATTGCAATGAGGTGTGTGTGTGTGTGCGTGCGTGCGTGCGTGCGTGCGTGCGTGCGTGCGTGCGTGCGTGCGTGCGTGCGTGCGTGCGTGCGTGCGTGCGTGTGTGTGTGTGTGTGTGTGCGTCCATGCACGATGCATGCACTCGCATAGATTTCCTAAAATAAGATTTCAAAGTGTATGCTTTTCAGACCAATTAGCTACCCAAAAGATTATGTGTTACAAGCCAGGCACCCTGGAATGAAATAAATCCCAATACCTATTCAGAAACACAGATCTTTAGCTTAGAAAATGCTATACAACTCCACTGGATAATTGCATTAAAAAAAATATGGTTAATAGCAAGTTTAAAAGAAGCCTTGACTGGCCGGAAGGGGGTAGGCGTTACACATGTACATACAGAACAGTATATTTAAAATGTCAATAACTCTTCAAGAGCCTCCATCAATGTCACTTGGATCTATAAAGACAAAACTTGTTTTCATAGTATCCCAGATCATTGAAGTAAATCAAAACATACCTCAATCCATTTCAAGTCTGTGTTTTATGTGATGTCAAGGTCAGAACTGATGTATAGCAAACCTAATAGGGTTTTCCAGGTGAGTTACATAAGGAGTAGTTTTACCATTGCCATGCTGTAATGAGTTTCCATTGCTAAGCAAGGATTCAAACCCAAGTCTCCTGAATCCTAGTCCGCCAGTGTAGCCAGCATTCCACACTGGATATCTTATTTCAAGCCTATCAGTTCAGAAAGGGAATGTCATAAATAGGGTAAAAAACAGTAGGTGAACAGTGCAATTCTTTATGCAGTATGTCTATTCAGAGGCAAAGATAGGATTGCAGCCTAAAGGCAAGATGTAAACAGACAGAATGAGACAGGTGATGGGTAATAAGCCTGTAGGGATTCCCCAGGCCATTATTGTTTCCATGTATTTAATGCTGTGTTGGGCAGCTGATGACAAAAGCACAGTCCTCCAACTTGTTTTTTCATAGACGGGCTGTCTCATTAGGGCTCTCTATGTAATGAGAAATGGCTCTTGGGCCTTAATATCTGTGTGAAGGGTGGGGAAAATTATAAGGCATGGCAAATGTTTCCAATCTGGTTGACAAATGTATTAAGCAGCTTTCTTTCTTTCTTTGTATCAGAGTATTGCACGATTATATTATTTTTTACCAGAAGCAGGCTACTTCAAAGGTATTATCTCAGTCATTTATTAGATCTTCTTTTCTGGGAAAAACAAGATTAAGTTCAACAGAGAAAATTGGTATAGGGAGACCTGGCAATTAATGTTAAATGATGAACTGACAGTCAAATATAAAGCTAGAAAGGGTATGATTAATAGTAATACATTTTGGAACATTTGGAATCCATTTCAGTGGTGGGCAGCAACAGTTTCGCACCCCCGGGAGGAGGGGTAGCAAAATTGGGTGGCCTCTGGGAAGGAGGGTGGTGAAATTGTGTGGCCTTTGGGCGGAGGGGGGGGGGAATCGAAATTGGGTGGCCATGCTCACCTCCCTGCCCTGACCCATCCGTTTGTCCCTGCAAGTGGTTCAAGGTCTCACTTGCTCAAAAGCCAGTAATATCCGACTCTAGGGTGCAATGCACATCTCCATTTACAGCCAAAGAGCCAGTGATGCCTGTGTTTGCAGATGTATACATGGCTATATGGCAGGCGTAACTAGATCACCTTGGCATAGGCTCCACCCACTCCGTAGGCTCTGCCCATGATGTAGGCTCCGCACACAGTGTGGTAGTGAATTTTATTTGCTGCCCACCACTGATCCATTTGTAGTTTATGCCACAATGAATGAAGAAGGTATTAAACCTAGCCAAGACTCAAGAAAGTTTTGGGAATTATAAAATTAAAGGAGGTAAATTGCAAACTCCAAACTTGTACAGCACTGGGGGACTGAGTAGACATTTAGGGTGGATAAGTGGTGGGATGGGGGGGGACTTGGTGGGAGATTTGGTGGCGGGTGGTGGGGACACATTTTGGGGAACAATGCATTTTATGTATATGTTTACACTTGTAAAATTAATAAAAAATATTTTAATGTATTTTTATTTTATTTATTTATTTATTTATGGATTTGTGTTGTGGGTGGGTGGGTAGTTTGAGGTAGGTGTGTGTGTGTGTGTGTGTGTGTGTGCTTATTTATATTTTATTTTATTTTTAATTATTTTTATTTTTTTAATTTTTTTCTTTGGCTCCGCCCACAATGTCATAATGTCATGATGTTGAATCCACCCACAACATCATGACATCATGATGTTGGCTCCACCCACACTGTGATGATGTCACGGTGGGGTAGTAAAAATGTTGACATCCCACCACTGAGGCGTCAGCAACCTATAGCCCACAGACTGAATCTGGCCCATGGCACCAGATAATCCAGTCCCTACCCTCCTTACAACCGCTGCCATGCTGCCACTGGAAGTTGCTGTGGATGCATTTACAGCAGCCATGGACACATATACGGCAGCCACAGATGAATTTACAACAGGCACGGACGCGTTTACGCCGGTGTTTACAGCAGGAGGGCACCAGTCCAGCCACATCAACTGGCTGAGGGACTCTGACGCGGCCCCTGACTTTAAAAAGTTGTCAACTCCTGCTCTAAGTGGTGACCTTGGACCCGTAAGCAAAAATATATGGCGACTGAACACAGACAAACAAGTGGGGAGATGAGAAGAATTGTAAAAACTGTTCATACAATTTTAAAGAAAAAACTAGCATCAAATTCAGAATTAGCATGTTAAAATAAGTAGACCATTTGAGCAAGAAGAGTGTTGGTGCTAATATTTTAATTTATATGGAATCATTGCAATAAAGATAATACCACAGGAGTGTATGCATTAACAGATTAATTTATTTCCCCTTCTCTCTAAATTCGAAGACCCTTGAAGAGAAAATTGAAATAAATATTTGACCCAGTCTAGTGCTTTAAATCTTGAATTAAATCTTGGTGTTCTGTGGCCACAAAAGGAATTTAAAGGGGGTCTGTGGTGATGGAAAGGTTAAGAACTCTTGATCTATATAGTATAAAAGCACCATCTAGTGACTAATCTAAGAATTGTACAAAAATTTCTTCTCTGAGTTGGAGGTTATTCCTTCTCTAGGCCAGATAACCAGATTATTATTTTTCTTCCTATAGGATATAAAGCTAAAAATGCTAATTTTAAGACAGCTAGAATGACAGAGAGGACATCACACTCATGACACAATACCTTTAGAAGAATGTAATGTAGTTGCATTTCATTTGCCTTCCGCATCACATTGTACCACCTATACCACTGGTCCAGGCCCATGAGTCACTTTCTGGTACTGACCTTTTTTGGCACACAAAGCCCTCATCAGCCCTAGGCCAGGATTGATGAAGCTGCTGCCATCCATCAAGATGGATTCAAGTGAGATTTAATCCACTTGGGGACCATTGCCTTTCCCAATTAGCTTGCGCCTGATGAACTGCATTGATTCACTAGCAGTATGGTCTACTTTTGCCTTACCTTGCCTAATAAAACTTGGGAAAGGAAGCATTCCATTCAGACATCCAACATGATGATGGAAGTAGGATTCTCAGAATTACATTCAGCCTATCCATCTTAGACACTGACAACTGGAGAAGTGGCAGTTAAGGCTAAAGTTCTCCCTTTAATAAAAGCTGCTCTAAGTGATGAAAATGAGCTGGACCACATGAAAATATTGCCTGGGAACCCCATTGGGAATTGGAGTTGGTGTTGGTGGTGGGATTCACAGAAGACTACATCAAATTCAGTGAACAGCACAACATCTGAAATAAAATCATGGAAGCCAAATATTAATGATGGTTCAACAATATACAGAAATAGAAAACCAAGAGATGATTCTCAACTCTTCTAATGTACTTTGAGCTCCTCTAGCCCCCATTGTCTGGCCTGTTGCTGTTGGCATCTCCAGTGAAGAGGCTTGGAAAGGTGGGAGGTAAAACCTCTGTCAGGCATTGTATAGGCTGAACCTAGGGTGGAGCCAAATCAGTTCGTAGAGACAACAATGAAGCTCCAGGCTCCCATTGCTTTCTGTGGCTAACTCAGCTGGGGGGAGGGAGCTGTCTCCAGATCTTCTCCTGCTGTTACCTCCACAGAAGCACAAAAAGAAGGGCTCCCAGTCATCCACTGCATCTCCCAGCATCTTCTCCTCTTCCAAAGACCTCGAGCCCCCTCCCATTTATATCTGCCATTACGCCTTTAGCTGCCCTGCATCAACAAGTGCTTTCTCCACCTGTGTTAGCATTTCTCTCCAAGCTACATACTCAACTACAGTCTGGCCAGACATCCCACTATGTGGAATAAGCCTTACAGCCAGTAAATCAATGCTGAGTGTTGGGTGGTGATAAATAACCTGACTCCCTAAAGGGACCATTGGCTAGGAATAGATGAGCCCCTTTAGGTGGGATGATGGTCCCCCTCAGTGGAGGAAATGCCACTGAAAACCATCACGTTGGGCCCAACAACAAAATGAGTGGAGGAGGAAACACTTCACTATTCTGATTCCCAACAGTCATGGGGACTGGCTGTGAAGGTGCACCTTGTCAATATCTTCAAGGCTGTAGCAGTCCATTGCAGTCCCAGTGTCAAATCCTGCATGTTTCATTTCATACATGCTGAAGTAAATAGCTCCATGATCACAATGTGTGGGTCACCTCATGGCAAGCTGGGATCCACCTAAAACAAATTCACGCCAATAGCATTTTTCTTATTTGAAAATGGTCTTCAGGGGAAAAAATGTATACTTGGACACAAGTAGTAGACGATAATGACATACTCACAATCTTTGCTCCCTTCCTGGCTCCCCTGAGAGCAGGCAGGGCGACTCCCTCAAAGTTGCATAAGTTCAAGTAGGAAGTGTTAGACCAGGTGATCCTGCTATGGTAATAGAGTAAACCATACTGTCAGTGACTCAATGCCAATTGTCAGGCAGCAGTTGATTAACCTGACAACTGTAACAACTTTTTTGCCCTTGGGTGGCAAAATCCACAGGGAAGGGTGATGGTCCCCAAGTGGGTTAAATCCCACTTGAATCCATTTTGATGGAATCAACAACTTCATCAATACTGGACTGATGATGATGAGGATTTTGTGTGCCAAAAGGGCTCAGGACCAGAAAGTGATTCATGGAACTAGATCACTGTGATGCAGAAGGCAACTGGAAGGCCATTGCATTATATTGTTCCCAGGACACTCTTCATGGTTGATCACTATGATGATAGCCAATATTTAGATTCAGATACGGCACTTGAAGAAGAAGGTAGTGTCAAGAGCAAAAACATGATGTTGGGAGAGTGCATGCATAAGTCTGTCTTATTAACTACAAGAGTCCAACACAACAAAAGGATGAAGCTCTGTTGAGCAAAAATCTTTATTAAATAAATGTTCATAATCACTGGCTACAAAAACCTGCAGGGAAAATTGAAAGACCTGGTGGCAAAAAAACACTGAGATAGAATGATAGATACCACAAGGATGTATTGCATATTGCTACTGCTTTTCAATTTGTACTTTAGAACAGAGCTTGATGACCTGAATGATTGTATGATTGTCAATGGATAATACATATATGAAAAATTCAGCATTCACCATCCACCAAACACAGCATGTCTAGCTAACAATTCATGCGATCTGCAAAGGATACTTAGTACAATAGATGAATAAAGTAATGAGCATGGTCTATAAATGAAGGTTAAGAAAACCATGGTAATCAATAAAAAGCAACCAGTCCAAAAAAATACAGCTAAATGCCCAAAATGAAATTTGGCATGACTTGACTGATATATGCTGTTGTTATGTGCCATCAAATCGCCTCCTACTTATGGCAACTCTTTAAATGAGATAGAGTATCTCCAAAGTGTCCTGTAGTTATCTGCCCTACTCAGTTCTTATAAACTCAAGTCTGTGGTTCCTTTAGGGAATCAATCTATTTTATACATAGTCTTCCTTTTTTCTTTTCCAGAAAATCTTGCTTTCTCATGATATATCTTGAGACATATCATGAGAATGTTGCAAATCAAGCATATCATATACCTTCTTATATGGCTTGATTTGCTCTAAGATCCAATTGTTCATTTTTCTGGCAGTCCAAGATATGTGCAAAGCTCACCTCCATTATCATATTTCAAACAAGTCATTTTTTCCTGTTAGCTTTCTTTACTGCCCAGCTTTCACACCTGTACATAATGAAGAAGAACACAACAGTGTGGATGATCTTGGTCTTAGTCTCTGATACATTTTTAGACTTGATTATCTTTTCTATTTTTTCATTGCTGCTCTCAGTCTTCTTCTGATTTCTTGGGCTGCAGTTGATTGATGGTTGAACTAAGCATATGAAATATTTAATTATTTTAATTTCTTCATTGCCATGTAGTCATGATTTTTTCCTACTTGATGTTCAAACTTGCTTCTTTCACTTCTTTCACTTGGACTAAGAGCCATTTCAAGTAGTTGGTGCATCCTGCCAATAAGATAGTGTCATCTGCATATCTTAAGTTATTAATGTTTATTCCACCATTTTTCTTTCCTCCTTCATCTGACTCTAGGCCTGCTTTCCTTATGGTACGGTCTGCCTACAGATTGAAAAGATAAGGGATAAAATCAGAGGTGGGCTGTCAAAAATTTTACTACCCCACTGTGGGTGGAGTCAATGTTGTCGGCGGAGTCAATGTCATGACATCATGACGTCATGATGTCATGGGCGGAGCCAACATCATGACGTTGTGGGTGGAGACAAAGAAAAAATTAAATTAAAATTAAATTAAAATTAAATTAAAATACACATTAAAATTTAAAAAATCATCCAACCCACCCACCTCAAACACAAACCCATCACTTACCTGGCCTGAGGTTAGGGAAAAGGGAGGCAGGCAGGAACAGTGGTGGCATGGTGGCGGGGCAGCAAACCGCTGCTGTGGCAAACTGCCACTGCAGCAAACTGCTGCAGTGGTGCAGAGGCACAGCGGTCTGGTGGTGCGGCACAGCGAGGAAAGGCCGCTGCTGCTTCTCCAGGTGCTGCCTGTGCCCTTTCTGGGCAACCAAAATAGCTGCCCGGAACTGCACATGCATCAAACCTCAATTTGATGCATGCACACTTCTATTTTTTAGTGCGGATGCATCAAATGGAGGTTTGACGCATGCACAGTTCCAGGCACCCAATGGCTGCCCGGAAATACACTTCCGGAGGGTGGCCGGAGAGGCAACCGAACCGGTCGCCTGGGGGTTCTCTACCCCCCCCCCCGGCCCGGCAATCCCCTCCGGAAAGCTGCTACCGGTTCGGGCGAACCGGTCCGAACCGGTAGCAGCCCATCACTTGATAAAATGCACCCTTGTCTGACATCTTTACCTATATGAAACTGTTCAATAGCTCCATACTCTGTCCTCACAGACATTTCTTATCTACAGTACAGGTTATATATCAGGACAATCAAACACGGAAGTACACTTGTTTCTTTCAGAACAACCCATAGTTTCTCATAATCCACACAGTCAAATTCTTTGCTGTGATCTATAAAGCATAGAATGATTTACTTTTGATTGATTAATTCTTTTAATTCTTGTGATTCTTTTAATTTTTTAAATTTAAAAAAAATCTTTTAAACCTGTACTGGATTACTCATGATTTTATTGTTGAGATTATTGGATGTTGAGATTTTGTTCTACATTATTATGTTAGCCGCCCTGAGTCACTCTGCGACTAGGGCAGCATACAAATGTAAATAAATAAATAAATAAATAAATAAATAAATAAATAAATAAATAAATGCCTTTGTATGCTCCAGTAACCAGCAGATATCTGCCAAATGATCTCAAATGCCTCTTTTCAAGATACAGCTTAAACATCTAGCATTTCTGGAAAAACCACTACTGTACTTTCTTTACCAAGAAAACATTATGGTGAGATAGCCCAAAATGAAAGAAGAGGTAATGCTGAAGATAAGACTAAAGTAAGCACTATAGTACCTTTTAATTTGTTTGAATGATCGGGGAGATCATGTCCCTGAAACTCAGAACAGACATTATACAGAGAACCATCTTAAGATAAAGAATGTAATATGCAACAAAATTTAAGATCAGCACTGACAATGTGTATTGCAAAGGGCTATATATTTTTGAATCTAATGAACAACATGAGATCATAGGATTTTACATAGGCAATTATAAAAAAGATAGAAACCATCTGAAGTTTGAATATATCTCAGGATTCTACTATTTTCTTGGGTCAAGAGGGTGACCAACAAAGAAGTATTAAAACAAACAATCAAAGACCAAGAAATAATAAAATATGGAAAAATTCAAAAAGATAGACTGTTTGGTTGCATATTGAGAAACAGGTAGAACAGATTGTCATAGTCTGTTGTTCAAGGTAAAAGGTATCTTCTTGGCTGAAAACCATTTACCTTCCCACGTGACCAAATAGCATGTGGGAAGGTAAACGGTGTTCGGTGTCTACTCATGCCTGCCGCATGACCATGGAAATGTCTGCAAATGCAGACAGCGCTGGCTCTTCAGCTTATGAAACAAAGATGAGCAGTGAACCTAGAGTCGGATACGACTGGCTTTCAAGCAAGGGAGACCTTTACTAAAAAGTGACTCAAAATTTTCCCCTTCCTTCCTTCCTTCCTTCCTTCCTTCCTTCCTTCCTTCCTTCCTTCCTTCCTTTCTTTCTTTCTTTCTTTCTTTCTTTCTTTCTTTCTTTCTTTCTTTCTTTCTTTCTTTCTTTCTTTCTTTCTTTCTTTCATAGAGAGAGATCCTATTTGTGTAAGTTGTTCTATGGAGACTGATGAAACCATCAGCCAGGACAGTTTTTCAGAGAGTAAATATTCCATACTTCTCCTGGAGAAACCTAGAGTTCATCAAAGCCTAAGATTAACTAGCCTTTTCTTGTTCTTCTTTTTGTGTTTCTTGACATCTTATATAAAGCAAATTAAATAATTTTCTTAATAAGCAAAAAAGGTACAGCACAGTTCTCCCTCTGCCTCCTCTTCCTTCTCCTCCAATTCTGCTGGAAGATAGATGTCATCATAATTGTTAATGTTATGACTTTGAATGTGACAGCTCTGAACAATGATGTTGCAGTGCATCCAATTCAGTCTACAAGTCAATTTAGCTAAGATGTTCTCTTCTTGCCTATATTTACTTTCACTTTTATTTTACCTTCAGTGATGAGCAGTACCAATCTGTACATTTTGTTTTTTGCTATGTGACCAAATTATTCTAGCATTCTGCATTTTTATGTTGTATGATTTCTTGCAGGTTTTTTTTTTCATTTACCTTAGTACTTCTGTATTGGTCACCCTCTCAATTCAAGAAAATCTTAATGTGCTACAATAAATACATATTTCCAATAGTTCTTTTTAAATGATTTAATGTTTCCATGGAATATATACTTAAGAAACCGCGTCACCCAGTGATGGGATGACAAAAATTCTACTACCACGCCATGACGTCACGGACGTCATGGGCATGGCCAATGTCATGATGTCATGACGTCATGGCCGAAGCTGACGTCATGACGTCATGACGTTGTGGGCGGGGCCAAAAATAAAAATAAATAAAAAATAAAAATAAACATACACACACACACCCCTCCCTCTCAGCCCACCCACCCAGACACAAATAAATAAATAAATAAATAAAATAAAAACAACCACCCACCCAAAACACAAATAAATTACCCCTCGCTTACCTTTCTTGGGACCCGGCACCCTGACTGCGTCCACAGCCGCCGCAGCTGCCTGCACCCCTGTGGCCTCCTCCTCGGGCCGCCGGTACCTTTTTAGCCCGGCTCCGGCCATGGCCAGGGGCGGCGGGCAGCAGTGGCTCCAGCTGCGGCTCCAGCCGCGGCTGCCGAGCCTCCCTGGGCCGTCCCCATGCCGCACCACCGCCGCTTGCTTTCCTCCTCCGCCAGGCGCCGCAGCCGGG
The DNA here is from genome assembly GCA_030440675.1 of Furcifer pardalis. Lineage (NCBI taxonomy): Eukaryota > Metazoa > Chordata > Lepidosauria > Squamata > Chamaeleonidae > Furcifer > Furcifer pardalis. Next base: position 70,523,743 of record CP126897.1, on the reverse strand, counting down.
TTAAAAAGGGACCGGCCCAAGGAGGAGGCCACAGGAATGCAGCCAACGGCAGCTCCGGCAGTGGCAGGCGGCGGTTGCAGGCACCCAGCCCACAGGCCGGCGGCCGGCAGAGGAGGAGGCGTCAGCGGTGCGCCGCGCCGGGCGTCCCCAGGGCATGGGGCTTGTCGGCAGCAGACGGCCCAGGCAGCCCTCAACGTGCCGCGGGGGAGGTGCCCTTCTCAGAGGGCTGGTGCCACCTCCGCCGCCGCCGTCCTGAAAGCTTTAAACAATTTTTTTAAAAAATTGGAGCTAAAATGGCTCCAATTGACTGCGCATGTGCAGAAACTCAATCTGATGCATGCGTAATGTGTCAGATTGAGTTTCTGCGCATGCGCAGTCAATTGGAGCCATTTTAGCTCCGATTTAAAAAAAAATTTCTTTCGGTGAGGCGTCCGGAATCGGACGCCCCAAAAGTGGACTCCCCTCCCGGAGAACCCTCCGGAATTGGTCCTACCGGTTCCAGGGAACCGTCTGGAACCGGGGACATCCCATCACTGGCGTCACCCCAAGTTTTTCGACCCATCCTATGAGAGCAGACCGTAGGGGCTCCCTAGTGGTCCCATCAGCCAGGGAGGCACATCTCACTGGGACCAGGAGGAGAGCCTTCTCTGTATCTGCTCTGGCCCTATGGAACCTCCTGCCACTTGAATTGCACTTCCAGGCAGAGTTGCTTCCCTTCAGGAAGGCCTTAAAAACGTGGCTATGCCAGCAGGTGTGGTGTACAACTGGTACCACAACCCAGCCCTGCTGGCTTATTTAGCCCTGCCCGGGGTTCTTATTTACTCCTGGCCAGGTGTCCTTCTTTTTTAAGGGGATTGTGGAAGTTTTATGGGCGTTTTTAGATAGTTTTATAATATTTGGTTTTAATTTGTATTAGGTATGGGTTTTAAATGATGTTGTGAGCCACCTTGGGTTGCTTAGGCGAAAAGGGCGGTTATATAAATCCAATAAATAAATAAATAAATAAATAGTACTGTACAAGAACTTTTCAAAGCCCTACAAGATGATGGAATCAAATTACTACATTCTATATGCCAGCAGATTTGGAAAACACAACAATGGCCACAGGATTGGAAAAGATCAGTATACGTTCCACTCCCCAAAAAGGGTAATGCCAAAGAATGTTCAAATTATCGAACAATTGCACTCATCCCTCACGCTAGCAAGGTGATGCTCAAGATAATACTGCAACAGTATGGGGAGAGAGAATTACCAGAAGTGCAGGCGGGTTTCAGAAGAGGCAGGGGGACTAGAGACCACATCGCCAACATAAGATGGATCATGGAAAAAAAACAAAAGAATATCAGAAACAAGTCTACTTCTGTTTCATTGATTACACTAAGGCTTTTGACTGTGTCAACCACAACAAAATGTGGCAAGTAATCAAAGAGATGGGAATACCAGAACACCTTATATGCCTCATGAGAAATCTGTACATGAATCAAGAAGCAACAGTTAGGACAGAAAATGGAATGACGGAGTGGTTTGGAATAGGAAAAGGAGTAAGACAAGGCTGCATTTTATCACCCTGCTTATTCAACTTATACACAGAACACATAATGCGCAATGCAGGGATGGAGGAATCACAATTTGGGATCAAAATTTCTGGGAAAAACATCAACAATTTGAGATATGAGGATAATACTACCCTAATGGCAGAAAGTGAGGAGGACCTAAAGAAGCTCCTGATTAGGTTGAAAGAAGAAAGTGAAAAAGTTGGCAATATCAAGAAAACCAAGATAATGGCAATAGGCCCTATCAGTTCCTGGAAAATAGATGGGAAAGAAGTAGAGGCAGTGACAGATTTTACTTTCCTAGGATCAAAGCTCACTGCAGATGGTGATTGCAGCCATGAAATAAAAAGGCGACTGATTCTTGGGAGGCAAGCAATGAGAAACCTGGGGAGCATAGTGAAAAGTAGAGACATCAAATTGCAAACAAAGTTTCATCTAGTCAAAGCAATGGTATTCCCTGTGGCAATGTATGGTTGTGAGAGCTGGACCATTAGGAAAGCTGAGCGCAGAAGAATAGACGCCTTTGAGATGTGGTGTTGGAGGAGAGATTTGAGAGTCCCCTGGACAGTGAGGAGAACAAATAGGTCGATCTTAGAAGAAATCAACCCTGACTGCTTCTTAGAAGGTCAAATAATAAAGATGAAGCTAAAGTACTTTGGACATCAAATGAGAAGAGAGGATTCACTTGAGAAAGCCTTGATGCTTGGAAGGGTTGAGGGCAAAAGAAGAAGGGGGCAGCCCAAGATGAGATGGCTAGATGGTATTGTAGAGACAATGGGCACAGAGCTGAGTGAGTTGAGGGGGATGGTGGAAGACAGGAGTGCCTGGCGGACAGTGGTCCATGGGGTCGCAAAGGGTCAGAATTGACTGTGCAACTGAACAACAACAACAAAAGTACTGTATAGTTTGAACCCTAGAGTCGGATGTGACTGGCTTTCGAGCAAGGGCAACCTTTATCTTTACAATTTTTATTGCTGATTTTTTTCCTTCTGCAAACTTCAGCAATAGAAGTGGAACTCTATAAGAGCAGAAATCATCCAAGATGAAAAAACAGCTTCTTTACTTTCCCTTCCAGAGGTATTCCTGCTTATTCTTGCTCCACAGTTTTGTTTTCCCCACTACAGGCATAGCTATATCTCTTTTATCCCTGCAGCCAGGTATAGTTTAATCCCCTATACTGTAGTGCTCATTTATTGGGAAAGTCTAATGAGTTGCATGTGGAACACCGCTGTATCTGTGATGATGTGTGGTGGAAGGGAGGGGATGATCAAATATACTATTATTCACTGTCATTTCCCATGTACTATACTGTAAACAGAGCATAACGATACATTGCAGCCCTCCAGGAGTTGTTAATATACATTTATACACAGTAATGGAATGTAACAGGTTCTCACCAGTTCGCCAGAACCGGTAGTAACTTTCCCCAGTGTTCTGGAGAACCAGTAGCAGCTTTTTTTTGGGGGGGGGGACCACCTTTGGGGCTTACCTTTTCACTGGTATCCCCACTGTGCATGCGCGCCAAGCACTTGGTGTGCATGCACGCCTACGTGCTTGGTGCTTATGCACAGCCTCATTGCTGTCTTCCCAAGCGGGGAGGAGGAAGAGAAGCTGCTAGCCTGAAGCTCCCTATAGCCTACTCCCCAGGGTACATGACTCACCTTTGGATGTGGTGTGTCTGTGTGTATTTTAATGTGTATTTAATACCTTTACCTATATTGCCTACTACCACAGTTCCTAAAAAGTCCTGGCAGCCTGGCTTGGGGTTTGTAAGCAAAGTCTTGGAGTTACCTCTCAATAAGCTACACCTGTGCTGTTCCAATTGCTGTTCCAATTGGAGAACCCTTAAGGAGATACAGCTGTTTTACATTTACATTAAGGCATATTATCCTAGAGAACTGGTTAGGCAAAGACTTAGTACCTAACTTCTTTAACTGTTGAAAAGTGCCAAAATGAAGCCATCTTGTGGTGAGTTCATTCTGTAGTTCCTTCCATATGACCTACTGTGAGAAAGATTAGCTAGAATAAACTTTAAGCTCTGGTTTAAAAGCTCTGGTTGATTTGTGTTTGGGGTGGGTGGGTGTATTTTAATGTATTTTTTATTTTATTTATTTTATTTTATTTACGGGTTTGTGTTGTGGGTGGGTGAGTGGGTGGGTTGAGGGGTGTGTGTGTCTCTCTGTGTGCTTATTTTTATTTTATTTTTTATTATTATTTTATTTTTTCTTTGACCCCACCCACAACATCATAGCTCCCCCGACACTGTGATGACATCATGGTGGGGGGTAGTAACATTTTTGACATCCCAACACTGTTTATACAGTATTGTACACCTGATCACAGTGATGGTTAAATTGGTGGTCATACATTTTTAAAGCTGATGTCCAGATATTGGATTTCTGGTCCTGCATACTCTTCTGTTCCCTGGACTACTGTATGAATCTCCCTGTATACTGTGATTCAAAGAATGTTGTCCAGATCCTGCTAAAACTTTTGAAGGTGACAACCAGAAAATAGTGAGTATACAGCCCATCTTAGGACCTTTCCTCCCGAAAGACTTGCTTGGCACTGTGTTGTTTTTTTCCAGTGCCAAGAATTTTTTTCCCCCTCCCATGTCTTTTAAATATTGGCTATGCTGATTTTCACCCACTTGTTTCTGTTTTACTATCCTGATACATTTTGATTTGTTTCAATTGTTTGAGGTTCTTTAATTATTTGATAGTTTCCATATTATTTGTGAACCTCCCCAGAAGTAGAAACACCAAGAGCCAGGACATAACATTAATAAATAAATAAATATTTATGAATCCCAAACCCAAAATGATAGGCCCAGTCAGTGATGGGATGTCAAAAATTTTCCTACCACACTGTGATGTCACGGACGTAGTGGGTGTGGCTAACATCATGACGTCATGATATCATGGGTGGACCCGACGTCATGATGTCATGACGTTGTGGGTGGGACCAAAAAATAAAATAAAATAATTAAATTAAATTAAAATAAGCACACACACACACCTCAACCCCCCCAAACAACCACAAGACAAACTCATAAATTAAAGAAATTAAATAAAAATTAAATAAAAATACACCCACACACCCACCCCAAACACAAATAAACCCACCCAACCACCCAAACACAAACCCCTCACTTACCCTTGGAAGCAGCAGAGGAGGAGGCGCGGCAGCAAACCGCTGTGGCGGCAAACTGCTGCTGTGGCGGCAAACTGCCGCAACGGCGTGGCATCCTGGCGGGATGGCGGGGCCAGGTGCAGAAAGGCCGCCGCTGCTTCTTCAGGCGCTTCCTGTGCCCTTCCTTTCCCGGCAGCCAAAATGGCTGCTGGGAACTGCACATGCGTCAAACTTTCATTTGATGCATGCGCAGTAAAAAATAGAACTATGCATGCATCAAATGAAGGTTTGACAAATGCACAGTATCCAGGAGCCATTTTGTCTCAAAAAAAAAATCCTGGGTGGTTGCTACCGGTGCGGCGAACCACCCAGGAATGTTGCTACCGGTTCGGGTGAACCAGAGAGAACTGGGAACATCACATCACTGGGCCCAGTGGTAAACTTCCCACTCTTGTTTGTACCTCCTTGAGTGTAAGCTAACTGCAAAAGGATCGTTCAAGTTCTGCTGGAGCAGATGCTTTTCTTCCTGCCTTAATTAAATTAATTCCAGCTTCTGTGTTTCTTTTACCTTGCTTGCTTGTTATGACACAGGAAATATTTCACCATTTTGCCTTTTCTGGTGGATCCTATGTGCTTCCAGGATCCAGGCCATGGATGCTTCCAGAGAATGCTTTTACCCAGTCATCCTGCCTGGCAGATCAAGTTTTTATTCTGCAATATTCTTTCCTGCCTCATTCATGGAATGTTATGGGGACCAGAGAAACAAAAATCAGTTTGGGAGGAAAAGATGGAATAGCTGAATACATAAAAGTCAGATGGGAAGCACTAGAAGCTTTCTTTTTGGAACCATTCTATTTTTACCTGCTCCCAAATTCTGGATTGCTTTCATACTGGCTTTTCCTATGGTTCAGTCCCACACAAATCTATTTAGACTCAGGCCAGTGAGTTCAGTGAGACACATTACACGTGAAGAAGATGTTTCTTTCTCTATAATGGTCAGATTCCTGGATTTATTCCAGAAAATACAAGGCAAACATGCAGGGGGATTTCCAGAATATCCCAGCCATTCAATTCCAGGTTTTGGCGGTGGTGTGTGTTTGTTTATATATATTATCTGGAACATTAAAGGGAGATTGTAGAATTAATATCCAAAATACATCTTATCCAAATGACAGGAACATCTGCTTCTTGTATTTAAATGCCATTTAGCTTTTATTTAAAAAAACAACAACAATAGATCAGCTGCAAGTTTAGAGAGGAAAGGAAACAACAAAGAAATATTCTGACTCATTGATTGGCTCCTAAATTTTTGTTGTTGTTTTGTCGATTCCGACCCTTTGTGACCCCATGGACAATTGTCCTCCAGGCACCCCTGTCCTCCACCATCCTCCTCAAACCACCCAGCTCTGTGCCCATTTCGTCTACAATACCATCTAGCCATCTCAGTTTTGGCCGCCCCCTTCTTCTTTTGCCCTCCACTTTTCCCAGCATCAAGGCTTTCTCAAGCGAATCCTCTCTTCTCATTTGATGTGCAAAGTACTTTAGCATCATCTTTACCATCTGACCTTCTAAGGAGCAGTTAGGGTTGATTTCTTTTAAGATTGACCTATTTGTTCTCTTTGCTGTCCAGGGGACTCTCAAAACTCTCCTCCAACACCACATTTCAAAGGTATCTATTCTTCTGCGCTCAGCTTTCCTAATGGTCCAGCTTTCACAACCATACATTACAACTGGGAATACCATTGCTTTGACTATGCAAATTTTTGTTTTCAAGGTGATGTCTCTATTTTTAGCTATGTTCCCCAGGTTTCTCATAGCTTGTCTTGCAAAAATCAGTCCCTTTTTTATTTCATGGCTGCAATCTCCATCAAGAATGTTCATGCCAGATTGTAGAATGGGATTCTGAAACTGAACAGTACTGAAGCTTGGGACACTAACAATAATAATGGAAAGCAAAAACCGGGTGTGTGCGGGAGGTGACCATAAAATTGCCATAGACGAGTATCAAGTGATCACATTTAGTAGGCTGTTAATCAATCAGCATCTTCCCCAAAACACACCTTAGCAATATTCTCCTTTTCTAAAGTTTCCTTGGATCCCCACCTGCTGGACAAACACCTCCTGTATCTGAACAGGGGCTCTGCAGGGATCAGAAGAGACAAGAAAAATGTCTAGTAGCAGTGGTGGGCACCAGCAGGTTCGCACCAGTTCACCAGAAATGGTAGCAGAAAGTCTGGCTGGCCCCGCCCATCCAAGTTTTGAAATAAAGTACAGTAGTCCTAATTTGGGTGCAACACAGGGATCCCCCCCCCCCCGGCCACAGAAATACACTAAGGAGGTACAAAAAAGTTGATGCCTTTAGTTGTAAGGAACAGCAGGGTTCTCCAGTTTACGGTTCAATAATGTCCCATTATTGCAACAGTTAGGACAGAATATGGAATGACGAAGTGGTTTGGAATAGGAAAAGGAGTAAGACAAGGCTGCATTTTGTCACCCTGCTTATTCAACTTATACACAGAGCACATAATGTGCAATGCAGGGATGGAGGAGTCACAATTTGGGATCAAAATTGCTGGGAGAAACATCAATAATTTGAGATATGCAGATGATACCACCCTGATGGCAGAAAGTGAGGAGGACCTAAAGAAGCTCTTGCTTAGGCTGAAAGATGAGAGTACAAAAGCTGGTTTGAGACTCAACATCAAGAAAATGAAGCTAATGGCAACAGGCCCTATCACTCCCTGGAAAATAGATGGAGAAGAAGTAGAAGCAGTGACAGATTTTACTTTCCTAGGATCAAAGCTCACTGCAGATGGTGATTGCAGCCATGAAATAAAAAGGCGACTGATTCTTGGGAGACAAGCGATGAGAAACCTGGGGAGCATAGTGAAAAGCAGAGACATCACATTGCAAACAAAAAATCGTCTAGTCAAAGCAATGGTATTCCCTGTGGCAATGTATGGTTGTGAGAGCTGGACCGTTAGGAAAGCTGAGCGCAGAATAATAGATGCCTTTGAGATATGGTGTTGGAGGAGAGATTTGAGAGTCCCCTGGACAGCGAGGAGAACAAATAGGTCGATCTTGGAAGAAATCAACCGTGACTGCTCCTTAGAAGGGCAAATAGTAAAGATGAAGCTAAAGTACTTTGGGCATCAAATGAGAAGAGAAGACTCGCTTGAGAAAGCCTTGATGCTGGGAAGGGTTGAGGGCAAAAGAAGAAGGGGGCAGCCAAAAATGAGGGATAGATGGTATCGTGGAGACAATGGGCACAGAGCTGAGCGAGTTGAGGGGGATGGTGGAGGACAGGAGTGCCTGGCGGACAGTGGTCCATGGGATCGCAAAGGGTTGGAATCGACTCTGCGACTGAACAACAAAAATGTCCCATCCTCTTGGCCTTCCTAAAAGTCTGCTCTAGACTTTAACTCAGGGGTGCCCAAACTTTTCACGTCGTTCAGGGAGCTGGTCACTAAGGCCTGGGGACCGGGTGCACCCATGCTTTAGATGCATGGTTGTTGGCTGCAAGTAGAGTGAGTGGAAGAGGGGCATTTTAGATGATTCGGAGACATTTATCAACCTCTCTCTTTTTCTGGTCCACATACATTCGTGCTTCTTAGGCTTGGACAGGTGAAGGAAAGGAGAAGGGGGTAAAAGAAAGGGCTGTCAGCAAATGTCGGTTCAGTGGCAGGTGAACTGAGGAAAAAGCAAACTATTCCACGGCATCCCCTCCTCTCCGAGAAGAACTCTCATCACATTTAATTCTCATTACTCTTGCTGGGAAAGTTTTTTAAAATTAAAAAAAAAAACCCAGATTCCTCTGAAGAGTGCAAAGCGTGGAATCATTTCACACTTCGTTAAAGGCTCACACGACATATCCCTCTCATAGTACCCTTCGCTTTTAAAACCCCCCTTCTGCTCTCTACTTTTTTAAAATAACAATAGTAAAAAAATCCTAATAGGGTGCACGGGAAAAGAGGTGTGTGTGTGTGTGACTCTTGAAATATGTCCCACAGGGAGCTCCCTTTCTATGAGGTACTGTGAAGTCCCCTTTCTGAGAAAATACATGTATGCGCCTAGATGTGTACTGTATGTTTTATTTGCGCGCACACATGTTTGCACACATGTAACGTGTGTGTGTGTGGCACCGGCTGGCTGCTTTCTTCCCCCTGCTTGGTGTGTGTGTGTGTGGGGGGGTGTGGGGTGGAAAGGGGGGGGCGGCGGCGGCAGAGGCAGGCAGGGAAGCCATTGCCTGTTTAATAGTTGCTGTTGCAGCACTTCCGCTTCTCTCCCAGCGAGAGAGACACGAGTGGCCAGGCCCAGCCGCACCGAGGAGGAGCAGCCGCCGCCAGACACAAAGGGAGAGGTATATGGGGAGAAGGGGGCACCCCCATCGCCAAGGCTTCACCCCCACATCCACCCACCCCGGGAGGGCGCTGAAGGGAGGTGGGGGAGACCAGGAAAAGGGCGGGCAGGCGAGGGGGGCTTTGTGGCTACTGGGGTGGTGGTGGTGGTGGTGGTGGTGGTGGAGATGGATATGCGCGCAGTCCTGGGTTGGCAAATGAGACATGCGGCGGGGGGGGGGAGGGGACGGAGAGAAAGGAATTAGGGGTGGGGGGGTGTTGGTTTAGAGATTGTGCCTGGCCCTGTCAGATCTACGTGTGTCCCCCCTTTCTGGGCACGAGGGGGTGCCTAGATGTGCAGCTGTCTCCCTGCCCTCCCCCATTTGAGAGACAAGGGATGGGGTTGGGAGTGGTGCAAGAATTGGGGGGTGGCAGGGAGAAAGGTGGGGGGGGGAGGGTCACTGTGGGGTGAGAAAGTAGGGGAGAGAGAGGGACATGAAGCATGGAGGGGGGGCGGTGCCCCCCCTCGTGTGTGTGTCTGTGTGGGGAAATAGCCACTCTCATGTTCGAAACCCGCCCGCCCCCCGCCCCCCGCCCCCCAAAGCTAAAAGAGCCTTAGTGGGAGATTTGAATCCACTCCCAAGCCACAAAGGGTGGTCGACACCTCTGGATTTCGGTGTTTTAAAAGAGGACCCCGCCTTCTCTTTTCGGGGTTTCTTCCTCCGGCCCGAATTAGGAGTTGTAGATTATATGCGCCTTTTGAAAAAAAAAAAGTAGTAATTTATTTATCCCCCTCCCCAATTTTCACTTCCTTTGGGTTTTTTTTAAAGTTTCCCCTATCATCTCTTTAGGGATTGCCCACCCCCCAATATGCCAACACCGCATTTCTGGTCAGTTTTTCTAATACTGTCCCCCCAAGGGTACTGTCCCCCACTCTCACCCCCCCCCAAAAAATAATAATAACCTTGCAGGCATGGATTCCCCTCCTTTCCACGAGTATTTCCTCCTGTCCAGGCATCGTCTCACTTTGCCCTTGTACTTCTCTTTTCTCCCCTGTGCCTTTGATGCTCTTGGGATTTGATCTTGGAGGGGGGGCTTGACTGGTCCCTTGTTTAAAGATCGGAGAAGGAGATATTTAAAGAAATTAATCTTTATCCTGTTAACCCCTTAATAATTCTTGTAGTATATTAATCCCCCCCTTCCCCTCTCCTCTGGATGGAGCAGACACTAAATGTTACTGAAGGAAGGGGAATCTGGTCTCTATCTGCAAAGCATAGAGGAATCTAAAAAAAGTTTCCAGAGATCCAAACCCTAAACATCCTTCTATTAGGCTCCTTCTGTGAGTGTTAATTCAGTTTCCCTCCTGTTCCTTGTGGCGTTTCTTCTCCAGGTTTGGGGTACGTAGTGGGGGGTAGCTATGTCGGATGACGATTCAAGGGCTAGCACCAGCTCTTCCTCATCTTCATCCTCCAACCAACAGACCGAGAAAGAGACCAACACACCGAAGAAGAAGGAAAGTAAAGTCAGCATGAGTAAAAACTCCAAGCTCCTCTCTACCAGCGCCAAGAGGTGAGAATATTCTTAAATTGCATTGCCTACCTGTATTTTTCCTTTCCTAGTACTCTTTGGACAGTCTGGCCAGGTGTCCTGCTATGGTAATAGAGTTGTCAGGCAGTGGTTAACTAACCTGACAACTCTGAGGACTAATGGCCCTGGGTGCCAAAGTCCACAGGGAAGGGTGATAGTCCCCAACTGGATTAAATACTGGTCTGGGACTGAGGAGGAGTTTGTGTGCCAAAAGGTCTCAGGACCAGAAAGTGACTCACGGACCTGGATCAGTGGTTCGGGTCCCAGGACAATCTTAATAGATGATCACCATGAGGGTAGCCAATATTCAGAATTGGATACAGCACTTAAAAAAGAAAAAGTACTCTTGGGCTTTTGCTGCTGCTTCAAAAATTGTAGCTTTTCCACATCAGTGTTGTCATATACTCCTGAGAAGATTATCATCATCTTTCCCAAGCATTTCTCAGACCTTTCCCTCAATTTACCCACATTTCTTGCATGTACAGTATGCGTTTGGAACCAAACTTCTCTGCTTAATTCTCCTTTGCTACTGACGGACTTCATGGCCTTGAGCAAAGCACTTAGTATTGTCACTTGCCGAGAAATGGTAATATCATCTGTGCAGCAGTACCGTATGCTGAGAGGATAAAATTAAAAATTATGTACTGGTCTGAGGTTATTTGATGAGATGAAAATACTGGTTTTCCTTGTGGCCAAACCACTCCTGTTATTTTATCATTTGCATCTAGCATTAATATATTTTGTTTCTGAAATTGACCGTAATTCAGCATTTTGCTTTTAAACTTTCATTAAAAACATCTTCCCTTTTCAATCGAAATAATCAGTGTTGATGAAGACTAAAAATATTTACATTGCAGTAACCTCATATTTATGAACCTCCCTGTACATTGCCTATGGGGCTGGAATTTAAATTAATGTTTTCTGCACGTTGTCTGATCATTCCAGTGCTCTAAGTGTTGGTTCATTTGAAGTTACTTTACATAGACGCAAGGGTAGTGGAAAGAGGAGGAAACTTTCTTTAAAGGATTCTGTAGAGTAGGACAGATCTTGGTTTTGGCTGTTAATAAGATTTTTTTTTCTCTTGAAGCATGAGATGCCAAGTGAGGAAGTACTGAGTACTTCTCTTATTAGAGCCTTTCTTCCCTTTAATTTTTATTACTTTCATCTGAAGTGATAAAAATCAATGGGAATTTTGTTACAGATTTCATTGATGCTTAGATTTCCTGCGTTGTGCTTAGTATGAGGAAATCGATCCATTTCACATGCCATCTTTTCAGTGGATGATCACTTAAAATGCTTTTTCCTTTAGAGCAGGGGTTTCCAACCTACAGCCCATGGGCTGGACCCGGCCCATGGCACCATTTCATCCGGCCCGTTGCTGCCACACCCACACCCGGAAGTGGAAGCGGACGCATTTATGTCAGCCGTAAAATGTGCCTGTGCTTGTGTGAACGCACCCGCAGTTGTAGTAAATGCTGAAGTGGGCACATTTAAGGCTGTCATAAATGCTTCTGCTTCCGGGGGTGTGGTCAGGCCCACTCAGCTGTTTGGGGGCATGGTCAGGCCTGTGGTGTCAAAAGGTTGGGAAACCCTGCTTTAGAGTTTGTATAAAACGCTAGTATTACTGTATATACTTGGGTATAAGTCTAGTTTTTCAGTCCCAAAAATGAGCCCCAAAAAAGGGGAAACAGCTTATACTCGGATCAGTGACCACGAGGGTCTCAAGACTGCGCCGGAGTGAGACACGCCAAAAATTTAATTAATTTTACCATATTTTCATGTATTTTGATTATTAAAACTCACTAGCAGCTGTTACATTTCCCATCCTTGACTTATACTTGGGTCAATCTATTTTCCTGGGTTTTCAGGCCAAAATTAGGTACCTTGGCTTATATCCAGGTCGACTTATACTCGAGTATATATGGTAGCTATTGGCTGAACTCAACATAGGTGAGCTCAAGTCTAGAACATATTTGTTAATTTTGAGCCAGACTTCAAGATTGTTGAGGCTGGAAAATATTGACGAGTTCATGTTTTAGGAGAGATATGCAGCCTACTGTTATTCTTCTGAATAGATACTTATGGCTGTCATGAGAGGAAGGGAAACTGCATTTTTACAGTGGAACTTTGTGAAACTATTTTATCTTTCTTGATTCCTTGCCGTAGGATTCAAAAGGAATTAGCTGATATTACCTTGGATCCACCCCCCAACTGCAGGTAGGTATTGTTTCATCTCTACTCAATATTGAACCATGCATTGCAATAAATGTGCAACTACCTGTGTTTTCCTGCTGTAGTGGGAGGGCTGCTTTCAAGACAGCAGGGAAACACAAGACTGCAAGAAAATACAAAATATGGTGATATACATAATTCATCCTCTGTAATTAAATAACAAACAAACGAAGTTGTGTGATGGTGACATCCTACATGTACCATGCATATATTTGGGCCTTAAGGAAATTGTAGAGTGCTTGGTTATTTGTTTTTAAACATCGTTTTTGTTTTTAATTATGTCACAGAATATTTTTGTGAATAATAATTCTCTGTTGCCTTTGGATGTTCTGGAGATATATTCTAGGTGTGAATTTTCAGTTTCTTGCGCCTATTTTATGGTACTTCAAAAACAATTGCTTTATGGTTTGACTGCATTTCAAGTTGTCACGTTGTCTGTATGTTTCCTTCTGTCACTTGTCATTTATGAAGAAACTTGAAAATACATCTCCCTGTCACCACAGGCTTCGCCCTGTTTTGCAGGTTTTATTCCAGTCGTATTACTCTTATTGGTATCAAAATTTGGAAGAAGGGGGAAAGGAAAAGATTTCTTAGTTTCTTTCCAGTTGTAAAGTGTTTGTGTAAAGAACTAGTGTGATATAGGAGTGAGATTTGAGCTCATAGCCCAGCAGATGCACTTTAAGAGTATCCATGTAATCTGTGGAAGGCACACCCCGGGGGATGTCATTACCTTTTATAAGATCAGTATTTGAGATGTGTGTTAAAAGATTTGAACACTTTATGAAAGTAATGTAGCTGCTGAGCTGCTTCTTAGGTTATCACTTTTGCTTTTGCTGCCTCAAATGTGTTTATGTAAGAGATAATAGAGTTCTATTGGGCCTTTGTTGCCACTCTGATTTAAACAGTTAAATTATTTTCCATATAATCTGTCACCAGTTCGGTCACTGTTTCTGGAGAACTCTTGTTTGCTAATATATTTGAAAACAGTTGCTGTTGAGGACATTGGTGAAAATAGTAGTGTTTAAAAATATCGATGGCTCATTATGCCTCCTGGGCTCATGACGTGTATTATTTCCTTTTTGGATCTTAAAGCAACTAAATGTTTGCATTACTAGAGTTTCATTTTAAAAACAATTTTACTTGTGCAGAAACTGGGAAGAGAATGTCGGAGGACAGGGAAGGTTTAAGCTTAATGCAGGGCCGCCCTGTTTATTTAATAGGATCAACTAAAGACCTTTTCCCTTCTATTAGCTAAAGTCTCTATTGCAAAGGATAAGAAAAACATTACCAGTGATTGATGTTTGAATGAAAATGAAGTGACTGACATGGATGTATAAGGATTTAAAGGTCTGTGAGTTGATAAGTGTTTGATAAAAAGAAACTTAAAAATTTGCATGACTAGTGACTTTGTTGTGATTACTGAGGCTTCCTTCCATTTTAACTCAGAGGTTGTGACTTGTGTAGGTTTTGTATCCACTGTTTCTAACTGCGTTGTCCTCTCTAAATTGAAGACTACTGTATGTCTAAATCATCCTAGTAATCTTACAATGGTTATCTCTCTCTGAACAGCACTTAGATAGGAACTTAGTGTCTTTCAGGGCTATGCGAGCAAATTACCTTGTCAGAATATAACTGTCGAGGTGGTTTCTCGTTTCGCTAGCGCAGTCCACTGGGAATCATAAACTTCAAGACGTATACAAATATGTTTGTTTTGCTTAAGCCTTTTGAGGGGGATAAAGATTGGTTTATGCTACAAGCGTTTTAAACTATCCTACGATCAGAGGACTTTTGCTCTTGAGATAGTGTGAGTGAACTGAGATTTAGATGTTCTCAGTTTTCTTCTTTCTGCTGTTGCTGAATGTGAGAGAAATAGTCTTGATTTGTGCAAATAATCAGGAAAGGCAGAGGAAAAGTGGATAAATCTAAAAGATTGGTTGTTTCAGATACAAACAGTTTTGAAATAACTGCTATTTCAGCACTTTTATATTTATTGTCATTGGAATAAAAAGAGACAAGCTCGCTGTTCTTATCTCAACACTATTAATGTGTTAACAGTGTCTTATTGGAGCTATTTGGCAAAGAAATATGAACACACAAAGCGTTTGACATTCCACTGTGCTCATTTTTGTTCACTTTGAATTGTTTTTATATGGAAATGATCTCCCCCCCCCCCCCCAGTTAAATGTGTATTCTGGCTAGCATATGTGCTGGATTGCCATTATACATGCAGCTAATGTGAAAATAGCCTATGTATTTTATGGATGTAAATAATACTCTATAAATTCTTTTTTCTCAGAAATTTAGTCAATCGTGATGAAGTGTATTCCAATGTAAATTGTTAAACTTCAGGGCACTCCTCACCTCCAATGAAATAAAGAAGGCTATCTTTTCTTATCAAGGGATCTGTAATTTGCACGCACAGTCCATGCAAAACTAGCATTTTTTTTCTTTTCATTTTGAGAAGCAAACATACATAGCAAGTGCAGAAGGATTGTTTGGTTGTTTTAAAGGGTAAAAACAATTATTCCAATACGTCCAATTCTTAAAAGTCTGTGTAACACCACCACAGTCATCAATATTTTGTGCAGTTTGCCTTAACTGCGTGAAAACATTCTTTGTGCAGTTTTGCTTAATTTGCACAAAAATATTTTATTTTCTCTTATCGAGAAGAATATCTTATCCTCCTACAGAGCAGTTTTATGGTTCCTCATCCTTACATGGAAAGACGAGGTAATCAGGAGTCTAAACTGTCATTGCCTACTGTGCCCTGTAAGGATCAAACTGATTCTATGGGAAAGTGGAAATGGTCATACCTTTACAGTACTGGGAGGTGACTTGGCTTACAGGTTCAAAACTATTCCTTACTCTCCCTCTCCCCCCTTTTTGTAGGCATGCAGCAGCTCTTTTTTGTTGGGTCTGCT
The DNA here is from genome assembly GCA_030440675.1 of Furcifer pardalis. Taxonomy (NCBI): domain Eukaryota; kingdom Metazoa; phylum Chordata; class Lepidosauria; order Squamata; family Chamaeleonidae; genus Furcifer; species Furcifer pardalis. The sequence continues at coordinate 70,507,981 of CP126897.1, read as the reverse complement.
TTAATAGCCAGAAGTTGAAAATGAACTTTGGGTTTTTGGAAAGTCTTGTTGGTGGCAAGGATTCCAATGCTACTGCCCAGTCCACTTCACATCCTGTGGAGTCAAGCATCATTTCTATGGAGGCATCACTAAGGGGTACTATATCAGATGCTCTAGTTCAGGGGTTCTGGAGGTTTCCACACCATGGGCCAGACAACTCCCCCTCAGACAGCTGAGCCGGACACATGGTTTCCCCCTACTGGCAGGTGCATTTTGCACATGCATGGGCACGTCCACTTCTAGGGTCATCGCCACAGGCTGGATGGAATGGCGTCGGGGGCTGGGTCTGGCCTATGGGCCGTAGGTTGTTAATCTCTACTCTAGTTCATTGATGACAAACCTTGGCACTCCAAGTGTTCTTGAATTTCAATTCCCAGAAGCCCTGATCAGCAGGAGTGCTGACTTGGACTTCTGGTAAATGAGGTCCAAGAACACCTGGAGTCTTCTCCTTGTCCCCTCCATCACTGCATTGGTTTATATGAGGTGACACTGAAGAGAAGATGCTTGTCAATCCATGGACTCTGCCCATGTGAGCCAGAACATGGAGAAACCATATTTCTGGCTTGAATTGAGAGCCTTTTGTGGACAAATGAGCCTGCTGTTGCCTTCAGAGATGTTACTCAATGTGAAGTAAACCAGTCCAATGTGTAGTTTGGACTGCCCAAACTACAGCCTGTGGGCTGGATCTGACCCCTATGCCAATTTATCTGGCCCATGCCACCCTCATCGCTCTGTACGGGTGTGTTTTACTTCTGCTTCTGGGAGTGATGAGGATGCCATGGGCCATATAAATTGGCATCGGGGGCCGGATCCAGTCCATGGGCCGTAGCTTGGGCCTCCTTGGTTTAAGCAGAGAAAATGGCAGCCCAAAATTTATCTCATCTTGTTGCAAAACATTGCAAGGCGTATTTTACTTCCACTTCCAGTGGGAGGAACCATGTGACCGGCCCGCTGAACCCACATGACTGGCCCACTGAACCATGTGACTGGCCCGTAAAGTTTGGGCACCCCTGAACTAATTGATCAGAGAGGGGCAAGGATAGCTTGCTCTACTTTTTCATTTGTTTAGCTTGCTTAGGTTCTGAACACCAGAGAGGGCTAGAGTGTTTTTTGAAAGAGTGAAGTTTCATTATTTCATGCCATAGCAGTTAGTGTAAGAAAAAATTATGCGCTATAAATATTATTGTTAATTGAGGGCAGAGGATCTGTTTTTCATGTTCTTTTTTCCTCTCTAAGGTTTTCCCCCAGCAGACCCCTTTAATTTGTTTGTTCTTTCCATATACTTCTGCTCCTTCTCTTTGCACTTAATCTGTTTGCCTCCAGGCCAGAGTTGAACATTGCCAGTAAACTGTTTGCCCATCTTTTGTCTTGGTTGTGCTCTGGAAAGCTTGGATTGTTGCTTCTGTTATTCAGGGAAGCTAACCATGTTGCAGACGATTTTCACAAGTGATATTAAGAAAATATATATACGGTATATATATATCTTAATCTAGTGAATATAGAAAACAGTCTTTTTCCAAAATAATAATAATAATGAATAAGTCTTTTGAAATAGTGCTGTTAAATCCAAATAATCCAGTTGACGCACTTCACCTTGTCCTTGTAATCAAACATAGTCTTGAAACAAGCATTCTATTAGTTCCTGTCTGCTGGCAAAATAATATATTGGGCTACCCTTTTCAAATATAAGTACAGTAGTACCTCGGATAACGCTAAGACTTGGTTCCACAAGTCTTGGTGTTATCCGATTTTGAGTGTTATCCAATGCATGTTAAAATCCTATGGGGTGGATCGGATAACATTAAAGCTCCATAGAGATACATTGTAACCGCACACACTTTAGCGGTTGTTATCCGATCCATCCCATAGGACCTTAACATTATTCGAGCCAATTCTCCTCCCCAGATTACTTTACGTTATGCGATTTTAGCATTATCCGAGGTATTACTGTACAGTAAAACCCCAACTTACAAATGCCTCGAGTTACACAAAATTCGAATTACATAATGATTTTGTGCTAAAACCATGTCCAGATTTACATGATTTCCTATGGGGTTGCTTTGAGTTACATAAAGATTCTTTTTCCTATGGGTTTGCTTTGAGTTATGTAAAAATTGATTTCCCTATGGGTTTGCTTCGAGTTATGTAAAAAAATAATTTCCCCTATGGGTTTGCTTCGAGTTACATAAAAATCCAATTTAAACAAAAGCCTATGGAGTGGACTTTTTCGTAAGTAGGGGTTTTACTGTACGTACATGCTGGGTAATGAAGATGGTAATAAGCACTACCTGGTATGCAAGCAATTTTTGAGAAAATGACCATTGGCTCTAATTATTTTGGGCAGGCATTTTTGTTGGAGAAGTGGTTGACAATTGCAGCTTGAATTTGATTGTAAAATATAGTAGCTTTTCTGGCAGCACTTTCTTACCCCATTGTTCTTACATCTCCACCATCATAGCATGTGATCACAATCCCTGTTACCAAACATTCCTCTTTGCTTCAAATCTGATAAGAATCTTGATGGTCTTGGAAGCACCTCCCTGTATTCTCTGGGTAGTAGTTTTCAGGGGATCAGGTTTCACCTCTCTCATTTTATGATCTCAGGCTGAATCTTGGTTTGAAATGCTCCAGATGTTGACAGAAAGTGCTTTTTATTGTTGACCTTGGTGCACTTTGGGAATGTGCCCTGAAAACTAAAAATTCCCCTGACTATGCTGACTTGTGTACAAAGTGATTACTGTGGAGCAGACAGAAAAAGAAATAACAACTGTCTATGAAACAGAGAAGCAGACTTGTAAGCGTTAAGCCGTGAAGTCAGCCAGTATTCATGAACCCTCATAATGGGAATAGAAAAAGACAAACTTGTTTCTCAGAAAGAGACTATCTAGAAAACTTTTGTTCTGCAAATATCAGAATGTCAGCAAAAACATTGCCATGTTTATTTTCCAGTATATAATAATTTATTGTCAGAAATTATTCTGGATTGAAAGGATTTTTGTGGAAGAAACTCCGCTCAGGGAATACCCAAATGAGGCTCCTTTCATGTCCCCGAGAGATGGGTGCTCCATCCATCATGCATTACCCCGGGTCTTCCAGCTAACAATGTGAGCTTCTTAACAACTGAGCCATTGCAGCCCCTATTTTCCAGTAATGTTATTTTAAATACCTTCTTTTTTTAGTTAATATGGTGGAGTCTCTGTTTGTTTTGCCCATTTTGGTTTGTTAGTTCAACGCTTGTGGAACAAACTCCATAGAGGGTTGAGTAGTCTTTATTTCCCTCATTGAGTTCTAAAATTGCTTTGGTCATTGCAGTTCTAAAAAAGAAAATTGAAGATACGTTCTAACTTCAGTTTAAATATAGAAAATAGGGATTTAATATTCAGAGGATCACATTGGGCTGTGAAGAAATAAAGTTGCCTACTAGAATCCCAATAAACGTCTCTTTAAAATATTCAGTGGCAGCATAAAATTTAATTGGCAGTTGCATGATTACATTATGGAAAAACAAAATAGGTGAAATTGATGTTTTAAAAATGGCAATTTGTATGTTCAAAATTCTGAATTTTATAGAGCTCAGCAGAGAATCCCTCTACAAGTGACTACATAGTTTGACCAAGACAAGCTAGCACTATAGAAGTCAGTCGTATATTTTTCTTTAATTCAAACACAAATGCTTTAGAGAGATTTTTCACATTTGCAGCAGCATTATCAAAACTGTAATTTCAGAGAAAACAAATAATAGTGCTAAGGTTGCAACACTCGCTTTTGAATAAGTTCCGTTGAATCTCTGAATAGACATCCTATATTATTGCAGTGTAAGTGGGCTCAATGGCAAAATGAGCAGAGGAAGAACTCTGGTTCCCAACGGTCATGGAGGCGGAAGAGGCCATGCCAGATGGACTGGCTGTGAAGGCGCACCTTGTCCATATCCTCAAGGCTGCGGCAGTCCATTGCAGTCCCAGTATTAAATCCTGGATGTTATGATTCATGTGTGCCATGGGTGATGGCTCCAAAATCATAGTGTGTGGGTCACTTCATGGCAAGATGGGATCCACCTTAAACAAATTCACACCAGTGACATTTTCCTGCTTCGGGGGGGGGGGGTGTCGTCCATTCTCGGATACGAGTTGCAGTTGAGTAGTGAGTAGTAAGTGTTACTAAGCAGTCCCCTTAGATACTGTTTTATGTATGTTTATTCTCTGCCTACAAACTCTTTAACTAAATTGGCAACGGATAACAACTTGATAGAAGTCATGTTAGAAAGAAGTAAATGCTTTGACAGTGAAATGAATGGCATCTTGGCACCTGTAAATTGTAATAGCAGTAACGTTTCTCTGTCACCCCATAGTGCACTTTCTGGAGTGTTCACTAGGTAATTAGCATTTTGCTCCCATCATGCTGGGAACTTATTTTGTCAAACTCAGAAGGATGGAAGGCTGAGTCAACCTTGTGTCCCATCAAGATTGAATTCACAGTGTCAGCAGTTTTGGCTGCAGTACAGCAGTTAACTTCTGTGCCACCAGGGTTTTCTACATGGAACAGCTCAAGTATGCTATAAAAATATTTTCACTTTGCTACATAAGAAAAATAACATTAACTTAAAGAATCGTTACTTCAGTTTATAGAAATGTAAATGAAGCATTTTGAAGCAACTTTTAAAGTAGTACAGTAAGTATATCTCCTGTGTAAGTCTAGCTTCTTTCCCTACAAGACAATCTGATAATAGCATTGAACTCTACGTTCACACTTTAATTAATCCATACTCTGAGGCACCAATTCTTTAACCATGTATGCACTTATTGTCAATTATTAGAACTTTGTGCAACTGCATGTTTTAGAAAGTAAGGTTTGAAAATGTCATATCTGATTTTGTTTTGATAGAAATGATATATGGACACATTTTCTTAAACAGATGTTGCTCAATCAGAAACTGTAAATGGGCTGTTTCTAACTCGGTGCAATACAGCAATACTCCACAGCTGTAAAATAAGAAGTTGATTTAATTTTTCTTCTTTTTGTTTACTGGTTCAAAAGAGACATTTCTGAATGCTGAGTTCACTTTGTATTGCGTTCTTTCAGTTTTTTGTTTTTGGTGATGTGACAGCAACAGAGTTGCATTAATTCAAAATCTTTACATAACTGGAAGGGCATATACCTAAGGAACAATTTTCAGTAATATTAATATAGAAATATTTATAGTTAAACTGACTGAGAGACTGTATAAACTTAAAAATACAGTCAAACCTCGCATAAAGAGTGCCTCGCTTAAAGAGTAACTCGCTTAAAGAGCAGAATTTTCTCTGAATGTTCGCTTCACTTAACAAATAAAACCAACCAAAAACTCGCTTAACAAATAAATCAGGGTTCGCAATCCCCCCCACAATTGGTCATTTACAATGGTGTTTCGCTTAAAGAGCAATCCTATGGAACGCATTATGCTCTTTAAGCGAGGTACAACTGTATATAAAGGATGATTAGAGACTGGCTATCTCTAATTTCTCTTAAGCAGCTTCAGCATATTTTGGAAAACAGTTTTCATTTATCTTCTCTGGATGGAGACCGATACATAAAATTGTTTTTTATTGCATTGCCATTATCACTAAACATTCTTTCAGGGACAGCTCTGATTAAAATCCTCACTTTTTATTTGCTGATAATGTTCTAATCCAGTACTTTCAGATTTAATTAGAGCATCCCATTTGCACAAGAGTTTGATCATACCAGTTCTTAGAAATTTACTATTGTTCTCTGTGTCTTCACCTCAAAGATGAAGAAAACATTCTTTGGTTTTTCACCATGTGTTAAATTATGTGGTGTCTTATATATAATACTGCCTAGTGTAAGGATGTCCAAACTATGGCCCATGTGCCAGATCTGGCCCCTGATGCCAATTCATTTGGCCCATGCCCAGTGGTGGGTTGTTAAAATATTTGCTACCCCAACGTGATGTCATCGACGTTGTGGGCGTAGCCAACATCATGATGTCGTGGGTGGAGCAAAAAAATAAAATTTTAAAAATGTGCGCATGCGTCAAACCTCCATTTGGTGCATGTGCAGTTCTTTTTATAGTGCGCATGTGTCAAACTGCTATTTGATCCATGCACACTAAAAAATAGAACTGCATGCGTCAAACAGAGGATTGATGCATGCGCAGTTCCAGGCAGCCATTTTGGCTGCCCGGAAAAACATTTTTGGAGGGGGCTGGAGAGGCGGCCGAATCGGTCGCCCAGGGTTTTACCACCACCCCGGTGACCTCTCCTGATGGGGCGCTACCGGTTCGGGTGAACCGGTCCGAACTGGTTACAACCCATCACTGTCCATGCCGCTCCCAGAAGCAGAAGTAAAACACACCTGTGGCAATTTTCTGCATATGCGCGGGTGCGTTTTACTTCCGCTTCCAGGGGGAGAAACCATGTGACTGGCCCGCTGAACCACATGACAGGCCCGCAGCCCGAAAAGTTTAGGCACCCCTGGCCTAGTGCTTTCACTTGTTCTCTCTGGTGTGCAGTGTGTATATGGAAATCCTTCTTAAAGAGTATGTTATTCTGTAATTATAAATTGTTCATTTTGGTAACTGTATAGCACCATTAATTCACTTTTGTTGTTTCCAACCATATGCTCCACAGCTTTCTAGCTGGTATAGTAAGGAGGAGTCCTGGGGCTGTGGTGGGTCAATGGTTAAGAAGCTCGCCTTGTTAGTTGGAAGGCCGGCAAGTCAGCATTTCGAGACCCAGGTACTACATGATGGATTGAGCACCCGTCTCTGTCCCAGCTCTTGGGGACATGAAAGGAGCCTCATTCAGGCATCCCCTGAGCAGAGTTTCTCCAGCAAAAATCCTTCCAACCCAGAATAATTTCTGACACAAAATTATTATTAGTAAGGAGGATCAGACAACATGTTCAGTACTGACTGTTTTTTAAAAAAAACCCTGTAGGGCTGCAAGTAATTGCTAAGTATTTGGTGCATGCAGTTAATAGGCCTATGGACTCAAATTACTTGCTTTGTTGTTCTTGTTTTACAATAATTTAATCCTATAATTTAAATACATGCAGTGGTATGCAGCCTGAGCTGTGAGTGTCATTTGGCCAACTTTTCCCCCTCTAGTTTTCCAAGAGTTCTTGATTCAGAAAGTCATGTAATAAAACTGAACTACTATTACTATCTGTTCGTTGCAAGAGATAGGGAGGTTTGTTGATTGTTGCACACGGTGCCAATCCTTTCTCTTATTCAGTGTTTCCCAATCTTTTTTTTTTTTTGGACTTTAATTCCCAGAAGTTTAAGTCAATTCCCCAAAGCACTGATCAGCCATTGTAGTGACTTAGACTTCTGGGAGTTGAAGTCCACCAGCGTTGTGTGGAACAGTTTGGGAAACACTGCTCTAATTCATATTTGAATGGTCCTGGTGATATGTCAACTTGAAGTTACCCAGTGTGAAAAAATGAAAAGAATTAAGTTTCTCCATCAAGAAATTTGCTCCTTTTCTGGTTTTATTATTATTATTATTATTATTATTTATTAAATTTAATACCCCACCCCAATCGGGGGGACCTGACTCTGGGCGGCTTACATCCCAATAAAAACAGAAATAAAACCCAACTCAATACCACTGCTAGCAATGCCTTAATTGAGCTGCATAACCATGAGAGCTAAAAGTTTGAGATTCTGTCTGGTAGAGTTCCATGTTCCTTAACAAATACACTTAGAAGCGTTCACCTTCAAGGAGCAGGACTATACCAGTGCTTTTCCGAGCTCAGTTGCTGTACTTTTTGGCCTCTTTCCAAGCCAAAATACCTGGAGTAGCCTTACTCAAGCTACCCCAATCAGTAGCTGCCCACATTATTAGGTCCTCTCTATAGGAAGACTATGGAGCTTCTTGTTTGAAGAACAGCACCATCCATCCTATTCTATTATATTAAAAAAACAATTTAGTGACAGGCAACTTAAAATTTACAGGCCTGGTATAATCAAGTTGATCGAGAAGGTGGTGGCCGATCAGTTGCAGGCATTCCTGGAGGAGAGAGATGTTCTCAATCCATTACAGTCTGGGTTCAGGCAATGGCATGACACTGAGTCTGTTTTGGTCACACCAGTAATGTTGCGTGGATTTCAGCCGCCCGGGACTGGATGCTGGTGTCCGCTCCCACTAGGGCTTCTGGGAGTTGTAATCCAAGAACACACATAGCCCAAAAAGCGCTGCCCGGGGTCAGCTGCTCCCCTAGCCCCCTGTATGTGATGCCACTGGGTCACATTGCAAGATGACCTGTTAAGGGAGGCTGACCTTAGTAATAAGACCTTAGTGCTCCTTAATTTCTCTGTACTGATTGTCAGTGTTGGGGATTGGTGGCCTAATTGCACAGGTTCCAAGTCCTTTCTTCAGTGTCATCTCCAGAGGGTTCAGTTTGGGGAGGCTCATCCCTATGTGTCATTAATTGTGGGGATCGATTGACTCTCTGGTGGTGTTTAATATCTGTATGAGGCTGTTGGGAGAGGACAACTGGAGATTTGGGGTTTTGTGTCATCAGTATATTGATGATACACAGCTCTATCTCTCTTTTAATTCCTCTGCATTGGATACAGTCCAGTGCCTAAATCCCTGCCTGGCTGCAATACTGTATTGGATGAAGGTAAACAGATTGAAACTGAATCCAGACTAGATGTAGATATAGATCCAGAATGCAGTGGTCATATTGATCACTGGTGTGAGAAAATTTGGTCATGTCCAATCCTGGTCCACCTACACTGGTTGTCTGTCTGCTTCCGTATTAGATTCAAGGTTTTAATATTAATTTATAAAATCCTAAATGGTCTGGGACTCATTAACTATGAGAGCATCTCTTTCTAAGTTCTACTGCCTATCCTACCAGATCTGCCCAGGCTCTATGTTTGCAAGTGCTTACTCTGCAAGAGGCTCAACTAGAACAGGGTGTCCAAACCTATCGTCCATGGGCTGAATCCATCCCCTGACACCAAATTATCCGGTGCATGCCACCCTTACTACTCCCAGAAGTGGAAGTAAAACACAACCACACATGTGCAAAATGCAGCTGTCATAAATGTGTTTTACTTCCGCTTCTGGTGAAAGGAACCACGTAACCTGCCCGCAGCCCAAAAAGTTTAAGCACCCCTGAACTAGAAATTGAGCCCTTCCTGCACTGGCCCCTTCCCTATACAGTGCCCTTCCACAGGAGATCCTCCCTAGTGAAATGAATACAATTTAAAGCCTTTACCTATTGTTGCTGATGCCACCATCTGTATTGTTAGTTTAGTTTTTGTAAACTTTATTATAGCTTTATCCTGATCTTACATTTGAATGTTTTCTCATTTTTAATTATTTTATATATTTGACTTAGCTTGGAGAATTGCTGACAGAAGAGATAGCAATAGATTGGCAGGACTTACAGTCAGACACCTTCATACATTATACCATGTGGTATAATAGATTAAAATGTTATACAGTAATACCTCATATAACATTAGTATCGAATAACACTAAAATCGCATAACATCAAGGAATCTGGGGGGAAGAATTGCATCAGATAACATTAAGATCCTATGGGATGCTTCAGATAACAACCGCGAAAGCCTGTGTGGTTACAATGTATCTCTATGGATCCCATAGAGGATCAGATAACACTAAAAATCATATAACACGAAGACTTGTGGAACCAGGTTTTAGTGTTATATGAGGTTTTACTGTACTGGACTTTGATAGACTCAAATGTAAGTCATCACTGAGCCTTGAAACTCATTGAGTATCCTTTTTGCAAGCTGCCCAGCCTAACCTACTCAACTTCACAATGATTTTGAGAAGGAAAGTGCAACGGAGGTGAGCACTGGTCAAAAGGCTGTTACTCCAGAGTAACTGCAATTGCCCAAATCTTGGTAGTGAATTGCAGCTGATTAACATGGTGCCTGGTCATGTGAGCAGCTTTGGTGCTAATGCAATTTCATTTAGTAAAGGTAAAGGTCTCCTTGCTGGAAAACCAGTCGTATCTGATTCTAGGGTTCTGTGCGCTCATATCTGTTTACAGTCGAAGAGCCATCACTGTCTGCATTTTGTAGACCTTTCCGTGGACATGTTGCAGCAATGCCTCAACATCGGAGTGCACGGAACACTGTTTACCTTCCCACCGGAGTGGTCCCTATTTATCTACTTGCACTTTCTTGTTTTTGAACTGCTAGGTTGGCAGGAGCTGGGACAGAGACAGGAGCTCACTCCGCCGTGCAGTACTTGGGAATCAAACTCCGACCTTCCAGTCATCAAGTTCAGTGTTTTAACCACTTGACCCAGCGCAGTCCCACAACTTCATTTACTGCTGAATAAAATCCCCAAAGGATTGTAGTCAGTATATATAGTAAGCTGAGAACCATTGCGAAGTAATGGGGGAAAGTGTCAGATTAGGACTTAGAAGACTGGGGTTCAAATCCTTGTTTGACCAAGAAACCTACTTTGGGATAGCCATGGTAAAGCTACTTTTCAAACATCTCATGCACCTGGAAAACTCTGTTAGAATTACTGTACTTAATATTGGAAGTGACTTGATAACACATAGCAGCAACACGTAAGAATAAACAAACAAGGTGGAAAAGCCGCACAGGAATACTACTGGCTAACATTGCTTGGCATTCACAGCTCTTTAAAGCAGCAAACTGTCAGTTGGTTCCTGTCTAAAAATCAGAGGCATCCTAATGGTAATGTTGTCTTAGATACAGTAACTTCATATTATAATAATTCTTTCCTCTTTCTCTTGATCAGTTATTCTCTGATGAACTGAAAGCTATGTCATCTTGCCAGTGAAATGTGAAAATGATAAGCTTGGGGGCTGTTTGGGGAAAAACTGAAGTGTGAAATTTTCAAATAACCCCTAATTTATTATTTAATTATCTTTGTGACTGGGTGACAACATGTTTTAATGATTCATACAGGGCTGTATGTATATTTCTTACTTGACATTATGTATGCAGAATTTTTGATACAGTAGAAAACAGTATCTGTATAGCCTTATGTCTGTACTAATACAGTACTTATATTGGCTTATCTAAAAGCTTGGAATATTTCTTAGGCTATTTTGAATGTATTGTTATCGTAGGCTGCAACTCAAATCTGAGAATGCACTTTTTTCCTGAAACAGGAAAAATGCCATTGGCGTGAATTCTGTGCTGGGGACGGAGGGAGCGTTCCCATTGGCTTCTGGATAAAGAGGCAGGGTGAACTCTGTGCTGGGGGGAGGAAAGAAGCGCTCTTTTTGGGTTCCTGGGCAGAGGGGTGGGGCAGGGTGAACTCTGTGCTGTGGTGATGGCACATGCGCCCATAGAGAAAACTCTGAGCGTCCGCATGACCTAGTGTGAGAAAGTTTAGCTGGCACAAGGTGGTCATTGCCCAGGGTATGTCTGATTTAAAAATATCACAATCTTAGAGGAGGTTCTTTCTGTGCACCTTCTCTAGATTATGAAGAACATAGAAGAACAACCAGAGGTCCCACCCTGGGGCCAGGAAAGAAAGCTGTGACAATCCATGCATTGCTGTACACCTGAGCTGCAAAGAGGCTGTAGAACAGTATCTGTTGGGCTGAAGGGTTCTCTTTCTGACTCTATAAAAATTACACTTATATACTGCGAACTTGATGACTGGAAGGTTGGCAGTTCAAGACCTGAGTGCTACATGATGAAATGAGCTCCAGTCTCTGTCCCAGCTTCTGCCATTCAGCAGTTCAAAAGCAAGAAATAGCAATTAGATAAATAGGTACCACTTTGATGGGAAGGTAAACAGCATTCTGTGCACTCCGGTGCCAAGTCATGCTTGTCACATGTCTGTGGAAATGTCTGCATATGCAGACAGTGCTGACTCTTTGGCTGTAAACAGAGATGAGCACTCAACCCTAGAGTCAGATATGACTGGCTTTTGAGCAAGGGTGACCTTTACCTTACTGCACCATAGCATTTAGTGCACTCTTTGGGCAGTTCACAGAGTAATTAGCATTTTGCCCCCAACATGCTGAGTATTCATTTTACCAACCTCAGAAGGATGGAGTCAACCTTGTGCACTAGTGATTGAACGCACAACTTTTGGGTTGCAATACAGCAGTTTATTCTCTGCACCACCAGGGCTCACTGACAGTGCACTGTACAGATGGAGGCAGTTAGGGTGGTGAGGGAGAGAACATATTTTGCTACTTAACTAATGGCTGGGGGCCAGGTGATTTTGACCACGGTGAACATACTCTCCTGTTTGTTTAAATCACTTGTCATCAGAAGAAGAATAACTATGCATAGATATGGATCTGGATGGCAATTGGATGTCAGCTTACTTCCTTTGTGGAAGATTGAAAAAGGAGTAAAGAAAAGGCTTTTAGTAGCAACAAGAGAAAGAAAGCTGGTGAGAATATGTGAGGTATTCTGAAATTGTTCTTTTCCTGGTTCCATGTGGCCCTGAAAAGTTATGTGCCAACAAGAGTTGAGCCCTTAAAATATTAGTCCTGTTCCATAGGATGTCATTCCAACTGAATGTAAGTACTGTACTTAGCTGCAATTTATCTTCGCTAAAGTACAGTTGTACCTCGCTTAAAGAGCATAATGCGTTCCACAGGATTGCTCTTTAAGTGAGTTTGCTCTTTAAGCGAAACACCATTGTAAATGACCAATTGCGGAGGGAGGGGGATTGCGAACTCCAATTTATTTGTTAAGCGAGTTTTTGGTTGGTTTTATTTGTTAAGCGAAGCAAACATTCAGAGAAAATTCTGCTCTTTAAGCAAATTACTCTTTAAGCGAAGCGCTCTTTATGCAAGGTTTGACTGTACAGTAAAACACCGGATAACGATTGGATCGGATAACGCTAAAATCGCATAACATTAAGTAATCTGGGGAGGAGAATTGGATCGAATAATGTTAAGGTCCTGTGGGATGGATCGGATAACAACCGCTAAAGCCTGTGCGGTTACAATGTATCTCTATGGAGCTTTAACGTTATCCGATCCATCCCATAGAATTTTAATATGCATCGGATAATACTAAAAATCGGATAACACCAAGACTTGTGGAACCAAGTTTTAGCGTTATCCGATGTTTTACTGTATCTTCTTTTGAGATAAACATCTCCTGACATATAATTTCTAGCCATAGTTTTATTAAGGCACTCATTTTTAGTTTATGTATGTATTCACTGTTCTGAAATCTTTGACATTGAGCAAGCAGTAGATTCTAGAAATAAAGGAAATAGAAAAATATGAGTATTGATGGCTCTGAATACTGAAAATGTACAAGAACAGCTATTTCCTAATCTTCCTAAGAGGGATTGCAGTGGCTCAAGTGGCTAAGACACTGACTGGAAGGTGGCAGGTTAGCAGTTCAATATCCGAATACTTCGAGATGGGATGAGTGCCCGTCTCTGTCCCAGCTCCTGTCAACCTAGCAGTTTAAAAGCAAGACATTGCAAGTAGATAAATAAGAATCACTTTGGTGGGAAGGTAAACAGTGTTCTGTGCACTCCGGTGTCTAGTCATGCCTGCCATAGGACCATGGAAACGTCTTCAGAAGCAGACAGTGCTGGCTCTTAGGCTTTTTTAAATTGCGCAGAGCGGCAGGGCTGCTTGGCCCCACCATCGCTGCCACGGCCCCGGACGCCCGTTGCCGGGCGGAGACACCGCCGACGACGCCGTTCCACCCGCCCTCCGGACTCAGGGCACCTGGCCTCAAACCCCGCCTCCGCGGGGGTTTTAAATCCCGCAGAGCGGCAGGGCTGCTTGGCCCCACCATCGTTGCCACGGCCCCGGACGCTCGTTGCCGGGCGGAGACGCCGACGCCGACGCCGTTCCACCCGCCCTCCGGACTCAGGGCACCTGTCCTCAAACTCCGCCTCCGCGGGGGTTTTAAAATCTGTAGAGCGGCAGGGCTGCCCGGCCCCACCATTGTGGCCACCAGCGGCGGCAGTGGATGGACAGTACCAGGAGCAAGGCTGGGGGATCGGATGGGGGTACCAGGGAGGGACCTGCCAGCCAGGAGGGGGGGACTGGGCGCTGCCTGTTGGGTCTGAGGGGGTTCATGGGGCTCAAATTGGTGTAGTGACGGGCATGGGGTGTTACGGCGGGTACCAGGGGGCGGGCCGCACTCGGAGAACGCGGGCCAGATGTTTAGTTGCTGTCCCGTGTTCTGGCCCCTTGGCTACACCTCTAGGTCCTGTGCAGCCGGTCAAGAGTGACCCCTCCTTTAGGCTGCTGCTGGTGAATGCCAGATCAGTCTGCAACAAGGCTCCTCTGCTTGCAGATACGATCTTGGGGGAGCGGGCTGATCTGGCATGCATCTCCGAGACCTGGCTGGTGCCTGAGGATGGGGTACCCCTGTCTGAACTCTGCCCAGCCGGGTTCGGTGTTTGGCACCAGCCTAGGGAGAGGGAAAGGGGCGGTGGAGTCGCCATAGTAGCCAGGAGGTCCTTGGGAGTGGCCAGGGCCACGGCTCCACATATTCCGGGTTGTGAAGCCCTGTTCTTGCGTGTGGGCCCTAAAGGTCAGTTGGGAGTCTTGCTCGTGTACCTGCCTCCCTGCAGAGTAGCAGACTCCCTGCCTGAGCTCCTTGAGGCGGTCTCCATGCTGGCATTGGAGACCCCCAGGCTGATGGTTCTGGGGGATTTCAATTTGCCATCATTGGGGACCGGCTCGGAGGTAGCTCGGGAGTTCATGGTTTCCATGGCAACCGTGGGCCTGACCCAGGTAATTCAGGGTCCTACCAGGAGCAGTGGCTACACCCCGGATCTGATCTTTTTGTCGGAGCTGTGGCAGAGTGATCTGAATGTACAGAAATTAGACATCACTCCTGTGCCATGGTCAGATCACTATCTGGTGACTCTGGACTTCCTGGGGGCGAGACTTCACCGTAGGGAGGCAGGGCCGATTAAGTGGGCCCGCCCCCGGCGACTAATGGATCCAGAAGGATTCCAACGGGAACTGGGGTGTTGTCCTCTTGACCTGCAAAGTGATTCGTCCGAAGCCCTTGTTGCTTCCTGGAACAGGAGAGCGTCCGCGGCTTTGGATGTAATTGCGCCACTACGGCCTCTCCATGCTCGTGGGGGTCGATCTGCCCCTTGGTTTACAGAAGAGCTAAGGGAGCTGAAACGAGCTAAGAGACGCCGAGAGCGCCGCTGGGTGAAGACGCGGAGCGAGTCCGATCGAACACTGGTTAGAGCTGCTATTTAAGACTACCTAGTGGCGATGGGGGCGGTGAAACGCCAATATTTCACCGCCCTCATTGCCTCTGCAGATAACCGCCCAGCGGCCCTGTTCCGGGTGACCAGGTCCCTCCTTGGCAAAGAGGGGCCGGGCCCTGGCTGGCAGGGACCTGCTGATGCTTTTGCGGATTATCTAGCGGGGAAAGTCGCTCAGATCCGCTCGAAGTTTAATCCCGGCGTGGAAGGTACCGAACTGGGGTTGACCAAGGCACAGTCTAGCCATGTTATCTGGGATCAGTTCGAGCCAATTGGCCCTGAGGAAGTGGACAGGCTTCTTGTATCTGTTCGCGCCACGACCTGTGCACTGGACCCATGCCCTGCCTGGTTAGTTAAAGCTGCCAAGACTGTGGCAGGTGGCTGGGTCGAGGCGATTATTAATGCTTCATTAAAAGAGGGGCATTTCCCAGCACCATTTAAACACGCTTTAGTGCTCCCCCTCTTAAAAAAGCCGTCCCTCGACCCTATGGTAATTTCCAACTACCGTCCAGTGTCCAACCTACCTTTTTTAGGTAAGGTCCTGGAGAAAGCTGTGGCGCAGCAGTTACGGGATGTCCTGGATGAAGCGGATTATCTGGACCCGTTTCAGTCAGGATTCAGGCCCGGATATGGTACCGAAACTGCACTAGTCGCATTGGTGGATGATCTCTGGAGAGAGCGGGACGGAGGGAAACCGTCTGTCCTTGCTCTCCTCGACCTCTCAGCGGCTTTTGACACTGTCGATCATGGCATCCTTCTGGGAAGGCTCCGGGGCTTGGGGATCCAGGGCACAGTGCTGTCCTGGTTTTCCTCATTCCTGAGGGACAGGACCCAGTCGGTGTGCCTGGAGAAGGAGATGTCCAGCCCTAGGCCCCTGCAGTATGGGGTGCCTCAGGGCTCGGTACTTTCTCCTCTCCTATTTAACATCTATATGAAGCCGCTGGGTGAGATCATCCGTTCCCACGGGGTAAGGTATCATCAGTATGCTGATGATACCCAGTTGTACATCTCAGCCCGTGGGGACCCAGGCGGTGCAGTGGAAGTCCTTTCCAGGTGCCTGGAGGCTGTTAAGGTCTGGATGGGGGAAAACGGGCTACAGCTGAATCCCGGCAAGACTGAGTGGCTATGGGTAAGGGGCCCTGCGCTAACACGGGAGTTACCAGCTTTGGTTCTGGATGGGGCAGTTTTGCCCCAGACAGACCCGGTGCGTAATCTGGGGGTCCTCCTGGACTCACGGCTACTGTTCAATGAGCAGGTGGCAGCCGTGGCCAGGAGGGCTTTTGCACAACTTCGTGTAATACGCCAGTTACGCCCGCTCTTAGACCGGGACGCCTTGCTTATGGTCATGCACGCTTTGGTCACCTCCAGACTTGATTACTGTAATGCGCTCTACATGGGGCTGCCCTTGGTGACCATTCGGAGACTGCAGCTGGTCCAAAATGCGGCAGCCCGGGTAGTGATGGGATGCGGCCGTTATGCTCGGGCCTCGCCACTGCTTCGGGAGCTGCACTGGTTGCCAGTTTGTCTCTGGGTGCAATTCAAGGTGCTGGTTATTACCTTTAAAGCCCTATATGGTAGTGGGCCAGGATACCTAAGAGACCGCGTCACCCTAAGAACATCTGTCCGTCCCACCAGGGCGGATCGGAGGGGCTCTCTTGTTGTTCCATCGGCTAGGGAGGCTCGCCTCGCTGGCACCAGGAAGAGGGCCTTCTCTGTGTTCGCCCCGGCCCTCTGGAACCTCCTTCCAACTGAGCTGCGCATGCAGACAGAGCTCCTGTCCTTCAGGAAGAACTTAAAGACCTGGCTGGCAGGACAAGTGTGGGGTTCCAGGGATGGGGGATCCCATGTGGGGTGGTTAGTCTAGGGATACTACCCTTGACGACACCCCCAGATACTGTTTTTAGTTTATGAATTTTAAATTTTTATATTGATGTGTTTTATTCTGTGCTGTAAGCCGCCCAGAGTCGGGCTTGCCCAATTGGGGCGGGTTAGCAAGTGTGAGAAATAAATAAATATAAATAAATAAATAAATTTGAAACATAGATGAGCACTGAACCCTAGAGATAGATACAACTGGCTTTCGAGCAAGGGTGAACTTTACCTAATCTTCATCTTACGGCTTGCTTGCTTTAGATGGTGTGCACTTAATGCCATGAAATTAAGCATTTTTAAATACAGTCAAACCTTGCATAAAGAGCACCTCGCTTAAAGAACAGAATTTTCTCTGAATGTTTGTTTCGCTTAACAAGTAAAACCAACCAAAAACTCACTTAACAAATAAATCGGGATTCGCAATCCCCCCCCCCCCAATACACACACACCAGAAGTCACAATTGGTCACTTACAATGGTGTTTTGCTTAAAGAGAAAACTCGCTTAAAGGGCAATCCTGTGAAATACATTATGCTCTTTAAGCGAGGTACAACTGTATAACTTCCTTTGCTTTAAAAGAAGTGTGAAATGCAAACAAGTGAAAAATAACATTGTTTATTGCCCTGCCAAAAATTCATATCAGATGTTGAGATCGAGGAAAGAAAAATCTGTTCTGCAGCTGAGAAGCCTCTGCTGAAGAGATTTTTCTCGCTTAACTCACTATGTTAATTAAATAGAAGGCATTGCTACGATATCAAAACATCTTAGCCAGAGATTCACATTAAGGTTGGAATTCTGGGAGTTGAATTTGAGGGTCATATAAATAAACGTGTACACAAAATTATTTCACAGTATCTTGTTTGTAGAAATGGGGCTGTTTTGAGAAGAAGCGTGGAAGCTACCTGTTACGTGCTGTGATCAACATACACTTTTTGTAATGTATGGGTTGCAGATTGAGTTTCATTAATAGGAGGCTGTTTTATAGAAACCCTATTTTTGTTTGATGTAGCTGTAACATAATGTTTTGTAATTGGAAAAAAGTGGTAATATGGTTTAATTACAACAGCGCTTAGCTGTAGAAGATCATTTGAAAGGATGCTAAAATGAATGTGCCTATAAACATAATTATATAGATATTATAGAGGGGTCATTTAATCAGATGGTTCTAATCCAATTAAAGTGTGTGTGAGAAAGAGTGAGAAAGAGAGTATGTGTATGAGAGAGAATGAGAAAGTGTGTGTGTTAGAGAGAGAGGGAGAATGAGAAAGAACATTCAAGTGTAGACATCAGTTATTTTCCCAGTGTATAAATTAGCTATTAAATTTCCTCCACATACATATTGACCATGGACTCATTTACAGCCATCGTAAACGTGTTTATGACAGCCATATATGAGTCTGTGGCCATCATAAACACATTTACGACAGCCACTGATGCAAGCTGTTTGGGGGTTGGGGGACAGGGACCATCAGTCCAGCCTGCTCAGTTGTCTGAGGGATCATGGTCCTGCCCATGGCTGGAAACGTTGACAACCCAATGTTGACCTTTCTTTCACTTAGTAGTACTATTTATACCACATGCTTTTGCAGATTATCATATTCAAAACAGAAAAATGTCTGATACTTTTTAAGCAGATTGCTTTACAGTGGGGGATAATTTTACCTTGGTCAGTGAAGTTAGGATGGGTAATACTTGGTCAACATCTTCATTTTACGTTAATAATTTGAATTTTATGGGTTCTCAGCCAAGATAGCAATATCGTCAGGGTACGGTGCTTATTACATACTTCCACTTCTTGCCAATTGGTATGGCATTTCAGTGCTGATGGTAACATTTTGAAACTGACTCAACTTCTTACTGGGGCTACACTTATAATAACCTCATATTTTCATTGACACAAGAAGAGTTGCCACTTTGCTTCAGCATTGCCAAGTCTTTAGTTATATTTTTACCTTGGTTTAAGAACACCTAGGACAAACCCCGCTTTACACAAACTTAAAGTTTTGTTACTTCAGATTCCAGGGCTTCCGAAAGAAAGCAGTATGTTTGCTATTCTTTTGATATTTTTATCTCTCTGTGGCATTTTCTGTTTGTAGCCAGACTACACATGATGAGAAAGTTGCGTCCCCATCCCCCCCAATTTTATTATTGTTAGTCTGCCATTGAATTGGCTCTGTTGCAAATCAGATTTGAGCTAATCCATAATTCCTGTTCCATGGCATTTTGAGGATTTCATATTCTTGTTCCTTTGCCTTATTAATCCACAGTTTTAAAATATTTGTTGTAATCCATATACGTACAGTGGAACCTCAGTTAACATAATTAATGCGTTCTCCAGGACGTTTCTTGCAGTGAAAAATACTTTAAGCGAATTTCCCATAGGAGTGCATTGAAAACCAAAATACATTAACTGAAATGCAGTTTCCCATAGGAATGCATGGAAAACAAATTAATCCATTCTGGGGGGGAAATCCATAAACCAAGCCACTTTTTTCTATGGATTTCCTACAGTTATGCATTTTGTATGTTAACGAGCTGCTTGTTAACTGAGGTTCCACTGTATATACAGTACACAGAAAAAAGCTTGGTGTACCTGACCCAGGAAGCAAAAGAACAGAGTAAGATAGCAAAAGTTAGAAGAGAGAACAAAGAGTTTGATGGCTGGAGCAAACATAATTTTGGAGTGCATGCTGCTGCAAAAATTGGAAAGCAAAACTATAATTCTGTAATGTCCCTAGTCTCCATAATCCCATTTGCTTTTAAACTAATAAGAAGGCCTCATTGGTGGAACAGAGCAATTGCTAGGAAAAGAGCTGTTTTCCTTTTTTACATGTCGTAGTCCATATGTGTTATATCTGATGTATGTCAACTGTTGAGTGCAACATGAGCTGCTTTGTGAGCTAACTGTCCTGGCATCTAGTTATGCCTGCTACATGAACATGGAAACATCTGCAGATGCAGACAGCACTGACTCTTTGGCTCCAGGAGCCCTGGTGGCACAGTGGTTAAACTGTTGTACTGCAGCCAAAATGTGTGTTCAATCCTGATGGGAATCAATGTTGACTCAGCCTTATATCCTTCCAAGTTTGGTTAAATGAGTACCCAACATTTTTTGGGGTGGTGGGATGGATGCTGATTACCTGTAAACCAGTGAGAGAGTACTATGGGGCAGTATATAAATGTAATTGCTATTGCTGTAAACAGAGATGAGCACTGCACCCTAGAGTCAGATATGACAGGCTTTTGAGCAAGGTTTACCTTTACCTTATATCTCTCATCACAATATTCTTAGAATAAAAAGATAGGTTGAATCCTTAGAATCAGTTATGTTTTATCTATTTAAAACTTTTCTTACTGTTCTGATATCAACAGTATCTTTCTGATAAAAGTACAGTAGAAGCTCATACAACAATCACCCCATATAGCAACAAAATCACATAACAATTAAGTTTTGGGCTGGGGTCCTGCATAACAATTTTCCTTATGGAAAAAAATTGTACAACAATTTTTCAATGGAAAAAACTAGTTAGCAATAAAAATCGTTGTACGATGCAGCCCATAGGGAAAATCAGTATATGATGTATGCATCATATAGCAATTGTTTCATACAACAACGAGCCCCATGGAATGGATTAAAATTGTTGTATGAAGTACCACTGTGCATTATTTTGTCACTTCTCCAGCTGTGTTATAACATCTTTCAGTATCTAATGTAGTTATTTTCTGAGATGGTGATCAGATTTTACTGCTGTAAGATGATAATGTATTTTGACATCTGTAATACTTTTGTTTTAGATTATCATGAATACTGTGTAATAATATATCCTTTTGCTGGATTTTTGAGCTGTCAGATTGGTATCTGTTGTTCATGCGTTGGTAACTAATTTTAAGATTAAATAGCACCAGTTGTAATAATGCCACTGAGAGTTTAAAAGCTTAGAATTCAACTTGGGGTTCATATGACTGATTTCTAATTGCTCTGCTGAATTGAGTTGTATATGAAACATGCTCGGTTTAAGGTCAATAGCAAGTAAAAGCATCTACTGTTATGATTTGGAGAGAATCTTAAGCTTTTAGGCTATTTCCATCTGGCCCCAGGTTCTTCTAATTCCTAAGAGAGAGTGACAGAGACTTATCTCCTGTCGACTCCACTTCTATTAGTAGCCTTGGATACATGTGAAAAGTGGCTAATTAATACTTCATTAATTATTCTGCACGCCTGTCTGAAGGCAGCTGTGAGAGAGAGAGAAAGGAAAGGAGGAGAGAGGGAACATAATGCACTCGCCAGGTTCGTTTTTTCTTTTGTGGGCTGAAACTGGTATGTGTCAATAAAATAAAATTGGTGGGCAGTGTATATAAATCTCGCATTTAGGCCTACAGTCGTGATCCAGATCCCTCAAGGTTGCATTTCCCTTTTTTGTTTATTTGTTTGAGACTGTTTCCTCCAACGCTGTCTCCGATTGCACTACTTGAAGGCATTTTCTCCTGTTTTGGCATAGAGCCACAATTTTCCCTGTCACAGAGCTAAAGTCACGAAAGGTTTGCGCAAATCTTCTTGCTACAAGCTTTTGGGCGGCTTGTATGTACATAGGAATGAGCAGATTCTTGCTTTAGAGATCTGTACTTTGACACCTATCTAGCTCCCAAGAAACCACGTTCCTCATAAGGCTGAGGTGGGCCTGAAAAAATCAGTGTTGCAAATGCTTTTACTGAGGGGTGTTTTGTTTTGTTTTTTGTAAGTTCATTTGATCTGAACTACTGTGTGCTAAAAGAAGCATTGCATAATTAAACTTACTGTTTAATTATACCAGATCTGCTGTATATTTCACACGTTTCTTATTTTGAAGGCATAAACATACAGCTTAAATAGATATAATGAAGACATTCCTAAAGTGAAATAGAATCTTGACTTGAAAAGGTTTGAATCCTTGTGAAAAGGCTGATAGGCCTCACCCTGTAATTATCTGCCTTTTAACATATCAGCAGGAAACATAGGCTCCAGTTTCATCCTTGAAAGCTTTCTAGTTTAACATATCTAAGAATCTTTAAAGGATAGTCCTTTTTGAACTTTTCAAAGGAAATTTGCTTTTTCTCTCCTAACTTAATGATTTGCATACTCATGGCTTGTTATAACCTAATTTATAACTATAAACAACATCATCTCATGAAGTTTTAACCATGATTTGTATTATCCAGTTTTTCTGGACATACTATATATGTATAATGAAGCACTGATATTAGGTAAAGGTAAAGGTTTCCCTTGCTTGGAAGCCAGTCGTATCCGACTCTAGGGTTCAGTGCTCATCCCTGTTTCAAAGCCGAAGAGCCAATGTTGTCTGATTCTGCAGACCTTTCCATGGTCATGTGGCAGGCATGACTATACACCGGAGCGCACAGAACACTGTTTGCCTTCCTACCGAAGTGGTCCCTATTTATCTACTTGCAATCTCTTGCTTTTGAACTGCTAAGTTGTGAGGAGCTGGGACAGGAGCTCATTCCGTCCTGCAGTACAACTGTACTCTGGAATCGAACTGCTGACCTCCCCGCCTTTCAGTCAGTGTCTTAGCCACTTGAGCCACTGCAGTCACCTGACATTAGTTGCTAGGTATAATTGACAATTCTGTTAGAGTACCTAAAATACAAGCCAGAGATTATGTTACTCTCGTGGCTTTTTTCCTAGAAGATCTTGACTTTCACATTCATTTTCAAAATTCCTTCCAGAGAGCTTGTCATGTATTCTCCTAATTGTAAATGAAGAGAAATGCTAATTGCCTGTGAATTGCCCAGAGAGTATTTTAAGCACTATGGAGGTCATATACAAGTGTCTACCCTTATGGTGCAGCGATTAAGCTGCAGTACTGTAGCCAAAATGCTGCTCATTTTCTGAGTTCAATCCTGATAAGGGTTGACTCAGTTTTCTAGCCTTCCATGGTCAGTAAAATAAGTACTGTACCCAGCTTTTTGGGGGCAAAATGCTGATTACTTTATGAACTGGCCAGAGAGTCTTCTAAGTGCTATAATGTGGTCCATACGTGTAATTGCTGTTGCTAGTGCTATTACTAGCATCAGCCAGTGAATTTAATGTCTGAAGATTTCATTCCATTTTTTCATATCCAGGCATGACACTTTATTTCCTCTATCATGTCAATATCAAATGTTCCCACAGAGCTTTGTAGTGAAAAGATCAACTCCTTTAGCCTTTACTTAAAATGTTGACTTGTGAATCAGATATACAACCAGTGGAAACTACTTGCGAACCGCTTGGAAGACTGTTTGAAACATCTTTTTCCTGGTAACTTCTCTGAAGAGATCTTTTGAATGTTTGATACTAGTTCAGCCAGGCTGCTCATAATCATCCATAAATAACAAAATAGCCACTTCAATAAAATGAATGTTTGGGGCACTTAAATCTGAAATGTGCTATGAAAGAGTGTTGAACTCAAATGCATGGGTATTGCATTTCCCCATTCTTATAGAGCAGGGGTGCCCAAACTTTTTGGGCCATGGGCCGATCATGTGGTTCAGGAAGCTGATCACTAAGGCCCAGGGGCTGGGTTCGGCCCCCGATGCCAATTCATCTGGCCCACAAAGCCATCGTCTCTCCTAAAAGCGGAAGTAAACCGCACCTGTATGGGCGCGGTTTACTTCCGCTTCCCGGAGCAACGAGTGCTTCGTGGGCCGGATGAATTGGCATCGGGGCCGCACCCGGCCCCGGGCCGTAGTTTGGGCACCACTGTTCTAGAGTGCCTGGGTTACAAAAACTAGCCAGAGCTTAGAAAACTTTTTTTTTTTTAGCAATAGCAATTACACTTATATACAGCCTCCATATCACTTAATTCACAGGTAATTAGCATTCCCCTCCCAACATGCTGGATACTAATTTCATTTAGTTCAGAAGGATGGAAGGCTGAGTCAACATAAGTATAATAGCCTTGAGCCTCATCAAAATCATACTCTGCTCCACGAAGGCTCTTTTTAAAAAGTGCAAATCACAGAATCTCCCAGAAAACATATCACCTGCCCTTCAAAGTAAAGTAAATGTAGCACAAAAAAGTAATATTTCAGAACTGTGTGTTTAGCTTATTGCCCTCTACAGTGACACTCAATTTGGTTTGTTTAGTTAGTTATTTGCAATTATGACCCCTCTTTGTGAGTTTCATGGTTCATTGAGGACTAGAAGTAACATCTATCAGTCCCCATTACATAGCCTAAACGTGACTAACCTTGGTACTCCAGCTGTTCTTGGACTTCAATTTCCATGTATGCTGACGTGGGCTTTTGGAAATTGTAGCTCCAGAACAGCTGGCGTGTCAAGGTTAGCCACCAGGGGGCTAAACTAAGTCACATTGGTGCTTAAGTGGTGTATTACTGATAAAACATGGAAATCTGTTTGCGCTTGTGCTCATCAAGTCTTGAAGAGATCAAAGGTTATATGTTGAAATCATCAGAAATGGGCACAAGGTTATTACCATAACAAATAGGACAAATATGTAGTTGCTTTGTAACTTTAGCCCGCATTCCTTAATCTTAATCCTAACATTTCTGAAGGCGCAATAAATATGGGATTCTGGCAGGATTGTAATATGCAGATTGACAGTACTTTACTTTGATGTACTTTGAGAAAGACTGCTTACTCTGTTCAACAGAAAAGGTAAACTAAGTTTGATGGCTCCTAGGACAGTGATAATTATGTCAAAGAGTTGGAAGTCTTTGCTTGTAGCTGTTGTTAAACACCTTTTATGGGCACTGAAGGTTTTTTTTTATGGTTCTTGCCTTCACAGGAGCTTAATGAAATTAAGTTCTGTTGACTGTGTGTGTGTGTATAGTAAATAGCTATATGCTCAAATTCACTTCATTTCCTTACTGATGATATTTATACGCCTTATTCCAAATTGACTGAAAGGCTGATTACATACTGTGTTGGCTCATGGTTCTGATTTTGATGTTTCTGTTTTGTTTTTATAATCATGTCAGTTATGTCAGTAAAAATTGTTTTGGCTTCAGAGATCTTTAAAATTAACTCTAGACTTCAAGATGAATCAATGAAAGATGTAATCTCAGGAGTCCTGGAGAACAACAGAGATTTGAGCAGGTAAGATAGGCCTTTGTTGCACTAAATGGTTGTTTCATACATCTTTAGTCTTGATCAATTCATCCCTACTATGTATTTTACAGCTTTAAAGGATAAATCTCCTGCTTTCATCTTTGATTCATCGTATGTATTGGATTGTATTTTCACTTTTATAATAGATAAGGAAGCTATTTTACAGGTTCAAACTATACTTTTCATCATGTAGTGTAGGATTCTGTGAGTGCTTCAAAGCCTATACAGTATTCAGATATGTGTTCATGGCTGAACAATCATACTTGCATTTTCTTCTTTTTCTTCCGTGTCTAGGGCAGATGTGACCTGTTTATGTTCAGATGCCCAGTTGTAGGACAAAGCAACCTAATTTGTGAAACATTCTTATTGTGACAGTCACATATTCTTAATCCTAAAAGAATTCCCTCTTCTAATCATGTGCTATCTGTGATTTGTTGATTGGCCTTTCAGTTCACTAGCAATAGATATTACACTTGTGTATTGCCCAATAGCTCTTACTGGGTACTCGTTTTACCAACCTCAGAAAGATGTGCAGGCAGTGTTTTCATTTTTACTTCAGCATTGGGACCAGCTATTTGTGCATCTTTAAAATCAGAGTGGTTAGGGATGGGATGGGGAAAAACAATTCTGTGAAGCAACAAAGTATACATGCAGTTTTGATCTGAATCCTAAGTTTATCAAAGCCAGCCTTTATTTTCTAATGTGTACAGTAGTATTTCAATCGACTGTGCAACTGAACAACAACAAACAGTATTTCTCTTCATCAGTTTGTCTGTGTGTTTTGGATAAAAATTAGTGTGTCCAACTGATTCATTTCATAACTATGTTTGGCAAGTTAAAAATACTTTCCTTCATTGGGGAGGCTCATTAAGATAGAATTCACGGCTTTCTTTTACTCATTTGTTCATAGAATTTTCTTCTTGCACAGCAGGCATAGGGTTGGACACTGTCTTGACCAACTTTGGAGAGTCCTGCATGTTTGGACAAAAATTAATCTAGCCATGCTTCGCCAGATAAAAGTTAGAGTTACTATTTTTTTCTCAGTATAGAAATTAGTTTTTAAAAAGGTATGTGTAGCATGAGTTAAAGCAGGACAGGGTCTGGTAAATGTGTAGTGCCAAGCACAATTTGCCATAACTACAGTTCAGATCTTCCCTTGGAAAGGTTGTTTCTTCCTGCACCAGCAATTCTGTGCATAAGAGTCTAGTTCCTTTCACACCTGAATTGGCTCAGTTATCCCACTTGTAATGAGAGAACTAGGGACTGTGGTGGCTTAATGGGTAAGATGCTGAACTTGGTGACTGAAAGGCCAGCAGGTCAAGACCCGATTGCTGCATGACGGAGAACCCTTCAGTCTCTCTCCCAGCTCCTGCCAGCCTAACAGTTCAAAAGAAAGAAATTGCAAGTAAATAAATAGGTACCACTTTGGTAGGAAGGTAAAGGACATTCTGTGCACTCCCGTGTCTAGTCATGCCTGCCACATGTCCATGGTAACATCTGCAAATGCAGACAGCTTTTTGGCTATAAACAGAGATGGGCACCTAACCCTAACCATACAACTGGCTTTCTAGCAAGGGCAACCTTTACCTAGTGAGAGAACTGCCATCACTCTCAGTAGCGGGAGATTTGAAGCAATGCAGCCCATTTGATCTTGGACAAGGTACACAGTTCAGGAGTGTCCCAAGATGAAAGAATGGTAAATCACTTCAGAGGACTCTGTATCTGCAGTCTAAGTGAACTTCATGGCACAAATTTATCATCTTATTGGCAGGGGACAGAGGACGCTCTGCCATATTGCCCACTGTTGAAATGCTGTGGAGGTGATGATAAATGTAGAAATGTCAACAGCATGTCAGACAGTGCTCAGCTTCCATCCAGCTGTGATGCATTACTTGCACATATCGTTGTGTGAAAGATAGACTCTGTTTTATGACTTCAGGTATTTTACTCTGTATTTCTTTGTATCTCTTTAGCCTACATGCCCTCTAAACATATTCCTTTAACAGTATACTATGTATGTGTTTTCATATGTAATCTGCATGTGGGCTTACAACTTCTATTTTCTTATCTGTGTGACATTTATTTATTGATTTGTGCTTGTGCTAGCCAGCCCATCTGTGGTCTCCTGCTTGAATAAATCCTGAACTGTAGGACACTTCAATTTTTAATGGTGATATTTTAAAAACTTTTGAGAATTAGACTCTGCCATCATTTGGGGCCCTGAAGTTGAGGACTTGTGCATCATAAAGAGTAGCTGTCATCTTATAGTTATGAATTAGCAACCTTTACCTTAATATAAGAAGCTTCAACTAGAGATATCGGTGTGATGAGAAACTGGTACTCAGCTCAGATTGGGTTTGTTATCATGATCTTAGAGCCTCACTACAGTGTAAAGCTGATAGGAACAATGCAGCTTTTCTATGCTTTGATTCACAACCTGTATTACATTTGAAATAGCTCCCATAGGGGCTATGGAGCCATATGCATTCCAGTTCACAGCTGTCTTTCCTTCTTCCTCCGGTTGTGCCTCTGCCAATCCTTTTATGATCTTCTGCCGTGCTAATTTGGTGCATGGTATTAGAGAAAACAAAACCACAAAAAAGAAACCTCCTTAGTGATCTTATTGATAAAAAGCTCAAGGATGTTAGAAAATGTCCTACTAAGGGAAAAGAGTCAGGACTTTGAAATGCTCACACATATACACACAGTGATGGAATGACAAAAAATCTACTACCACGCCATGATGTCACTGACGTCATGGGCGTGGCCAATGTCATGACGTCATGACGTCATGGGCAGAGCTGACGTCATGACATCATGACGTTGTGGGCGGGGCTAAAAATAAAAATAATAATAAAAAAAATAACACACACACACACAACCTCAACTCAACCACCCAACCACCACAAACCCGTAAATAACTTGAATAAAATAAATAAATAAATAAATAAAATAAAAATTAAACAAAAATACAACCACCCGCCCAAAGCACAAATAACTCGCCCACCCACCCCAAATACAAAACCCTCACTTACCTCCTCCTCTGAACGCGGCAGGCGCCACCGCCTACAGCCGCTGCCATAGCCGCAGCCGGGCTGAAAAGGCTCCTGCCCAGCCAGTCCTTCCATGCTGTCCTTCCTCCCGACGGGTGCCCGGTCCAGCCAGCCCAGTCCGGCTAATGGGATCTCCA
Organism: Furcifer pardalis; assembly: GCA_030440675.1. Classification (NCBI taxonomy): domain Eukaryota; kingdom Metazoa; phylum Chordata; class Lepidosauria; order Squamata; family Chamaeleonidae; genus Furcifer; species Furcifer pardalis. The sequence goes on along the minus strand of CP126897.1, from coordinate 70,479,583 downwards.
AGCTGCTCAAGGAGGAGGCGTCCCAGGCCGGGGCTGGAGCGCTACCGCGGTGAGCAATGCTGCCGCCGTGCCCGGGCAGGGCCGCCCAAGGGGGGCAGGCAGGCTGGGGAGGGGTCTTTGGAAGGCGCGCTGGCTGAGGAACTGAGGGCTGGTGCCGCCGCCGCCGGAGCTGCCCTGAAAAGGTGCAGCTCCGATGCCGAAAGAAAAAAAATTAAAATTGGAGCCAAAATGGCTCCAATTGACTGCACATGCGCAGAAACTCAATCTGACGCATGCGCAATACATCAGATTGAGCTTCTGCGCATGCGCAGTCAATTGGAGCCATTTTTGTTCCGATTTTTTTAAAAAAAATTCTTTCAGTGAGGCGTCCGGAACCGGACGCCTCAAAAGTTGACTAACCTCCCGGAGAACCCTCCGGGATTGTTCCTAACGGTTCCAGGGAACCGTATGGAACCGGGGACATCCCATCACTGTATACACACAATATACTAAATTCCCCAATCCTTCTACCTGTTTGCTCAATTATTGACCAAATGATAAGGTGAAAGGCTAGTCTAGTGCTACACACACACACACACACACACACACACACACACACCAGTATTGGAATCACTTTCCCTCCTCCTCCCTTTTTATATGTTGAGCGACTCTGTTCAGGATGCAGTCATAGTAGTTTGGAGGTTTGTTCCATAGAGTGATCGGACAGTGTATAGCAGCTAGGCACGAAGCTTAGAGGGTGTTGTTGTTCAGTTGCACAGTCAACCCCATTGACCATTGCCCTCCAGGCACCTCTGTCCTCTACCATCGTCCTCAACCCACCCAGCTCTGTGCCCATTGTGTCTACAATACCATCTATCCATCTTGTTTTTGGCCGCCCCCTTCTTCTTTTGCCCTCCACCTTTCCCAGCATCAAGGCTTTCTCAAGTGAATCCTCTCTTCTCATTTGATGTCCAAAGTGGTGTTGGACGGGGGGGGGGGGAATTCCCATAACTTTCCATTCTGGATTTTCCACCTGACAGACTCATACATACAGACACTCAAATGTAGCTCATCTTGAAAGAAGACCTATCTGGAAATAGTTCATGGCCTAGCATAGGCTCAGCTTTACATGCAGAAAAGAAATTCCCAGCTACTAGTGGGGCACCTACCCTCCCCATCTTGCCAATCCCAAAGGCTTCCCTTGGTCAAAGGACCTCCCCTCCCCCAAGGGAAGGATAGGAAGCTTTAAATTAAATTAACTATTAATGACACAGGCTGATGACACCACTTACCCCTGTATAGTTATGCCTACATGGCCCAGTCAATATCTATGAATATTTGAGCATAGCATGCTTTTATCAGAATTATCAGTCTTTGGATATGAGTTTATTTCACGTTTTCCCTGTCTTCCTAACTCAGATTTAGCATCACAAAGTGCTGCAGTTGGCTTCACTGAGTGAGTGCACAATTTTTTAACGAACCCTTTTGGCTCAAAGATTTATGTTGCACTAAACAATTTCCATTCAGTGAGCCAGTTATATTTAAGGAGCCTGTATTACAGCTGAATTTGCAGTTTAAGGAGGTTTTTTTTTATGGCTGTGCAAATACATTAGATCTGCAACACACAAGCTCTCAGACAAAGGACACTCCAAATTAAGAAAAGTTGTTTCTACATCAGCAGCTAGATCTTGGAGACATCTCCTCCATAGACTACTTTACTCTCAGTTAAAAGCAGCAGGTTGAAATAACTATGTTTGTTCTCTCCTTGCATGTAAATTAACTAATTTTCCATTGAGCTGCTAGAGAAATTTGTAGAGATCAGTACCTTGTTGATTCTTTACCATTAAAAGATGACCATTAATTTATTTTATACCTTCTTGTTACAAAGAAATCTCTGCAGTAAAAAGCTATTATGCTGAGAAAAATTAATGCTAAAGTTACTAAATTATTCCTTACTTTGTATTTAGAGTTGCTACAATGTGAAACGTTAGGCAAGGCTTCTAGAAAAATCTGAAAGCAATCCCTACCCTTTTATAACTATATCCCAGCTCAGTGGTGGCCAATCTTGGCACTCCAGATGTTCTTGAACTTCAATTCCCATAAGCCTTGATCAGCAGGTGTGCTGACTTGAGCTTCTGGGAATTGAAGTCCAAGAACGCCTGGAGTGCCAAGGTTGGCCAGCACTATCCTAGCTGATTATTTGCTTTTACTGTACATTCATCTGAGCTGGAGGCTGTTGTGATACACAGTTTCTTCATATTGGTGTTGGGATGAGTTGACCTAATTTTACTGGTTCTATTGCTTTTTGATAATTTCTGATAGGTTTCTCAGGATTTCCCCTGCTCAATTTTGTGTTTCTTTATCAGTCTTTTAAAATATATTTTTGTTGACCCTTTCCTGTCTTAGTGTCAATGTCTATGCAGATTGCTTACAAAATCTTCACGTAGGGCATCCCATAGGATCTTAATGTTATCTGATGCAATTCTTCCCCCCAGATTCCTTAATGTTATGCGATTTTAGTGTTATTCGATACTAATGTTATATGAGGTATTACTGTATCTAGTTCTACACTTGAGCTTAGGATTCTAAAGGAGAATATTATTGATATCTCAGTTTCATTTTTGTAAAGTTTTAAAGAGTACAGCTGAAAGATATTTAAGATAAACAGTGGTCAACTATCTTTTGAAGCTGAGAAAAGATAAATGTTATGTAAACTTTCTCTTACTGTGAATTTATGAAAACTGGAACTCTGAGTATATTATAGAACTTGATGAAGTAAATTGCTTGCATGCTGCCTTTTTTTAGTCCTCTTTATTCTTTGTAAGGAGACTGACATGGCTTAGCGGTTAAGACGCTGAACTTGATAACTGGGAGGTTGGCATTGAGACCTGAATGCTGCATGACGAACTGAGCTCCTGCCTCTGTCCCAGCTCCTGCCAGCCTAGCAGTTCGAAAACAAGAAATTGCAAGTAGATAAATAGATACCACATCAGTGGGAAGGTAAACAGCATTCCGTGCACTCCATTGTCCAGTCATGCCTGCCACATGTCCACAGAAATGTCTGCAGACGCTTTGGCTATAAACAGAGATGAGCACCGACCCTAGAGTTGGATACTACTAGCCTTTGACCAAGGACGACCTTTTACCTTTACCTATTCTTTGTAATGTCCGGCTCATACAGTACTTCTACTGTGTTAAATTCAGATATAAGCAGGTAAGTTGTTAAACTGAGAATGAAGTGAAAAATTTGTTACCTCTGTACAATGTTTTTCTAGACCAGCATTTCCCAAGCTATGTTCCGTGGAACACTGGTGGACTTCAATTCCCAGAAGCCTAAATCAGTGCATTGGCTGATCAGTGCTTTGGGAATTGACTTAGACTTCTGGGAATTGAAGTCCAAAACCCAAAGACTGAAACAATGCTCTAGACCAGGTGTGCCCAAACTATGGCCTGGGGGCTAGGTGCGGCCCACCGATGCCAATTCATCTGGCCTGTGAAGCCCTCATTGCCCCTGGAAATGGAAGTAAAATGTGCCCATATAGGCGCGTTTTACTTCCACTTCTGGGAACAACAAGGGCTTTGTGGGCCGGATGACTTGGGATCGGGGGCTGCACCTGGGCCATAGTTTTGGCACCCCTATTTAAAACTTCTGAGATTTTGACTATGATAGTGTAAAAAAACAGGAAATCTGTGGGCTTCGTGGGCTGGATGAATTGGCATCGGGGGCTGCATCCGGCTCCCTGAACTATGTGACAGACCCACAGCCTGAAAAGTTTGGGTACCCCTGCTCTGGACTGATATACTTTACAAAGGCTTTGTGCAGGAAATGTAGCCTTTCCCATCCGTAAGCACAAGCATTATCCCATTCAATTCCTTGCATATTTACCCAGAATCTTAGTGAATTCAGTTTGTTACAGCCACTGTACTGTTCTCCTAATACTGTACTGTACTTAAATATGGGATTCAGAATAAAGTCAGCTGAGCATAGTTTTGGAACTTAAATTAGTTTGCATGAGTTCAATTTATATGTATAATTCTGTGATATTTCACAAGGGCTAGAATCCAGTAATAAGTCCCAAATAAACTAGTGGGGTTTTGGTGAGTTAACTCTTCTATAAGTTCCATTGACTCAGTGGGCTTTAGTTGCAACTCACTAATGGACTTCAACCAATATAACTTACTGTGGCATCAGTTCTGAACAGTTTGCAAATGATTTCAAATATTCTTGAGACATTTTAAAGACTATGGATGTCACTTGCTGTCCTGATGATTCTAACGTACAGCAACTTTAGTAGGGTTCCCATTAAGTTTCCATAGTCAATTGAGGATTTGAACCCAAGTCTTCTGAGTCCCAATCTGATATTCTGCTCATTATGCTACATTAGTATTTGCTGCCTTATACACTTAACATTTCTTTCGGACTCAAGGTTTGATGAACTGCAATCTACTTCATTAGAAACTTGGGATTCTACCTCAATTAACATCTTTTTTTAAAAAAATTAGATATTATTTATGCAGACTCTGCCTGTGTAGACCTCTCAAATTATCACTTGATTTTAATTCTATTTGTGTGAGAGTGTGTGTGTGTGTGTATGAGAGAGAGAGAGAGAGAATCCAAACTTCAAACATACACTTTTCATGCTACAGAAAAGACCATGGCTCATCTAGTTTTATTTGGAATGAGTTTAATCTTTATTGGTGTCAACACTTGGCTGATTAATGTGCAGTTACACAACTTGCTAGGCAAGTTTGTCACAGCACTTCTCATTCTCATGACTAATAGAAGCTTGGCAAAGCCAACAGGCTTATTTGAAAGAGATCATGCTGCTGTTAGATACCTAAGCAGCTGTAATATGCTTATCCTATTAAGTAAATGAAAAAGAATTGTGATATTTTAAAAGGCTAGCTAGAAAGGCTGGTAGAGGCAGAATGATGCATTCTACTTTAATATATGCATCTCACTTCAGTTTAAAAAAGTGAGATTTGGTGCAATTATCGATTAGATAGGTTTTGCGTAGAGCTTGCAAACATTTCTTTTTGGAGAACCCTGGGAATTATAGTTTCCCCTCCCCACAAAAAAAAGTCCAATATCTGGTAATTTCAGAGAATTTATCTTGTGCTGTCATTTGGTTGAAAACTGGATGTGGTAAAGTGATAATACTGTTCTCAGTAATGATTTTAGGTCTAATGAACTAAACACAAGCATCCAACCGGTTTACAGCATTATCACTCTATTCTGAAATTTCCTCCTGATTGTTAAATTTCCATATAGAAGAATAGGTCACCCTTGCTTGAAAGCCAGTTGTATCTGACTGTATGGTTCAGTGCTCATCACTGTTTATAGCCAAAAAGCCAGCACTGTCTGCTTCTGAAGACGTTTCTGTGGACATGTGGCAGGCACGCCGCAACACTGGAGTACACAGAATTCAGTTTACCTTTCCACCAAAGTGGTCACTATTTATCTACTTGCAATTTCTTGCTTTCAAACTGCTAGTTTGGCAGGAGCTGGGACAGAGGTGGGAGCTCACTCCATCATGCAGTACCCGGGAATTGAACTCCAACTCAGTCTAAAGTGTGGATAATGTGCTAAACTGAATAGTCAATTGTGTTGTAGTATTATGAATGTTGTGCTAAATACAGTGGTAGGCAGCAGAAAATTTCGCTACCACGCTGTGGGTGGAGCCTATGTCATGGGTGGAGCCTACATCATGGGTGATCCAGTCATGCCTGCCACATGGCCATGTATACATCTGCAAATACAGGCAACACTGGCTCTTTGGCTATTAATGGAGATGAGCACTGTACCCTAGAGTCAGATATGACTGGCTTTTGAGCAAGCTTGAACCACTTGCAGGGACAAAACCTGACCTCAAATTTGAATACCAATCAGGGATCTTCTGTTATTAGGTAAAGGTTGCCCTTGCTCGAAAGCCAGTCGTTACCAACTCTAGGGTTCAGTGCTCATCTCCGTTTATAGCCAAAGAGCCAGTGGACTGGATCCACAAAAGCTCACATTAAAATACAGCAGTTAGTCTTTAAGGTGCCACAACATTTTTGTCTTTTTGTTTTGTTTACTCTCTGATATGCTTGCACAGAATAAAACTTTTTAAATGGTAGCTGTGTTAGTCTGGGCAGGGCGGTGGGCATGGCCAACCCCCCTGTCCGAAGGCCACCCAATTTTGCTAACTCCCCTGCCAGGGGGTGGGAACCTGTTGCTGCCCATCACTGGCTAAATACCTGAGAATCCCTGCCAAGAAGCAGTCTGTCAGTCATTCTTTGGTTGGTTCAAACTGCTCCCCCCTCCTCCTCTCAGTCTCTCTTCTTCTCCTCCCTCTCTCAGCTCCCAGTCTGAAACACACACCTTCTCCACACATACACACTTATGTGTGCAAGCAAGCAAATGGTCATTTAGTAGGGAGCTCTCCCTCAGCCGTCCTCTCTCACTGGTCCTTCTCCATTCACAAAAGGTGGTAAACATGTCAAGTGTGGGAAATGGTCACCACAGTTCTTTTCTCTTTTCTCCTTTCCTTTTTTCTCCCTTCGCCCCCTCAAGCACAACACTCTCTCCCTTCTTTCACATTTCTCTTTTGACTCTGCCCCCCTGAACCCCCCACTTTTCTTCTTACTGCTATTTAGCTTTTGGGACTTTTTGCCAGCGCATTTTCTTGGGAACAGATATTTTCTGTTTATATATGCTGGTCATGGACTGTAAATAAAATTGAAATTGAATTTATTTTCTGTTTATATGTATGTGGCACATTTTATCCCCATGTGACTGAAAAATTCAGAAACATTGATTGTTGCTCAGAATATATTGTTGGTATCCAGAAAAAATCTTTCTTGCTTGCGTGTCTTGTTTACCAGCACTGAAGTATTTAGGAAACTGAATTAACTTCTTGATTCCATATACCAAGTCCTTCCCTAGGGAATCTACAAAACATTGCACCCACACAGTTACAAGTGTCTGCTGCAAGAGTGCCATCTTGATTTTATCAGACGTTACTAGCATCCACCCTTGTATATAATATATTATACCAGTGGAAAATGAACAAAAACCTAAGTATATGTGTGATCATATGGGCGCATTTTACTTCTGCTTCCAGGAGTGATGAAGGTGTCGGGCCAGATGAATTGGTATTGGGGGCTGGATCTGGCCCAAGGTTTAAGCAGAGAAAATGGTAGCCTGAAATCTATCTCATCCTGTTGCAAAATACAGATTGCAAGGCACATTTTACTTCCGTTTCCAGTGGGAGGAACCACGTAATCGGCGTGCTGAACACGCCAATTGAGAAAATCCCAAATATTGGAAAGTAGAAAATATTTAATGAACTTTTTTGAATGAAAAGAAAGTAAAGCTGGAACTCTTAACACAATGCACATTGAACAGAAGCAGTACTGTTAAAAGTGTAACACACTTTGAAATCTGGCTGTGATCCTATTAAACTGAAGTACAGTAATACCTCGGATAACGTTTACCTTGTATAACGCTAAAATCGCATAACGTTAAGTAATCTGGGGAGGAGAATTGGATCTAATAATGTTAAGGTCCTATGGGATGTACCAGATAACAACCGCTAAAGCCTGTGTGGTTACAATGTATCGCTATGGAGCTTTAACGTTATCCGATCGGATAACACTAAAAATCGGATAACACCAAGACTTGTGGAACCAAGTCTTAGCGTTATCCGAGGTATTACTGTACAGTACAGTCGAACCCCGCAATAAGAAAAAACTCTGTTCCACAGAGTTCTTTGCTATGTGGGTTTTTTTCATTATGCAGTTCCCTATGGGAGATGTCCCGCATAATAGGGAAAATATTCATTTACTGGGGCTCTCATTAAGTGGGTATTCCCCAGTTACCAAAAACCCCACATAACGAAAAAAATAATTTGTTATGTGGGGTATCACACCATTGCATAACAAACGCTTCATTGTGCGAATTTTTTGCTATACGATATGTTCGTTATGCGAGGTACCACTGTACTAAGCTGTACTAAAATAGTAAGATAAGGATAAGGCATATCAGAAAACAAAATAAAATAAAACAAGGAGTAAAACTTACAGGCATGGTTTATATACACCAAATGCAAGGTGTATATAAATCATGCCTGTAAGTTTTACTCCTTGTCTGAAGAAGTAGACTTGATCCATGAAAGTTAACAATCAAAATATAGCAGTTAGTCTTTAAAGTGCTACAGTGTTTTTTATTTTGTCTTCTGATATGCCTGAACCACAGACTAACGCAGCTACTATAAGATAAGGATAAGAAATGCATAGATACAGGGAACTAAGTTTTCATAAATATTGCCATTCATTTTCTTGGATTTCATTTTGATCTATGAGACTAATGGTATTCTGCACTAGAGTGTATTCAGGGACCACTTACTCCCAGTAAGATGTAACCCCTTGCTTTTAAAAGTTGGGATTTGAGTGTTTACTTTTGTCCTAAAATGGCATATTACTCAAATGCCTTGAACTACTATTCTGAAATTTCTTTGGCAAAAGTAGGCAAGTAAAAGGCTTCTCAGAACATTACACTTAGGAGAAGAAGTACTCCAGAGCTAGTATGATTTGTTCACCCAGTACAGTAGGTTTCTTGTGGAATGGAGTGCCAGACATTACACTGAATGAATAAGAAGACTGCTTTTTTCAGTAATATATAATATATGAGTAAATTCTCTATGCCAGTCTATAATGCCTATGAGTTGTTTTAAGTGAAATTCCCTTAAATTGCTATCTGTACTTTTTGTCCTGAGTAAAGAATGATATTTATTGGTTATTTTAACTAGTACATAGCTCATCAATTAAGGGAAGAGTGTGCAAAACAGAATTGTTTTGATAGCTTCAGCTCCTGTACTTAACAGAAAATTGTTGAGTAGGGAGAAGGGGAACTGTGCTTTGGAAAAGTTTGTTCATATAAAAATTTCCTTCTCACTTAAACGGTTTTCGTGGTAAACCACAATTCTAATTATGAAAGTTTTTTTACAAGATAAAAGAGGAGTTAATGAATTATTTTATTTTTATATTGGGAGTTAAAACCATATAAAAAAACTGAGATCATTCCAGCTGATGTGTTATGTTTAGAAACCATTGAGCATTAAATATACAGCTGGCTGAATAGCTCAATAAGATAAAGTGCCTGGTTGCAGAACCATGAGCAAGGATGGCTCCGTGAGTTAGGTATATGGCAGAAGAGGCAGATATTGGGATTTCAGTTCCCCCCGTGTCTCCCCAGAGAAGAGTCAGCCTTTGTCAATTTGGGCAAGATGCACAGTCCCAAGAAACTCCTAGAACAGGGATTCTCAACCTGTGGGCTGGATGCGGCCCACAGCACCATTTCATGTGGCCCACCACCACCTCTACCACACCAGGAAGCGCCATGTGGTGGAGGAAGGGCAAAATGATCGTCCGGCTTCCAAAGCTGTCTGAGGGAGCGTGACTGAACCCCCAGCTTTAAAAGTTTGAAAACTCCTGTCCTGAAAGAAAGGACAGATAAAACAACTCTGATGACTCAATATCTATAAAATTTTGGAAAGGTTTGCCGTAAGTCATAGTTAATTTGAAGGGCCACGGTTGTTATTAAGCATACATTGGAGATCATGTGTTTTCAACATTATACATTGCAGGTCATGTTCTGAACTGATTATTGATTATTGTCTTTGTTTTACCAACTGCAGCATGGTTTGTAAATTGTTTTTACTTAACATGACTTATAGCAGCACCTTTTAATCAACTTGGTACAGTAAAACACCGGATAACGATTGGATCGGATAACGCTAAAATCGCATAACGTTAAGTAATCTGTGGAGGAGAATTGGATCGAATAACGTTAAGGTCCTATGGGATGGATCGGATAACAACCGCTAAAGCCTGTGTGGTTACAATGTATCTCTATGGAGCTTTAACATTATCCAATCCATCCCATAGGATTTTAACATGGATCGGATAACACTAAAAATCGGATAACACCAAGACTTGTGGATCCAAGTTTTAGCGTTATCCGAGGTTTTACTGTACAGTAATACCCTGGATAATGATTGCACCGGATAACGCTAAAACCGCATAACGATGACAAATTTGGGGGGAAGATTTGCACCGGATAACGTTCATTTTAGCATTATCCGATCCATCGTCATAAAGAAGTAAAGGAGGCCAAAGCTCCTCTCCCTGCCACTTCCTTCCTTTCCCCCTCCCACCCCCAGCAGTTTGGGGACTCCCCACACCCACCGCACTGCCTGCTCGGCCACGAGAGAATCCAGCCTTGCTCTGCTTACCTTGCTGCACGCTCCGATAGCCAGTCAAGCCGATCGCTCGAGGCTTCTGTTTTTCTCTTTCACTTCCTGTACTGAAACGACAGGGAGGGGGAAAGAGAGAGAGGTGATTGGTTCTCTAGAGAACCAATCACATCTCTCTATTTCCCCCTTCCCTGTCATTTCAATACAGGAAGTGAAAGAGAAAAACAGAAGCCTCGAGCGGCTTGACTGGCTGTTGGACCGTGCAGCAAGGTAAGCAGGGTCAAGCTGGATTCTCTCGTGGCCGAACTGCACGTGGGGGGGTGGCTTTAAAGGCAGGGAGGTCTCTTTCTTTCCCTGCCTGCCTTTAAAGTGGTTTGTCCCTTAAGTCAGGGCTTCTTTTCTTAGCGTTGTTCGATGCATGCATCGGACAACACTAAAAATCGGATAATGTCATGACTTGTGGAACCAAGTCATAACGTTATCCGGGGTATTACTGTATATGTACTTTGGGTGCACCTAAAAGAGATACAGTACTGGCAAATTCTGTGGTTGTACATATCACTGATTTCCTTAGCTTCACATATTGTCATGTTGTATCTCTTGTCATGTGTCCAACTTCCACTTGAGAATTGTAACTTTCTCTTTATTGCTGGAGGCCATGACTTCAGATATGCTTTGTGTCCCAGTACTTTTCAATGAAATGATGCCTGGAAGGATAATAATGGGGGCAGGGGGAGGAGAGAGCAGGAAACACAGGTTAAAATATTTGAAATGGTAGCCGTGTTAGTCTGTGTAAACATATCAGGGAGTAAACAAAAAAACAAAACACATTGTGGCACCTTAAAGACTAACTGCTGTATTTTAATGTTATCTTTCATGGATTGAGTTCACTTCATCAAACATGAGAATGAGACTTCATGGCATCAATTTTATGCACATTAGGTACAGAGGTACACAGTGGTTGGCTAGCATAATAGGCAAAAATAATGCTCCTTCTTTCACAGGCGTACTTATATCCCTATTTATTTCCCTCTCAGTAGGCTAGCTGCAGCAGAACATGCTGCTCTTCACATTCGCAGCAATCTTTGTATTTCTGCTTGTCACTACTGCCACTATCATACAGATCCATCCCCTCTGTGTGCTTTTAGAATTATGACTTTCTACTGGGAGACTTTCCCAGACAAGACAGAGGTGTTCCTGGCAAAAACGGATGCACCCTGTTTTTCCTCAGAAACATCAGCTGATTCATAATGCAGCAGCCAGATTACTAAGTGGGGGCAGTTATAGAGAGCATAGAGGTAAAGGTAAAAGTCACCCCTGCTTGAAAGCCAGACGTATACTACTCTTAGGTTCTGTGTTCATCTCCATTTACAGCCAAAGAGCCAGCGCTGTCTGCGTCTCCAGACATTTACGTGGTCATGTGGCAGGCATGACTAGACACCGAAAGGCTGTTACCTTTCCCACCAAAGGTGTACCTATTTATTGCCATTTCTTGCTTACGGACTGCTAGGTTGGCAGGAGCTGGGACAGAGACGAGACCTCACTCTGTCATGCAGAACTCAGGTCTCGAACTAATGACTTGCCAACTTTCCAGTCATCAATTTCAGCATCTTAAACACTAACCCACTGCAGCCCAGGGAACATATAACACCCTGCTAAAACAACTGCATTGTTAGTAGTCCATTTCTGGGCTGAATTCAGAGTTCTAATAATTACCCATAAAACTCTACATGCTTCAGTCCTGGTCGTCTGAAGGAATATCTCTCTCCAGACAAGCCTTCTTGGCTCTTAAGATCCTCAGAGAAGGCCCTCCTCTTGCTTCTATTGCCATCTCAGTATGTTTGATGGGACACAAGAGTGGGCATTATCTATGGCAACTCGCAGGTTGTGGAATGTTCTCCCCCCTGGAAAGTTAGGTTATATCCCTCCATCTTATCTTTCTGCTAACAGTTGAAGACCCACTTCTTCAGCTAGCTTTTTAATTTTCAACATGTAACTTTTAACTGAGTCCTTGGTTGATGGCTTTTAGCTTTTTTCAGTTTATTAGAGCATTTCTAAGGTTAGTGTTTTTAATTACTTAAGTTAAGTAAATTATTATTATAGTTTGTTTCTTATTGTATTATTTTGCTTTTATTGTGTTATTTGCTTTTAAATGTTGTTTATTTTAACCTTGTGAGCCACCTTGAGTCCTCTCATGGGGAGAAAGGCAACCAAATGAATTAATTAATTAAAGGCTGGTATAGAATTATAGCTATGTTTACTTAGAACTCTACAGATCCATGCAGAGTAAGAGCCAAGTCCCATTAAATTCAGGATCACTTGTGATTGAGTGTAAATGGCTACATATTTGCCTAGTAGCAAGTACACAATATAACTATGCAAATATTGCTCTCAGTTGACTCCTAAGAAGTCTGCCAATTATTCAGGAGAGTTTTCATCTTAGCATATTGTGTATAGATATTACAACTACTCTTCAATATACAGTATACTGTACAGTAAAACCTCATATAACGCTAAAACCTGGTTCCACAAGTCTTCGTGTTATATGATTTTTCGTGTTATCTGATCCTCTATGGGATCCATAGAGATACATTGTAACCACACAGGCTTTCGCGGTTGTTATCTGAAGCATCCCATAGGATCTTAATGTTATCTGATGCAATTCTTCCCCCCAGATTCCTTGATGTTATGCGATTTTCGTGTTATTCGATACTAATGTTATATGAGGTATTACTGTATTTTGATTTTGTGATCTGCTATCTTTTACTTTGCAAGTAACCACAATAGAATTACGTTTTTCTCTGTCTCTCATTGGATTAGCTACAATCCAGTAATTTCATGATTTTATTACAATACAAATAAAATGCCTCCATATAAGCTTATTATTGCTTACATTTTGTTGTTGTTGTTCAGTTGCACACTCGATTCCGACCCTTTGCAACCCCATGGACCACCGCCCTCCAGGCACCTCTGTCCTCCACCGTCCTCCTCAAACCACCCAGCTCTGTGCTCACTGTGTCTACAATACCATCTAGCCATCACATTTTTGGCCACCCCCTTCTTCTTTTGCCCTCTACCTTTCCCAGCATCAAGGCTTTCTCAAGTGAATCCTCTCTTTTCATTTGATGTCCAAAGTACTTTAGCTTCATCTTTACTATTTGCCCTTCTAAGGAGGAGTCAGGGTTGATTTTTTCAAAGATTGACCTGTTTGTTCTCCTTGCTGTCCAGGGTACTCTCAAAACTCTCCTCCAACACCACATTTCAAAGGTGTCTATTCTTCTGCGCTCAGCTTTCCTAATGGTCCAGCTCTTACATGATCAGTTTACATTATCAGTTGCTTATACATCTTGAGAAAGTCCATTAGTTTCAGATTGTGGAAAATTATTCCATTGATGTCTCAAAGGTGGATTTTGTACATTTATGTAAACTTATTAGATGGAAGTGAAGGTTGTAACTGTGGCCTTTTAAAATAAAAGATATTTTGTAATGCAAATAGGAGGTGAAGCGTGGGGTGATTAAGAAAAACAACTTCTGGCATTGAATTGGACAAGCTGTTGCCGGGGAATTAAGGAGTCCCCTGGGGAATCGAGCTGCTTGATTTTGTTTTCTATTTCAAAGCCAATATTAAATGGATTAATTTCTGCTGAACCATTTTACTAGGACTTGCTTCTAAATTGAAGTGATTGTTGCTGGCCTCAGTACAGCTTCAGTACACACTTGAGAATAACGTAGACATTCCTCTGACCTCCCCCCAAAAAAGTGCTTGCATTTTTGTAAGACTTTAAGTGTGATTCAGAAATTGAATTTTTGGAACAACTTCACAATTACAAAAGTCTTTGTAATTAATCTGTTTGAACTTAAAAATCATGTTCCTTATAGCTGAAGCAAAAGGATTTTGATTATACTGTACTGTACTATTCAAAAATGCTATGGAATATGATTTTGTAAGTTCAGTAGTCCTGTTTATACAACACTCTAACTACATTATCACAGTGCCTGATTTAGATTAATTTAACAACAGTTTACAACAGCCTTAAAATAGACCAGTATCAGTGTTGAAATATCCCCAGGTTTAAACAGTGGTTTTCAAATTTAGGTTTAGGAGATTGTTCTGGTTTGTGTGTTCACCATGTTTAATGGTTGTGAAGGTGTAGTATATAAATTCAGGTCTAGCCACTGGCTACTGTGGTCAGGGATTTGGGAAGCTGTAGTAAAAAAAAGTAACTTTTTCAAGCTCTAATCGGTGGTGGTGAACCTTGGCATTCGAGCTGGTTTTGGACTTCAATTACCATAAGCCCAAGTCAGTATACCTACTGATCAGGGCTTTTGTGAATTGAAGCCCAAGAACATCTGGAGTGCCAAGGTTCACCACCGCGGTATCTATACCATGATTTATAGTTGGGGAAGTGGTAGTTAATTTAGCCAGCCTATAGGTTGAAGGGACTGCAGTGGCTCAGTGGTTAAGACACTGAACTTGATGACTGGAAGGTTGGCAGGTCAGCACTTTGAGACTGCATGACCGAGTGAGCTCATGACTCTGTCTCAGCTCCTGCCAACCTAGCAGATTGAAAGCAAGAAATTGCAAGTAAATAAATAGGTACCATTTCGGTGGGAAGGTAAACAGCGTTCTGTGCACTCCAGTATCTAGTTATGCCTGCCACATGTCCACAGAAACATCTACATATGCAGATAGCACTGGCTCTTTGGCTATAAACAGAGATGAGCACCAAACCCGGTCGGATATGACTGGCTTTCGAGCAGAGGCGACTAATGGACTGAAAGAGTTTATCTTGTCAGAACTGGGATAAGGTCTTCTCTCCCTGGTAGTTTGTGTGCGAAGAGGGAAAGGAATGTACAGTAATCCTAAAGCCTCTTTCCTACCCTTTCTTGTTTCATGTTTGCTGGCATAAAGCAGCTTGTATGGACTACATTAAGTTCATTGATAAGGTGATATTTGATTTAGCTACTTTGGCTTCTAGCTCTTGCTCTTGACAGCTGAATTAATTTGCTCTCTGGTTTTCTGCTGCTTGACTTTCAGGCTTATCTGAAGTAATTGATAGAATGTCTAATGATTAACACACACACTCACTCAGCCCCATATTGGAGGTGGTGTCTTCAGGGCAATAAATAAAAAGAGTATGATATAAAACTGAAAACAAGCATGGACTTAACTTCATATTTGCATAGGTGATCAATCCATTCCCAAGTTTTTTGTTGAGTAGAAATCAGCTGATATTGGAACAAAAAGTTCTTAACCTGGCTGTATAGTTTCCAGTTGCACAAATCCAGCTTCCTGCATTGTTTGCAGTAGCTTGCTAAATGTTCCACAAAGAAATGACAGATATTTTCTTGTGTGGCTTTAGCAGTAATTCCTTTAACACAGAATAGAAAAATGGCAACTCTAGTTATAGCACACAGAAGGTCTTTCTATTTGTAATGCATCTTAAATATGAGACTATTCAGTGTATTGTTCCAAACATATGGGAATCTGTGAATGTGAGATTAGTTATTCAGAGCGCAGTAGCAAATGACGTCTTGAGTCCCTGTTTGCTATGTAATTGATTCAAGCCCACAGATTTTATCAATGTTTAATTTTATTATCTCTCTTACGTTTATTGAGCATTTAATGAGATTTATCTACGCACTAACATACTTTTTTTTTCCTTTCCACATTGTCCTGATAAGTGGTTAAATTTGGGGATATTTACTCTTTATTGTGATTTCCTTTTATCAATCATGTTTTATTCTTTAATTTATTATTATGAAGTCACAGATCCAAGTTTTGTCAGAAATCTAAAAGAGGAAGAATCTAAAAACATGGCTGGCAGGGCAGGCATGGGGTGCAGGAGGTATAATGACCTCAGCTTGCTGGATGATCTGAGTCCCTCTCGCCCCCTACTTTTTAATTAGTAAGATATAGCATTTGGTGTGCTTTTAATCTTTTTTAGATTTAAATTTTAAATTTTAATTTTAACAGTTTTTAGGTTTTTAGGTAGTGTTTGTGTTTTATTGTCATGTGTTTTTTTTTACTTGTAAACCGCCCTGAGTCACTTTGGTGAGAAGGGCAGTGGATAAATATGAACAAATAAAATAAAACAAAATTGGGGGACAACTTGGACCTAAATAGTGCTTTACAAATTATATATAACATACCTTGTCCTGTTTTATGGATGATAGCCTTACAATGGTTGAGTTAATTTGTCCTGTCTTTTCTTGCATTTGCAAAACTAGTAAGAGGCTTTTTACTACCTGCCACTTTGTCATAAACTTCTGTCTTGGTTATGTGTCTTGTCTTTCTACCTAGCTAACTTTACTTTCTCTTCATATGCTTTTGGAAGCAAGTACAATATCTAAATTATATATAGATTCACATCAGAAGCTACATTCAACAGTGTTTTTACTTGTGGAGGGGCAAGCAGAGAGGCATGCTTCTTTGAGAATACGGGAATCATTTCATTGCCCTTAAGCAGAAAACGTCCAGAAGAATTTACTCTATATGAGTCAACATGTAGTTTTAATCTAATGTCATAAAATTAACATAGGGCAGTGGTGATGAACCTATGCCATGTGTGCCAGAGGAGGCACTCAGACCCCTCTCTGTGGGCACATACGCCCCACCCCTCTGCCCAGCAGCCCAATGGGAGTGCTTCCTTCCTCCACCCAGCACAGAGTTCACCCCGCCCCTCTGCAGTGTGGACGGCAGCCTGTTGAGTGTGGGCATTCGGTCTCTAAAAGGTTCACCATCACTGGCATAGGATAATTCCATGTCAAGTAGGCAAGTAGCTTGTCTCAGAGTGATTTTATGATACTTCAGGATCTGCCTATGAAAACATACAATATTCGCCCTCAGTCTTCATTGGATCCCTCACCCTTTTTCCTCTGTCCAGACATTTTGCTTTTAACCAATTTATCAGTTTAGTTTAATCTTAACACTGAAAAGCAGCATGAGCTAATGAAAATGGACAAAACATTGTTCAGTTCGATATTCTACTTGTAATTTGTTTGATTGGTATGTTTCTCTTGGTCGGTTGCTAGAGTTTTTTATGACTGGGGGTAGGGAGCATCTTGCTTAGATATTATGCTTAGACTAAAAATAAGAATGAAGACAAATGTAGAGAATTCTTTTGGTGCTTAATTATTATTTTAAATAATTATATTTAAAAGTTAATAATCCTTAGGCATCATCTTGCTCAGATTTGGCTGGCTAGAATCATAATTCATAACTTCATTGGTTTTTGGAATTGTAAAAAAAAATACAGTAAACTCAACCTCTTTAGAATCAATGCAAACATTTTTCTCCTGTAGATGTATATAGCTGATACGATGGATCTATGTAGAAAGTAGGTTAATTAAACAAAGCATGCCATGGCAAAGTTTCCTATTGCTATTCATCTAAATCAGGAGTTCTCAACCTTTTTAAGCCAGGGACTGGGGTCACGCTCCTTCAGATAGCTTCAGGGGCTGGAGAGCCATTTTACCCTCCCTACACCATATGGTACTTCCTGGTGTGATGGAGGCAGTGGGGCGCCATATGAAATGGTGCCACGGGCCACAGGTTGAGAATCCCTGATCTAAATTCTGACCTAGATTCCGAACTGATTGATGAATTCTAGGGATTGCAGTCCAAAATATTAACTTTTCTAAAATCTGTTCTGAAGTGAAGGCACTCAGAAGAGCTCTTCTAATGAATTTTTAAATAAACTTCTAGATTCATATTAAAAATACAATTCTTCATCAACATGGGGCTCACATTATTTAGACTTCATCGGTCAAAACTAGTATTCTCATTGATGTCGGAAAACATACAGTGTAAAAAGACACTGCAAGAACCTTGTGGATATGAGATTGACAATTGTACAAGCTTATCTTTTTTTAACCTTTTTATTTGGAAACAGTAGGAGTATATGTTGAGTAACCTTCAACATATGAACCCCTCCCTGTTTTCATGCCTACCAGCATGAATACAGCTGAACACTGAAAGAGTTCTCACTGTGCCTTACTTTAAAGTGAAACAGGAAGATAAATACTACACAGTTTAGTTAGCCTTGACATTACCTGAGATGGCAGTCCCCTACAAGCCATATCCTAAGGGCAGTTATCAGCCCTTTCTTTAATTTTATGTTGAGCATGTTTTGCAGGAATATAATTGTTTTTTCCTTAACACTGGAGTCTTATTAAGGGAAATGGTTGCTAATGTGTTGTTTCGCCTTATGTTTCCTCAGCGCTGGTCCCAAAGGCGATAACATCTATGAATGGAGATCAACTATTTTAGGACCTCCAGGTTCAGTATACGAGGGTGGAGTTTTCTTCCTTGACATTACCTTTACACCAGAATATCCCTTTAAGCCTCCAAAGGTAAGAACATGTCTGACATGATTCATGTTTGTCTGTTGTGTATAAATAAATATTATGTATGAGTGAATATTTTAGGTAATATTTGTACCTTGTTCTATCATCTGGATTTAATCTTCAGCTCAACTGATGTAAAGGAAGTGATGTTTTGCTGTGTCCTTGCTCTACGTCAAGCCAACCCATGGCTTGTGGATCCCAAAAAGCTGGAAACCAATTATTTAGCACCTTGCGTGTTTACCGAGCCACATCTTGCCTCTACAAAGAGACATAATGTGGTCAATTCACCAGGCCTGGTTTTTGAACTTGAGTGTGTTGTTCTAAAGTGTTGTGCCTGGCAGAGAATTCTGAAGAACTTGAGAGCTCACATTACATTTTCCCCACTTTAACGTGGTGAGAGAATGTGAGTGTGTTGGGGAAATTAAAAGTAGTGTAAACAATAGATAAGAAGCAAAAGCAATTCTAAATGTAACTTTTCAGCAGTTTGTGCATAGGAATCAAGAAAACTCTTACAATAATCATTGTGAACTAATCAAGAAAACCACTAAAATGAAGAAAACAAGATCAATATTTCAGAAGATTTAATAAACCAAAAGAAAAATTAAACCGAAATAAGGATGAACTGAAGAATACATATGAGGAAGATAAAATTAGACAAACTAGGAGCAATATCCTGGGGGGAAATACACAAAAGATATGGAAAACAATTTCCTTCAAAGAAGAATCGTCTGATGAAGAATGTGAATTTTAGAATGTGAAGGCAAAGCTGCTTTCAAACAAAAGGGAGAAATAAATCAGTAGGAATGAATGGGATATTAATAGATTTGGTTTAAATTATTAACATTGTGAACCTATCAAAAACCTAACAGTTTGTCAGTAAATACAGACATCAACACAACACTTCAGAATGGAAATGTTCAATACACATTCTAGTTGTCAATGAGTGAAGTAACTATGGGACAAGCTGTGGATTGTTCTAAAAGAAATGGGTGTGCCATAATATCTGATTGATCGGATGCATAAGTTGTACTCTGGACTGTTACCAGTAGGTAAAGGTGTCATAAAAATTTGCATTGTATCTTTACGTGGCCAAAATCCACTTGGGGAAACTAGCATGGCATAAGGGAAATAATATCCAGAATCCAAGCAAGGGATACTTCCCTTAGTGCAGGAGTTCTCAACCTTTTTAAGCCCGGGGCCGGGTCACACTCTTTCAGCCTTCAAAAGCCTCGTCTTCTTTTGAAGCTCTTTTTGGCTCAAGATCAGATATGCCTATTCTGCATTGCCTGGTTACATTCCATTTATGTCAGTTGCCCAATGCACAGTGTACCGAGAGAATAAACATTCCTTGTTACTTAGTTAAATGTTGCCATCTTTTCATTCCTATTTTGTAAAGGTTTCTTTGTGATGTGCACCTTTAATGGTCAGTCAGCTGAATGGGGTCTATACCTTGACTGCACAGTGTAACAAAGACAGGAATGTAATTTTACGAGTGGTAACCATGTTAGTCTGTGCCTGCATTTCAGACAAGAAACAAAGCAAAACAAAAGTGAAAACAAAAAGGAAGAAAAAGGCTAAAACATTGTAGCACCTTAAAGACTAACTGCTGTATTTTAATGTGAGCTTATGTGGATCACATCCATTTCCATAAAATAGCTTTTTGTTTGCGAAAATGGACTTAATCTGAAGAAATATCCTGGACGTTAACACTCAAACCGCTATTGAGTCACTCACAAAGATTAGAGTTTTGAAATGGTTGGGTGAAAACAAAAAGTATTTTCAAATCGAGAAATGCTTGACAATGGATCTGACTCAGTATCATAGAACAGCATTTACAAGAGCAAGATTTGAGCAGTTAGATTCTATGGTTAAATATGGGCGATTTAACCATGTCACATACTGTGAGAAGAACATGTGTCTGTGGAACACCAGAAATAGAAAATATTACACATGTTCTGTTTAGTTGTCCATTATATGCCACAATAAGAGCCCAGTATTTACAGGCATTGCTAGACAGAACAAAATACTGGGATCTAAATAAAAGACTAACTTCCTTCTTTCAGGACACAAATAAATACTGTATGTAAATACTAGAACTATCAAGTTTATAGTTGGGGGTCATTCAAAAGAGAAGATTTTTGTTGATCAGATAGGAGTTGCATGCAGAGGTGATGAATTTTATTATATCTCATTTTAGTGTGATTGTATCATTCTACATTTCATCTGGTTTTATTCTGGTTTTGTAATCATATTTTATTTAATGTATTTTATCACATTTTAATCTGATATGGCCAGATGACTAATCAGCTAATAAAGGATACTGGATACTGAAGAAATATAAATGTTAACATGATGTCTTTTATGTTAGTAGTATTACAAGTTTCCTACTGTAATGAAAGAGTTCTTCTGGCATCTATGTAGGCCAGTGATGGTGAACCTTGGCACTCCAGATGTTCTTGAACTTCAGTTCCCAAAAGCCCTGATCAGCAGGAATGCTGACTTGGGTTTCTGGTAATTGAAGTCCAAGAACACCTGGAGTGCACAGGTTCGCCACCACTAGTGTAGGATTTACATATTACAAGCAAGCAAGTGTAAGGCAATTGTAACCTACCCACCTATTTACAGAAAAAAAGCTGTTTATTGGGAATGCCAATCAGTACCTGTACTTTAATCCCACTTCAAAACATTAGGCTTTTCCCACTGTTTAGTTTGAAATTTGTTTGCACAGGGGATGTATTTTCAGTGAGAGTATTGGGATTCTGAGAACAAGCCCACCTCTAGAATTGATGGCGGTGAAATGAGGAATCTTTCTCATCCATCCTACCCACTCACTGCTTCTCTTATTTCCTTCCACTTTTGTACTGAGGTTGGAAGATTTTAACTAGACTGTAAGTGCCGGAATGGGGACTGTAATCCAAAATAAACATAAAACAAGGAAGTAGTTCCCATCACTGGCAGCATGCAGGAACTGGTGTAATTGGCAGAAATTCTGAGCTGCATATGGGCAGGAAATTGCTAAATTGGGCCACCGTCAATCCTGTCGCGCATAAATGAACATTCCATAGTGATGGCTCTGGATCCCTTAGAAATGTTGAGAGAAAGCAGCTTGACTTAGGGCCACTGTTTGTTTAGGTGTGATAATGAGACAGTTCATTCCTCTGCTGCTTCCTGATTTTTGTTCTACACATAAAGACTAACTAGTGCAGACATGGACCATAGATTAACTATAAGCCTGCTCAAACATTATGAATTTAGGTATACTCACCATTGGTAGAGAACAGAGCTGTACTTCCATCCTAGTTTGGTCACCCTCTTACTTGTAAAAGGCAATGAGTCTGAAGAGAGAACAACCTGCTTTCTGTGGACATTCTTCATGTCAGTCAGGACATTGGAAAATGAGAGTCCTGGATCATGTCGAGCAGGGGTAGCCAAACATTTCAAACCACGGACCGGTCTCGTGGTTGAGTGAGCCGGTCACATGGTTCCTCCAGCCATAAAGTGCATCCACGGCTGTCATAAACACATTTATGACAGCCACGGGTGAATTTACGACATGCTTTTTGTGCATGCATGGGCAAGTTTGCGCAAAGTGCAGGCGCATCCGCTCCCAGGTAGTGGCCAGGGTGGCAAGGGCTGAATTATTTGGCACCATGGGCCATATGTGGCCTGGGGAGGCATAGTTTGGCCACCCAAATGTAGACAGTATTCATGAATAGCAGACTGATTTCCCTGTACTGATGAAATCAGAAATTAAGAGATGGAACTAGAGCAGTGACTACATTGACCTTTGTAGTAAACGGTTATTAATTTCTGTTCCATAATAAGGCAGCTGTCTTTTAAAAGCATGTGTCCCACAAGTGCACTGTAAATTAAACAGTTCTTTAGTGGCCTTAAAGGTTGATGGCATTAAGAGTAGATTGCGGCTTCAATAATTCCCTTACACCTTTGAAACCCATGTAGTAAATTTGATGTAATATAGACAGCTCACACAAGAGGGCAGCAGTTCACTATAAATGTAGACGTATTGTAGTCTTATTCTTGAATTAGCTTTAAAGAAAGAAGAGTTTTCACAGTGGTAGTACAGTACAATTATTAGAATAGTAATAGCTCCATAATTTAGACCAAGTAAGCAGTTGAAGTATGAAATTTAAATGCACTGTTTGGTATAGAGGTAGCAGCCATTTTAGCACAGATCAGTGTGGACAGGGTGCACAGTCGATTCCGACCCTTTGCGACCCCATGAACTACCGTCCACCAGGCACCTCTGTCCTCCACCATCCTCCTCAACTCGCTCAGCTCTGTGCCCATTGTGTCTACAATACCATTTAGCCATCTCATTTTTGGCTGCCCCTTCTTCTTTTGCCCTCAACCTTTCCAAGCATCAAGGCTTTCTCAAGTGAATCTTCTCTTCTAATTTGATGTCCAAAGTACTTTAGCTTCATCTTTATTATTTGACCTTCTAAGGAGCAGTCAGGTTTGATTTCTTCTAAGATTGACCTATTTGTTCTCCTCGATATTTAAGAAATTAAAATATTTAAGAACTTGAACACAACAAGATTATTGTAAATGCAACATGGATTTGTTTTGAACTCTTGGTGCGAAGGTAAAATGTTTGCAGATTTTGTGTTTCAAGCATCAAAGAGAAACTGTTTGACCAAAAGCGATAGCAGGAGAGAATAAAGGAATGCTATTGCAGGATCCACAAAAACATCTCAGAAATTGGAGGGTAGCTTGATGGTAATCATCTGCATACAGACTTGTCAAATTCAGTGCTTGTTTTCTATTGTGGGAAATGCCAGAGGGCTTGTCTGATAAATCCCAGACAGAGACTTATGGCTGACTCACTTTTGAGTTGCTGAGGCTATAATAATTTCCTCATGGGTTTTTCTCTTTCTCTTGTAGGTTACTTTTCGAACAAGAATCTATCACTGTAACATTAATAGCCAAGGGGTGATCTGCCTGGACATCTTAAAAGACAACTGGAGTCCAGCATTAACCATTTCTAAAGTTCTCCTCTCCATCTGCTCACTTCTCACAGACTGCAATCCTGGTAAGGCTTCTGAAATGGGGAAAGAGCAGAAAGAACGCATTGTGATGGCGAAACTTGACACTCCAGCTGTTCTCGAACTTCAGTTTCCAGAACCCCTGATCAGCAGGAGTGCTGACTTGGGCTTCTGGTAATTGAAGTCCAAGAACTCCTGGCGTGCCAAGGTTCACCATCACAGGTAGTAGGCTGTAAAGGGTTTTTGTTACAAAGCTTCCTTTTGTTCTGTTATTTTGTTAATTCATGTGGCCTGTAAGATATAAGACAACTGTACGTTTTTCATATTGATTTCAAAGAGTATGGCTTCTTCTCTGTCCCATGGAAGAAAAATAGATGCATTTTGCCACTGTCAACTTGAGAACGCAATTGCTGCCTGGATGTATCACTGCCTTTAGGTACAGTGGTACTTCAGTTTACGAATTTAACGTGTTCTCTGGGACGTTTCATATTGGAAAAAAAAATTGTTAACTGAATTTTGCATTGCTACAGTGTCCTTTAGTGGCCTGATCTGGTAATGCACCATAGAATTACTTCATATTGCGACATAAATTCGTAAACCAAGGCATTATTTACAATGGATTTTCATTCGTAATACAAAAATTATGTTAACCGAGATGTTTGTAAACCAAGGTACTACTGTATGTAAAAATGCAGCCCTTTCAATCTGCTGTATTATACTTTTGGATTATTATAATGTTCTGAATTAGTACAATGACTTTTATTGTGTTTAGTAGAAAGCTAGGAGAAAAATACAGATTAAACAAGAGGGATATATTTCTGTGACAATAGGCAATTGCCAGTAAGCCTGCAACATTTTGTGTATGGCCAAAAGTTCCGATCTTTGTTATTGGTTTTCAGCAGCTTACAGTATTCCTTTCACATGGATCTTCCCTCTTTAAGTTTTATCCTCTAGCCCAATGATGGTGAACCTTGGGACTCGAGCTGTTTTTGAACTTCAATTCCCAGAAGCCCTGATCAGCAGGAGTGCTGACTTGGGCTTCTGGGAATTGAAGTCCAAGAACAGCTGGAGTGCCAAAGTGCGCCATCACTGCTCTAGCTTACCACTTGCGGCTTTCTCAGTTTTTCTCTCCTGCCATCCCACAAGGAGCTAGCTGGCTAGTCTCGTTCTCATTCAGCCTACTTTCATTTTCTTCAAGGCATTTTATGATATATTAGATTTTTGAGAGCATTTTCCTACAAAATGAGACAGAGAAAGAAAGCATGGGGAAATACATTTTAAAGCAAAAGCACAAAAAAAAGAAAACAAACCTGCAATAAGGATGAAAACCTACTTCATATTCCATTATTTTTGTTTTCTGATTGATCTTTTGAAATCAACATGAAAGAACACAAAACGTTCATAGTCAGAAAAATCAAATGAGAATTAGAAAGTCTCTCATTGTTGACTTTTGGTAATGGAAGGTTGCAATTTCAGATTCCTTCTGTGAAAGCTGTTCTTGTCTCTCACAGTATGGTATTCAGTTTGTGTGGAAGCCTTTTTTCCTACCTGTTTACATGCATGGAAATACTGTTTGAATAGCTTGTCCACATCACTGTAGTTGCAACTTTAGAACACTTAGATTTTGTTCTAGATTTTAAAAAATGTGAAAGTGATATATATGCATAGTAATTTCTACTTGGGATAAATTCACATGCTTAGTTAAAGTAAAATATAATACAGTATTAAAACTTCCCCATTGACTTCTCCTTTCCTGTAATAGAAGTTGTTTTCCTTGAAATAATCTCTACACATAATTGTTGTGTGCTTAGAAAGTCTGATTGTACAATTTAAATAAATTGCCTACAATTCAGAGCATTCTAGCACAGTCACTTGATTTACACCTATTTGATGTAGTATGTATAGGTTTCACAACATTTTAAATATATATATGAAAAAATTAAATCATTACAAGTCCTCATGATGTAGTGATTAGAATATTGAATTCTGATTCTGATATTCAGGGTCATGTCTCTACTTAGCCACACAATTCAGTAGATAACCTTGGGTCAGCCAGCTTCTGATCTACTTAACAGGTTTTTAATATGCATAAAGTGGAGAGAAGAGCAATGTATACCAGTCTGATCTCACTGAAGGAAAAGCAGGATACCTGTATACTGTAAATGCCAACTAATATCAAATAAATAAGCAAACAGGTAATATAACCAGAAAAATGTCGTCCTCTTTTCAAAGACATATCTTGAGTTTTTAATAACTAATAGAAGAATGCTAGACCGATACTAATAACCAAACAGTGTACGTGTGGATTTTGATAAATACCCTATTTCAATCAGTTGTTCATCTAAGTCAGGGGTTCCCAAACTTTTTGCGCCATGGGTCAGACCATGTCCCCTGGACAGCTGATTGGGCTGGTCATGTGGTTTCTCCTGCTATAAGCGTTGGTGTGAAACGTGTCTGTGTCTGTTGTAAATGCATTTATGACAGCGGGAGGTGCATTTACATCAGTGTTTACTGCAGGCACATGTGTGTGTTTTACAGCTGTCGTAAATGTGTCCACTTCCGGTAGCGGCAAAAGTGGCAGCGGGACATAGGTTGGCCACCCCTGATCTAAGTAAATTATTATAACCTAAAAGCAAAACTAATTGCAATATATGATATTGCAGTTGAATCACTGCATTTTTGCTTCAGGACCAAGATGAAGCTTTTTTTCCCCTTGCATATTTTCTTTGTCTCACCCCAATGATCTGTAATCACCTGGAATATATGTGTTTATTTTGCAGCTGACCCCTTGGTTGGAAGTATTGCTACTCAGTATATGACTAACAGAGCAGAGCATGACAGAATGGCCAGACAGTGGACCAAAAGATATGCTACATAAACTGGATTTTTGTCAAAAGCCTTGCATTAAATCGTCTGTGATGGAAAGAGCTGCTTATGATTTTGAAGGGGTGGGACAAGGAAGGGGAGAAACTGATAAAGAGTAGGGTATTTCTATAACAGATTTTATTCAGTCTTTTATTTCCTAAGATTTTGTTGTTGTAACTTAAGGTATCTTGCTACAGTAGACAGTTAGAATGGGGGAATAGCATATTTTAAGACTGTCATTAGTTCAGCAATAGTAGCTCTGATATAGCACCAAGAAGAATGTAAACTACTTTGACAATTGGCTGGGTGGGGTGGGGGTGTTTGGTTACTTGTGATAGGTAAAAGATTAAAACAGCTTAATTTTGTACAGGTACATATATTTGGCATTTATGTAAAATTTCTTTCAAGAAGACTTGCTATGTGCTCTCTTTAGTTTGGTTTTATTTTGTAAAAAGATGTTGAGAATATCCCACCCCCGGAGGTGGGAGAGTTTGGTATTTAACAACCCCTTTTAAAAGACTACCAACTCACTAATATGAAATACAGGGGTGTGGCTGTATGCTGCCTCCCCTAGCATAGGGGAACTTGTTCACATAATTCATTTTTCTATGCCAAGTTACCTTTGTGAAAATAAAGGTTCTAATTGGGACTTAGGGCAACCTGTAGTGAAATACCTTAAGCTGTTTAACTGTAAGGTGTGGAATAGGAGTCACTCAGTGGATTGGTTGTATGTTGTGGGCTACCTAAGTCTGCATTTGTTACTGTGCTAATAAAAATATGTACAAAACTCCCACCTCTATCCTTGTTGAATTAGCTCTAACCACATTCTGGAAAAACTCTTGTATAGCTTGTTCTTATAATAGCTTTGTGAATACAATAAAACTCCAGATAACGCTAAAACTTGGTTCCACAAATCTTGGTGTTATCCGATTTTTAGTGTTACCCGTTCCATGTTAAAATCCTATGGGATGGATTGGATAACGTTAAAGCTCCATATACATCAGGGGTGGCCAACTGTAGATCTCCAGCTGTTCTTGGGCTTCAATTCCCAGAAGCCCAAGTCAGCACTCCTGCTGATCAGGGCTTCTGGGAATTGAAGTCCAAGAACATCTGGAGATCTACAGTTGGCCACCCCTGATATACATTGTAACCGCACAGGCTTTAGCGGTTGTTATCTGATGCATCCCATAGGACCTTAACGTTATTCGATCAAATTCTCCTCCCCAGATTACTTAATGTTATGCGATTTTAGCGTTATCCGATCCAATCGTTATCCGGTGTTTTACTGTACTGTGTTATCTACCGCGGCACATATTGACACTTCCTTAGGCTGTGACTATGGGGTCAAACACTGCAGGTGTAAAATGGATGAATTCACTTGTGGTGTTGTTGTTTTTTAAACTGGTCACATAACACAAAGATAATTCAAATCAATCTGGCCCATTTTCCTCCCAACATGGAAGTGTTTTGTTGTTGATTTTTTTTTTTTTTGCTGCACCAGGCTCCTATTCCCCCCCCCAAAAAAAAATAAAAATAAAAAAATAAAATAAAGCCACAACTGGATGTATCTGAATGGCTGTTTCCCCATGTAATCACTTGTTTCATTCTCCAAACGAAGTGGTCGTGACTGTGAGTGGATGTTGCAAGCCATTCCACAGGGGGATGGGGTTAATAGGGAGTCAAATGAGCCAACTGGCCTGAGTGACCGTCTGGCCCAGACCCCATACTTACCCTGCCAGCCAGGTCTTTACACCCTTTCTAAAGGGCAGCAACTCCATCTGGAGACGCAATTCTGTTGGCAGAAGGTTCCATAGGGCCGGAGCGGACACAGAGAAGGTCCTTCTTCTAGTGCTAGAGAGGTGCGTCACTCTAGCTGATGGCACCACCAAAGAGCTACTCTGGTCCGCTCTGGTGGGACAGACAGATACCAAAGTTACAGGTAAGTAACCCGTTCTTTTGCTCCTTTTTTTAAAATTGCTGCTAGGAGAAATCACATGATTCATAGTGTTGAAATCACAAGTTCAGATACTGTATATAAATGAGGCTCATTGCAAGGGTAGACTCAGTGGTGGGAAGTCAAATTTTTTACTACCCCACCGTGATGTCCTCACAGTGTGGGCGGAGCTAACATCATGATCTCATGATGTCATGGGCGGGGCTAAGGAAAAAATAAATACAAAATAAAAATAAAATAAAAATAAGCACACACACACACACCTCTCACAAACACACGCACCCCTTGGAATGCATGTGTAGTGGGGGGACCAGTGAAAAGGTAAGCCCTGAAGGTGGTTCCCCCCCCCAAAAAAAAAAAAAAGCTGCTACCGGTTCTCCGGAACGCTGGGAAAGGTTGCTACCGGTTCTGGCGAGCTGGTGAGAACCTGTAACATCCCATCACTGGGTAGACTGACAGTCTCCATAGAAGATACTGTTTATTGCTCTAGAAATATACATTGAATCTATAGCAAGGTCATGTATTTTCCAGTTTTCCCTGGCTTTTCAACTACTCAGAAACCAAAGGAGATTTCTAGATTTGGAATGCAAGACACGAAATCGGGTGTTTACCCACACTTAAGTGTTTCAGGGGATTCCAAAGGAAGAAGATAAAATGGAACACTTAAGAGAGGAAAAGGAATCAACCCTTTCAGAAGAGATCTAGCTCTCATCGTTATTCCCTTTGGTCTTCCGCCCAGGCAAAGGGAATGCTGGTTTGTTCTGGGGCTGAGAGAGTTTGCTTGCTAATAAGATAAAGGGCTCCACCAGGGTGTTCCCATCAGTTGTCATGACTTCCCACAGCTTTACTTTCTCCACTCGGGCCCATTGCTGGGCTACTTCGGTCTCCACTTGCCTCTCTTCCATGAGATCACTTTTATTGCCTAAAACAACAATAGACCCCTGAAAGAAAGGAAACAATGGATCAGAACCAGGGGATCTGGGCAGTTCAATGATAAAATGCATGTTTCCTTCCAACCCCAAGATGTCCAGTAATGCCGGGGGGGGGGGGAACCTTTTTTGCACCACGGACCAGTTTCATGCTGAACATCCCCCCCCCATGGACCAGTAAAGGGGGGATTGGATGGTGCATGGACAGGGGGTGGAGCCCTGCCATAGTTAAGCAATGTGGAGAAGGGGCCCGACCACCTGCCTAGCTGTGGCAGAACATGTTGAGGGCAGAAGGAGTCCCCAAATTTTTTGGGCCATGGGCCAGTCATGTGGTTCAGGGAGCCCAAACTACGGCCCGGGGGCCAGCCCTGCCCCTGGTGCCAATTCATTCAGCCCACAAAGCCCTCATCGCTCGTGGAAAGGGAAGTAAAAGGCACCTGTACAGGCTCATTTTACTTCCGCTTCCAGGAGTGACAAGGGCTTCATGGGCTGGGTGAATTGGCATCAAGGGCCGGCCGCGGCCCCCAGGCTGTAGTTTGGGCACCCCTGCTCTACTACAACTCTCCTCCACCCCAGCAAGATGGCCAAAAGCAACAAGTTGATGGGAGTTGGAGGTAGCATATTTGGAGGACGCCCTCTTGAGGAGAGCTGACTGAATTGCAAGATGAATCTTTGCCTGCAGTGACGTAACTGAGATTCAGATCCCTCTGTGGAAAATATACATTGGTAAATTAGGAAGCTGAATCAGCATCACTATGGCAACTGATTATGTAATCAGCTAAGGAAATAACATTACTCGTAAACAAAGGAGTTGCCATGCTTTAATAACAATCCTTTGTCCTCTTCTGCCCTTTTCCTGGTCTCATTATATTTGTTAGCGTAAAAGACAGGTACTATACATACCCTTAACCAGCAATGCACCTGAGCTACCCTTCCTAGTTCCCCTGCCCTGCTCAGTTAATCAGCAGCATTTGCCAATGTGCAGAAGAGGGTCAGGGATGGGCAAAATTTGAATTTAGCCCTCCCCAAATTCCTCTTTGCAGCTCCGGGAGCTGTTGTCCAGAAAAGTACTATTTACAAGCTGTAGAAAAGTTATGAGAGGCAAACAATGCTTTTACCATGATCATTGGGAACCCTTTTCCTGTATTATTTTACCTTTATTTAGTCATTTTTAATCAGACTGTCCAGGTTAATCTACAATGGTAATAGAGGCTCGTGATGTGTGAACCTTGGCACTCCAGGTGTTCTTGGACTTCAATTACCAGAAACCCAAGTTAGCACTCCTACTGATGAAGGCATCTGGGAACTGAAATTAAAGAACAGCTGGAGTGCCAGAGTTTTCCATCACTGGAGTAGATCATCCTGCCAGCAACTCAACACCGATTGCCAGGCAGTGGTTAATTAACCTGACAACCCTGAGGTCTAACTGTCTTGAGTGGCATAGTCCACAGGGAAGGATGATGGTCCCCAAGTGGGTTAAATCCCACTTGAATCCATCTTGATGGAGGGCAGCAGCTTCATCAATACTGGTCTGGGGCTGAGGAGGACTTTGTGTGCCAAAAGGGCTCGGGACCAGAAAATGACTTCCCAAACTGAATCAGTGATACGGGTGTCATGCTGCAATGCAGAAGGCAAATGGAAGGCCACTACATTATATTATCAGGGCAATTTTCATGGCTGAATGCCATGGTGATTGTCAATATTTGGAATTGGATACGGCACTTAAAGAAAGATGATGTCATTTTAAACTATGTTTTCCCTGTGTGCGAGGAGAAGAATGTGTTGGTCTTGCCCTTCCATCAACACTGGCAAACATATGGAAGCAAAGCTGAAGAAGGAGACCCTTATAGCCTGCACCCACCCAGTTTTAGCCAAAAGATTTTTTCCCTTGACAGGTGCCTATGTATCTTTTATTATGCTTTTGCATCATGGCATCTTACCCTCATTTCTGCACATAGATACCTTCAGATGAAATGTAGGGCTTTTTTGGTAGAAGAAGGAAACCTATGGTTTTCCAGATGATTCCTGATTCTAACTTTGATTAACCACAGGCAATGTACTCATTGCTCAATGGTCACAGGAAATGTTGTCCAATCTGTACTAGTCTTGTTTCATCTAAAACAGGGGTGCTCAACCTTTTAAAGTCACAAGCCAAGTCACGCACCCAGACAAATGAGCAGGCCGGACTGTTGGTTCCCCCCTGACGCCATAAACACTGCTGTAAAATGTGTCCATGGCTGTTATAAACATGCTTATAACAGCCGTAAATGTATTTATGACAGCCATAAATGCGTGAAAACAAGTTTACGACTGCCCCTGCCGTGATTATGGCTGTTTCTGCCACTCCCATTGCCTCCAGTGGCGGTGGCAGCAGACATGAGGTCAGTGAGCCACATGAAATGGTGCTGTGCAAGGACCATAGGCTTAGAACCCCTGAGCTAAAACCATGAATCAGTTCTGGTTACAAGAAAAATCTCTTTTGGTTTCAAAAGCAGTTCAGGGTAATAAAGACCCCAGAGAAAACTGCTTTCCACATCCATAAAAGCGTACTGAAGAGAGTAAACATTTTTTTAAAATTGGAAATGGAGGCATCAAGGTCCAGATGTGAGGTTCTTGAGCCCGGGACATCTGGAAGTTGCCCATGTCTACTCTACAAATACACAAAGCCAGAGTGAGAGTACAATGGCACAACCTCAAGGCATTCAAAATTACAGTACTGTATTCAGATTACAGGAGACTACAGCTCAGATGTTTGAGTGTTCCCCACGTTACTGAAAACAAAAACTACAGTACAGTACTTGCAAATGGAAACACCAAGAAGATAGCTTCTGATCCAACACTTGATACAGGGAGGAATCAGTGTCTCAGTCCTTCTCAGTATGACAGACTCCTTCAGAATAGCAACCTCCTCACAGATAATCTCCTCCAGAATAACAGCCTCCTCCATAGACCCTTCCCAGAGGGCCACAGTTATACCCCAGTGTTGCTGGGCAGATTCTCTAATCAGCCACAGCTGGGCTGTTACAGGAGCACATGGACCAAGCATGCACAGCCTGGCAATCAGTTTGAGGCTCTATTATGGACACCTGTGTTCAAAACACATGGAGGGCCTTAAAGTTGTACTATTCCACTGGGCAGCAATCTTTGTACAATACCCCCAAATGAAAAATGTCCTAACATGCTCCTCCTATTGTACAAGATGGATGCCACAATATACAGGTCAGAATACATAAGCAATATATACATATACACAGTTGCAGTACAACATTCTTTACAGTACACTCAGTTTCAGTATTTACAGCATCAGCTTACACTCTTCATATGCCTATTGGCACCAGGAGGAAACAGTTTATTACCTTTTCTTGCACCTTTGAAATACCTTGGTCTCCTAGACCCACACACCCTATGCCTTTCAGATTCTGGCATACACAGAGACAGGTCCTGTGGTGGGGATACTTCCCTGTCTGTCTCTGCCTGCTGTGCACCCAACTTTGCACCTGGCAATGCAGCTACCTCAGTAGGGGTTTCTGGCTTTGCTTTATCCATTAACGCCACAGTGGCCTGATATCTATCAGGTGGCCTTCTAGTCCGACTGGACCTATGAGGCAGGACTCTATCAGTGGTATCTCCCCCAGACTCCCCAGAAATGTCAGACTCCTCTGACTCACTTCTTAACTCTTCTTTAACTCCAGCTTCCCCATCAGTGGGACTCTTGCTAACAAGCTCGCTGGGTTGTAAGACAGGCTGCTCTGCCTCCTCCTCCTCAAAGAGGAGTCCAGGAATGTGGACACCTTCCACATGATCCCACCGGGAGTGCTCCAGGAACTTGGCAGTCTTACTCCTTGTAACTTGGTTGGATCCTGGCATCCAAAACCTATACTCCCTATGGTTTGCCTCATACCCTATGAAGATCAGTTTGCGAGGGCGAGGTTGCCCCGGGATGCGTACCAGGGCAGGAGAGCCAAAGACTCGAAGATAGCCCAAGTTTGGCTTCCTTCCATGCCACCTGCTTGCAGGGACGTCTCCAATCCCAGAATGATACACGTTATTCAGCAGATGGTTCGCACACTTCATAGCCTCTGCCCAGAGTGTGCGAGGGAGACCTGCATCACTTAGCATAGCCCTTATCATGGCCTGCAGAGTTTGACCTCTCCTCTCTACAGTTGAGCTATGCTGAGGTCTATGGTGGACTATCCCATGTTTAGCCAGGAAATCAGTACTGGCTTTATTTGAGAACAGTGTCCCATCAGTGATTAAGGTCTTTATCTGTGTGTTTGCCTTGTTCTGGGCGAACCTTACCCATCTGGTTAAAGTTGAGCAGATCTCACCCTTGGACTTCAACAAATACACAAACCCATATCTTGTGTGGTGATCAACAATGCTCAGGGCATACCTTGAGCCACCAGGGCTTGGGCTCATAGGACCTATTAATTCAGCAGACACCACCTCTAAGGGCTGGGTAGTACTAAAACCACCCACTCTATTAGCAGGAGTGACCTTGGACTTCTCCTCATTACAAGGTTTACAGCTCAGAAATCTGCTGCATGGTTTCACTGCTATGCCCTCAGTCAGATCAATGGTCCTTCTCAAGTCTCGGAAATTTACATGTCCCAACTGTCTGTGCATTAAGTGTATGCATTTGTCATGGGGGAGCTTGTTGCTAAAACCTTTATCATCCAGATTCGCACTCAGTGCACGAGAGCCTAACACAAACAGATCATTGTGTATCGGGACAGATAGCTCCTTATCTAGTCCCTTAATGACACATTCCTTCCCCTGGAATGTCACTGAGTAACCCATTTTCAGTAGGGTCCTAACAGACAGCAAATTATACTTCATCTCAGGGACATAAAGCATTTCTAGCTCTTCACCCAGAGCTTCACATCTTACCTGGCCTGTACCCAGTGCACGCCCCCGTGACCCATTAGCTAGCGTGACAGTCTGGTTTGTTTTGGACATGTCAGTAAACATTTTCCTATTTTTACAAATGGAAAAAGATGCACCAGAATCAATTAACCAGGTGCCAGGTTCAACATCAGTAAAAGCAGCAACAGAGAGATTAGCTTTTCTACATGTCTTGTCCTTATCTGGGCTCGACCTTGCCTTACAGAACTTGGCAATATGCCCAGACTTCTGACACCTAAAACATCTCTTTGCTACACACACAGTGGGAGGAGGGGGTGATTTGCTTCTACTACTTTCAGTATGAACTTCTGGTTTTCTGAATTCTTTCAGAGAACCCCTTAATCTGTCTTGTTCCAGTAATCGACCTTGGACCCCCTGGAAATTTAACTCACTCCTGGGCAAAATGTCCAAGGACGAAACATAACCATCAAATTCTTCCGACAAAGACGAAAGGAGAATGTATGCCTTTTGTTCTTCAGTAAAGAACAAGTTTGTTTCAGCAAGACGCTGCAGCAAATCACTAACTGAATGGAGGTGCTGAGCCATATCTCCACCAGGCTGGAGGCGTAACCTAAACAAACGTCTGGTGAGAGATATTTGGGAACCGATTGAGTCCCTTACATATAATTGCTTAAACCTCTGCCAACATGTGGCAGCTGACTTCTCCCCTCTCAGATATGTTAACTGACTCTCTGCTACAGTTAACCCAATAATTGCCAAAGCCCTTTGATTATCATACTCAAGTCTGTCCCTTTTGTCAGTGTCCTCTTCATCCAAGGCTTCTAGCTTCTGGGGATTCTCAACAATGTCCCAGAGCCCTTCCTTGCGCAGAAGCAGACTGCACTTGGTTGACCACGTCTGGTAGTTGGTGCCATCAAGCAGGGGCACCAGTGAGAGACTTGAAACAGCCATTCTTCCCTCACTTACAGACTCACAAGACATGCAGCTGGCAGGGACACTCAAAGCGAAGTGGACTTCTTCTGGACCTCTGTTGGGGCGTCTGGTTGCGTGGGGGCGATGTCCTGCAGGCGATGAGTCCTCCAGGGAACACAGCTCCTCCGAACGTTGATCAGGGCTCCACAGCTCCAGTCCAGGCACACAGCACCTCAGGGCTTGACAGGCGAAGACACACCGGTGCAGTTAGGGCGTCGGGCGTAGCTGTTAGGCGCACCCTGGGCCCATAACCCGTTATCGGATTCCCCTAGCGATATGTGTGGCTGGATAGCAGAGTAGCACTTTTAAGCTCTTACGCAGCGAAAGCCTTAGTGCAATAACACACACACATATGCCTTCAGTGGAAAGGTGCGCTTTACTTACAGTGAGGGGAAGACAGACATACACAGGACTATATACAACAGTCTCTCTCTCTCTCCAAGCCCCACTGTAGGTAGACAGCTTGGAGTCCTCTGTTGGCTCCAACTCCAGGAGCACTCAAAAAGTCCTGGTGATCCTTTAGCAGTTCTTTCTTCTCAGTTGAAGAAAAACTCTGAACACCATCACCTCCTTCAGTGTCTCAGTCCTTCTCAGTATGACAGCCTCCTTCAGAATAGCAACCTCCTCACAGATAATCTCCTCCAGAATAACAGCCTCCTCCAGTATGAAAGCCTCCTCCATAGACCCTTCCCAGAGGGCCACAGTTATACCCCAGTGTTGCTGGGCAGATTCTCTAATCAGCCACAGCTGGGCTGTTACAGGAGCACATGGACCAAGCATGCACAGCCTGGCAATCAGTTTGAGGCTCTATTATGGACACCTGTGTTCAAAACACATGGAGGGCCTTAAAGTTGTACTATTCCACTGGGCAGCAATCTTTGTACAATACTCCCAAAATGAAAAATGTCCTAACAGTTAACCCCTGTGCCACACTACACTCGAGTGTAAGGAAGCCCTTGTCATGATCCCATTCTAGCCAAGATTTTGGAGTGGCAGCTCTTTGCTGTAATATCAATTCTAGTGGTCAGGACAAGTCCTGCAATCCTTTACCATTAAGCCAATGTGGCAGGGCTGATGGAAGACATGGGCCAAAATATCTGAAGCCACATTGGTCCCCTTTGCCACCACATACTAAGCAGGGAGGGAAAACAGTGAGGTAGAAGGCCTCACATAAAGCATGCCAAGAATCTATGTTCTTCTTCTTGCAAGCTCACAAGACGCACACAAAGCCAAACATCAATTGAGTCTTACATAATAAGATGTAACTATTACATTGCACATAGTGGAAAAACAGCAAAGGTCTTCTCCTATTGCATTGATCAATGCAACTAGGAAGCCCAGCTATTACATAAGAAGCTGCTCTGACAAAGGCAAACATTACATAATTGCAGTTACATGTGCACTTCTTTTAAACAGCCCCACATGTGTGCTTTCTTTTTAGTTAGAGGCACTTAGTTAAAGATATCCATTAGGGATAAACATATTCTCTTACAGTATATGTGGACAAAAAATTATTGCAAGAAGTAACAAAGTGCTCAGTGACACGTTCAGCCTGCTGAGCCACAGACGTTCTACTAAGCAAAGAATGAAGCTATTTCAAGGGAAAAGATCTGATTCAGAAGCCACTGTGAAACATATCCAGTTACATTCCCCTAATTTCCTCCTATATGCATTCCCTTATCACAACATTTAGCATTACTGCACTGTTGTAATTTCTACTCCATCCATCCTTTCTGAAGAAAGATTCAAGAAAGCTAAACAGAATCCATTAAACAATAATCAGCCAAATGTGTATTAAAGGTAAATGTCGCCCATGCTCAAAAGCCAGTTGTATCCAACTCTAGGGTTTAGTGCTCATCTCTGTTCATAGCCAAAGAGCCAGCGCTGTCTGCATCTGCAGACATTTCTGTGGACATGCTGCAGGCATGACTAGACACTGGAGTGCATAGAATACTGTTTACCTTCCCACCAAAGTGGTACCTATTTATCTACTTGTAATTTCTTGCTTTCGAACTGCTAGGTTGGCAGGAGCTGGAACACAGATGGAAGCTCACTCCATCATGTAGCAAACAGGTCTTGAACTGCCAACCTTCCAGTCATCAAGTCCAGCATCTTAACCAAACTCACTTAATCCTACAGCACAGAGCATACAGCTTCTTTCTTATATCTCACAAATTGTTTTGATTTAATCTGGGCCAGTGCTGAATTCCCTTCTACATGCAAAACTATATAGTCTGGAGTGTGATAAGTAGTTTAGAAAACTGACTCTAATTTTCTTGCATTTTCTAAATATGATTGCAGATGCAAGTGAAGAAAGAAAGGGATTACCTCTTTTTTGTCTTTAAATTTGTCAATCTCCTTCTTGAGAAAGTCAACCATCTCAAAGGACTCCAGGCTATTTACAGCATATACCAGAACAAAACCATCTGCAATGGAAAAGTAGTGCTTGGGGAATTCCTCTTTTTCTTGTATCCCTTTGGTGTCATAGAGACGCAACTGTTCCTTTACACCTCGATCTGTGTCAACTACAGCCACATATACATCTTCTATGGTTGCATAGCATTCTGCACCTGTTATTTTTGGAAGGAAAAAAATCCCTAAAGTATTAAAATAATAAAAAACAAATTTTCTGCATCAATTGGGTTTTTGCTTTCTTGTACGTACAATTAACTGTCTTAATGATAAACAATCTACATGGATTTTGACTCCCTTTCCCCCATTTACCAGATCCTGTTTTTCCTAGTGTTCTATGGTCTGAACAGGCCTTCATGGGTCTTATTTTATTTTCCACTATATGTACTTGTTGGTTGGTTGATTCACATTTTAATATTGCTACAGCTTATTACCTAAAAATGCACAACTCTAGGTTTGAGAAAAGCCAAAACAAAAGGTAATGATAAAAAGTACAAAGTTCAACAAGAAGAACACCATTTGGATACCAGGGAAACTTCTTTACAACCCAGATACGGTGTGTGTTATCATTTCAGAGATTATTTTGGGTTGAAAGGATTTTTAGGGGATATCCGAATGAGGCTCCTTTCATGTCCCCAAGTCAGGGGCAGGGGGCGGCTCGCCCCGGGTGGCACTTTTTGGGCTACAGGTGTTCTTGGACTACAATTCCCAGAAGCCCTAGCGGGAGCAGGCACCAGCGTCCACCAGGGGGTGGCAAATTTGGCTTATGCCCCAGGCGGCTGAAATAAATGCTACACTACTGCCCCAAGTGCAGCTCTCGGGTATCAAACCCCATCCTTCTAGTCTCCAGCTCAGCGACTAAACCACTAAGCCACCAGGGGTGCAGATATTAAGGTAGATGAACAAATGCAGCATCTGGAACAACTCTTACTTTTAAGAATTCATATTAAGTTTTTAAGGAGTAATGAACATCCTTCTTCCAGTGGAGACCAATACATCAACTTCTTAATTAATGTATCCCCCAAGATTTGAGCTCTGGTCCTCTTGAACTGCTATGCAAAGACAATGAGAAAAACACTTTGCACTGCCCTCAGGCTCCAGTGAAAAGACTCTTTGCTCTCCACCTCATTACATGGTATCAGTAAAAAGACTCCCCTGTGCTGTTAGATGGTCCCAGGCTCTGGAAGGCTCTTTTAGAAACAGAACACCAACACATGTAGCCAGTGTTAATAATTTGTAAAACAAACAACAGGTAGTCATTTCCCAAACTATGTTCCACAGAACACTGGTGGACTTCAGTTCCCAGAAGCCTAAGTCAGTGCATTGGCTGATCAGTGCTCTGTGGAATTGAAGTCCAAAAACCAAACAGTGGGAAACACTTAATCTATGATTAGATTGCTACTTATTAGCTCTTTCTTCTCCTGCTTATTTTCTCTTTCTTCTCCTTTCTAGCTAGAAAGGATTCAATTGACCCACATGGAGTTTCTCCTATAACAGCTACACACACTGAAACCAGTTTAGAGGTTTTTGTAACCAGTTTAGGACTCTCTTTGCTGCTCTACCCAGTAAAGGTACATTTCCTAGTTTTAAACTAATTATGAGTACTGGATCTGATATGTACCATCAAGTCACACCTGTCGCGAAGCAACCTTACTCGGGTTTCCAAGATATGTGAGAGAAAACAAAACAGCAAAAAAGAAGGCAAAAAACATTGTGACACCTTGAAGACTAATCGCTGTACTGTATTTAAATATGAGCTTTGTGGACCAAATCCACTTCATGAAAGCTCACATTTAAATACAGCAATTAGTCTTTAAGGTGCCACACCATTTTTTGTCTTTCTTCTTTTTTGCTCCTTTGCCTTGTTTATTCTTTGATATGTTGCACAGGCTAACACAGCTGCCACTTCAAACAAGACATGCGAGACATTTAAAGAGTGGTTTTATCAATGCTACCCCCAGTGAATTTCCATGGTTGAATACGGATTTGAACCCAGATGTACTGAGTCATAGTCAGTGGTGGGCAGCCAAAAAATTTTACTACCACACTGTGGACGGAGCCAACATCATGGGCAGAGCCAACATCATGACATCATCGATGGAGCCGATGTCATGGATGGAGCCAATGATGTGGGCGGAACCAATGTAAAAACCCATAAAAATAAGTACACATAAAAATACAAATTAAATAGACATAACATTACAAGAAAATACACATAAAATACACATTAAAACAAATTCACATTAAATAGACATAAAAGCACATAAGATACAAATTAAATATACATAAAACACAAAAATACACATTAAAAATAAATACACATTAAATACACATAAAACACGCATTAAAAATAAATACACATTAAAATACACACACACACCCGACACCAAAGGTGAGTTACTTACCCTGGGGAGCAGGCTCTAGGGAGCTTCAGGCTAGCAGCTTCTCTTCCTCCTCCCCGCTTGGGAGGACAACAAGGAGGCTGTGCATGCGCACCAAGCGCTGTAGGCATGCATGCACACCAAGCGCTTGGCGCATGCGCAGTGGGGGAACAGGTGAAAAGGTAAGCCCCCAAGGTGGTTCCCCCCACTGTTCTCCAGGACACTGGGAAAAGTTACTACCGGTTCTGGCGAACTGGTGCGAACCTGTTGCTACCCATCACTGATAGTCCACAACACCACATGGGTTCTCTATCATATCCATTATGCTCTGCTAGCACAAATACCAAGTATTCTTATAAATTAAGCTATTCAGAATCAGGAGTAAAGAATTTGCCCTCCTCCAACCATACCCAATTCTCTCTCACGAGTGAACTGCACTTCACTTTGTTCACTATGCAACAATATTCAATGTAAAAATAATCTCATAG
The DNA here is from genome assembly GCA_030440675.1 of Furcifer pardalis. Taxonomy (NCBI): domain Eukaryota; kingdom Metazoa; phylum Chordata; class Lepidosauria; order Squamata; family Chamaeleonidae; genus Furcifer; species Furcifer pardalis. The sequence goes on along the minus strand of CP126897.1, from coordinate 70,439,150 downwards.
GTACTGCTGCTATGATACCACATCTATCAGATTGGATTATTTTATTAAAGTAGATGTTTGTTTTATTGGCTTTTTCAGAAACCAAAAAATAACTTGTATCTCTTACCGACGCTGTGATTACCATAGAGAACCTGTTCCAAAATGGCTGTCTTCCCCACCGAAGCCATTCCACAAACTACCACTTTGTAACCTTTCCCCATTTTCGTTCAGGTTGTTTGAGTGGACCAAGGAAATCCTCTCAAAATGTTACGGAAACTGAAACATTTGCAAATATTATTAGTGAAAGGTCAAAATGAAAAGATATGACATTAGTAAAGTCCAGAACTATTATTCTACCTGTAATACATTTTACTATAAGCTATTAATTTGGATTTAATTAATGTTTCTCTATTATCAGAAGGTTTCTGTCTGCAGAGTAGAAATTGGGCAATTCCTGTTCTTCTACAATTAATACACTGCTACACCTGACTTAATAGTGCTGCCAGCACAAAATAGTAACAGCACTTCAGTTTCAGATAGAAGACTTTCTTTTGGATAGATCCAGATAGTTTTTTTTTTCATAAATAAAGCATCTACAACACCAATAAGATGTTTTATTTATATAAAACACAGATTATGTACAAATGACACCACCATCAAAAGGAAGATCTGAACTGCAAACGTTTCATATAATGAACAACAAAGACACTTTAGACACACCAAGCCTGAGGAACTCAGTTCTCTCAGTGAGTCTGAGAGTGTAAGTAAACAGATTACAATATAATATATACATTCTCAACACTAAATCTCTTTAGTCTTTAAAGTGTGGCAAACAAAGTCTTTGATTTCCATTCATAGTAGCAACAGCAATTACACTTCTATACTGCCCCATAGTACCTTAGTTAGAGCATTCTCTGGGCAGTTCTAGAAACATTGCAATACAGTCAAACCTTGCATAAAGAGCACTTCGCTTAAAGAGTAACTCGCTTAAAGAGCAGAATTTTCTCTGAATGTTCGCTTCGCTTAACAAATAAAACCAACCAAAAACTCGCTTAACAAATAAATCAGGGTTCGCAATCCCCCCCACACACACACAATTGGTCAGTTACAGTGGTGTTTCTCTTAAAGAGCAATCCTGTGGGACGCATTATGCTCTTTAAGCGAGGTACAACTGTAATAGAATTCCTTTGGGTGTTGAGATATATATTCCCATACACTCAATTTTATAAATGATTACAGTGTAGTCCTATAAATCTTCTTCAACTTCCATATACTGTACTGTACTTTCATGGGAGTTCAAACAGAAATGTCTAAAGGATTACACCACAATTACTTATAATCTCTCTTATTATTCTCCCCCCCCCCTCATCATTTAGCATGAGACAACAAACCTGCTTCTTCCATAATATCAAATATAATTACAAATCTCTCTTCACCCATACCAAATACAGAACATTAAAACGATTTAAAAACCAACCTTTTTACCTCTTCTACAGAAAGCTAATGTATGGGCTAGATTGCCATTTGCCTTGGTTGAAGCCTATCTTGATAAAATAAGCTCTCAATGTATATTCACTATAAAGCTCATGTGAGTCAATTCCTGTACTGTATATTATCAACAGAACCTACTTCCAAGGGCTCTTGTGGGAATAAATGGGACAACCTTTCCTTAGATTAAGGCCAGTTACACGTGTATTAAATATCTAATCCTCAAACACTCTACTTTCAGCTACAAAACCAGAACAGGTGACTCCTCTTATTCAGTTTCCACGTCCTTTTAACTTTCAAAGAGCATCCATTCTGGGGAGTGAGGATTTTTTTATCGTAATTTGAAACGAGACACGTCACCTGTTTCCAACGCTCACTTCCTAACTATAGAATGTGTTTTAAAAAAGTAAAAACAAGACTGACTCTGAGCATGTCCAGAGTGTAATCGGTGCCCCTTTTTCACGTTAAAAAAAGGTCATATTAAAAACCAGTCGATCTCCACGACGAAAGAGAAATGCAAACAACCCAGATTACGGGGAAATTTAAAGCAAGGTTTTATTTATTTCAATAGTAAACATGAAAGGAAAAAAGGGGTGGGTGGGTTAAACAGTGTTTCCCAAATACTGGTGTTTGGACTTCAATTCCCAGAAGCCTGAGTCATTTCCCCAAAGCACTGATCAGCCAATGTACTGACTTAGGCTTCTGGGAATTGAAGTCCACCTGTGGGCTGTGTACCCCTGGTTGGGAACCACTGGGTTAAAATCATTTCAACGTTCTTTCTTCCTCTTTCGGATGCACGTAAACTACATTTCCCAGCAGGCCATGCGGTCGGCTTTTCTTTCCTTCTGTCTTTCGCCGCCCCGCCTCTCTCGCAAAGCATTGTGGGAAGGAAAGATCTTTCTTTCCGGCTCCGGGCGCCGCTAGGTAAGGATCTCTCTTTGGGGGGTTTGTGGCCTAGTTTTTAATCCGTTGCCATCGTCAATCTAGGAGGCCTCCGGGGGTCTCGCTGGGGCCGTTTCCTCACGGCAGGGATGAGGGGGGAGAGACGGGCTGGGTGTTCTGGGGTGGAAAGAGAACCGAAGACGTTTAGTTCTGGAGCGGTTTGGGTGGCGCGCGTCTTGGGCCCTCTCTTACCAGGCCAAGCGGCCTAACAGAAGGGTTGAAGGGAAATTAGTGAGGGGGAGGCAGGGAGAATACGGTATCGACGCTTTCCTACTACCACGGAGGGCCCGTAAAAATCCCCAGCTCGCGGCTTACCGTAATTCTCAGTTGAGCGGCCCCTAACTCAGTGGTAGCACAAATGTCAGGGAAATGTCAGGTATCAATCTAGCGTCTTCGCAGATAATGGGAAAGGCTCCCTAGAGCAGAGATGCCCAAACTACAGCCCACGGGCCAGATCTGACCTCTTGACACCAACTCATCCGGCCACGCTGCCCTCGTTGCTCCCAAAAGTCCATACTGGGCACATTTTACTTCCACTTCTGGGAGCGATGAGGCCATTTATCTGGCCCACAGGCTGTAGTTTGGGCATCCCTGGTTTAAGCAGAGAAAATGAAAGGTTAAAATCGTTCTGTTGCAAAACAGATTGCAAGGGGCGTTTTGCTTCCAGTGGGAGAAACCATGCGCCTGGCCCGCTGAACCATTTATTTTATTTATTTATTTATTGCATTTGTTACCCCGCCCCAATCGGGAGAACCCGACTCTGAGCGGCTTACATAAAAAAAAAGCATAAAACAATCTATGTCACCAGCCCCACGGCCTGAAAAGTTTGGGTACTTCCCCTAGAGCAGGGTTCCTCAAACTTGGCTCTCCAGGTGTTCTTGGACTTCAATTCCCAGAAGCCCAAGTCAGAACATCGCGTGATCAGGGCTTCTGGGAATTGAAGTCTTAAGAACATCTGGAGAGGCAAGTTTGAGGAACTCTGCCCTAGAGAGCTGATAGTCAAAGTAGATAAAAATTTGAAGTAGTAGCTGGATTTCAAGCATATCAGAATAAACAAAAGTTGTGGCACCGTCAGGTACAAGGTGGCCAGCCATGGTATGGCTGTGTACCTGATGTGTACAAATTGATGCCATGAGGTCTCACTCTTATGTCTGATGAGGTGGACTTGATCCATCATAGCTGACATTTAAATACAGGAGTTAGTCTTTAAGGTGCCACACCTTTTTTAAAGTCTTGTTTACTCACAAAATAGATTGCTTGTCAGTTTTTGTTTCGTGTCCAGATCAAACTGGACTGGCAAAACAAAGCCACCTTCTTGGTTTTGTTGTTGGCCAAACCTAAATCTCCATCCGTACATGTTTTCAGCAGTAATTGGCAGGCCAACAAATGAGCTACATTCTGTGTATCTCCACATTCACACACCGTGTTGTTGTCAATCAGCCCCCACTTGAGCATGTTGGTCTTGCATTTAGGGACTCCAACCCTCAGCCTATTCAGGACCTCACATAGGGGAGATTGAGTTCCTCAGCTTTATCCTCTAATGTTATTCCTTGTTCAAGGAGTTCTTTCCACCACCTTCTAATTTGCTTTTGCGTGCTCTCAAGAATATTTGTTCTTGGCATAAAGCTTGCCAGTTGAAAAATAATTTGATTTGGTGTATAGTGAGTTTCCCTATTTCATGTGGAAACTAGGGTTGTATGTTTATCTTCTAAAGGTGTATTAACTTTTAGGAAGCAAGTGTAGTAAGAGTTTCAGCAGTTCGGTTCAGCAGTTGTGATGGGCCCCAATAGTTTGTAAACTTGAATCTTGGGTTTACAATAAGACTCAAGTAGCATGTGATTTCCTATACTGTCTCACCACATTAGAAGCTGGGTTGGGGGGGGGGTGAGAAATGCAGCAATGAAGTAAAATGTGACTGTTTCGGAATGCCATGTATTTTATGAGTGTTACTACAATACTGCATAACTAGCTTTCTGGAGAAATAAAACTGTGCAGACCCTAAAATGGGGAGTTTGATGGAGTTTTCATATTTATGTTCTTTAGATTTAAAATGACAGCTTTTTTCTGAGCTAGTAAATATTGGCTCACCTGTATGTATGCATTCCCTACTCAAGTCATTTATGAAGAATGAGGTGTCCGAAATCACAGTAGTGGATCTGTTTGACAGTTTGAAAGAGTGTTTATCAGTAGTATATGAAAGCGGTGGAGGAAGAATTTGTGAATTGTCCTTTCCTGTTAACAATCATACTGCACTGTTAGTAGAAACACCTTTTGTGGAAGCTAATATTAATATTTGTATAAAGAAAATCCATGTATCTTTAATATTTTTTCACCAGTTAAGCCAGGATGGGTGCTTATAAGTACATCCAGGAATTATGGAGGAAGAAACAATCAGATGTGATGCGTTTCCTCTTGCGTGTTCGCTGCTGGCAGTATCGCCAAATATCTTCTCTTCATCGAGCTCCACGTCCCACTAGACCAGACAAAGCTCGCAGACTGGGATATAAAGCTAAGCAAGGTACGTACTTTTAACTTCAGTAATGTAGTTAAACTTGAAAACCGAAACGGTGCATCCAAGGAAGTCTCCTGCAGCCCACAAATACAAAATAAAGTTTTTTAGTTATGTCATGCCATAGGATTCATTTTCCTTGTTTGTTTTTGATGCAACAGAGAAACATAGCTCTCCTCCAGCACACTTTTTTGGTAAATGTAGATTTGGCCTGCTTATTTGTTTCTGTTTAGCACACATATTCCTCATATTACTGAGCCTGCATACAGAATATGTAAAACTTTCTGCTGCTTTGTTGCACTTGTCAACTTAGCAAGCATAAAATTGGTGTAGTTTAATATTGGTGCACTCACACTAGGCAGATTAAAGTGCGTTAGGTGTGAGATGTCAAGATATTTGACTAGAATGGAGTGGCTGTGAAGGCGCATCTTGATAATATCCTCAAGGCTGCGGCAGTCCATTGAAATCCAGATGTTGAATCCTGCATGTCTCATTTCGTGTGTCCCACAGGGGATGATCATAGCTTATGGGTCACTTCATGGCAAACTGGGATCCACCTTAAACAAATTCATGCCAATGACATTTTTCCTGCTTCAGGGGGGAAATGCATTATCAATGACAAGATTATTCATAGTGGTAAAAAGCAATTGCTGTTCAGCTGTATTTCTTTGGTGGCTTGATACATGTGTGCTTATATCTTAGGTTACGTCATTTATCGTATTCGTGTTCGCCGTGGTGGCCGGAAGCGCCCAGTCCCCAAGGGTGCTACTTATGGTAAACCTGTGCATCATGGTGTTAACCAGCTGAAATTTGCCCGGAGTCTCCAGTCAGTAGCAGAGGTGAGTTCCACTTGTGAGTCTTATCAGCCATTGCAATGCTTGTTGTTCTTGAATAGCTTGAAATAATTATTACTCATACTGTGAAATTTCTGGAAGTCTTTGCTGAAAATGGGTGTAGGATGTTTTTGTTTTCTTGATTTGTGGTTATCTAGCTCTTAGTGGTTAAGATGCTGAACTTGATGACTGAAAGGTCGGCAGGTCAGCGGTTCAAGACTCCAGTACTGCACGATGGAGTGAGCGTCTGTCTCTGTCCTAGCAATTCGAAAGCAAGAAATTGCACGTAGATAAATAGGTACCACTTAGGTGGGAAGGTAAACAGCGTTCTGTGCATGTCTAGTTATGCCTGCCACATGTCCACGGAAACATCTGTAGACACAGACAACACTGGCCTTTAGGCTATAAAGAGATGAGCACTGAACAATAGAGTTAGATACAACTGACTTTCAAGCAAGGGTGACATCTCTTTTAACTTGCAAGACTAGAAGAGTAGTGCTTTCTGTAACTCAACTGAATGTTAGTAAATCTTTGGAAAAGAGTGACAGCGAAGCAATTTAAGTGACATACTTTTGAACATTGAGTGCTCTGGTTAATCTGGTTAATGTATATTAGATTTTTAATTAACTTCTAGGGGCAATATGAGAATATTTTACTTGGAAGGATTTGGTCATATGTAGATTCTTTAACTTCTAATATTTGGAGAGAAAAATAATTTTTTAATGTATAATTGAACATGTAAGGAAGCATGAAAGCAATTTTGGGGAAATGTTCAGTTAATTAGTATACAATCTTAGAATAGGAAAGTATTCTTCTGTGTCTAGGCCAGACGTGAAACTTGCAAAATGAAGTAGGATAATGGGAGAGAGATCAGTTAGTTCACACGTGCGTTGTCTACTAGAAGCGGATGCATTTGCGCATGTGCAAGCGCATCTGCACCAAACCCGGATGTGACTGCAGATGCGTTTGGACGTGTCTGAGCACATTGTGCCAAACCAAGATGTGAATACAGATGCGCAAATGCATCTACTTCTGGGATCAGCGAGAGGCAGATAGAATGGCATCTGGCCAGATCTGGCCTGCGGGTCATAGTTTGGGCACCCCTGCACTAGAGGCTTAAAAAAATTAAAGTTTTTCATTCCAATTTCTGTAAAGAATAATGTTTCTCCATGGATGAGTCTTTGATAACCTTTTGTTGAACCTCCTTTTTTAATATCAGGTATATTATTGTTGGATATCGGGTATATTTGCTTTGTCCCTGTCAGCTGTTCCATACTCCCAGTTGTTCATACTATGTATTTCTTACAGAAGCTCTTTTCCCCCCCATCTAGGAACGTGCTGGCCGCCACTGTGGAGCCCTGAGAGTGCTGAATTCTTACTGGGTGGGAGAAGACTCCACATACAAGTTCTTTGAGGTTATCCTAATCGATCCTTTCCACAAGGCAGTCAGGCGTAATCCAGATACCCAATGGATTACAAAGCCGGTTCACAAACACAGAGAGATGCGTGGGCTGACCTCTGCGGGCAGGAAGAGCCGTGGTCTTGGCAAGGGCCACAAATTCCACCACACAATCGGTGGCTCACGCCGTGCTGCTTGGAGGCGACGCAACACCCTGCAGCTCCATCGTTACCGCTGAAGTTTTTTGCTTGCAAATTTCTAACTATAATAAAATCAGACAGATAGGTTTATATTGTCTTGTGTATTTATTGAGGAAAATTTGATACCCCTCCAGAATCAGCAGCCTTTTGACTGCACATAACATTCTTTCCTTGTGGACAAAAAAGAGTTCTCACAATAGTGTTAGAAATAAAAACTCACAATGTTGACAGTTTACTCTTTTTAAGAATAGTTTGGATTAGCCTAGTACAGTGATGGTGAACCTTTTAGAGAGAGAGTGCCCAAACAGAGGGGCGGGGTGAACTCTGTACTGGGGGAAGGAAGTGCTCCTATTGGGCAAAGGGGAAGGGTGAACTGCTGGGGTGACAGCCTGCATGCCCACCTAGGACTGTGAGTACAGTAAAACCTCATATAACGCTAAAACCTGGTTCCACAAGTCTTCGTGTTATATGATTTTTCGTGTTATCTGATCCTCTATGGGATCCATAGAGATACATTGTAACCACACAGGCTTTCGCGGTTGTTATCTGAAGCATCCCATAGGATCTTAATGTTATCTGATGCAATTCTTCCCCCCAGATTCCTTGATGTTATGCGATTTTCGTGTTATTCGATACTAATGTTATATGAGGTATTACTGTACTACCTCTGACATGCATGCCATAGGTTTGCCACCACTGGCCTAGTATAACAAGCACTCCAGTACCAAAAGCTCTCAGTGTGCTAATTGGTCAAGAACAACAAAAGTATAGCATCAAAAGAATTCATATATACAATGAGATTGCACCATTTGTACAACTGCTGCAGCTGTACAAATGGAGTCAGATTTTTATCATGGAGATCACTTCAAGGCAGTTGTGCAGAAGATAGAATGTCAGCATTATGCTGGCTGAACTTTCCACTCTGGAAAATGTCCTTTAAAACACATCTGTGGTTAGCGGAAGATCATTAAAAACCCCATAGCAATCTGGACAATTTATGAGAATAAAAACGTAATATGTGTTGGTGCAAAATGTTTCATAAAAGCACAAGGTGCTTTGAAACAAGTACATGGAAAATAGTAAAGCAGCATCTGACTTAAAATCTCTGCATATACAGTATGTTAATGTTTCTGAAGTTACATGGCATGAAAGACAATATTGACTGAATTGCACTGTTCTCTTCAAAATCTCCATGATAATTGGTTTATAGTTTACAGCCCATTTTTGCACACAATAAATTTTCTAAAATGTGTTATGTCCTGACAAGTTGCTTCTGATATGGTGACCCTGTGAATTCTTTTTTGTCTAGGTCAGACTTTAAACTGCCGAAATTAAACCGCCTTTTTGTGAATTCATTCTGGAACAACAAGGTTGCTGTTGCCTGGGTTACACCCAATTGTGGTTCAAAAACACCACAATCTTCGAGGAGGCTCTTTCTGTCTAACCTGCCTTATGAGTGAGCCATCTGCAAAATGTCCTTTCCTCAGTAGTTCTGCTCACCTGTTGTAAACTCAAGCCTGGGGTTTCTTAGGAAGTCAATTCATCTCATAGTTGGTCTCTTTTTTTTCTGCTGCCTGTAACATTTACCAGTGTTACTGTCTTTTCCTGAGAGTTTATCCTCATGATGTGCCCAAAGTAGGACTGCTTCAACTTAATTGTTTTTGTTTCCAGAAATTGGGTTTGAATTTCTCTTGTATCCACTTGTTCATCTCTGGCAGATTAATTTAAAAATAAATCTGGGGTTTAACAAAACCAACCAGTCACTTATGAAATTCAAACCTGCTTATAGCTGGAATCCAACCAATTTGCTGCCAGATCTTCATTAGTTTTCATATTAAGTTGATGGATAATTCTCACCATAAAGGGCTTGCCTTAGTGAAGGTAAAGGTCGCCCTTGCTCAAAAACCAGTTGTATCCAACTAGGGCTCAGTGCTCAGCTCTGTTTATAGCCAAAAAGCCAGCACTCTGCATGTTTCTGTGGACCTGTGGCAGGCTTGACTAGATACGAGTGCACGGAAGGCTGTTTACCTTCCCACCAAAGTGGTACCTATTTATGTGCAATTTCTTGAACGGCTAGGTTGACAGGAGCTGGGACAGAGACAGAAGCTCACTCCATGCAGCATTCCAGTCTCGAACTGTTGACCTGCCGACCTTCCAGTTGTCAAGTTCAGTGGCTTAACCACTAAGCCACCGCAATCCCTTGCTGCCTTATCTTACGTAGCAACAAAATACAATAGGTTTTTCATTTTCCTGTCATAAAAGTGCATAACAAGCTGCAGCTTTTGGACTGGTTAAGTGATTTGGGGGCAAAATATTTAAGAGCTATGAATGTTACCAACAAATGATCAAAAATCTAAACCCAGTTGCTGATTCCACTTACAATAGAATCTTGAGTCAATAAAGCTATTGATTTGGTGGTTCTTCTGTTGATGAGACTTCCAGTTGGATATAAACTTGATTTGTTGACTAGTAAAATGTATAGCTTTCCTACATAATTTGCCAACCTTGTGTTGATTAAATGGGCCTACTTTATTTAACTCAAAAACTCTCAAGTCAGAATTGGCCTGATGGCACCACATCATCATCATCTAGACTGTTATGGTGATTATGTCCAATGCTGTCAGAATTTACTTTTTTTCAGTGATCACATGACATGAACACCAATTTGAATCAGTATAGGTCAGTGATGGTGAACCATTTAGATACTAAGTGCCCAAACTGCAACCCCAAACCTACTTACTTATCACAAAGTGCCAACACAGCACAGGGGAAGGAGGAAATGCTCCCATTGGACTGCTGAGCAGGGGACAGAGTGAACTCTGCTGGGGGAGGGACGAAGCGCTCCCATTGGGCTGGTGGGCAGAAGGGTAGGACAGACTGCTGGGGCGATGGCACAGGTGCCCACAGAGAGGGCTCTGAGTGCCACCTTTGGCACATGTGCCATAAGTTCGCCACCACTGGTATAGCTCATTTTGCTTCTGAAATTGATTTTTTTTTCCTCTGCCACTATGGGACTCTACTTTTTTCAAGCCAAATTGTTTGAAAAAACTTTGTGATCAGTTGCTACATCTGTAAAGGGAAGGGCTGGCTTTGGATGGCAACATACTAAGCTGGGCATGGTTTTTGGACAGCGAGAACACCCATCATCGCAATCTCTAGTTGCCATAAACTTTTTTTTTAAACAAACTATTGAGTTTATCACTTTATCACTACATTAAAGTACCACTTTAGCACTAGATCACTTCTGCTTAGGAAAAATAAATTGATATGAAATAGAAACAATTCCAATGGACTACAGCAAACTACTATGCTTCCACAGTATGTGTATGTTAGACGTATGTTATGGAGAACTTTGGAAAACTCATTTCTCCCTTGTGCTACACAACACTTTAAACAGTCCACCAGCTTTACAATACAGGATCAAAAGAAGGAAGACTGTGTCCTGTGGCCCAGATCAAACTATAAAAGAATGAAGGGTCATTGAGGACACTAGCTCTGAAGCAACCTGCTTGGCTCTGTAATTATTTAATCCAGTGTTTCCCAACCTTTGGTTGTTGGACTTCAATTCTTAGAAGCCCAAGTCAATTCCCCAATGTACTGACTGAGACTTCTGGGAATTGAAGTCCACTAGTGGGCTGTGTACCCCGTGTTGGGAACCACTGATCTAATCTGAACAGAATTGTAATATAAACTGTCAATAATAATACTGAAAACCTGATTCTGGAAGATAATAGCAGGGAGCCTTTAACTCTCTAATTGCCTTGGAATTCAGTTTCCAGAAGTCCCCACCAGCATGGCTAACTGTAAATTAGTTGCCAGTGTGCCTCCGGGTGCAATTCAAGGTACTGGTCATTACCTTTAAAGCCCTATATGGTAGTGGGCCAGGATACTTAAGAGACCACATTGCCCTAAGGCAGTGGTCAGCAAACTTGGCTCTCCAGCTGTTCTTGGACTTCAGTTCCCAGAAGCCTTGATCAGCAGGAGTGCTGACTTGGGCTTCTGGGAATTGAAGTCCAAGAACACCTGTAGAGCCAAGTTTGCAGACCCCTGCCCTAAGGACATCTGTCCTTCCCACCAGAGTGGACCAGAGAGGCTCTCTGGTTGTACCATCGGCTAGAGAGGCGCACCTCTCTAGCACTAGAAGGAGGGCCTTTTCCGTGTCTGCTCCAGCCCTATGGAACCTCCTGCCAAGTGAGTTGCGTCTCCAGATGCAACTGCTGCCCTTTAGGAAGGGGGTTAAGACCTGGCTGGCAGGGCATGTATGGGGTATGGGCCAGATGGTTGCCTCTGTTTGTTGGCTCATCTAACCCCTCCCTCTCTGTGTGTGACTTGTTCAATCTCTTTTAATTTTGTAACTTTTAAATCCTGTTTAATATTGTTTTATACCATGTTTTTACTGTGTTTTAAAAGTTTGTTAGCCACCCTGGGTCTTTGTGAGGAGGGCAGCATAAAAGTTTGATTATATAATTAATAAATAAATGATGCTACAAGTTTACTTTGGGAAGGCCATTATTTTCCCAGCCTTGCTGGAGGGGACTGGAGATTCTTCTCTGTGGTCCGAGTCTGGATGAGTCTGCAACTTTCCTTCAAGTGTAAAACACCAAATACTATATCCTGACAAGTGAGGGAGCCAATATCATTCCAAACTGAGAACTATTGTAATTGCATTATACTCCTAGCACAAGAATTTCCTGCCTGTAACTGCAATGATACTATGACTGAGAGATGACATAGTGCTCAGTTTAGATATAATCACAGTATCTGTTAATGCTGTAAAAATGATCAGCAACACGGGACAGGACATTTTGCAATCATAGTGAGAGAATTACAGTTTCCATGCTGAATATGATTTGATGTCATATGCATAAGAGTATAACTGCTTTAAATTGTCATTGGGACTAGGGAAAACCTGTGAATTATTCATATTTTAAGTAATCAAATACAGTACAGTACTAAAGTCTGGCTCTAGCTTAATTCTATGCAAGGTCATCTCTATACTCTAATACCCATACAGGTTGGAATTATTGGAATATTAGACTATTGGAATATTTATTGGAATATGAAATAAATAAATAAATTAGGACTTGGATAAACTAGGACTTCCTTTTTGAGGGAAGCACTTTTTAAAATTTATTTTTAAAATGTTTATTTATTTAATTTATTATCCTGCCCCAATCAGGCAAACCTGACTCTAGGCAGCTTACAGAAAAGAGGAAGACTATACACAATAAAGGCAAAACAATTAAACAATCCATCTACATTCAGAAATTAAAAACTTAAGGTTCAAAATCACTTAAAAATCAATTAAAAAATTAAACTATAAATTTACAAAAATCTAAAAGATTTAAAAGGTTAAAAGGTTTTAAAATGTTTAGAAAGTTTAAAAGAGTGAGAGAGGGGTGGCTGTCCCATCAGATCAACCATCCAACATGGGACCCCATATTACTGGAGCCCACACCTGCCCTGCCAGCCAGGTTTTTAGGCCCTTCCGAACGGGCAGGAGCTCTGTCTGTAGGCGTAACTCAGTTGGCAGGAGGTTCCAAAGGGCCGGGGCAGACACGGAGAAGGCCCTCCTTTTGGTGCTAGAGAGATGCGCCTCTCTAGCTGATGGAATGATAAGAGAGCCTCTCCGATTTGCCCTGGTGCAAATTATTATTTTGTTGTTGTTCAGTCGCACAGTCGATTCCGACCCTCTGCGACCCCATGGACTACTGTCCGCCAGGCACTCCTGTCCTCCACCATCCCCCTCAACTCCCTCAGCCCTGTGCCCATTGTCTCTACAATACCATCTAGCCATCTCATCTTGAGCCGTCCCCTTCTTCTTTTGCCCTCGACCCTTCCAAGCATCAAGGCTTTCTCAAGTGAATCCTCTCTTCTCATTTGATGTCCAAAGTACTTTAGCTTCATCTTTATTATTTGACCTTCTAAGGAGCAGTCAGGGTTGATTTCTTCTAAGATTGACCTATTTGTTCTCCTCGCTGTCCAGGGGACTCTCAAAACTCTCCTCCAACACCACATCTCAAAGGCGTCTATTCTTCTGCGCTCAGCTTTCCTAATGGTCCAGCTCTCACAACCATACATTGCCACAGGGAATACCATTGCTTTGACTATGCGAATTTTTGTTTTCAATGTGATGTCTCTACTTTTCACTATGCTCCCCAGGTTTCTCATCGCTTGCCTCCCAAGAATCAGTTGCCTTTTTATTTCATGGCTGCAATCTCCATCTGCAGTGAGCTTTGATCCTAGGAAAGTAAAATCTGTCACTGCTTCTACTTCTTCCCCATCTATTTTCCAGGGACTGATAGGGCCTGTTGCCATTATCTTGGTTTTCTTGATATTGAGTCTCAAGCAAATTATTATACAGCATGCAAATTATTATACAGCATGCAAATTATTATACAGTAAAACCCTGGGTTATGATGGAGGTCTCTTCCAACAGCCTCCGTCGTAACCTGGAAAAATTGTAAACCGAAGCATCTATAGGGATGCACTGGAAAATAAAAAAAGTCCCTGTATTTGTAAACCAGGACAGGATTTCCATAGGATTTGCCATTGTAAACCGCAGCAAACTTAATCCAAGGTGGTTGTAACCCAGACCTTTACTGTAGTTTCTTCCCAGGTGTGGTGCACTTCAGGAATTTTAGGCTCTAATTCCTATATATTTGAATAAACCATCTCTATGGGAGATGTAGTTGAACAGTCTTAACATTTTCCAGATTCAGATAGGCTGCCGCAATGGTTTAAAGAATTAGAGAGCGTAATCAATCATATCCACATTTAGGGCAGGCTTTTGCTGCAGTTTCAGTATGGAGGACCTTGAATAGGCTGAGGTATGGAGTCCCTAAATACAAGCGCATCATGTTCTAGTGGGGGCTGCTGGCAGCCAACAACACCCCATGTGGATGTGGAGAGTTACAGAATCCAGCTCATTTACTGGTCTGCCGATTACTGCCAGAAACATGTGCCAAATAAGATTTAATTTTGGCCAATGACAAAACCAAGACAGTGGCTTCATTTTGTCAGTCCAAAGTTTGATCTGGACATGAAAAAAGAAAAAGAAGAGGTATCCACCAGTTAATGGCAGAAAAGGAAACACCAAGGTAAGATCACTAACAAGGAAATCTCAGCTTCTGTGCTTGCAGTGGGACAACCGCCACACACTTCCCCTTAACAGATTTTTTCCTTTAAATGTTGTATGCAATTCCGAATATTGATGATCATCATGGTGATCAGCCATGAATATTGTCCTGGGAATAATATAATGCCATGGCCTTCCATTTGCCTTTTGCTTCACTGCATGACACCCATACCCCTGATCCAATTTCTCAAGTAACTTTCTGGTCCTGAGCCCTTTTGATACACAAAGTCCTTCTCAGCCCCAGGCCAGTATTGATGAAGCTGCTGCCCTCCATCAAGATAGATTCAAGTGGGATTTTCCACCCAAGGCCATTAGTCCTCAGGGTTGTCAGGTAAGTTAACCGCAGCCTGATGATCAGTGTTCAGCCACTGGCAGGATTCAAGATGGTGAACCTTGGCGCGCGCGCGCACATGCACACACACACTATTACAGGAGCTTTCAATGCTTTTAAACCAGAGGCCGGGTCATGTTCCCTTAGACAGCTTTGGGGGTTGAATGGCCATTTTGCTCTTCCTCCACCACATGGCACTTCCTGGTGTGGTTGAGGTGGGCCACATGAAATGGTGCCATGGGAATTCATGCTCTATTATCATAGCAGGATAACCTAGCCAGACTGTCTCAGTAGTTAAGTAGCTCTCCTTGTTAGCTGGAAGGTTGGCAAATCAGCAGTTTAAGACCCATACTGCATGATGGATGAGTGCCCATCTCTGTCCCATCTCTTGGGGACATGAAAGGAGCCTTATTTGGGCATCCCCTGAGCGAGTTTCTTCTGCAAAAATCCTTTTAACCCAGAATAATTTCTGACACAAAATGATTATTATACCATTAGATAATGGAGATTAGATTGGATGACAAGGATGAGGGTAGACCAGGAGTTCAAAACCTTTTAAAGCCAAGAGCCGGGTCACATTCCCTCAGACAGCTTCAGGGGCCAGACTGTTATTTTGCCCTTCCTCCACCACAGGGCACTTCATGGTGTCGTGGAGGCGGTGGGGTGCCACATGAAATGGTGCCACCCATGGGTCGCATCTGGCCTATATGGGCCCCAGGTTGAGAATCCTTGGGCTAGACTTTCCCCTTCGACCCGAAAGACTGCATTTTTGGGGGAGGGGGGGGGAATACAAGGCAACAGCCCTAACTCAATCTGTAACCAGAACCGTAGCTTTCTTTAAACCAAATTGAAGACCGGAGTAGAAGACTGCGACTCTGTGGCACAAACGGAAGGGAGGTGGAAGAAGAGCAACGAACTGTGGACAAGCCACACATTTCCTCGTGTGCTCCTCCGTCCTGAAGTTCCGTGTCTTTGCCTTTCAGGGCAGCCCGCCTGGAGCGGCTCCCCACGCCCCGAGACACGTGTCTAGTAAAGTTCACCACGCGAAGAGACACGTGAGGGCAGCTCCTCTTGGGCACTACCCCTCCGCCCGAGGTTAAAGTAAAATGTGTCACTGGGTGAAAGGGAGGCAAGAGAGGTGGAGCGAGTGGCGGGGGTGAGGGGCGTTTTGGGGGGCGGGTGGGTCCGTGTCCTCGGGTAAGGCGGGCGAAGAGACGCTCCTCAAGGGGATGGCACGTGGGCCGGCGCCCCACTCCCAGGGACACCTTGTGTGGGCAGGAGGGAGGAGGAAACAGCAGCAGGAGGGAAGCTAACTCGGCAAGTAACTTCCCCCAGGAGGGAACAGCCACTGCCGTGTCTGAGACGCGGTTGTTGCTTCCCCTCCTCCTGCCCCCCCCTTCACACACACACACACCACACGCGGCACATCCACGCACCGGGAGGGCCGGCAGGGGCGCCTCCCTCGAGCCGAGCTGCCGCAGTGGCTTTTTGTTTGCGCGCGCACAAACACACACACACACACACACACAGGCAGGAGGTGCAGTAAGGCACGGCGAGAGAGGGGGGGGGTACCTAAACGGAGGCGCCCCTAAAAGCAGCCTTCGGAAGCCTGACAGGTTTATTAGGGTCCAGGTGCAGCCCCTGCCCTCCCCTCTAGTCTTTCCCCTCCAAACACACACACACACACACCTTCTTCCATCACGGTTTGGACGGAATCGCGGCCTTTTTTGGGGAGGAAAGCCATGGAGCTCAACGGAGGTAAGCGGGCGCTTTCTTTCCAGTGCCGTGGGATTGAAATAATTCCGCCGCCGCCGCCTTTTGGTGTTGGAAAGGGGTGATTTGTAGCTTTTTCGGGCATTGTTTCTTTTTTAACTGCAAAGGCCAACCACGGAGTGTATTGGAAAGGAAGTATGTGCATGTGTGTGTATGTGCATGTGTGTGTCCAAATTACGATCTTTTCTGTGTAGCAAACGAAGGAGAAAGTGGCTTGATTTTGAGCAGCGCCCCCCTCCAAGCCCCCCCCACCGTTTCTTTCATCTCGCACTAGACCCCCCCCCCCTCCCCCAGATGACAGCATGGAGCATGTCGTCCCCCAATTCTTGTGTAATTCTTGCCACGAAAAGAGCCCACCTGTCCAGGGAGGCAAGAGGGGAGATCTTGGCTCCAAGTGCCGCGCAATGGGGGTTATGAATGCCACGAAGAGAATATTACATTATATATAATAAACTCAGGAGTTTGCAAAGGGAAGGCAAGGGAGTGGTTTAATGGGGCTTGTATATCGGCATAGAGGGGGAGGTTGTGGTTGAGAGGTGATGGGGCATTTGAGCCTGATGGTTATAGGGCAGGGAACGGGGCTGTCAAACCATCCCCATGGAGGGAACCCACGTTGCGGGAGACGGATGGCGGGACGGGGAAGAGATCCAGACCCCTCTTGGAGGTAGCAAATGGTTTCTTATTTGAAAGGGAGGGAAGGTTCCAGCCGCCGCCGTGACTCGAACCCCCAATTCTTGCCCTCTTTCTTTCCCCATCTCGGGCAGGTACCGATCCGCCATCTCACATGGACTCGCCGGCTGAGCCATGTGCGCTGTTGTGTTTACTTTCGGCGCGGCGCCCGCTCTCATTGGCTGTGACGTGGCCATTGCATAAGAGGGCCGGGCAGGGCGGGCTGGGGAACCGCGTGGACCGACGCGTGTGTAGCCGGCAGGAGGCGGCTGTTTGGGTGACCCACTTCCAGGATGGGACGCGCGAGGGACACGTGGGGAGCAGGAGGGCGGAGGCATCTGCATCGCTGGCGCGTGGAGCCACGCACACCTTAATTCAGGGGGTGCCCAAACTATGGCCCCGGGGGGCCATATGCGCCCCCCAATGACAATTCATCCAGCCCAGGAAGCCCTCGTTGCTCCTGGAAGTGGAAGTAAAATGCTCCCGTATGGGCGCATTTCACCTCCGCTTCCAGGAGCAAGGAGGGCTTTGTGGGGCAGATGAATTGCCATTGGGGGCCGCATACGGCCCCTGGGCCATAGCAACCAGCTCCCTGAACCACGTGACTGGCCCCACGGCCTGAACAGTTTGGGCACCATTGCCTTAATTTCAACACTACCCTATCCCCCCTTCCGCATTTTCTTATTGGAAGGAGGGGGGTGATTTGTGGCTTTTTTGGGTTTTTTCCCCTCTCCTCTGAATTGGCAAAGGCCAGGAACAGAGTGTGCTGGAAAGACTTCATGGGGGGCGGGGTGGTGGTGGAATATTGTGTCCCTGTTTGATCATTCAGGGATGAAAAGCTAAAATAAATACACTTTGGGCGACTCTGGTCACAGTTAACAGCGGAATCTTTAAATTCATTAAAGAAATTTAAAGAGATGATAGAAATTAAAGGGCTAGCATTTCAAAAATTTCTAAAGGGATTGAGAAATTAGATTCATTAATTAAATTAAGAAATTAAAACCAGTAAAGAAATTAATATTTAAATTACAGTGTTTTAATTTAAATTAATTAAAGTATTTAAATTTTTAATGAATTTAAATGTATTAAATATTTAAATTTTAATTAAATAAATTAAATGTAAATCAAAGGGAGATCCTTAAACCACTGGATTGATGGAGAGCCCAGATGAGCTCCGCACTCTAGAGTCTGATACAACTGACTTTAGAGCAGGGGCGCACAAATTTTTTGGGCCATGGGCCGATCATGTGGTTCAGGGAGCCAGTCACTAAGGCCCGGGGGCCGGGTACGGCCCCCAACGCCCATTCATCCGGCCTGCGAAACCCTCGTCACTCCTGGAAGTGCCCGTACGGGCACGTTTTACTTCCACTTCCAGGAGTGACGAGGGCTTCATGGGCCGGATGAATTGGTGTCAGGGGCCACACCTGGCCCCCGGGCCTTAGTTTGGGCACCACTGCTTTAGAGCAAGGGAGACCTTTACAGTGGTTTAGGTAGAGATTAGAAGTTTGAGTCCACATTGTGCCTCCTGTGGAAAAGAGCCAGTGTGCAGCCTTGGGACAAGCTGCACAGCCTCAGGATATACCCAGAAGAAGGAAATGGTAAATTACTTCTGAGTATTCTCTATATAGAAAAGGGTAGCCATGGCTATAGATGTTTATTGTGAGAAAATAAATCCTGTTGAGTCAGGAGAGACTTACTGCATTTGTGAAAAGTGTGTGTCTGTCAAAAGTGGAGTGTGGTCTAGGCCCATTTGCAGCAAAATCCCTTAAAAGATTTGAGATACTGTACTGTCCATACTTATTTGGCATCAACTTTTGTGGGCTAAATCTCCTGCCATATTTATTCTCAGAATTGTTACAAAAATAGGTTTTTTTTAAATACTGTAGAGAAGTAAATTCGACTGAGTTCACTGGGATTAATTTTATTCCCAAAAGCATGAGGATATGACTGTGTAAACTCTCACTGGGGAGAAAGTTGCTCTGAACTCAGGGAAACTTGTTTCTGGATAGATGTCTGAAGGACTGCAGAAGTAAACTTCCCTTTGATCTGGCAGTAAATGATATGATGATATGGAGGGGAGAGGTATCAGGATCCATGAATAATACAAGAAAACAATTACTGATTCCAAAATAAAAAGAGACTAACATACAAAAGAAGGACATACTGTATATACTCGAGTATAAGTCAAGTTTTTTAGCCCCCCAAATGAGGTCCAAAAATGGGACTCAACTTATACTCGGGTCAACGTAAACACTCAAAAACATACACACATAAATGTCTAAATTAATTAATTTTACTGTATTTCATGTATCAATGGAACTTATTTTAGAGTAGGCCATACAGTTAGTATGCACTGATGTAAAGTCTGAAGCTGGATTAATTTATTATGAATCAAATTCCTACTTGAGTGAGTGGAAGGAATTCCTGGTAAGGATGTCACCTAACCCTTCTGTAGAGTTGAGCACTCTTCAGAGCCCATACAGAATGCTTTATAAATTGAATTACATTCCCATTTTCTGACAGCACAATAGGTCTTTTATGTAGATGAAGATCAGGTGGTTATTATCTGCATAGTCTTTGTGTAGTCGTGTTCTTCCTCGGTGTATACATGTGTATTCCCATGTGACTTGAATCAACTGTCTTCCTCTCACATGTACCAAGACTTGTGACTCTGGAAATGTAGCAGGTTGTAGAAAGGTTACAAAATAATCTTCACTGATGACTGAGCTCACAGAGTAGATAAAAGTCAGATGGTAGCACATGTTTAAGTTTCAGGGAGAGTTACATAACACATGGGGCAGTGCACCTGAGACAGTGAGAAATAGAAATGATTTTGTGTTCTATGAAAGAGCTATGGATGGATGGAGCTGTTCTTTCTCTTCCAATCAAATGACCAAGGAAGGAGGGTGGGTGGAAATTGCAAGACTTGCCCTGCCCAAATCTGTAAAGCAAATTTAACAGAATCAGGAAATTTAATAGAACACAGCAGAAACTGGTTATATAACAGAATGTGCAACTTTGTGAAACAGAATGAGCTTGAGATGTTAGAAAATTTAAGGAATATTTAAAAAGAGAAATTATGTTTCAAAATGGATTTTTGGTCTCTCAGTATGTAGCAGAAACAAGAGTGGTGGGATGTAAAGCTTAAGAATGTAGGAAGAGCTTTGCTAAATCAGTTTTTATGTTCTTAAGTACCATCCTGTTTCTAGTATAGTCAGCCCACACGTACTGGCAGGATAGTAAAGCAGCTGTCTGTCTATTTGCTTTCCCACCAGCTAGTATTCAGGGATCTACTGCCTTGGAATATGGAGATCTCATTGACCTATGAGATAGGTAAAGATAAAGGTTGCCCTTGGTCAAAAGCCAGTCGTATCCAACTCTAAGGTGCAGTGCTCATATCTGTTTAGAGTGCTGTCTGTGTCTGTCTGCAGACATTTTCATGGACATGTGGCAGGCATGACTAAAGACTGGAGTGCACGGACACTGTTTACCTTCCTACCAAAGTGATATATATTTATTGACTTGAAATTTCTTGCTTTCGAGCTGCTCGGTTGACAGGAGCTGGAACAGAGACGGGAGCTCACTCCATTGTGCAGGACTTGGGCATTGAACCACTGACTTGTTGACCTTCCAGTTTAGCATCTTAACCACTAAGTCACCACAATCCCCAACCTGTGAGATAGTTAGCTGCTAAACCTGACTTCATGAATTTGTCTAATATGGCTACCAGACTGGTTACTGGGGTGAAAAAATTAGACATACAATATCTCCCCAGTCCTGGCAGAACTGCATTGGCTGCCTGTTTTGTTCTGTGTCACATTCAAGGTGGGTGTCATAACCTTCAAAGCCCTAAATAGTTTGGGACCTTCCTACATGGCGGAGCGTCTTCCCCTTAGAAATCAGGCCCACTTCACCCGTTCTTCTGAAACACCACAACGAGTTTTGACTCCCAGGTTGGCTAGAAAATCCGCTACCTACCGTAAGGCTTTCTTGGTGGCAGTTCCAGCTCTTATGGAATGCACTGCCGGGGGAGCTGCATTTCGTTGACTCCTGAGAGACCTTCAAGAAACAGTTGAAAACCATTCTGTTTGAGGAGGCCTTTAGCAGTTTGCTGAAGACCAAATAGGAAACCCTCCCATTGCCTTTCTGTCACAAGAGTTTGGGGTCTTTGGTTCCGATTTTGATTAGGTGAGTGAGGGTTTTATTGTCTTAATTATGTTTGTTTTGCTTTTATTTAATTTTAATAATGTAAGCCTCTCAGAGTGGGAGTTCATCCCAGATGGGTCAGGTATAAGTGCAATCAATCAATCTTTTAAGCCAGTAGCAATTACAGTCAAATCTTGCATAAAGAGTGCCTCGCTTAAAGAGTAACTCGCTTAAAGAGCAGAATTTTCTCTGAATGTTCGCTTCGCTTAACAAATAAAACCAACCAAAAACTTGCTTAACAAATAAATCAGGGTTCACCCCCCCCACACACACAATTGGCTACTTACAATGATGTTTCGCTTAAAGAGCAATCCTGTGAAACCCATTATGCTCTCTAAGTGAGGTACGGCTGTATTGTTAATTGTTATAGCAGACCAGTGATGGCCTGCTGCCGGTTCGGACTGGTTCGGCTGAACCGGTAGCAGAAATCCGGAGGGGTACTCCAGGGGATAGCAAACCCCCGGGAGACTGGTTCAGTCACCTCTCTGGCTGCCCTCCGGATTTCTTTTCCAGGCAGTCCAAAATGGCTGCTCAGAAGTGCGCATGCGTTAAAACACCATTTGATGCATGTGCACTAAAAAATAGAAGTGTGCATGTGTCAAATGGAAAATAAATCCGAAGTGCATGGGCACTTCTGAGCAGCCATTTTGGGCTGCACGGAAGGGTTGGAGCAGCGGCGGCAGCGGCCTTTCCTCAGTGCACGGCTGGGCCGGGCCAGGTTGCGCTGCCGGGCTAGGTTGGGCCGTGCCGGGCTGTGCTGCTGCATCACTTTGCCACTGCACCACTTGGCCACGCTGCGGCGCAGCTGCTGTTGCTGCCTGCTGCTCCCCGACCCCAGGGTAAGTGACTAGGGTTTGTGTTTGGGGGTGGGTGGGTGGGTTGAGGTGTGTGCGTTTTTTATGTAGTGTTTTTATTTGTATTTAATGTCTATTTTAATTTGTATTTTTATGTTTTAATTTGTATTTAATGTCTATTTTAATTAGTATTTTTATGTGTTTTTATTTCTATTTTTATGTGTACTGTATTTTTATTTTAGTTTTTTCTTTACTTTGTCTCCATCCACGATGCCATGATGTTGGCTCTGCCCATGAAGTCATGATGTTGGCTCCGCCCACGGCATTGGCTCCGCCCACAGTGTGGTAGTAAAATTTTTGACAGCCCACCATTGTAGCAGACCCTTTGTGTTCTTTAACCATGTAGGGATGAGTATTTTTTCTTACATATTTGATCTTGTGTTTACTTGTGTTTACTACCAGTTTATTTACTTGTGTTTACTACCAGTTAAATTCTGTGGGTGATTCTTTGTTGTTTTATTGCAAGCATATGTACGTGTGGAGGAGTGAGAGTGATGTTCTTATTTGTACCCTCCGACACATCCTTCCCTAAATGGGTTTCCTTTCAATGTGTTGGACCACAGTTCTCATTACACCCAGCAAACAAAACTAATATGTTGATTGGAATTATGGAGATTGTAACCAAGCACATCTGAGGGTACTTTATGGGAAAAGAAGTTCCATACAAGCGATACTGTACAATGCTGTATAGTATGCTCTAAACATGAATGACTTGCATTCTTCTGTCTTGCCTTGTAAGAAAGGTGGTAGTCTCTTAATTACATTTGGCCCCTTTTCTGAACATCTTCCACTTTGATCTAATTGAGTTAGGCAATCAAAACTGTACTCATCTTCTGAAAGCATTTAAATAGTAGGTTTCTGTAGTTTTTATGAAGAACAAGTTTGATGTGCCCGTAGCCCCAAGTGCCTAAAAACAGCCACAGGGAAAGAGCAGAAAAAGGAGAGAATGTGTTAAATAAAACAAGGTAACCCTGACCAGTTGGTTTTCATTCATTTTGCTGTTAATTTCTAATGTGAAAATTACTTTTCTTTTTGTCATTTCAAGCTGAGCCGCCATTTTCATTGTGTCTTGAGTCACGATTCCACTCACAAACAGTTAAGGCCAGATCAGTGCATGTGTGAATTTGGGACTGTTTGTTTCATATGTATTACAGCAAAGCTAACATGTGTCCATTCTCATTATTTGGTCTGGTCATAAACTATAAGAGTGGGAGATTGCTTGGAAAACCAGAAGCTATTAGAAGAACAAGAAAACATAAGTGGAAATCAATGGAATCTCAAATATTGTCCCTAGAAGTCTTTCATCGTTTGTTTTTTATAGTTATATATTGCTTATTGTCCATCAAAGAGTTTATATAATTTTAACAGCATGTCATCTCATAGGCATGATACAAAAAGGGGAATTCTATTATAGTATTTTACAACTATCTTTTTTTTCTGGTAGTTTGAAAACTTTCAAAAATTACTTAGGTTTACATTTTGTTCTTTCCAGTTACATCCAGCCTTAGTTAATTGAACGAGCTGTATATTGAAGAATATTTGCAATAAGGTTAAGAGAATAAGACAGTGACATCTGGACTTCTCATACAAGGGGTTTGAACCTGTAATTTATATTCTTGTCTTCTTTTACAGGTGGTGTGATCGCTTACATCAGCTCTTCAAGTTCAGCATCTAGCCCTGCTTCGTGCCACAGTGATGGCTCAGAAAGCAGCTTCCAATCCTCATCTTCGCCCATTCCACCATCTCCAAATAGTTCCTCTTCAGAGGGCAGGTGTAGCATTAAAAGCCAAGAAAGCGCTGACGGGGTGCTAAAGAATGGCGAATCGAATGCTTGTGTTAAAGCAAACCAATCCGGTGTAACTGGATTGACCAAAGGTCATAGCGGACTTAGTAGTAAGTATTCTTTTTTTTTTTTCAGTACCTGCACTTTCACTTAGGGTTACTTCAGACACCACATTTCCCAGTCTTCCATTCTATGGTTTGGATTTTAGGAATGCTCTTTAAGAACCTGACTTGAGTTTTCTATCACAGGTAGACCTTTCTCGTCTGCTGAGGTTTGGTATAACATTTGAACTGACCTCATTTGAAGCCAAAATGAGGGTTTGAAAATTTAACAGTGCATTATAGAATTTTCCTTTTTTATTATTCTGTTAGCATCTATTTATACAGTAGTTTGGATTCTGTCTTAGTTAATATTTTCCACATTTACTCAGATGTAATGGCATGCTAAAAGGTTGCGGTGGCTAAGTAAAGACCCTGAGCTTGCCGACTGGAAGGTCCCAGGTCCTGCCAACCTAGGAGTTTGAAAGCAAGAAATTGCAAGTAGATAAATAGGTTCCACTTTGGCAGAAAAGGTAACAGCATTCCGTGCACTCCAGCATCTAGTAATGCTTGTCACATGACCAAGGAAATGCCTGCAGACGCAGACAGCACTGGCTCTTTGTCTGTAAACGGAGATGAGCACTTCCCCCTAGAGTCAGATACAAATGGCTTTCAAGCAAGGGAGACCTTTATTATTAATAGTATGCTATGTTGGAAGTAAACCACAGAAAGGGGGGGGAGCCTATGTAGTAAAGTCCCATGCTCCACATCATGACTGGTAAATGTAACATCTGGATTTGCCCTTAATATGTCTGCACTAATCAAGTATGACATTTGAGGCCTGACAGCATCCTCTGCCTTTAACCTGTAGCACATAATCTTCAGCACTTAACCTCTGACTTCCTTCCTTCTAGATAGACTGTAGCTCTGGTTCTCAACCTCTGGCAAACTGGAGCTCCTGCTTCACTGTGCAAAGTGGTGCCAACAGGCCATGTTGTCCTGGGGCCCACAAGTAAGTTTGAAGTCAAGACCTGATCATGACAAAGCACCCCTTAAGCTTATTGTTCAACTAATAAAGCAGTCTTTCCTATTTGAAGCTATAGATACTTCTAGTTGGCCAGAATGTTGTTACTGACTTACCTGTGTGTAAGTTAAATTGCATAACTCTCTGTAGATAATTGGAAGTAAGTAACAAGGTACTAGTTGCGTTGCTAGGTGTATGTCTTGTGTAATATGACCAGTGCCTCATTGGTCAACGCAATGCCAGTTTGCCATGGTTCAACTTATGCATATATAAAACCCTGCAAGGATTCAGTTTTTTAGATTTAAAGGTTGCTTGTAAAATATGAAACTATTCCTTACTATAGATTCTAATGAAAACATTGAGTCTCTAAAATGTTTGCAGCACGCACTTGGGAATTCATAAGAATTGGGAAAATAATATGCAACATGTTTCAGATTTGAGAATTCAAAATGCTGCAGCAAAGAGCTAAGGCTGCTATTAATAGATTCCTTAATAATTTAAGGAACTAACGGTATAATTTCAGAATAAAAATAAAAATAATAAATATATGTCCTTAGTGAGAATACTGCAGTTATTTTGAAACAACCCCCCATACACACACACACACACACACACACAGAGAGAGAGAGAGAGAGAGAGAGAGAGAGAGAGAGAGAGAGAGAGAGAGAGAGAGAGAGAGAGAGAGAGAGAGAGCTGGACTCAATCGTAATGACACCCACTTTTCTTCTGAATATGAATGTTAGGCTAGGAGCATGAAACTGTTTCAAAACACGAAGCTGTGTTTATTAGATGATATTATTTGTTTAGCATTTTAAAAATCTAATTCAAAGTATTTCTTTAGGGTCTCAGACAAAGATCTTTCTGTCTCCCCTGCTACTTGGTCATTTTAACTGGCGATACCATGGTCTGAATTTTAATAAGCATGCAACACATGTGTTCTATCAACAAGGAAGAATGTGTCTTTTACACTCTATAAATAGTGAGCTGCTCACAATGTGAATTTAAAATAAACTCAAGATTATGTATTTTGCACTTTACATAAGAAGTTTAGTTTTAAAGTATGTATGTATTATATTTCATTACATTGGTGTCAGTAGTAGCAGAATACTAGAAAAATCAAATGTAAGCATGAGTAATCTAATCGCTTCTAAGGAAGTAGTTCACCCTGGATGTTCCTCATTATTTCTCCCCAGCTGTGTACCCA
Organism: Furcifer pardalis; assembly: GCA_030440675.1. Taxonomy (NCBI): domain Eukaryota; kingdom Metazoa; phylum Chordata; class Lepidosauria; order Squamata; family Chamaeleonidae; genus Furcifer; species Furcifer pardalis. The sequence continues at coordinate 70,412,780 of CP126897.1, read as the reverse complement.
TATCTATTTTCCCTCTAACTTGCAGTGTAATCTGAACTCAAAAATCTGCTAGCTGTACGGGATTTGTAATGGTCAGAAACTTGCTGTGCCAACACAATGTCTGTGCTGGTACAACCATCTCCTGGTTCAAATGTTGGAGCACCTTCCCCCCCCCAAAAAAAAAAAAAGAGAGAGAGAGAGAATGAAAGAAGTTGTGCTAGATCTAGATCATTCTTGGGCCAGACTCAAAGCTGTTATGCTGGCAGAAAGTTAGACCTGGGTTCCAAGTAGTTTCCAGTATCCATAGAGTGGGAGAGGTTTGGATCAAGCATGGATTGAACTAGCTAAGTATCAATTCAACCAATCCTTACCACCTGGCCAGTTAGGATTGTGTCAGGACATGAGTTATGATTTGATTTAGCTATTTCTGCGAGTTTTCTGGATGATAACACCTTTTGGACTACAAATTGTTTTCCTTGATTTCTGTTAGCAGCCAGATTGTTGCTGATCTTTAATCTTTTACTATTTGTAATTGTTCTTTCAACATGATTGATGGATAGCAGTCTTTCCATTGGTATTTATTTATTTGTCCAATTTGTTATCCCGCCCCAATTAGGTAAACCCAACTCTGGGCGGCTTACAATACTGCAAAAAACTTGGTATCACCAAGTTTTTTAAAAAATGACAGTCTTTCAGCATTCAAATTTACGCTTTTGTATCGTTGTGTTTACTGCGTCTGTACCAAGATAGTGTCATTGCAGTGTTAACATCTTGCTTATGGTTTGTGACACAGAGCAGATGTGTCTCTAATTGCGGTTTTCTAACTTATTTTGCATTGATGCAGTGGGCATGTAGGTTCCTAGTTAACTTCAGTGGTAAAGATCTGTTTAGGTCTAATCTAGTCTGAGTGCAATAAAATGTTGGGTGCAATATAGAAATAGTTGAGCTTGACTACAACTGCCATCACCCCATATAGCCAATGTTGGTTGGATTAATGGATGTTGTAATTAACACATCCGGAGAGCAGTTGGTTTGGAAAAGCAAAGTGTAGAATGGTAACGTATATTTTATTGACATTGGAGTTTTCCTATTGTGCTGCCTGTTTCCCCAACGTTTCTACTGGTGTTTTCATGCTGCCTTTTCTGTTTATAGAATTTAATGGCATGGTCCTGCTCTGTAAAGTCTGTGGAGATGTCGCATCAGGATTCCATTATGGGGTCCATGCCTGTGAAGGCTGCAAGGTAAAGTTTATGCGATCCCTGCTCAAATCCCATTAAGTCACATCAGCCAGCATAACTCTCAACAATGAATGGTTGCAAATCAAGAAATCAGTGTAGGCATTTGCAGGCTTTTTTTCCAGTTCACATGACTTGGCACACAATAGCAAATGCCTACATCAACCTCTTCTCTTGAGGCAGTTCTCTTGAGCTGCGATTTATGGGAGTTGACTGATATTGGTATATATGCTTAATAGGGTTCCAGCCACTATTTTCAAATCTATCTTGCATTTAGAATATTGAAGTATAATTTCATTTGCATAAAGTAGTTGGATGGGACTGTGGTGGCTCATGTGGTTAAGATGCTGAAGGTTGGAGTTTGATTCCCAGGTACTGCATGACGGACTGAACTCCTGTCTCTGTCCCAGCTCCTATCAGCCTAGCAGTTCGAAAGCATGAAATTGCAAGTAGATAAATAGGGACCACTTTGGTGGGGAAGGTAAACAGCATTCCGTTCACTCTAGTGTTGAGGTATGCTTGCCACACGTCCACAGAAACATCTGTAAATGCAGACAGTGCTGGTTCTTTAGCTATAAACAGAGATGAGCATTGAACCCTAGAGTCGGATACGATGGGCTTTCAAGCAAGGACGACTTTTACCTTTACTAAAGTACTGGGGACAGTTGAAAACCCTTTATGATGCCTTTGAGCACTGGAAGAAAGATGAGAGTAAAAAATTCATAAACGGTGTTGAAAATGCAAGTTTCTGACACTGTGATGCCCTTGAAAACTGTCTAAAAATATGTCTTGACAGACATTGTGACTTATCCTTTCAGGGTTTTTTCAGAAGAAGCATCCAGCAAAATATCCAATACAAGAAGTGCCTGAAGAATAACAACTGCTCTATAATGAGAATGAATAGAAACAGGTGCCAACAGTGCCGATTCAAAAAATGTTTGTCCGTCGGGATGTCAAGAGATGGTATGTTTCTCTATTGAGCAGTGGCCTTTGAAAAAGGTGAATTGGTGTGCTTTTTGTACCTAATTCAAATGGAAGCCCGTGTAAAGTCGCAGCCAGGGCTGCACTCTCTGAACCGCTTCATGTGTCACCTCAGCCATAAATTGAAGAGGTGCATTTGTGGCACCCACCTAGCCTTTAAGTGCTCTGTCTGTTGTAATGTGGAGATAATGCAGGCTAACTTTTCAAGACTGTGGTAAGGAATACTGAGATGATGCATGTGGAGGAGGGTGTTGATAAACTATGCAGGTTAATAGGAAGAATAAGCATTATTTTAAGGAGCACCTTAAAAACTGAAACAACTAGTTTTACGTCACATGGTAGTTTTAAAAAGTATCAGAAGTACAAACTGTGTCATGTCTAGCTAGTGTGGCTGATTGCTATGGTGGCCAGCAGTGATAGGAGTTGTAGCCCTCCAGATCTCTGGGTTTGGGAAAGCTCAGTGAATATTAAATCTGAGCTAGAGGGACTTCTTAAGAAGGCATAAGGAGTTGAGCATGAGAACCAGTTTAATGACTGGTGAGGTGTGGTTGTAGCATCTACTGTACACCTGCTTTGTGACATCGTCATCTTCCTCTCAGATTGCCTGGCTTCTATATGGTCTTGTTTCTTTTAGGTCATATTGACCAAGCCCATTCCTTAATTTTTCAAATGTTAAGTGAGTATGCCTTCTGTGTAAATACAGTTGTGCCTAGTTCTCATTCTCATTTATTTATTAGTTCAAATTTATATTGCCGCCCACTTGCTGTAGCACCTCAGGGCGGCTTACAAACAATAAATCACATTACAATACAATATGTTGATGGGGGCACAGGGGGAGAGGCGGCGAAGTCCTCAACCTGCCCTGGCTTCTTCCCTGGCCATTGTACACATCTGATGTTTCTCATTAACTGAGTCGCCTTGGCGAGAGAGCGGCAATATAAATCTGAACATATAAATAAATAATAACTCTGGAATCCTCTCAGTTTTGGGCATGGAAAGTGCTTCCATTATTTATGGAAATACAAGTTTATAGGAACACCTCACTTGCAGTAAGTTTCACAAACTTGATAAAAAGAATATACAGTGGAACCTCATTCAACAATCGCCCCATATAGAAATGAAATCGCATAACAATTAGGGTGTTTTTTTTGGGGGGGGGGGATGGCTTCCCACATAACAATTTTCCCCATGGAAAAAAATTGTACAACATTTTTTCAATGGAAAAAACCACTTAGCAAAAAAATAATAATCGTATGATGCATCCCATAGGGGAAATTGTTTCGTACAACAATGAGCCCTGTGGAACGGATTAAAATGGTTGTATGAGGTACCACTGTATCATCTTTTTAACAAATATCTTCTGCATTTCCATGTTTTGTCCTAAACTGCTTTTGAATTTCCTCTCTATTTTAAAAAAAATAGTTTGGCTGTTTGCAGCGAGAGTGTGTCTTTCAGAAAAACTCTGCTTATAAAACTAACTTCAATGTGCTTATTTCAGCTCTTATTTACAGACCTCATTTGTAATGTGATTTCTGCTAGAATTTGGCATAACAGCATATAATTAAAAGAGTTTTCCCCTCCTTTTTGGTAGCTGTTCGATTTGGTCGGATTCCTAAACGGGAGAAGCAGAGGATGCTGGTTGAAATGCAAAGTGCCATGAAAACCATGTTGAATACTCAGTTCAGTGACCACATGTCCAGTGAAGCATTAAAAGATAACCATGAGCCATTGCTTCTATTGCCTCAGGAAGAGCTGAATTCCAAACTGTTGCAGGAACAAGAAAACACCAACGACCCCTCATCTGTTTCCCTCCCCATTCCTCCTCTGCCACCTCCACCAGCTTCTGACATTGCCAAGGAAGAAGTGATCGGTATGGTGACCAAAGCTCACAAAGATAATTTTATGTACAACCAGGAACAATCAGAAAATCCTTCCACTGTTGTACAGCCCCAGAATGGGCAGAACATTCTCAAGTACACAAAGCAATATAGTTCTTGTAGTGAGCCTGATAATGTTGACATGAGCAGCAGCACCCATCATGGGGGGAATGAGCAGCATTTCAATGGACAATACAAAGGGCGAATACAAAGTATGCATTATGCAAATGGCCATAATCTTTGCGTCACAAGCAGCAATTTTATGAACTTTTCTAATGGCTTTGCCTGTAAAGGTTGCCATAGGATGCCCGAAAATGGCTTTCTTCCAAATGGATGTATGAGTACCTACTCCTGCAGCACCGGAGGCAGAATGCATCTGGTACTGTGATTGTTAATTCCTGTTGTACATTGTTATTGTTGTTGTTATTATTTTAAACCATCACCAAGTTTCACAAAACAAAGCAAGCAAAGCTGCAGAATGTTTGTTTGTTTTTTTTGCTGTGGCAGTGACATTTAATCTGTTTTTAAAGAATTCCCTTTTCTGCCGATAAATTACCCAGAAATGTTGGTTAATATGGCTTCAAAATAATTACATGGGCCAGGAATAATTTCTTCTAAGAACCAAATTCTTTCAGTGACTGAAATGCTAATGACGTACAATGAGTGATAGAGAGGAAGAAGAGTATATTGGATTCCTTTGGGATTTTGTTTATTTTTGGTTTTGCAGGCAGGGGAGGGGAATCAACACTGAAATGAAAGAAGGAGCATTTTCAAGAGAAACTGGGTAGAAGCCAAGCCCACACGATCAAGAGAGTCAGCTAGTTGTTTGCTACATGAAATTAGACCTAAGACCACAAATTCTTCACCGAGCATTGCAGAATAAATAGCTGTGAAGAAATGAACAAAACAGTAGCTAGAACATCATCCAGTAATTTGGATGGATTAGAAATTCCATGGGTCAGATCAGCTCTTGGAATTTTTTTCTCAACAAAGGTGATGATTATGTTCAGATATAATTCTGAATCACTTTTAATAATCCTGGACTCATACCTTCTTTCTATTCAACAGGAAAAGCCTCTGTTGAAGTTTCTGCTTTAGACTTAACATATTTTCTGAAGCCTTTTAAAAACTGAACAATCTGGCCTGCTGGTGACAGAAACAAACCAATTCATAAACCCCTATCTATGGTTGCTCTGGTTCGACATATAGTTAACTACAATATATTGTGGTTCGGATGACATACCAGATGCAGTTAATTTTTGAAAAGGTGGAAATATTCAAGCTTCTTGTGGCTTTCTTGAAAGAGAAAAGGAATACTAAAGTGCAAGATTGCTTTAGACCAGTGGTTCCCAATGTGAAGCCCACACTCCACAGGGTGTACTTCAATTCCCAGAAGCCTAAGTCAGTACTTTGGCTGATCAGTGCTATGGGGATTAATTTAGGCTTCTGGGAATTGACGTTCAAAAACCAAAGGTTGGGAAATACTGCTCTAGACCTTTTCTCTTAGTACTAAATGATGGTGTAGTGAAGAGATGGGAAATGAGTCCCTCCCATCAGCCCTAATGAGAAGTGAAGACTATTAGGAGTTTTGGAGTATAAGTATCAGGAAGGCTACCTATTCCCAATCCTGCCCTAGCCATGTAACCAGTTTGTCCTTAAAAGAGAGAGTACTATTACTTTATATGTGCAACTAGCTGACTCACCTTGTTAGCTGGAGGACTGGCAAGTTGGCAATTTGAGACCCGGGTACTGCATGATGGATTGAACAACCATCTCTGTCCCTGCTCTTGGGCATTCCCTGGGCAGATTTTCTTCTGCAAAAATCCTAGATGGGGCATTCTAAACTCCTTGGGAAGTGTGAAGCATTAGGTTTTGGTAGTCTTTGAGAGGCACCCTCTGTTGATACTAATGAACAGAAAGACTACCAGTCCTTAATGCCACACAGTTCACATGGAGATTAGAAAGTTCCATCCAGGTCCTCTCGCTTGCTGCCAAGAGAATTTTTTCAAGGCATAGGTGTATACAGTCAAACCTCGCATAACGAGCGTCTCACTTAGCAAAAAACTCGCATAATGAGTGAGTTTTTTGCTAAGCGGTCCGACTCACATAGTGAAAATTTTCGCTATGCAAGTCGGACTTTCCCTATGGAAAAACTCGCATAACGAGCGTTTGTATGGGGAAAACTTGCATAGCGAAAAAAGTTTGCTGTGCGAGTTTTCCCCCTTGAAACGCTCATTATGTGAGTTTCCCCATAGGAATTTTCGCTATGCGAGTTTGTTTTGTATAGCGAAAAATTCGCATAGCGAGCAGCCTCGCAGAACGAACTAAATTCGTTGTGCGAGGTATGACTGTATACTGAAACTTCTGTTGAATTTTTTGTCTGTAGCAACCAGGATTCCAGCTGGAGGAATTCTTGATTAAATTCAGTAATTGTAAGAGGAAGGGGAAATCTGATAACCTCCATGCAGATTTTTTGAATGTTTTAAGCCATTGACAAAAGTAAGATCTGTCACTTATGAAGTGAATTGGGAATAATTAATGAGAATACCAATTACACTTATGTACCACCTCATAGAGAACTCTCTGAGTGGGTCACAAGGTAATTAGCATTTTTGCCCCCCAAAGAGCTATAAGAAAGCACATAACAGAAACAATGTTTTCTTATACAATAAAGCCATGTTTCTTCACTTGATACCAGAATCCTGTTGCTGATTTACATCTGAATAATGTATGTCTCGTGATGTCCTGTTTTCACTAATAAAGTGCTTATTGTGTTCCTGGGAATGATTTCCCTTCTGTAAAAACAAATTGACACTAGGATTCTGCCCATAATCTAATATGAATCAAAAACAAAACCCAACAAATGACTCTTCTGAAAATTACATCATACATACAAGAGTGGAATGGTAATCATGTAACAATTAAAAGCAACACTTTCATAAGAGTTCTTACAAAATTATACTGTTAACCAGGAAACATCCTTAATTTTGATTAGGGTCTTACGTTTTGGGTCATAGCTTCCAAGTATGTTTAAGCAGAGGCAGCTATGTTGTAATTTTTTGTGTTGCCTACATAAGAATTTTTGAAACTGTGTAACCACTTGGTTTGTTGGTTTTGAATTCATTATTGAAATCATGTATGTGTCAACATCTAGGTTTGTCCGATGAACAAGACACCATTTGTGGATCCCAACAAGTCGGGTCATGAAATCTGGGAGGAATTTTCCATGAGCTTCACCCCTGCAGTGAAGGAAGTGGTCGAGTTTGCTAAGCGTGTTCCTGGCTTCCGCAACCTTTCTCAACATGACCAAGTCAATCTTCTAAAGGCTGGGACCTTTGAGGTAAATATCTTGTGTGGTGCAAGAACCCCGGAATTGTTTTCAAATTGGGGGAGTCTCAACACTGGCAGGCAGGTCATAATAAGTTTTACTTACTTGCAAGTATGTTTTTACATCTGCTTATTTTTGGGGGTAAAATAAGCTGTAACGTTCCATTCAAATATCAAAATACTGTTTTGTGGTATATAAATCACACTAACTATGCCCACTGAAACAGCAGCGATAGAGTGAGTCAGACCTTCCGTAAGTTTCATTGATTCAAATAGGCCCACTCTAATTGTAATTTACTAGTCCAAAATAAATCACAGCTACAGTAGATCCACCGAGTCAACTATTTTCTCAAGTCCATTGATTTAGTGGGCTTATTCTACTTTGAAGTTACTACTGGACTTTAGCTAATATTTTTAAAATTAGCAGCATGGTCATACAGCGGCCAAAATGTGGTTTATATTTGTGTAAATTAAATTGTGTAGCCATAGAAAAATTGTACTAACTAATGAAATACTGGTTGCATTATTAAGCACGTGCCTGTTGTGTAATCAGCTGTCAAAATTGTAACAAGCTTTAAAAACTACATAATCTGTACACAATTATACTTTTGTTGCTTGTCTTCCTGATTTTCTACACAGGTATATAATTATGTTTTAATATCCCCCACCCCTTCTTCCTTAGGTTTTAATGGTACGGTTTGCATCTTTATTTGATGCAAAGGATCGTACTGTCACTTTTCTTAGTGGGAAAAAATACAGTCTGGATGATCTGCGTTCAATGGGAGCTGGTGATCTGCTGAACTCCATGTTTGACTTTAGTGAGAAGCTAAATGCCCTGAACCTTACCGATGAAGAAATGAGTTTGTTTACAGCAGTGGTGCTTGTGTCTGCTGGTAAGAAAGCAAAGTTCTACAAAGGAGTGAAATGCCTTTCTTTTCTGAAGAGAACACTTCTGATTTAAAATCAGTTTCTTTGTCATTTTTTAAATTTTGAATTTCATGTAATCTTGCTAATACAGGATTGGGAGGGACTTCATGTTCTTCAATTTCACTGGAGTTTTTTTTTTAAATTGGCATTCCCTTGGTTTGTTTTAAACTAGTTGGCCTGGCTGTTAAGATTACAACTTTAAAAAGATTTTTAAGATTGTGCCATCCCGTTCTTGGTCTTCTGTCCCTCCTGGAATGCAGCAGGTTTGAGTTATTGTAGTACAGTAATACCTCGGATAACGTTTCCACCAGATAACGCTAAAACCGCATAACGTTAAGCAATCTGGGGAAAAATTGCATCGCATAACGTTAAAATCCTATGGGATGCATCGGATAAGGTTCGCTAAAGTCTGTGCTGGTTACAATGTATCTCTATGGAGTTTTAACGTTATGCGATTCATCCTATAGGATTTTAACGTTATCCGATGCATGCATCAGATAAAATTAAAAATTGGATAACACTAAGACTTGTGGAATCAAGTTTTAGCATTATCCAAGGCTTTACTGTACTGAGAATTCCTACCATAAGAATTACATTTGATTTCATTCGATTTGATACAAAATAAACCCCCTTTGACAATAATTTCAGAGGAGGGGACATTTCACCAAAATTCTCTGGGATGAAACTTAGTGGCCTTATGTTTACCTACCATATGAAGTTAGCTGATGGGTGTGTGTGCTTCCATTTACTGTCATCTTTGTGGAATTCAGCAGCCTTTGCCACAGCCCACACTTTAATTGTAGCTCAAAGAAAGATGCCACAAAGTCACTTTTCCAGCATTGGTTTTTAAGAACAGGAAAGCTACACACTCTTGAAGAGATATGCAAAAGAAAAAGAAATAAAGCAAAAGGAAAGGTCTCCCTTGCTCAAAAGCCAGTCATATCCAACTCTAGGGGGCGATGCTCATCTCCATTTACACCCAAAGAGCCAGCGCTGTCTGCATTTTCAGATGGTTCCGTAGTCTTGTGGCAGGCATGACTTGACGCTAGAACACTTGGAATGTTTTACCTTTCCCACCAAGGCAGTACCTTGCTATCTACTTGCAATTTCTTACTTTCGAACTGCTAGGTTGGCAGGAGCTGAGACAGAGACGGGAGCAGACTCTGTCGTGCACCACTCAAGTCATGAACTGCTGATCTGGCAACCTTCCAGTTGTCAAGTTTGGCATCTTAACCACTAAGACGCCATGCAGCCCCCTTGTAATTGATGTTAGAGAAAGCTGAAAAGGTATAACCAAAAGAAATCCCAAAGGACCTAGAGAATGAGGCAGGAAAATGAAATTTAATTTATCAGACAGTGAATCTTTGCAATAATTGGAGGACAAATTATGCCTCAATTATATCCTTACCTTATTCCTTGAGTTGGGCACACAACTGCCCTCCCTCATAGCTGCTTTGGACTTGTAGGGAAGAAGATGTGATATGAGCAGATATAATAATTGTGTGCTTTAAGTCAGTTCTAACTTATGGCAACTGTTTCCAGGTTTTCTAGGTAGAAAATACACATATTTGGTTTACCAATCCCTTCTTCTTGGGGTAACCTGGGACTGTGCAGCTTGCCCATAACTGTACAGGGAGCCTCTTCTCCTAGGAGGCACAGTGGGGAATCTAGCCCCCAACCTCTGACTCCACCTAAACTACTGAGTTGTCTAGCCAAGTAGCCAATATTTTACTAAATAAAGTAAATGGTGCTTTTGATAACATCAGCAGGAGAGGGGGGCGTCCTGAGACTATGCAGCCTGCTCAAGGTCACACAGGATGGCACTTCGAGGAGGCATCTGTCATAGAGGCAATATGTATCTAGAGTAGCCCTGGAAAATGTTGGAGGCCATGAAGGACAGTTACAGAATGCAGAAAAACGACACGTTCTGACTTTCAGAAGGCATTTTTCTGAAAACATTCTGATGCCCTTTTCTTAGAAGGTAACTTTGCATAACTGTTTGCAAAACGACTGAACTGGTTTTGGTAACAATCACCCAGTCAGTATCACTTCCACCACATCCTAAAATGAGGTTAGATAGATAGCAATAACACTTATATAGCGCTTAGTGCACACTCTGGGCAGTTCACAAGTTAATTAATGTTTTGCTCCTAATATTACTGATCTTGGAAGGATAGAAAGCTTAGTCAACTTTGATCCCCATCAGGATCAAACTCACAGTGTTTTGACTGCCGCACAGCAGTTTAACCACTCCACCACCAGGGTTCTAGATGGCATAGTGGTCAACAAAAAAGTAGTGATTCAGCTGCTAGTGCAGTTGAAACTGATTTCATTTGCAATTTAAGAAAAATAAAGGCATTTATAGGCATGGAGTGAGGGCAACAGTAGTAGGCTAAAATCACTGCTAAAAGTGAATCTCATCTTTGAGAAACTCTCTTTACTTTGGATTTAATCATTGAAACTGATGGCCTGTTTTCTTTGCCAAGAGATGGGCAGAAATGTCAAAAGGCTGTTTGTACATAGCTATAGTTGGGGTGCCAAGACTATGAATCAGGGTTTCAGTAACGGCTACAACATTCTTGGAACGCTTTCCTAGAAATCTTCAAGAAGTGCTGCTGCCTTTTTATGTTTAAATTTATGTTTTATCTGGCTGGTCTGTTCAATATATGATTTTCTACTGTTCTTTTATTATCACTGGCTTGTTCTACATTTAAGTTCTTAAAAATAGTAATCATTACATTGTTTTTGTGGAAAAGAGGACTATTAAATTATTTCTAGTGAAAAAATGAAAAACTGGGTGATCTTTCTCAGTCTAACATAGTTACTTTTGTTATGTACTCCAAAAGATGCGGTTAGCCTTGCTTTTTATATTAGATATGCTTATCTTTGGTTATTATTATTATTGCTTCGTCCAGTGTGCAGAAACCCAGTGCTTGTGCTGCTGTTGAGATATTTAGGCTGCCCTTACAATCCTATCCTGCACGCACGCACACAAATGGTCTAGAACAGTGACGACAAATCTATGGCATGCGTGCCAGAAGTGGCATTCAGAGCTCTCTCTGTGGACACCCGTGCAGTCACCCCAGCACAGAGTTCGCCCCACCCCTCTGCCCAGCAGCCCAATGGGAGCACTTCCTCCCTCCCCCCAGCATAGAGTTCATCCGCCCCTCTGCTCAGCAGCCCAATGGGAGCGTTTCCTCCCTCCCCCCAGCATAGAGTTCATCCGCCCCTCTGCTCAGCAGCCCAATGGGAGCACTTCCTCCCTCCACCCAGCATAGAGTTCATCCGCCCCTCTGCTCAGCAGCCCAATGGGAGCGTTTCCTTCCTCCCCTGTTACTATGTTGGCACTTCTAGATAAATAAGTGGGTTTTGGGTTGCAGTTTAGGCTCTCACTCTCTAAAAGGTTCGCCATCACTGGTCTAGAAGGCTTTCCAGCTCTCTGGAGTAGATGTTGGGAAGTAACTGTGGAAATAAGTGCAGGATCTCCAAGGATATTATGGTGGCCCTCCTATTTTCACATGTGAAAATGCTTGCACAGATGCCATGAGGTACTTTGAATACTAGCCAATAGTCACTGAAGTTGTGGTTTGTATAACAATAACTAACATTGTACTTAATAAACAGAACAAAAAGGGCCCTTTCCTATTTGCTTATCACAAGCAGAGAAAAAAAAGCACGATTCTCAATGGTTCATACGAAGGGAGGGCATTACAGATGCCATGGGTATTGTGGTTCTTCTTTTGCTCCTTTTAACCATTCACAGCACTGCTCACTTATATGAAACAAAACAAAGCAATCACACTTCTATTCTGCCCCATAGTGCTTAGTGCACTCTCTGGGCACTTCACAAGTTAATTAGTATTTTGCCCAACACATGCTAGGTCCTCATTTTACCAACCTCAGAAGGATGGAAGGCTCAGTCAACCTTGAGCCATGCTCAGGATCAAACTCACAACCTTTTGGTTGCAGTACAACAGTTTAAGCACTGCACCACCAGGGGTCCTAATATATGTTTACTGATGCGCAAAGAAAAGAGAAATGAAAAGTTCATACACTGGAACTGTTGGATAACATTTTCTGGAGATCATCATCTTCCATGTCTAGGCTAGACGTCAAACTGCCCAAATGAAGCCAACCTTTTGGTGAATACATTCGGTAGTTCCTTTCGCCTAGTGTGGGAAAGATTGGCTGGCAAAATGTGGGCATTGCTCGGGGTACGCCTGATTGTGGTTCACAAATGTCACAATCTTTTAGGAGGCTTTTTCTGTGTACCCCTTTTGGAGGTGATACCAGTTTTACTTACTTAAGGATTACTTTAAAAGCATGTACATTTTTGCTTGGATTTTTCTCATTCCTTTCTTTATGTGGAGTTGGAACTCCTGTCAAGAGTTATTAGATCGGTAAAGAAAGACACACATGTTTTAACAAACAGCTGAGCATAGTGTTCACTGATATATGATAGTTTCAAGTTGCAAAGCAAATAACTCCCTCTTTTCCACCTTGTCTTCTTTTATTTAGAACGATCAGGAATAGAAAATGTCAACTCTGTGGAGGCGCTGCAGGAAACGCTAATCCGTGCACTCAGGACCTTAATCACAAAAAACCATCCGAATGAAGCCTCTACTTTTACAAAATTACTTTTAAAGCTGCCTGACTTGCGCTCTTTAAATAACATGCACTCTGAGGAACTTCTAGCCTTTAAAGTTCACCCATAGGCTTTTACCTCTTCTTTATATAATGGGATTTGCTTAATGTTTATCAACTGTGTGTACTTTGTGCTAAGATGTTAATTTATGTTTGCACGTACCTCTTGTGGAGAAGAACTTGCCGCCTGTGTCATGAGTTAATGGTCGTGTGTCATGCAATAATGGTTCAGGTTCAGCATTTTCCCACCAGTAACAAAATCACAGAATTCTTCATGATGATCCCAAACAGTCCTGTTTACACTATAGCAGGAGAAGCTACCCTAGATTGTACGGATATCGACTGTTACATACTGCATTCCTGCAATGAAAATCATTGAATGTCTCTGTTATAAACAAAAAAGCCCCATGGTCCTTTGTGAACAGCAGATGTTCAGGTCAATAACTCAACAGTGACTGAAGTGAATGAATTCATCTGCCCCTTTCCTTTTGCCGCACTTTGGATTGGAAGTTCTAAAACTCATGGCTTCACTGTTGTTAACCAAGGAAATTCCATGGAAGCTTTCATGAATACTAGTTTGGTTGCTGTAGCACAAGCTCATATGCTCTCTCTGTGTGTGTACATATATATTGAGAAGAGCAGATGTGTCATGACTTTCTAAAATGTACTGTGTATATTTGTGTGTATGTATAAATCGCCCAAATAAACAACTTGCATAGAACTTCTTCACAATATTTTCAACTGTGAAGAGGTTAACAAAACAAAAGGTGACCCATGACAACAGTCAGAATTAACATATTTGGTTGTTTACTCTTAAACCAAATATCTTGAGGATTCAGAATATTTGGAGAACTCCAGGTGAACTTGAGGTATTGAATGTGTTAACTTAAGAAGTACTAAACTGGTGGTGAACCTTGGCACTCCAGCTATTCTTGGACTTCAATTACCAGAAGCCCAAGTCCTCGCTGCTGCTGATCAGGGCTTCTGAAAATTGAAGTTCCAGCACAGCTGGAGTGCCAAGGAAGAAAAAATGGTACTAGATTGGTATGATTTTTAAAATTCTAAACTATGTGCTGTTAGACATTTTAATGCTGTTTTTATTTAGTCTGAAAAAACTTCAATCTGTATAGCTCTCCTGGAGAATTTTTGGAGAATTTGAAGATACTACGTTCCTATCTTCGTTGCATATTTGTGTGTTTGTGAATCATAATTTACACAACACTTGTATGCTGCTTTAATGCTACATGAAATTGAGAAACGAAACTAAAACATGTGAATGTCTCAACATTTTTGTGGTCTAGGCGTTGGCTCTGGATACATTTTGTTAAATCTAAAAAGCAGTGATAGTGAACCTTGGCACTCCAGGTGTTCTTGGACTTCAATTCCCATTTATGTGGATTCACAGAGACTTGAGCTTCTGGGAAGTGAAGTCTCAGAACGTGCAGTAAACCCATTTGTGTGGATTCACAAAGACTTGGGCTGCTATGAATTGAAGTCCAAGAACACCTGGAGTGCCAAGGTTTGCCATTATTGTTCCAAAGTATTCTTAAACCGTTTTTGCTGTACACAGCAAGGGTCACTAGTTTTGCTGATATCACATTTTTTAATATGCTTTTTTTTGGAAAATACAAAGTTCTACATTATTAGATACAAAATATCTGTTTTGTATCCCATTGTTGTTTCAAAATGGCATTTTCATATAATATCAGAAATTGAAAACAACCACGCACAGTGGCATTTAAAATAACCCAGCATGTTGTAAACTGGTGTGGTTTTTGAGTGAAATTAAAAATGTTCTTCATCTGGATGGATCCAGAAAAAACAGTCATGCTTTTGTAGAGCCATTGAAATCAACAGTTATACTAACCAGGGCTAATGTGATTTCCATGTGTCTGCTCCATGTGCGGCTAAGTCTGGATCCGACTATCTGTTCTCATGCTCAGAAATGAGGCAAAAGATTGAAGCTCCAGTTTACAATCTTGGTGCTTCATGTAATTGTTCAGAGGATTCATTTGCTGCAGCAGAAGCATGCTGCTCTTTGGGACTTAAGTGATTGTTGATTTTAGTTAATTTTTCTGATCAAGGGTATAATCTGAAAACTCCAAAAATATATATTGTTTGCATGTGGGGAATTAAATATTTATAGATCTGATTCTTGGTTTATAAGTCTGGTTTTCTGCTCAAGTACTCATTGGCAGAAAACACTTAAGTGATTCTGTTTTTTGTTACAGCAGAGAATGTGGAGCCATTTGTATTGCTTTAAAAGATTTTTCAGCCTCAAAATTTGACAATCTATTTCAAAAAATAGTTATACACTGTAGTTTCTCTTCATGTGTAGCATGGAGACTACTGTACCACCACTGTTATGAAGGGAACAACGCGCACAACTTTCAGCTACACAGTTAGAAATGTTACAGCTGGACTACTGTTTGTTCATGTTGTCTTAAATCCTCCTACAGCAGGGGTTCCCAGCCTAAGGCCCATAGGCTGGACCTGGCCCACGGCACCATTTCATGTGGCCCGCGCACTGCAACTGCTGCACCATAAGTGTAAGCAGATGCATTTTACCGCAGCATTTATGCTGGGGGAAACCACCATTATGGCCCATTCAGCTGTCCAGGGGGTGTGGTCCAGCCCATGGTCTAAAAAGGGTGGGAACCCCGTCCTACAATAGCAGCCACAGATTTTTCAGATCATGAATTGCTCGCTTGAGAAGGCACACAGTATTTCAGAAGCATATATATTTTTTAATCTCAAAGATATTGCATTCACTTCTTATAAAATTAAAGTTGAGTTGATTCTGGGTTTCTTATAGAAGCCTCCTTCCTAAATCTAGAATGTCTTAACGTTTGTTATTTAACTTTTAGGAAAGTATAACCAGTACTATGTAAAAGTATTGCTTTTAAAAATAGGTTCCACATACAGTATATGTATATGCATGTAGATTAGAAAAACAATGCTGACAAAATAAATAATAGGTTCCTGTATATTGCGGAAAGGTTTAATTTTATTTTGTGAGTCTTTAAAAAAAATTAGATGCAGGTTCTACCTAGTTTTAAGAATTTTAACAATTAAGCATTTTTAAGATACTGTTGCTGTCTTGGATGCCCCGTACTGATATTGCACTGTTGTCATAATAATCACAACAGTGCTATTGTCCTTTCCATGCAGGTAGTGAGGACAGGCAACTGGTCTTATGTTGACCCCAAATTTTAGGAAATGGTATTATTTTCATGGAGAAGAAAAGGCCGTCCCCTCCCCCTCCCCCCCGGCTTTGCACAGTAGCAAGCGAGGTTTGAAAGAAATCTGTTCCTGTGGTTGCAGCTATCACAATTAATACAAGATGAGGCCTTGATGAATTTTATCTGAAAAAGCCATTTGTCATGAGCTCGGCTTTACTGTGTGATTGGTTATATGCTTGTTGAAAATACCGAGAAATATTTTGTACCAGACTTTAAAGTACTGTGGATTGGACATTGCTGAGTGATTTTTGAAAATGTACTGTATGAATCTCAAGGGTTGTTACGGGCTTTTTTTTTAAATGCTGGTTTTACATGTTTTAAAAGATTAAATATGGGCATTATGATGGTAAAGTGCAGTGTTTGTCATGTGTGCCTCCCCTTTTCAAAAGCACAACGTAGAAGTGGAACCTGAAGCAGATACTTGTGTTAGCAGACCTCTTCGATCAGGGGGGAGTTGGGCCCCATGGGAGGGTGCTGGACAGGGGCAAGGGGCAGTGACCAAGGGACGGGGGAGAAGGCTGCCCCTGGGAACTGCTTGGTCACTGCCCCTCACTTGCTCCGCCTAGCGCATGGCACTTTAGAATAAACCTTGCTCCAAGCTGAAGGAGGGAGCTTGCCGCATTGGCTAAATCTAAAGTAGTGTGCCGGCAAATAAAATAATAAATTATTTGTCCCAGGACACCAAAGGTGAGGGCACACCAGGATGAATGACCCTGTCCCAGTGGCCCAGTTCATGCCTGTCTTCAATGAAAGTTTATGTACTACAGTAATACCCCGGATAACGATTGCACCGGATAACGCTAAAATCGCATAACAACGATAAATTTGGGGGGAAGATTTGCACTGGATAACATTCATTTTAGCGTTATCCGATACATCGTATTAAAGAAGTAAAGGAGGCCACAGCTCCTCTCCCTGCCACTTCCCTCCTTCCTTTCCCCCACCCCCAGTTTGGGGACTCCCCACACCCCACCCCACTACCTGCTCCGAAAGAATCCAGCTCAGCTTACTTTCTCTTGCTTTGCAGCTCCGACATGCAGCCGATCGCTCTTTCTCTTTCACTTCCTGTATTGACAGTACAGGGAGGGGGAAAGAGAGAAAGTTGATTGGTTCTCTAGAGATCCAATCACATTTCTCTCTTTCCCCCTGCCCTGTAGTTAAATGTACAGGGAGGGAAATGAAGAGAGACAGAGACGTCGGACGGAAAAAAAAGCCTCGATCGGAGTGTGCAGGTACCGGTAAGCATGGAGGGAAAAGACTGCAGTAGAATGGGGGGGGGGGGAGGTGCTTTTCCCCGTTCCTACTGCAGTCACAGCGGTGGGGGGGGGGTTTGGCTTTAAAGGCACCCAACTGCCTGCTCGGTTTGTCCCTGATGTCAGGGCTTTTTTTTTTTAGCGTTCGATGCATGCATCGGACAACGCTAAAAACCAGATAACATCATGACTTGTGGAACCAAGTCATAATGTTATCCGGGGTATTACTGTGTTTACAAATTGTTGTCTGCAGTATTCCAGCACTGCATAGACCTCCTTTGGTTGTGTGGGCTTCATGTTAAGGGACAAGTTAGCCTAGCATAGGAACAATTTCAAGGGTTGAGTTGTCATCTCTGGAGGAGAAAGGCCACATGGCTGGTGACATATCATACACTCAGCCAGAAACTGGTGGTTTAGAATATTTACTTTCAGTCCACACTGTATGTAAAGGTAAAGGTCTCTCTTGCTTGAAAGCCAGTCATGTCCCAACTCTATGGAGCAGGGTTCATCTCAGTTAACAGCCAAAGAGCCAGTGCTGTGTGCATCTGTAGACTTTTCCATGCTCATGTGGCAGACATGGCTAGATGCCAGAGCACATGGAACGCTGTTCCTTTTCCCATTGAAGTGGTACCTATTTATATACTATACAGTACTTGCAATTTCTAGCTTTCAAAGTGCTAGGTTGGCAGGAGCTAGGACAGATCATGGGTGCTTACTCTGTTGTGCAGCAGTCAGGTTTTGAACTGCTGACTTGCCAGCCTATTGTTTGGTGTTAAAGTAGTAAGCCAGAGATGCTAGTGATCTTCTGAGGATTTGGGTCTTAGAGAGAATTACGGCATTGTCAGCATTTTGGAGTATGTATCAGTTTGTCAGCAAGCTTGTGGGATTGGAAGGCAGGGCTTTTTTTTAATAGTCAACCATTTTGTTGATGAAGAAGTTGAATAGAAGTGGGGCCAGTACACATCCTTGTTTGACACCCTTCTGTATAGGTACCAGTTCTGTAAGGTGCCCCTGCTGGATGCATCTGACCTTAAGGTTTGTGTTGGTATGGAGAGCATGGATCAGATGAAGAAGCCTGTGGTCAATGGAGGATTTCTCTAGCTTCTCCCACAGCTTGAGCCTGGAGATCAGTGGTGCCCAAACTTTTTTTTCCGCAGGCCAGTCCCACTGCCAACACACAGCTGCGGGGGCTGGAGGTGGGCTGCTCCTGCTGCTGCCAGTTTTGACGTCCGCAGCGGTGGTGATCGTGCTTTGTCCCTGCTGCCCCGAGCAGCCTCTGGCTTGGTCCCATCCTCTCTGCAGCCTTTGCCAAAGCCAATCGCCATGTTGGGGAAATTTTCAGAGCCTCCCCTGTTTCAAAATTGGTGGCGCTGGAAGGGTAAACCTGGTGCACTATGGTGACATCATCCTGGGTGCACCAGGGGGCTGTCCTAGCGACACAGATTTTGAAACGGAGAAGGCTCCAAAAAAATCCCCAATGCAGCAATCGGCTTTGGCAAAGGCTGCAGAGGGAATGGGACCATCAGGCAGTGGGAGCGGGTGGAGAGGCAGCCCGTGGTGAGCCTGGGTACTCACCGTGGGCCACATTAATGATATGCATGGGCCTAATTGGGCATGTGGGCCGTAGTTTGGGCACCCCTGCTGTAGATTGAGTCGAAGGCAGCCTTTAGATCAGACGCTCTCAACCTTTTTAAGCCAGGGGCTGGTTTTCTGTAAATGGCAATGTTTTCTGTACATGGCAATATCTAGTGCTTGTAAAGGATAATGTTCAAGATGCATGCTATAATAAGCCATGTAACCAATCATTGTTCCTTTAAACAGCAGCTGGGGAGGGTGGGGTGTCTGCCATAATTTGGATCATGATGAGGATGAAAATTATTTTTAAAACCCTTCACTCCTATTCAATTACATAACCTTATTGCACAAAGAAGACTCCGAATGGTAGGCCATATTTTTCATACAGACAAAAACAGGATCCCTAAGGTGGAAATAAGTTGGATCCTTCCTAATGCCAAATGACAACACCCTTGAAATACATGACGAAGAACTTTCTGACAAATTTAAAGACCCTGAAAATGACATGGGAGGATGTCAAGGTACTCTTCCCAGACCCTTGCTGCCTGATATACCACATAGCATGGGAGACTCTAAGTAAGTCACTCCTATTCTGTCCTCATGAAAATCACCATGTTGATTGCACATGGACAGAAACCACCATTGATTGGATAGCATCCTATCTTCCAGCACAAGAAAACAGGTATACGAGGTGGGTTGAACTGTGATATGTAAAGGAACAATTCTGCCCTTCCTCTCCAGACCCAGTTTTGATTGCTCCTCCCCATTACCACTGCAACCTCTATTTAAAGGTTAAACAAAACAACTACAATGACTGTCAAACTGCTCAACATATCAAACCTCTGAACTAAAAGCACACTAACATGATTGCTTACTAGGGCTAAGAGCTGTAAATTTGTTAACCCCACTTGTAAAAACATTGTGATTGTGTTTTAATTATGTACTACGTTTTATGAACAGTAGAGGGCTCTAGAACCCAGAAGGTTGTGTAGCCTTCCTTCACTTAATCATCTTTTTAGTCTTAATACTTCCTTTCTCACAAATCAGTTTATAAACCGCATAGTTTCCTCATACATTTGTTTTACTTGATGTTAGCAGAGCTTGTGTGCCTATTCCATCCATCTTGTTTTATAGTTAACTCCCCCAAAGATACTATATGTCATCAATTCACTTCTGGTATGTGAGGGCTATATGAGTTAAGGGCCTCCAAAAATGTCCTGTCATTAACAGATCTTGCAGACCAATAGCATTTCATGTTAGCTTGTTCTTGTTTCATACTTCCCATCCCAGGGAGTCACTGGGAGTCGCCAGGGCCACGGCTCCGCATATTCCGGGTTGTGAGACCCTGCTCCTGCGTGTGGGCCCAAAAGGGCAGTTGGGAATCTTGCTCCTATACCTGCCTCCCTGTAGGGTAGCAGATTCCCTGCCTGAGCTACTGGAGGCGGTCTCGATGCTGGCGCTGGGGTCCCCCAGGCTTATGGTGCTGGGGGACTTCAATTTGCCATCGTTGGGGCCTGGCTCGGAGGTGGTTCAGGAGTTCATGGCTTCCATGGCAGCCATGGGCCTGACCCAAGTAATCCAGGGCCCTACCAGGAGCAGTGGTCATACCCCGGACCTAACTTTCATATCGGAGCCGTGGCAAAGTGATCTGAAATTGCAGAATTTAGTCATCTCTCCTGTGTCATGGTCAGATCACTATCTGGTGACCCTAGACTTCCTGGGGGCGAATCTTCACCGCAGGGAGGCAGGGCCAGTTAAATGGGCCCGCCCCCGGCGACTAATGGATCCAGAAGGATTCCAAAGGGAACTGGGGTGTTTTCCTCTTGACCTGCAATGCGATTTGACAGAGGCTCTCGTCAACTCATGGAACGAGAGAGTGACGGCAGCCTTGGACAGGATCGCTCCACTATGGCCTCTCCGCCCCCGTTTGCACCAATCTGCCCCTTGGTACACTGAAGAGCTGAGGGAGCTTAAACGGGCAAAGAGACGCCGAGAGCGCCGCTGGGTGAAGACCCGGAGTGAGTCTGACCGAACACTAGTTAGAGCAGCCATTAAAGACTACCTAGTGGCGATAAGGGCGGTGAAACGTCAATACTTCACCGCCCTTATTGCCTCTGCGGATAATCGTCCAGCTGCCTTGTTACGGGTGACCAGATCCCTCCTTGGAAGAGGGATCAGGCCCTGGTTGGCAGGGTTCGGCTGAGACATTTGCTGATTATCTAGTGGAGAAAATCGCTCAGATTCGCTCGAAGTTTAATCCCGGCGTGGAATGTATGGAACTGGGGTTGACCGGTGCGCAGTCTGGCCATGTTATCTGGGATCGGTTTGAGCCAGTGGACCCTGAGGAAGTGGACAGACTTCTTGGATCTGTTCGTGCCACAGCCTGTGATTTGGACCCATGCCCTGCCTGGCTAGTTAAAGCATCAAAGGCGGTGGCAGGTGGTTGGGTTGAGAAAATTATAAATTCATCATTGGAGGAGGGGTCTTGCCCAGCACCATTAAAACATGCTTTGGTGCGCCCCCTCCTAAAAAAACCATCTCTCGACCCCAAGGTAATTTCGAACTACCGCCCAGTATCTAATCTACCCTTTCTGGGTAAGGTGCTGGAAAAGGCTGTGGCACAGCAGTTAAAGGAAGTTCTGGATGAAGCGGATTATCTGGACCCTTTTCAGTCAGGATTCAGGCCCGGATATGGTACGGAAACTGCACTGGTCGCTTTGGTGGATGATCTCTGGAGAGAGCGGGATGGAGGCCATCCGACCATCCTTGCTCTTCTCGATCTCTCAGCGGCCGATACCGTGGATCACAACATTCTCTTGGGAAAGCTCCAAGGATTGGGGATCCAGGGCACTGTGTTGACCTGGTTTTCCTCATTTCTGAGGGGCAGGACCCAGACGGTATGTCTGGAGAATGAGAGGTCCAGCCCTAGGCTCCTCCAATATGGGGTGCCTCAGGGCTCGGTACTCTCACCTCTCCTGTTTAACATCTATATGAAGCCGCTGGGTGAGATCATCCGTTCCCACGGGGTAAGGTACCATCAATATGCTGATGATACCCAACTGTACATCTCAGCCCGTGGGGACCCAAGCGGTGCAGTAGAAGTCCTCTCCAGGTGCCTGGAGGCTGTCAGGGTCTGGATGGGGGAAAACGGGCTTCAGCTGAATCCCGGCAAGACTGAGTGGCTATGGGTGAGGGGCCCTGTGTTATCCCGGGAGCTTCCAGCTTTGGTTCTGGATGGGGCAGTTTTGCCCCAGACAGATCCGGTGCGTAATCTGGGGGTCCTCCTGGACTCACGACTACTGTTCGAAGAACAGGTGGCAGACGTGGCCAGGAGGGTTTTTGCACAACTTCGTGTAATATACCAGTTACGCCCACTCCTGGATCGGGACTCCTTGCTCAGGGTCACACATGCACTGGTCACCTCCAGACTTGATTATTGTAATGCGCTCTACATGGGGCTGCCCTTGGTGACCATTCGGAAACTCCAGCTGGCCCAGAATGCGGCTGCTCGGGTAGTGATGGGGTGCGGGCGTTACGCTCGTGCCTCACCACTGCTTCGGCAGCTGCACTGGTTGCCAGTATGTCTCCGGGTGCAATTCAAGGTGCTGGTCATTACCTTTAAAGCCCTATATGGTAGTGGGCCAGGATACCTCAGAGACCGCGTCACCCCAAGAACATCTGTCCGTCCCACCAGGGCAGATCGGAGAGGCTCCCTTGCAATTCCATCAGCTAGAGAGGCTCGCCTCTCTAGCACCAGAAGGAGGGCCTTCTCCGTGACCGCCCCAGCCCTGTGGAACCTCCTGCCTATCGATCTACGTCAACAAACAGAGCTCCTGCCCTTCCGGAAAGGCCTTAAAACCTGGCTGGCAGGACAAGTTTGGGGATCCGGAAATACCGGATCTCATGTTGGGTGGCTTATCAGATGAGACAGCCACCCGTTGTTCTTACCTTCCTACCCTGGTTCTGTTTTTTAATAATTGCATAATTTTATAACTTGGAAATGTTTTATTTCTTTTAGCTTAACTTTTAATTATTGTATTAATTTATATTTTAACTGTGAATAGGCTATTGTATATTGATTTGTGGTTTTATATTGAGTTGTGGTTTAGCTATGTATTTTTAAATTGTGTATGTAAGCCGCCCAGAGTTGGGTTTTTTACCCGATTGGGCGGGATAATAAGTCGAAGGAAATAAATAAATAAATAAATCCCCCCATTCCTAGGACTACATTATTGCCTTTTCCAGTAAGTTCTGCTCACATCTTTGAGATTAACAGATGTGGCTTCTTTTATTGAGGCAACCCATCACATACTTGGTCTTCATTTCACCCCACACCCACCCTAGTTTCCCCCAAAATGTTACCTTTTCTACTAAGACCAGGAAATGGCACAATTTTTGGCACAATTTCATGTCCACACTGCCACCAGGAAAGAAGATGACAGATGTTTACATAGTAAAGTACTGCGTGAATATTGACCACACCAAAAGCAGTAGTCTACATTCACATAGAAATAGTATTATTTACACAGATGCATCTTGAGTCTTTGTATGCCATCTTGAGTCCCATCACTAGGGGAAAGTTGGATTACATTTAAAAATAGGAATAAAATAAATGTCTATAATAATAATACATCAGCTAAAGGTAAAGGTCTCCTTTGCTCGAAAGCCAGTCATGTCAGACTCTAAGGGGCAGTGCTCATCTTTACAGCCAAACAGCCAGCATTGTCTGCATCTGCAGACATTCCCATGGTCGTTTAGCAAGCATGACTAGACATCTGAGCACATGGAATGCTGCTACCTTTCCTGCTGAAGCAGTGCCTATTTATTTACTTGCAATTTCTTACCTTCAAGCTGCTAAATTGGCAGGAACTGGGACAGAGGACAGGAGCTCACTCTATCTTGCTGCACTTGGATCTTGATCCCCTGACCTGCTGACCTTCTGGTCATTAAGCATAGCATCTTAGCCACTAAGCCACTCCTGCCCCCAATAATACATTAGTGAGAACATATTGTGGTTGCAGGTATGGAATGTCTGCATCATATGGAATGAGGAAACAGCTTACCTTGTATCCTGTTTCTTCTCAGAGCAAATAGCAGGGGAATTCCTCCCAGTGAATACATGAGGGGACTTACTGGCTCCTTCCCTTCTCCTCCTTAGACAGGGCATGCTGCACCTGTGAGTCTTTGCTCACAAAGTTTTCCCTCCAGGGCAAATTGCAAAGGGAGAGATGCTTTATTAATTACAGCTGCACAGTCACCATGGCTGCTATTTTGGACTAGCTCTGTAGGGGGTGATGTAGCACCAGGAATCCCATTGTCCGTGCACTTCTGTAACACCAATAATTGCATGTCGTCAATCATGACTTAGCTGAAGCAATTAAGAGGCAGAACTTGCTGACTGGAAGATCAGAGTATCATTCCTGGGTACTGCATGACAGAGTGAGCTCCTGTCCCTGTCTCAGCTCCTGCCAACCTAGCAGTTCAAAAGCAAGACATTGCAAGTAGATAAATAATGACCACTTGGGTGGGATGGTAGTCAGTATTCCATGCACTTAGGTGTTGAGGCATGCCTGCCACATGTTCACGGAAACACCTGCAGACACAGACAGCGCTGGCTGTTTGGCTAATAAACAGAGATGAGCACTGAACCCTAGAGTTGGATAAGACTGGCTTTTGAGCAAGGGTGACCTTTACCCAAGCAAGGGTGACCTGTACCCAATCCTGACTTATGACAACCCTTTCCAGATTTTTCTAGGTAGAGAATATGCAGAAGCAGCTTAGCATTCCCTTCTTCTCTAGCCTTGTGTGTGTGTGTGTGCATGCATGCATGTGTACATATGTGTGCGCGCTAGTGAGTGCACATGCATGAATGCACCATTTTGCCCTTTCTCCACCACATGGCACTTCCTGGTGTGTTGGAGGGCAGTGGGGGGGCACATGAAATGGTGCCATGGACCGCATCCGGCCTGTGGGCCGCAGATTGAGAATCCCTGCCCTACAGAAATACTCACAGAGACAAATAGGATTACACTGCCAGAGCAAATGTAGGAGATAAACCAACTGAATCTGGTAAATCTAATCCAGCATTTTGGAAAACACAACTACAGTCATTTTGGCTGCTATAGCTTACTTCATGCCATTTGGCTGAGGACGTAAGACATCACAAAATATTATCCCAGAAACAGATGTTTAAAAATAGCCTGTGATTAAAGCTGAAGATATTTTATTTTTGGAGGTTAATATTTACTTAGGTGACTGAGTGAGGAAACTTATTTGTGTTTATGAAATCGAAAAGAAATGAAGAAAACATAGAAGAAGGCTTTTGAAGAGTTCAATCAACTATTGTCTTTAAAATTAGGAATGTGTCCTAGAATAGCATTGCTAATGGATTTTGGAAATAAGAAGAGAGAAAGAAATAAGAAAGATCTGATGACTGTAATGGTAACAGTTGTGAGATTAATTGTTTAAAAAATGGAAAATATATTTTGCAGTAGATTTGGAGGAATGATATAAAGAATTATGGAATATGGCAATAAATGATAAACTGCCCTGAGAGTTAAAAATTAAAGAAAGGAAATAATTAAAAGGAATGGGGTTAAAGGGATTTGGGGAGAGTTTATTGAGTATGTTAACATTAAACTAAAAGGAGTGGGACCAGAACAAGAATATGTAGCTTTTTTGAAATAGGGAACAAGTCTCTCCACCTCCCCTATCTATCTATCTATCTATCTATCTATCTATCTATCTATCTATCTATCTATCTATCTATCTATCTATCTATCTATCTATCTATCTATCTATCTATCTATCTATCTATTAATAAAAAGAGTAGAAAAATACGGTGTTCCATAAGTGGTGGAAGCTCTTATTAGTTATGTAATTGTGTTATGTGGTTTTTAAAAGTTGTATAGATTATATTTGTTGTCAGATTTTCTTTTATTAATAAAAATATTTTAAACAATGAAATAAAAAAGAATATTGTGCTTAAATCCTGAAGATCAAAAACCATGCAAAGCAAGCTAATCTGTGTGAACCCAGAGGTGAGAGACATGTGTGTTTGAGAGATGTTGTCCTTCATTGCCATGGATTAAGGATACCCCCTTTCAGCCTTAATCTGCCATCTTTGGCATTGTCACCCCCAGTATAATTCATGAACCATTCTTATGTCAGAATTTAAGAACACGGGTGTCTGCCTTGTACCACATCAGGCTTTTTTTCTAACCTAGTCTTATCAACAACAACTGGCAGCATTGGGGGTGGGAGAGAGAATTGTGGCACTTTAAGGACTGATGGATTTATTTCAGTGTGAGCTTTCATGGATTACAGTTTGTGATAGGTTAGGGTCCTGTTCAGCGGTGGGCAGCAAAATTTTCGCTACTACACCGTGGGCAGAGCCTATGTAATGGGCGGAGTCTATGTCATGGGCAGAGCCTACATCATGGGCGAAGCCTACATCATGGGCGAGCTAGTCATGCCTGCCATACGGGCATGTATATGTCTACAAACACAGGTAGCACTGGCTCTTTGGCTGTAAATGGAGATGAGCACTGCACCCTAAAGTCGGATATGACTGGCTTTTAAACAAGGGAGACCTTGAACCACTTGCAGGGACAAAACCTGATGGGGCAGGGCAGGGAGGTGGGCGTGGCCACCCAATTTCGCTACCCCCCTGCCTGAAGGCCACCCAATTTTGTCACCCCCCTGCTCAGAGGCCACCCAATTTTGCTAGCCCCCCCCCCTCCGGGTGTGTGCGCGAACCTGTTGCTGCCCACCACTGGTCCTGTTGCTAGGCGATGCATTGTGTAATAGTCAATCACCTGTGTATCATCTGTCACTTTTTTAGCTGGAGATGCTTCAACTGGGAACCTGCAGGAAGCCATCCACTCTACCATGAAAGCACAGCCTCCTACACTACCCCACTACACAAGCAATGAGTTAATTCAAACAAAGCTGACAGAGGAAGGCTTATTGTGTTTTGAGAAAACATTTTTGCTGTTTGCCTAGGATAGTTTTGGATACCTTGAAGCCATTATTCAGTGAGGAGTCCACGCATTGGTGAATGTCTGAAGTCTATCTGCATGTGTTTCTTTGCCTAGGTTGGGGACCGGGGGAGGGGACCACACCTAAAATCAGATACAGAACTTGGAGAAAGGTGCTTTCTTGGAATTCACTTCCCAGCAAACATAGCTAATATCTGTGGTACCCGAGAGATTCTTGGAATTGTGGTTCTAAAAGGTAATCATATTCCACCGGAGATGATAAATATTTGTCTAGTGCTTTGTGTGTAAATAAGACTCATCCTTAAATACGTCTATGATAGAATGCCTAACAGGCCACAATTCTTGGATTAGTACCTTCCCTTGATTTTATGTATCCTGTGGTGAGGAGCACAGTCCTCATAAAAACATTTGTGTTTTGTAAACGGTCCCTTAATGAAAAAAATAAGTTACAAAAACTAAAAAATGATTTGGACTGTAAGACACAGCTATTTCGGGGGTGGGGGTGGGTGAACTTTCAGCAGAGAGAATAATGAAGAGATGCATGAATAGAGATGTCAGGAAGGAAGAGAATAACATAACTGAAAATTCAACCAAGGGAAACATAAAAGAAAAATAGGAGCTATCCATATTAAAATAATACAAACATAAAATCATCACCACTGCTGAGTAAGAGCGACAGCAATCCAAGGCAGAACGGAAATCACAGAGCAGAAAGGCCAAAAGAGTGCTTGTGATAATGAGAAAAGAACTGTATCTTTCCCAGTGAACACCCTGCATCAAAGGAAAACGTTATGATTAATTCAATCCACTCAAGTGTGTTTTGGATTCAAAGATGTGATAGTTTCTTCCAAGTTGTTTCAGCTATTCCAGATTCAGTCTTGTGATGGTAAGTGGAAATGCAAAGGAGGGAAAATGTGGGCCAGTGGACAACCTCCCCACCCCCACCCTGGCCCACCTCCTTGTACACAAAACAGGTAAATAAACTCATGACAAAGATTGCAGTCCTATACACATGGCTGACAGAACCCTACAACATTCTCTAGAACAGGGATTCTCAACCTGCAGCCCACAGCGCCATTTCATCTCTCTCTCTCTCTCTCTCTCTCTCTCTCTCTCTCACACACACACACACACACACACACACACACACACACACACACACACACTGCCTCCACCACACCCAGAAGTGGAGGAAGGACAAATGGCCATCCAGCCCCCGAAGCCGTCTGAGGGAGCATGACCTGGTCCCCAGCTTTAAAAGGTTGAGAACTCCTGCTCTAGAACTTATATTTCTAATAATCATAATACACTGTTGGTGATAAATGCTTGCTTGACTCCTTTCATACAATTACGACTCATCCTTAATACAAATATCACCACTTCTTGCACTGTGAAAACATTGTGATGGCAAACTACTTCTAGGATGAAACTTATAGCTTTCTTTGAGGAAGGATCAGTAAGATAGTTTATGTTTTTAAATCAAAGCGATGCCTGAATATTTTGTATTTTGTAGTCCTTGTGCAACTGCTTAGAAAAGTCATTTGTCCTAGAACCAAACTATGAGTTACACATGGTGTGTAGTGGTAGACACAAAAATTTTCGCTACCACACCGTGAGCGGAGCCTACATCGTGGGTGGAGTTACATCATGGGCGGAGCCTACATTGTGGGCAGAGCCTATGTCGTGGGTAATCTAGTAATGCCTGCCATATGGCCATGTATACATCTGCAAACATAGGCAGCACTGGCTCTTTGGCTGTAAATGGAGATGAGCACTGCACCCTAGAGTGAGATATGGCTGGCTTTTGAGCAAGGGAGACCTTGAACCACTTGCAGGGGCAAAACCTGATGGGGCAGGGCAGGGAGGTGGGTATGGCAACCCAATTTTGCTACCCCCCCTTCTGTCACAGCAGAAACATTTCATGCCTCCCATACTTTGAAGATAAGTCTACCATGGTTTATGTTTGGTCATCTGGAAGTAAGCCCAGGTGTCACTTCTAGTATGATTGCCCAGTATGACCCCCATCCAATAGGAGTTTGCTGTTTGTGTGATTCCATCTGATGGCAATCCTATGAATTAATGCGCTCTGAGAGATCTACTGAAGTCTTGTAACCTAAAAGCCATGGGTTCTTCTATGCAAATACTGTACCTGAATCATAGAAGCGGGGACGGGTTTCAAATGCTTTTCTTTCTACATGAGACTTACCAAAATGTCTGCCTCCATTCCTTGCAAACATTACATTGCAGTGGTCAGTTCTGGTAATGCAACAGGAAAAAAAAAAATCTTCAGATGCCGTATCAATTCTGGATATTGACTATTATCATGGCGATAGTCTCAGTGATGGGATGTAACAGGTTCTCACCAGTTCTCTAGAACCGGTAGTAACTTTCCCCAGTGTCCCGGAGAACCGGTAGCAGCTTTTAGGGGGAACCACCTTCGGGGCTTACCTTTTCACTGGCTTGGGGTTTTTAAGTAAAGTCTTGGAGTTACCTCATCAATAAGCTACACCTGTGTTGTTCCAACTGCTGTTCCAATTGGAGAACCCTTTAGGAAGTACTGTACAGCTGTTTTACATTTACATTAAGGCATATTATCCTAGAGCACTGATACGATGACCATATCCATCTTGCAACATGGTGCTGCCCAGGCACTTATACTAACAGGTAAGTGACAGGTTTGTGTTTGGTGGGGGGGTGGGTGTATTTTAATGTAATTTTTATTTTATTTTTTTATTTAATTTATTTACAGGTTTGTGTTGTGGGTGGGTGGATTGAGGTGTGTGCGGGTGATGATGATGATGATGATGATGATGATGATGATGATGATGATGATGATGATGATTAGGTCCTGCCCACGACATCATGACATCATGATGTTCGCTCCGCCCACACTGTGATGCTGTCTCGGTGGGGTAGTAACATTTTTGACATCCCACCACTGGATAGTCTTCCTGTCCTTTAACTCTTCAGAACAGTTCTTCCAAGGACATTAATGGTTCTTCAGTCATGAAATCCATCTGTGTTCAAAGCCTCTCTTCCCAGGAATCTTTCCTTGCAGAGCGAGTTGGAGTATTCTATGCTTTATGTAGTTCCTCATAATATGGCCAAGGTAGAAAAAACTAAGACCACAGATACTGAACCCACATATTGAAGGAGGGGGACGGCAACCTGTATTGTCTTTCCCAGTGTTGTTTTCTCATGTTATGTCCAAATTATGCTAGTTCATGTTAGTCATTTTTATAGGACATAATAGGAATAATTGAATGCTGTCAAGTCAATTCTGACTTATGGCAATACTTTCCAAAGTTTTGTATGTACAGAATACACAGAAATGGTTTACCATTCCCTTTTTCTGTGGGGTATCCTGGGACTGTGCAGCTTGCCCAAGTAGGTTTTTCTCCCAGGAGGCATAGTAGGGAATTGAATTCCCAACCTCTGACTTCAAAGCCAGATACACAAACTACCAAGGTATCCAGCCTTTGTAGGACATACTTCTAAATCCATGGTTCCCAACGTAGGTTACATGCCCCACAGGGGGGCAATTTGATTTTTAAGGGGCACAATTTGAGAAGGATAATTAACAATGAATGGTCTTTTAGGCTTCCTCCATGTGAATAGGAGTTCACTTTTTGAATATAGTAATAAGAATTATATGTTGGGAGGGGAGGATATCAGGATTTTACAGATGCTTAGGCAGGGCAGGGCCAAAAAAAGTTTGGAAATCATTGTTCTAAATAAATTGCCAGAGACTTGCACTGTAAATCTTACTTCTTGTGTGCCTGTGTACCTGATGTGTGTATAAATTGATGCCACGAGGCCTCACTCTAATGGCTGATGAAGTGGACTTGGTCCACAAAAGCTCACATTTAAATACAGATGTTAGTCTTTAAAGTGCCACATTTTTTGTCTTTTTTTTTTTGCTGTTCTGTTTTGTTCAATCTCAGAAATGCTTGCACAGACTAACATGGCTGCCACTTCAAACATTACTTCTCCCTGTTAGACTAAATCATCTATTTTACTTTGATATGAGAGTTTATCTTTGAGACGATGACAAGATAACCCAATAGGTAGTAGTTTGGGGAGGGGGAATCTGCTGTTATGTTTACTCATTGCTACTACCTGAAGTAATAATAGCAATGTTATTTCCCCAATGATAGTGCAATTCTAGGAAATGTTTTTAAAGCAAGTTAATGATGAACGATTGAAAACCCAACAAAGGAAGTGCATGGAGAATAATGATTCTAAAATGTATAAAATAAGTGACTGTGAATATTGGTAGCGGTAAATGTAATGTTTCAAAGCATTAAGAAAGGCATGAAAATGCAAAAGCTGTCATAAATGTCACTGTAGAAAAGCATAAATCACCCATACTTGAATTACTAAACCCACTTCCAGTTGACTCATATGAAAAAAGATATAATGGCTCTGGGAATAGTACAGGGATTTTCAAAACATTCCGGACATGGTACAGATATCCGGCACTTCGCACAATCCGATAGGAGGACCTCCCATGCTACACAGATGTCTGGTATCACAATTGACAGTTTTGCCAGTCAAGTTCATTTAAGAACTAGTTAGGGTTGGAATGGATGTCTGGAATCATGATTTCCATTGTTATAGTGCTGACCCAGCTCTCCCTGGCAAGCTTATGACCTTTGTCAAAACAAACAGAATGTAACATTTCCTTGATTATATAAGAACCTAGGTTCAAGCTGTAACATTTCTACCCTTCCATTGGGGACAAGTAGCACAATATGCTACAACATCCATAATCCATGACCATTGCTCACCTGCAATTTAAACCATCTGCATCTCCTGGGCCTACCTAATGAGCACCTCTGGAGATGCTTATTTGGCTGCAACTGTGGAGGATGCGCTCAGCCCTCCAGAAGGTTAATTTCTGTTCTAGATTATCCAGCACAGAGTTGAAATTATAAACACTGATTTCACTTCATGCCCATTTGACTGATTTGAGCTGTGCCACTGTTGCTGAATTATTTACTGGTTTACCGGTTGTGTTCTGTGTGTTGGTCGGTCCACGAGTTTGCCTTGAAGCAACATCAGGTGACAAGGACAAGGAACTGAGCACAGTGGGGGGTAGATGAAGTGCACATAGCATGAGATCGAAATGTTTCTGTCTCCAGCTGCATCCATCATGAACACACACACACTCCAACTGTTCCTGATGCACTGCTGAGTTTAAAAAGTGCTACTTTCAGTTGTCAACAGATCCTTCAGTTATCTAAATACCGCTCCAATAATATTTTGTCCATATACTGTATGTGGTATCTGTATAATGAGTGGGACCAGAATTTTGCAGAATGTAAGGGGCTACTGCAGTGAAGACAGGTGCAAAATGTGATTCCCTCAATCCCAGAGCCTATATTTAAATCTGGATCTTGACACACACACACACACACACACACACACACACACATTCTATCTCTATCGATCAATCAATCAGTCTGTCTCCTTTCTCCAGTGTCCAGACAAATCAAAGTGTCCATTTGGAACAATATTTTAATAACCTTTGCAATTACATTCTTGTGCGGCAACATTTCTAACTAGGCAACAGAAGCTTTATCTGTGTGTCAAATACAGTGGTACCTCACTTAAAGAGCATAATGCGTTCCACGAGATTGCTCTTTAAGCGAGTTTGTTCTTTAAGTGAAACACCATTGTACGTGACCAATTGTGACTTCTGGTGGGGGGGGGGATTGCGACCCCAATTTGGTTGTTAAGTGAGTTTTTGGTTGGTTTTAGTTGTTAAGCGAGGCAACCAATCAGAGAAAATCCTGCTCTTTAAGCAAGTTACTCTCTAAACAAGGCGCTCTTTATGTGAGGTTTTGCTTTATTACAGAAGCAGTGCTGGGCAGCAACAGGTTTGCACCACCACCCCTGGCAGGGGGAATAGCAAAATTGGATGGCCTTTGGGCAGGGGGTGGCAAAATTGGGTGGCCTTCAGGCAAGGGTAAGCGATATTGGGTGGCCACATCCACCTCCCTGTGTTGCCCAAACTAACACAGCTACCATTTAAAAAGTTTTATTCTGTGCAAGGATATCAGAGAGTAAACAAAGCAAAAAGACAAAAACGTTGTGGTAGCTTAAAGACTAACTGCTGTATTTTAATGAGAGCTTTTGTGGATCAAGTCCACCGGCTCTTTGGCTATAAAAAGAGATGAGCACTGAACCCTAGAGTTGGTAACGACTGGCTTTCGAGCAAGGGCAACCTTTACCTAATAACACAAGATCCCTGATTGGTATTAAAACTTGACGTCAGGTTTTGTCCCTGCAAGTGGTTCAAGATATCCCTTGCTCAAAATCCAGTCATATCTGACTCTAGGGTACAGTGCTCATCTCCATTTACAGCCAGTGTTGCCTGTGTTTACATGGCCATATGGCAGGCATGACTAGATCGCCCATGATGT
Organism: Furcifer pardalis; assembly: GCA_030440675.1. Taxonomy (NCBI): domain Eukaryota; kingdom Metazoa; phylum Chordata; class Lepidosauria; order Squamata; family Chamaeleonidae; genus Furcifer; species Furcifer pardalis. Next base: position 70,379,312 of record CP126897.1, on the reverse strand, counting down.
AGGTTCCGCCCACAATGTTGGCTCTGCCCACAGTGTGGTAGTGAAAATGTTTGCTGCCCACCACTGTACAGAAGTAAAAGTAGGTATGAGTCACTTGGATTCATGTGCAGGATAGCTCTAGTGAGATCTTGCAAACTTAAGGCCATGATTTTCTTTATTGAGTAAATCTATTTTATGTTCAGGCTTCCCCTTTCCCTACTGTCTTTCCCTTTTTTCCTAGCATTATTGTCTTCTGAGTGTGGAAGGAAAGATCCCTCTGCATGGTTCCTATGCACTGCCAGGAGTTAGCACATCCACTCAGCCTGCTAGGCCAAAACACATATATTGCTGTTGTTTTTACTTCCAAATGGGATTACCAAATCTTAGAACGTAGTTCAAGTCTCTGTGAATTCCTATGCTTCTTCTGGGTCTCCAGAGAAGAAAACAAATCTCAGGGTGAATGATGGTGAAGAAGGAGAAAGTCTGATTTTGTAAGTGAGGTGATCTTAAATAATAAAGGTAAAGCCAAAAGCCAGTTGTATCCAACTCTAGAGTTCAGTGCTCATCTCTGTTTATAGCCAAAGAGTTTCTAGCTGTCTGCACTCGCAGATGTTTCCATGGTCATATGGCAGGCAAGCCTAGACACCGGAGTGCACGAAACGGTATTTATCTTCACACCAAAGTGGTATCTAGTTATCTACTGTACTTGTAATTCACAGGAGCTGGGGCAGAGACGGGTGCTCATTCCATCATGCTGTACTCAGGTCTTGAACTCTGATCTTCCAAGTCCAGCGTTTTAACCACTAAGGCACCACAGAGCTTAAATATAGGCTAACAATATCCATCCTTTCCCAGATGGTTCACTGTGAAGGTATTTGCCTATGTGTTGTGCCTGTGCTGCGGGTGCAAGCCAAAAAGACAGGAACAAAAGAAGTGGATCGGTGAGTAAACAAATGAGTACATCACTATTTAGAACAAAGTATTTATTTATTTATATTTGTTTATCGCCCTCCTCCCCGAAGGGACCCAGAGCGATTTCCAACAATTTTAAAACACTTTTAAAAATTAAAAAGTTTAAAAAGCTTAAAAACTTAATTAAAAGCTAGGTATTATAACTTGGACATACTGGGGGTCAAACCATCCAACTGGCTGGGGAAATTGAACCATCCACTCCCCAGACCAGACCTGCCAGCCAGGTTTTCACTCCTTTCCTAAAGGACAGCAACTCCGTCTGCAGGCGTAGCTCTATTGGGGCCGGAGTGGACACCGAGAAGGCCCTTCTTCTAGTGCCAGAGAGATGCACTTCGTAGTGAACGAAGCATCAACACTACTTTTTTGTGAAACATCTTGTTGCACAAGCCCTGGGACAAGTGACATAGAGTTTGGGGAAAACTTCCCATGGAATGGTAGTGCCCCAGTAACAGCATAGGACTTGACAAAACTCTTCATATGTCACATGTTTTAAGTACACCCACACCAGATGCAAGCCATTGCAGAATAACCACAGCCAATGCAATTGCCACCCAAAAAGGGTATCCTTTCCTGGCTCTGGTTTGCTATGTGAGTTGATTGTTGAAATTTTACCTGTATTCTAGGCCTATTTATCCAGACGTCCTTCTTCCTCATTTCAACAATAAGTTTGTCCAGAAGCAACCTCAGTGACAAAGATCTGCCACCCAGTCATAGGTTTCGGCCCTGAAATTTCAGGGAATGCTGTTTTGATGACCTGACAGCCCTACCTGCAAATGAGATGATAACTGTTCGTCACAACTCCTGAAGCTCTTCCATTGATAATCTGGAATTACAATAGGTAGTTCTGGAGATTTCTCTGCCTTAGGCAGACAGCTAATTTCACCCATCAATTTTCTTCCCATAACTAGCAGTACAAATACTGTAACTGAAATGTCAATACGGATTGGGTTCCCTTTCATGACAGCCAAGCCTGCTGCTACCACTTTACTCTGTTTAAAGATAGCGTGGCTCTGACAGGATTAGATTAAGCAAGGCACTGCTATGCAAAGCGTGATGCCTCCTGAAATACCCATTGCTTGATCCTGCAGGTGTAAGGAACAGGTTTAGCAAAATTCCAAATCTGCCTCCTATCCTGCAGTAACTGTGGCAGTATAGTGTAACAGTGCCAACCAGCGTGAATAAATCCTCACAACTGTAACCAGAATGCTTCACTTAAATATTTGAATTTAAACAACTAAAGTGTTTTCCACTTAGTTGCACAATATCATGCCCACACTGCCAGCAGGAAAAAAAATATCTCAGGCTTTCCATAGGAAAGGGCAGCATGAATGTTGACAACATCAATGGCTGTGGTTAGGACCATAGCCGGGGGGTGGCCAGGATGGACATGGCCCACCTTAAGTTAGCACTTTGCCCACCCTCAAACTCCGGGCTGCTTATATATATGACATATGTATATGACATATGTATGTTCAGTATATGAATGAACAGCTGGTATGATGGCAGTCTAAGCCATTCATATGCATAGGCTGTCATCATCATGCCAATTTAAAAATCAACAATGTTGTTAGCAATAATTCCTGGCTTTGTGGGGTGGGGTGGGATTGTTTGGAATTTTTGATTTTGATTTGTAATTATGATTGGGGATTGGAGATTTTTGATATGTTTTTAATTGAATTATTTGAAGTGTTGCTGAAATGTTTTAATAATGTCTTGATTTGTAATTTATGTGACACTTTGATATGTGATACCTTAATATGTTTTGTCATGTGATACTGTGATACTGTATTGTATTGTTTATGTTGTTAGTCGCTCTGAGTTGCTTCGGCGAATAGAGCGACATACAAATCCAAAATACAAATCCAAATACATATACATACATATATATGTATCTATGACATGTGTACACACACACACACACACACACACACACACACACACACACACACACACACACACACACACACACACACACACACACACACACACACACACACACCATTGTTGCCCATCCTGATAAAATATCCGACCACCCACATCTATAATCCTGGCTACAGTCCTGGCTGTGGTCAAGATAGTCTACTGGATACCTGTTTGTGTTCACGATCACTCACACATGTTGAGAGAGAGCCATGGCAATTATCTTGTGTTTGGGAGTGTTGTAAACTGATGAACAAAGGATTCAGTTTCTGGGATTTTACTTCTGTTTCCTGGAGCAACGAGGGCAGCATCGGTTGGATGAATCGCAGTAAACCCATTCATGTGGGTTCACAGGGTGCTTGGGCTAATGGGAATTGAAGTGCAAGAACATCTGGAGTGCCAAGGTTCACCATCACGGGGCTAGAATATCAAACAAGCGAATGTCATTTGCCCACTACTTGCAAATCACACACTCCTCAACAAGATGAGAAGTAATTTCGGAACTTGAATAACAAGCATAACAAGGCTGAAGAGGTTCTGAATGAGGAAATCTGGCAACAGAAGCTGGGCCCTTTTCTCTTTCAGGGCAGCCTGCATTCAAAGGAAAAAAACCCTGCTCAGATGCCTACAACACTGGAGACATCTTTTCTTCAGTGTGCCATTAGTTTCTCTGTACTTGGGTACAGTAAATAATGCACTTAATGTCTTTCTAGAACAGTGTTTCCAAAACTATGTTCCATGGAATCCTGGTGGACTTCAATTCCTAGAAGCCTAAGTCAGTACATTGGCTGATCAGTGCTTTGGGGAATTGACTTAGGCTTCTGAGAATTGAAGTCCAAAAACCAAAGGTTAAGAAACACAGTTCTAGAAGTGCTCCCTCATGTGGTGAAAAAGTCTAATTGCCATAGTGTTTTTTCTTCAATTGCCTATCTTCTCATGCTTTGTTTTATGCCTCAGCATTGGAGGGGAAACACTCGCAAGTCTAATTGCTGAGAAATTTTTTTGACGACATTCCATGCTAAGGACACTAGGATCCCTTTAATGCCTAGTTTGATCCACAAAACCTGCTCATTGAGAGCTCAGTTACTCAGATATCTTGGAAGGCCATTAAGCTACTGATTTTCTTCCAAAAGTACTTTGGACATCAAATGAGAAGAGAGGATTCCCTTGAGAAAGCGTTGATGCTGGGAAAGGTGGAGGGCAAAAGAAGAAGGGGGCGGCCAAAGAAGAGATGGCTAGATGGTATTGTAGACGCAATGGGCACAGAGCTGGGCAGGTTGAGGAGGATGGTGGAGGACAGGGATGGCTGAAGGGCAACGGTCTGTGGGGTCGCAAAGGGTCAGAACTGACTGTGCAACTAAACAACAACAACAAATGTTGGTTGTTACACCTCTGTGCCTTCTTCCTCACCTTTTCTTGCTGCTCTCTGTTCTCAACTATCACAGCATGTTAGAAAGTGCTACAAAATTTCAAATAGACTTCACAATCACATACTTTTTTCATTCAGATAAGCAGAACTTTTCATTAAAAAACGAAACAAGTTGGACTAAGATCTAAGCCAGGGGTAGGCAGTTTACGGTCCATGGACTGGATCTGGCCCATGGTGCCACATAATCTGCCCCCCCCTTCACTCCAACCACAGCTGGAATCGGCAGGGGACTCATTTACGGCTGTTGTATACATATTTACGACAGCCATGAATGCATTTATAGCAGCCCTAAATGGGGGGGGGGGGACCACCAGTCTAGCCCCCTCAACTATCTGAGGGAGCATGACCCAGCTGCCGACTTAAAAAGGTTGGCGATCCCTGATCTAAGTATTGAATGAAAAAGGAGACAGGGTTGAGGTTAAAAGGAAAGAATCCAGGCCCTAAATACTAAGACCTCATACCTTTAACTAGCAAATGTTTTCAGAGTATCAAATGACTTAGTCTTAGCAAAACTGAGAAAGCCTTTAAAATACCAATTAACTAAATGAGATGGCTAGATGGTATTGTAGACACAATGGGCACAGAGCTGGGGGGGTTGAGGAGGATGGTGGAGGATAGAAGTGCCTGGCAGACAGTGGTCCACGGGGTCGCAAAGGGTTGGAATTGACTGTGCAACTGAACAACAACAACAAAATCCTTTAATTTTAACAGAGTGGGGCCCCAATATGCTCAGCACAGTGATTTAACTTAACTAGGCCCTAACATTTTACATTTACTAACTACTTTAATAGCTTTAGTAGTTGATCTGCTGTGGGTGGAACTACCATAAAGGCACAGAAAGATCTTAGTCACAGCCAAAGTGACTAAGAAAGAGGTTTGAATTTGTTTAAAGTTTCTGGAGACATCATGAAACTGACAGAGCGGCATGAGAACAGGCAGGACTAAGCACAAGGTGTTTGAGTGTGAAGGAAGGACACATTTGAGTCATCTTTACAGAGATGATGTAGAGAAGCAGAGAGGGAATCAGATGAGACCAAGAGCTTTAGTTAGGAAAAATGCAGAGGGAAGGATTCAAGACGGTGCTGCCAAAATGTTAGAAAGACTGAATAACCATGTGCTATAGCTGTGCTATAGCACAGAAAACACTAAAAAAATTGTACACACAAAACCATGGCTATCCATCAGTGGGACCCTTTCTATTGTCTCCTAATGCAGCTGTAATGGCACTGAAACTCCCACAGATTTAACCCAATGAGATAGTAGGCTTTCTGGAACCCTTCTTTGTGGAGGTTCACAATAGTAAGGTCCTCACTTCTTCACAACTTAATCCCCAGCTTCATCCAGCATAAATGGATTTGTATTCTCTACTAAAAACAGTAATTATTTGACTTGAGAGCGCAAACGTAGCATTGAGGTATTGGCAATGCTCCCAGACGACATCTGAGTGGAAGACTTACATACAGACGTCTATCATAGTGTGTGAATAAGTTTGAATAGTGCATATTATTACCACCAAATAGACGGCTGGGGAAAAAAACCCTTCAGTACTGGAGAATAACTGATCTAACTATTACATTGGTTGTATTAGATCTTGATCTATTAAGATAGTTCATGTCTTTGCTTATCTCATAGTTTTGTCAGAATCATATGACTCCGGCCTCTCACTGACACTGGGTTGCCTCTTGATCATTGCTGGCAGTAGTTCAATGACAATTGCTTTCCATTCCATCCTTCCTCACAGCATCCAAGTGTATTCCTTTTACCACCACCCCCATCTGACTTGATTAACCTGTCCCTGCATGCAACAATCAGCTCGCTGGAGTGTTCTGATCCAGTGCAAATTCAGAAAATGCTTGTGACATCGAGGAACATATAGAACAATGTGTCTGATCTTACAAGCTGCGGGGGTTTCCCAGTGGCCAGAGAAGCACTGAATTTAGATTCTTCTTTCATGTTCTGATCAAGCCCTGGACTGCCACAATGAAAACACTTTCTTGGTTTTTGTCATTGGCCAATGACAAAAAGTCCTCATCAGTGCATGTTTCTGGCAATAATCTGCAGACCAATAAATGAGATGGAGTCTATATCTCTTCACATTCACACATCGTGTTGTTGTCCACCAGCAGCTCCCACTTGAACATGTTGGTCTTGCATTTAGGGACTCCAACCTTTAGCCTATTCAGGGTCCTCCAAGTGACGTAGGGAAGGCTGAGTTCCTCAGCTATATCCCCCTTTAATGTTGTTCCTTATCCAGTGAGCTAAATTTAGATTGCGGAATACTTCTTTGTGTAAACAGTCAGAAAATCATATTGGCTGGGAGGTTACAATAGGTCTGTGATGGCAAACCTTGGCACTCCAGGTGTTCTTGGACTTCAATTGCCAGAAGCTCAAGTCAGCACTTCCTGCTGATCAGGGCTTCTGGGAATTGAAGTTCAGGAATGGCTGGAGTGCCAAGGTTCACCATCACTGCAATAGGTAATAGAATTCTCGATGGCTGCAAATTCAGTCTTAGCGGGTTCTAAAAAGATGGAAAGCATGTCCAAGATGGTCGCTTAGCCTGTTCTTCTGAGGTGTCAGGGTTCAGTCCGGGCACAATGTTTCCAGAATTCACAGATCCTGGAGCACTGCCATCATCTCAGAAAGCAGGACACATAAAATGGGCTCAAATGATAGGAAACCAGATATAGGCTGAACATCTTAACTGTTAGACACAGTATATCAGTGGAAACAATTACCTTGAAAGGTAGCGAGCACTTCAACACTGAAGGCATTCAAGAGAAAATTAGACAACCATCTGTCAGATTTGCTTTGATTTGGATTCCTGCATTGAGCAGGGGGTTGGATTTGGTGATGTTGCACACCACAATATGTGCACAGCTCATCAGAAAAGAAAGCAAAATTCACAGTTTGCTCATCCTGAATTCTAATAATTACAATTAAAAGTGTTGAGAATGAGCTAAAATTCTAGAATAAGAAGCAGACACCAACCACTGCTGTTATAAGATGTTTCTTTTTAGATTTCAAGCTTACACAGTAATCTATGCCCACTATAGTCATAATAACATATTAATATCTGCATACAAAAGCTATGTAAAAATTATATTCTTCCCCCAAATATACAAATTCAGATAGTTTAAAACATTTTGTGATCACATATTTTAATATGTTTAGGCTGAAAAAATATTACTCATCTAGCATCTCACTTAACACTGTTCAAAAGGAGAAAAAAGTCAGAACAAAATACTTTTTTAAAAATCATATCTCAAAAATCTTCAGCCTTTTAACTAATTTGAATCTAAAAGTCTGAAAACTCAGGGCATGAATGCATATAATGAAAAAGCCAAATCCAAAATGTAACAGAACTCTTAATATTATTTTTTTTTTTAAAAAAAGAACAAAATATTATAGAAGTGAAAAAGAAACCGTTTTGTGGAATTTAAAAATGAAGATATATAAATGAAAAGAAAGAACAAATATTCATGCCCTGATATGATTTTTCTAACACCAGCTCACTTGTGAAATTAAATAAAGTTTTTTTTAATGTTTTACATTGTGCTCAGCAATTTACATTGATTCCATCTACACTGGGATGTAGATTTACATTTGATTGTCTTGTGCATAAATAAAGGTTAGCTTTATAAAATTAGAGAAACTGTGAAAATAGACAGTCACAAACAGCTTATTACCTGCACAATATTGCTTTTAAAGGCGACGTTGTTGAATGTGGCTTGATACGCATAGGCAATGCAGACACTGCATTTGCTAACATTTATACAGCACAGTAAAAAATTCGTGAGAAAGGCGAAACCTTTTCCCCCTCATCAGTGTGATTTCTTGTTTTTTGTGTTTTCTTTTTTAAAAAACCCATCATTGTTTCATTTTAAAATAAACGTGCTCATTTTGCTTTTAATCTTTATTTTACGTGGAAAATAAACCTCTACCACTCTAGGATATTGTGTCTCTATAAAAATTTAAATAAGGGTCATATCATAATAGTATCAAAAGGAAATGTTTGATAAATCTAGACATCTGCATAAAATTGTAACAGGACAAACCAGAGCTTCTACTGTGTCTTGCCGTCTCCAGTGTTGCATAAAGGCAGGCAAAGACCACTAAATTGCTGAGATCTCATGAACGAGTGCACAGTGTTTGCAATGGGTGTCTCATCAACCTCTAGACAACTGTGTGAGGTGAAGGACTATTTTGGAACATAAGGCTGAGAAACGGTGACTCGACCAAGGTCACCCAATAGGTGGGGAATAGACTCAGATGTTGTTAACCTCATCAGTCTAAAAGTCTTATAAAGTCTGCATGCACTTTCAAAGAAAGCCAAAGCTAGCGGGTTTTCCATGACCAACTGCTGACAGAGGGGAGGGGGTTAGCCTTCCCAGCACTGGTTACACCTGGAAACCACAATGGGTTGATTTTTCTTATGATTTATGCAGCAAGTCAATATGACACCTACATGTTAAGAGTTCCATTGCATTTGATTTGTCATTTAACTATGACACTCTTTTCTTGCGGTCAGTAAGATCCTCCAAGCAGATTCTGAACATAACACCCTTCATTCCAATTCTATTTTGTTTGCTTCCTTCTTTCTGTGCTTCCAGCCTGCAATGGTGCAATTATTTAAAACAAAGGTAATCACAAATGTCCATCATCTAATTCTGACATCTACATTTTGGCACGGTGTTGCTAAATGCTTTGAGAAATAGTTATCTCACTGCAGAATACAGCATCAAATAATTATGGAATTCAGTTGAGACAGGATCCGATGCAGCTTAAGTACCTGTCACTTAGAGCCTGAAAAGTTAAAGATGACAGAGCCTTTTTAAAAGTAAGGACATATGAAATATTATCTTAAACACCCCACTGCTATCACAACTAGAGCAGAAAGCAAATTTGAAAGCCATGTAGCACCATGAAAAAGAACCACTATTGCCATGGTAAATAATTCAGCTTCAAAGGACCATCCCACACAGAAATAAATACTGAGTGTAGGCATCACCGTTGTAACACTGAAATGAGTACTCAAGATATTGTCCATGAATTCACAAAATCATACAACGCATCAACCTTTGTAGGACTGAGTAGTATAGTCAGTTAAAAAAAAAAAAAGAAGAATGAGGAATCGGATCATACCATAGGTTCCAATTCTGCTCCCCCCCTTTTTTCCTCCCTGGTGTATATGAAAGGGAGCTCGTTGAAAAGTCAGTGGCGCTATTAAGGAAAAACTAGAGTTACTGAAAACCAGGACATCTTTACACTTTGCTAAATCAGGCCTCTTGGATGCCAATAATGACTATTGTGAATTATGACTGATGGCTACAGGAAACGCATCACAATTAATTCAGTATCTGCATTGCACAGTAGGCAAACAAACAGTACTTTGTTGTTCTTTGTTTTAATTGCAGTTTAGTTTTTAGAATAATGGATAGCAAAGAGCACATCCTAGATGATTCTGGACAGTAGTTCCAAATATGCTTGATGCCATCAAAAGCTCTATGTTTTAACTGTCCCGTTCTTTTCTACAATGAGGAAACGATCTGTATAAAACAGTGGAACTCTTCACTGTGTTTGAGGGACAGTTCTCTCATTGCCCATAGACAAAGGAAATGTTGTGGAGTTCTACATGCATTAGAGCCAATAATTGACTCAGATGTTCCTTGTTTCTGTGTGAGAGAAGCATTGCATGTAATGCTCTGAATTGTGATAGTTTCTTTAGTTTGAAGAAAGTCTCATTAATTGCGTTAGGGCCAAACCAGGTGAGGCATTACTGGATGGCCTTTCTTTTTTCTTATGTAAACCAATACACACACAGGAGTAAATATAGATGGGATTCCAACCACGGGAAAAGTAAGAGGATGATTTTAACAGATGTGTAATAATATGAAGCACTAGTTTTGTTTTTGAATTGTTGTTTCCCTCACTTTAAGCTAAACCTGTTGCTACAAGTTGCTGTTAGAGAAAATTAAAAACTTTACTTAATAAAGCAAACTAGAACTAGATGCTAGAAGATCAAGAGGGAGTAGGGGAAGGATGAAATATTTCCTATCCCAGTGTCATGGCTTTGTCCCAATTCACCTGCAACAACTTTTAAAGGTCACCAAAGACACAGGAGATTTCTGCAGTGTTCTATTTCATATCCTCAATCTCTTGTCTGTTTTTAGGGCTTGCATCAAAGACTTTCAGAAAATTTAACTGAAGTTTGCAAACTATTTTGGGTGTATCCAGAACAACATTTTCAGCATACTTAATTGCAGGCTAGTTTTGTTCCTTACTATTACCACACTTTACAAATCTCCATCAGGCCATAATTCAACAGATTCCACTAAACATTTGGTAGCAGCATACCCAAAAGAGGGAAAACTCAAGACAAGATTGTGAAGACCCTAGTTTTCCAGTATTATCAGTCAGCTATGACTAACTTCTGGAAGAAAAAAAATGTCAGGGAATATTGGATTGGCATAAGAGGACGAATTTGTCATAATCCTCTTCAGATATTTTGTAACTGAAAAGGAAGATAGAATAATGGTCAACAATAAGGAAGGTGCTAGAACTAGAGTAACAAGAGTATCTGATGATTTTGATACACCAAGTGAGTACGTACTTCTCTCTCACTAGCTGTATCTATTTTAGCAGTACAGTACAGTACCTGCTGAAGTGCTTACAAAAATTATGTTGCAGCATTTTAAAACTCCATATCTATTTCCTTACCCAAAAAGTTGGTGAGGGTCAGTTATAACTTCCTATGTGTTTATCAGTGAATCTCAAGAAAGGCAGATACTTGACAGCAGCATTTGTCCTGATGGAACCTGTAAATTTCAAATGTATTCTTTTTTTCCCCCCCAAGTTCCCTGAGCAGAAACAACCATTTTAAAAAGTTTTGACCTGGTAACAATGGTGTGAAATTTATTTTGAATCCCTGCACATACTCACATCATCAAAAACTTCTGAAATGAAAGACTTCACACATAAACCTGCAAATGTTTCTCTTGGTGCTTTTCTCTCTGTTTGGTCAGGCAATAATAGTTCTATATAGCCCTGTTTGGACCATCAAGAATCCACCTTTCCTGTGAAGTGGCCTTTCTGAGCAAATCTTTTGGGGAAAATGTTGAGGAAAGCCAGGCATAGGTCGTATATTCTAAAATACACAGGTTACACTATCTTCTCTTGCTTCTGTACCAAATGACCAAAGACATCTTCCCACTGAAATTATTGCACACAATCTTCTGCTGCCCCAAAGGTGACATGTTAAACTCCACAACAAATTCCATTGTCCGAGTCCTGCTATTTAACTATACAGTATATTTGGATTTTAGAGGAAAACAAACAATAGCATCAGCAACCAATGATCTGAGCAGTGGGTGGGGGTAAATTTATTTCACACCAGCAGGATAAGATACCTGCTATCCCACTTATATCATGGGTCAACCTCTGGTGCTCCAAAGTGCACAATTCTTTTATAGAAATTTTAAACACTGACATCAACAAGCTGTCTCTGGTTTCTTCAAGCTTGTATGTAAAAGTGTCCACCTTCTTCTAGACCAGGAGATCCACATCAGCTATCCTGGTCGGGGCTCATGACAGTCTTAGGACAAAACATATGGAAGGTTACAGTTGTCCACCATGATTTAGACTGGACAACAATGTACTAGTATTTATTACTATGAGATATAGTTAAGTCAGGGATATTTAAGCTATTGAGGTCACTCAGCTGAATCCAAATTTAATTAGGCTCAAAACAGAATTTTAAAACCAACAGGACTAGTTGTGAAGTGTTCCTTTTTTGGACTGAAGATCCTAGAGAGTGATGGCGAACCTTGGCAGTCCAGGTGTTCTTGGACTTCAATTTCCCAAAGCTCAGTTCCCTGTGAATCCACATTTGTGTGGATTCACAGGGACTTGTGCTTCTGGCAATTGGTGTCCAAAAAGCACCTGGAATGCCAAGGTTCACCATCAGGGTCCTAGAGTCTCCAGCTAGCATAGCCACTGTAGTCCAAGCTATGTTGATAATTCAAACAAATTTATTTGCTAATGGAATGGATATGAGTGATAAGAACTTTACTGTTCTCACTTTGTACACAGTGAGTTTGAATGAGAAGGTGCTATGGATAGACAACATGGCTCTCTGAATCTAGTCTTTGAACTATCTATGTAGATTGGGATCTCAAGACCACATATTGAAAACATTTGTATCTTGTTTTGCTACAGTTCCCTGAATATTCCATGGCTTTGCTACGTGCCTGAAGTATTCTGGTAATTGCCAAAACCCCACTCCCTGTTCTTTAAAAACATATTTACCAAAGTTCTCTTTGGGTGTATCCAATGGTTTGTACTCATTGGATTATCGTTCTTGACAGAACAAAATTTTACATTACTGTACTGTACCTGAACTCCTCTATGTTGCAAAAACAGTTTGCCACATGGCACTCAAACTGCTGCTTAAAAAAAATCTAAGCCTGTTGGCTATATGGGTGCACACTTCCTTGGATCTTGGTGCTTGGCTGCAGTTACTGTTAAAGTGAACCTAAATGGGCAAAGAAAGTGTCTGTAGTCTCTTTTGCTTATTGATATGTAACTGAAATGAGTAAAAAAATCTATAAAACATATGTTGTCAAAAGAAAAAAGAGATTAGTTCTGATACAACATGCTACATAGGAGACAATTTGTTGGAAAGAGGCTACATCTTTCAGAAACTATATGGGACAGAAACAGAAGATCTTGTAATGATATCACCATCAAAACCATCCCAAAAACCCTGCTGTACAGAATTAATTTCTCATTAACAGGAAATCAAGAGGGGAGAGAAGTGCATCTACTTCTTAGAAGTCTTTCCTCTATCTTGATGCATCAAAGTTATACAAGGCACCTGGATTTGTACAATGTTTAAAAAAAAATTTCCATTTGTGGCTGACTTTGCATATTAGTTACTATAAATAGAAAGGAGAGGCAGTGATCTTCTAAATCCCCCATGAACCAAGTTCTCATTTTAGCTTACCATTAGAAATGATCTTCAAAGCTGAATATATGGAGAAACATTCAGAATATCATTTCTTCATTTCACAATCCCAACCATGGTGACAAAAACTTGATAACGTGCTGCAATGCTAATTGCAGAAATAGTTGAGATAAAGTTGCAGGGTGCTAATGATAGTATATTTTAATTTTGGGGTAACTCCAATTTCTTTTGCCCATTTTCCAGTATCATTTAGTTTGGAGGGAAAATATTGCTCTTCCTTTAAAGCAAATTGCTCAATTCCAGATGCCTTCTGACTTGTGCAAAGCACTTGTGGTACACACTTGAACACACAAGCACTGAAACACGTCTATTCAGGTATTTGTGCCCCTATGGGCCTGACACTTCCATGGAAATGCATTAAGCAGTTTGTATGGGAAGAAGTTTCCAGTGACCCTGTTACAGCAACAAGAGATGTATGGATATTAAGGACAGCACCATAGGATTATAGTAAACCAAACAACAACAAAAAAAACAGAAAGCCCATATGATGACTATGACATCTCATATTGTGTTGTTATGCAAAGTCACATTGGTTTTAGGTTCTGGAACTATGTGGAATCAGAATGTCAGTTCTTATAGTAGGCCTGTCTCATGCAAATATGCTTCATGTAAAATATGAATAACAGGAGCAACTGATGGATGTTGTTCACATTTTTGTAAAACGTTCAGTTATCAGACTATAAGAAGGAATTATGAGAATAAACAAAGTCAGATTCAAATGCAAAGTAATGATATGATTATGGCAACTGTGGAAAGTTTTGGCTAAACTGAACTACTTTTTCTAAAGAGCAGCCGGAAATGAACATTAGGCATGGCCAATGCTGTATCCCTATACAAATGGATTCTGGAACAAATCCCAGTGAATTTAATATGGCTGGCCTATGCAGACATGTATAGGATTACATTTCAAGTCCTTCTCATTTCAGCCAGACATGGGCGTGACTTAATATTTCCGAGATTGTGCTAAATACTAGAGCAAAGTGTCTCATGTCCTGGAAAAAGTATGGCAGAATTAAAAACTATAAAGATATAATCACCTAGTAATTGTTCTGATACTTCTGCTTATTCTCTCTCTAAACAGCCGTGAGTGTGAGCTTGTGATCGCCTGAGTGCTGGTGGATGAAACTGATACACTTAAATTCTTGCTGCCCAATGCTCAATGGAATCACACTGAAAGGACTGAAAGGATTGCATGCACACACACACACACACACACACACACTCACACACAAACATACAGACACATATCAAAAGACACACGGGGGAAAATGCAATCATCACAAGTACCCGCTTTAAAGAGACATATTCATTCGTGCCTATTATCAACAATCCTCCAACCCAAAATTAAGAGTGGAACAAAATGGGAGCAAACCGGGACAAAAGGAGAACATGAGGCAAGGGAATGAAATGACACCCAGTAGTGCTATTAGAATTCAGTGGACCTCTCCAGTCTTTTTCAGTCCTCAAAAACTTCCAGAAACAGAGGAGGAAAGAGTTCTGTTGGACATTCCACCTTCATGTGCAGGAAGCGGCTAGCATGACAGGCTCCTATCATTCGTAGGTCCGTCACTTTCATGAGCAGTTTTGGCCAAAAGTGTGCAATGTGGTGCTTTCTGTAATTAATGTAGTGTTCAAATGCCAGAAGGAAGCCCTCTTGACATTTCTCTATCCTCTCCACGCTGACAAGCCCTGGGCGATCTGTGTAAGGTAGATTAAAAAAAAAAAGATTTGGTTGAGTGAAAAAAAACCCATTATAATTCCAAATGCAAGTTCACTATGACATAGCAAGCATTAATAACAACTTGAGAAAATCACAATATATCATCATTTGCAAACTGAAGTAGAGCATTTATGGAAGAAGAAATCTGTTGTACCCACAGTGGATGGAGCCCTTGGAGCAATACCTAAAGAAGGGATTCTCAACCTGTGGCCTGTGGGCTGGATGCGGCCCATGGCACCATTTCATATGGTCTCCTACTGCCTCCACCATACCAGGAAGTGCTATGTGGCGGAGGAAGGCAAAATGGTCATCTGGCCCCTGAAGCAGTCTGAGGGAGCATGACCCGGCCCCTGGCTTAAAATAGTTGTGAACTCCTAACCTAAAGGACTTCCTTGATATTTGGAAATGTTTGTATTTATTGGACTTGAAAATCCTAACCCTAAAAAAACCTGATTAACTAGGAACTGTCTATATACATAGACCAGGGGTTCTCAAGGTTTTCGTGTCACCCCCAGACATCTGAGCGGCCTGGATGCAATGGTGTGGGCACATTTGCGTATGTGTGGGTGTGTTTGCACATGCACATGCATGTCCACTTCCAGGGGTGTTGCCGTGGGCCAGATGGAATGGCCCTGGGGGCCAGGTCTGGCCTGTGGGCTGTAGGTTGTGAACCCCTGACTTAGACAATACCTTAACAGTTCTGAGGTTCTTGATTAGGTCTTGAACTCTTGATTTTATACCAGTCTTTGAGTGAATCGAATAATGATAATAATACCAATAATAATAAATTTATCTTTATTGCCCTTTCTTTTCACAATAGAATAGTGTTCAAGGTGGCTTATAATCTTAAAAAAAATAAAAACAGGTGAAATGAATTTGCTCATAAAATCTCTGAAGTGAAATACAGTGGAATCTCGGTTAATGTAATTAACTGAATTTCCCACAGGAATGCATTGGAAACCAAAATACATTAACTGAAATGCAGTTTCTCATAGGAATGCACTGAAAACCAATTAATCCGTTCTGGAAAAAAAAATCTGTTTTGATTACAAATTCCGTTTGTTATGTGATTTTTATGTTAACCAAGCCATTTGTTAACCGAGCTTCCACTTTAAAATTAACCCTGTTATAAAATATATTAAAACCAACTAATTGTACAAACAATTTAAAAATCACAGCAGATCACATATCAGTTTTGAAAGATGTGTTTTTCTTAAAAACAGAAAGAAGATAAGCTGTCACTGATATACAGTAGGTAATTTACATAGGTCTCCTCTGGTGTAAAGTGGGAAACAATACTGCGTGGACTGATTACCCTTTTCTGTACTTTATTGGAACTGCATGAGCATGGTAGAAGGTATGTCTGTTTATGAGCAAGATTTAGTTTTTTACCTCTCCTACCCCTTTAGATAACTCACTGGCCTTCCTCTATTTTTCACATTAGTTCCATGGGGTAGAAGTTAACTCTGCTAGTTCCAAGGTGAACATTATTTTATTGTTTGGGCATGTGTCAAAGAATGGGAGGGCTTTGGGTTATGCAGATTCAAGTCTTCCTCTGAACCAATCAGGTACATGCTCTTTTTTTGGCACCTCTGAGGTTTGGGCACCAACATCAGAAGGCAGCAAAAGTTTTCACTAAAGGCACTTTTTGGGCTACAGTTCTCCCAAATCCCTTAACCACTAGAAAATGTAATGCTCAGTGTTCTGCAAATGGGCTATGTGTGTGACCCATCTCTGAGAGTAGACCTCCTACCACTGTGAATGTACTTAATCCCACTTGATTTTGCAAGCTAAACAGAGTCAGATTTGGTCAGTCGTATTTGTATGGAAGTTTATTAGAGAATGTTAGGGATCCTGTTTGAAACCCTGGGGAGCTACTTCCAGTCAGAATTGATAGGTTAAATGAATCAATGGTCTGATTCAGGTTATATAAATGCAATCCACTATCTTCCTATGTGTTCCTTTTCCAACTTCAGAAGGTGACCTTTTTAATCCTACCCTTCTTGCCTCCACAGGGAGCAAAGGCTTGTCAACTTACATTACAATGAATGCTTTAATTGTATCAGGTGACTTTCACAGAACATGTTCTAAAAATGCTTGTATTACAGTTAGATTTTTGAGAAGGATCAGAGAATAATCAGCCCTTTAGAGTGGAGGTTCCCAGCCTAAGGACTGCTGGTTGGATCCAGCCTGTGGCACCATTTCACATGGGCCCCCCTCCTCCAATGGCATTCAAGACACAAAATGGCCACCCCTTTGAAGCTGTTGAGACAAAATGGCCACCCAGCCCCCAAAGCTGACTGAGAGAGTGTGACCCGGCACCCGGCTTGAAAAGGTTGAGAACCCCTGCTTTACATTATAGTGCTTATGCACTTACCTGAAGACATCAGCAGTACCGCCTGAAGTAGGGCGACTTCTGTGTCATCAAGGTTGAATGATGATAGTGACATGCCCAGGTCAAAAATGGCATCAGATACTACACCAAGACCCCCATTTTTCAATTGGCCCCTTGTCACCGCCATCTCTCCATTTAGAGTTAAAGTCTCACTCTCAGGATCATAGCGGACTGCTGCTCTGAGCGACATGATCTCCATGCAACAGCCTTTCAGAAGGATTATCTGGTCTTCACATGGCAGCTGCAAAGAATTGCAACAGAAAATAAATTCAGAGGTGATTGTTTTGCCAACTCTAAATAAAAAAAAACAATCCCACCCCAGATATATAGGGTCCTCCTGACCAGCAATTCTACTATTTCCATGATGGCGAACCTTCGCACTCCAGGTGTTCTTGGACTTCAATTACCAGAAACCCAAGTCAGCACTCCTACTGATCAGGGCTTCTGGGAATTGAAGTTCAAGAACAGCTGGAGTGCCAAGGTTCACCATCACTGTACTATTCCATTGCGTTTATGGAGCTCCAGATGACAAGTCCTTGCTCCTTCCTCCCCCCCCCCTTTTTTGCATTAAGACCAATTTACTGAAGACAGAATACTTCCACAGTGCCTTTTCACTGGTAGTTTTAAAAGCCCTTTCTCTGGAAACATGAGGGCCTGAAGAAGTTATCCTCTCCAGACCAGAGATGACCAACCTTTGTGCTTCAGGTGTTCTTGACCTTCAATTAACAGAAGCCCAAGGTAGCACACCTTCCAATCAAGGCTGCTGGGAATTGAAGTCCAAGAGCAGCTGGAGCACCAAGGTTGGCCACCCCTACTCTAGGCTAAAACTTCCATCCTGCCTCAATCCGCATTGTAGTAGCAATTCTAAATGGAGATCTGAGGCAAAGTAGCCTCAAATATAACTTTCTCAAACTCTGGAAAGTACTTTTTTGAGTTCACTCTTTCCTTCATCTTGTTGTGATACCTAAGAACATCTGTGGATGTTATTTCAATATTATCATCTACATGCAGATGCACATACTTGCCCTTGAAGCCTGGCGCCCACTCTTGTATTTCATCAACAATCCATTACCTTTTTAAAAAGGTTTGCATTCAGAAAGCCCCATCGTGCCCTCTGTGGGGGTAAGATTACCACATTTGAGGCTTGTCCTGATCTGTTTCAAAGTCTTGCTCACTTCTAATTTTGAAGAAAAAAAGCCCCTGACCAGCCTAAAAACAGACTGGAGATAAGGATGAAAATGGTCTTTCTTAATTGGTCTTTGTTAATTATATATATTATATGAGAAGTTTTGGGGTCCAAGGATATGACATCATTTTAAACCATTAATGGGGGCATTGTAGGTAGATATCTATAGATATTGTATCATAATGTATGCCATGCAAAGAAACAAATCTGCCTCAGCAAAATTCATGTAATGGTGAGGAAGAACAAAGATATAGCACCCAGATATTGACTTAATTTTCATTTAGTATTTTTAATTTTTTTTTAATAATGTAAAGTTAACTTAAAAAACCCACAACACAATTTATATCATCAAATCATTCCCCAAATTTCCTCTCTTTGACAAATCTCAGTGTTTCCAATAATTGTTAAGGGCAAGAAGCCATCCTCTTTTTATCTCTGTGGTACTGCTAATTTTTTTGAGTCCAAATGGCAGTTTTTGAAATAGAAATCTGTATTGAGCTGGCTTCGTTTCATGTTATTGTATTTTGTAGACCTCAGCTATCTAGGGACAGAAGCTGGGAAATCTTATTTATAGTACTGACACAGCGATTACATTTAATCTTAAGCAAAAACATTCTGAGGGCAATGTGATCTTAGCTTAGCAGAACTGAGAGCAATGCTCTAAGGGGCAGAAAGAGTTTTTAAAATGTCAACATCAGCAAAAGGAAAAATGACATTCATTGTACTGTCACATGCCCTCAATCCCAAATTGTCAAATTGAGATGTAGAAAATTTGATTCACAGAGAGGTTGGCTGATCCTTTTTGGTCAGATTCCTCTATATAAATCTAAGTGACATACAAGGAATTGGGATTACAGAGCTAAACAATCCAGAGCTTGTCACAATTGCCCTTTTGGACTACAATTCTTAGAAACTCCAAGCTGTCTCAGGAAATGGTGGGAGACAGAATTCCAAAAAGCAAATTTATTTGTGAAGCAGAATAGGTAAGAAACTTCCCTGGGGAATTTGCAAAGGCAGCCAGTGGTTTGAGTAGTGTGTGTGTGTTCATCCAAAAAAGACAGGATGAGACCTTTGACCTTCCATGGACAATGAGCCAACAGAACTGAAGAAAATAATCTACAGCAACTAATATAGTAATTTCCATTATTTTCCCTCTCTCCACATTCATTATGCAACAATGTAGTTGGATAGATGGCATTTAATAATTTCAAAAAAGGGGATTACTTTCAATTTTCCTTAAAAGGATCATATTTATACCAATTGAGGATTAAATAATAATTTTCATTTTCAGATATCACAGTCTATGACTATGTGTATGTGTCCACTGACTGAGCCTGGTATACACGGACATTTAGGTAACAATGGTACACTTCGTCACAAACACTGAATTTATGCCAGTTATGAATTAAACAGTGATTATGCACATATGCCAAGAAATGTAATATTGCACATTAATTAGCATATATAGATACACAGTGGGACATGTGGAACAGATGATGATAGGAACACAATTCATGAAGTCATCCTTGTCGTAAGAACAGATTTGAAAAGTTTTGCTTAGAAATGTTGGGCATATTAGATATGTGCAGATCTACAGAACTTTGTCACATGTTGCTGATGACAAGATACAATCCACCTTTCCACAACAATAAAACCCCTTCTGCAAAAATACCAAATTTATACTGTATGTAGGTGATAGACAACAACCCTCATGTCGTCTATAGGCGATTATGTTTTCCAACTGATCATATCCATTATGCACTATTCAATCAGTATATACACTTGGACAAAAAAAAATGTTTGGTTAATCTCAGTATGATCACACCTACTAAATGAATGTGACTTATAAAATCAGTACATTTATAAATCTCATTTGTTTGATTAATCTTTTGTAACTGAGAGAAAGAACTAATTTAATTCTTGATCTTTTACAAAGTAACGGTCCAATTGTTGCAAAAATTTGAAACTACCCTGCCACTCTATATAGCTCTTGGGTTTTTTTTTTATTCCAGCAATCATAGCTACAATCTGAAACTTGTGTAGCATCTGTCAGGGCCTAATCCAGTTATGTTTGCACTCTCTTTTGACACTCCATTTGAAGACTGTCATTGGCTTCAGATTTTATGGCAATCAAATCAAGTCAGATATTTGTGCCCCCTTGTCTTTCTTTGCTTAACATCTTTTGATGGAGTGTTTTGGTGTTGTCGTCTGTTTTGTAACATTTTAATAGATATATCATCAGACTGTTTTAAGCAAGTGTCTCATCTTGTCTCATCAACACGCACACGGAGGTTGATCTGAAATTTGTGTGTGAAAGGTGTGAGCAATCGTCTGTCCAAAGAGAAAAATGCTTTGGAAGAGAGACCGAGAGAGGGAGACCCTCTTATTGGATAAAATTCAGGAGGCAGTTCCGCCCTTGCTACATCATTTTTTCTGGCTAAGTTTGTAAAAGTTACTTTTTGGACATGCTGACTAAAGGATTCCAGGAGTGGTAGTTTCCAAACTCTGGTTTTATACAGTGGGTAACTTTCAGAAAGACAAGGGGCAAAGCTCCCTGTGGGGGATCTCTCCATGATCTGGAATCCTCAAAATTCACAGAAAAAAAAGCTCAACAGACAGAAGAGGATTTCCTCATCAGACTATTGTACTTGCCTAAGGATGTGCCTAACACCCTCTTCACCACTTCCTGTCTTTTACAACGTCAGAGGAGGGCTATAATGAAGAAGAGAATGAGGGGAAAAGAGAACTCTGGAAGTACCTGAAGAACTTTTTTCTTTAATTTCATTTCCCAGAATCTTCATCGTAGCCATGATGGCTGGAGAATTAGACAGAATTGTAGTCTGCAATGTTCCCAAACTCTGGAGCAGATTATTGCTGCTTGTAGGACCACTGGGGTTCTTTACTTATACAGTAAAACCTCTATATATGATTTTTTATGTTCCATGAGGTTGTTTGTACAGTATGTCAAAAATTTGTATGCTGAAACACATTGCATTATCAGAAGACGCCACTAGAAGTCACCGTATATTTTTCTGAATGTCAAATTTTTACTATTAAAAATTTGCATGTCGATTTTTTTGTAAGTTGAACTGTTTATATGTTGGGGTTCCACTGTAATTATAAAGAAACCACATGGTGCAAAAAAAAAAAAAAACCAACACCCCATAAATGTTATTTTTCAAACCACATTGAGCACTGCCATGTATAGTGGAAGCTCATAAAGTATAGCAACAAAATCATGTAACAATTAGGTTTTTAAGGGAAATGGTGTCCCACATAACAATTTTCCCTATAGAAAAATCGTACAATTTTTCAATGGGAAAAACCACTTAGCAAAAAAATAAAAATAAAAAATCATTGTACGATGCATCCCATATGGAAAATCACTATACGATGCATGTATTGTACATCAATTGTTTCATACAACAATGAGCCCCATGGAACGGACTAAAATCAATGTATGAGGTACCATTGTACTTTGTATTGTTTGGGGGAAATAAAAAGCATTTGGCAGTATCTTTACCATAAAAGGAAGCATAAGCACATAATACAGAAAACATCTGTACTGTCTTTTTGCATCCAATACTCTTCTAGCACAAGATATTAGGGAGCACAGTACTTCCCAAACCTCAATTTCCCCAAGAAAGTTCCTCATCATGATGATTTATGTACTTGCTTATCAACGAGATCTGATTCCCTCCCTTCTCTTGAAAAATAAAAACTAACATTTTAGCATACTGTACCATGTCCAGAGAACATCTCCCATCTGTCTTCTTAAATGAGACAACTCAGTTTATGAAGTAATGGTTCTAACAACTCCGTGATACATACAAGAATATTTGTACAGCAGTCTTTGAGCATGGGGAAATCTGGGCTATCCTGCTTGGGCAGTATTTCTTGTTTCATGGCCTGCCAAAACCATTAACAAGATTATGTTGTGCCAGCTGTTTAATCTAAAAATGTTCAATATATCTGAGTTATTTTTAGCATGACCATGCAGGGTGAATGACAGGGCTAGGGCAGACTGAAGACATTCTACTGCTTGAGGGAATGTACAAGGCCATGCCCTCTCTTATTACATATCAAAAACTGACTAGCCTGTCTGCTGACCCTTTCTTCAACACAGGCAATTGGGTAACAGCATCCACTGTACCCAAAAGCTTCACAGTAGCTATCTTCTCCAAACATTTGCTGCCATTTCCAAGCACTTAACATTTATGTTTTCTCACTCTGGTTGATAGTAGAGGGAAAGTTACAAAAAGCAAAGGGGTGGGTTAGTCTTTTAATCAATTTTAAATTGTTGTGGTTGATATGTTATGCTGTAAATCGCCCTGGGTCCCTTCGGGGAGGAGGGCGATGAACAAGTACGACTAAATAAATAAATAAATAAAATACTAGTTCTTCTACACCTGCCGGCTTTCACTCTGTCCCTGAGTGTATCTTTCATGTATCATTTGTAGCTATGCCTGTGTTGGCAGCATTAGCTCAAATTGTGGTCACTTCTCACACAACAAGAAAAACAGGTAATGCAAGGAAGGGGATAATGATAATGGGAGGAAGTGTCCTCCAAAAGGGAAACCAATGGCATAGCTGGTTTCAGGGCTTCCTTCCTCATTGGAGACCAGTGCCAGCATGACCTACGTGAAGCGAAATGGGATTGGGAAAGGGAAGAACATTGATCATGGAATTTGCAAAAATCAGCAAATTAACTCCTTTGATTGTATTGGTCATTCCTCTTTCAGGTTCCCCATTGATCTTGGAGAGCTAGAAGGAATGGGGAATGTGGCTGGAGTGATCAGGATTCACTATCATGTACCTTTGCCCACACTTGCTTCACCTATCATCTTAGATAAGTTCTTTTATCACAGTAACACAATGAATGACATTATGGATTTTGCTCACCATAAAAAAAACTTGATCAGGGTTTTCTCCTCTAACATAGGAAGGAGCATACAATATATCTCCTTATATAAAAGTTGATTACATGTTGAAAAACAGTTTTGTTAACTTGTGCAAGAACTGTATGTGAATGATGAAAAACACCTCATTCTGCATCCTTTAATTTTATGCCAATTATAAAGGACTTATTCCACAGAGACAAGAATAAACTGTGTGTAATTTATCTTGGTTTTTTTATGGCTCAATTGTAGGATCTGATGCATCACCAGGAGTACCAAAATAGAGATGCCACACTTTAGCTTCGGGTTTAAACAGATGCACTGGTGTCAGGATTTTGACTCCTATTCTGCTTAACAGCAAGTGAAAATTGTAAAAACAAGTAGCATACTGTATGTTATTTTTAGGACTATAATTTTGAAAACTCTCTAGCCAGCATACATCTTGAAATAAGTCATTTTATTATTTTAAGCCAGAAAATGCAACTGTAGCCCTCCATAATCCATTGCTATTGGCTATGATGGTAGGGCTGAGAGGTGTAGTCCAAATGTCTCTGAACAGACACTGTGCCCCACCTTTGCTGTAACTCATGACAGCATAGGTGGCCAGTGCCACTCACCCACCCACCCTTCCTGTGATCAACCCTTGAGGCCAACCATGTCTTGGACCATGAGGCATCACTAGTTGAAAGAGAAAGAAAATGCCACATTTCCACAGAGGAAGAAAGGTCGCAGAAAGCAAGGGATCAATCCATACCTCACAGAACATAGGCAACTTTTTGGCAAAATCCACCACTCTTGTGATTGCTGGTGTGATAATTTTTGTAAACTGGCTGAAGGCTTCTAAGTCTACTTTCCCGCCTTCTGGGGCATTTACTATTGGTGCTTGTCCGATATCCTCTGGCTAATAATAGAAAAGAAAAATACTGTAAGGAGACAATGTTTTACAGTGGAATGGAACATTCTTAACTTTTGCTGAATCTCAGCAGTTTATGATTGTTTAAGCCATCATTATATAGCTGCTAGTTTAAGAAAAACCACCACCATAACAACCATTGGTGAAAATACCTTGTCAGCAGTGAAAAGAAGCAACTCTAGAGGAAAAATATTCAATAACACAAATTACTGACATGTCAGTACTAGTTAGTGTAGGCAGCTGAATATTGCATATGTAGTTACTTGATCTTGAAGAAGCAATTTGGTACATGAAAGCCTATCTCCTTGGACCATTAGGAAAATTTACCTTCTCCTGAAACCAAAAGGAAAGACCTTCAGTATCAACTTTGCTGTAGGAATGGATTTTCTGACCTTTACCATTAAAGAACAGATTTACTTTTTCAAAATCTGATCACTGTGTTTTAGAGGTGAAATTAACTTCAGGAATTCAGGTCAAGAAGACAAATGTCATACAAGCTTTGCATTTGCTACTATTAAATCAACGGTGCTTTGTTCAATGTATATCACAGGAAAACTTTTCACACCCCACAAAAGAATTCTCTTCCAAAGCTGTGGACATTAAATAGTAGATGTTAGAATTCAGTTAATTAAATACAGCAAGACAAGGGGATGTTGTTGGCGAATAGAGAAATCCTAACCTCTTCAGATGTCCACCTGAGATGGGTTTGTGACAAGGTAAAGGTAACACATAAGATCTGTGTCAGGAAGAGCACCAAGATGTCTTTGTTATGCCATTGAAAGCTTTACAAATATAAATCTATCAATAGTTGTATTTCCCTCAATGGTAAAACACTGTTAGACCAACAAGTTTTATAGCTTTTTTTTTCTAATGGATCAACGGTGTTAGACAGAGCTTAGGAAAGATAAGTTGTTTTTTGCATGATAGCTTCCTGAATTTTATAGTCAACAGGATTATCTGAGTGCTGCAGTCCACAAACATAATTTTCCTAAGTTATAACAGTGGATTTATTTCAAAGAACCTCTATTTCTCAGTGAGACCCTAGCCTTAGGACATTTCCCTCTAAATGAGAAAAAGTTGCTTTTTTTTGTTTCTGCTTTTTTTGTTCACCTGCCTTTGCTAAGATTATTAAGCAGGATTTTGGGTATGATACAAGATCCACAACCTTACCACCTTTGTTTTAGGATTGCACTGAATCACCTCTATACATCCTCTATAAATGATAAAACTGATAAAATAGAATTGGTATTTAGACTGCAACAAATCCCCTAGTTTTTTTTTAAAAAAGGTATGCTGCGATTCAAAGGTTGTCAGAGATTTGATATGTACATGGAAAGTTGAGCCCACAGAATTTCACAGAAGGTAAGCATAGCAGAACAGCCTTATTGGATGAGATCAGATGCACCAGCCCAATTCTACAAGCTGATGTAAACAAGCAAGACAGGAGCACCTAGCGTTGCCTCCTCTGTAATCACTTATTTCACGGTTATAGTGCTGTGTCTGAAACAGAGAGGTTTAGGTTTGCCTGTTACCTCCACACATGAACAAACCTCCTGGAAAATCTGGAGTCTTGCTCTCATGTTCAGCCTAAAATGTGAACAGAATTATTCCCCTTTACACAGAAGTGCTACAGCCATGAAGAATATGACAACAGAGGGAGTTTTGCTCGGCATTCTTCACTATGTCTCTTCAGAGAGCCAAGTTATAGAAATAACTTAACAGGGCTCCCTTCTTTTCTAAAAGAGGCCAGCAAGAAATGTTTTCATCTATATCTGAAGACACACAACAGGATGTGAGTGGGTGCAACTTAGCTGGCATTCCAGAAGATGCATACCTTTGCACAGGCAGTAGTAGAGAGGACCTCTTCAGGTTTTTTCCTACAGCATCTGATACTGCTCTAACCTGTGCTGACTTTCCTTTATCCTTAGATTGTGATTCTTAGGGCTGCTGGCATCTATTCCTTTTCATCTCTCTCTCTTGTCCTTCCAAAGAAAATATGGCTAGCTTTTGTTCTCTAGAGATAAAAGGGTCAGGCATGGTTCCTGAAATCTCCAACTTATGGCTTGTTTGGAGCAGGCTAGAGAAGGCTAAATAGGGTGGCTAGGAGGTCCAATATACCATTTAGTGCAAATCCTACACCTAAATGGCATATGGATCTCAAGTGATCCCATTTTATCCCCTTTGTAAAAATAAGCATGTATTAGGAATGTTTATTACAAATAATCTTTAAGAGACGTGTAATACATATGTGTATATCTTATGCAAGATACCCAGGACTTGAGAGGTCTGGTTTAAATCCCTGCTCAGCCATGGAAACTCATTGGGGCAGTTGGACTGGTAAAACAATTTCTTAAATATCTCACTTACCCTGGAAGCCCTATTATGGTTACTGTAAGTTAATTTTGACTTGACGGCACATAATACACATCCTAATATATATGCCTAACACACTTATTTTAGATGTCTGGTTTAGAGCCTACTACACCCTAATACATATACAAATTATCTCCCAAATCCACGGGGGATACAATCTGAGACCTACCACAGATATCTGAAACTGCAGATAATAATCAACCCTATATTTTACATTACAGACAGTGGCCAGACCTGGTGATGTGACATAGAAATACATATATATATATACACAAATATACACAAATATCCATATTTCCCAAGTTTGCCATGAAAATGGATTTGACAATGGGTAGTTTCTTGACCAGTCAAGAATAGATTTTAATTTTTAAAATAAATAATGCAATGCATTTTCACTTCTCTAATGGAGGATATTTTAAAAAACTTCCTGTGCCCAAATGAGCAGAGGAAGTGTTTCATAATATCATTATATTGTCAGAAAAAAAGAAAGACTTTTGGTTCATTCCCAGCGATCACTGAGACAAAGTTAGGGCCTAACTTCACCAAAACAGCAGAAGTCCCTGACAGGGGTAAAAAAGGTGAAGGTAGAAATGATCTGGCGTGAGCTGTTTTTCTCCAGCAAAGATGTCTGATTGCTGTCTTTTGGAGAAACCCAGTCTGTCTACATAGTGGACCAATCTGTGGGCTAAATGCCTATGTAATCAGCTTCTTAGAGCTTGTCTAGAGGGCAATGGGTCTACTTTAGGGGTGGGCTGGTCTGCTTTTTTTATGGCATCCAGATAAGTTGGTCCCAGTTCCTCCTACACATGCCTTTTGAGCTCAGTCTACATTTTGGGAATATTACCATATGGACATTGGGAGAAACCACCCATGGACATTTGGGAAAAACATATATGGGAGCATTGCGGCTATCAAAGGCTGCTTCCAGTGTCTTTGGTGAAACCACCTCAGCATATTGGAAATGGAAAACTTCTGATGAATGGCCAGGAAAGTGACATTTTAAAAATCCAAACTGTGGTGGTGGCCGTGGGCAGGTTCTCAACTGGCAGTACAGAAACAGAGAATTTTTAAAAAATTTAAATGAGAAGATGCATTGAATTAGTGATGATCTAAGGACAAAAGGAATTGCCCTTCCCCTGATTGGGAATCTGTTCACAGATAATAAGGGGATGTGGGCAAAGAGTACAAAGACTTGCTTCTTGGTTGGATGAGAGGAGTGCACCAAATGGCACATTGCTTTTCTCCCGAATGTAAGCAATAGAGATAATCCAGCCTGCACCTATATGGGCAATCTGGACAAGCTCTAAATTAGCTACAACTGAGATTTATAACACCTTTCCTATTCAAAGTGTATTCTGTAAAAATACACAAGTTTTCTTATTTTCTTAGAAAGAAATGTAGATGTGATTCCTTTGCAAAGAGAGAAATGGGTTCAGGAAATCATTCCAAGCTTCAAAGGGCTGCATTCACAAGTTAACATTGCTCCAGTATTCTGAATTTGGAAAACCAGGACATGAACCACATGAAATGAGGACTTCCAGCAAAACCAGAGCTTTTAAGTTACAAATCAGAGATACAAAAATTTATGGTATGAAGTCATAATGGGATCCTCATTTTATTGTTCTTGAAACATCAAGCTATGCTTATGATAACACTTATTATTTGCCATTATCCAAAAGAATGTTTGTTCACTCAGATGCAGCCCTGAAACACCCAAGATAAAGGAAGAGAAAAATAGAAACACTTTAAGATGTATTTTGAATAACTACCCTGTATCGCTTTAAACCGGGGTCAGTAAACTTGGTTCTCCAGGTGTTCTTGGACTTCAATTACCAGAAGCACAGGTCAGTACACCTGCTGATCATGGCTTCTGGGAATTAAAGTCCAAGAACATCTGGAGTTCCAAGTTTGCTGACCTCTGCTCTAAACTAATGTAATATGAAAATGTGGAGTAACATATGGCAAATAAAAAGCCATGTGGTGAGACAGTTGAACAGGCTTCAGTAATTTTATGGAAGTCTCCTATTCAATCACGGTCAAGGATTTTTATTTAATTCTTACGGCAATTATGTGAACAGTCATTTTGCATTTGTGTGCTACTATGCTCCTACATTTGATTTTCTTTTTCTTGCCCCGCCCCAATACCTGATGGTTTCCTTATAACTCCACCACCACACACAGTGGATTTGGGTTACTTAAGAAGATGTGTTGCTTCTTGTGACTACAGTTCCCAAAATGCCCCAGACAGCATGAGCAGTAGGGAATTCTGAGAACTGCAGTTCTAGAAAGTACCTTTTGCATGCTTCTCTGAATGGAAGGAAGGAAGGAAGGAAGGAAGGAAGGAAGGAAGGAAGGAAGAAATCAGTGAAAAATAGCCTCTTGGAAGCATTTTATATCTGCTTTCTAGAAAGTGTCATCCTACATATAGCCAGAGTACATTCCCTGTCATCCTAGCCTGGGGATGATCATCCTGGGGACTGAGTAGGTTGCAGTTGCTTCTTTTGCACTGTTATGGAACCTACCAGAAATTTCCTTTTCTGTTTCCAGTGGCTTCCTTGTGCATTGGTGGCCACGTGTGCTTCAGTAACAATTTTAATAAGCTCCCACTCTTCATCAGTTGGTTCAGGTTTCATTCCAACTGTTTTCTGCAATTCTTCCCGACGTCTCTTCTCTCGATTCTCCTCTATCAGTTTTCTTTTTGCTAGCCGCTTGCTGTCATCCAACACCACTAAGGAGGAAGAAGATGTGACAGAAAAACGGATTACAAGCACCTCTTGGAACGGTGTAATCTGTTTGGAGGATTAGGGTTATCTATCTTGGGAGCTGGCAAGAAACAGTTGAACTAGTAAGTGCAAGTTCTATAAGTCAGTTTGACATGGACAACCAAGTGGGCCCTCCAAAATCTATTAAACTGCAAGCCACTGAAATAAATGATGACAATACAGTTACATCATCCGATTTTAGCGACAATTTTATAGAAATCTTTTCTCTCAGCACAAGCAGTGAGACACATTTGAAACTCCTATGCAATTAGTATTAACGAAGATGAATTAAGGCACTCAGACATCAAAAGGAAGGCAAAAACAAAATCTAGAACACAAATTTCCCATCCTGCAGGAAAAATAAAGTCTACTGCATTTACACTAACATAAGCAGAAGAATTCAGGGGCTCAGGGTTTGCTGGCTGGACATGAGGAATGCTAGATTCACATGATATTTTCAAATGCTTCAAGAGCCTATTCTAAAGAATAGCCAAATCTCTGACTTATGACCATTATATCACCCAGCTCATAGTTCGTGGTAAAGCTGGAATTAGCCAGAATACAAAGATCACACCATGTCTATTGCCTAAATAATGTATCTGTTAGGTTGTGGCTCATTTGACCTGTAGTTTTTGACATTAAGTGAATACAGAAAGCACTTAATGCAGTGGCTGAAATCCGATTGCTGATCCTAACTTGAGTAGGCCTATTGAATCAGTGGGGCTTGCATATACATTGGAATTGATTCAATGGATCTATTCTGATTAGGATTATTCATTTGATTTTGATTTAAAAAAATTATTTTTCATAGCCTTGAATCTGACTTTTGCTAAAATGAACATAGTACCCTTTTAAAGCATAGTCATTTAAAAATTGTGGCTGGCTCAACAGCTCAGTGGGTTGGGGTAACTTGGGTATAGAGCCAGAATTTAGGAGTAAAATTCCCCACTGTGGCCCCAAGAAACAGAGCCAAGCTGTGTGGCTTTGAGTAACCTGCACAGTCCCAGAGTGATATCAAAAGGAGAGACTATGAAACCTCTTATGAGTTCTTTATATCTATAAAAAACTTTAGAGATTCACCCTAAGTAAAAATCAACTTGGTGACACGTAACTAGAAATTTAAAGAGTAATAGTAAGCGGCTGAACAGTGTTCATCTGAATTTTTATTATTCTTTGTATCTGGATATTACTTCTGCTTCTATGAAATAAACTTCTGAAAGACATCAAACCGCCTCAACTTTGGACAAAGAAGAGAGGATTTTCAGAGCCAAGCCGTTGTGGAGATAAACGTGAGGGAAAAAGCAGGACTATAGATACAACTCTTCACCGTTAACCTTGAGTGGCTGAGTAGATGAGTAAAAGCGGGGGTATAGGGAATCAGAGTGAGAATAACAATATTTCTTGCTAAGGGCTGCCAGGGTAACTTTCAGAGGGAGTTGCACCTGCACCCTTAGTTGGAGGCTTGGGGAAGAATTGACCACTTGTTTCCCATAATCTTCCAATAGTAAAAGTAAACTCTTGAAGCAGTTTCCCAAAAAAGCAGCCTGTTCCACTCCGTATCTCTACTCGGAAGGTGGCATTTACAAAACACTGTTCCTGCCAGCTAGCTACCAGAAACTGCTTTCTGGTTTCTGATAAAGGGCTTTACTTCACACCTTTGAAATTGAAAGGGAGACATTTAAAACTAATCTGAATAATCTATTGTTACTGATAGCTGTAGGAAGCTGTATTGTTATGCTTGCTTCTCTGCCATTCTGCTTGAGCAAACCCTTCTCCCTTTAACCCCTGCGTTTGGTGTATATAAACCTTGCCTGGAAGTTTTACTCCTTGTCTGAAGAAGTGGACTTGATCCACAAAAGCTAACAATAAAAATATAGCAGTTAGTCTTTAAAGTGCTACAATATTTTTGTTTTATTACTTTTTTTTCTATATGGTAAATGGTGTTTAGATTTGTAAGAACAATAATGGTCAATGATTATATCACAGATGGCAAAAACACTTACCAGCCAACCATAACTAAGTGTGATCATCACTAACGCGGATAGAATGGGGAACAGGACAGCTAGGGCACCAGGAACAATACAACTAGTTCTAAAAAGGTAACTGTGTTTATTTGTTAGTGGAAGGGAAGAAACAAAGGACAAAATATTATAGCAAACTTAGTGAGATTGTCCATCGATCAAAATCAAAATCACTTCCTTAGGCACAGACAAATACATCTAAGGAAGTTCACATGGAAACACGTCTATTGATATTTAAGGTGCCATAACATTTTGCCCTTTAGTTTCCCCCTCTCCTGACAATTAATTTCTTGTTGTTCTCTGAACCTTAGAGTTGGATACAACTGGCTTTCGAGCAAGGGTGACCTTGACCTTTACCATGGAAAATTTGAAGCCCTGTTATTTTCACAACTAAAAGGTGTGAGGCAAGTTTCTGAAATGGTGTAGCAGCCTACAATTGAAATGAGGTGGGAAGGTGTTGTAATTCAGTTGTAGAGGGCATTCTTTGCATGGATCCAGGTTCAATCCTTAGCAGTGAAAAGGATCATGTAGCAGGTTATAGGGATAGCCTCAGCGGAATCCCAGAATAATATATAGAAAGGCCAGCTGGATTAGACTCAGTGCTTACATAGTCTACCATTTTGTTTACAAAGAACCAAGCAGATGTCTATGGGAAGCCAACAAGCAAGACACCATCTCACTCTTTTACTCATGGACCTCAGTAATTTCTATTCAGATATATATTGCCTCTGCAGGACCATAGCCAGGATTCTAGATGTGGGTGGGTGAATATTTTTTCAGGATGGGCAACAAAGCCTCTTTTCAATGCATTCCTATGGGAAACCACACTTTGCCTGGGTGGGCAAAGTTCTAACTCAAGGTGGGCCAAACCTACCCTGTCTGCCCCGTGGCTATGACCCTGCACCTCTGCTAATAATAATTTTATGTCAGAGATTACTCTGGGTTGAAAGGATTTTTGCTAGAGAAACTCTATTTTGGAGACATCTGAATGAGACTCCTTTCATGTCCCCATTCAGACCTTGGGTACTGAAGCCCATTTCCAAGCTCAGCTGTCTTAACCACTAAGCCACTGGAGGAGCATTAACTATACCTCTATCATGATTAGGATCCATGGATAGCTTGATCCTTTATGGACAAGACTAGATGGTTCTGTTAACAAGAAACTTTGTACACTTCAAATAAAACAAAGAAAAGCATGTGTCGAGCTATCAATGGTAGAAAACTCCCTGGATACTGTTTTTTTTTTAAATTTGGGTCTTCTGTGGCTGAATTAAAAAAACACTGATACAGGTACTAGTAATTTGAATCTGGATTTTCAAGTTAAAATTGTCCCCAATAATATTCTTTGAAATCTCTGGAGAAACATGAAATGCTTGTTAGCTAAGGGTTAATCTTGCAGCCATATGCTCTGGTTCCTTTGAGAAATAATGCTCAGATTCTTCTTGTCTAAAAATAAAACAAACAACTGCAGGATGACGCATGTAAAAACAGCATCCAAGTTCCTGTTCTTCCAAATCTTTAAGCATGATAATTTCCACCCTGCAAGACATTGCTCCAAAACAGCTTCTTCCCATTTCTGTGGAAGAAATGGTATCACACAAAACAGAAGAATGCTTAGAATTTTCAAAAGCAAATAGAAAATGAAAGTTCTTTCAGGGTGGGAGGAGAAAAGGAAGGGAAAAAAATTAGCTGCGCCATAACGTCCTATTTCGATAACCAGCATACAAACTAAAAATATAGAAAACTGCTAATGATTACCTTATACTGAAATAAACATATCTAATGAAAACCAATGGTAGAACAAAATAAATGAGAAGCTTACAGTCTGTTGCCATGCCAACATAGATGCATTTCTTGAAGCGACATTCCTGGCACTGGTTTCTTGTTACTTTGTCTATGACACATTTTCCTTCATATTTACAAGAATAAGTTGGGTGAAGATTTTTCTGAATAGTTCTTCGGAAAAACCCCTAGATAGATAAAAGAATTTCGGGAAACATCAGAATGTCTCTCTTTTTTTAATAACCAAAATATAGTTGTGTGTTTGTTTTACAAGCAAAGAAGAATTCATAGTCTCATCCTAGAACAGCAGCATTGTATGCTAGAAAATTTGAAACTTACTGAAACTGAACCATGAAATTCCAAGTGTTGGTTCTATTAATAGTAATGTTTGTGGCAGAAAAATGAACTGAACTGCATGATGAAATTCTGACTGTACTAGATTACTTCACCACTACACACTTCATCATAGAGAACAAGGAAGATAGCTTGCTGGAATAGTAAGGCCTACATCCAACTATTATTGGAAGCCAGAATATATTCATTGTGTCAACAAAAATTACATACATTTGTGTGTGTGTGTGTGTGTGTGTGTGTGTGTGTGTGTGTGTGTGTGTGTGTGTGTGTGTGTGTGTGTGTGTGTGTGTGTGTGTGTGTGTGTGTGTGTGTGTGTGTGTGTGTGTGTGTGTGTGTGTGTGGCCTTGGTTCCAATTCCCACCTAGTCATGAAACCTGCTGGTGACCTTGATCCAATAACACCCTCTTAGCCTGATCTACTTCACAGAGTTGTGTGCAAAAAGTGGAGAGGTTGAGAGCCATGTATGTTCTGCCTTTAGCTCAACGGAGGAAAGATAGGATATACATGTAATAAATATGATGGAGCTGATCTAGTCACAATAGAAGAATCATTCAACATGAAGCCATGACACTTTCTGCAATTAGCATAAAAAGTTTTGATCATGTGTCAAGCAAAACATAGCTTAAAACAGTAGAACCACACCCAAGGAAGAGCTCTGAAAATAATTTTTCTTTCCATCTTGAAAAATAGGAATGTCTATTAAAAACAAGAAAGTAGAGGTATTGTCATATTATTATTATTATTATTATTATTATTATTATTATTATTATTATTATTATTATTATTATTATTATTATTATTATTATTATTATTATTATTATTATTATTATTCCATTAGATTCACAGTCAAAGACTGAATAACAGTTCAAGACCTAGCCAAGGACCTAAAATTTGTTAATGTAATATCTAAGTATACAGACAGTTCCTAGTAAAGTTGTTTTTTGTAAAGTTGTTATTGCTATTATTGAACCTGTTGTTGTTTCCCCAACTACCATGTTCCCCTGAAAATAAGACACGGTCTTATTTTTATTTTTCCTCAAGAAGACACACTATGGCTTATTTTTAGGGGATGTCTTATTTTCTTACTGCTCCGTGCTGGTAGGCATGCCTATCACTACCGGCGTTGCATAGCCATGCCTATCACTACCGGCGTTGCGTAGCCACAACTGCATCCTGTGAGTTGTAGTTCAAGAATATCCATGCCTATCAATACTGGTATGTCTTATTTTCAGGGTATGGCTTATATCGCGCGAATGGTGAGAAATCCTGCTACAGCTTATTTTATGGGTATGTCTTATTTTCGGGAAAACACGGTAGCATATCTGTTAATATAACAGACACAGGTTGGACAACAACCTGGCTTGTCAGTCAGCTCCCACCTTATCATCTTGCTATTATTTACCTTGCAGCCCTCACAAGTAATGCAGCGATAGTGATACCCAGTGGCTTTGTCACCACAAACAACACACAGCTCGTCCTTGTCTAAGTAACTGGGTATGTACCCTGCAGAGAGAAAGGGAGAGAAAGTGCACTTTAGTGGGCTGGTAAAATTAGGAAAGAAATGCACATATTTAAAGCCTTTAACATCATAAATTATCTTTATTGCACCAACCTGGCTCAATCATGAGATGTTTGTTAACCTAGATTAGAACATTTTAAACACTCTTGAGCCTTGCAGGCTTGAGTCCTGCCAATCTCTGCCTTGTAATTACACAAAATGGACAAATGAAGCTTTGGCCCCCCATGAGGGGCTGCTGGATTCCTCCTTACGCATGTGGTGGCCAGGGACAAACTTGGTGTGGAAATGACTGTCCTGCATTACATTCCCTGACAACAGGACACAAGCCAAGCTGTTTAAGAACCAAACCCAACTCTTCTGTTGAAATCAGTGAAACCAGAAAATATTTAACGTTGATAGATCATGGTCAGGTTTAGAAGCTGCAACAAAAGGTAGGAACACAACTGAACATATCAAAACCAGATGAATTGAGAGATCCCTAAGAGATCCCTAAGATCTGGATTGCCAGAGGAATCCAATAGCTCATCTGTTTGGATTTGCAAGAGGAAGACAGAGCTTTCACTCACACACCTGAGAAGGTGGCTTCCCTGTTATTATCCTGAAGTTCATGAACTTGTAAGATCAAAAGCCTATTCCTGTGTTCTCTTGTTCTCCTTGACTTTCTCCACCTAATTTCCCTTGTGTGTCACATCCAGGACTGTAGCCAGGTAGTGGCCAGGATGGTTATTGTGCACCTTGAGTTAGCAGTTTGCCCAGCCTTGGTCACATCTTTTTACATTCTAAATCTGGGAATAGGCATTGCCCTTATGTCTTTATTAACACACGAGTAGTGGAATGTATAAAAAGCATAATAAACAAATAAACAAAGAGGAGAAGATAAAGACATTAAATGTCATAGTTTGTGCACACACAAAAAGAGCTTAAGAAGCTTTGGATATTCATTTTCCTATTACGCAAAGAATAGATCATAGCTGTAAGTAGTTACGTATAATGAGTTGTTCTGCCCAATAATGAATGCTTAATTAAGAAACATTAATCATATTTTCATCTATTGAATATTTTTGATTAGCAGGGTAGAGAGAATGAAAAACAAATGATACTGGCCAATATTTTGTATAGCAGCTTTAGAGGGGGAGACCATCTAACTGTAGAGCAATCTCTCAGATCAGTAGCAAAATGTTAGTTTCCTGAGTATATAAGAGTTAGTTATCAACAAAACTGAAAAAAGGGGATAAAGTTTGCTACGGAAAGAGTCTATATGACTGGCTAAAATAAAATGAAAGGTTACTTTAAACAGTTCAGTATTTATGAAAAATTGACAAATGTTCATTTTCTGAAAACAAAAAAGAAATACCGTACTTCTAAAAATGCATTGTATCAAATATTGTAAGGCAACCATTTCTCCAATCTGGTGCTCTCCAAATGGCTTATACAACAACTTTTGTTATTCCTGAACTTTGGGTGGTGGAAGCTGTAACTCAAAATCTCTGTAGGACAAAACATCCGGCCTATGGCATGACCCAACATCTGTACAGAGTTAAGCCTGAATTTAATATGTAATGGTCATGAATTTCCACAAAGTTATTGCAGATGCAACAGTCTTTACCTACTTTAATTACATAAACTTTACACTCACAAAATTTGCAATGAGGTGAAAATGTTTCTTAAATATTTCTGTTTAATCTTCAAATGTGTGAAAAAAGGGAGAAAATATAATGCACATCATCTGGCTCCTGTTCAATAACACACACACACACACACACACACACACACACACACACACACACACACACACACACACACACACACACACACACACACACACACACACACACACACACACATATTAAAAAAGTATTCAGCACAGGTAGAATTTGGATCAGAATGTTTTTGTATTAAATATGTGGGATTGCAATATGGGTGCTATATTTGTTACAGGGTCATTTTATGGAACAATGAAACATTTCTCAAGATCAGCTGGTTCACCACAAATTAGCTAAGCCTTTTTTTTAGCTAAGCCTTTTTCATTTAATGCCATCAAGTCATTTCTGAATGATTCTTTCTATAGTTTTCTAGGTAGAGAATAGACAGAAGTGGTTTACCATTCCCTTCTTCTTCCCCTGGGACTATGCAGCTTGCCATAACTACACAGTAGAGAACTGAGCCCCCAGCCTCTGGCTTCACCTAAACCACTGAGATGTCTAGCTAGGTAGCCAAGAATTTACTAAATAAACAAATTAATTAAATTAAATTGTGCTTTCCATAACATCAGCAGTGTTTCTAAAAATACTTGCAATAGATGTCAATTGCATGAGTTTTACCTATTAAGAGTAAAGTTTTATGATACTGTACATGCTTTTGATATATAGAACAGAAAGCCAGATGCTAAATACAATGAATTTAATGGATTTTAAAAAACATACACAACAGATGACTAATGTGTTAAATAGATGATGAAGCTTCTTTCATGAGCTCTGATTTTTCAGAAACCTAGCACAAAGCATATTTTAAAACCCACAATTTGTAAGTAATTTATAAACAATTGTTAAATAACCTCAATTCGACTCAGGAATTTCTCCCTGTTTTAGCCTTACTGATTTCACAATTCCTGCCTCCAGCCAGATAGAGGCATGTTCTACTGTTTGATTCTTTAATGAAAAAGTTCTCTGATAGGAATAATCCAATGATGGATTGTGAATGGGATAGGCCTACAGACCAAAGATGAAACTACATTGGCTATACAGACTGCATCAGCTTGATTCACAGTCTTTTTTGTGACTTCAAGCTGACTTAAAGACCCAAGGTTGTTTTAGTGCCAGTGTCCATACTAGCCCCTTAATCCAATCCAGTTTGATCTGCACCTACTGTTCCCTTTTATGGTTTGGCATCAAGCCACTGAAACTGTTTAAAGAGTTGCAAGACAGTGAAGAAAAAAGGGAAAGCTTTCCAAAGTTCTTCATACACATGCAAACATAAACACATTACCATGGAAGCACTGTAGTTTGCTGTAGTTTGTTGGGGTTTTATTGATTTTTATATGAATGTTATTTCTATATTTTTGGTTCTGTGCAAAGATGATCTAGTACAGTGATGGCAAATCTTTTAGAGACTGAGTGCCCAAACTGCAACCCAAAAAACACTTATTTACCGCAAAGTGCCAACACAGCATCAGGGGAGGAAGGAAACGCTCCCATTGGGCTGCTGGGCATAGGGGTGGGATAAACTCTATGTTACAGGGAGGGAAGAAGCGCTCCCATTGGGCAACTGGGCAGAGGGGCAGGGGAAACTCTGTGCTAAGGTGACTGCATGGGTGCCCACAGAGATGGCTTTGCATGCCACCTCTCGTACGCTTGCCATAGGTTCTCCACCAATGATCTAGTACAAACCTAATGTAGCTATACAGTCATAAGGTGATCTAGATTCGGTAGTTCCACCCAAAAGTGGTTAAGATGCTGAACTTGCTGACCAGAAGGTCAGAATTCGATTCCTGGGTACTGCATGACAGAGTGAGCTCCGGTCTCTGTCCTAGCTCCTGCCAACCTAGCAGTTTGAAAGCAAGAAATTGCAAGTAGATAAATAGGAACCACTTTGGTGGGAAGGTAAACAGCATCCCGTTCACTCTGGTGTCCAGGCATGCCTGCCACATGTCCACAGAAATGTCTGCATATGCAGATAGCCCTGGCTCTTTGGCTATAAACAGAGATGAGCAATAAACCCTAGAGTCAGATATGACTGGCTTTCAACAAAGGGTGATCTTTCCCTAAGGGGAGGTTTAGATTATTTTCCTAATTATCATCCTGCAATTGCACCATAAATGTTCTCTTAGGTAAAAAGCACAAGCATACAGGCTTTCACAAGGTTTCATAGCATTGGTGAATAATAGCTCATAATAAAAAGGTTGGAAAAAACACACAGAAGCTTCACTGGCTATAACGATATAGTTCCATTGCCCTATGTGATTGCATAACAGCAATCATGATGGGAAAATATTTGTTTTTCAGACTGTTTGTATGATCAGTTGCCCTCTTGCAATCAGTCATGTTGTTTTTCTTCAATTGGATTAAAGCTATTTATTTACTTGTCGCATGATGACTAAAGCCATAGCAGCTGGAGATACCAGATATTTTTAATTTCAATTAAATTTCAATTAAATACTTTAATTGATTAAATTAAATTAATTAAATATGCGTGCGCAAGATAAGGATAAAACTGAAAAGGGGCCAGAGGAAAAGACAAATGTATAATAAATATTTTTCAGAATGATTTGCATTTATATCCCATATCTCTTTCTTACCATTTTTTCCTCAGGGTGATAAAGTCTTCATCACCCAGTGAGTTTTGTGGCTCAGTGAAAATTAGAATTAAGACCACCCAAGTCCCAGTTCAACATTCTAACACTTTTGTTCAAGAAATAAACAAAAATATCTTGAGGATAAACACTGCCCTGGTAAAAATCAGCAGGGGAAAAAAATAAACCAAGGATTTTGAAATAAAGATGTTGGCATTCTAGCAAGAATTCTAAGATAAAGCAAAGCAAGAGGGATTCACTGAGATGTTGGGCAGGGATTCTTAACCTGTGCCCCCTGGGCTGGATGCGGCCCGCAGCACCATTTCATGTTTGCAGCTAATAGCAAACCTTCATCGCATGGGTATTATATTTTAAAAGATGAGTAGCTAGAAAAGGGCCAATATTGGCCAGTCCCTTTCAAATACTCCACTGCCTCCAACACACCAGGAAGTGCCATGTGGTGGAGGAAGGACAAAATGGCTGTCCACCCCCCAAAGCTGTCTGAGGGAGCATGAAACACATACACAAAAAGGTTGAGAACTCCTGTGTTGTAGAAAGGACTGGTAAGATTAGTGCACAACCAGATCTGTAAAGTGGAACAAGTGCTGCATCAGGAAAAAATACCATTAGTTTTAGTCAGGGAGCTATACAGCTAATATAAAATGACCTAAACTAGAAAATACAAACAAAAGTCTGGCATGGGCAGGTTGCAACAAGGCTAAGATAATCTATGGTGAAATAGCAAACAAAAATCCATGGATCAAGGGGTTTTCTGTCACCATTTGAACCAGAATCAGACAGTGTTTACAGAAGGCATCCAAGTGGCAATTGGGACTTTTATAGTGGAGTTGATCTGAGCCTTAGTATAAAACTGCTGTTACCCCAGTTGGTCTTTTAGCACCTATAGGCGGTTTAAAATTAAGTCTTCCCAGCATTCCTCTCAAGAAGACCATCTGCTTCTGAGGAGGTATTCCCTGCAGATGAGCACTTTCTTATCCCTTTGTTCAGTATTAGTCTCTTGGATTGAGAGGATGCCCCTCCTTCTCTGAGTCCAAATCTGAGCTCCTTGCTTCTACGGGAGAGGACTCTGCAACACTGTTTGGATATTCAGTGACTCCAAAGACACTTCGCTCCTCCATGCCATCTGACCCTGTAGACTCTGGATCCTCATATGAAGAGGAATCAACCAGCAGAGGTATCATAACTATAGTAAAAAAAAACCAAGTACAGTAAAACACCGGATAACACTAAAACTTGGTTCCACAAGTCTTGGTGTTATCGGATTTTTAGTGTTATCCTATCCATGTTAAAATCCTATGGGGTGGATCGGATAACGTTAAAGCTCCATAGAGATACATTGTAACCGCACAGGTTTTAGCGGTTGTTATCCGATCCATCCCATAAGACCTTAACATTATTCGATCCAATTCTCCTCCTCAGATTACTTAACGTTATTACTTAACATTTACTGTACCTGTATAATAAATAATAATTTCATGTCAGAAATTATTCTGGGTTGAAAGAATTTTTCCGGAAGAAACTCCGCTCAGGGAACACCCAAATGAAGCTCCTTTCATGTCCCAAAGAACTGGGGCAGAGACAGATGCTCAATCTGTCATATATTATCCGCTTCTAGAACTGCCAATTTGCCAGCCTTCCAGCTAACAAGGCGAGCT
Source organism: Furcifer pardalis (assembly GCA_030440675.1). Taxonomy (NCBI): domain Eukaryota; kingdom Metazoa; phylum Chordata; class Lepidosauria; order Squamata; family Chamaeleonidae; genus Furcifer; species Furcifer pardalis. The sequence goes on along the minus strand of CP126897.1, from coordinate 70,338,103 downwards.
TCTTAACCACTGAACTACCACAGTTCCAAGTTCCAAGTCATGCCTTATGAAAACTGTAGGCTCAAAAGTATTGTTGGTGAATACATTGATATCCCAATACTAGAAATAAGGTCTCATCTTGGAAGAATAGATATCATTAGACTCCTGTTGCTAAATACAGTAGTAGGCATTTCTATCTCCACACATATGTTACTTTTACCTACAAAACTGCAGCTGTCATTTAGTAATCGGTAATTCAATAATTGTCTGAGTAGCCATCTATCAGGGATTCTGTGGTTGTGGATTTTCTGCACCCAGAGAAATCGGCTTACAATTGCATGATCCTAACATGAACTTTTAATACTCTATAAGCATCTAACAATAAAAACCAACTCTGTCACTAATATCTGGTTATGGAATAATAATCAAAATCCTGTTGCAAAGGTAACTCTCAGTAGTGAATTGACATATGTTAAGAAATCATTATAGACATTATCTGTTGCATACTGAATTGCATGACTCGGTGCGCAACAGATAACTCCTATAGTGATTCTTATGGCAATTTTCCACTAAAAATACTTTTTTGCAAAAGTGTGTAAATAGCAGGAGGTTACTAATTATTGGAACATCTTTTTCTGTCCTGATCTCAGTGTGTAAAGGACTATTATTCTTGTATAAGAATAACACAAGTCCTTTATAGTCATTCAGAAAGTATGTGGGGAGCACACATAATGAGGTAGTCATGCTAGCCTCATTCTTTTATTGCTTCAATCACACAAAAGTGACAGTCTCAAGAGGTTCTTGACATGTGTATTTCTCCACATGAGTCAAAACACACACACATGTACATGGAGCCTATGACAAGCTTCTTCTATCTGTTGTTTTTGCATGGCGAACTTGACAATGTCAGGCAGAGCACCATGTGTGTTTTCCATATGCTTTGTGAATAATTGAATAATACAGAACAATCAAGGGTCATAGGGGCAGAACGTTACTGTTTCCTGATTGTCAATGATGATGACCCAAGCTTGCCACCTCTTCAGACCCTCCTCTGGTTTCTTGTTATGGATCAACATAGCTGTTGCATTCCTTTATTGCTTAGTTCTTATTGAGACAAAGCTGATGACAGCTTGTACTTCCAAATTTACCATTGTTATTAACACCACCACAATGTAGCTGAGCTGGAAACCCAAACTTTTAATTATCTCCCTAACACATAGGTAAAGCTATTTTGTGAAGAACAAGATTGCCATGCCAGGGAAGTCCAAGGTGCTGGGGAAGAAGAATAGAAGATTCAAGCTTTGCTGATTTCCTACATGGAATCTGAAAGATATTATAAAAGGACATTATTGTAGAACTTGAAGGAGCTTTCCTCTCTTCCACATCAAGATGTGGGGAAAATAAAACAGAAGTCCAAAAAAAAAAAAGCAATGAAATGAAAAAAAGTGAAAAGCTTTCTACATTATGTTTAACAATAACAACAATTCTTATGTTCTTGGGTAGGACTTAAACTGTTAATTTTATATCAGTTCTCAACTGTGAATTGAATGGTAGTTTTGTATAATAATAATACACCTGATATAACTGTTGTGGAAAAGAAGAAAGCCAGGAAATGCACAAATTGAGGACAAACAACTGGAGAAAATCACAAAATATCATGTTTTACAAATTGAAGTTGAGCACTTATTGAAAAAAAAATCTGTTACCCATAGTAATTGGAATCTTTGGATGGATTTGAGTCAGAAGATAATGAAGAATGTATAAAAGCAATAACATCAGAAGAGGGATACAAATACCTGTGGGTTCTGGAAGCTTCAGACCTGCTACACAACCAAGTCAAAAGAGTTACTTCTACAAAATATATAAACCTGATCCGGAAAATCTTGAGGTCAGAACTGAGTGGAAGCAATGTCATAAAGGCAATTAATACCTGGGCATTGCCTGTTATATGATAGTCAGCTGGAATAATTGATTGGACCCAAATGGAATTAGACAACATAGATTGAAAAACAAGGAAGCTAATGACCATTCATCATGCGCTGTACCCCAAAAGTGACATTGATCATTTGTACTTACGAAGATCTGAGGGTGGCAGAGGATTCCTACATGTGAAACAGATAGTAGAGGAAGAAAAGCATAGCTTGAATGAATACATTAAGAAAAGTGAAGAGCCCATGCTTCAGGAAGTGAACAAAGGAGGACTTTTGAAAATAGTGAAGATGAATATGGAAAGGAAAGGATTGAAGGTTGAGCTACAAACTGGAAAAAGAAGCTTATGCATGATCATTGCTTGAAAAACACAGAATGAAAGACTGGCCCAAAGCTCACATGGGGATGGTTAAGAGAAGGGGTTTTGAAGAAGGAAACAGAAGGATTTATTCTGGCAGCTCAGGAACAAGTTTTGCCAACAAATAGCACGAAGACTAAAATCCAGCACATATCCAACAACAGCAAATGGTAACTTTGTAATGAAAAGGATGAAACAATAGATCATCTGATCAGCAGGTGCAGCAACATTTCACAGACTGATTATTTGTAATGCCATAATGGGGTTGCAAAGATTATTTATTGGAAACTTTGCTAGAAGTTTGGATTTGAATGCAGTAAAAATTATTGGGAAAATGAGAGTGTGGGACAGATATACATCTGACTCACAACACACCTGATATAACTGTTGTGGAAAGAAGAAGACCTGGTTTATTGACATTGGTATACTAGGGTATGCACGAATTGAAGACAAACAACTTGAGAAAATTGCAAAGTAGCATGGTCTGCAAATTTAAGTTGAGCATTTATGGAGGAAGAAATCTGTTGTGTGCATAGTGACCAGAGCCCTAGAAACCATACCTAAAGGACTCCCTAGATCAGTGGTGGCAAAGCTATGGCACACGTGCCAGAAGTGGCACATACAAGCCTTTCTCCTGGCATGTGTGCAATCGAAGGGGAGCCCCACCATGCGCAGCCTGACTGGCACCACTTCCCTGCCACTCCTTTCTCTCTGCCAAAGGAAAGGCAAGAGGGGAGGTTGAAATCCTGGCTGGGAGACTGCAGGTGGGAGAACTAAGTTGGGGAACACTTGTGGGGGGTAGGAAGGCCTGGCAGGGTGGGGAGGAAGGCCCGATGGGGGAGTAGGAAGGCCCATCAGAGGGTGGGAAGGCCCATTGGGGTGAGTGGGAAGTCCTGTCTGGGTGTGTGGGAAGGCTGCACAGGGCTTTTCCAGAGACTGGGAGGCCTTTCCAGCAGCCTTGGGGGGCTTTCCCAAAAGCCTGGGAAGCTTTTCTGGTGGACGTGCAGGACTTTTCCAGAATCTGGGAGGATTTCACGGCACCTGGTGCTGCCATGCACCACTTGTCAGGGGCGGTGCTGGTGTGGCCTGGTGTGGCAGTGGGGGTTTGTCCAGGGGGCTGCTTGCTGGGGGATGGAGTGAGCATGCACACACACATACACAACTTGGAGCACACTGGTGACATCATGTGGGTGCGCATACACCAACATGATGTCACTGGCACACATGATGCCTGCCGCCCATCTCCCCCCACATTCTTGGGCACTCAGTCTCTAAAACGTTTGCTATCACTGCCCATAATATTTGGAAAATCTGTATTTATTGGACTTATACATCATAACTCTACAAAAACAACTCTACTAGGTACTGCATATATACTTAGACATTACCTTATCAGTTCTTAGGTCCTTGGTTAGGTCTTGAATGGTTAATTTTTTGACTGTGAATCTAATGATAGATTTTTATTTTATGATAATAATAATAATAATAATAATAATAATAATAATAATAATAATAATAATAATAATAATAATAATAATAATAATAATAATAATAATAATAATAATAATAATAATAGCCTGTCATCAAATCATTTCTGACTGAAAGTAACCCTTTCCAGGGTTTTCAAAGTAGAGAATACTCAGATGTAGTTTCCCTTCTTCTAAGGGTGCCCTGGAACTCTACGGCTTGCCCATGGCTACATAGGCTGGCTCTACTCTCTGTGAGCGCAGAGGAGGAACTGAACTCTCAACTTTCAACCTTTGGCTACCCAGCCAGTTCATTATGTTTGCCAGTCCAAAATCCTAATGCTCAATAAGAGTGAACCCACAGTACCCTCTACAACTTGAGGAAAAAGACTTCTCTGCTTGGAGAGTTAATTAAAAACAACAACAATCCTATGACACCTCAAAACCTATGAATACCATAGAGATGTGCACACAACCCTACCTTTTCTGACACAAAAACAAGACCTAATGAAGCTTTAAATTGGTGGGGAAAATGACATTTTTCTAAGATTTCCCTTCCATTATGTATCCATTTAACCCTAAAATGCTATTACGTAGTACAGTATAGTCCATACTGTAGTAATCCTGTTGACTCCCACATATAAGCTGTATCTTGGTCAGCCAAAATACTTGAATGGAAGAGTTGATGACCTTGACCTTCATCTGTCTAGTATTATGGCAGTTGAAATAAAGATGCTCTTCCAATCTTCAAATCTGTATAATCTGAACTCTGAACAAACTGCTCAGCAGGAACAGATGCCCACACCTTAGAAGAGTGTGTTTCATAACCTGGTGAGAGCAACCCCTTTTGAAATCTATGAGTATTTAATCAAGATGGTTTATTTATCCACTTGGGAACTAGACTGTAGTACAACAGATCCAATTTCTACACCCAATGGTTCTCTGATGTTGGTTTTCTAATCCTGAATAAAATCTCATAACCTGTGGTACTGCAAGGTCCATAATTCTTACTGCTGGCTCATTGGCAATACATTCCAAACAGCTTGCAACAAATCTCAGCAAATACCCCTTAACCCCAAAGGAACATTGCAAAGATTGTTTGCAATGGAATGTTATCATTTTGGTTTTCTTTATCAAGACTTCACTGAATTTCTTTGACACATGCTTGTGTGCATGCGTGCACTGCATGCGCATGCATGCCATCAAATCAGTTCTGATTTACAGCAACTCATTTCAGGGTTTAGGTATAGAATACATAGAAGTGGTTTATGATTCCCTCCTTGAAATCAGAATTGCATTGATGGATTTGCTACATTATTTTTGATTTAATTCTAGAAAAGGAATCTTTAAAAAACTAAACATCTGTTTTACATCAGACAACAAAACATTAAGGTCCAATAAAGTGAGTCTGAGTCCTTTCTTAACAAAAACTTACAAAAGGGAAAACTACTCATACCTCTGTGATTATTTCCCTTTCCCTCACATTTTAAAGGACACATATTAAGAGTTTTAAAAGATTTGTAGATATCCTGGAGACCTGCATGAAGATTAGTGAAGTAGTTCACACTCTTGTAAATGAGATTTAAGTGTTATCTTATAGACCAGTGATGGTGAACCTTGGCACTCCAGCTGTTCTTAAACTTCAATTTACAGAATCCCTGATCAGCAGGAATGCTGACTTGGGCTTCTGGGAACTGAAGTCCAAGAACAGCTGGAGTGCCAAGGTTCACCATCACTGTTATAGAACATTTATTTGCAAGAACACAATTTTCAAACTGTCCAGAAAAAAATGTCGATAGCAACAAATGATACATATGATCCAATTGCCGCAAAAAAATAATTATTCCAGTTATAATAGTGTTGTTGCTTCTATAATAAGATTATGGAATATCAAAATACAACAATAGTTCTTGTATTTTAATTTGATTTTAGTATATTCTTAGAATATTTATATCCATTTGCATGTTTGTAAATCTTTGTAGTGTATTTTGCTATTTTTTTTTTTTGCTGTTGGTTATCCTTTCCTCATTCTTGTTATTCAGATATTTAATCTCTATCTGAAGATATCTCCTATAAATTGCTGTGCCCAAAATCCTCTTGCCAAATTGCATGGGCATAATACAATGGGCAAAACCATTGGAAGCAATTTGCCCCAGGTTAAGAAATCTCTGTAGACATTAACTATTGTCTACTGAGTTGAATGACTCAACATGCAACAGATAATATTTATGAAAATCCTTGAGGCAATTTGTTTCCAAATGCCAAGCCTTTTGCATAGCTATGTAAATGATTTCAGATTGTGATATCTAATTGTTTGAACTGGGCATTAAAAGTCCACTAGCAAGGCATGTCAATTCATACATTCATTTTTATAGTGGGAATGTATAACATGCATCTAAATCAAATCCATTTACAGAAGCAAATAAAATAGGGATATAATTGAAGATGAAATAAGCTTCTCAGCTTGGTAAAACATAGCACTTTATATCTGTACTTATTTTCATTGTATTGATAGCTCTCTAACATGTGAGTTGTTAGCAAATTATAATTTGGATGCATTTTATGGCCAAATCCATTATAAACACATTAACTATAAAGTGGGAAAACAGCAGTAGTTGAATAAAGAATCCCAAAATATCTAGTATAGTTGATCCTTCCGTTTTACTTTCTTTGTTGCTAATAATCCAGTGGAACTGTATTACAATTCTTTCTTGAAAGCAAAGACTACTTATGTTTCCATTTGTGCAGGAAATTTGGAAAATTGTAGGTTTACTTTTGTTCAAACTATGGAGAGCTATAAGAACAAATAGTCAAATGCCTTCATTTTAAGAGTGCCATTCTATGCTTCTGTGATAAATTGTAGGTATTCTATGTATTCACAAGCTGCTGATTGCAGATGCCAATCTTAAATACATGTTCCTTGTTCTTCAGTATATTGAAGTGCAATGTACTGTGTTTGAGGAAAGATGCATTTTATGGTAATAGTGTGATGTGAGTCAATATAACAGTAACATAGTTTGCCTTCATTATAAACGATAAAAGGTGAGTATTGTCCACCAAATTAAATTATGTCTTAGATTCATTTAGAAATATATATATACCCAGAAAGTTAAGATAGCAAGAATTACTGAGTAAGGCAGAGGCACAATTAGATTACCTGTTCACCCACATTTCCAATTTGGTATATTTCCTTAGGCAAGCCAGTTAGCTTCTTTTTGAATCATTTGTCTGTTTGGGAAAACAAGGGAAATAATTCTATTTGGGCTAAATACCAATATTATAGCTTATTGTGATGTTTCTCCTTCATGATGTTTAACAGGAGAAATCTAATGCTTGAAGATTTGCTGCTTCTTTTATCCAATATTTGCCCACTGATTGATGCTGAGAGAAAAATGGCCCATTTATTACCAAACATTGACCAAAAAAGTCATCCAATAAAACTTCAATCATTCCACAAATTGTTTAGCTTTCACATTAACAATTTATTCCATTTGCACTCGGTTGAAATTTTAAAAATTTAGAATATGTCCAAACAGGACACACAAGCCACATAGACTGATGTATCACATAGAAATTCACTTGCTGTGTATTGTAGCACATAGATGGAAAATAATTCATTTTAGGCTGCAATTCTATTCATTCTTCTTCTGCCATATTCAAATTCAAATATTGGCGATTCTCATGGTGATCAGCCATGAAGACTGTACTGAGAATATAATGCAGTGCCCTTTCATCTACCTTCAGCATCGCAGCATGACACTCATACTACTGATCCAGTTCCGTGAGTCATTTTCTGGTCCTGAGCCCTTTTGGCACACAAAGTCTTCATCAGCCCCAGTCCACTATTGATGAAGCTGGTGGCCTCCATCAAGATGGATTCAAGTGGGATTAAATCCACTTGGGCGCCATCACCCTTCCCTGTGGACTTCAGCACCGAAGGGCATTCATCCTTAGGCGTGTCAGATTAGTTAACTGCTGCCTGAAACTCGGCATTGAGTCTCTGGCAGTCTACTCTATGTACCAAAGATGTTTGCTGAATTGCTACGTACATATTAAATATAATATGTAGTTTGACCAAAGTTTACTGGAACTTTTTACTTTTTTTCTTCGAACAACTGACTAGCTTTCTCCATAATATGGAAACTCTCCTCTTACTTAATAGTAGTTTGTTGATGACAAAGGAGATGCTGTTTGTTGAAGAAAAAAAGGCTGATGAAAAAAGACATTTGGGACAATCCAAATCCACTTTGGACCTGATTCTGGCCAAAACAATCCATTTTCAACCTGACCTAAATCAGTCCAACTCACATCATTTCAATTTGATATTTGGGTTACACAGCCTTATTTTAAATAAAACACAGCTTTGTGTGTTCAGGTGTCACTAGAAATTATGGTCATTTCTACAATTAAATGGGACTTATTTCCTATATCATATAAAACCAAAAAGAACACGTGTCTTCCTTGATCTGAACATACCAAGTTCTGTTAAATTCCTGGCAGGAAGCATGTAACTTTTTTTTTTAAAAAAAGTTACAGACTTTTTTTTTAAGTTACATGCTGGATGATATTTCTTTGAACTAAATGATTGTTGATCAGTATGAAGGAAAAAAACATTTCAGATTGTGAAAGATCCTGGACTTCACTCACTGACAGCTTCAGCTAGGCAGGAATGTTCAGGGGCGTAGCTACCGCCGTATCTGCCGTATCAATTATACGGGGGCCCCGGGCCACGGGGGGCCCCCAACGTGCATAACAAAACAAATCTTTACCCTTCCTAAGGGCCCCCAAACAAATTTTTATACGGGGCCCCGGCAAGGCACGCTACGCTTCTGGGAATGTTAGAAGCACTTTCCAATCATAATGCTCATGTGATTTCATCAAAATTATGTATTCAATTCATTTGTAGCTCATTGTTATTTAGCTTTTCTTTACCTGGTAGCATTTTGAAGAATGTGTAATGGTTGTTTATTGTTTTCCTTAATTTAAGCCTCTTTCTCTTAGTCTTCAAACCTGATGTCTTTCATATCTAAAAAAACTACACAAGCCCTCTATTTGTTTTTCTTGTTAAGTTGATTATCCAAGCACTAATCTATTTATTTTGTGTGAATCTTAATGTATTACATAGTGACACTTATCCTTTACCTCATTTGCTTCCAGTTTAGACTGAGAAAGAATTTCATCCGCATACTTTGATCACAATTTGTGAAAGAATTTTGTTGGACTTCAGCAATTGTTTCATGTTTACTTGAGCTTGAACTTCTTCCTTCAGCTTATCAGTACCAACTACCAACCTTCCTTTCATTATTCCTCCCACAACTTTCCCATATTTCCACACACGTCAGTTATACTGCTTATGAGAGTGAGTCTATGTATTGGTCTCAGTGTTATTTTAACCGTACTCCTAATAGTCTTTTTATTAGGCAGTGTTATTTCCTTTAACCCTCTCTATCTCATTCTCATGCATATTTTAACCCTACTTTTTAAATTTATGTTTTAAATTTATGTTTGTTCTGTCTTTATAGAGCAAAGGCACAACACATATGTTACAAACAATAAAATAAAAGTAGCATATATATTAGTAAACATTAAGCATATTAAAGCAAATTTTAAAGTGGACAGTCAAATTCCCCAGAACAATCACTATCACTATCACCATCATCATCATTAATCATAACCTTAGGAAGAGCTATAATGCTTTCACGTACCAATGTGACCCCCGTCCCAAAATGTCAATTTTACAGGGGGGAAATGTTAAGTTGCCATCCTAAAATCCCTTAGAGCTATTTGTCTAGAATTCAGCAAATCTCATCCTCAACTACTATTTCACCATATTTCATGGAAAATATACAACAACAAGATGTATAGTCATTTAAATGTTTCTATGTAAATCAATGGTGTGTGAATGAAATTTAGGATTTCTGAATTTTGATTTTGATTTAGATCTAAATTAGATTAGATCCTGATCCAAATCAGTTGAAACCAAATTTCAGTTCATAAGGGAGAGAGGAGTGAAGGATATAAATCCAGTAATTATTTGGGTTGGTTGTCATAGTGGAAAATAATGCCACCCCATTACAAGTGAACCAAATTACTACATATTTTTCCTCATAAAAAGCAGATCATTTTTTAAAATAGAAACTAATGTTTGATTCTGGCACAGATCAAAGTTATACATATCTTAGCATCGAAGAAGTCATGTTCTATATGTTAATATGTGACTACATGTTGTAAAAATAAATGATACACAATACGTTATGGATTCTGATTTTCAGCTTGTTGATTATTTTTCTGCCTTTCTGGAACTGTAAAAAGGGAGCAAGAATATAAATATGGACAATGAAAATATTCTAACATAAGAACTGGGAGCATAGGATTAAAGGGTAGAACATCCATATTTTTACAAACATTCTAGGTATAATATCTCTACAGGTGCCGTTCCACACTTGCTGGGGGGATTTTTTTGTTCTTACTTTTTATCAGCAGCTTAATCTTTGTCTCAACTGTCTGATGGAGAAGACAACACACTATGCAACGTTTGTTAAGTATAGGCTTTGATTAAAATCAGAAATGAAGATATTTATCCATGGGTTGGAACTGAATAGAATAGTGACTGTTTCAGAACTTAACTATGAATCATTCTTAGTGCACAAACACAGTTGCAAACACAATGAATACAAATCGCAATATTAAGAGTTTTATGGAATGGATGCAGAGCTCCAGAGAGCTGACCATGAACACCTGCTTTGGATCTTAATTTTGTTTTAATGACCTAGTGCAATCAGACTTTGCTAAGAAAAAAAGAGAAGAGAATAAAAGGAGAAAATCAATTCTGGATCAATACTGTCACAAATGTTTTTTATTAAAGCCGGCTGTCTTTTGGACAGGATTAGCAGACTTCTTACTTTTGCCAGTGTTTGGCTAAAAACAGCCGATAATAACAGCAGTAAATCCAAGAAACACAAATATCATTTCAAATCAAATCTGTTCAGTAAATATAGTATAGGGTGCTTTACATAGGAGTTTTCATTCACTTAAAAACATGGTTGCGTAATGTTTCTTTGCAATCCTAATTTACAATAGGAAAAATAATTGGTTGTGGCATGTCTTGTACTTAAAAATGTGGAGGAGTTCTGATGAGATTATTGCAGTAAGGAATGGAAAGTCAGCTTTAAAAAACTAAAAACCATGTTTTGTCATATTTATCCCAGCTGATAAGATGCTAATAAAATGATATTAGCTGCCAAAGTAATTACACAGTACTATAATGTTTTAAATCAAGTACTGTACAGATATCAAAATTACTACTCAATAACTAATATGTACATTTTATAGTATATGAATTTAGAATCAATTAAACGGTTTAATTCTATTTATTGAGGGGGTTTTTTAAATAGAAAGATGACCAATAATTTGCAAAATTGTAAGAATGGAGCACAAACAGAAAGCTTGCAATGCCCTCTTTGTATATGAAATCACTTTTCGAAGCTATCAGAATCAAAACATTTCTAACAAAATAAATAATTTATTTACAGCATGGTGACTGGTGTATTTCATAAACCAAGCAAACACATTTTGTATTATAAAAGAGAAGTAAAAAAGAATGAGCACAACACAGGAGAACACTTCCAGATTTTGAACATGAATAATTTGAAAACTTTGAAATGTTATGAGGAGAAAAATGCATATGACTCATATACAACTCTTTCTTCTGATTTTCTTTCAAAATAGAATTTGGCTACATGTTCGCCACCTTATAACACTGTGCTACTTAAGAGAACAATGTACAGGTTTAATACAGTAGGTGTTATGATTGTTTCCCATACTGGGCTAATTAGGTTTTTTTTAATAGTCTGAAATAAACAGACTATTTTGGGAAGATAACCACTTTAAAATAACAACCCCCTGCTTTCTACATAGTTACATTAGCTCACTTAGGCTTGAATAATACACTAACACTACAGCTTTAATAAATAAAAGGTATCACTTGGATCAAAATGTTAGACTAGTTACGTTCTTTAACAAGATCTCTAACAGCACAAACATATACATATCTTCTGGAAGGAAGTCCCACTGCATTCAATAAAATGTACTTCAAAGTAAGTTGCCATAAACTGGAATCCTTTACACCCTTAATAGGGAGGAAGCCCAACGGAATTTGGTATGATTTACTTCCAAGTAAACATCCACTGGACTGCACTCTAGGTGTGGTAATTAATGACATGAAACATCTGTTTGTTTCTATTCTCTAGAGAAAATGTAGGGTATATAGTAAGGTAATAATGACTAATAAAGGGAGCCTTTGATATTTGCACATAATTTCCTCTAAATGTTCCTCAGAAATGCTGTGCCTTCCTTTCCTACCTTCCCATCCTACTTATGCATTAGTTTCACCAAAATGCTACACTTTGACAATGAATGAAGAACTTATATTGAGGAGAAACTTTTTTTCTGGTAAACTAGGCAACATAGCAAACAAACACCGGAGAGACACAGGCTGGACTACCAACACAGAAGTATGCATATACAGATGTGAAATAAACAGCTTGTTGAGATTAAAATGAATGAAATTACAAAGCCTTTACCTTTTAATGTCCCCACCTCCAAATAAAAACCAATTTTTCAATCACCTAGCAACATCTGTTGCTGTAGCTTTCGATTCCGAACGGGAATCTTCACATTCAAAGATACCACCGAGCCCAACTGAGGAAACTGCAACTATAAGACAAGCTAAAGAACAAGATGCAAGTGGATAGAGACAGACAGACAGATATACATAGATATGTATGTATATCTATCAAGAAACAACATAATGGTTCCCTACCTTTCTTTTGAGAATACGATGGTGACTGCACTTGAGAAAAAGTAGGTTTTTCCTCAGCAAAATATTCAGGTTGGCTGTACTGATGCAGGGCCGTGTCCATGTCAGAGTACTCACGTTTAAAAACGTTTCCAGGGTAACTACAGGTATAAGGCTGATTCACCACCCAGGCCTGTTCCATATATATGTTATTATTCTGCAAGACCTGAGCATCGCAACTGCTGTAACTCTGACTATCTTCGATATAAGTGCAATAATCAGCGGACTGCATGTAGCAGTTGCTGCTGGCAGCTGGGTGAGCTTCATATATTTCTTGCATACAATAGTTCATTTTGTTAACCTGCCTGAGCCTACGCTTTACATATGCACATACACAAACTCACATCCATATACAAGCCAGCATGCATACACATGGAACAAGAGATAGGAATAGATACACAAGACCAAGAAAGTCGACTGCAAAATTGTATGTTTGACTTTAGAGCAGCACCGGATGTACTAATACCCTATTTATATTAGGGATGGACTGAGAGCTTTCCTGCTAGTCCAACATATTGGAAAGCAGATTTATGACAGTCAAAGGTCTTAATCTGTGACTGTATGTTAATTCCAAGAGAAGATGGCAGGTAGTTTCAGCTACGAGACAAAGAAGCAACACCAAGACAACTTGATGTACTGTTTTGGGAAGGGTAATAATTATTTTATAAAGCCTTTTCCATCCCTTTTCAGGGTGATTAGAGATTATTACAAAAGCAAGGATAGGTTACTGACATTGTCAACTTAAGTGTGAAGCATTACAAAGAATGCCTAGGAAATCCTAGAGACGATATGCTCAAAATCCAAAAATCAATATTCCTGCTCATTAGCATTAGCTCCTAGAAAATCCAATAGAGTTACATTGATGACTTAAGCAGTAACTCTAGTTTTTCCAAAAATTTAGCGTCTAAATCTGTCATTTGCTTTATTGATTTTGATTGACAGAATTATCTGCGTGGACCTTTCATGCCTTATACATGCATGGACCGAACTCCCTGCTGCTTGCTAATTTAACACATTTGCAAGAAAGCAGCTTTTTCAAATGTCAGTGACTTTGTTAGACAATTTTTATTGAATCCAACAGGTGGGAAATTTCAAAAGACACCATCTTAATCAGCAAACAGACTACTGCTTAAAACATTTAAGTTAAGCTTAATTGGTTTGCCAGTTACATTTCATTAAGTTGCTTTCGTCTGATGGTTCAGTAATGAACTGCTAGCTGTTTCTACATCTGTTTCATTCACACATATATGCAATGAACATTTCAAAATCATTGTGCCAGATGTCTATAATTAGATGAAGCCTCTTAAATTTAACAAATAAGAATTTTTCATTTATTCCAGATCACACACATCTCTTACAATTGGAATTTAAAATGCATGTATCATGCGGCCAATCTTTGCACACTTACCCGTGAGTTAGTTACACAGAATTCATTGAAGTTGTCTTCTGAGTAAACACATATAGAATTGTGCTGCAAGCAATTGTAGATACCGTAATACCACTAGCAGACAAAAGCAACAACATTAAGTGTCTTACTAGTGTTAAATGTCCCACCAGTATTAAATAGTTTTCAGTGACTTTGGAATTAGTTCAAAGAGACCAACTTTTTTATAAAAAAAGTTATTTACAAAAGAATGATGGCATATTAATCAGTAACTTTGAGTGCAGACTTGTTATGCCTGGTCATATACTTTTCCACAGGCAAGCATACGTAAATAGGATTGCATTGAAAATCTCACCCCCATTAAAAGCTTCTAAAAATAGATTTCACACACCTCCTCCTCATTTTCCCCAGCAATTTGCACAATTTGATAGGGATTATTTTGCTAACTCAAGAGAAAGATGAACCACAAGCTCTTATATAAGACTCAACAATGCTCTCAAGGCATTTTCATTCTACGGTTACAGGTGGTTTGTTTTTAGAGTGATGGTAGTGTGTAGATACAAATAGTGGACAAGTATTCTAAGCATTTCACTTAAAATTGCCAATAAGTTTCCTACAGAGTATTAAGCATATCAGTCTGAGTGTTAAGAATGGGGGACTCCAAGCCTTACTTTTATAGTGTTCCTCTTTCATCCATTAAATCTTAACAAGTAGCAAAAATGTAATGACTTGTCTTAACACAAAAGCCTTATTCAGTTGCACCTCAGAGCATAGGGATCTCCCACATGTGTCTAGACTGCACTAGTGGAATGCCCAAAAAAACACTGGTATCCAGGCTGGCGCAGGAGTAATGTGATATTTGACGCATACTTCCTGTCCGAACGGAAATTGATGCTTTGGAGAACTGAATCTTCCTTGATTGTCTACAAATGGTAGATTTAATTGTCTACAAATGATAGTATTAATTTAAGATATCTATAAGAAGGTAAGGAAATGATTTTATAATAGGATTTTATATCAGGTGGAACTGTTTGGCACTGGAGCTGCACCAATCCCCTTCCCTGGATGTATTTTAAAAATACCTTAAAACAACTCTGTTCAGGCAGGTATTAAAAGATCTTCTTCCAGCAGCCACTGAATTCCTTTTAACTGAATGTTTATTTTACTATTAGAGTAGTTTTGTTATTTGATATTGTGTTATTGGTTTTGTAACTATTATATATTGTTTCGTTGTGAGCCGCCCAGCGGCATAAAAATCGAACAACAACAACAATAATGTTGGGCCTTCGAGGAAGGAAGTTATATATATTGTAACCCACTTTATTTATCAGTTTGTCGCTGCCAGATTGAGTTTCTGTTTATTATCTGTAGGTTGAATGTTGACTATGTACACTGCCTAGAGTGGAAATACATCCCAGATGGGTGGTTCAGAAATCTACTAAATAAAACAAACAAATAAATTTTAAAACAAATTTTATTTTTAACATAAACATACAACATGGTACATACATGAAAACAACACACAACGAAAATTATTAAAAATTGTGGTCCCTCCACCAGGAACATTTGGAAGCACACCAATTTTATCTATATAGACTCTAATTCCTGATGCAAAATTACTCTGACTCTTGTGAAAGATATATCTCTTTCACTTTATTACTATACAATAAATCAACTCTCTTCAATATATATATTGAGAGAGAATGAGAATTGAATTTCTTCAATTCTGCCACTGGATATAGTGGAGAAATTGATAGACTAAACAATTCTGTCAAACCACTTCAATTTTTCTAAGATCATCTATTTTTTAATTTTTGTTTCATTTTTTAAATTTTCTTTTTTAAAATTGTCTAACTTCATTGTAATATTTATAGCTAAATACTTAATAGACATTCAAATATCGCTATCAAACTTTTACAAATATTTCTCCTTGTTACAAATAAACACCATCATCTCTGATGCATGCCAAAGTATCTATAACCATTATCTCACATAATTATTTTAAGTATAAATATATCTTATTCATAACTCTTAATGGATTTTCTTTTGTTATTAAATTAGTAAAGGTACAGGTTTCCCTTGCTCGAAAGCCAGTCGTATCTGACTCTAGGGTTCAGTGCTCATCTGTTTCAAAACCAAAGAGCCAGTGCTGTCTGCTTCTGCAGACATTTCCATGGTCATGTGGCAGGCATGACTAGACACCGGAGCACACAGAATGCTGTTACCTTCCCACCAAAGTGGTCCCTATTTATCTACTTGCAATTTCTTATTTTCGAACTGCTAGGTTGTCAGGAGCTGGGACAAAGACGGGATCTCATTCCGTCCTGCAGTACTTGGGAATTGAACTGCTTACCTTCCACCTCCCAGTCAGCGTATCAGCAAATAAACTAATTTTAACTTTATCTTTAGACTAAAGATAACAAGGTGAACCAATGTCAAAAATCCTATTGTATCATTATGCCAAATAAGTAACATTTAGCATCAAAGCCATGCAACTCTCAATAGGCTATTGAGATTTCTGAATTTATGGCACGTTGCCACTAAAGGTTATTTTAATCTATATTGTTCTGATGTTTTTATGATGTGTTAAACCTCCCTGGGTTGCCTTCTGTGAGGAGGGCGGTATAGAAAAGAAAAGAAAAAGCCTTTTGTATAACTGCAACAAAATTTAACTATGACAGTTAAAGTCTCATTTTATTTTATTTTTTATTTTGCCAGTTTGCTGAGACAGATTGACACAACTTCTTTTAAATTACTTTAATTTGATAAAACACTGCAACCTAACAAGATAGCAGTTACATAACTACACATGCATCTGATGCATAATTTGACACATGTTTCATGGGGCAATCAGTGCTTTGTTAGTTGTTGCCATGCCTATACCAACAGGATCAGGTCCTAATTATTATAATAAAACTACTATCATTATAGTAAAAATACATAAACTAACAAATAATAATAATAAAACTACAGAATTTTGAGAAAGCAATGAATCTCCATCCCTGGCCAAGTAGGATTTTTTTTTAAATTAAAATGTTTGAAATGTACTGTTCTGATCAAACTGTACTGAATGTTAATTAAATTTTGTACCAGTTCTAAAAAGTACAATTGATTTCAATTCAATTTCAGCTTCCAGAAGATAAATCAATAGGCACAATATGGAGTGGAATCCGCTAAAAGAGATCTGTCTAATTGATTTACAATCTTGAGTGCTCTAATTTTTAGAGAACATTTCAGAAAGATCTTTCAAATGAGTATAGCTATACTTCTTTTACTGGTGGACAGCCATTTATATTTTATTTGTAGAAATAATATTTATTGTAGTACTGAGCTAAATGCTAAAATGTTTGGGGAATGGCGTAGGGAGATGTATCCAAAAGTTAAATTCAGTGGTAAAATACTTGTTTCAAAATGATCTGAAGATTTTCCACTTGAAATGTGTGAATATTTTAAGCTGTGATTATAAAATTCAGTACTTTAGGTGGTTACCTTAGAAACACTGCTATCACTGTTAAAATTAACATGCATTTCAAACACC
Source organism: Furcifer pardalis (assembly GCA_030440675.1). Taxonomy (NCBI): domain Eukaryota; kingdom Metazoa; phylum Chordata; class Lepidosauria; order Squamata; family Chamaeleonidae; genus Furcifer; species Furcifer pardalis. The sequence continues at coordinate 70,320,592 of CP126897.1, read as the reverse complement.
AGTTGCCAGTGCAAATTCAGTTAAGACAGATCCTGAAGCAGAACCATTGCACAGCTTCTAGAGCCATGGTCATTAGGAATGACAGAACTTTCAGTTCAGCACAAATCTTCCACCATTGATGTAACTGAGTAAACTTGGTAAATTTTACTAGTCTTCAGAAATGCACACAAACTATGTCTTTGAAGAAGTCAGCCAAATATTGAACTTAAAGCTTAAGTTATGCCCCAAAATAAGTTTATTAATGGACTGTGATAATGTAACAACAGATAGCATATAAAGAATTTAATAGTTATGATGGTCACAGCAGCAAGATTACTAATGAAAACTGAAAACAAAGACTTTTTATAGCTGTGGTTCCCAATGTGGAACACATACCCCACAGGGGGGCAATTTGATTTTTTAAGGGGGGGGCAATTCGAGAATGAGTTATTAACAGTGAAAGGTTTTTTAGGCTTCCTACACGTGAATAGAAGCTCACTTTTTGAGTAAATAAAATTATGTGTCATAGGAGGTGGGGCATCAGGATTTAAAGATCCTTAGGTGGGACTTGGCCAAAGAAAGGTTGGGAACCAGTGTTCTAGAGCCTGTCTCAGGAGTATAGGATTTTGCAGACTTGCTGCAATCCTACTGGTGGGACAGTTCCCATGTCTCTCAGAAACTTCCTGTTATGCTAACAGAAAGTTCTATCAGCATTGATATACAGTACTGCAAAAGGTTGTTCATCAACTGTAGAGAATAACATCCAACAGAGCTTCCAGAAGTGTTAAAAATATACTATTCTGGAGCAAAGATAATTATTTTTCCTCTGACTTTGTCAAAAACAAAGCATTTATTTTTATCGAAATAAGGATTTTTAACCTGATTTTCTTTAGAAGTCCTACTCTCTTCACTATGTTGCATTGGCTGTTGATGATTTGCAAAACTTCCATACAGTACTTGAACTTTATGCTGTCCAGCAATAGATTGCTACTTCTCAGCACTGAACTGGCAAACAATCAAACTACCCCAAGTAGAAGATTTTATATTGAAAAATACGCAGCAAAAATATGCAGCAAAATAAGATTGCTAACTTTTAGTTATTTTCACCTGGCTACTCAGGTTTATAAGGCAACCTTAGAACATTCCTGCAAAGCAGGCTGATGATACTGTTTTTCAATTTACATGACATATTTTGGGGGTGAGGGGGGGAGATGGCAAAAAAAACTAACATAACATTCCAGGTTGCCTTCAAAAAGAAATTTGCATCCTTGATTGTACATAAGATGCTCGAAGCAATTGTAGCACACACGTCCCTCTCATTTATCCCAATCATAAAACAACTTGACTTAACCATTCTATACTACTTTTCATTTAAATGTGAGCAACAAACAAACAAACAAACAAACTCTGTAAAGTGAGCTACAGTATACCTGTCGATACAGTACATTTATCTGGAACTTAAATTCATTACAACGATACCCAGAGCCATAGCTTAGAATAGTAAGTTTTTGAAAGACAAATCTCAGAATCTTCCAGGGAACGTAGCCTGCAACAATGCTGGCTCAAGAATTCGTCAAATTGTCATCCAAATAGTAATGGCCAAAATCTCACTGGATTTCATTATTGTGTTAAGAGCAACCATGTAGGCATCTCCCGCAATGGTGGGCTTTCTGTTGTTCAATCAACCACTCATTGGCTATGATATGAAACATATGCAAATCACAGGAAAGACATGGGGGTAAGGCAGAACGCGGTGCACTATTTCCCTAGTTTGCCTACCTTTTCCAACCACTGTCTGGACCATTTTCTCACCATTCAGAAAACAGTAACATGTCAATAATAATAACTTCCCTCCCAGCTTGTTTCATTATATTTATTATTTATTGAGTCTATGATTCCTGTACTGTCAAAAAATAGGCAGTGTCTTATTTCGCAGTGTCTTATTTTACAGTACTTAAAGCCAATTTCAAACTAAGCCAATTTCAAACTAACGCAAAATATATAACTGCCTGAATTTATCATCCAAGCAATGAAACAAGAACTAAATTTTGGAGCACATCAGAAATAATGTATGCCCTTAGCTCCCTGTTGTGGATACACAGAGCCCCAGAAGCCCTGCAAACTTTTAGGAGACCATCCCAAGAACTATAAGATGAAAAGAAATAACAACACTGGTTTTTTTTGTTGTTGTTAAGCATTTGTTCTCCACCCACCCACAACCCTATGGGTAGATATTCATATGGGAAGCTCTTGGGGACTGCTAGATGCTTAAAAAAATGCTTTATTGAACTGCAAGCATCTCACCAGCATGCTACAGACCAATGATGCTACATATGCCATTCAAAATGCTGCACTGCTCTAAAATGGACTGAACATATATCCTTACATCACAAATAAATAGTGGCTTACAGCGTCATCTGAATGCAGCCATTAGTTTTTATTTATTTATTTATGAGCCAGGCATATTGGCAAAATCATCCAAATCTCAGTTTTCGCTATGTGGAACAATCCTTTTCTTGGACCTTTATATATTTGAATATAATGCATATTGTAAATATGGCATACATTTTATACAAAATATATAGGTAAATTTTTCCATAGTCACATCATTTTAGTTACATGTCACAATTAGGAACACTGGATTTGGTAATTCTGTATTTGATTGTAGTCAAAAGGCCGAGAAGCGATTTAGTAATTATAAAGACACTTTGGCCAATACCAGTACCATATGTTTACTTACAAGTAAGTCCCTTGAAATCCATGAAATATATTTAGATGCAAATAGGTATAAGGTGAATGTATCACTACAGTCTAACAGAACAATTTTCTTTTGTAAAGAATGCTCATCAAATTGGCCAAACAAAAGAGTATTAAAAAATTCAGCAGTCAGTAATTCAAGGTGGCATTCAGGTGTCACAATAACCCATCGTTTATCTGTGATCAGAATGAAGTACAATGATCATTAGATTCACACAGGATCCAATATCACTGCAGATGGTGATTGCAGCCATGAAATAAAAAGGCGACTGATTCTTGGGAGGCAAGCTATGAGAAATCTGGGGAACATAGTGAAAAGTAGAAACATCACTTTGAAAACAAAAAAATCATATAGACAAAGTAATGGTATTCCCACTGGCAATGTATGGTTGTGAGAGCTGGACCATTAGGAAAGCTGAGCACAGAAGAATAGATGCCTTTGAAATGTGGTGTTGGAGCAGAGTTTTGAGAGTCCCCAGGACAGCGAGGAGAACAAATAGGTCAGTCTTAGAAGAAATCAACCCTGACTGCTGCCTAGAAGGTCAAATAGTAAAGATGAAGCTGAAGTACTTTGGACATCAAATGAGAAGAGAGGATTCACTTGACAAGGCCTTGATGCTGGGAAAGGTGGAGGGCAAAAGAAGAAGGGGGCAGCCAAAAATGAGATGGCTAAATGGTATTGTGGATGCAGTGGGCACAGAGCTGGGCGGGATGAGGGGAATGGTGGAGGACAGAGGTGCCTGGAGAACAATGTTCCATAGGGTCACAAAGGGTCGGAATCGACTGTGTGACTGAATAACAAAAGGTCTTCCAGTTCTAAAAGTCACCTAGGATTCCCCCAGAAAGACTTCCCAGTCTGGGACAGGAGAGACTAGAAAGCAAAAGACATGCCTGCTTCATGCCAAATGATTTGGCTGGAAATTAAAAATGAATGTCCCCCTCAATATACAGTAATTGCTTTCTAAGCACAATTCCCAGGAAGAAGGGACACTGAGGTGGCATTCCCTTCTGCTTGTAGCTGATAGATGTTGAGACAAGCACAATATTGGAGTAGAAAGAAATTCTGCTTTCTCCTTTTCCAGTGCCAGAAGTCTGTTTAGGAATTCTAAGTAATGCCCAGAAATGGAAGTCCTAGAATTACAAAAATCTCAACCTTATTGCCTTCTATCTCGTTCATTTTGTACAGTCCATACAATCTGTGGATAATAGAAAGTTTCTCTGAAACTCAAAACAATGGTTTATGAAGCTGGACACTTTAAAAAAAAACAAGCAACAGGCACGACACCGTCTGGGGCTTGGCTATAATGGTAAAATGTACTTCATAAAAATAGAAATAAAACCTTCCGATTGTTTCCTTATGACTGCACTAGAAATGGAGAGAGGAAAGGGGAGATATAGTCTCAACTTGTGTTAAAGCTCACTTCTGTTATGATAAGCTATTGTTTACATGATGTCTGTATGCAGCAGGCAAAGAGCATGGAAACTTTTTGGTCTGCCAAAGTTCTTGAAAGAACAGACCAAATCCTTCCTCTAAATCTTAGAAATATAATTGAATCTCTCAAATTTTCATTTTAAAAAGCCCTCTTTAATTCAGAATGTGAACACTACAGAATATTGTACAGTACTTGTAATTGCAGACAAAGAGAAACTGTCTCTTGACAAGTTTCAAACACTGTCAGAGATAAGTAGGCTCCTGTAGTTTCTGAGATACTCTAAATACTGTCGCAATTTTCACAAAGAAGTCTGTTGCTGAGAAATGACAGGCATGTGGCACAGTTAAAATGAAATAAATTATCGATCTTAAGCTTTCATAGACACAAAATCCACTTCATGTATCTGAGACAGCGGGCTGTGTGTCTGGGAAAGCTCATATCACAATAAACCTGTCACTCTTAAGGCTTCCTGTTGGAGAATATCACTATGTTTTCAGGAGACCATACACAGAGAGCTTGCAATTGTTCCTTCTTCCTCTTATTTTGGACTAGCGTGCCCAGAAATCTGCAATCAGCCCAGCCAGAGATGAATTGAAATGTTTCATTTTGAACTCATGGAATATCCTAGCCAACATTACCAGTGGCCATGGTTTGCCTGCAACTAGTCCTGTTTCTATGGTGCATCCTGTCTGCTACTGAGAACCTCAGTTTGCCACACTAACATGTGATGTGAACTATTTGTCTTAGAAGTGAAGAATTATAAGTGAAAAGCACCTTTGCTTGAATGACTGTAAATGGAATCAATACAAGCATTATTTCATCTGAACTACTGTATATGGCTAGTTGTCTCCACCCTGTGAACTATCGTTTCCCTCTTCCCCAAAGGAAGTACTTTGAGCATGGTGAAGATTACAGATGGCTCATGACTAGGATACGGGTTTTTGGGATAAGCTGGCCCATCATCATCCCAGTCCATGTCCTGCCCTGGTAAATGGCATCAGTGGCTTGCCACCAAGGGTGAAATGCCCACTCTTTCTTGCAATACATGAACCTCTCAATGTAACACAGCAGTTAACAGTGGGGAACCCACAGGACTTCCAGGCAGAAATGATCACATTATGACTGTTTCCCACTGGGAATTCTGAATATGGTTGTCTTGATCCCAGATACTGTAGTTGAAAAAGACCCTTTAAGTTTATGGCCTAATGAGCAGCAGGGTTGTTCCATCCAGCTGCAAAGACAGGTTTCTTAGCTTTGTGGGGAAGAAAGAGTTGGCAGCCAAAAAGGAGAAGAGATCATTGAGAAAATGAGACCAAACCTAGTCTGGGTTCTGTTGTCTGTTGCTTATCTAGATTATATGGGTGTAAGTAGCAACAGTGCACAGGGCCAAACCCCAGACAAACAGAAGGAACATAAATATATCTATATTAGTATTACATATTACAACTACACATTGGAACACATTTGCATTTTTTAAAAAACCTTACAGTTAATTTGCTGAATTAGCAATTACATACAAATGCTATCAGATTCATGGCATACAGCTTGATCAATTTTGTTTTTGTTTATTTTATTTTGATTATGCTCCCTGATTTGTGTCATATTTAAACATTTGAACAACATAATTCATCATTTTAAATCAGTAACTCACTTTATTTTGAAACATTACATTATACTGTACTCTGAACTTGAATAATTGAGATTTACTTTTATCTTTCTTTTAAATATCAGCAGCACAACATGTATCATATGTTCATGCTGACCCAAGCTTTGCTAAACCATATAACTATCTTTCAAACATATAATCAAAAATGATTACGTGAAAGAGTTTTGCACATTGCAAGTTAGTAATTAGAACCAACAAAAGTGTTGCAAATGAAAAGGAATGAATTATACCCTATAGATTCTGGCTATATAAAAGACTCCTAGACCTGATGTAAAAAGATAAGTAAATAAAGGGACAGCCTGTGCTACATACAAACCCCAAGTACTATGTTGTTCCTTTCCATTGCATTATGGATGGAATGAGACATAAGATAAAAGGTTGTCTATGTGCACTTTTCATGATAGCTCTGAATTAGCTGTCTTCCTTTTTCTTTCTTTCTGAAAAGCAGAAGCTATAGCAGTACTCAAAAGGCATATTTCTTGCACATCTGTAATATACCTTTCCTGTATCTTAGTTACAGATTGCATAACCCTACTCAAACAAAAAGCCACTCCATATACTCTTGATTTAGGCCATAAAAGAAATGAATAAGATGTTTTTAAAAGCATGCAAAATAGAATAAGAACCTTTTGATTCATCTCCATCTATCCTTATGTGTTCTTTTCTTAACCAGTTTCTTACTATCATGGCCATTTGCATTTCCCATAAAACATGATTTTTTTGGTCTGAACATGAACTATGTCCAACTGTTAGTTCTAAGAAAAGTAGATCCATTAAATCAATGGGTCTTGCCATGTGTTGACTTAACAAGACCCATTCATTAAAGTCTTTTTTTACAATTGGATTTAGCTCAAGTTTGCATCATTTTGAACATTACATATGAAGACTTGCATTTTACAGGTTTTAAATTTATAGGTATTAAGCATACCTTTAAGGATAGGAAGCTTTAAGATCAATGTTATTTTAAGATCGATCTTAAAATGGCCCCATGTAGAATACAATATTGACTTGATGAAATGGCCTGCCATTTTGTTTTTCCAGCTTTATTGATAATTTTGAAAAGAGATCAGAAAAAATATGTGAATAGATGCAAGGTATTTAAAATAGCTGTTATTATCTGTAGTCAATTACTTCCAAGCAAATAAATGGCTCTGTTTTGATATTATTTCTTTTTCTTTTCTGTTCTTTGGATGTATATTGTATAATTGTTGTATATATTGTATTGCTGCATATTGTGTAAGCTGCCCAGAGTCGCTTTCGCAAATGAGGCGACATAGAAATCTAAAAATTAAATTAAAATTAGATTATAAATTGTGGGGATATTGCTGGGTATCTCCATGGAAGTGAGAACATATGTAAGAATCCTTAAGGTAAAAGTGACCTATCCTTTCAATATAATCCTAAGGAAAAGCACATTTTGTTTTAGTATGGCTAAAGTGAATAATACTCTTTTATCTTTATTCTACCTATTTTTCTTCTTTCAAACACATCCCACATATAAGATGCATCGAGAGGAATTCTACTATGAGCTTAGAAACAAGGAATTGATTCTCACCGAGAATAACTGAGCTCTATATTTTGATCTGCTAAATAAATGAATGTGTTACTTCTCACAAATCGTAACTTTATCAGAAGTGACATTCACCCCTTTAAATTTGTTAATAAATCAGATTACACATGAAATGAAGAGCAACAGAAGAACACATTCTATTGCAATTTCACCTATAAGTCAATTTTTTGTGCAATTGTCAAAAGCCAGAGCCAAAATGTTATACTAATAGTCAGACCGACAAGCCCATGCATTATATTCATTAGGTCCACATATTTCTATGTATATTTTACACAGATATTAGCTGAGTAGTTGACTTATCACTTGACAATACTTTTATTCATTGCCCATGAAGCAAAATATCTTCTTGCACTTAGCAATGTTAATGAAATGGATAAATGTAATCTAAATAATAGAATTCTTTATGGGACTGTCTGGAATCTTCAGACAGACCTCAGTAAGATGTTAAAGCGATCAACACCTGACATCTGTTGGTGAGGAGGCATCCTGAGGTAAAGGGCTACCAAATCTAAAGAAATCAGGTGCTTAGACCAGTTTAACTTTTTCGTGAGGTGATAGCCTTTGAGACATTATAATCTTTCCTCCTGGAGTGACGCAAGGATTTAAGAAGAAGAAAACAACCTGCCCCCTCCTTCCACAGCAGGATGTTCAGACTTTTAAAAAAAGAACTAAGAGATTATAGATTCCAACCAAAATTAAATAGGAATATACTTTGGAAAAAACTAATACTCTTGACCAAAAGTTAAAATAATTGCATCTTTCAAGGTGCCCTTTAGCTTGGCAAATGGGAACAGAACACTTAATACTCTTGCCAGCTCAATTATTATTAATATTCAGCATTTTAAAGTCCAGGAAATAAACAATCAATATAACCATAAATCTGTGAGCAAAACTAACTAGGTAAATTGGATATTGGTGATGGTACTATCTGATAAGATGCACTCAGTGCTTTTGCATAAATACAGTCTATCAGTTTAGCATTTTGTTACTTCATGGAAAAAAATTAATTACCTCAGAAACAGATACAACAGAGACTGAACCTGTAGCTAAACAAATCAAATAGCAAAATAAAATAATGCATGAATGCTAATAAGAAAATGCTGGCAACAGTTTAAATTATAAATGTCACACTATATTCTCATCATGACCTACATACATGATCACATACATACCAAATTGTACAGATCTGCTATACTTTGCATAAGCATTCCAATTACTATTACATTTTGCCTCCTGCATTTGGTACTCCTCTGAAATGCCTTGAATGGTCATACCTGTTTGGCCTGGCAGGTATACTGAGCTAGTCCATGCTGCTGAAGCATGTAGAAACTGTAAAGACTTATGTCCAATTCTCAGCAAATTCTTATATTCACAGTTTTTTTTCTTTCCCAAATGGTTCTTTGTTATATCTATGATATTCCATGTACATTTTGTGCCAGGAAAGTGCATCAGCCCATGCCAGGATGGAAGGCCATGTTCTGGAGACTTGACAAACACTGGTTGACAAGCTGTTGGCACTGCCAGGATCTTGCTTAGCTGTGGAGTTCTGGAAAGGAAGTGTTTCCCCGTTTCTCTGGATTGGGTGGAATTCCCATGCATCGCCCCCTGAGTACACCGGTACAAGGTAGAGGTTTTCAGCCATGTACTCTCAGCCACCATGATCAGCTTCCATTCAGTGCGGCTAAACATAGTCGTTTTCCTTCCATCAAATCCAGCAAAGGCAGTCAAGGTCTAATGTGCACAGGTAGAGCGACTAGACACAACTTGCACCAGCACCAGATCTAGAACATAGGGCACTGGACAAGTTACCATCAATTTATTGCCTTGCTCATATGATCATTTGAGGTCTTGTGGGTCGAAGCTGGTCATGAATAATATTCAGATACTTAAAACACAAAACATCAAGGATTCAGCCTTGCTTGACTTTGCTCTTATTGTAGGCTGACCTGAGGGACACTCAGTTACCTAAGGCTAACATACTTATGTGGGCACGCTTAGCAGTTCCGGTGCTCCTACCATTGCATCCCTTTGCTTAGCTTTGTCACCGCAGGGTAGATTCAGGTGCCACTCCTACCTTAGGAGTTTTAACCCCGCTGGCCTTATGCACGTTGCAGGCTTTCAGTAGCAAAGGAGTACATCTCAGAGTTTTTACATGACTGACTTCTCTTTCCATTTGACAGAGGAGGAAAATATGGAACTTCTAAGGCCACTAAGCAGTAGTGCATTTCTGAAGCTATTCCAAAGTTACATTTAAAAATGTATTCAATAGTTACAAGTAGTTCATTGTCAATCATAAGTATCTTGCTTACTATGTAGATAACAGTCTCAGCCTCCTTAAGGAAATATAGGAAATAGCTCAAGCAGTTTCCAGTCACAAAAACTTGATGCAGATGGTTTTATTAGTCATGACTGATGTTATAAAATATCATTAAAATACTGCATGAGGATCTGAAAGGAACTAATTATGCATGTTGCTAGCAAATAGCAGATAGGTCACAACTGAATAAAACTTGCACTTACTGTATTTGTACATATATGTATTATGTTAAGCATGACACTAAGCAAAACGTTCAACTCCAGAACAGATGCTAATAAGATTTGATTGAAAAAATATGTCATAATTACTGATTCCTTTATTTAGGTGAATAGGTACACGTTGTAAAGTGACAATTCCCTAACAGACACCCAAGAAATCTCAACTAAACTGGTACTTAAAGATGTGCTGGCTGAATAGCTCAATGAATTACATATCTGGCTGTGGAGCCAAAGGTTGGGAGTTCAATTCCTCACTGTGTCTCCCAGGAGAAAGAGCCAGCCTGTGAAGTCACAGGCAAGCAACCTTGTCCTAAGACATCCCTAGAAGATGCATACCACTTCTGTATACTTTCTATAGCAATTACACCTATCAATAGAAGTTACACCTATATACCACCCCATAACAATTCTGCCCTCTCTGGGCAGTTCACAAGATAATTAGCATTCTGTCCCACACATCCTGGGTACTCATTTTATCAACCTCAAAAGGATGGAAAGCTGAGTCAACCATGATCCCCTCAGGATCAAACTGAGATCGTGAGCTGAGTTTTGGCTGCAGTACAGTAGCTTAACCACTACACTAAGAAGGCTCTTCCTACCTGGAAAACTTTGCAGAGGGTCATCACACCCTTGCATAAAGAGCGCCTTGCTTAGAGACTAACTTCCTTAAAGAGCAGAATTTTCTCTGAATGGTCACCTTGCTTAACAACTAAAACCAAACAAAAACTCACTTAACAACTAACTCGGGGCTCGCAACCCCCCCCCCCCAAGTCACAATTGTTTACTTACAATTGTGTTTTGCTTAAAGAGCAAACTCGCTTAAAGAGCAATCCCATGGAACACATTATGTTCTTTATGGGAGGTACCACTGTCTGTATTATTATCTGCAGTCAATTATTATCTGCAGTCAATAATTGATGACACAGAATTACTATTGTTTAAATATTAAGACACTGTTTTTCTATTCAGAGTATCAACAGAAGATATCAATACAGCAAAGTGGCTAGTAGTTAAGGGCAGTGGAAAAAAAACCCTGAAAAAATAATGGAATAGTTATTTGCAATCTCATTCCAATAAGACTTGATACCACATGCAGTTGTAGAAGTACCGTACTTTAGGAAAGTGTCTGATTAAGCTGAGAATGCATTGCAATTAACTTTCACTGGCACTTCCTAGAATTGTAATGTCCTAACATGGCATTTACTATAAACAGAAATATGTGTTTGTCACAAATATATTTATGCAATGACAATTTAATTAAAAAGATATTTTAAGGATAAACTATTTTTCTTTGGCCTTTCCCTGCAAATACCTTACATTTATGAGCATTATAAGAAAAGATTTAGGAAGTGAAAGAAAGGGTTTCAATTTGCTTTTGAATAATCAGTGGCTTTCCTGAAACTGATGTAAGTTGTGTGGCAGAGGCCTGGGATTGTGTTGTTATAACCTAGTGGTGCCCAAACTAAGGCCCGGGGGCTGGGTGCGGCCCCCGACGCCAATTCATCCAGCCTGTGAAGCCCTCGTCGCTCCTGGAAGTGGAAATAAAACGCACCCGTACGGGTGCATTTTACTTCTGCTTCCAGGAGCGATGAGGGCTTCGTGGGCCGGATGAATTGGCATTGGGGGCTGCACCCGGCCCCCGGGCCTTAGTTTGGGCACCACAGGGTTATACCAACACAATCCCAGGCCTCTGCCACACAACTTACATCAGTTTCAGGAAAGCCACTGATTATTCAAAAGCAAATTGAAACCCTTTCTTTCACTTCCTAAATCTTTTCTTATAATGCTCATAAATGTAAGGTATTTGCAGGGAAAGGCCGGCTTCCTGAACCACATGATCGGCCTATGGCCCAAAAAGTTTGGGCACCCCTCGTATAACCTTAATGGTTCTTGAATCTGAAAAGAACTTATGAACAGACTCATCATAGGAAATATTACGACATTCCCCATATTCTGTATGGAACAGAAAAATGTAGGATGTTGGAACATCTTAAAATTAAAAGCCCATGGGTTCAGTTCAGACTTACTCATGATTTGAATAAATCTATTCAAATAAATGAGGCCACTAAATGTAGGTAAAGGTAAAGGTAAAAGATAAAGGTAAAGATCACTCTTGCTCAAAAGCCGGCCATATCTGACTCTAGAGTTCAGTGCTCATCTCTATTTATAGTCAAATAACCAGCACTGTCTGCATTTGGATACATTTCTGTGGACACGTGGCAGGTATGTCTAGACATTGAAATGCACAGAATGCTGTTTACCTTCCTACCAAAGTGGTACCTATTTATCTAATTGCAATTTCTTGCTTTTTAACTGTTAGGTTGGCAGGAGCAGGGACAAAGATGGGAGCTCATTCCATTGTACAGTACTCGGATCTTAAACTTTGACCTTCCAGTCATCAAGTTCTGCGTCTTAACCACTAAGCCAACACAGTCCCAGTCTTAAATGTAACAACACCACAAAACAATTGTATGTAGAAATATGAGAAAAACTGACAATAGTTTTCCCCCCTACTGCTTAGCATCAATCCCAAAGAAATAATTAAAATCAGGGCATAATTAACCTGGAAAATTTGTGTGGAATACTTCTTCTTTGGAGGTTTTAAGACAAAGTTTGGATGGGAATCTGTCAGAGGCTTTAGGTGTGAACTTTCTGCATAGGCAGGAGGTTGAAACAGATGAATCTTGGGATCCTTCAGTAGTTGTATGATTCCACAATGACTGCACATCTAAGGATGTGAAGAGGGATGAAACTAGCATACTAGCAAGAGCCCTATCCGCTTAGTGTAGTAAGAACCGCAAGATATGAGCAGAGACAGGATATGGGAGGGCTATGACCTGACAATTCTACAAAATAAACCACCTCAGGACATCCCAGTGTCATCTCTATGTTGGCAAAATCCTACACCACCACAGTATTATTAAAACAAGATTTCAGGGGATGATATTTGACTGTATTGTAGACACATGCAGGCTTCTACTCCTCCGAAGGTGACACAAAATACAGAATATTTCTATAAGGCTACTCAATCTTCTACAGATGCTGTCCCTCTCTGGGGATAGCAAAACAAATATGAACATACTATCAGGCTTTGTTATGTTTACAAATGGGAAAAGAAAACTTAAGGAGAAGAATTTAAGATAAAAGTTATATTATTTGTAAACACTTTATACTATCTGTGCCCTATGAGGGACAGAAAGAAAGGGGATAGTCATCTACAACCTGACAATCTCCAAAAGGCCAAAAGGCCGTATGACATACTGGGAATAATGCGAGCCAACTGACAATGCAAACTGGACCTTGGAATGAGAAGCAGAAATCTCTTTCATTGCCTATCCCCTGAGGCTAAAAGGAAACCTCATACTTGGTCCATTACTACCAACTAGGACTTCTCTACCTGTACTGTATTTCCCCACAATTTTCATATTTATTTGATGTGGTTATATCTTTGCAGCTGTTTGCTAGGACCAGGAATGAATTCTAGCATTATCGTAATTGGGGTGTAGTTTGTCTACTCTCATAGCAACATTTGTATGTTCATCATTTATGCATTCTTACCTGCTCTTACTAACATCAACATTGTACCAGGTCCATTTACAAAGGAGCAGGAGTTGACTTGCTTCCCAGTACCCTCTTTAGGATGGGGTATAATTTCTGAAACTAACCTGGAAGCTAACATGCCTAATCTGTATTCAGGTACAGGGACAGATTTGTATGACTGGTGCATACCTCCAAAGGCAGATAATGTAAGGCAAGATGCAGAGCAATGGGGCTGCCAGTTATTAGATGTTTTGGGTGCTTCTATGTCATGGAAGGGAGGGAGGAAGGCAAGCAAGTGAGTGAGCAAGCAAGTGAATGGGCTGGCTGGCTAGCTTTAAGTTGCACCCGGGATGGGAAACAGACTTCCCAGCATCCTTCAGTATTGGTTGTGCCAACTAGGTCTTGCAAAAGTTGCAGTTCAACAACATCTAGAAAATGGATGTTAGGTTCCATATCAAGTTCAAGGTGGTGGTGCTGACCTTCAAAGCCCTAAATGGTTTGGGGCCTTCTTACTTGGCGGAGCGTCTACCCCTCAGAAATCAGGCCTGCTCTTCTCTTGCACCTGCTCTTCTCTTGCACCTCAACTCCAAGTACCAACTCCCAGATTTGCTAGAAAGTCTGTTACCCGTCATAGGGCTTTTTCAGTGGCGGCCCCAGCTAACTGCAAAGCTCTACCTGGGGAGCTGTGTTTGACTGACTCTTTAGGGTACTTTAAGAAGCAACTGAAAACTTTTCTTTTCAAGGAGGCCTTTGGCAACTTGTTGATGTTTAAATAAGAGACCCTCCCATTGTGGCCACTTGGGCTAGTGGGCCTTGGTGCTGGGTGGGTGGTTTTTTTCCCTGTGGTTTTGTTCTGATTTTTTAATGTCCTGCTTTTTTAACCTGCTTTTTTAACATTGTGAGCCACCCAGAGTGGAAGGGCATCCCAGATGGGCAAGGTAATAATAATAATAATAATAATAATAATAATAATAATAATAATAATAATAATAATAATAATAATAATAATAATAATAATAATAATAATAATAATAATAATAATAATAATAATAATAATAATAATAATAATAATAATAAATCTAGAGGACTAAAAGTTGCTCACCCCTGCTGTAACCAACACATTTTACATTTAGTTTTAACCTCAAAGACTGTCTATGTATAGTTACTGCTCCTCAACTGAGCTGCCACTGTGGATGGAAATAAATTCAATTTACAGATGTGGAATTACTGACAACAATGGAGATGGAGAATTTCTTGCAAGAACATATTTAACAATGTGTTTCATGTAAGGTTTTTAATGATATGTTGGGTCTTTTATACAGGGTCGCTTTGGTGATCGGATGGCTATACAAATCTAAATAAATAAATAAATATTTATCTCCATATTTAAAATTATCTCCATCCCATAACCATACACAAACAAACTGAAATGAATGTGAAATCCTTTGGGCCCACACATAATTGGCTCCCCAAAGGATTCATTCTTATTATTCATTATTTTCTATTTAGTGTTTGTCTATGGACACAATAATGTCCGGTCATCAAGCTCAACGTCTTAACCACTAAGTCACTGTTGCTCCTGGTGATTTCCATAGCCAAGTAGGAATTTGAACTCTGGTCTATTTAATACTAATCTGTCAATTTGTTCACTACACCACACTGGCTAGGTGCTCACATCTACACAGGAATACTCAAACAAACAGAAAAGCAGACAGGCAAACATTCACTTGTACTGTACATATATACACAGCCTTTCCGCCTTGCTAATAAGAAAGGAGTTGGATGGCTGAGGCTGAAATGGGGCAACATTCCACTTGCTCTAATGGGCGCATTGCCACTGATATGTGGGCATCTGGTTGTATGTTTACAGAGAAATATAGTACTATATTTATGTAATATAGTTAACCATGTGTTTAATGCGCTCATTTGCACTGTTTCTGACTTACAAACTTAAATTAATACAGTGCCACTGAAATTTAATCCCGATGCATGTGTATCTATCTATCTATCTATCTATCTATCTATCTATCTATCTATCTATCTATCTATCTATCTATCTATCTATCTATCTATCTATCTGTCTGTCTGTCTGTCTGTCTGTCTGTCTGTCTGTCTGTCTTTCTCTGTCTCTGTCTCTCTCTCTCTCTCTCTCACACACACACACACGTAGTGTATTTGTGGATATATATACTTTGAAAGATAGCTGTATATACCAAAGAATAAAGGAAAATAGTCCATAAGCTATCAACATCATTAAATAAAAGGATGTTGAAAAAGGAATGTTAATAAAACTTTCATACTAAATTCCATCATTTCAAACCATATTTATACAGATAACACGTCTCACTATTTAGTCTCTCAAAACATAACACGTAAGAGCTTACCATTGCATTGAGTTTTAACAAGCGGTACATGCCGATCAGGGGGTAGGCACCATATGACCAGTTGCCAAAGACAACTTTTGTCCATTCTTGAGCCTAGCAAAGAAGTGGTCAGTCACAGGGTATACTGTTTGGAACAGAATAATCTTGCATGCATTAATACTTGGTACAGTGGAGGGTGGTGTTTTTTTTAAGAACTTAAGGTGATTGTCCTTTGAAACTAACTTGACTGGTAGAGTTCTTTTCCCCACCTCTGGCATTTGAGGCAAGATCCTGCCACCTCTTCTTGTTTGTTTTCTTTCTTACATCGTTTTGTTGATATTCTTCTTCCTCTGACCAAGAAACAAGCATGAAGGTTCTCTCCATGTGCCATAGACTCCATTTTTCCTTTTCTTTTTCCCTTACAACTGTAGCTATAGATGGTAACTGTGAGTAAAAATATCATTTTCCACTTTAAATGTTTTTATGAGTGATTTTATCATTCAAAATGCTAGTTTGTGTAGGGAAAATCAGTGGTGCACGTGTGTCGAACCGCTCCATGTTTTCTTTGTGTTGCTGTTGTTATTTTTACCTCATACTCTGCTAAGAAATACAACCAAAGTTCCCCAGTACAAACAAGGGAGCAAGTACTTCAGATAGCTGATATGCCTTCTGGGTGATTTATTAAACACTGACATTGAATTGCAGACCCGACTGTTTGTTTTGCCATTTCCAGGAAAAGAAACACAGGTTGCCTGGCAACAAGTAACCAGCAGAAGCTATTTGAAGGTGGGAATGGTGAATAGAAAAGGATGTGTCCAGTCTCCTACCATTCCATGTGCACTGTATGATAAGGAAGTTATCATTTAACTATTTTAACACTATGAACACAACTTCACTTCATTGCTAAGTCTTTATTTCCATTTGGGAAAAAGGAACATTAAGGAACAATTTTAAAGGTAAATGCACATGAATCTTAAATATTTTTCCCTCAGTGATTGCACTGAAACTTTGCGTAGAAGCAAAGAAGGCTAAAATAAGCAGAACTAGATGAGTTGAGGGGGCCCCTGTTATTAAATAATGTGCGCTAACTGAGTAACTATGATGTACAGAGGTATCACTCATATGTAAACAAAGTCCCTCCCATGGAGAGTTTCATACAGAGGGCTCTCAATCAGAAACCACTGGGCAGAGATTTGTCCTGCTATAATAATTTCATGTCAGAAATTATTCTGGGTTGAAAGGATTTTTGCTGGAGAAACTCCACTCAGGGGATGCCAAATGAGGCTCCTTTCATGTCCCCAAGATTTTTCCCACTGAAGTGGTCCTTTTTTTTTAATCTACTTGCAACTTCTTGCTTTCGAACTGCTATGTTGGCAGGAGCTGGGACAGACTATGGGAGTTCAATCTGTCATGGAGTATCCAGGTCTCGAGCTGCCAACTTGCTGACCTTCCAACTAACAAGCCAAGCTTCTTAACCACTGAGCCAGTGCAGCCCCATTTGCCATGCTAAGGAAAACAGAAGGAAGGAAGGAATGGTAAAGATTGGTGGTGGAGTATATGCCAAATGGATGCTTCTCTGAGGACATTTAGTGTTATTAATAAAAGTCCCTGGGCAGCTGTCCCATTTTCCCTTCAACTATCCACCACCACCCCTGGTAAGGAAGAAAAGAGAGATAGTGGCGACAAAATGAGGAAGACAGCTTTATCTGGACTGCAGGAACCACCTTGCTAAAACTCTGTGTTTCAGTGTTGCAAGACAAAAACCTGTTCTGGACTGGAAGCTCAAACGAAGGACAACACTGCCTGAACTTGTTGTAAAAGTCCATCACTGAAGCAACTTCCAAAGAAAAGTAGTTTCATTAGGAAGACTGCTTTTTTCTGATACAAGATAAATAATTAATACTTTATTGGGTATATAAAAATACATCTAGCTCTATTTTCAAACTATTGGAACAAACGCAGGTAGAGAACTACAAAGAACGGAGCATGGAAAGGGATAAAATACCCATGAGTTGGAGAGAATGCACACTATGACTGCCACAGTACTTTGATTTCATTAATTAAACTTCTCATGATAATTTTAGAGGTTAATATTGTTTGATGCTCAGCACTAAGCCAGCCTTATGCGATCACCAATTAAATTCGCTGTTTTTGATAGAGGGCAGATTTATAACACTATAACGATTATCAAACATTCACATAGCAGCATATAGACAATATTTAAACCTATTACAATGCTGCACTTAAAACATGCTGTTATTTCTTAAACATTTATACTAATTATTTACAATGAAAAGACCTAGACATCTCATAAGAAGAACCATTACAATTGTAAAATGAATGAATGATACAGAGCATGAAAGCTAAAGAAGAAAAATATAAATCGGCACGATGATGGAAAAAGCAAAAAGAACAATGCTAGTTTCCAATTGCATAGACATTTCCTTCTTCATTTCTCTTTTAAATGTTATTCCATTGGCAATCTTCATCTACCTTTCTTCTGAGATAAAACGGGTCATTCCATTTTCAAGATATCTTTCATCCTCTAAGATAACATTGTCTCAACTTGTCTGAAAATTTGACAATGAAGGAAGCAATACTCCAAAAATTCTATGTCTGCATAGTAGTTTGTACAATTGCACATAGAAATTCCTGTTGTAATTAAACACATATTCACAGACACAGGCACAGACAAGCACCCCACCCCACCCACCCATATTTTAAGATCATCAAAAGAGCTATAAAGTTCTTGCTTTCACCTGATGAATTCAAATTCCTTAGAGACATACATTAGTTGTCTTCTTAACAATACTTCTTGGAAACCAAAAGGCTGTGGTAAAATACCTATTTTGTACCGATTAGATCCTCTAGCCCACAAGTTTGGTTATGAACTACCTGAACATGATAATGTGCTTTCTGGCTATTTTAGATCGCTAAAAGATGCAAGCACCTGAGGTCAAATGAGTGGGTTGGTATCAGAGACAGAGAGAGAGGGAGCTCAACCAAGGCAAACATAATCAGGCTTATGACTATCAGTACATACATGCATACATACATACATTTCATTTTCTCTATATAAATAGTGCCTCCCTTCCCCAATTGGATGAAGCCACTAAGGGTGATATGCATGTACAGTAAAACCTCATATAACACTAAAACCTGGTTCCACAAGTCTTGGTGTTATATGATTTTTAGTGTTATCTGATCCTCTATGGGATCCATAGAGATACATTGTAACCACACAGGCTTTAGCGGTTGTTATCTGAAGCATCCCATAGGATCTTAATGTTATCTGATGCAATTCTTCCCCCCAGATTCCTTAATGTTATGCGATTTTAGTGTTATTCGATACTAATGTTATATGAGGTATTACTGTATCTTTAAAATATTATAATACAATATTAAAAAGTTAAAATAGAATCATAAGATTGATGACTAGCAGATAGTTTTTAGATGGGCAAATCATGAAAAATAACAAAAAAATTGAAACTAAATACCATGTATGTCAACTAAGAGAGAGTCAAAATATTATTAAACTTCTCTCTATATAACCTAGCTTTCTTAAGTGTATGAAAAATATGAAGGAAGCAGACAGGTGTATATGGATGGAGATTGTTGGAGACATCATTAAGTAGGCTGGCTCCTTGTGGCAGCCTTACAGACCTTCCTTGAAGTAGAATCCGAAGTCCAAAGACTTAGGAGGATCAGGTCGTCGTTGGCTGCTACTCATATCTGTGTATACATTTTTTCCTGGAAATCATTTTCACCAGGCAAAATGACATTGGTGTGAATTTGTTTAAGGTGGATCCCAGCTTACCATGAAATGACCCACACACTGTGACCCAAAGAGCCACCTCCTGCAGCATGTATGAAATGAGATATGCAGGATTTAACACCAGGACTGCAATGGACTGCCGCAGCCTTGAGGATATTAACAAGATGTGCCATCACAGCCAGTCCATCTAGTATGGCGGCTTCTGCCTCCATGACCATTGGGAAGCAGAATAGTGAAGTGGTTCCTTCTCCACTGATTTTGCTGTTGGGCCCAATATTATGATTTCCAGTGGGATTTCCTCCACTGAAGGGGACCATCACCCCACCTAAAGGGGCTCATCCACCCGTAGCCATTGGCCCTTTTAGGCAGTCAGGTTATTTATCACCACCCAACACTTGACATTGAGTAGCTGGCTGTACAGTCTACTCCATTACCGTAACAGACTGTCCAGACAGACATGCTAACTTGTTGTAATATTAAATATTTTTGAGTGATTATTTGATTTAATTTAACTTGTAATATTAAATAATCACTCAACAACAACATCAGCACTATGCAGAATCTGCTCCAACTTTAAAATGCTGTGTTTTAGTTTTGACGCACATTTTCTCTTGCTTTAAAAATAACTAGATACATACTCCCCTTTTCTTCTATTTCCCCTTTGCCTTTTCTTTCTAATGACTAAAGCAGGAGGAAATGACTAAAGCCGGAGGGTTAAAAAGATGCTGCGGTCATGGGCTGGAGGACCTCACCACTTCCCCCCACAGTCCACACCACCAGCTGGGGACGAGAGACAGCTGCGGTCGCCATTGCCACCCTCCTGGACCCGCCTGGCCGGAGGGTTAAAAGGACACCAATGGCCACAGGCTGGAGGGCCTCACCACTTCCCCCTCACAGCCCACACCACCGGCTGGGGACGAGAGGCAGCTGTGGCTGCCGTTGCCACCCTCCTGGCCCCGCCTGGCCAGAGGGTTGAAAAGACATTGGGGCTACCGGAGTGCCCTTATATTCTGTATCCCCTTCCCTGGCCAGGAGGGGATAAAAGAACTGTCAAGCCTCACGGTCAGCTGAAGACTGCTGTTGCTGCCGCCACAGTTTCCCAAGGTCGCGCCCTCTCCTGGCGGGGAAAGGAACAGAGAGCTGTCCTTTGTATTGCATTTTTATACTTATGTTATATATATATAGATTGTATTGACTGTATTGTACTGTATTATGATGTTGTATTTATATTTTATATTGTAATATTGTTGTTTCATGGAATGTTAGCCACTCTTGAGTCGCACCGTCAAGTAGGGCAGCATACAAGTCAAATGAATGAATGAATGAATGAATGAATGAAACCCCCATTCTAAACATAGTGGTGGTTTGGCAGCTACAACATAACTTTGATTCAAAAAACAAAATTTACACAGGTTTGAGGATAAATCCTCAAGCAAAATGTTTAGAGGCAATTCAGTAGCAGATAATAGTTTCGGGGGGGGGGGGATCTCTTAGAATATTCAAAACTACAGTACTTTTTTGGAAAACCAATGCTCTGCTGAGCACACTATAATAATAATAATTAGTGTCAGAGATTACTGTGGGTTGAAAGGATTTTTGCTGCAGAAACTCCGCTCAGGGGATGCCCGAATGAGGCTCCTTTCATGTACCCATGCAGCCCTCGGGTATTGAAGCCCAACCTTCCAGTCTCCAAGCTCAACGTCTTAACCACTATGCCCCCTGAATTCAAGTATGCTTTTCCATGTAAGAAAAATGAACAAACATGAAAATATATCAGAAGACTTTTGACAGGAAGGATCCTGCACATGGTTCATTAAAATCATTATGAATAGTCCATAATTGCAGCAGTTAAAGTTAAGCAATTATGTGGAGTGTCAGTAGGTATAAAGGAAAATATGAGCCTCATAAAAATTGTTTTGGGCTTTCTAAACAAAAGAAGTGTGGATTGTTTTCCCTGATCTATATATAAAGTGAATACTGTGGCTAAAAAAGAATCTGTACTGCACAAATAAAAAATATAAAATACTTTTCCAATTATTAAAAAGGCTCTACAGTATTTCTAAATGACTATATATCAAGCAGAACACACAAATACTTGGGAATTTTAAAAAAATGTTGTTGTTAACTATATTTTTAAATTTCTTCAACTAACATATATCTACACAGTAGCAAACTTATAGTACAAAGTCACAAAGATGGAAAAGTGATAATTAGCAATATTTTAATGGCCTCTGAGTACATGTAGAACATCTTTTCTGCACTACTAAGCATTAGTATGGTTCTGCTTGTAAAAGCTGGTTAGCAACATCTATAAATCCTTCTACTTTAACTGAAATTCTCCTCAGATTTCTCTGTCACCTGCCCATCTCCTTAAAGTTTTGGTGTATAGTAGGATCAGGTAGTCTGAGTTGAATTAGAGATGTTCATCAGGCACTAAAGTCCGAATCAGCAACTTCTGCTTCTGTTTGTTTGTTTGATTGTTTCATCAACCATAACTCATTAGAATACTAGGGCAAGGGATGGGCTGTGCACTGGAAAGGTTGTTTAGGATTGAACAGGTAAACCACAGCATTCCATCTGGAGACCTGGACTTTGACAGGAGCACCCACCAGATCAACAAGAAAATCCCCAACAGCCTCCCAGGATCCAATTGGATCCAGACATCGGGTGAGTGTGGACCATACTATCTCCCTGTGATGGGGAGTTGCTACTATCAAGTTAATTTTAAGCACATGATGATGTGACCATGACAACAGTGTCATGGGACACTCCATCTGAGAGTGGAGGGACAATGCTCTCCACCCTCAGATCATCTATCTCCCATCTAGTTACTAATACCAGGTCAAACATATTGGTTTGCAATATGGGTAGGGCCCAACACATGTTGGGATAGGCTCACGGAATCCATGAACTCCTGGGCTGGCCTGGAAAGCAACAACTCAGCATAAATGTGAAAGTCCCCCAAGAGAATAAATCTGGGGTACGTCAACAGCGCCAATGAGGTGAAGGATGCCAGCCCAGAGTGCTAGGAGGCTCTCCTTAAACTATCCCAGCTGACCCAATTTATCCCCTACATCTACTATCCCATGATTTGGGGTGGGGGTGGGATGGAGGAAAGGAAACTTTGAACAAAAAATAATTTTAAAAACTAGAGACCATGAAGCAGTGTAAACAAATGCCTGTTTAAATAAAGCAAGATTCTTTGGCATGAGTCTCTTTATAGCAACCTGACGTTTGGGGAACTGCAAAAATAGGTGCTGCCACCAGATAAACCAAAATTGGGAGATACCATAAGACACACTGGAGTATAAAATGCACCCCATTAGTACCAAAACAGGCCACTGTATACAGTACAAGACACACTCTGTTTTTCCAGTGTATTTTAAGGGTGTGTGTGAGTCTTATATGTCAGCAAATGCAGCATATATGGGCATCAATATGATTTTTCCTGTAGTTCCTTGCCTAGTGGCTGAGGCAAGATAAATCCCCATGAACTGAGATATGGTAAGAAGAAAGTGTCCTGCCCTCCCATCTCTGATTAATTACAGCAAAAATTGGGATTTTGAAGTTCTGCACTTCAAAGAGTTTTCCCCTGCCTAGAACTCTTAAAGACTGGCCATGTACACAGAACATTTCAAATTTGAGCTGTACACAGACCTTACTGGTGGCATTTCCCCTGAAATTCCATTACGAAAACGTGCTTTTTACATACAGTACCTCTAACACTGCACAAAATAGTACTGTCATTAAAAGCACTACAGGTGCCCTGATAGCCAATCCATATAAGGAACTATATAGAATCTATATTAAAAAATGGGATGGGAGCTAGATTTTTGTACCTGACATGCTGTTCATAATCAACAAAAGGTAGTCATTCTCATTCTCATTGTTCTCCAGTGTCACCTGTTAAAGAAAAAAAATTCACCAATCAGTAACAAACATAACTCAGAAGTTGCCACTGTCAGATTACACCTGGCTTCATTTTTGTAAAAATCATTAACAGTAAGCACTGGCCCTGAATTTACATTTTTCTTTCTTTATCACGCACATTTTAAAAATATCACATTCTTTTCATCATGATTTGGAAGACATTTATAAATTTTGGAGAGTTCATATTCATTAAAAAAAACAAAAACCAAAGCATCACCTTTCCACACTTCTAAATAGACATGCTCTGAATGTGGGCTACATTTCCACTGTCCACACTTAACAATACCAGTTTAGAAAATATACCCTCTTGTTGGTATCACTCCACCTAAGAAAACGGGAGAAATAGCAGTGGACGGCGAGAGAACAACCCTCAGCACCCTCTAAACAAATATGAGCCTCAAGTCCACTGGTTCAGATCCAGGAACAGCTTTATGGCAAAACCAAACATTCTTAAGGGTACACAAGAGCAAAACCAAATTAGAAGCTGGAGGAATTTGCTCACTAAACAAGGAGGATATAACTGCCAGAGGCATGCACCAATGAGGACTTGGGCTTGGCCAACAACAAAGCAAAGGAAGTGACTTCATTTTGGCAGTCCAGGGTTTGATCTAGACAAGAAAGAAGAACCTAACAAAAGCTTGCTTTATTGAGTAATCATGTAATAATACAATTATAAGTCTGAGATTAAAGGGAAAGATTGAGTATTAGAGTAATTTTGGAGCAGCAATACCATCAACTGTGTTTTGAAGATCCATCCAGACTTTTCCATAATGAAATGAACCTGGTGTGTTAGTTATAGAAAGTAATATAACATTTTTTTTCAAAGGAATGATATCTGGTGGTTCCCCTTAGCTACCAATATGTGCCCAAAATGTTTTTATATATCATGGAAATGTGAAATAATGATGCCTATAGTTAATTTCATATATCCTGCTCTTCCTCTAAGGAACTCGGACTAGTTATTTGGAGCAGCTTCATGTTGAAACAAATGCTATGGTGATGTTTTAAATTTAAACCAATTTTAAACTTCTTTTTAATGTATAAAATCTAGGTATTTTTCAAAAACACAAAACTCTTCTTTGTACATAATAAATATTAATAATAAACTCACCTGGTGAAACTCAAAAAATTAAATAAGGGATCGTCCTATCTTGCTAGTTGAGGAATTCTCCATCTCTATTTGTGAAGCAAATTATCCTATAGCTCCCCCGTGTGGATGTTTAAGACTATTCTTGCATTGTCCATCCTGTTCACAAGTAGCTTGTATAATTTATAAATGATATCTAGGGAAACCTATTCACAACATTTCCCCTGTCAACACCAGTTTTTATAAGAGAACAAGGATTTTTTTTGGCTGTTTCTTCTAAAAACAGTGTGTGAGAGGGGCAAATGTATTATTAAAATATGCCTACTTGCTAAGCTATGAAGATTTTGAATTACAAACAGTAGCCTGAAATAAATTAAGGATATTTCAATCATCATTTTAAATCTGCAAGAAAAACTAAATGTGGTTTCTGATACTGAAATATCTTGGACTTCAATTCCCAGAAGCCCTGATCAGCAGGTGTACTGACTTGGGCTTCTGGTAATTGAAGTCCAATAACAGCTGGAGTACCAAGATGACCTAGATCATGGTTGCTAGTCTGTTATATTATATGTTGTGCTAATTTTTATTGGACAGGCCAGGTTATCCTGCTATTGTAATAGCGTTGACCATATTGTCAGTGACTCAACGCTGAGCGTCAGGTAGCAGTTAACTAACTTGAGAAGCCTGAAAACTAGCAGTCTTGGCAAAATACACAGGGAACGGTGATGGTCCCCAGGTGGATTAAATCCCACTTGAATCCATCTTGATGGATAGCAGCAGCTTCATCAATATTGACCTGGGACTGAGGAGGACTTTGCATGCCAAAAGGGCTCAGGACCAGAAAATAATTCGCAGAACTGGACCAGTGGTACAGATGTCATGCTGCAAAGTAGACGACAGATGAAAGGCCATGGCATTATATTCCCAGGACAGTATTCATGGCTGATTGTCATGAGGATCTCCAATATTCAGAATCAAATATGGCACAAGAAGAAGACTTTTTACACTAAATATTAAATACTACACAGTCCCTTTTTATGTTGAAAAGCTACTTCTAACTCACAGGTGGGCAACCTAAAACCTTTTCTTGAAGCTGGATTGCAACTGCCAGCATACCTCACCATTCATTGTGGATTGGTCATTACGATTGATGGAAGTTTGAGTTCAGCACAAATCTTCCACCACTGATGCAGCTCAATGAACTTGGTAAATTTTAATAGTCTTCAGAAATGCACAGGAACTGAAAAGAAAGACTCTTTAGAGCGGTGGCTTCCAAAATGGGGCACACACCCCAAAGGGGGGCAATTTGGTTTTTAAAGGGACAATTCAAGAATGAGTTATTTTAGGTTTTTAGGCTTCCTCCATGTGAGTAGTTCACTTTTTGAATAATAAGAATTATATGTCACAGTGGGGGGTGGCATAAGAATTTTAGAGAAACTTAGGTGGGGCATAGTTAAGAAAAGGTTTATTTATTTACGGGTTTGTGTTGTGGTTGTTTGGTTGGGTGGGTGGGTTGAGAGGTGTGTGTGTGTGTGTGTTTTAATTTAATTTAATTAATTTTAATTTTTTAAAAACATTATTTTTATTTTTTGGCCCCGCCCACAATGTCATGACATCATGACATTGGCCACACCCATGACGTCCGTGACGTCACAGTGTGGTAGCAAATTTTTTGTCATCCCATCACTGCATATACTGTATACAGCCAATTGTTTGGGGGCTGATTAAAGGTAAAGGACAGCCATAATCAATTCTGGTGCATTTCTGAAGGTCAAGACATAATATGTACTCTGAATTGTAGCTTAATGTTCATAACATCTTTGCTACAACAAGCTCCATCTAAAGAATGCTATGATACACACTGTATAATGTGGTTTAAGTATCTGCAAAGTCAGAGGCTGCGAATTCAATTATCCAATGTGCTTCATTGACAGGAGCTGGATTTAATGATCAGAAGGGTTCCTTTCAGTTATTATTATTATTATTATTATTATTATTATTATTATTATTATTATTATTATTATTATTATTATTATTATTATTATTATTATTATTATTATTATTATTATTATTATTATTATTATTGTTGTTGTTGTTGTTGTTGTTGTTGTTGTTGTTGTTGTTGTTATCTGAAAGTTTACCTATTGTTTTTAATAAATGATAGAGAGGTAACAGCCAAATGGCAGTGACCATTCTGCTTAAAATACTAGTGTTATTACTGGTAGATAAAATAATACTGCCATATGACTCAATTCTTGCTGTTAAACTTCCCTTGTTTTCATTTAAGAGTTTCCAATGCACTAATTATCATTTGAATTTCAGTAAGGCACAGTTTATCTTTTGTGTTAATTTTAATTACTGTTCTTTGGCAGTTTGTAAAAAGTACCTTGCTGTACTTATTTTCAGGTCATTTCAATATATATACAGTACTGTATTAGCTTTGGAAAAAGATTAATAAAACATCAATTGATAATATAACATTTTAAAAATATTTAGGGCAATTTATTAGAATACATGTTTATTATAATCTTCAAACACAGGTAACGAATATATGAATTTTACTAATAAAGGCTACATCATCTAAAGTGTATTGATCGTCACTCTAGTGAACAGAGCTATTTGTCTTCTGATCATTAAGTAACATTTTATTGGAAATAATTTTGTATCTGTATCGACAGAAGCTTAGATCTCAAAAGCAAAGTTAATTCATTTTCAGGGTGTATGCTTGTTCTTACCTAATAATAATTTTAAAAATGCAATTTCAGACAAGTTTCTACTTCTTCTTCCATGTCTAGGCCAGATGTGAAACTGTCAAAATGAAGGCACCTTTTAGTGAGTTCATTCTGCAGTTCCTTTCGCCTGGCCCAGTATGAGAAAGATTAGCTGGCAACACAAGGTTGCCGCTACCAGGATACATCCAATTGTGGTTCAAAAACACCACAATCTTCAAGGAGGCTCTTTCTCTGTACCCTTCTGTAAAGGTCTTGATGCTCATAGGTATTCACAATTAGGCTAGAATCCTTCCGGTCTACTTCACAGATGAATGAATATAAAGTACTGTACACTGATGTCATTTATACTCTGTGGAGTAAGAAGAAAATCTGAGATGCTTTTGGCCTACTTATAAAGGTGCTCAGTGGGAGCATCAAGATGCCACTTGTGCTACTTGCGTCTTTCCCCCTAGTTTTTAGAGACACAATTTTTAAAAATGAGCATGGATCCAATAACTTCTATCAAAACACTCTGCTGTTCTTCCTATGCAGACTATTTACTTTGGTTCTCACCTGGGGACCATATCATAAAAAATATTGGGAATTGTTTCTTTGAAAGTGCACTCATTCAAAAGGAAGTGTTGCATCAATAACTTACTAAGAGTTTCAGAACTATCTTTCTCTGAATATTATAAATATTTATCTTTAGTATCTCTTGTTGGATAATTATGAATATATAAGGGATAAATCAAAATTTAAAGAAGCACTCAAATGCACTGCCTTAAAATAAGAGGGAGGGGAAAGGGAGATACTTAGATCAGAGATTTTTGCAATAGTTAACTTATTCAATGAAAGTGGTGAATCAACAACATGACTGATGGCAGCTTTAATGGTTTCCACCCCTAAGACACCCACTGATTAAATAGAGTGTACAATGCAGACTTGGGGCTGATGGCAGGCAAGTGAAAGGTACATATACAGAATCTGTGGTGGGCATCAGCAGGTTTGCACCAGTTCACCATAACTGGTAGTAGGAATTCTGGCTGGCTCCGCCCATCCAAGTTTTGAAATAAAGTAGTGCTAATTTGGGTGCAATGCAGGGCTTTCCCTGGCCACGCTCACCATACCACGCCCACAGTGTGGTACTAAACATTTTTTTAGCTCACCACTGTACAGAGTCCCTTCAAGTACGTGGTTAAATGAGAGCAGGTGAGGATGTATTAGTCATTTCTCCTTACAGATTTTTCCTCAGAGAAAAAACAGCAGAGGGACAGGCTTTCAAAAAAAAAAAAAGAGTTAATGTGAACAAGTGAACAATGAGAGTTTTAGTCCTATCCCTTTTCTGTCTCTGGTGCCTCACAAATGAGGAGCTGCCTGATGAGGATAATCTCTGCTATGTATGAAGTCTCAGTTTATGATTTGGGATCCAGAAAAATCAGACTTCCCAACTTTTTTTTGTTTTTTCTTCTTCTTACTTGTTTTGTTTTGTTAACTCTGAAATGCTTGCACATATTAACACAGCTACTACTTCAAAAATTTCTACGGAGAACCTCTATGTGTAACATATTTTGGCTGAAATCCTATTACTTAGCATTGTAAGTTGTAACTAATGTAGATCTATTGAATCAGTGGGGATTTGGTGAGCCAATGGACATACAGTACTCTTGTTGGGACTTTATCTTAAGGCTAGCAACAGGACATCAGCTTGTCTCTTCTTAAGACTTCAGACCATTCTTCTGAGGAGAAAGCAGAGGCAGAAGATGAGGCTAGAACTCTCTCTGCTCACACTTTCAAAGCAACCCTTTATTTCAGTTCCCAAATAATACTACTATTTAACACTTCAGATACTGTACTAATAGACTGTAGAATGCTCACTGTAATGGTTTATATATTCTCTAGAATTTCAGAAACAAAATATACCATTAGAATTAAGATGAAGGTAAGTCTTCCTTTAGGAAGGACAGTCCTCCATTTGGAGTTCTGTCTTCTTAACTGCCCCCATGAGTTTCTGTGGCTGAATCGGGAAAGTAGAGGTGTTGATTGGTAAACAGAAAATAGCCTTATTCTTATTTTTTAAAAATAAAATGGTTTGGATGAGAGGTCCTGTGCCGCCTGTGCCAATGGCAGCGCCATTTCACCACCCACCCCTCTCCCTCAGCCAATGGAGAGGGGAGGCTGAAATATCATCTGGGAGGCTGCAGCGGGGAGGAGGTGAAGTGACCAGACACTCCCACCCACCTCTCCTAGGAGGCGGCAGAGGCAGCAGGTGTGCATGAGCCCATGTGATGTCACTGGAAGTGCGTTGGCAACCCCACATGTGTGCATTTATTTATTTACAATAGATTTATATACCACCCCAATCAATAGACTCTGGGCTGTGTACACAGTCCAGCGAGCACCTCACTGGCCACTCAGCAACAATTAAAAAACCATATAAAAAAGCCCTTTCAACATAACAATGCTGCCACCACCACCACCACCCCGCTGTGCCTTTATTGATCTCTTAAAACAGGTATAAAAACAGCATGACATTAAAACAATATAATGATTAAATCATTAAAAATCATTAAAAACCAATTACAAGAGAGGGAAACCTCAGATAAGCAAAAAATGGGAGCTTGTTGTCAATCCCGGCCCCCAGACCCACTTCGCTAACCACGTTTTTAGTTATCTCCTAAATGGTAGTAACTAGGCCTGGAGGTGTAATTCTACCGGGAGGAGGTTCCATAGTGTGGGGGCTACAACTGAGAAGACCCTTTTTCTCATGCTGGAGAGGTGCGCCTCCCCAACGGATGATATATTGAGGGTGCCCTCTCAGTTTGCTCTCGTGGAACGGGTCAATGTCCTAGGGACAATGTGCGGTGCCTACTTTTTCTCCTTGGACATGTGATCTCTAAAAGGTTCACCATCACTGGAGGAATGACTGAAAGAACTGGGAATGCCTAGCATTGAGAAAAGAAGACTGGGAGAAGATATGATAGCACTCTTTAAGTAATTGAAATATTATCATAAAGAGGAAGGGCAGGAGCTATTCTTCTTCATCCCAGAATGCAGGGCAAAAAGAGGCTCAATATGAGGAAAAATATCTTAATTGTTAGAGCAGTACAACAATAAAATGAATTATCCAGGTGGTGAGTGCTCTATTGCTGGAGGCATTTGCAACAGAAATTTAGGAAGGACAGTCCTCCATTTGAAGTGCTGTCTTAACTTTGATGCTCGATTTCTGGAGGCATTTACAAGAGAAATTTAGAAAATTATCTGTAAGATCTGCTTTGAACTGGATTTGTCCATCAAACAGAGTTGGACTTGATGGCCTTATAGGTCCCTTCTAACTCAATTATTCTATGATTCTGTTTTATGAATGTCAGGTATAATCTCAGCCCCAGAAAATAACTTTCTGAAAGCACTGTTAAGCATCATTCAGGTAATTTCTCTGAAATAACTGATGGTTGCCCAGCTAGATATTTAAACAAAACTACAGTGACCTCTGCCTCCACTCCCACCCCCCATACATATCTATATCCACTTTCTATAAGTTGCCAGAAATACAAGGCACAGGATATTTCAGAGGTTTATTAAGCACTATACCTCATTCATTTATTTGGATTATATCCCATCTTTTTCTAAATACTGTGTCCTGAGGCCATTACCTAGTCACAGACTAGAGCAGTAGTCCCAATGTGAAAAGCCCCACAGGGAGACCTCAATTCCCAGAAGCCAAAGTCAGTACATTGGCTGATCAGTGCTTTGGGAAATTGACGTAGGCCTGTGATGGCGAACCTTGGCACCCCAGCTGTTCTTGGACTTCAATTACCAGAAGCCCTAGTAAGCACACCTGCTGATAAGGGCTTCTGAGAATTGAAGTTCAAGAACAGCGGGAGTGCCAAGGTTCGCCATCACAGGCCTACGTCAATTCCCCAAAGCACTGATCAGCCAATGTACTGACTTAGGCATCTGAGAATTGAAGTCCAAAAACCAAAGGTGGGAAACTCTGGTCTAGAGAGCCAAGTTTGCTGACCACTGGTCTAGAGGAATGTGGTATGTTTCCACATAACCTATAGCAGTGATGGTGAACCTTGGCACTCCGAGTGTTCTTGGACTTCAATTAACAGTAGCCCAAGTCAGCACACCTGCTGATCAGAGCTTTTGGGAACTGAAGTTCAAGAACATCTGGAGTGCCAAGGTTCGCCATCACTGACCTATACCAATAACTACTAATTGAGATGCTTGCATATATTAGTTTAAATTATCATGTGCAATTTTAATGCCAAAAAAAATCTCATTTTTAGTGTTCTTTGCCCTTCATGTCCTTCTTATTCTTTTTAGGCATATCAGAAAACAAAACAAAACAATATAAACAAAATAAAATAAAATAAAAAACACTGTACCACTTTAAAGACTAACTGCTATATTTTTATTGTTAGCTTTCATGGATCAAGTCCACTTCATCAGACAAAGAGTGAAACTTACAGGCATGTTCTTATATACCAAATTCAGGGGCTCAACGGGAGAAGGCATGGGCAAGACGACAGAAGGGGTGTGGGCAAAACGACAGACAAGCAAGCACAAGATTGCAGCTTCACACAGCCATTAGCAACAATAGATTATTCAGATAAACTCTAAATGACTCCCTTTCAATCTCAGAGTTTTAGTGGCTTCTGTTCTCCTTTCTCAGCCATGGGGAATGGCCACCCTGTTTAGAATACCTTTAATTACTTTTTTATTTATTTATTTATTTATTTATTTATTTATTCTTCAAATTTATACCCCGCCTCGCTCAGGCGAACCTGACTCTAGGCGGCTCCCATACTAAACAAAACAATATAATACAATATAACAATATCCCACCAATCCCCCCCCCCCCATTAAGTCCTCTATTGCCTCCCAAGACCCCCAAGTTCTCTCCCTTCGAGGCTTTTCAATGTAAAGTAAAGTATTCAAAGCAGAAAGAGGATGAGAACTACTCTAGAAGTCACTGGCAACATCAGGTACAGATTTTCACTATACCACCTGCCAGTGTATCTTAATGCAACCATCATTACCAATATGTCTGCATTTAAAATTGTGGTATCTGCATATATCTCAACTCCAGTGGTATGCACCACATATATACTGTATGAGGAATCCCAAAGTTTTACTCCATCTCCAGTTGAAGAAATAGCTATGTCCGTATGAAAACTCATGCTGTAATAAATCTGTTATTCTTAACAGGGTCACGCTAGAGTTTTTGGATTTGCTGCAGTAGACAGAGTAAAGAAAAAAGAGAAATGCGGTTATTTCTAAACCACTAATTCTCCACATTTTCAGACACTTTTCTGTAGCTAGCCAAAAAGTTCAAAAATGATTGACATGAAAAGGAATGCAATTACTGTACTTCATTTTTAAACGCAATGGCCAACCAGTTTGATCAGCTGAGAGGAGCAGCTGATCGTTGGAACAATCCTACGTACAATTAAAACCATTTCTACTTTGTGACCAGATATTGCTGTTGTTATAAAAGAAAAATATATTCTCATTTGATATATCACTTCTACCTTACTTTGTTACCCTTATCTTCCATATAAAGGTCATTATTTAAATTAGCCACAATAAATATGGGTCTCCTTCATAGTGATAGCTATTTCTCTGAATTAAACAGAAACATCTATTTCTCTTTTTATGTCATTTTTCACAGCACCTAGCTTCATGATCTGAAACTGCTGTAAATGTCAAATGGGATATGAAGTGCAGCAATGGGGTAGCATAACATTCACTGCAATTGTAAGTATACCTACTCGACATATCTATGTACATCTGACAAGATTCTGGCTACAATCTATTGTTATCCATGCCCTGCTTCTCTAAAAGAAGAAAATGTTCAAGTGTACCAAGTTAATTGAGTTTCATTTCTTTCTGAAGGAAGACATATTATTAAAAATATATGTACAGTAATACCTCATATAACATTAGTATCGAATAACACTAAAATCGCATAACATTAAGGAATCTGGGGGGAAGAATTGCATCAGATAACATTAAGATCCTATGGGATGCTTCAGATAACAACCGCTAAAGCCTGTGTGGTTACAATGTATCTCTATGGATCCCATAGAGGATCAGATAACACTAAAAATCATATAACACCAAGACTTGTGGAACCAGGTTTTAGTGTTATATGAGGTTTTACTGTACTTGGCTGCAGTACCAGAGATTGGCAGTTCAATTCTATGTCTCTTGTAGGAAGAGTACTACTGAATATTCTTTACCTAGAAAACGCTGGCAAGGGTTGCCATAAGTTGAATTGACTTGACAACAGGTAACTATTAAGAAACTTCTGGAGATTAAGTGGGGAAGTCTGTCCCTGTGAACTCACTGCATGCCATACTGGAAAATCACTTTGGGTTTCACCACCCACTTCACCATTTAACATAAAACAAGGCAAATAGGGCTTCATGCCTTGTTATGAAATTGCTCTGCACCTTCTAGAGCACATACTATGGTTTGGAAAATGTGGCCCTACTACCTGTGGAAGCCTGGGAATAGTAATCCAAAGCAACAACTCTTTGAAGCTCTATTTGCTAGCAACTAAATATCTAAACTAAATATCTCTCACCATACTTTTCACAGGGTCAATTGGCCCTGTGAAAGAAGGGCATATTCAGCTCCTTTGAATGTGAGATGAGAAATCTATTAACCTTGGCAGGAGATGGCCCAGTGCTGAAGACAAAGTATACTATAAGCTATAAAAGCATGTCCAATCATCTGTACTTCTACCTTTTGGTGCTGTTTCAATTTTACCCCTTATGAATATTTATGGGCTGGGTAATCAAATACTGAATACTGAAGCTCAGAAGCTGTCAAAAGCTTGTGGTAATGAATGAAAAACAAAATGACCACCCCCTTTGAAGTTGTTGGGACAAAATGGCCACCCCAATTTTGCAGACAGGGCAAAATGGCCTTTAAAAAAGAGTATTTTTCAGTTCCCAAACATAGGCCTGCTTTGTAACCTTAAGCTAAGCTTCTAAGGGAAGGAATGGAAGGAAAACTGCCTCCTCATAATGGTTTTCACTGCTGGATGTCCACATGTATTTGTGCATGATGGTTTTCTGAGGAACGGATCACATTTCCCTTTCAGTACAGCATGAATTCTAGTGCGATGGAAATATGGTGCCAAATGATGAGATATATCATAACAGTTCACACCCTCTTTCATAGTTTACCTTTTCTCATGTCTAGACATGATATACATGAACACACAGCCCAAACATGCAATTAGAGTTAAAGAATATGTAAGAAAATAAATGATATCATTATTCGTGTTTTCCAGTTCAGAACAATTACCTGTATATGAACAATGAAAATAAGAAATGAAATGAAGACTTTAACATTCCCTGCTTGCTAATATTCACAACAATAAAGATGCTGGAAAGCCTTATACAAAAAATCCCAATGCTGCCTCTAAAGGAAAAGAAGCAAGACTTTAGTATAAGTCCCAGATGGAATTTATGGATTCAACATTTCTGAAGGACTTGCCGTTTCTCCTGAGAGGATCTTTTCTAGAACATGTCCCACCTCTTCCTCAAGACCATAACAGCAGAGGTGATGACAGGTCCACACCAAAACTCAAGGGTGGTAAAATTATACATTTGGCAGTCTGAGTACTCTCATTCCTCAGCTCAGGTCCGGATGAAACAAACATGACTGCATCATACCTTTGGGGCCTTGGGTTGCCTAGTCAACAGTTTCTCATTCCCTGAAAACTTTTTAGGAGCAAAAACCAAGACCAGGGCAGACCACTGTGAGATCACAAGCAGTTGTAGCTAGTTTAATCATTAGAAGATAATAGCTGAAGTCTCTAATGACAAAATGGAGGCAAGACATCACAGGGGAAAAAGGGAAATGGAAATGGAGGACAGGCTTTACAAAAAAGGCCATTTTTGCTTTAAAAGGGGGTCATTTTTTTCATTGCTGATTTAAATTAATATATATAAATATTGTTACAATTAGATGTTTTAAAGTGTTTTAAAGTGTTTTAAATTTTTATGAATTATTATGAACTTTTAAGGTTTTTATATATTGTTATGACCATTACCTATGACGGTAATGTATGCTGTAAGCCGCCCAGAGTCGGGTCTTCCCGATTGGGGCGGGATATTAAATGTGAATAATAATAATAAAAAAATAATGATGATTAATGCTATGATTAAACAGAAACATGTAACAGTTCATTACTTTACAAAAACATGACTAAATAACTATCTTGGGACACAGCATTTAGAACAGGAGTTGCCAACCTTTTCCAGTCGGGGGCCATGTCATGTTCCCTCAGACAGCTGAGGGGATCGGACTGGTGGTCCCCCCGCCATTTACGGCTGTGGTAAATGAGTCCAGGGTTGATTCTGGCGGTCACTGCGGAGACTGGAGGGTGGGCAGGGGTCAGATTATTTGGCACCATGGGCTGGATCTGGCCCATAGGCCATTGGTTGCCTACCCATGGTTTAGAGAAAGGTGGGAAGTAGTTCAAATAAATGAATAAGTCATGGTATTTAATAACTCTTTAATAACTCTTTGAAATGCCTTGTGCTTTGCATTTCTGGCAGCTTATTGAATATGAATACAGTAGAACCCCGCATAACGAAAAAATTCCATCCCACGGAGCTTTTCACTATGCGTTTTTTCGTTATGCGGTTCCCTATGGGAGATGCCTCGCATAATGGAAAATATGTTCGTTAACTGGGGTTCCCATTAAGCGGGGTATCGCCATTGCATAACAAATGCTTCTTTGTGCAGATTTGTCTCTATACAATGCGTTCATTATGCAAGGTACCACTTGTATGTATATTTCAGCAAAACTACTGTGACCTCTGTTTTTCAATCCCATCAGTTATTTCAGATGAATGGTTTAGGCAACATGCTGGGAAGGGTGGAGGGAAAAAGAAGAAGGGGGTGGCCAAACATGAGATGGTTAGATGGTATTGTAGACACAATGGGCACAGAGCAGAGCGAGTTGAGGAAGATGGTGGAGGACAGAAGTGCCTGGCGGACAGTGGTCCATGGGGTTGCAAAGGGTCAGAATTGACTATGCGACTGAACAACAAAAAGTCTGAACAATGCTTTCGGAATGTAAACTCCTGGGACGGGGAACACAGCTGACATTTGTACAGAATTGACCGATCTTGTCATAGCCTTCCTGCAATTCATCAGCAGTTAGATCAGTGTATGTAGTTAGCATTTTTTCCTCACAGAATGACTCCTTGTCCAAAGCAAATGGGCTGATTTCCCAATTACCAATTAAATTCTCTACTTTTCCTCTCAGCCAGGGAAACTCAAGGGGAGGGGAAGGTTGTGTGGCCACATACAAATGTAAATGCAAATATAGGTGCTTAGATAACACCCATAGTGCTAAAGTGTTCTCTGGGTGGTTTATAAGGTAATTATGCAAAGTACAATTTGACCCCAAAAGTTGGGTACTCATTCTACCAACCTCAAAGGATGGAAGGCTGAATCAAAACTTAGCCACTGCTCCACAGGGACTCTTTAATGACATACATATCGCCAGCAAAACAAAGGAACACTCTTCAAATAGATAATTGCATTGCCTAAAGGAGAATGTAAGACCACAACAATCTGATGTGGTTATGCAAACAGCATTCTTTTTGAAAGCAAGTTGCTAAAAATCAAGAAATCTCCATAGACATTATTGGTTGGAAATTGAGCCCTGTGACTCAGTGTGCAACAGGCAAGGTCTACAGAGCCCTCTTAACTTACAGCAATCCATCTCTAAAAGCCAGGCTGTTTGCATAACTACACAACAGGATTTCAGCCACTATGTGTGCTAAATAATGCATGTGAAAGAAAGTGAGACAACTGATGTAGGCTTTCCATGCTACTTACTAGCTAGACAAATATGTTCTCAACACACATACAAGCACCTACTTGTACTGAGAGAATGAGCCCTGGCATCAATCAGCAGAGAGAAGGCAATGGGAACCCAGGCATTAAAACCACTGTGGTGGTTTAGTTGTTAAGACACTGAACTTGATGACTGGAAGGTTGGAGTTCAGTACCTGAGTACTGCATCATGGAGTGAGCTCCGATCTCTGCAACAGCTCCTGCCAACCTAGCAGTTCAAAAGCAAGAAATTGCAAGTAGATAAATAAGGACCACTTTGGTGGGAAGGTAAACAGCATTCTATACAGTAATTCCATACACTATGTATGCCTACCACATGGCATGGCATTCCATACACTAGGTATGCCTACCACGCGTCCACGGAAATGTCTGCAAAAGCAGGCAATGCTGGCTCTTTGGCTATAAACAGAGATGAGCACTGAACCCTAGAGAGTGATATGACTAGCTTTTGAGCAAAGGTGACCTTTACCTTTACCTACACAATAAAATCAAATGTTCTCCTCCCACAACCCACTTACCCTGAGATTTGTACCCCTAGCTGGAGACCTGGAGAAGGAGAGCATCTCCCTTCGGCTTGCACCCTGAGACCAATCAACACTACCAAGACCTGATGAATTCTAGGAAGAGACAAAGCCCTGAAATCAGTTCAATACCCTTGTCTGGTGCAACAAGAGTCTTGGTAACCCAGCTCTGAATCCCACTGTGCCCCATTACTAGTCTTTGCCAGTTTTCTCTGGCTACTGGACCCTGACCTCTATCCTGTTCTGGTCTTCCAGAGATAGCTCTCTAGCTGGAATTGCTTGATTTTGTCCACTTCAGCCAGCGGGATCAATGGGATTGGATGCATGAACCACAATGCGTTCTGTATGAGGCCTATGAACTCCTGATGCATCTACTGTGCCTGCAGTTTATAGGATACAGCCAAGTTTTAAATAAGTTAAGCTGATCAAAAATGAAAACCACACAGATTTCTCCCTCTCCATCTCACCAAAATTATCCCATACAATACATCCTCTCCACAAGATGTGAGAAGGACAGAACGATGAAAATGTGCTGTCTGTCAGTACAATCTTTAGTTTTCCAACCCAGCGCACAGAAACGATCAGCTATATTTATCCTACTGTTTACCCAAGGGCTTGCACATGCAACCACACTCACATATTTTCTGACTCAAGTTTTCGCATGCATTTAATCATGTAGAAGTGGGAGAAGCAAGCAGCCACTTGTGACTTAAATCAGAGTGAGGTTTTCTGTCACATGATGCTCATGGCTGGTACCTCTAAGACTCCTCAGCAAGAGAAGGAAAGAGGAGAAACTAGGTCATGAAACTTCATTCCAAACTCCTTCTTATATTTAACTCCACATGTCTGTTTAACCATGATACAACTGAATTCTTTTTGAAATAAGCATGTTAATGCTGGTGACATTTTCCTACAAACTTGGTTTTGACATTTCCACACTATGCAATGACTTACATAATTCTTAAGAATTGGTTTACTTTATGTTAGTAAAGGTTGCCCTTGCTCAAAATCCAGTCGTATCTGACTCTAGGGTGCGGTGCTCACCTTTATTTACAGCCAAAGAGCCAGCAGTTTTTGCGCCTGCAGACATTTCCACTGTCATATGGCAGGCATGACTAGACATTGAGTGCATAGACTACTGTTACCTTTCCTGCCAAAGTGGTAAATTTATCAACTTGCAATTTCTTGCTTTCCAACTGCTAGGTGGGCAGGAGCTGGGACAGACTCCATTGTGCAGTACTCAGGTCTTGAACTGCTGTCCTGCCAACCATCCAGTTGTCAAGCTCAGCATCTTAACCACTAAGCCACCGCAGCCCTTTATTTTATGTGACCATGAAGCTATACAATAGAACCCCGGATAACGTTATGACTTGGTTCCACAAGTCCCATCGTTATCTGATTTTTAACGTTGTGCGATACATTGATCACACAATGTTAAAAAAAGCCCTGTTTCCCTGGAGGCTGCAGGAAGCCAGAATGTTGGGATTTGAATCCTGACATTTTGGCTTGCTGCAGCCTCCAGGGAGGTGGGGGAACTTTGGAAACAGCTTGGATCGGGTCTCCCCACCTCCCTGGACCCGACATTCTGGCTTGCTGCAGCCTAAAAGAGGGTGGGGGAACTTCAAAATTAGCGTGCACTGGCTCTAGGGAGGTTGAGAGACCCGATGCGCGCTATTTTTGAAGTTCCCCCACCCTCTTTTAGGCTGCAGCAAGCCAGAATGTCGGGATTCGAATCCTGACATTTTGCCTTGCTGCACTGGCTCAGGACGTCGGGGAAGCCCAGAAACAGCTTGGATCGTGTCCCCTGCCTGCTCCAGAGAGATCAGAGGACCCGATCTACAGCTGCAGGGTGGCTGGGGAAGCTGACGGGGACTCCCTGTTGGCTTCCCTAGCCACCCGTCCTTGCCTCCGCAGCTGTGGGGTGGCTGGGTAAGCCGACGGGGGAGCCCCCTGTCAGCTTTCCAGCCTCCCCACCCCTGCCTCCGTAGCTGCAGGGTGGCTGGGAAGCTGAACGGAGAACCCCGTTCAGCTTTCCACCCACCCTGCTACTAAGAACGACTGTATCAGATAACGTTAAAATTGCGTTATTCGATACAAGATTTTTCCGAAAATCTTGTAACGTTATGCGGTTTTAGCGCTATATGATACTCGCGTTATACGGGGTATTACTTGTACTGTTATACAGTAATTACCTGTAGATGTATCATTTAGGAAAGTTGGAGATAAACTAATAGAACTGAACTTGTAACAAATGTCAGAATCCCAACTCAGCAGAATATCATGAGCTGTCAGATGAACTAATTTTATTTTGGCCCCATCTCAGAATCATTTTCGGTTGTAGAAGATATTTTTTATTGTAGGAGACAATATGCACTTGACACATCAGGAAAAATCTTTCCCCTAATTTGTTTTTTTTTTTTAAATGTATACAAATCATTCCATTCAAAAGGGCAGAGCACAGAGAAAAACATGATCAGGGGATTCTGGAAGCCCAAGACCAAAAAGTTAGCTTTCAAGCACTGCTTAAGCTCTTAGTTTTCATTTATCGGCATCACCCTTGTTACCCAGGTAGGGTTTCAGAAATGACACTCTATTCTATCCCCAATTTTTACCTGCTGGGAGATGTTTAACATATACAGGATTTTAAAATCCTTTTAGTGCGAATTGCTAACCTTCAGCAAGAAAGAGGGAAAAGACTATACATCAGTGGCAGAGGATGTGCTTTGCACGTAGTCTCAAG
This sequence comes from Furcifer pardalis, assembly GCA_030440675.1. Taxonomy (NCBI): domain Eukaryota; kingdom Metazoa; phylum Chordata; class Lepidosauria; order Squamata; family Chamaeleonidae; genus Furcifer; species Furcifer pardalis. The sequence continues at coordinate 70,280,094 of CP126897.1, read as the reverse complement.
TTCAGTAGTTGGTGTCTCTCGACATAAATTCAACCCTGCTCACTGAAACTGCAGAGCCACTGCTAGTGACTCAGTATTGGCTACATGGACTGAAGATCTTTGTCAGTAAAGGCACAACACTCAATGGCAATAATTTCTAAGACTGTACAGTATGTGCAGTACACACATCAGTGTAAATCAAACTAGAACACCACGTAGTACACAATCTCCTTCTTCAAATATTGATAGTGTTTGTTTGAACTACAGATAACAGTAAGACAATCCCAGTCCATTTTTAATTTGATTTGATTTAATTTAGTTTAATTTAATTTCAAAAGCAGTTATCAATTCTTATAGCAAAGCTCCAAGACAAGCTATTGTGGAATAGATGAATATAGCAGACAGATTATTGCCTTGAAGGATGAGAACTGAGATTGTACAAATGTGTTCCTAATTTCATCTGTGAAATGTCAGAGTCTAAACAAATGTTTTATTGCCAATCTTACCTATTGAACTAACTGCCCTGTGGCACAGTGTTTAAACTGCTGTCCTGCAACCGAAAGGTTGTGAGTTCAATCCTGACCAGGACTCAAGGCGGAGGCTGACTCAGCCTTCCATCCTTTCGAGGTCGGTAAAATGAGTACCCAGCATGTTGGCCAAATGCTAATTAACTTGTGACCACCCAGAGAGTGGAGTAAGTGATATGGAGTGGTATATAAGTGAGATTGCTTTGTTTTGATCACAGCCCTGTACTGAGATACTTGACACTCAAGACTGAAATCTAATACATTCCACATGTCAGCAAAATAAAAGCTTAAAAAGAAAGTACAGTCAAACCTCGCATAAAGAGTGCCTCGCTAAAGAGTAACTCACTTAAAGAGCAGAATTTTCTCTGAATGTTCATTTCGCTTAGCAAATAAAACCAACCAACAATTTGCTTAACAAATAAATCGAGGGTTCGCAATCCCCCCCACAATTGGTCATTTACAATGGTGTTTCGCTTAAAGAGCAAATTCACTTAAAGAGCAATCCTGTGGAACACATTATGCTCTTTAAGTGAGGTACAACTGTAGTTAACATAGGTGGCCACTAATATTTTTGAACAATTTCAAAGAAATACTCTTATTACCTGCTATGAAGGTTGTGATGATTACAATAAAATAAAAGAGATTCTGTTTTTAGTTTATTATTTTAATTTTATATTTATGCTATATTTATATATTAGATTTATATATTTATTTATTATTATGTTTTTATTATATATATATATTTAAAATAATATAAAAGAGTAAATGGAAATAATATACTGAAAAACTATATAAGAAGAGATGCAAGGAAGACTGATTCTCTTTGAAGAAGGAGACTCCTATGATGAAGGTCTTGCAATTTTAGAAAGTGAGGTGAAGGCTGCTCTCAAAGCACTTGAAAAAAATTAATTACTAGGAACAGACAAGATACCAATAGAACTATGCCAAGCTATCCTAACAAGAATATGCAAAGCAACATGGAAACAAAATAATAACCCATAGCCTAGAAACATTCAGTATACATCCCATCCCAACCACCCACAAAAGAGATGCCAAGAAGCGCAGTAACTGTAGGAGCATAGTATTTATTTCCCATGCAAGCAAAGTGATGTTTAAGGTTTCGCAACAGTATATTATACCATATGTGGAGCAAAAAATGCCAGATGTTGAAGCTCAGTTCTGAAATGAGAGAAATGTGAAAAACATTGCAAATATAAAGTGCATTTGCTATTGGAACATGTCACAGACTTTAAGAACAAAATCACTCTGTACTTTATAAACCTTTGACTGTTTGGATCATGAAGAGCTATGGATTTTTCTGAAATAAACTGTTATGCCTCAATATTTGATTCTTCCAGTGCACAGCCAGAAGAGAAATATGGAGAAACAGAATGATTTCCCATAAGTAAACTTGTCAGACAGAAGTATATTTTATTTTCTTATCTGTTCAATTTGTCCATAAAACATATACAAAATGCTAAATTAGATTCAGAAGAAAGACAAGTGAAATCTAGTGAAATAAATGCCAATAGTTTAAGATGATACCTGTTGCCACCGTAAAGCAACATTGACTTGAAATGACTCCTGGTAAAACCATGATACTCCTGATAAAACAAAAACCATGTCTACAGAAGAATTATTGTTATGTGCTGTCAAGTCAGAAGTGGCTCATTGTGACCCTAATAAAATTTTCAAATTTAGTGAAATATTTAAGAAGTAGTTTGACCTCAGTGGGATTCCATGTCAAAGACTGGAAATTGAACTCAAATCTCATGAGTCCTAGTCCATTAATTGTATCCAGTCATTATCGTTGGCTGCTACTTGTATCCAAGCACACATTTTTCCTGTAGGTCATTTTCTCAGCTGATGGATGTGTCTCTGGTGACTCCACAAACCAATCCCGGCATGGAACTTGTGACCACATACAGTATTTTGAATAGATGGTGGAGGGCATGGTTGGGTTTGACAAAGCTTCTGTGCTTGTCCCCTAGCCTCTTCATGTCTGTGGCATTCCACTTCCAAGTGATTGGTAGCAGCAGAGATGGTTTGGTGCCAAAGTGGGTGATCTTTGGCCATTGTTTCTCAAGTTTGTGAGTTTATACCTGACACCAGTGTGATATACTGGATACAGTCAATGATGGGATGTTACCAGTTCGGACTGGTTTGCCCGAACCGGTAGCACCCATCAGGAGGGGTTCGCTGGTGGTGGTGGTAAACCCCTGGGCAACCCAGTTCAGTCGCCTCTCTGGCCCCCCTCCGGAAGTGTATTTCCGGGCAGCCATTTTGGCTGCCCGGAACTGCGCATGCGTCAAACCTCTATTTGATGCATGTGCAGTAAAAAATAGAACTGTGCATGCATCAAATGGAGGTTTAACATATGCACAGTTCTGAGCAGTCATTTTGGCTGCCCAGAAAGGAAGGGCTCAGGGAGCGCCTCTAGAAGCGGCTGCAGTTCCTGCCTGCCTGCTGCTACCTGCCTAGGTAAGTGACGGGTTTGTGTTTGGGGTGGGTGGGTTGATTATTTTAATTTTAACATGTATTTTTATCTAATTTTTATTGAATTATTTTATTTTATTTTATTGCTCCACCCACAACATCATGATGTCATGATGTTGGCTCCACCCACAACATCATGACATCATGACGTTGGGTCCGCCTGTGACATCACGGTGGGGTAGTAACAAATTTGACAACCCACCACTGGATACATTACATCACACTGTATGTTGACAATGTATGTTGACAATGAAGAAGCTGAAATAATTAATCATTTTCTATATCTTACTTACTTCAATCATCAGTTAAAGTGGAAACTTCAGCCAAGACATCAGAAGAAGATATGAACAAACAAGAAAAGTTTCTCAAGTGCAAAGATGTATCACTGGAAACTAAGGTGAAAATTACTAGTACAGTATACTATTTCCAACGACTATGTATGGATGTGAGTGATTGGGGGGTAGGTGAATTATTAAATTGAAATATGGCACTGGAGGAAAGTTTTTCAGATACTATGGACCAGGAAGGCAAATAGATTTCCTATCAAATAAAGTTGGAAATCTCCTTCGAGGCACTAATAAATAAATGGAGGCTCTATATTTTGGCCACATGAGGAAAAGGCATGACTCATGGGAAAAGATAATCATGCTAGAAAATTTGAAGGGAACAGGAAATGAGGAAGGACATGTAAGAGATGGTTTGACTCAATAATAGAAGCCACAGCCTTGGGTTTGCAAGAACCAGGCAGTTTCACAGAATTCACAGAATTGCCATAAAGTGGAACTGATTTCACAAATTGTAACAACAAAAACGTTATTAATGTTGTGTTGTTTCTATTAGACTTTGGACTTTGGTCATACAGTACCTGTTTTTGTAAAAGGAGGAAGGATTATGTAAAGAATTATAGAAGGCAATTTTAAAGACATCATGATCAGAATACACAAGCAGCAATGCATGTTCCTTCTCCCCTTTGCTACTGTTAAGTCCCAGAGTTCATATTGATACTGGAAATAACCTTTATGAATTCTTAGCTGTCTTCCCTATTAAAAAAGCTGAATTACTGTGGAGTGTTTCTGTACAAATGCGAGACAATTCCTACCTACTCTTGATAGTGCATAGAAATTTGAGAGTGCTTAATCAATTTGGCACTAGTGTTCAATGTCAAAACAGATGAAAGAAAAATGTTGTACAGAAATCAAACATGTTAAAAATACTGTATATTCCTGAGCTCTGAGCTTGTAAAAAAGAAGAACCATGGAGAGTCAACGAGGATGTGGAAAGGAGCCTCACTTAGGATTCAAAGCCAAGCATTCAAGGCCACATAGGAAGGGTGGCAATCAGACAAGCTGCATGCTTTTTAGGACTGAATGGTTTTTATCATTGTAAGCACCAAAGCAGATCATTCTGTACAATTAGATTGTCTATTGATGGAACACTCAGCAAACGATTCATTTCAATGTCAACACTTGAGCAAAACAACAGCAATGTATTCTTTGACTATACAATGATGAATCTTAAAGGAACACACAAGTTCAATACACACAAAAGAAAATCCAGGTACATATGATAATACATCATCAGCACTCAACTCCTCAGAGATATGCACTCTGCCTTGCGTGGTTTTTACACTTTTGTTTTCTAACATCAATCATCTATCAAACATGAGTTAAGGGAACCAGAAAAATGCCCTTGTGCATATGTGTGTGTAAACAGTTTTTTCCTATACACTTGAAAGTAAAATGTGGTCAACCATAGTTGAAAGAGTAATTTAAAATGGGGAGGGAGGTGAGCCCAACAACCAAGAAAATACATTTTGACAGTATGTGATGAGATGAAGGACAGAGTCCTCAACAGAAAATCCACAGAGGACAATTTGAACACCCTGTATGTCAAGATGGATAAACTGTGTCCCTCTAGATCAGGTGTTCTCAACCTTTTAAAGCCAAAGGCCGGGTCATGCTCCTTCAGACAGCTTCGGGGACCGGATGGCCATTTTGCCCTTCCTCAACCACATGGGACTTCCTGGTGTGGTGGAGGCAGTGAGGGCCACATGAAATGGTGCCATGGGCCACATCCAGCCCACAGGTCACAGGATGAGAATCCCTGCTCTAGAGGTTGCTGGACTGCAACTCCCAGCAGTCTAGTAGTATCAGCCAGGGGTGAAAGACAATGGCAATGGCAGCCATTACCCAGAGGGAGACAAGGTGCTTATCGTCCCCTCTGTAGCCAAACAGTGATCTATTCTAAGTCCAGGATAGACAAAAAGAAATCACGGAAAAGAGGAGCAGCAACCATAAAATTATCCATCAATAGTTACAACCTGAAGAACAAACTATGAAAGTATACAGGTTTTTTACTTTCATAACTGAATTGCAGAATGCAGTCCAGTGGATGCTACAAAGCATTAGGTTTGAATGCACAAGTCTCGGAGGGAAATTTTGGTTTAGCCATGTGTCTCACTCACATTTCTTGTTCAAGCCATTGTGTCTATGCCGTGTTGTGACAGTGCAGGATTAGAACAGTGAATAAATTTGTTCACCCATATGATTTTGTAACAGCAACTCAAAATATGTTTTGATGAACTTAATAGATTTCAAACAGAAAAACTGTCAAAAAATGCAAAATATATCTGTGAATATATTGTTGTCTTAACATGCCACTACACTGATCCCAAATGGCTTATGCTAAAGGCTCCAGAAGTTTTAATACAGATGTTTTAATATGAGGAAAAAAGACAAGAAGGATTTGGTGCAATAAGATGTTGTCCTTTCTCCTTTCAAACATTTACTTCTCCCAGAAACTAGAGCTTAACGTGGCTCCTATATTTTATTTATAACATGTTTCATTTATAAATGTGCAATATCATTATCTCCATATTTCAAGCTGCTCATTTTAAAATTTCATATAATGCTGCTGCTGTGGCAAACATAATATTTTCTTTCTAATACGAACAAATGTATGACTGAGTCAACATATTTTGTTTTAAACAAAATCGGAAAAGAACCTTTGCTGAACTTTAGTAACGTACATTCCAGATTCTAAATACCCCATTATATAGACAAGTGATGGTGACCCTTGGCACACCAGCTGTTCTTCAACTTCAATTCCCAGAAGCCTTGATCAGCAGAAGTCCTGATTTTGGGCTGCTGGAAATTGAAGTCCAAGAACACCTGGAGTGCCAAGGTTCACCATCACTGATATAGAACAGTAGCCTATATAAATAGTTCTTTGGGATTTATCAACCTGTATCTAGAAACTCCAGATCGTGTGAAGGTGGTTAAGTCACACTCAATTTATAGCAACCCTTCAATGCCTCCATGTCCTGGTGGAACAACCTTCACTGCTTCTTGTTGACCTATAGTGTAAATAAAGTAACAGTTTGAAAATCACACCTCTGACGCAGCCTTCACTTTTAATAAATAACCTTTAAGAAGCAAATGTTTGGGATTCTCATTTATAATTTACCTACAATATCGTGCCTGGCCAGGTTATCCTGCTATGATAAAAGAAAAGACCTTACTGCCAGCGAATCAAAGTCAAGTGTCAGGTGGTGGTTAACTAACCAGACAACCCTGAAGACTAACACAGAAGGGTGATGGTCCCTAAAAGGATTAAATTGTACTTGGATCCATCTTGATGGAGGGCAGCAGCTTCATCAATAATGACCTGGGGCTGAGGAGGACTTTGTGTGCCAAAAGGGCTCAGAATCAGAAAGTGACTCGTGGAGCTGGATCAGTGGTGCAGGGGTCATGCTGTGATGTGGAAGGCAGAAGAAGGGCCATTGTATTATATTCTCAGGACAGTCTTCATGGCTGATCGTCATGAGACTCTCCAATATTCGGATTCAGATATGACAAAACAAAAAGAAGAAGAATCTACCAAATATAGATATACAGCAGGTTTCACCTGCTCCTGCATTGGTATAGATCAGGGGTTCTCAACCTTTTAAAGCTGGGGACTGGGTCATGCTCCCTCAGACAGCTTTGAGGCCTGGATGACCATTTTGCCCTTCCCCCACCACATGGCACTTCTGGGTGTGGTGGAAGCGGGGGGGGGGAGACATGAAATGGGGCTATAGGTCGCAGGTTGAGAATCCCTGGTATAGATTAACAATCAAATCATATACAAGTTTACTGGAAAATAAATTTCAATTTGATCAAAGGAGCTTCTTCTCCTACATTAGATAAAATCAATTACTTAGCAGTAACATGTGGAGACAGATAGCAGCTAGTAGTGGAAGATTCAAAGTACAGTACAGTAAAACCTCATATAACACTAAAACCTGGTTCCACAAGTCTTGGTGTTATATGATTTTTAGTGTTATCTGATGCATGTTAAAATCCTATGGGATCCATAGAGATACATTGTAACCACACAGGCTTTAGCGGTTGTTATCTGAAGCATCCCATAGGATCTTAATGTTATCTGATGCAATTCTTCCCCCCAGATTCCTTAATGTTATGCGATTTTAGTGTTATTCGATACAATGTTATATGAGGTATTACTGTATATACATCTGATCCTCATGTACTCTTTGACTACCATTCAGCTCAATACTCAAAGAATTTCCCCCCCAGACCATTTGTGAATCTTGAAGGAACAGAGGAGAATCCTGGGATTGTAATGTAGAAAGTACTACCTACCTTTTAAAATAGACTAGCCCCCAGTATTGTTTAGCCCATGGTTATATGGAGAACCCATTACAGTATCGGGAAGTAACTGAATAGCTACGAATTGGAATTTGCAGAATGAAAGAGAACATAAGACAATGAGGTTTTCACACTAACACAGTTTCACACTATCACACAGCTATCACTTCACTTTACATTACACCCCTCAATGTGTACTATACAACATCTGGTGTTAGTTACCCCAATGCCCTTGATGTTGTCCATTACTGGGAATATTATATTACCGGGTTAATTTATCTAAAGCTTGAAATACTGTATATTACATTCTATTGTATTGTGGTGCTTCTGAAGCCACTGGTTCTTCTGAATGAAGAATAACACTTCCTTCCAAGTAAAAATGTACAGTACCTGATTTAGCCTAGGAAATTTCCTAGAAGAGTCTTTATTAAAAATTAGTGACAATTGCAGCATGGAATAATTATGCTTCAAATCCATCAATTTAAGTGTTTCAACATGTTATCTGCAAGGGGAAAGGGACAGCATGTTTTTAAATATTGCATAATCATCTGGGTCTATTTAAATGTTCTAGTTATAAATGGCTGCAAACTGTGTAAACAACCCAGTTTTATGTCAGAATCTTCAGTTCAAATTAGTAATTATGGAATTCTACACTTGAACAACGATAACAGAGCTTCACCTTTCCAGAATATTATTATTACATTCTTCTTGATTAATTGGTGATTTAAAAAAAGGTATGGCTTCTGTGCTGAGCAGAGGTCATGTATCCAATATTGTTTCTTTAACCAAGCCAAAATATAGAAATGATTCAAAACACTTACCAGTTAAATTTGTCAGAAGATACAACTTGAGTGATGGAAGAAAACAAAATAGCCTTCATGCAAATCACTACAGTTGCCTGCATGCTCTCCAAGAATCAGTTACACTGCACAATAACGATTTTGCTACTGGGAATAACATGTGATTTACATGATATCAAGTGTGCTGATTCCAAATCTGAACTTAGAATTTGCCTATCACATACAGATTTTAAGTTATAGGTGTGCTATAGCTGTTCAAATGGTCGGTAATTGGGTAATGTATTTTTACATGGGAACATAACAGTTGCAGTGACCACTATACCTGCTGCCGTCTCAGTTGAATCATGTCCCCTGGTGGCATGCATGTTCCGGCAGTGGCTGGGCATGTCTGGGCAAGTCATTGAGCTGACATCAGAAATAGGTATATATGGCAAGATGGACCAAGAGCTTGTCTCTAGTGCTAAACTATCTTATTTGATAGTACAGATAGGGCATACTGAGTCTGTTTTGAGCTAAAGATGACCAGGCACAGCTATGTTAATAAACCGGACAATTTTTGCTACATTTGTGGCAAATATATTTCATTTTGTTCATTTCATTTCAAATTTATACCCCACCCTATCCCACATGATCAACGTAAGAATGTAACGAAGAGGATGAGATTTGCTAATGTAAGATTCTTATGTCCTAGGCAGAATTAGCCTTCAGATTTTGATTCAGCGCACTTGATTTAGTATAGGACACATGGATAGACCAAGTAGCAGACAATATTTGTTTTTTTGCGATGCAGTGTTATTGTTCCAGACATAATGAAGTGCTACTGTTAGTAGACACTCCTTCTAGGGTGCTGGACAAAATCAGACAACCAAAATATTTCTCAGAACACCAGACCTCTGAGAAACAAGAGAAATAATGTAATGCTGGGAAAGAGTCTGGTGCCATAGGAGGCAATTAATCAAACATGGAGATACATTTTATACTGTAATTTTCCACTAGGCACAAGGACATTTTTAAATAGGGCAAAGGGAACATGCATACTATAGATGCTGTTTTGACAAGGCCTTTCCCAAACAAATGTAAGAGCCAAAACAAAAATGAAAAAAAAAATGAAATGTATATGTGAAGACCTTTTATAAGGAAACTTATAAAGATAACATTCGTTTTACTCAACTGTGCATGCTTTAATTAAATGGAAAGCTAGAGGAGAGAGTTATAAAGCGGCAGTTTCCTTCAGGAAACACAACCTTTCTGTGGTTGTAAAGTGATGCTAAGTAAATACGACAACTGATTTTTAAAAATGTTTCAGGCTGGAAAGTACCAAGACAGTTCTTTCACTCTTCCACAACACCAGCCTAATTTATAGAGATTCTGTTGGTCTTATACCTGGGTAATATTTCCAATGTTCCCTATGTTTTTCATTGCTTGCCTCCCAAGAAAAGAAGATTCATTCTTGGGAGGCAAGCTATGAGAAACCTAGGGAACATAATAAAAATTAGAGACATCACCCTGTCAACGAAAGTCTGCATAGTCAAAGCAATGGTATTCCCAGTAGTAATGTATTGTTGTGAAAGCTGGACCATAAGGAAGGCTGAGTCCAGAAGAATAGACACATTTGAAATGTGGTGCTGGAGAAGAATTTTGAGAGTACCCTGGACAGCAAGGAGATCAAATAAGTTGATCCTGAAAGAAATCAACCCTGACTGCTCCTTGGAAGGACAAATATTGAAGATGAAGTTAAAGTACTTTGGACACCAAATGAAAAGAGAGGACTCACTTGAGAAGGCCTTGATGCTGGGAAAGATTGAAGGCAAAAGGAGAAGGAGCTGGCAGAGGTTGAAGTAGCTAGATGGCATCGTTGAAGCAGTGGGCATAGATCTGGGTGGGCTATGGAGGATGGCAGGTGACAGAGGAGCTAGGTGTGGTGGTCCAAGGGGTTGCGCATATATATATGGATAGGCATTGTTTGAGTGATTCAGACTCCATAGAAGTTCACTAACAAGTTCCTGTTCAAAATTAATTTAAAGGAAACAGGTTCTGTCAGATTTCAGCAAAACCTTGCAACTTGCATCCCTGGTTTGTCCGAAGTCATGATAGCAAACATGTCCAAGTACCCAGGAGAGTTCTGCAGTTCTTTCAAAGAAGCAATGATATTCCCTGTTGTAATGTTTGTGAGAGCTGGACCATTAGGAAAGCTGAGTGCAGAAGAATAGACACCTTTGAAATGTGGTGTTGGAGGAGAGTTTTGAGAGTCCCCTGGACAGTGAGAAGAACAAATAGGTTGATCCTAGAAGAAATCAACCCTGACTGCTCTTTAGAAGGCCAAATAATAAAGATGAAGCTAAAGTACTTTGGACATCAAATGAGAAGAGAGGATTCACTTGAGAAAGCCTTGATGCTGGGAAAGGTAGAGGGCAAAAGAAGAAAGGGGTGGCCAAAATGAGATGGCTAGATGGCATTGTAGATGCAATGGGCACAGAGCTGGGCGGGTTGAAGAGGATGGTGGAGAACAGGGGTGCCTGGAGGGCAATGATCCATGGGGTCACAAAGGGTCGGAATCGACTGTGCAACTGAACAACAACAAATTACTACAGCAGGATAACTTGCCCAGACTAGCCCCTCACACTTGCTTTTTTAAAAAACCACTTCCGCTCTCCGATGGCCCCTCCCTCCCTCAATGTTTCCTCCCCACTTATCTGATACAGTCCCTTTACCTAGGACCATCTCCTCAATACTTCCATATTGCCTCCTAAGTGTGTCCTAAAGCTAAGAGGGAATAGGGGAATGGAGAAGGAACACAGCTGTGGCTGCCAAAGAAGAGAGGGGAAAACGGGAGCACAGGGAGTGGGATGTGAAGCAAAAAGGAAGGAGGTGGGAAAATGGAAAACACAGGATACAGCAGGGCAGTGGCAAAACACTAGACAAAGGGACTAAAGCAGGCAGAGAAGAAAGCAGAATTGATGCTGTCATAAACCACGCTGGTTTATGAACACCAAGAAGGGCAAACATGGAAATTCCCATGGGAGGAAAGACACAAATAGGTTAGATTACAGCTCTTAAGTTTCAAGCATGAGATTCAATAGAGTCAAAGCTTTCAAGACTATATATGAGTTCTTCAGATGTTAGAAAGTGGAGCTCTTCTCAGTGAGCGGGGGGGGGGGGGGAGATAGTACCGGTAAAGAGAATAGTTCCATTTGGTAGCGAGATTTGTCCAAGAGTGCTTAGAGAAGGATCAACAGTGCATTGCTGTAGAACCACTTTCACAGAGAGGCACTTAAGCAAAGTGTGCAGATACTCTGCATCAGAGATATAGATATAGCAGCAATGAGAAAAAAGCCTCCTGCTGAGCACTTGCTTTTCTGCTACAAAGAGCATTTTCTTCCTTACTGCTTACTCTAAGTCTCATCAACCTTTTCCTGTGACCTGCATGACCATTGCTCTGATGGGTCAAAAATCTAGTTAACAACAGCCCATTTCAAATTGGACTCAGCTCCTGTCTTCTGTGCTTTGGTTCAATCAGCTCAATCTTGAATAGATTGATCATAGTTTCTGTTTTTATTAGTGTCGCATAGGTACAGTATATTGCTTTACCACCACTGATTTTACTTGTTTTTAAATTACAGTTTTATGTGGGGTTAGCGTGTTACTGTTGAGGGAGGTTTTATAAATTATGCATTACATTTTACAGTATATTTGTTTGTACACTGCCCTGAGTGACATTTGGTAGGTAAGTAAGTAAGTAGGTAGGTAGGAAAGAAAGAAAGAAAGAAAGAAAGAAAGAAAGAAAGAAAGAAAGAAAGAAAGAAAGAAAGAAAGAAAGAAAGAAAGAAAGAAAGAATTACACATTGAAACTATTTATAGTGGAAAGTAAGTGGTAGGATAAATGAGATCCAGAGCATTATCCTATCAGGAATGCTCTATTATGGATTGTTTCAGCATGGCATTTTATACATTCTTCTCAGAAGTAACTTCCCGCTCTGTCAGGAGTATCCCAGCCTAGGCAAAGCTGAGCTGTTCAAACACCAAATAACGTGCTTAATCTATCCCTCCCCAGTGCCTCTTTAAACGGCAAATGGGAGGATGGAAGCTGCATATTTGAATGCTGATATACAAAAAAATTCCATGCCCACCGAAAACAGCAGTCTTCTTCTCCATGCCCATTTCTTAATAGAAGTTGGATACTATTACAGCTATTTTGGCTCTGAATGCAACAGTTCTAAACAACAGTGAAGGATTATATTCCAACCCATCCTTAAACTTCTTCAGAAAATTAATGCTGTACTTATCTCTGTATTGCTGTCCCCATTCATTGTACCTTAAATAACTAGACATAACAAACTACAGTTTTCACTTATTAAGTGACTGAAGAATTCTGCCTTTCTGCCTTTCATGTGTTTTTGATTTCTTGGTCTTTATTTATATGATTCAGGACTTCTTTGTTGGTCATCCTCTAGATTGAAAAATTCTTACCATCCTATGCTGAACCCACATTTTAAAACTGGTATATATTTTTAGAGTAGATTAAATTACAGTCCATAATTCAAAGTCATTTAGTTGACTCACAAATACCTATAGGCATACAATGCACATCCGCAAAAATAGTTTTGATTTTTTGTTATATTATTCATTTCAAGTACACTGCTCCAGGTCACCTGTTTTCTGACTGTAATTACGAGGATAATTCTGAAGCAAATTCCGTAGTGCTCCATTAAGTTAAAGGTAAAGGTTTCCCTTGCTTGAAAGCCAGTCATATCCGACTCTAGGGGTCAGTGCTAATCTCTGTTTCTAAGCCGAAAAGCCAGCGCTGTCTGCTTCTGCAGACATTTTCATGGTCATGTGGCAGGCATGACTAGACACCGGAGCACATGGAACGCTGTTACCTTCCCACTGAAGTGGTCCCTATTTATCTACTTGCAATTTCTTGCTTCCGAACTGCTAGGTTGGCAGGAGCTGGGACAGAGACGAGAGCTTATTCCGTCCTGCAGTACTCAGGAATCGAACTGCTGACCTTTCGCTTCCCAGTCAGCGTCTTAGTGACTTGAGCCACTGCAGCTCCATTACTTTAGATATAAAAGAGATATCTGCACTACACATCAGAAATAAATTTTTAAACATAACCTTCTATCTAGCACACTTAAAAATGCCAAGCTATATTAATATAGTGAGCATTTAATCACAGAGGCTCTACTACCGTGTTTCCCCGAATATAAGACTCTATCTTATATTTTAAAAAACTCCAAAATATGCACAAGGTCTTATTTTCAGGGGATGTCTTATTTTTCCATGACGAAGAAGAATACAGTACACATTTATTGCTGATACAGTGGATCGCCAGGGCAAGATTTAGATGAGTACCTTATTTTCGGGGGGGGGGGGGCTTATATTTCCGAAGTGGGGAAAAATAGGGGGGTGCCTTACTATATGAGGAGGTCCTATATTTGGGGAAACAGGGTATGAAGAGGTTGTATAATTCACCACAGCAGTAATTTCTCCACATTTTCATTTGATATAACATAACTGTAAATAGTGTAACATTAGGAAAGGAAACAATAAATGGTTTGCACAGTTAAGGGAGACAGACTCCTCTCCAAGCTATAATCTAGACCAGTGATGGTAAAACTTTTAGATACTGAGTTCCCAAACTCAACAGGCTGCTGTCTGCGCTACACCCTCACAAAGCATGTGAGCCGCCTCACTTACCCCAGACAGGGGAGGGAGGAAGAGCTCCTGTTGGGCTGCAGGACAGAGGAATGGGGCGCATTCTGTGCTGGGGCGAGGGAGGAAGCACTCCCATTGGGATGCTGGGCAGAGGGTTGTGGTGGACTCTGTTCCTAGGCAACGGCATGTGTGCCCACAGAGAGGACGCATGCCATAGGTTCGCCACCACTGATCTAGACCGATTCACCTCCTCTTCTGCTTGGCTTACTTGCCGAAATCCATTGCTGAAAAGTTTCTAACAGACTTCCCAAAAACAGATCTTAAAAGGAAAAAACCAATATGGCAAATCTTAAACACATTTATTCAGAAGTTCAACTGAACTAATTAAGACTTGCTTCCAAGTAAGTACGTTTAAGAGTTGCAGCAAGAACTGCATATTGGTAACCACATCCGTATTCTGTAACCCTGTAAAGATGTTAGCTTATAAAAACCCAGCAGGCGGACTTCACTTTGTTTTTACTATAGCTAAACGATGGTCTCAGATGATAAACAATTAACAGTATCAACAAACACATGCATATGCAATTAGACAGCCTCCTGTTGTCTTCAGAAGACAAACAGACTAGTCATCATGCAAGAAAATAAAAAGAAGTTAGTCTATAAAAATAATGAGTTTCAGTCATTTCAAGTCTCCCTGCAGCTCACCTCAAAATTACTGTATTTAAAAATATAGATTTAAGAGGGGCTTTATTGTGTAAGATTGCAAGAGTGGAATGTATCAGCGAGTTCCTATTCCATGTGGATTTAAACAAAGATCTGTGCTGTTCTTTCTCAGTATAGTGGCTAACTTAACCATGTCTGGCAAGACTAATTATCATCACCACTTATCGTTATATTGTGTGGAACACTTAATTATTTTGTATACAGCAAGTTCTGCAATAGTTATGATGAAGCTTTTAAATATATTGTTATATCTTGAAAAGAAACACACTGAGAAAGCAGAATTGGGGCATGAGGGGAGGAATTAATAGTTATATGATGGAGGAAGCCTAGTCATGAATAAATTTAAATGCTGAAGATTAAGTTTAACTGTAAATAAATCAACTTCTTAAGAGAAACTCAGTAACTTCTGTGAAACATGACATCACTGCAGTAGTTACAGATGTCCTAGTAACATACCAAATCATTTGCCCCACTGTTTCCAAATTTTTACTCTCTCTACCCAGGGCCGGATTTAGGCTAACTAGACTTCAGCCTAGGGTCTCAAGATCAAGAGGGGCCTATATTGATGTATTTTATTATCTCTCATGTAATTTACAAACTTAAAAATGGGAGGTGAAAGGGCCACATAAGTGGAATAGCCTAGGGCCTCTTTTCATGCAAATCCGGCCCTGTCTCTACCAAGGTTTCAATATCTGTTTCTACCTGCTAACATTTCATCAAATGTCAAGATGATATTTGTTACAGTAAAACCAGTGATGGGATGATGCCGGTTCCAACTGGTTCCCTAGAACCGGTAGAAACAATCCCAGAGGGTTCTCCGGGAGGGTAGTCCTTTTTTTGAGGCGTCCGGTTCCGACGCCTCAAAAAAAGAATGGCTCCAATTTAGTGCTCATGCGCAGAAGTCAACCTGATGCATGCACACTGTAATTTTGAATCACGCATGTGTCAGATTCAGTTTCTGCGCATGCGCGCTTGTTTTTGCCAGAGCCAGACCATTTTGGAGCAGCTCCGGTGGCGTAGGAGGGCGTAGGAGGAGGAGGCGTCGCCCGGCCGCAACCAGCAGTGGGCAACCCTGAGCCTCGGTGCTTGGCGGCGGCGCACCTAGCTGGGCAGCCCAGGGGCTCCTGGCTGCAACCCTCCGTGGGTGGCCCCGGGCCTTGGCGCCCAGCGGAGGCCACAGGTGGCCCAGAAGAAGAGGAGGGCACAGTCGGGGTGGCTCGTCAGCCCCAACAGTCCGCATTGTAAGTGAGGGATTTGTGTTTGTGGGTGGGTGGGTGTATTTTTATTTAATTTTTAGTTTATTTCTTTCTTTATTTAATTTATTAATGGTTTTGTGTTGTGGTTGTTTGGGTGGGTGGCTGGGTTGAGGGGTGTGTGTGTGTGTGTTTTATTTTTATTTTATTATTTTATTATTTTTGGCCCCGCCTACAACATCATGACATCATGACGTTGGCTCCACCCATGATGTCATGACGTTAGCTCCGCCCCCACTGTGATGACATCAGGGTCGGGTACTAAATTTTTTATCATCCCATCACTGAGTCAAATCATTAGACAGCAAATCATTAGAAATCCTCATTACTAAACAGGATGGATTAATAGAAATAGTCACTCCCCTGCTTCAAAATTGAAGATTTTTCAGCATAATCACTGGATAAATCAAAGGAAGCATCTTCCACAGGGTAGTATCCTTCCACTGTTACTTTTTAACATTTACACAAATAATCAACTGACATTCCCATACTCCAAGATTTTCACTGAAGCCAATACTTCCCAACCTTTTTTTTTGTCATAACCCCTTTTATAATAGCCAAGTAACCTGTGACCCACACCACATTTGCATAAAACGGCTCCCTCCCCAATGTAATTCTAACCTAATATTTAATGCAATGATTGCACTTGCATCGGGACGACAGGCTTCAAAATTTACACCATCCTTCCACCTCTCTGGTCCACTTGCTGTTTGCCAACCCCTAGTCAAGTTTTCCCCCATGGGAAGCCCACACCGCACAGGGGGACTTCCATTCCTAGAAGCCTAAGTCAGTACATTGGTTGACCAGTGCTTTGGGGAATTGACTTAGGCTTCTGGGAATTAAAGTCCAAAAAACAGAGGTTGAGAAACACCAAACCACTACTTATTCTCATCTAGGATGCTTTGATCACTAATGGGCCTTAGCATGAACAAAAGAAAGATGATATTCTATTTTGCCTCGCAATGCAAGTTTCATAGCAAAACAAGAAGACAGCTATTCTTCGTATATTTAAATGTCTCTATTTTCCATTTTTCAGCAGCCAGCAAGAGCAACATCAATACACATATTGATGGCACATACTCTAATTGTCGTCGTCATTGACTGCAACTTGTATCCGAGAATGCATTTTTTTTCCTGAAGCAGGAAAAATGTCACTGGTGTGAATTTGTTTAAAGTGGATCCTATCTTGCCATGAAATGACCCACACACTATGATCTTGAAGCCAATTGTAGTTAATAGTTATCTCTGTCGGTAAAGCCAACACAGAAACTATATATTTATCATTTATTTATTGTACAGGTTGTAATGGCTTATTGCCAGGCAAAGTGGCCATGATATAACATTTTAAACAAACAAACATCTTCCAGGAACAACCATTATTTTTTACTGACTGTCCTTGAGGATTTCCTGTCCTTGTTTACTCCTTTTTGTGGAACATATACATTCGAGGAAAACTCCCATAACCCTTCCATTAGCTGGCTAGTGAGTATGGGGTTGCAGACCTATATGCCTGAAAGGCATTAGGCTAGGGAAATCTGTAATTTAGGGTGTGTTTGATTGTATTCCATCCCTAGTAACTGCTTGACCAAACAAGAAATAATTGTATTTGAGTTGCAACAGCTATTCTATCATGCACACATCTAGATTGCGATGCTTTTAAGAACCTTTAGTTTTTCTTTAAAAATGAAACATTATGGCTTTTTCTTTTTTGGAGGGTTGTACAGTTTAGGTTTTTTGGAATAGGTAAAGGAAAGGAAAAGGGAGCATATGTTCACAACACAACACAAAAATGACCAAAAAGCCACTTTTTAGCAAGGTGAGGCCCTCAGGCATTGATATTTAATAAGATATTTAACATGTACAGGACAATCTCTATTTGCAAACTGTGAGATGTGAAGAAGATACCTTCTTACAGGAAAAACCCAAGAGAATCACAAAATTAGAGCTACCAAACCAGGAACCAAGAGTCCTGTCCAACCTATAGGATCAGCAAGCACTCACCACTCAGCTTTTAGTTCCATTCATCTCATTTGCCTAATTAGAAGATGGAGGAAGGAGCTCACTGGGCAAGGAAGATAATTAAAGGTGGATATAGCTGGAGATCTCAATCTTCCCTACATCACCTGGAGGACCCTGAATAGACTGAGGGTTGGAGTCCCTAAATGCAAGACCAACATACCGTATATACTTGTGTATAAGCCGAGTTTTTTAGCCCCAAAAATGAGCCCCAAAAACAGAACTTGGCTTATACTCAGGTCAATGACCATGAGGGGCCCAGAACAGTGCCAGATTGAGATGTGCCAACAATTTAATTAATATTTGGTTTGACATATACGCGAGTATATAACAGTATTCAAGTGGGGACTGCTGGCAGACAACAACTCAAGGTGTGTTGAGATACAGAGTCCAGCCCAGAGACATGCACCAATGAGGACTTGGGTATGAGTATTGGCTTCATTTTGGCAGTCGATTAGGACATGAAAGAAGAATAAGAATAAGAATCTGCCAGTCACAGAATCATATAATTTTACATCCGGAATGACTCTAAGAATCAGCAAGACCAGCCCCCACAAGTAAAATTGACAATAAGGAGTAGAAATGTAAATGTGCACTTATTTCTTTTACTTTGCTTAGTTCATTCTTGTTCTTGCAGATGAAGATGGTCTTTGTAAATCTCTGCCGGGTACGACAGTGAGCGATTTTGTGCATTTCCCCCCATTTCAGTGGGAAATTGCATTTCAAACTTCCATTTTGCACATACAGTGGTACCTCCCTTAAAGAGCATAATGTGTTCCACAGGATTGCCGGACGCTCTCCCCAGCCGGTTGGGTGGGGAGGATGAGGGCCAACTGGACAGACCAGGTGGGCAGCTACAAAATACCTTGCTGCCACCACCGCAAGACCATCGCCGGACAGTCTCCCCAGCTGGTCGGGTGGGGAGAATGAGGGCCAGCTGAACGGAATGGGCGGGCAGCTACTAGGAAGTCCAAGGGGGCAGTGAAGTCCTATTTATTGTGAAATTTTGCCACCTTCAAAATTGCCGCCTAGGGTGGGTTGCCCCCTGCCCCCCACACTACGCCACTGCGTGGCGAGTGCTTATGAAAATAACTGGCTGAGAAGAACAGTCTGCCATGAGATGGTCATTTTCAGTTACTTGCCATGGCAATTAGCTTATGCTCTATCTCTAATATCTAACAGGAATGTGAACCTTATCCTGATAAAGGAGGAGAATTTCTTCCAAGATAGAAAATGTCCTCAATTCCTGTGCAGGTGTACATGGCAATATACTCAAGTCATTAGCAAAAAGCTGCTCTGCCAGTGTTAAACAGTTCACTCCCTCTATAGTTCAAAGAGGCAAATATCACATGATTATAAAAGACAACTAGCAGTTTTGCCTGCTGCCACTTGCACAGGCAAATTATCTATTATAATTGTTCCATTCTAATTTGTTTGCAGGAACCAAACAATAACATAACAATGCACTGTAAAATGGATCTAACAATGGAATTTGCAGCATGCTGCAATATAAGGTAGCTTTTATTACATGATATGCTCAAGGACTTGATGGCAGGACTTGATGACTGAAAGATCGGCAGGTCATCAATTCGAAACCCAAGTACTGCATGACGGAGTGAGCTCCCATCTCTGTCCCAGCTCCTGCCAACCTAGCAGTTCGAAAGGAAGAAATTGCAAGTAGATAACTAGGGACCAATTTGGTAGGAAGGTAAACAGCATGCCATGCACTCCGGAAACACTGCAGACATAGATAGTGCTGGCTCTTTGGCTATAAACAGAGATGAGCACTGAACCCTAGAATCGAATATGACTTGCTTTTGAGCAAGGGCGACCTTTACCTTTACCTATGCTCAAGGATTAATTATCAATAAACATCTTTTTTTTAACTCATACTGGCTGCTTTCAAAACAAAGCTATTACTGTACAGTACTTAATTTCCAAGATCCTAAATGTGAACAAATTGGAATGACAATGTATATAGCCTGAATATGTAGCAGAAACGAGGACTTAACAGCTTCTGAATAATTGTTAGAAGTCTGCAGCAATAAATGCTCAAAAAGTGGCAGAAAGGGAGATTGTTAACTAGACATGACTTATCACATGATTTAAGTATCCTTTTTTCCACTACAGGTACAGGAATTTCTATTGACAGAATGCATTGATAAAAATCAATTTTCCACATAACCATTATGGCTATAAAAATAATTATATCTACAGCATCTAAATACCAAACTTGTTGCAATTTCCAAAATGTTGATAACAAATCAGGAGTTAACTGCATTCCTCCCAGTCTATTTTAGTGTTCAGGAAATGTCCCATTAGAATCAACATACGATATATGCCCTGTGTTTCTTAGGATTTGAAGTAGTAGCATATTAAGTCAAGCTAAACTATAAATAGAATTAAATGGTGTTTCATGAAATGTTAACTCTTATGGACATCTCTTGTTCAAAAGCCTGTCAAGTCTGACTCTAGGGGATGGTGTTCATCTCTGTTTACAGCCAAAAAACCAGAGCTGTCTGCATTTTCAGATATTTCCATGGTCATATGGCAGGCACAACAGAACACTGTTACCTTTCTTGCTGAGGTGGTACTTATTTATCTATCTGAAATTTCTTGCTTTTCATGGTTCTCTACATAAAGAATACTGAGAAGTGGTACCTTTTTCTTATATCAACTATCTAAAACAGGGGCCCCCAAGCTACAGCCCGCAGGTCAGATTCAGCCCATGGGATCAAAACATCCAGCCCATGCCCTCGCTTTGGCTGCTGCTTCCACCTCCTCTGCCTCAATCCTTGTCCCCTCCACTTGGTTTGGCATGTTCCTGCCAGCACTCCATAGCAGGGTGGATGTTGTAAGGACCTGCTATGGAGCACCATTAGGGACACACCAATCCAAGTGGAGGGGACAAGGATTATGGTGGCAGTAGCAGAAGTGGTGGCCACTTTGGCTGAGTGCGGTTTTCCTTACAACTTCTCTGGCCAAGCGTGGCTCTCCCAGCAGCCACTCTAGCTGAGTGTGGCTTGCCCAGCAGCCACTATGGCTGAGCACAGCTTTCCTGGTGGCTACTCTGGCCAAGCACAGTATCCCCGGCGGCTGCTCTGGCTGAGCATAACGTTTCCTGCCCAAGTTCATGGCTGAGAAAGCCAGCCTGGACCCTTCCTTCACCCACACCATGCAGCTCCTTCAGGCCGGTAAGCAGGGAAGTGGTGGTGGGGAGGCTCACGTGCGGGGAGTGTTGTGGGCTCGGTGGTGGTGGTGGTGGGACCACCGGTCCAGCCCCTCAACAGTCTGAGGGAACATGAACTGGCCCCAGCTTAAAAAGTTTTGGAACCCATGGTCTAAAACATTGCCAAAGTTTTAGACAATTGAAACAATTCAAACTAGAGTATCAGTTCAATAAGGGTGCCATCATGTAGGCCTAGAAAACTGTTTCTTGGGGCTTTATAATAAGAATCCAGTCTTTCAGCTCTGATACCAGCCACCACTAAAATCTATAGGTATTTTATTAATCCATAGCACATCACTGTGAGTCAGTAACCACTGTGAGTCAGCTGCACAATTTGGTCCAATACAGCAACATTTCCATTAATGTTTATTTGCTTCTTGCTCCTGAAATAAAGGATGGAGGCAGGGATACCATTGTCTTCCATTCCTAGCTAAAAAGAAATCAACAGACGATTAGGGTAACTAAAAATCATTATGAGGAAGAACTAGGCTCACACTGGAGAAGAAAAGAATAAGCTGCTGAAGTTCAGTACCATGGACAAACAGAGCCAGAAATAGTCTGTGAAAGGTAGAGGATATGAACTGCAACTGCTTCACGCTCTGGTTATTTTCTGTGACGTTGCCCTATGTATTATTAACTAATCTTCCTTTTACTGTAAATAATTTCTGCTCCAGGGATGTATTATTATCCTCTTGAATTTTTAGTAGGAAAAGTCATCAAAAGTTTAGAGCCCTCAATATATAGTAGCGTTTCTACTGGGGCAGAAGGGCTGGGGAATCAGACCAAGGTTTTACACTGAAATCCAGATCACTCTCTACTTCACTTACTTATAAAGATCCAAGAAAAAGGAAACATTGAAGATCTAGTCCTACTGAGAAGATGAGCCTTGGACAAATTTCAAACTGTATGATTGCATTTCGTCACTCCATAGTTTGGTTGCAGGCTGATAGCAGGAAGTAGGTTATAATTTGTGCCTTCATTTTCCATGTGCATTTATGAAAACATCTTCCCCAGAAAGTAAGAGTCATCTTCACCACATGCCAGGGTACAAGATATGGAAAGTTTTGGAGTGAGAGATTAGGTTGTGGTTGGTAGTATTATGAAGTATAATGTCAATTATAAAGATTTTATTTTATATATGTACAGTAATACCTCGGATAACATTTGCATCAGATATGCACTAAAATTGCATAACATTAAGCAATCTGAAAAAAATTTGCATCGCATAACGTTAAAATTCTATGTGATGCATCGGATAATGTTCGCTAAAGCCTGTGCCAGTTACAATATATCTCTATGGTGTTTTAACCAGTGATGGGATGTTACCGGTTCTGAACGGATCCACAGAACCGTTATAAGGATTTCCGGAGGGGTCTCCGGGAGGGTAATATCGGTTTTGAGGCGTCCGGATCGGACGCCTCACCGGCAGAAAAAAAAAAATTAATTTGAGCCAAAATGGCTCCAATTCAGTGCGCATGCGTCTTAACCATTTTACCCAGAGGCCAAAAAAAAGAGGGGGTTCCCGTCCCCGCCCAGTAGCTCCCGGGCCTCCGTCTCCGGCAAGGGGGGGGCGGGCCGAGAGGCTCCAGGTGTCTCTCTCTGAGGGGACGCCCGGGAAGGAGGGGCCACGCACGAGCCTTCGTCAGCCGTGGGGGCGTCGTCGTCAAGTTTGAACGCCCGCGCCGCCTCAGCCCCCGGCTTGTCCCCGTCTGTGGGGAGGGGTTTCCCTCCCACCCACACGCGCGGGGGTTGGTCAGCGAGGAGGAGGCACACGGCTTGTATCCCTCGGCCCGGAGCTGGCAGGTCTTCTTGCCAAATGCCCTGCCAAAGGGGGGGGGCGCCTTGCCGAGCCCCTCCCCCCCTCCTCCAGGCGTGGCGGCGAGCGCGGTCTCTTTAAGGCGGGAGCGCGTCGCCAGGGAGCGCGTCCTCCAAACCCCTCCCCGCCGCTGTCAGTCAGCCGGCGGCGCCTTTGATGTCTGAAAGAAGCCTTTGGCGGCGGCTTCTCCTCCTCCTCCTCCTCTTCTGGCGGGTCTCTCTCCTGGCTTCCCAGGCGCTCGCTCGCTCGCTCGGGCGCTCCGTGCCTTGCCCAGCCGGCGCTGCTCCGGTGGCTTCTCCCTCCTCCCTAGGCTGGGCTGGCAAATTCACTGCGAACTTAGTCAAACTTTCCTGGAGTAGGAGGGGAGGGCCCAGGAAGGCCGGGGGGAAGCGGGGTGGGGTGGGGTGGGGTGGGGTGGGAGATCGCTGCCTGGATCGTCTGCTCCGGGAACGGCGACCTCTTGGGTTCTTCCCGTTCACGTGAGAAGAGGCTCGGTGGCCCCGTGGAGGAGAGGGAAAGGGCACCCAGCGCTCCAGACATCGCCCCCCCTCTTTGGGTCCCGCCTCCCCCCGGCACCTTTTTAAATCCCCCTTCCTCTTGGACACGCTACGCGAGAAGTTCACTTTTGGGGTGGGTGGACGCATACACACGAGCGCGCGCACACACACGTGCGCCCCTCGGTGTGTAGAAAATGCCCCAGCCAGTGGCGTCGCGCAGCGTTGAGCCGCCTGGGGCGAAGAAGAAAATCGCCGCCCGCCCCCCCCCGCTCGCTGCCCCCCCCCACCGCTCCCCCCCCCCAGGCAGAAGGCGCTCCCTCCCCTGCTGAATAGTGGGCACCCCCCCCCTGCCAGCCCGCCGCCAGAAGTTCGAAAAAGGTAAAGATCGCGGCTCGACTGCGGGGGTTAGCTGGGATCCCGAGGGTTCCCCCCATCGTCGCCTAATCCCCGCAGAGCCGTCCGCGTGCACGCCCGAGGATTCAAAAGGGTAGGAATACCCTTTCGAATCCTCGGGCGTGCGCGTGGGCAGCTCTGCGGGGGTTAGGCGACGATGGGGAAAACCCTCGGGATCCCAGCTAACCCCCGCAGTCGAGCCGCGATCTTTACCTTTTTCGAACTTCTGGCGGCGGGCTGGCGGGGGGGGGGGGGGTGCCGACCCACCCACCCAGCCAGCTTGCCGTCAGACTGGGCGCTCGTCGGGGGGGGGTGGCGCCATAGCGGGGAGCCCCTGGCTGCTGGCTGGGTGGCTGGGGGGGAGGAGGTGGGCAGCGCGCGCGTGCAGGGTCGGGGCCGCCCATGGAGCGTTGCGGCCGGGAGCGTGGGCCGCCCGGCTAGGCGCGGCGCCGGGCACCAAGGCTGGGGGCCAGCCCCAACGGTCCCCATTGTAAGTGGGGTTTGTGTTTGGGGTGGGTGGGTGTTTGGGTGTATTTTTATTTAATTATTATTTTATTTATTTTATTAACGGTTTTGTGGGGGGGGTTGAGGGGTGTGTGTGTGTGTGTTTTATTTTTATTTTATTTATTTTATTTTTGGCCCCGCCTACAACGTCATGATGTCATGACGTTGGCTCCACCCATGACGTCATGACGTTAGCTCCGCCCCCACTGTGATGACGTCAGGGTGGGGTATAAAAATTTTTATCATCCCATCACTGGTTTTAACGTTATCCGATGCATCCCATAGGATTTTAACATTATCAGATGCATGCATCGGATAACATTAAAAATTGGATAACACTAAGACTTGTGGAACCAAGTTTTAGCGCTATCCGAGGTTTTACTGTACAGTATGTGATTCCTCCCAAGTTGCATTTCAGCTACAACAGGGTAACTTGTTTAAAACCACTGGGGGGGGGGGGGATTAAAAGATAAAAACGTAACAAAATTTAAAAATAGGACAACATCAGTCTATTAAAATTAAAGAGCAGAGATGAGAAAAGAGCTAACTCATATACATAAGTCAAATGTTTCTGCCTCAGGACCCCTCTAATGGCATAAGCTCCACAGTGGCAAAACTTGGCACTCTAGCTGTTCTTGGACTTCAATTCCCAGAAGCCCTGATCAACAGGTGTACTAATTTGGGCTTCTGGGAATTGAAGTTCAAGAACAGCTGGAGTGTCAAGGTTGGCCACCACTGGATAGGGTATGCAAAAATGAAAAGAAACGGGGGACGAATCTACAAATAGCTTAAACTCTACTTCTGTGGGTTGTTTTTTTTAAAATAAGCATTTGTGACATTACATCATATGGTAGAAGTGGGCAGGAGTGGCCCATCTAAAAGGTGAATCATTGCTTCTGGAGCCTAATAGAAACAACAGCTAATTTTTTTCTGCTGAGGAAAATATAAGTGGAGGAATGTTCCAGGAAATCCAGGGAAATAATTGATCCTGAAGGGTTATACAAGCAGCCTTGTGCCTTTCTGCTTGAAATAATGAAGGGAGGGCACTGTTCCTGAGACACGATTGCAAAAGCAACCTAGAAGCATACAACTCTAACTGCACTTTGTAACAGGTATCAACACAGAGATGACCCTCTCCCACATGATTTTTACATCAGATGTTAACAGGGCAGATTCCTGTTGATGTCCCAGCCCTAAAGCATTTAGTGTTTTACAATTAAGAATCAACAATAATACCTGTGGCATAGCGTGGGTTTCAGCTGCCCAGGGCCCAGGATGTAGGTTTCAGCTACCTGGGGCGTAAGCCAAATTTGCCACCCCCTGGGTGGCCTCTAGGGCTTCTGGGAATTGAAGTCCAAAAACACCCATACGCCCAAGTGAAATTTTGCCACCCCCAAAAAGTGCCGCCCTGAGCAGGCCACCACCCCCGCCCCCATGCTACGCCACTGAATAGTACTATACTGTATACCATAAAATACATGCATAACCTCATTTTTACTGATTTTAATGAATTCAAATCCATGTGGTTAAACCTGTATCCATACTTGGGATATTCTTGCCCTAAAGTTTCTGTTTTCAATCCTCCTTCCAGAAATGTTAATTTGTAAAAAAAATCAATTGCAGTCTCCCATAAAAATGGAGAGGTTTCTGCCTTCCTTCCTTAGAAAATACTAGAAATCCCATTACCCACTTTAAGAAAAGACCAGAGCAATTATTGTGTGTTCATAAGGCAATGTTGTCTTTATCCAAACAGCACTATAACATTCCACATAATGACAATCTATAGGATTGAATCCAGATTAACTAGAGTGATAGATCTTAGAACAGACCTATTAAGATCAATGGAGTTTTAGTTAGTCATAACTAATTGGGAAAACTGGCTATTCAATCCATTATAACATCATTGTCAATACTGACTGTAGCTAAGCCAGCTTCTCTCTGCTCTGAGTTGCCATACGCTAAATAAAATAAATCTGCTCTGAGTGATTTAATTACCGTATATTGAAAGCTTTCACTTTTTTAAAATAACTTGGAGCAACTGGAGAACAGCTCCAGTGAGAGTAGGCTAGAATATTTCAGACCAGAAGATAATGAGAAGCTAACTAGCCCTGCAGTACTTGCAACCTCAGAGGGTACAGGAGGTTAACACACACATACAGATAAAGACATCTGTGCTCCAGAGCAAGGAGAAGAAGCTGGACCTTCTTCCTATACCAGCTGAAGTGCTTGTCTACAAGGGACAACCTCTTGTGAACAAAAACATTTTGGGGAGTAGGAGAAGATCAGCTGCCCATATGCCTGTAGCTAATCAATGGTGCAACCAAACAGCTCATCAATATAAGACTTAGCCTTCAGGATTGTATGACTATTGGAAAATATATTTCCAGGTTTTCGATCGGGGTTCTCAACTGACAGCCCTCAGGCCGAGGTCGGCCCAAGGCCTGTTCCATCTGGCCTGTGGTGGCAACCCTGGAAGCAGATGCAGACATGCATGTACAAACGCTCCCACTGTCATTTTGTCTGGCGTGGTCTGGGGGGAGTTGTTGCTGTAAAAACTGCAAAATGCTTTTGCAAATGAGCTGATTTTGATTAAGTTCTCCTGTCTCCCAAAAAAGGCTTGTACTTAAACAGTTAATCTAGGCTGCAATCCTGTCCACACTTATTTCATAGTAAGCTCAAGAAAATTAGTGGGACTTACTTCTGAGTAGATAGACATAAGACTCTACTGTCACATTGCTGAAATGTAGGAGTACACCGAAAAAGCCTCCTTGAAGATTGTGGTATTTTTGAACCACAATAGGGCATACCCCAGGCAATGGCCACCTTGTGCCAGCTAATCTTTCTCATGCTAGGTCAGGAAAAAGGAATTACAGAATGAACTCCCCAAACGTGGCTTCATTTTGGCAGTTTCATATCTCACCTAGACACAGAAGAAGAAAAAGCTGAAATGTAGAAAAACTGGCTAGAATCCAGAAGCGTAGCGTGCCTTGGCGGGGCCCCATATAAAAATTTGTTTGGGGGCCCTTAGGAAGGGTAAATATTTGTTTTGCTTATGCATGTTGGGGGCCCCCGTGGCCCGGGGCCCCTGTATAATTGATATGGCAGATACGGCGGTAGCTATGCCCCTGCTAGAATCCTGCTTAGCTTGCCAAGTTGTACTACAGTAGGTTCTTTGAATCAGTGGGCTTTTGGTGAGTCAGGTCCTCCGTAAATGTCACTGAAGCAAATGGGTACATTCTAGTTGTGATATACTACAATTAAGCCACAACTATAATAGGCCCATTTTAATCAATGGAACTTATGAAGACTCGACTCACCATATTCCCACCAATTCAAAAGGCCTACTCTTTGTTGTTCAGGCACACAGTTGATTCCGACCCTCTGCAACCCCATGGACCATTGTCCGCCAGGCATTTCTGTCCTCCACCATCCTCCTCAACTCACTCAGTTCTGTGCCCATTGTCTCTACAATACCATCTAACTATCTCATTTTTGGCCGCCTACTCTAGTGCATCTTATTATGCTAAGTAATAGGATTTTAGCGTCTGTGTTTGGAAGGAAAAAATATTGGTAGGAAATAATATACACACATTTGTCTAGCCGGTCATCCCACTACAGTAATGGAATAGATCGTACAGCCAGCGACTCAACGCCAAGTGTTGGGCAGCAGTAAATAACCTGACTTCCTAAAGGGGCCAACAGCTATGGACAGACGAACCCCTTTAGGTGGGGTGATGGTCCCCTCGGTGAAGGAAATGCCACTGGAGGAGGAACCACTTCATTATTCTGATTCCCAATGATCATGGATGCGAAAGAGGCCATGCCAGTTGGACTGGCAGTGAAGGCTCACCTTGTTAATGATGATGTTGATGACAACAACATACATTGCATGCCAATCCCAGCAGCTTTAATTTGGTGTCAATTTTTTTTACTATTACAGGCAACTTTGCTATGCCTGAAGCTCCCAAAAGCTTCTGGGAGGGGGAGGACCCTACTGAACCTTAGAAACTGCAAAGGGGAGGAATGAAAAGCTTTTAATTAGTCTAAATCAGTTATTCCTGGCGCCCAGATCAGGTTTACAATGGTGTAATTATGCTAGCAGGATTTTGTCCTCTGTAGCCTAAAGAGGGCTATTATTAATAATTTAGTTATTGAAAATAATAACCTACTAAATAAATTGTTTAGTTAATAATAACACATCTAAATGTAAGGGTAATTTTGCATGTTATACTATACATGTGATGGAGAATTTTTGAGATGACAACTGTCCTGCATATAGAGTGAAAATTATGGGTAAGTCCTGGAACAGCTTCTCATGACTTCAAAAGTTTTAAACTATATTTCCTCTGACTAGCCTATATCAAAGAGGATCTCAAGAGCAGAACAAAGTCAGTATGAGCAGAAACAAAATTAGTACAGACATGAATACATGAAGGTTCTCCTATCCTTAGTTTGTCAGTAAGAATTGGGAAAACAAACTACTAAAGTCCTAGTTTCTTCAGAACAACAATCTCTAATCTGCATTCTCCAGATGTGTAAGATTACAGTTTCTGTCATTTCCAGGCAGCTTGTTGGTTATACCATTAATCATTTTAAGCCTAACCTAAGCAAGACTCAAGTGTTTGCTTTCCACCTTCAAAACACGAAATGCAGGGTGTTACAAGTTGATATTGCTGTTAATGAATGGAACGCCTCAAACCTATAACAATCAAAAAAATGTATCCTCTTGTTGATATTGCCCCACCTAAGATAACGAAAGAAGTAGGTGTGGACACTGTGAGAACTAAGCAAGAGAAGGACCCTCGACATCCACTCAACAGTTATGTGCCCCAAGACTGACGACTCAGAACCAGGAAGAGATTTATGGCGAGGTAAACATTATTGAGGCTACACAAGAGCAAAATCAAACTAGAAGATAGAAGAGGGAGCACACTGAACAAAAAATAACATTAAAAAAGATACGGCTGGTTATGTAAATTGAACTTTACAGCCCTTATAATCCTACAAGACTAACATAGCTACCTTCCTGGAAATATCTGTTTTAAGTGAAAATATATGTGGAGAGAACGGGGGTGGGGGAAGACAACCAGACTGTGTTAGTCTTGAAATCAACATTGGTTTCCCGAGGCAAGCAATATGTTTTTGGAATCCTTTAGGTCAGCTGCTCTCTCTGCCTCTTGTCAAAATACATTTGCTTTCTTCGCAGTTTCCAATTATCACTGGGTTTCCAGATCACTTAGTCAAGATAGGGTTACATGAAATATGAGGCAAAATTGAGTGGGCCAGCCCAGTATCAGAATTTAGTATCTGAGCAGCAAGTAGAGAAAGCTAATGGCTCTGTAGAATGAAAAATTGATTTGTAAAAGTTAAATGTGAGGAGATCTTGTAAAGATTTTTCATGAGTTGTTGTGTTTAATTAGATTAAATTCATCAAAAAAAATCCTCCTGTTTATAGATCTAGGAAATTGTGCTTCTTTATCCACAATTCAAAATGTTAGGAAATGGCCTGACATTGCTGTACAATAGTATGGTCACATTGCCAGCAGGAAAAAGGATGCCAAGCTTTACATGAAAAGAAGAATGAGCTGTTGAGAAGCCAGACTATTTTTTAATTGAATCTTCTGTGAGATGCTCTTCTGAATCTGCTTGCTGAAGTTGGTATTGCCAACTGCACACTCACCTTCCACCCACAGGCAGCACAACTGGCACATGCTGGGGCTGCTGCGTGGGGGGGGGGAGTCATTGTGGTGGCAAGAGCAACAATAGCAGCAGCAACCACCCAGAGCATGGGTGGCAGTGGTGGTGGGAGTGAGGTCACTGGCGCCAGTGACAGCAGCAGGGGTGGAGGAGGTGACAGGATGTCCAGTGCAGCAGTGGCAACTGAAGCTTGTGAAATGAGTATCTATATAAAACAGTGGTCTAATACCTTTAATAATTGGTTGGTGGGAGAAATTTTGGGAGGTCTAATTTATGTTCAAAGCTGATCCTGCTGAAGTTTCCTCTTCTAAGCAATTTCTTTTTTAAAAAGGAGTTCTGTCCTCTTTTTAAAAATCTGATCACCATAACACAAAACAGATTCAGAACAGCAGAGAAACCATGTTTGAGTGAAAATTTGACAGCTACCATCATGTAGTGAGAGGTGGTGATGGAAAACAAGACTTAAAACACCCATAACTCCTTCTGAAAGTCATCAAGATGAGGAACATTGCAGTTCCATTTCTTAGAAGCTTAAAATGAGCAAAAGAATCTATCCAGTGACATTCTCTAAATGTTTTTAAAGATTTGTGTCTTACAATATATGCTGTGTTCTTCTAGGAAAAAGATATATATATTCAATTTCTTAGCAGAAACAATTAAGAGAAAATATGGATACAAAGAACTACTAAATGTTGCCACATTTAGTATTAACCGCATTTTTAAGTCTTAGACATGAATAACATCTCATAGTCATAATTTTAACACAAATCATAAGGTCTGGTCTTGGCGGGGAGACCATATAAAGGCATTTTTATTTAACATATGGAAGCGTCGAATTTTCCTCATATGACCTCAGTGACATTGCCAGAAGTCAGTTCTTGTGGGTCTCTACATAATCTCCAAAGCATCTCCTGAATTGCTAGGTTACAGGGGTATTAGGCTCTGGGAAGGCTCCGGGGCTTGGGGATCCAGGGCACAGTGCTGTCCTGGTTTTCCTCATTCCTGAGGGACAGGACCCAGTCGGTGTGCCTGGAGAAGGAGATGTCCAGCCCTAGGCCCCTGCAGTATGGGGTGCCTCAGGGCTCGGTACTTTCTCCTCTCCTATTTAACATCTATATGAAGCCGCTGGGTGAGATCATCCGTTCCCACGGGGTAAGGTATCATCAGTATGCTGATGATACCCAGTTGTACATCTCAGCCCGTGGGGACCCAGGCGGTGCAGTGGAAGTCCTTTCCAGGTGCCTGGAGGCTGTTAAGGTCTGGATGGGGGAAAACGGGCTACAGCTGAATCCCGGCAAGACTGAGTGGCTATGGGTAAGGGGCCCTGCGCTAACACGGGAGTTACCAGCTTTGGTTCTGGATGGGGCAGTTTTGCCCCAAACAGACCCGGTGCGTAATCTGGGGGTCCTCCTGGACTCACGGCTACTGTTCAATGAGCAGGTGGCAGCCGTGGCCAGGAGGGCTTTTGC
This sequence comes from Furcifer pardalis, assembly GCA_030440675.1. Taxonomy (NCBI): domain Eukaryota; kingdom Metazoa; phylum Chordata; class Lepidosauria; order Squamata; family Chamaeleonidae; genus Furcifer; species Furcifer pardalis. The sequence goes on along the minus strand of CP126897.1, from coordinate 70,248,391 downwards.
ACAACTTCGTGTAATACGCCAGTTACGCCCCCTCCTAGGCCGGGATGCCTTGCTCATGGTCACGCATGCTTTGGTCACCTCCAGACTTGATTACTGTAATGCGCTCTACATGGGGCTGCCCTTGGCGACCATTCGGAGGCTTCAGCTGGTCCAGAATGCGGCAGCCCGGGTAGTGATGGGGTGCGGGCGTTATGCTCGGGCCTCACCACTGCTCCGGGAGCTGCACTGGTTGCCAGTTTGCCTCCGGGTGCAATTCAAGGTGCTGGTCATTACCTTTAAAGCCCTACATGGTAGTGGGCCAGGATACCTAAGAGACCGCGTCACCCTAAGAATGTCTGCCCGTCCCACCAGGGCGGACCGGAGGGGCTCTCTTGTTACTCCATCGGCCAGGGAGGCTCGCCTCACGAGCACCAGGAAGAGAGCCTTCTCTGTGTTCGCCCCGGCCCTTTGGAACCTCCTTCCGACAGAGCTGCGCCTGCAGACGGAGCTTCTGCCCTTTCGAAAGGGCCTGAAGACATGGCTGGCGGGTCAAGTGTGGGGACATAGCAATGCAGGTTCCCATACGGGATGGCTAATTTAAGAGCAGCCATCCGCCCCCATCTGGTAGCTGTTATTATGGGTTCTATCCGTTTTTACTGTTTAACGTTTTAAATTTTTTATGAATTCTTATGAATTTTATGAATTTTAAGGCCATATATATTATGAGCTATGCTGTAAGCCGCCCAGAGTCGGGTCCGCCCGATTGGGGCGGGATATTAAATGCAAATAAATAAATAATAATAATAAATAAATAAATTATGCTCAATCACATCTTAAACTGCAAATGTCTTCAACCTATATTGTCCTTTCTCTGTCTTCCAGCTCTAGCAAATACTTTTGACTTTTTAAAAGTACAGTACCTTATTGATTGCAAGAAGCACATCATTTAAAAGTACAAGTCAACTTAGGAAAGCATGGAAATAATTGCCTCTTTATACTTCAGGTGTACCACTGTGGTGGATTTGTTTGTTTGTTTGTTTTCAAAAACTTGTATAAAATAAAGATCACGGAAGTTGAAGCATGCTGTACAATTATCCAGACATGCTCTTAGAAAATCTTTCAAGTGCATTTCCCCATTCTGGTCCAATTTTCCTTTAAAGCAATGTCCCACGTCATTAAGTAAAGATACATAGCAGTGCTCCACAACTGTTTCCTGTAACAAATATGTATGATATATATATTTAAACTATAAACAAACCTATATTTCTGTAAAAGTGCCAAACCCACAAAACTAGATTCCTGATGGATGCATACTTGAAGCCACATTCATCTGCTGAACAATCTATTGACGTATAAGCAGTGAAGTTATCTGAGGTTGAGAACATGGTGTTGAAATAATAATTTTGTGTCAGATATTACTCTGGGTTGAAAGGATTTTTTCTGGAGAAACTCTACTCAGGGGGACACCCGAATGAGGCTCCTTTCATGTCCCCAAGTGCAGCCCTCAGGTTCCAAAACCTGACCATCCAGTCTCCAAGCTCAGCATCTTAATCATTAAGCCACTGGAGGAGCTGCAATGACGCACTGCGGTGGCTTAGTGGTTAAGACACTGAGATTGGAGATTGGAAGGTCGTGTTTCAATAACTTAGTGCTTCACGGCGGATCTTTCTGACACAAAATTTATGGTGTTACTCAAAGACTAGTTTCTTGACTGGAATCAGCCAACCAATGGCCTTTGGAAATCTCACACGCTGATATTCAGGTGGCATGTTTCTGAATATGGAAGCTCTTTGCCTAAAAATTTGAGACTGTGAGCTGAAATGTTTGACCCTTTTTCCCTTGATAAGATAAGTTGCAGTTAAGATCACAATAGAGCTTGCATAACCATTTTAAATGGTTATTTGTGGTGGTCTATAATATGACCTGGAAAAAGCCATTTTATGAAAATGTAGAATTTAAAGCTAGAAAAATATTTTCTTGATGTTGCCTCAGCAAACCAGTGAAAAACCCTTGTGTCACTTATCTAGGAGGGAAAACACTGTCACAGGTCTGTTTAAGGTTGAGAATTTCAAAGTATACTTATATACCAAAAGGTGTAGGTAGCGGGGGGGTATCTTGCTCGAAAGCCAGTCATATTTGTGAGTCAACTAAATGACTTTGATTTATGGATTTTAACACAGGCTACTCTTAAAAAATGGACTGCAGTAGCTTAGTAGTTAAGACGCTGAACTTGACAACTGGAAGGTTGGCAGGTCAGCAGTTCTAGTTCTGAGTGCTACACAACAGAGTGAACTCCTGTCTCTGCCCCAGCTGCTGCCAATTTAGCATTTCGAAAGAAAGAAATTACAAGTAGATAAAGAAGTACTGATTCAGTCGGAAAGTAACAGCATTCTGTGTGCTAGTCTAGTCATGCCTGCCACATGACAACGGAAATGTCTGCAGATGTAGACAGCGCTGGCTCTTTGGCTATAAACGGAGATAAGCACTGAACCCTAGAGTTGGATACGACTGGCTTTTGTATATTGTAGGAACATCCCTATCTCTATTCACAGCCAAAGAGTCAGTCCTGTCTGCGTCTGCAGATGTTTTCATGGTTATATGACAAGCATGATTACACCCCGGAGCGCACAGATCGCTATTACCTTTCCCTCAGAAGCATTACTTATTTCTCTACTTCCAGTTTTTAGCTTTTGAACTGATAGGTTGGCTGGGACAAAGATGGGAGCTCACTCTGCTGTGCAGCACTCGGGTCTCAAACTGCTGACCTGCCGACCTTCCAATCATCAAGTTCAGTATCTTAACCACTAAACCACCGGAGTCCCCCATACCAAAAACATGTTATCATACGGTACCCATTTGTTCTGAAGCTATTTTTTAGAGTAAGCTGCTATTTCTTTTATACAATTAATGATTGTTAATGGTATTTGATATCACCCAGTTGTTATTTACCTACCTAAATGAAAAAAGGAATGACATAAATTGTATGTGAGTGGGGTTGTGTGTGTATACAGATAAAAATAGTACAGGAAAGATTCATTTCTGTCTTTAATATGGTCACAATTTCTTGCTAAAACAATTCTGTTCTAAATCAGTTCTACAGAACTGACATTGGTGTCACTGATTCTGTGACATGTTTCTTGGGCATCAAAAATATTTAAAGACTTGGACAAGGAAATAAAAATGCCAAATTGTAAATAACCCCCAAACATCAAACCCATGAAAAACTGCTTCATGCATGGCTGATTTGCAGTTCTGGGGCCTAAGCTTGCTAACAGAGTGGAGTTCACCGATCGGCCAATCCCATGAGCCATGGAGAGTGGAGAATGCTTTGCATAGCCTAGAGCAGCTAGTGTTAGGTGATCCAAGAGAAGGCATTAGAAGCAAGTTTCTGATGAAGTCTCAATTGATTATCGTTCACCCAGAATTAGGTCTGTACCAGACAAAGAAAAATCTTAAAGAAACATCAGAGTTAAAGTACACAGCATGTTGAAATGCACACTGCCATAGTTTATTCTATCTTTGAAAACACAAAACACTGCTTGCTGAACAAATGTTTTGCACCAATTTCTACTTAAATAAGAGGTTAGATATTGTTTGTAAGAAAAATGAGCCAGCAACACGCAAAAAAGCAGGGGTGATCATTTCTAACCCAACACTTGCTTTTTCTTTTACAGGTAAAGCTAAAGGTCGCCCTTGTTCAAAAGACAGTCATATCTGACTCTAGGCTTCAGTGCTCATCTCTGTTTATAGCCGAAAAGCCAGCATTGTCTGCGTCTGCAGACGTTTCTGTAGACAGGCATGACTAGATGCTGTTTACCTTCCCACCAAAGTGGTACTTATTTATCTACTTGCAATTTCTTGCTTTGAATTGCTAGGTTGGCAGGAGCTGGGACAAAGATGGAAGCTCACTCTGTCGTGCAGGACATGGGTCTCGACTTGCTGACTTTCTGGTCATTAAGTTCAGTGTCTTAATCACTAAGCCACCACAGTCCCTCTTTTCTTTTATACGAATGTGAAAAATAATAAGCATAGCATATTTACAAAAGTTTTCTGTGTGTTTCTTTTTCCAAATTTGTTGTTGTTGTTTAGTCACATAGGTGAGTCCGACCCTTTGCGATGCCATGGACCATCACACACCAGAAAGAAAAGTCTGTCACTGTTTCTACTTCTTCCCCATATATTTTCCAGGGACTGATAGGGCCTGTTGCCATTATCTTGGTTTTCTTGATATTGAGTCTCAAGCCAGCTTTTGCACTCTCTTCTTTCAACCTAAGCAAGCGCTTCTTTAGGTCTTCTTCACTTTCTGCCAATAGGACAGTATCATCTGCATATCTCAAATTGTTGATGTTTCTCCCAGCAATTATAATTCCAACTTGTGATTCATCCAGCTCTTGGTGTGTGTTTCTTTTTCCAAATTACAGGTCCTTAATGGTCCTGATGAATTAAATTTCCTCTTTCCTTCCTTTGGAAAATAATATCCTTTGGTTAGTGGAAGTGCAAAGAAGTAGTGTCATTACAGTTTGATTGAGACACAAGAGAAGATAGCAGTGAATTGCCAGAGAGTTTGGTTGCTTCTGGACCATCTGTTGAAGGACCATAAATCTTGATGCTGGGCTGTGTGTGTGGGTTTTTTTTTTAATTAGGGCAGGTGTAAATCTTCAAAAGATGCTGTGGAGCCCTTGCTTCACAGTGTGTGGGATTTTTATCCCACGAAAACCACCTCCCATTGTGCCCCACCACCCCGTGGAACTGCCGTCAGGTATAACTATGGGGGGCAGACAGGCCGTTAAAAACCCTCCTCCAGATTGGCTACTCGCCCTCCTCTATGCCTCTGGCTGACCTATTCTCAGCTTCTCCACATGTCTAAGTTCCAATATGACCCCAGCTGCATAATTAGATATTGCAACCCAGGTAGTCTCCCTGTTCAGCATCTTACCAATGATGTCTTCCAGAGACAGCTGTCATCGAAAATGCCTCTGTAGAATTTCCCATTCTGTATCAAAACATGGACAGTGAAAAAACACGTACTCCACATCTTCCTGCATGGGCTGGCAGACAGGGCATGAAGCATCATTATCTAGCCTAAATCGGTGCTGGTAGGCTCTGAAGCAGCCATGCCCAGTGAACAGCTGTGCTTTCTTGTTGACCACACGTTAATGTCCAGGATGAGACAATGAGTCCACTGTCCCTTGGTTGATGTATCCCAGATCTGTTGCCATCAAACTGTTCTCTCTGTCCTGGATTCCATGGCAATTGTGCGTCATTCCGTCACCTGATTTTCTCACCTTCGCCGGTAAATCTCTGCCCATTCCTCTGCCATCAGATGGATCGGCATCAGATTGGCAATTAAACACACAGCATCGTACGAGACCGTTTGACATGTCCAAGCCACCTGCAGGGCACTCCTATGGTATATCAAAGTTATTTGTCGCATATACGATGTCTCCACCATGGCTTCCAACCAGATCAGGGCTGCATACAGCAACACAGAACTAACAACGCTCGAGATGAGTCTTCGGTGAGTCTGCCACGGGCCTCCAATATTTGGCATGATCCTTGTCAATGCATTACATACTGCCCTGGCTCTTGCACTCACAATTTGCAAATGCTCATCGAAGCATAGCCTGGCGTCTATCTGGACACCCAGTGACGGCTGCGAGAGTTATTCTGCAGCCTCCAACAGTAAGGGTGATGGTCTCCCTAGCTTTCCTGCTGGTCAGGAGAACTGCCTCAGTCTTTTGATCAGCTAGGTGCAAGCCAGCTAACGAAAGCCACTGACGAAGTCCGGCATCGGTGTTATACATCAAGGTTCGATCTGTGAAATAACTCATGATTATGCATCTGATGTACTCCGGAACCTCTCTCTCTCTCTCTCTCTCTCTCTTTCTGTGTGTCTGAATGTCTGTGTCTGTGTGTGTGATTATTTATTTTTTATTTGTTCTATTTATTTGTTTTGCAAATGTATTAGTGTAAGATTAATAGCCTATCTATTTGAAAATGCAGAACAATATTAGGAAGATACGATATCTTTCTGGGGCTCCCCTAGTCTACTGAAAATGGAACCAAGCAGTGCTGCCTCAGTAATAGCCATATTGGTGGCTGATGAAAATGGGAGACACTTAACTATATTTCCATCTTTGCATCCCATTTAATTATACAGCCACAAGGCTGATGAATCATTTCTCTAGTGCCTCATTTCCCACACACTTCTTTCAAGAGTCTTGAATTTATTTTCCCCTGCCTAATAAAACCACTCCTTGATGCGGTCTCTCCTGTTATGGAAAGTCTACAAAGTGAATAGGGACTAATTGGTGGCAATTGCTGAAAATCAGATGATGAATCAATCTTATCAAGACTTAAATCCCATGTCATACTTCCAGAGTGAAAACCTCAGCTACAGTTGTTGCAGACACCGAAAAGGCTCCTGCCACCATGGAAATAGGCATGGGCTGTCCAAAATCCCTGAAGAAATATGTAATCGCCACTGCCGCTGACATGCGCCACCAATGACTATGAAAACATAAGTCCAGGGAGCCACCATGCCTACGGCCCCTGGCGGGAAGTGTCGGGGACAGGTCTGACCCTGGTTGGAAAATGTTGCAAATGCCTGATGTAGACAACGGGTACATAGAGCCAAGGCTATTTTTGAGGCTCCTCTAGAATCCCTCCAAATTTTCAGGTCTCCACATAATTACATTTTTAAAAGGGAAATTGCCTCTGAATGGGGTACAATTCTCAGTAGAGCCAGCTGCCTCAACAAAAACTTAATTGTTTTTTTTAAAAAAACAGTTCCTCCCCACCCACCCCCCAAAAAGCATTTCCCCCATTCCAGTCATTTCTGGATTCACATTCATGTGTTATTTATATATTTAAAAATTACAAACAAAAGAAATCTCTCTCTCTCTCTCTCTCTCTCTCTCACACACACACACACACACGTATTTGTTGGAGTTTGCCTATTCACCTCCAAAAAGATAATATATCTTGTTCTGGCTTTGTTCCTTTCCCTGTAATACTACATAATTCAACAATTCTCCCCATATATTTCTAAAATAATTTTCTTTCAGTAATCTTTTTTTAAATTTAATTTCTCATGTTAATTTATTGTTAATAAATAAAATATTCCACATAAATAAAATATTCCATGCCTCTTTAAGCCAGTCATCAAGCTCAAATTCAAAATTTACTTTCCGTTTTTTGACTATAATTAATCTTACCACAGTCGCAAATATTGTAATAATTTCTTTCTTTTGCTATTCTAATTGCATATTCTAGGACAGATTTTCAAATAAATAGACAATATTTTATTAACCTCCACAGAACATGTCCCCATATTTTATTCACTTTCTTATATTCCCAGCATAAATGAAAATATATTCCAACTTCTTCTTTTTTTACACCACCAACTTTTTTTGAATATTTTATATCATAATGGATTTAATTTTACTGGAGTCATATGCAGTGGTGGGATTCAATTTTTTTTTACTACCTACTCTGTGGGCGTGGTATGGTGGGCATGGCCAGGGAGAAAGCCCTGCATTGCACCCAAAGTAGGACTACAGTCAAACTTTGCATAAAGAGCACCTCACTTAAAGAGTAACTCGCTTAAAGAATGTTCGCTTCACTTAACAAATAAAACCAAACAAAAACTCGCTTAACAAATAAATTGGGGTTCACAATCCTCCCCACAATTGGTAATTTACAATGGTGTTTCACTTAAAGAGCAAACTCACTTAAAGAACTATCCTGTGGAACTCATTATGCTCTTTAAGCGAGGTACAACTTTATTTTATTTCAAAACTTGGATGGGTGGGCTAGCCAGAATTTCTGCTACCGGTTCTGGTGAACTGGTACAAATTTGCTGAATGTCACCACTGGTCATATGCCATTTTTATATTGTTTTATAACAAACAGTTCTCTTTAATTCTAACAGACATATTCTTCAAAATTTCTTGTTTCCATATCTTAATCCTTTTCTTCAATATTACCCCAATTTATTATTAAGCCTTGTTTTCTCCCTCAGATTTTTCAATATACAGTATTTACATTTTACATACTAATCCATTTGTTGTTTTGTTTATTTGTACTATCCATCTGTACTATCAATTCCTCAAATTTTGTTAATTGTCTACAACTGCCATACTGTTTTACTTGTCTGTTTTCACTTTAGTGTTGTTGTTCAGGAATGTTAATTGTATTTTATGATTGCTTTAAATTGTTTCTAGCTGCCCCACATGATGTTTTGTAATAAATAAACAATATCGGTCATAAGACATGAAAGGTAATTTTAATCTCTTAATAATATTTCACACCCTTCAATTCTGAAAGCAACACACTTTCTCCGACATTGTTTAGAAGTCAAGATCACTTACATTGATTGGGAAGCCGAAATTCTGGAATCTCTTGCATGCTGTGGGAGGAAAACAAAAATGTTGATTGAATATTTGGGTACATGTGCAGGTGTGCAAACATATTACCTTAGGAAGTTTTCTTACACTATGTTTGAGATATCCAGCTGGCTTTTTGCCTTAAAAAGGGATGTTCCTACAATATACAAAAGCCAGTTGTATCCAACTCTAGGGTTCAGTGCTCATCTCCGTTTATAGCCAAAGAGCCAGAGCTGTCTACATCTGCAGATGTTTCCGTTGTCATGTGGAAGGCATGAATAGACTAGCACACAGAATGCTGTTACTTTCCGACTGAATCAGTACCTATTTATCTACTTGCAATTTCTTTCTTTCGAAATGCTAGATTGGCAGCAGCTGGGGCAGAGACGGGAGTTTACTCCATTGTGTAGCACTCAGAGCTAGAACTGCTGACCTGCCAACCTTCAGTTGTCAAGTTCAGCGTCTTAACTACTAAGCTACCGCAGTCTATTTTTTAAGAGTAGCCTGTGTTAAAATCCATAAATCAAAGTCATTTAGTTGACTCACAAATACCTATAACCATGCAAATGCATATCCTCAAAAACAGTTTGTTCTATTATTCATCTCAGCATGTTAACCACTAAGTCACCGCAGTCCCTTCCTACAGTATAGATTAGGTCAAAAAGAAAAAAGCTGAATACCAGGAAAAGAGGAGTTGTCATAATAGCCATAATACATTCTCAGCAGGATAGTTTTATACCAAATGCCAAACAAATGTATTAATACAAAAAGACGTCCAATGGATTATACTGTAATGTTCTGAAAAGAGCAACTCTAATAGATGCACATAACATAATGTTGTGACAAGAGTTAAATATAGCACAGAGTCTCCTGCAAGGATGAAACTGCCCCTTTATTTAGTACAGTTTTCCCCAACATGGAGAGGTGCAAATGGTTTGGATAATTCATACCCTCCCAAACATGGTTAACGATCCTAATGTAGTGGGATTTTAGCAAAATCCTAATGGATATGAAGTGGAAGATGACAGAATGCTGCAAAATCTCTGGACTGAAATAACAATCTCAGAATGCAGTAATCTGCATAATTCTTCATTCAAACCATCACAAGTTCTCAAAACATAGAACGAGATGTAAATAACTAGATACCTGTAGCTAAATGCTGTTTACAACAAAAATCATCAAAGTATATTGTACCATAATGGGATAACTTCAGTTCTACTGCAGTGCAGCCATAACTTTTAATTTCTTCTACAATTTCAAGTGGTAGTAGTCTCACAACATAAGTGAAGAGAAATAACACATGGTTCACATAGAGGCTTGCTCTATGCCTCATGCTTCTGCCGTATGCTAGGTTGGGAACAGTGATCTAATGACAAAGTAGCAGAAACAGAATCTGTTTTGTACTAGAAGAAACTATAAGCTTCTATCTTTCAAGTGTTAGTAGAAACAACTAAAAAGGAAATCATATCAGTTTCTTTTAAGAAATAAGTGCACAAAAAGATTTTTTTTTAAAAAAAATGTAACTATAATAAAACTAACTACTTTAAATAATAATGGAAACAATAATTAGTTAGTAATAACTAATTCTAAAAAATAACTTAAAGGTAGCTTTTTAAAATTAACCTTCACATTCTGCAAACAGCTGTTTTTAAGTAACATAGAAAATGCCCTGGAGTTAAACATTCTAAGAAGACATTCTGGATCTGTCAAAAAATGAAATGGCAAAGACAGTAGTTTATTGTCTAATGAGGCAGACTGAGGTCTAGGATGCGAAAAATAGTCACTTTACAGTCACTAAAGGCTTTTTAAATAAAAAAATCTGAATTTTAATAAAAACAGAGAGAATGAGGTACAGTACTCGTTTCTGTATTTAAAATCCTTGCCACAGAAGTATTTTAATAAATAAATATTCTGCCTTTCTAGTTTGGAACACTTTGTCCCTAACATGCTTTTGATTGCCTAGGATTACTGTAAATACATAAATTACTTGTGTGTTTATTTGTCCATGTGTGAAAAAAAGCACAATCTATGTGAGAGATTTACTCTAATTTTCCTCAGAACCAGTCAGAAAAGGGAAATAAGGTGCACAACCTTTCTTTTCTTTGTTTATTAAAGAGTTCTGTGGATAATCCTAAATGAACTAAAGTGTATGCTTGAGGTATATCCTGCTTTAAACAATTTTGGTAAAGCTGGTCTAGATTCAGAACACAGTGTTCTTGTGTGACTCCAAGGCATACTTTGACGGGTGGAGGGGAGAGACACTGAAAATATTTATTTGTTGCTGTTCTACTAAAAGCCCCTTGGATTCCTGTGGCTGCAAGGAGTCTAATTGCACATAACAAATGTGCAGCCAAAATAAGAGATCCTTGGATACACCATTGAGAAATTAAATAAAAGGAAGAAGGGAATTAGCCCTCCTCACATGATGGCTAAGTAATTCCTTTTATTCACAGCTTGCACTATATGCACAGACACATTTTGTGTACAGATAAAGCAGAAACACATATTTTTAAAGCATTCTTTTCTCCTTTCAGAATTTTATTGGAGTTATTTATCTATGCTGGTTTCATTAACACTGAAGGGGTGTGAACATACACACACGCAGGTATCTATGCAACAAGGAAAGCACACAAAAGCATTGTAAAGCACAAAAGACTTTAAAAAACTATTTTATTTTAGTAAAAAGGAAAACAAGACCAACTGGTCCTTTCTCTTTGAAGACCCAAAAGCTCTTCTTGCAGAAAAATAAGCTAACTGTCAAAACTGCACTGAAATGTGGAACAAATAAATCTGGCAAGCTGGCTTGAGACCAACCACTGTTTCCACATCTCAGTTCCAGAAAATTGTGCACCTGAGATATGAATGTAAGTGGCCAACAAAACCTATAGATAAGTACAACATAATCCCAATGGTTAAATAAATCCTTACTTTAAATATTATTTTATCTAGAGTTACATTTTAAAAAACCAATCTGTGGATTTCTGTACTGGTTGTCTTGCCTCTGTGTGATATCATCTCAACTCTTAGAATGAAGTTCCTCTGGTGGCTCAGTGGTTAAGAAGCTGAGCTTAGAGACTGGAAGGTTGGGTTTTGATACCCAAGGGTTTCAATTGAGGACATGAATGGAGCCTAATTCGGGTGTCCCCTGAGTGGAGTTTCTCCAGAAAAAGTCTTTCCAACCCAGAGTAATCTCTGACACGAAATTAACTCTTATAATTATTTCCTCTTTTGAAATTACAAGGCAGTAAGTGCATGCCTAAACACATTAAGCAGTGTTCTCTATGGAAATCATATTACTGTTTTCTGAAATTGAACGATCTGCCCAGGCTGACATTTCTTTCGATTGCTGACTCCAATTGATAGCTGCAGCTGCAACTGCTCAAAGAATGGGATTAACACACCATTTGACTCACTATTCAGTAATTGAGTCAATAGGTCTACTCTAGATGGGACTCCCAATTGGATTTAGACTTATTTGTTGATTTTAATTTTTTAAATCCCTAAACAGCTTAGGGCTAGCTATTTAAGGGACAGCCTGTCTCATTATCAGCCTATCCAGTTCTTACTTAAGGTCATTTTTAGGATACCACCACAAGAAGAGGCCTGTAAATAAGTACTTGTAAACAAATATTGTATGGTTAACTGTGTGGCTTGTAAAATTAAAGATTGCATTTCTGTCAAATTTATGTTTATTTCCCCAGGCCTTTTTGATTTTCAGAAAAGATGCATCTTTTTAACTTGCTCCTTTAAATTGTTCCCAAAAGGATTGCTGTTTTGACATTTTTGCATTTTAGGAACTATGAAGCAATATGCTAAATAAAACTTGTTAGTCTTGAAAGAATACAATGTAGCACTTCTGGATAGAAAGGATTAGCTGGTTTCATCCCATTTATGAGTAGAAAGAATGCCACATAAAATAACCCAACATGACTCATAAAATAACTGGAGTAGCATTTGTCGACCTTACAGCAGCATATGAATACTGTTCACCATTTCTTGCTGCTCACAAAACTCTACCTCCTTACTAAACAGCATGGACTACTAATAAAACGGAACACCGTCCTACTTCAAAGCTGAAGATTAATTGCTGGGAGAGATATCAAAGGAAAAGTATTCCACAAACTAGTATTAAAATAAGACCTAAAGTAAATGACACTGAAATCATTCAATCTGGATTTTCAAATGCACTAAACAATGAATCTTAAACTAAAGAAACAGTGCAGTGGCTCAAGTCGCTAAGATGATGACTGGGAAGTGGAAGGTCAGCAGTTCGATTCCCAAGTACTGCAGGATGGAATGAGCTCTCATCTTTGTCTCAGCTCCTGCCAACCTAGCAGTTCGAAAGCAAGAAATTGCAAGTACCGGTAGATAAATAGGGAGCACTTCGGTGGGAAGATAACAGTGTTCCATGTGCTCCGGTGTCCAGTCATGCCTGCCACATGACCATGGAAACGTCTACAGAAGCAGACATCGCTGGCTCTTCAGCTTTGAAACTGAGATGAGCATTGACCCCTAGAGTCGGATATGACTGGTTTTCAAGCAAGGGAAACCTTTACTAAAGAAACAAAAAAATGCCTTAAAAGATGCTGAAATATGTTATGCACTTAAGCCAAAATCCTGTTGATAATTTATGCTTGTATAAGGCAGATCTCCATCATTAATCAGGTGGTATTTGTGTTCCTGAGTGCAGCATCCTGGCAATTGGTCATTAAGACATATGGAATTTCCCTCACACAAGAATAAAGCAACAATAGGATTCTGATTGCAATTTTTAAAACATTATTTTAAATAATAGATAGGTTTTAATCTGATTTATTTGACAGCAACTTTTTTGGATTAACATTGTGGAAGTGAGTGAAACTGACCACTATTTATTGAAGAATAAATACTAAAGGCCTCTTAATACAAACCATCTGAAATAAAATCTGAAATTGAGCAGAAGAGCAATCACACAACATACACACGCACACACACAAACAAACAAACAGCAGTGCAAAAGAGGATACAGAATAGCAAAACAATGGAACTCAATGAGAATTTCCCAATGACATTTAAAATAAAATTTTAAAAATCTTCTAAATAACTGTAGAAAGACAGCAAGCGCGTAAGAAGAAAATCTTGGATAGTCAGCAGTTAGGGTAGTTATAAAAAAGAAAAAATGCAATGTTTCTGGCAGAGATTGGTTTAGTCTCCGTATAAAATGGAATTTGGAATGTGTCCTAAGAAGATCAAAGTGGCAATTAGGTCTATCCAGTCTCACAATGTCATCTGAAGTCCCAGTGAATTGCTGTGCTTCCCTAGGTCTCTAGATGAAGAGACCAATCTCATGATAAGCAGTATGGGAGGGAAAGTATGTATGATTTTTATGTGTGAGATGTCTTTTAAGCTCTGCCCCTCATCTGCACACATTCTCAGATGGCAATAGGGATCACTAACTAAACGTGAAGGTACATGTGTTGTAAAAATCAATACTAGGTATGGAATTCTGGTTGTTTTGAACCATCAATTCCATTATGGATTCTAGTTGTTCCACCTTATAGTCTTTCACCCTACCAACAACTAAATGTGGTTCACCTGAGAAAAGGCCTAGCTGGAAAGTCTTCATGCTGTAACATGGATCTACCTTAGTTCTAACTTCCTATGCAGAAAGAAAACCCCCAGCTAGTAATGAGGCAGCTTCCTTTCTGCACAGGATGTTAAGTCTATGCTACAGCATGGGCATAGAGCTGAGCGGCCTCCTGAGGATGCTGAAGGATAGGGTGCCTGGCATGCAGTGGTCCATGGGGTAGCAAAGGGTCGGACTTGACTATGCAACTCAACAATAACAAAACAGCATGAAGCATTCACAGAGATGCCTTTCCTTCAGGCAACCCAAATGTATGTTTTCTGTATGTGAAGAAAAATCATAGACGAACCTGCCATTCTAGAAAGTGAGCTAAAAGCTTAACAACGACAACAACAACAATCTAGTAATTTCTCTTAATTGATGTAATCATGATCTCAAATTAACTATTTGCTCCATGAACATTTCAAACAGCTTTTTTTGGAACATTTTGTCCTTTTCTTTAGCAAAATACAAAATAAAAATCTCCATCCAATTCTTGCCTTAGAGGATTTAAGTACAGTACTGTTCTTAAACTAGGTTTTGTCTTGAGTAGCTACCGTGAATTTGTATGGGGTTTGTGGATGCAGTGGCAGTTCTACCTTGAAGGTTTGGTGGGTTTTTATGGATTTTTGGAACTTCTTGAAACACAACTCAGTTGGGATAAACTGAGGGTGTTGGAAGGCATTAGGTTCTCTAGCCTTTGCTACATTAAACTCCATCCATCACGGATTATCTGGACCCTTTTCAGTCAGGATTCAGGCCCGGATATGGTACGGAAACTGCACTGGTCGCTTTGGTGGATGATCTCTGGAGAGAGCGGGATGGAGGCCATCCGACCATCCTTGCTCTTCTCGATCTCTCAGCGGCCTTCGATACCGTGGATCACAACATTCTCTTGGGAAGGCTCCAAGGATTGGGGATCCAGGGCACTGTGTTGGCCTGGTTTTCCTCATTTCTGAGGGGCAGGACCCAGACGGTATGTCTGGAGAATGAGAGGTCCAGCCCTAGGCTCCTCCAATATGGGGTGCCTCAGGGCTCGGTACTCTCACCTCTCCTGTTTAACATCTATATGAAGCCGCTGGGTGAGATCATCCGTTCCCACGGGGTAAGGTACCATCAATATGCTGATGATACCCAACTGTACATCTCAGCCCGTGGGGACCCAAGCGGTGCAGTAGAAGTCCTCTCCAGGTGCCTGGAGGCTGTCAGGGTCTGGATGGGGGAAAACGGGCTTCAGCTGAATCCCGGCAAGACTGAGTGGCTATGGGTGAGGGGCCCTGTGTTATCCCGGGAGCTTCCAGCTTTGGTTCTGGATGGGGCAGTTTTGCCCCAGACAGATCCGGTGCGTAATCTGGGGGTCCTCCTGGACTCACGACTACTGTTCGAAGAACAGGTGGCAGGCGTGGCCAGGAGGGTTTTTGCACAACTTCGTGTAATATACCAGTTACGCCCACTCCTGGATCGGGACTCCTTGCTCAGGGTCACACATGCCCTGGTCACCTCCAGACTTGATTATTGTAATGCGCTCTACATGGGGCTGCCCTTGGTGACCATTCGGAAACTCCAGCTGGCCCAGAATGCGGCTGCTCGGGTAGTGATGGGGTGCGGGCGTTACGCTCGTGCCTCACCACTGCTTCGGCAGCTGCACTGGTTGTCAGTATGTCTCCGGGTGCAATTCAAGGTGCTGGTCATTACCTTTAAAGCCCTATATGGTAGTGGGCCAGGATACCTCAGAGACCGCGTCACCCCAAGAACGTCTGTCCGTCCCACCAGGGCGGATCGGAGAGGCTCCCTTGCAATTCCATCAGCTAGAGAGGGGCTCACCTCTCTAGCACCAGAAGGAGGGCCTTCTCCATGACTGCCCCAGCCCTGTGGAACCTCCTGCCTATCGATCTACGTCAACAAACAGAGCTCCTGCCCTTCCGGAAAGATCTTAAAACCTGGCTGGCAGGACAAGTTTGGGGATCCGGAAATACCGGATCTCATGTTGGGTGGCTTATCAGATGAGACAGCCACCCGTTGTTCTTACCTTCCTACCCTGGTTCTGTTTTTTAATAATTGCATAATTTTATAACTTGGAAATGTTTTATTTCTTTTAGCTTAACTTTTAATTATTGTATTAATTTATATTTTAACTGTGAATAGGCTATCGTATATTGATTTGTGGTTTTATATTGAGTTGTGGTTTAGCTATGTATTTTTAAATTGTGTATGTAAGCCGCCCAGAGTTGGGTTTTTTACCCGATCGGGCGGGATAATAAGTCGAAGGAAATAAATAAATAAATAAATAAATAAAATGTAGGGGATATTCCCTGAGGAAATCCATGTAACATGGAGCTTTAAATGAATGGAGAGCCAGTGCAGGTGCTACCAAGTAAGAGAGAGCTGGAAGCAATATGAGCTCACACAGGGGCTCAAGTGGCTAAGATGCTGACTGGAAGGTGGGAGATCAGCAGTTCAATTCCCAAGTACTGCAGGATGGAATGAGCTCCCGTCTTTGTCCCAGCTCCTGCCAACCTAGCAGTTCAAAAGCAAGAAATTGCAAGTAGATAAATAGGGACCACTTTGGTGGGAAGGTAAACACCTGGAGTGCCTGCCACATGATCATGGCAATGTCTGCAGAAGCAGACAGTGCTGGCTCTTTGGTTTTGAAACAGAGATGAGCACTGAACCCTAGAGTCAGATAAAACTGCCTTTTGAGCAAGGGAAACCTTTAGGAAGTGGGGTGTCACACAGGTATAAGATGTTACCTGAGAAATACAACAAATGGATGGCCCTCAGGAATGAATTCTCAGTTCTTTTATCCAGATCTACAGTACATTTCTAAGATTCCTTCACAAATTTGGACAAATATCTACATGAACATTTAACTAACCTGAACAGGTTAAACCAAACATTCCCACAATAGATTGATGACTAACAGCAAGCAACTATCCTAATAAACACATTTTGGAAATATATCTCATAGAATTAGCTCTTGAATACCAATTATCTCAGGAAGAAGAGCTTAAAAAAAATCAATCCCTCTGTTAAAAAGCCAACATGAATCAGAACTAATTACCTCCACCCACTTAATCAAACCATCTGATCTTTCATTTTCATGGCTAGTTCAATTTATTGTCGATTTAAGGAAAACTGTGCAGCGATATGCCCACAGATATAAGTACAATTAATTCAGTGCTTATTCTAAGATTGGTGAGATAAAATGAGTGTGGTTGTTAACATATGACAGCAAGACCATGCATTCTTATCTGAGCTAATTTGCCTATTAGCATAATATACATTTAAAAACAGAAATGGAAATGCCAGATCAGATAACATTTGGCACAATTTGCCAGCATCTGGTGAGAAGAAATAAAAGCAGGATGAGAATGAATGTTCTGAGGAAAAGCATTTCAACCTGTAGCGCCTGTGCGACATCTCCTTCATTATAACTGAACAAACATACCAAGTTTGTCCAAGTCTAATGTGGTGATTGTGCACATTACAGGATACCTTCATTTTTCTCTAACTCTAAATTGAAAGCTGACAAATGGGCAGCATCTCATACCTTGAGATTTCAGGGCCTAAACTTCAGTTCAGGAGGTGAGGCCCTCTGAAGTCACAGGTATGGGGCCTAGTGATATCTCAGGAGTGGTATAGAGCAGTGTTTCCTAACCTTTGGTTTTTGGACTTCAATTCCCAGAAGCCTAAGTCAATTCCCCAAAGCACTGATCAGCCAATGATTAGGATTCTGGGAATTTAAGCCCGCCAGTGTTCTGCAGAACATAATTTGGGAAATGCTGGTACAGTAATACCTTGGATAACAACTGCATCAGATAACGCTAAAATCGCATAATGATGCAAAAAAAATTTTTAAAAAATGTGCATCAAATAGTGATCTCTTAGCATTATCCGATGCAATCATTCGTAGCAGCAGGATGGCTGGAAAGCTGAACGGGGGCTCCCTGTTCGGCTTTCCGGCCATCCAGCAGCTGCGTAGGCAGGGGAGGGGTGGCTGGAAAACTGACGGGGGGCTTCCCCGTCAGCTTACTCAGCCACCCCGCAGCTGTGGAGGCAGGGGTGGGGTAGCTGAGGAAGCTGACAGGGAGTGCCCTTTGGTTCCCCAGCCACCCCACCCTGCCTCCACAGCTGTGGGGCACCTGGGGAACCCAACCTCCCCAGACCCAGCAGGGGTGCCAGAGAGCCCAAAATGGGTGGGGAAAAAACTTTCATTTTTTTCACCCATTTCAGTCTCTTCGGCACCCCCTGCGAGCTCCAGGGAGGTTGGGGGATGCGATCTGCACTGTTCCCGATGTTTCCCGACCTCCCTGGCCCCTGCAGTAAGTCAAAACGCCGGGATTCAAATCCCGGTGTTTTGGCTTACTGTAGAAGCCGGGGAGGTCAGGGAACTTTAGAAACAGCACGGATCGGGTCCCCTGACCTCCCCGGATGTGGCAGGAGCAGCAGGGAGCCCAAAATGGACGAAAAAACATCCCATGTTTTTTCCCGCCCTTTTCCAGCTTTCTGGCACCCTGCCACGTCTGGGGAGGTCAGGGGACCCGATCGGTGCTGTTCCCGACCTCCTCAGGCACTGCGATCATAGCATGCGATCAGTACTTGGGTTGGGGGGTTGAACAGACACACACCCATTTCAACCCCCAATCCAAGCAGCCGATCCCACACTGTGATCTGCCTGCCTCTTTGGAAAGGGCAGTGGGGATTCCATGAGTGGAATCCCCACTGCCCTTTCCAAAGAGGCAGGTGGATCACTTACCTGTTCCCTTTCCTCTTTGGAAAGAGAACAGGGCTTTTTTAAACGTTGTGCAATCAATGCATCCCACAACATTAAAAACCAGATAACGACAAGACTTGTGGAACCAAGTCTCATCATTATCCGAGGTACTAGTGTATAGACAATGGCAGGTGGGTAGAACTTGCCTGGTCCAAATGGTCATTAAATTGGAGAAAGGGGGATTCCATGTAAAACGGTTCCCAAACTAGGTAAAATCTGGCTAACCCTATCATATAGCAACTCAGAGCAACGTGTAAGGAGAAAACTTCAATTCTGGGAGACAGATGTACAGGCAATAAATCATGCCCAAGAGTGCACAAGAGCTGGAGTGCTTGCCAACATTCCAGTTCGGCCTTTCATCCTACTTGACCTTATCTACAGCATGAGGAAACCTCTCAGGCCCTATACTACTGGTGGGGCTGAATGCCAACACACAAAGAGGTGCCCCCCCCCCGGCCTGTACTGCTGCTGCCACCACCACCAAACTTGTGCAGCAAAACAGCTCCACAACAACTCACTCCCTGTCTTGTTTGACATATTGGAACCAAATGCATGCAACCTATGGTGCTAGCCAGGAGAGGTTAGAGTTTGGTGCTCAGACTGTAAAAACATTGCATGCTCTTCCATCACTGCTCACTCTAGTGTATCTTCACCAGTAAATCTGGGCGGACAAAGCAACCACCTGAGACTTAAACCAGTATCATGAAGCCTGGCAGCCTTACCTTTAAACGGAGACACCCAAAAAACATCTCCAGAGAGTTTCCCAACCCTCTTGAGCTGGATTTTCAGGTGCTCATGAGTCTGCAATAAGAAAGGAGACAGAGAGAGAGAGAGAATTTCAGAATGTAAGAACATTAAGAATTTCTGATCAGCTGTGGCTTACTCCATTTATTTCATCTTTCCCTTCTTCATTAATCACTTTCTTGAAATAAACCATGATGATCATAAACCATAGTTTGCCAGTTCCATTTACTATGACTAATTTAAAAGGAAGGTAGCAGCTCTCAAAGTCCTTTCAGGCATAACAGAGGGTAAGGGAGGCAAAGAGAATGTATAAGCTTATATCTCACTGTGCCTTGTGCTTGTCACATTCAGCCATGATTTATTGAAGCAGTTTATATCCACTGAGCATCTTCCAGCTTTTGTAGACCATCACTGCCCTGCTTATTGGGGATGATGGGACACCAAGTTATGGAACTGTGAGTTACTGTTATGTCTGCACTTTCACATTCAATAATTTAGTTACATAACAAGTTTGTCTAGTCCAGGGATTCTCAACCTGTGGCCCATGGACCAGATGCAACCCGTGGCACCATTTCATGTGGCCCACTACTACCACCTCCACCACACCAGGAAGTGCCATGTGGTAGAGGAAGGGCCAAATGGCCATCGGCCCCTGAAGCTGTCTGAGGGAGCATGACCTGGCCCCTGGCTTTGAAAGGTTGAGAACTCCTGATCTGGTCTGTTAGAATTATGGATAGGCTAAAGCACCAAATCTAACTAGCACTTTATTTTACCTGCCAACTTTTTGTGCTAGGATATTAAAGTAACTATTTCTGAAATTTCACATTTCAGGTGTTATTGTATGCTTGCATCCAACTCATGGTGTTGCTATTAAAGTTTTCAAGTCAAGTGAGATATGTAATGAGTGGATTTACCATTAGTATCAAACCCCCCCCCCCGGTCCCCAGTGAGTTTCCTTGACTGAGCAAGGACTTGAATCCAAGACTTCTTCGTCCATCACTCTATCCACTCTATACTATGCTGGCTTTCAGATGTTAGAAGCTGTAAAAGTGCAGGAGAGCAGCAATGCAAGCAAAGTTGGGCAGAAAACTTGCATGGAGAAAATGTCATTAAAAAGTAAAAATGATAAAGGCAAGATGATGGAGGGAGGGGCTAGATACAGTTCTGCCCATCCTGACAGGTCCGGGGCTCTTCTTGCCTCTTACTTCCAAAAAGATTTACTAGGACCCTTGGTCAATTGTATTACAACCAATTATAGCCTTACAGTATTTGTGATGTTTATTGTTTCAACCACCATGGTCATATCAACTCTGACTACAACTGAAAACAATATTTGTTTGTTTGTTTAATCCCATTTGTATCACTGCCCTCTTGCCTAAACGACTCTTTGTGGCTTACACATATAGAAACACCACAAATATAAACTCTACAAAACAATGAGATAAAAAACATTAAAATATTAAGTTATTTAAAATGCCCTCCCCAAACAACCACATCATAAAATTTCTAAGACTGAAAGCTGGAAGCCTGGGTGGGATTCATATAAGCCAGCCTGGAGTGGCTATCTTCCCAGCCGCCCCACACACCCGCTGCACCAGCCAGGTCTTAAGGTTTTTTCTAAAGGGTAAAAGCTCTGCCTGGAGACGAAGCTCAGTCTTCAGTAGGTTCCGCAGGGCCAGAGCAGACACAGAGAAGGCCCAACTCAAGCACACACAGACGATTAAAATGCTCTCTAGTTCTTTGTTGTTGACGATGATGATGATGACAACGGTGACAATTATTTGTTACCATTTCCGGGCCACCTAGTCAACAGGCTGCCATCCCCACTGCACCTTCACACCGCCCACCTTAACCCAGACAGGAGTTTCTAAGTAGAAGATATTAATTTATAGTGACCATTTCCAGGCTTTCCTATGTGGGGCATCCTGGGACTGTTCAGCTTCCCCAAGGCTTCACAGGCTGGTTGCTCTCCTAAGAAAGTGGTGGTGAACCTATGGCACACATGCCAGAGGGGTACTCAGAGCCCTCTCTGTGGGCATGCTCATCATCACCCCAATACAGAGTTTGTCCCACCCCTCTGGCCAGCAGCCCAATGGGATTACTTACTCTCTCTCCACAGGACGGAGTTCACCCTATCCCTCTGCCCAGCAGTCCAATGGGAGCGCTTACTCTCTCTGCTGTCTGGGATAAGTCTGAAGGTGCAGCAAGGATGGCACACTGTTGTCTCTGTGGCAAAAGTGAGTTTGGGCACTTGGTCTCTAAAAGGTTTGCCATCACTACCCTAGGAGGCATGGTAGAGAACTGAACCCCCAACCTCTCAGCTATCCAGCCAGCCAGTCTTATATAAATGACAAACGCCCTGTCTGCCTCTCATGTGCATGTGCTTTCTCTTCAACATATAAACATGTTCAAAGGGCTCACCTATGAAAAAAATAAGCTATCACTGACCAGAGGAATATCTGGTAATATTTGGTAACTAAGATACGGTAATTACTTTTAGTGCAGTAAATGTGCAACACAATATGTTACTGCTGAATATTTGCCAAGTTTGTAGAGATGATTCTTGGCCTTGGTTCCAGTACTTTGAGTAAGCTTATGCTTACATGTCTCATATTTTTTTAAAAATCAATTTATTTACCAGGAACTGGAAATACAGTACCAGTTTGAGGAGAGAGAAATTACAAAAAGAGTGGTAGGCAGGGAGGGATATATATCTTCTTTAAAGTTGCAATATTATAAACATGTATTTAGAAACACAGACTTTTTAAAAAATATACTGATTTAGGCCAGACGTTTGTTACCCTGTTCTGTTAATGTTCTGTTCTGTTCATGGGACTGCACTGACTCAAATGGCCAGAGGTTGAAAATGCAGCAGCCGTGGAGGGCAGACGGCGAGGAAGGACTGCACTGCCATCCTGCGAGACCTCCAGCAGCAACAGCAGCAGCAGCTCTCCGCTTCCAGCTGTGGCTGGGTCCGTGTTGGGTGTGGCTGGCCCGGTGTCGGTCTGAGCTGTGGTGGAGTGGGGAGCGACGGAATGGGTAGCTCGACCACACAGAGACTGGTGGCAGGGGCCCTGGTATGGTAGAGTTTCTTGTCCCTTATGCTGGCTGGTGCCATGGACTTGGCCATTGGGGTGGGGGGGAGCTGGCCTTGGACTCTGTTTTGACTTATGTGATGTTTTGATACCGTGGTTTATTCCTATTATTGTATGCTAATTGTATTTGTTTTATTGTATTGTGATATACAGTATGTATAATGTATTATATTTGGTATTGTTATGAGCCGCCCTGAGTCGCGTTGTCAAGTAGGCGGCATACAAGTCCAAATGCTGCTGCTGCTGCTGCTGCTGCTGCTGCTGCTACCTGTGTTTTTCCAGCTTGCCCCAACTCTACAGGAGCAGTAGGTAGCCAATGCTTAGATAAAACCAGTTGATTCAATGCATACATTCTAAGCGAGAGTAACAACTGGATATTTACTGTGGCTGTTTTTTAAATAGTACTCTACCAAAAATTTCTCCCATAAGAATTTCAACCACTCACAATCAATAGGACACGAATAAAATGTCCTTCTAAAAGAATGTCAAAGTACTGTGCAATGAATTCTGGATAAATTCTCATGAGTAAGGTTCAGATTCTTCAGGTCTGAAGAAGTGAACTTGTTCCACGAAAGCTAACATTAAAAATATAGCCATTAGCCTTTAAAGTGCTGCAGTGTTTTTCTTTTTGTTTTCTTGTTTTTGTTTTCTGATATGCCTGAACCACAGACTAACATGGCTACTATCCCAAGAAGTTCAGATTCTTGTGATTAAATTAAAATGTGGCTGAACTTGGGTGTTTCCACATGTTTTCTCTTTCACTGTAGATTCACTCTATGGAAGACATCAACACATAACAGACAGCAACACACACACACACCAACACACACATTTTATTTTAAGCTTAAGGGAAGATCTCAGAAATGGTTCCTCGACAGCTTTATTTTAAAGATGAGAAAATCTAGTAAGCCAAGAAAAGTGCAGAGGAATAACAAATTGTGTAACAATAAAAAAAACTAATGCACCTTCCTCAGCCAATATTATGATAAACTCAAAAATCTAACAAAGTTTTTCTAAAGGACCCTGAGAAAGAAGAAAACAGAAATATCTTTAAGAAGGGAATAAAACTTTTGGGGAACTGGAAAACATATTATGGCACAACTCACATTGTCCATGAAGTTAAAAAAAATGATATCTACTGTATTCTTCCTAATGATTTATGTTACCATTTGATATACGGGGGGGGGGGGTTGACAGGAACCTTCCCCCTTTAAAACACACATGCACATGCACGCACGCACACACACACACACTCACGCGCACACGAGCAGCAGCTGACAACAATCTGTTTTT
This sequence comes from Furcifer pardalis, assembly GCA_030440675.1. Taxonomy (NCBI): domain Eukaryota; kingdom Metazoa; phylum Chordata; class Lepidosauria; order Squamata; family Chamaeleonidae; genus Furcifer; species Furcifer pardalis. Next base: position 70,224,514 of record CP126897.1, on the reverse strand, counting down.
GCACCCACTTGTTATCTGTTTACAAGCATCTGACATATTGGTTTTTATTTTTCATTTTATTGGGGAGGGCTGACTACCTGCCCTCAACATCCCTATGCCCTAAGGACATTGTTGAGGGAAAAAAGTGCCAACATTCTCACTGTTGTAGCCATTGGCAAAGCCATGGGGGGGGATGCAACAACCACAAAATAACATTTTTTCTGGAAAATTGTCTTGGTACTTCTGCTAATTGTGAGGTTCTGGTAATCTTAAAATTATAGAAATAGTTGGTGCCTTTTTCCTTCTCTTGCACTAATAGAGTAGAACTGCACTCCGGTTTCTCCTGCTACAAGGGGGGGGGGGATTTCCAAAGGTCATTTATGCATGACTGTAGTTTTGATAGCTAAAATAAACCCAAGATCTAATTTTAACAAAATAACTGATGTAATGAGTCCAGCGATTCCTAACATCCAAGATGATATCCATTATTATTAGTCTCCTCCTCCTCCTCCATCTTTAGGCCAGATGTGAAACTGCCAAAATGAAGGCACCTCTTGGTAACTTCATTCTGCAGTTTCTTTTGCCTGAACTAGTGTGAGAAAGATTAGCCGACAACATAAGGTTGCCATTAGCCAACAACACAAGGTTGCCATTACCAAAGTACAACCAATTGTGGTTTAAAATTACCACCATCCTTGAGGAGGCTCAAAGTAACATTTAAGTTAAAATGATTAACATTCACAGCACAACCTTTATGAACATATATTAGACTGAGAACTACAAGAGAGAACTACAAATCATCGTATCACTGGATTTTCATATATTTGTTTGATAAGGGTGTATGGCAGCAGTTCTCAACCTTTTTGAGCTGGGGGCCAGGTCACGCTCCCTTAGACAGCTTTTGGGGATCAGACAGCCATTTTGCCCTTTTTCCACCACATGGCACTTCCTGGTGTGGTGGAGGCATTGGGGGCCCACATGAAATGGTGCCATGGGCTGCATCCGGCCCACAGGCCACAACTTGAGAATCCCTTCTGTATTGGGTAACAATGGGGATAACAATGGACTATGTTAATTATCTGCAAAAACAACAACTGATTAGCACCAGGTTAACAAGACACCAAGAGAAGGTCTGAAATGTGCCCTGCTCATCTACCAGCAAAATTATAGAATAATAAAGCTGAGAATTAATCAAAAGCAAAAAAAAATTAAATCAGTTGCCATCAATTAACAGCTTCTAAAAGGGAGACCATAAAAAAGGACATACATGTGGACTAAAAACTAACCAGAATTGCCAGAAAGCTGGATATGGTAATTCCACCCACGAAAATATGTGTTCATCACATGGCATATATTCTGCTACTCTTAATAGCAGCAAAAATTATAAAGACAACAATCCAAATAAACATACTTTTCTTGGATTTGGTGAGTGGGTAGGAAAACCTGAGTCAGGCTCTTAAGAATACTTTTAACTTAGAGACAATTTATTAATGTTCTAGTTATTTACAATTGACTTTTTATTGCAATTCTGGAGGCATTTTTGAATGGAATCCCCCCTCCCCCAGCTTTTGTGACATGAGCTTATAAACTCTAATAATTACTTCTGGAAAAGGTAATAGATAGAAAATAACATCTAATTTAATGGGTACAACTAATTACTTCTGAAAATATAACTATGATACAAACTACACTTTTTGCAGTCTAATGTGTAATGAGAATGAATTAACTAGCTCTTGGCTACAAGAGAAAAACGAACAAAAATCCTCCTCAATGCTTCCTTCTGTCTCTTCTCACTTCTGGGAAGAACTTTCCCATTTACCTTTATTATTATTTTTAAGTGATGCAGCATATTTGCATAATATACTTAAAAAAAACATTTCTGTGTCCCTTCCATGTAGCCAAGGAATTGTTCAATCTGCCAATATCCCTGAATTGTTCGTATCTTATGCCACTTCAAAATTTTGGCAGCTGGCTTGCTTTTGGTTCCAGCAATTGCACACGCTAGAAGCAAACTAAAACAGGGCAATCTTCCTGAAGCAAAGGACCTACAAGCCCCTGACAGAAAGCCAGAAAGATGCAGGTAGGATCACTCTAGGGTAGAGGTGCCCAAACTATGGCCCGTAGGCTGGATCTGGCCCCCGATGCCAATTCATCCAGACCGTGCCAGATGAATGGGCATATTTTACTTCCACTTCTGGGAGCAACAAGAGTGGTGTGGGCTAGATGAATTGGCGTCAGGGGCTGGATCTGGCCTATGGGCCATAGTTTGGTCGCTCCTGGTTTAAGCAGAGAAAATAGCAGCCTAAAAATCTATCTCATCCTGTTGCAAAACATATCTGCTACAAAACAGATTGCAAGGGAGGAACCATGTGACTGACCCACTGAACCACATGACTGGCCCATTGAACCATATGACTGGCCCACGGCCTAAAAAGTTTGGGCACCCCAACTCTGGGGGGCAGGCTGGTTTGCCCTAGCAAAGATGTTGTCTGATTTCTGGCTTGAGGAGTGAACCAGCCCATCCCTGCAGTGGTACAAGCAACAGTCTAAATGTCCAGCATAAGGGCATCCGTGGGCCTTCTGTGTCTTGCTGAACTACAGTAACTATCACCCATGGCCATTATTAGCAAGGGCTAATGGAAAATCTAGTGCAGTGAGATGAGCAGAAACTCCTATCTTGCAGCAGACAATGAATCAAAAGGAACTTCTCTTTTAGAGCTGAGAAAATTTAAGCAACAAAGAAAAATATAGAGTGGAGGAGAAAGTAAAAATTACTCTTTCTCACTCTCTCTCTCACACACAGACAGATCGAGAGAGAGATCATGTCTTCTTTCATAATGTTATTGCTGAAATTTTAAATCATTATATCCTTAATACAAAACCCAAGTAACTTTACTTTCTTGTTATGGAAATAATTCCCCTTTTTGCAGGGTGAATGTGAATTTCCATTTACCATACTTTGTCCATTAGACATTTCTTCTTGACTACTAAGTCTATTTATATCCATAGCAACCAGCAGGTTAGGCAAATGTTAAGCTCACCTTGACTAGTTATCCTATATTTACAAGTTTCACATGAAAATGTACTTAGATACCAACTGCCTGTTACCTGACAACAGTATTCCTTGTAGTTTAATGTTATCAGCCAAGAAGTCATTTTAAAAATCATACCACATACCGTCGTTTTTTCATTATTGAATTTGATGTGAACCTGGGCAGCTGGTATTCAACAGCTTATCTACCACCTGTTCAAGCAAATGCTTCCCCTTGAGGTATCCAAACTAGTATCAAATAGTCTATATTTTAGTGCACGCGTTTTGACATTTAAGGTTTTCTTGGTTTTCAAGCCTTTCATTTATATATATATATTTTAAAAAAAATGTTTCCCCTGCTTTGGAGCTGAGAATATTGCCGAGGTGACTTATAACCAACAAGAGCAGAAGATTCTTGCCAGTTATGTTTACAGTCTCGAAGACATTATCGCACATACAGTACTTAATGGGCAGTTTACAGTCCTAAAGCATGATGATTTGGAAGTAACTGTTTTTTGTCATTGCAGCAAATTTGATTTAAATGCAGCCCAAATTATCAACAAGATTTCCTTTTTTCCTTCAAGTTTCTAATATAAATTGGTATTTCAATAATAAAAGTTATAAACTAGGACAGTGTTTCCCAGCCTTTGGTTTGTGGACTTCAATTCCCAGAAGAATAAGTCAATTCCTCAAAGCCAAACTACTGATTTAGGCTTCTGGGAATTGAAATCCCCGTGGGAACCACTGACCAAGGCATTCCCTTAAATGTCTCTACTTGTTTTTGTTTAATACACCTGTCCTCTCTTAATTCAGTTATCTCTGCTACACTGGTCAAGGTCTCATGGATTGCTTTATTCATATGACTGGAGGTAAGGGACTGCTTTGTGACACTTCACACAACATTTAGAAAAGTTTGTTTCAGAAGAGAGCATCTCTTTCCTATGGCATAAAAGACTATCATGTATTCATGGTATTCTTCATTGCCTATCTTAGAAAACATTTAGCAGAATTTAACCAGTATAAAAACTGACCATATAAAAAGCTTGTAAACTAAACAAGAATCATTTGGAGGATGACAGAAACCATATCTGTTTAATACATATTGAGAGATTACAGGTTTTTTCTTCTTTCCATGCAGTTCCTCCCCCCCCCACACACACACACACAGTACAATTCTTTGCTTTTCTACTCAGATGTGTTCCCATTGGCTTTGCAGGGTACACAGAAAGAGCCTCCTTAAAGATTGTGAATACAATCAGGTGTACCCTGGGCGGAAACCTTGCCAGCTAATCTTTCTAACACTGGATTAAACCAAAGAAACTGAAGGTTGATCTTTGTTAAGATCAACCTTAGCAATGATCTCAATAAATCTTGAGGGACTTACAAACATATAGGAGTTAGTCTTTAAGGTGCCACAACGTTTTTTGTCTTTTTTGTTTTGTTTTGTTTTGTTTACTCTCTGATATATTTGTACAAACTAACATGGCTGCCACTTCAAAAATTTCTAATGATAAGAGTATCCTACTAGCAGACATGTGTCGTAAAATGTGACATACTTCTGGTCCAGGAAACCCATTGGGCGGCAAGGTACAGATTCAAAGTGGCTGGAATGGAACTAGTGATTGAGAGACCACATGACCAGTATTGTTCGACCTGGCCTCAGTATAATATCAGCTGCATTGATGGAAACAAACATTGGCTTTGCCAGAATCGGAGACACTATGTTATACCTGAACAGATTGTTTGTCTACTTAGCCTAATACAAGGTCTTCTTCCCCTGATTGTTCAAGACCCCTTCCAATCCAGCTGGCTCCAAGCAGTAGAAATAAACTGGCGATTCTGGGACTCTCCCCAAATGATCTACTTAGACTGTGTCTGGCCCAGGCTAAGCAAATCTTCAAGCAAAGAAATGAAGATATTAAGAGGCAGAAAGACTTAGCTAAACCCCCTGCTTTTTTCTCACCACTAACCACAAGGTACACTCTAACACCAGTTGCCTACCTGGCATTAATAGATATTCACAAGTATAGAAGAGCTTTCACCCTAGCCTTGCCCTCAGCAGTTCTGGAAGGCAAATGCAGAAGAATCCCTTACAAAGAAAGACTCTGCTCCTTCATATTAAATGAAGTTGAGTCTGTGGAGCACATTTTGCTCTAGTGCTCACTGTATGACGCAACCAGAATAAAACTCTTAGGCCCCCTTCTGGAACCAAGGACCTTCAAAACAAATGCAGAGCATATCAGAGAACTTTTAATGAATAGAAAACCTCAAATTTCCTTACAGATAGCAAAGTTTTCTGCTTTCATGGTCCAGACACATCAAGAGTAAAACAAACCTGCCACTCCCCTTTCCCCCTTCCTTTTAACAAATTCTTATCTTTAAATGTTCACATAAACTCTGTAATCATCTTAAATTACAGGTCAGGTTGCTCCCAGAAACTGAATTTTATTTCCGAGATATATCTAGGAATCTTTCAGATGGTTTTAAGAGTCTTTAAAAGTCTTGATTTTATATTTGTTCTACATTTATAGTTGTACGCCACTCCTTTCTATGTGTGAATTTTTCTACTCTGTGACCATATAAATGAATTTTGACTTTGATTTTGAATACCTGAGGAGATTGTTTATTTAGCCTAATACTCTTTGCTTATTGGCAGTAGCTCTCCAGATTCTCAGGAAGTTGTCTGCCACATAGTTCGGTAAGGTAAAGGTTGTCCTTTCTCGAAAGCAGTCATATCCAACTCTAGGGGTCAGTGCTCATCTCTGTTTACAGCCAAAGAGACAATGCTGTCTGCATCTGCAGATGTTTCCGTGGTCATGTGGCAGGCATGACTAGACATCAGAGTGCATGAAATGCTGTTTATCTTCCCACCAAAATGGTACCTATTTATCTACTTGCAATCTCTTGCTTTCTAACTGCTATGTTGGCAGGAGCTGGGACAGAGATGGAAGCTCACTCCATCATGCAGTAGTCAGGTCTTGAACTGCTGACCTGCTGATTTTAACCACTTGAGCCTCTGTAGTCCCTATATATAGCTGTGATGGTGCTTTTTTACTTGCGCTTCTGGGAGCGGCGAGGGCGGCGAGGGCTGGATGAATCGCAGCAAACCCATTTGTGTGGATTCACAAGGGCTTGGGCTTCTGGGAATTGAAGTCCAAAAACATCTGCAGTGCCAAAGTTCGCCATCATGGCTATATATATTTTGGTACCAGAACCTTTTAAATGGAGATGCTTGGGAAGAGAATGCCTTGTGGACACAGAGTATGTCTTATGTCACTGAGTTATGGAACTTCATTCACTGTTTTAAAAGACAGTGAATTGTGTGCAAGCATGCTATGCGCCTGCTGGTACAAGTGGTCAAACAACCAGTTCAAATCCACCACTAGTTATGCATCTGGCTAAGCATTGCATTCTCAACTGCTTGCATACCATTAGTGCATGAAAGTAATCCAGTGCCATTCTGCCGGCAAGGATTTTCATTCTGCTAGTATTACACCGGATTTAAGCCTGAGATTTCTAGAGAGAAATTGCTGGGTGACGTAGCCAATATTAATCTATTGTAGTAAAAGATAAGTGTGGTTGTATTACAACGTCAATGCTGATGTTGCTCTTAATTGTTTTTATTACTTTATGTGGCCCACAATCTGTCACCATTTTATTCAGCTGAAGAAAATCCGTTTTTTGTTTCCGTTCTAGCTGGGAAGGAATCAGTCCAGCATTTTTCCACAGAAGGAAAATAAATAGCAGGAAATGGCAACTGTTATCTCTGTGTGTTTGAGTACCCTCAGTACTGGCAGTGGAGGAAAACGTACACATTCTTTCTAAATATTAGGGTGCAGGTTCAAAAATCAGTAAGGACTTATGAAATCTAGCCATGCTTGCCAAAATAAAAGAAGCCAGTGGTATTTCTCAAGAGAAATGTGGAGCAGGGATTGGTGCTGGGGAGGAATGAACTATTGTTTGGTCCTGCATAGCTAAGGCTATTCAACCAGATGCTCCCCAGTTGCCTTCCTCCTAAATCTGGAGCTGCAGAAGTGATGTTCATCATGATTATTTATTTAATATCCCATCTTCTTCCCAGTGCAGGACACACTATGGCCCATAACATTAACTAAGACCACAATAAGTCATAATATTGAAATGTAATTAATTAGGTTGTCATATCCAGTCATATCCGACTCTAGAGTTTATAGCCAAAGAGCTAGTGCTTTCTGCATTTGCAGATGTTTTCGTGGACATGTGGCAGGCATGACTAGACACTAGAGTGCACGGAACACTTTTTTCCTTCCCACCGAAGTGGTCCCTACTTATCTACTTATAATTTCTTGCTTTCGAACTGCTAGATTGGCAGGAGCTGGGACAGAAACAGGAGCTCACTCCGTCGTAGTACCTGGGAATTGAACTCTGACCTTCCAGACAGCAAGTTCAGCGTCTTAACCATTTGAGCCACCACAGTATTTAAAAGCACAAACTAAAAAAAAAGTAAACTTGCAAAATCTACTGTTGAAGGATATTGACCATGAATGTGAAAAAGGTAGTGTTCTACCTGGCTTAGAAATTGGCACTTTGCCTTAAATTCATTAATACACACCTGGAGTCACACACACATAAATAATCTGTCCTTGTCCTCGAAGAGATGAAAGCAATTTGCAGTTGTCTCTCTTACAAACCATTATGGATGGAACATTCTACATTGGGACAGATGAGGGTTGTAACAGATGACCGTGTTTTTATATCATCCTTTATGGATCAAATCCTTCACTTACCAGGGGCCAGTTATGATCCATAATTTTAAACTGTGCAATGCTCTGATACACATAAACAAAAGGGCCAGAAAAACTATATGCTAGAGGTCCCTGTTCAAACCAAATGTAGTTTTATTCTTAACGGTAACATGGAGGTGAGCAGTGGCATAGCATGGGGGGAGGGGGCGGCCCACCCCGGGTGTCACTTTTTGGGGGTGGCAAAATTTCACAATAAATAGGACTTCGCTGCCACCCCTGGACTTCCTAGCGGCTGGGGCGGAGACGTCGCTGCGGGGATGGGTGCCAGGACCCTCCACCACCGCCGGTGTTCTCGGCCCTGCCCCGGACCAGGGCACAAAAGGCCACTACAGTGGCAGGACTTCGCCACCGTCCCCAGACTTCCTAGTGGCCGGCGTAAAGAGGCTGCTGCAGGGACAGGCACCGGGACCCTGCACCACCGCCGGCGTCCTGGGCCTACACCCCGGGTGTCTGCAACCCACACTATGCCACTGGAGGTGAGTCCCCCAGTTTGTATCAGAGCCGTTTGGCATGGAAGTGAACACTGTGTCCACACAATGATTCTTCAGTTTAAAAGCAGCAAATGCAGCAATATATGTAACAAACTCCATGGCCCAGGAACCATCTGAGGCTGGCCAGGGAGGCAACCGGCACCGGGACCATCTTCACCTGCGGTGCCTGGGACCCCGCCCCTACAGGGGGCTTTAAAATGCCATCAAGATGCTGCAGGGCATCCCTGGGGCCGGTCTGGCCTGGGAATGAAAGGACTAACATCTGTGGACCCCGGCCACATACAAAGTGACACAGGGGCTGCAGCTCGCCACTGACACCACCCACACTGCAGGGCACTCCCTGGGCCGGTCTGTCCAGGGAGCAAAAGGACTAACACTTGCTGCCGCCGCCGCCGCAGCCTCAAGACCTTGGCCGACACTGGGGCAGGGAGACCCATTGGCTATGTGCGACCAGACTTCACCAGCTCCCGGCGCTCCAAGGCCCTGCCCCCTGCCATGCTTCAAGATACTGCTTCAGCGGCAAGCAACAGGACTTGCTATTGCCACTGCCACTGCCACCACCTCGAGACCTTGGCCAGCACTGGGGCAGGGAGGCCCGTTGGCTATGGGCGACCAGACTCCACCAGCTGCCGAAGTCCCTTAGACCCCATTCTTTTAGCCTCTGCTACCTTTGGAACCTGGCCGTAGCTATTGTGAAGAGGCTATGATGGTACTGTGCTACATTCCTGTTTGCTATTATATGCTGTGTTTCTGATTGAATTTGTATATTGTATGATGTTATTTTATTACTTTGTATTCATCGTGTATTTTGGTTATTGTATATTGTTCTATTGTGTATATTGTTTTATGATTATGTAAGCTGCCCTGAGTCGAGTTTTCCTGATTGGGCGGGTTATAAAAGCAACTATTCCAAGCTCTGGGACCCACACAGACATTATTACAAAACAGCACACTATATTGCAGTGATGGCCAATCTTGACACTCCAGGTGTTCTTGGACTTCAATTCCCAGAAGCCCAAATTAACACACCTGCTGATCAGGGCTTCTGGGAACTGAAGTTCAAGAACATCTGGAGTGCCAAGGTTGGCTATCACTGTTATATAGAATATCCATTCACATTGAACTAGCTTGTACTGATTGAACGCCAAAATAATATTTGCTCTTCTTGGTAAAGATATAATAGGCAAACAAAGCAGGCTTCTGCTGTACAAGCAATTGTTCAAAAAGTAACTCAGCACCTGCACATGTGTGTGAAAGGGCAACTCATGCGATGCCACGTAACTTCTTTTCCAGTCCAGTGCTTAGATAATTACTTTTTAAAAGTTTTTTTCCTCCAGAATATCTGGTTACCATTGCAGATATAATTTGTTCTTACATCTTTTTTATATTATTCAAAAGGAAATAATAGTTACTTTCAGTTACCTTTTTTAAAAACTAGAATGTTACAAACCTCTGTGCATATGAAGAAGATGCAAGTAAAAAAGCTACGTACATTATCTAACGATAAAAGGAATGAAGCCATTATGTTGCAATCATGATTTACTGCTTTGCAAGAATTAATTGCAAGTAATTTGTTTTTTATAACTAGACACAAGTTGTATCCACCCACTCTAGAGATTTCTAGGGACTCCAGAAATTTCAATTATAATTCTAACATTTTAATGTTGACAAACATTGCCATTACCATGGTAGTGAGCCAGGATACTTAAGAGACCACCTCACCCCAAGAACATCTGCCCGTCCCACTAGAGCGGATTGGAGAGGCTCTCTAGTTGTTTCATCGGCCAGAGAGGCGCGTCTCTCTGGCACAAGATGGAGGGCCTTCTCGGTGTCCGCCCCGGCCCTATGGAACATCCTGCCAATGGAGTTACGTCTCCAGACGGAGTTGCTGCCCTTTAGGAAAAATTTAAAAACATGGATGGCAGGGCAGGTATGAGGTGCAGGGGGGACTATGTCCCCAGCCCGCTGGTTGATTTAAGCCCCGCTTGCCCTCAATTAGTTTTTAGATTTTGATTTTAAAGTTGAGGGTTTGTTTGTTTTTTAGGAATGCTTTTAAGAGTGTTTATTGTGGTTTTTTTATGAATTGTGAGCTGCCCTGGGTCACCTCAGTGAGGAGGGCGTTTGATCAGTATGAATAATAAATAAATAAATATGTACTCACAATAAGCATAAATTAAGATTAGAACAGAACAGTGATTTAAGAAGAACAGCTTTTAGTGCAACAGAAAGATAACTGAAATGTTTTTTTGTTGAGCCATAGCGATGTTGTTTTCCATTTCAGTCTCATTGTAGGCTCAAGATATTCCGATGCCTGAAACAGAACCACAAATGGCATGCTCCAACCACCTACAGTAGGTCATGGTGGTTAGTGCCTAAAGCCATCCAAATTATTCTGGCACAGAAATAAGAACTTTCAGCAAATAACTTTCAGTCCTGGCAACAAATGTAGGCTAAGAATAAAATAAATAAACAACATTTGCTAGTCTTTTGTTGTTGTTATGTGCTGTCAAGTCATCTCCAACGTATGGCAACCCTATGAATGAGTGATCTCCAAAAAGGCCTGTTCTTAACTGCCCTCCTCAGCTCTTCTAAACTCAGCCTTTGGCTTTCTTTAGGGAGTCAGTCAGTCTCATACTTGATCTTCCTATTTTGATTCTGCCTTCTACCCTCCCCAGCATTATGGTCTTTTCCAGAGATTCTTGCATTCTCATGATGTGCCCATAAAGCGGGGATGGCCAACCTTTTTACGTCATGGGCCTGACCATGTCCCTAGATAATCGAGTGGGCCAGACCACGCCTCCCAGAAGAGGAAGCAGGCCGGGCCATGCCTCTGGGAAGCGGAAGCGGGCACATTTACAGCTGTCATAAATGCGCACACTTCTGCATTTACAACAGCCATGGGCATGTTTACGCATGCGCGGGCACGTTTTACGGCTGATGGAAACCCAGTTGATGGGTGCAGCAGAGGCAGCAATGGACCAGATGGAATGGCATCGTGCGCAGGGTGTGGCCAAAGGCCATAGGTTGGGAACCCCTACAATAAAGGCTAGATTAACTTTCATCATTTTTGCTTACAAAGATGGTTCCGGTTTAATTTGCACTAGGACCCGCTTGTTCCTCTTTCTCATAGTCCATGGGATCTAAAAAGCTCTCCTCCAGCACTATATTTCAAACAAAAAAAATATATTTCCTGTCAGGTTTCTTTACTGTCTAGCTTCTACACACATACAAGGTGATCAGGAATACAAGAGCGCAGATGATCCTGGTCTTAGTCTCTAGTAACACATCCGTACACTCAGAAGAGTAGCGTGCCTTGGCGGGGCCCCGTATAAAAATTTGTTTGGGGGCCCTTAGGAAGGGTAAAGATTTGTTTTGCTTCACATTGGGGGGCCCCGTGGCCCGGGGGCCCCGTATAATTGATACGGCAGATACGGCGGTAGCTACGCCTCTGGGTACACTTGATAATCTTTCTAATGCCTTCAAACTTCTTCTGATTTCTTGGCTGCAGTCTCCATTTTGATTGATGATTGGACCATCTTGAGACTGTTGATTAATGAAGTTACCAAGAGCATGAGAGGATCAGACAGAATCTTGCCTCGACCCAAATTGCTTCAGTTTTTTCCAAGAAGACGAATAATGGAATGCTTGTAAGTAAGCAGTAGATGAATGAACACTCTGGGACCCTATCACTACTTGCTCATGAATACCTACACAGCAACCAAGGTAGGAATGGAGAAAATTTTAAAGTCCAGGGGTGGGGAACCCACAGCCTTAAGGCCATATGTGCCCTTCTAGGTCCTTAAGTGTGACCTTTTGACTGAATTCAAATGTGATAAAGAAAATCCTTTTATTTTTATTAAATCATTTTTGTTTGTCTTTTATTTATTTATTCCATTTTGATACCACCCATTTGGGATGTTTCCCACCCATGATGGTGAACCTTGGCACTTCAGAAGTTCTTGGACTCCATGGGCATGTTTTACTCCTGGTTCTGGGAGCGATAAGGGCAGCACGGGTCGGATGAATCACAGTAAACTCATTTGTGTGGATTCACAGGGTGCTTGAGCTTCTGGGAATTGAAGTCCAAAAACATCTGGAGTGCCAAGGTTCGCCATCATGGTTTCCCACTCTGGACAGTGTACAACAGTTAAAGCAACAAACAATAGTGCCATTCAACATAACAATAATAATTAATAATTATAATAAAGTGTCTTTTATATTTTTTATTTTATTAACTTTAAAATTAACAATTTTTTTTGAAATTATCAAGTATGTTGTAATTAGATTTTTACAAAATAATGTACATTTTTAAGTACAGTAATACCTCGGATAAAGTTTACCTCGGATAACGCTAAAATCGCATAACGTTAAGTAATCTGGGGGGGAGAATTGCATCGAATAATGTTAAGATCCTATGGGATGGATCAGATAACAACCGCTAAACTAAAGCCTATGAGGTTACAATGTATCTCTATGGAGTTTTAATGTTATCCGATGCATCCCATAGGATTTTAACATGCATTGGATAACACTAAAAATCGGATAACACCAAGACTTGTGAAACCAAGTTTCAGCGTTATCTGAGATTTTACTGTATATCTAACTGAAGTTTCTTGAATGCGGCCTTATTCAATTGCAGGTAAATTAATGTGGCCTTCCATGTGGCCTTATTTGATTGCTGGTAAATTAATGCAGCTTTCCAACAGGAAGAGGTTTCCCAACCCTGTGTTAGACTATAACTTTCATCTGTTGTTCTAGCTAGAACTGATGAGGATTGCAGTCCAATGTAGGGTTTGGAAAGTTACTTAAGAGCACCATCCTACAATTATGGATGGCTTCAGAATGTTATCACATTTATTCTTTTGGTTGTGGAATTCCATGATACTTTTTTTTAACTTTCCAAGTACTGGTCCAACAAGATTCTCCACTTCATACTGGAGCCCAGTGGAGACCTCATGGAGAAAATGAATCCTCCCTCCCTCTCAATGCTGGTTGAGTGTCAAGGTAAAGGTTGCCCTTGTTCGAAAGCCAGTTGTATCCAACTCTAGGGTTCAGTGCTTATCTCTGTTTACAGCTAGCGCTGTCTGTTTCTGCAGACATTTCAGTGGACATGTGGCAGGCATGACTAGACACTAGAGTGCACAGAACACTGTTTACCATCCCACCGAAGTGGTCCCTATTTATCTACTTGCAATTTCGTGCTTTTGAACTGCTAAATAGGCAGGAGCTGGAACAGAGGCAGGAGCTCATTCCGTCGTGTAGTACTCAGGTCTCTAACTGTTGACCTGCTGACCTTCCAGTCGTCAAGTTCAGTGTCTTAACCACTTGAGCCACTGCAGTCCCTTAAGTTCAACAACAAGGGTGATAAAAAGGGACAGTAGAAGAGGGCATGTTGATGGGTCCACTGCAGACAACTGTGAACCAGGTCAACAGGTCAGAGGAGTTTATCCCCAGTTCAGAACACGGTGAGTAAGAGAGATCTTCAATTAAACAAGTCTGCATTTAGTAAGCTGTTTTTCCCTGTTCTGCTGATTACAAAACTTTGCTCTCCTCCCAAATACCAGACAGAACAGAGCAAAGCTTACACAATACATTTGCCTTTGTCCTACATGACATTTTCCCTGGGATAAAACAACAACTTGAGAAGGAACTACTGTAACATATAGATAACAAAAGCATTTCTTTTCAATTGCAGTCAAATGTTAACCAATCAAGTCAAACGTGAAATACTGAGTGGATTTTTAGGGTGTGTGTGTGTCAAATGTGGTATGAATGTCACAGATATGCAGATTTGTCTGTCTGCATGTATTATAAAGGAACACAGACACAGGTTAAATATTCAGTGTGTTTTGCATCCAAATCCAACAAGAGCAAATGGAAATTCATTGGAAGAAGAAAACCAAAGCATGAACTGGGGGCAGAGAGGATTATCAGCTACTTAACAGCATTTTCTAAAAGGATTTAGGATTTATAGTGAATAACAAGCTGAACATTGCTCAACTAAATGATGCTGTAAAACACTGAAAACATGTAAATTAGTCTGCTTCGCAAATATAATATCCCTATTTATACTTTTCATTTTCTTTGGACAATTATGGAGCAGTTTTTTCAACTGTGGAATATTTATGTTTCAGAGACTGGAGAGGAATGGATTAAGAAACATAGATATCCTCTGCATCCCTGTGGAAAAGAAATTGAAAAATAATCTAGCTTGATTTGTAATCTGTGGCTCAGTCAATCCACTGATTGTTCTTTATGGGGGAGGAATTGTCTGCCATGTTCTCCCTTCTTGCCTTTCTCCTAAAATTACCTTCTTGCCTCGTCATTTCTGACAAAGTTAAAGTCTGGTTTATATTATCTGTTTTAGGCTGGTGTTATACCCATATATATTGTTTCATGATATGACCATGTGAAGAGACACAATAGCTGCTGGATACCATTGGGTGTTGAAAATTTACTCCAAGAATCTTTCTTAGTGGTCTTGTTAGTTTATGAATTCTGGGAATTGCTCATCAAAACTGTAACTCTTCAAAGTTTTGATATTAGGTCACCCTTGCTCGAAAGCCAGTTGTATCCGACTCTGGGCTTATCTGTTTATAGCCAAAGAGCCAGTGCTGTCTGCGTTTGCAGATATTTCTGTGGACATGTGGCAGGTATGACTCAACACCTGAGTGCATAGAACATTGATTACCTTACCACTGAAGTGGTACCTATTTATCTACTTGAAATTTCTTGCTTTCAAACTGTTAAATTGGCAGGAACTGGGACAGAGATGGAAACTCACTCTGTCATGCAGTACTCGGGAATCAAACTTCGACCATCCAGTCATCAAGTTCAGCATCTTAACCACTTGAGCCACCACAGCAAAGAGATTTTTGGCTTATTGTTGGAACCTGTCTACATGGATTCCAAACTTTTTACAAACTTTTTAACATTTTACAAACAGTACATATTGACTCAAAAGCCTGAAACCAATATATTTGTTTGAATATTTTGATCTCAGTGCAACGAGAACTCCTTCCTCACATTGGAGATGAAATCAAAAGGTCTAAAACATTTTCTTGCTAATTGTTATTCTTTTATTTATACATTTCTGTTAAATAGTGTCAGGTTCCAGACTCCTTAGCAATGGGGACATGATAAGGATAATAAACAATCAATCAGAAATGAGCCAATTAGTCTTGTAGAATTTTTGCCTGCACTAAAAGTTTGATATCTAATGCAATATTCACCAGAAGTGATCAATGATCTTTCTTGGAAACTGCCTCGGTTTTAAACCCCAATAGAGTAAACCATAGCCCTACATTCCAACACAGGAGGAAGAAAATTCCAGATTATTTCTAGTACAGAAACATTCAGTGCAACTAGTATAATCCATAGTGACATCTTCCTATTTCTGTTATGTAAGTCACAAACCTAAAATCATTTCCCCTCTACTGCACTGTCTACAACTCACAGTATGAATCTGGCATCCTCTCTTACAAGCCTTCGTTTGTCATAAGTCGGCAAGAGTAGTAAATGCATGCAATGTTTTTAATTAGATTATCTCAAACTGTACTGGCAATTGCACTCCATCTGTTCTTGGAAACACAAAACTCTAGTTAAATTATAGAAAACCCAAGAATACTGTATAGGAAAAAGCATGGATTCCTGCTTCTCCTACATTGGGACTTAAGCAAGATTGAAAGCCATTTTTCAGAGTGATCAATTGCTAGAAGGGAACTCTCCCAAAGAAGGTTGGCTAACATGGAGCAAGACCTATCCCGCACCAATTTAGCCATTTTTAAATATATATATTTGAGCATCTTGAAATAATCTAATGTGTATATATTACATAAAGTAGATTTTTCAATATGCACGAATTCTCAATCCAAAATATAGGCACACATACCTAATCAATCCATTATAAATAAAAGTTGATTTTAAAACAATTAAAATGTCTTTCTGATGCAGTGAGATTAATTCTTCTCTCCCACACACAAATGGCAGACAAAGTGCCAAAGTACGCTTTCTCGAAGTGAATCAAATTCAAAATGGAGAAAGAAATAATTCTTGTCTGTATGAAATAGAAGACAAAATGATTAGTTTCCTCTGTTGTTATTGTTGTTGTTGTTACTTTTATATGAAGCAGAGGTTTCTTTTAACCTAATTTCATTCAATATTAATTGAAACTTATCTTTATTCTGTTCAATGATGTGGAAGCACAAAAATCTTGAAATATTTACTCATCTACATAAATCAAATTTTTAAGGAATACTTTTCAGTCTCTACCATATTTTTTTCCAACAGAGTAGGAAACATATCACAAATTGGAACCTATTTCTCATTCCAGGGCCATGGCCAGGATTCTAGATTTTTTTTGGGGGGGGGGGATTTCAGGAGGGGCAACATGTCACACTTACATATATAACATTGGCACCATGAGGTGGGGTGGCTGTTAGCTCAGGAGGGTTTTCTCTTTCTCTCTCTCTCTCTCTCTCTCTCTCTCTCTCTCTCTCTCTCTCACACACACACACACACACACACACACACACACACACACGGGGCGGGGGGGTGGCTACCGGCCCTGTCTCATTCAAAGCATTGTTAAAATTGACTAGTATTCATGAATTCATTTGAACTGACATGGCTTTGTTTATATTGCTCAGTGCAAGACACTCCATGGTACAACACACTCTGTGCACACTCAGTGTAACACACTCTGGTCAGCTCCAGAATTCATCCTCCCAAGCGTTTTTTAAAACAAGCGAATGAACAAGCAAAAAAGCAGGGGGTTTAATCTAAAACTTAGAGCAAAGGACAGGGAAAGGAGCCACCGAATGCCTTTTTGTTTCTGTTGTTTCTCCACTCAAATAGCACATGTAACTGCACACACAACCTTTCAGGGGATAATAAGAGGAAAGAGAGAATGATAGGAAGAATAAAAGACTGTCCACCATGTACAGTTTGGTCCTGTTAAGTGTCTGTTAGTGACAATAGCAGCAGTACTAGTTAATTAATAGAAATAATTATGTGCTGTCAGATTGATTCTAACTCATGGGAATCCTTTCCTGGATTCTATAGGTAGAGAGGACTCAGAAGTGGTTTATAATCCAGTGGCGTAGCATGGGTTTCAGGTGCCTGGGGCATAGGCCAAATTCGCCACCCCCTGGCCTTTTGTGCCCTGCCTTGGGGTGGGGCCCAGGACGCCAGCAGTAGTGGAGGGTCATGTCCCAGTTCCCGCAGCGGCCTCTTTACCCCGGTCACTAGGAAGTCCAGGGGCAGCAGCGAAGTCCTGTTTATTGTGAAATTTTGCCATCCCCCAAAAACCCGCTACACCACAGTTATGATTATTTCTGAGGGCACCCTGGACTATGCAGCTTGTTCACGGCCACACAGATTGGCTCTTCTCCTGGGAGGCACAATAATGGAATTTAACTCCTATTGTCTGTCTCAGGGTTCCTCAAACCTGGCACTCCAGGTGTTCTTGGGTTTCAATTACCAGAAACCCAAGTCAGTACACCTACTGATCTGGGCTTCTGGGAATTGAAGTCGAAGAACATCTGGAGAGTCAAGTCTGAGGAACCTGCTCTATCTAACTTATTTACCTACCAGACAGCTATTTGCATAGTAGATGACTATTATTTATTGGTCACCTGTATGGCTAAGGACTAAATAGATGATATCTCTACCTGATCCTTTATAACCAGTGGTCTGTGATGGATTCTTATTTGCTAAGAAGGATAGTGGCTTAGGCCATTTCCCATGTACTAACAGTTTGTCTTTTTTCTCACAGAAGGATGGATATGGGTCAGATGAAACTATGACAGCATCTAGTTATAGTAGGATTGTACTTATTACTAATCTTTACTGGAAGACAGTCTGAGCTACATGTCATATCAATTGGTACACATTTGTCGCTGTAAGGGTCAGTAAACATGGCTTTCCAGATGTTCTCAGACTTCAATTCCTAGAAGCCCTGATCAGCCGTTGTACTGACTTGGGCTTCTGGTAACTGAAGTCCAAGAACACTTGGAGATCCAAGTTTGCTGACCCTTACAATAGTGCAATAAAATCCTACCAAAGTACTCAACTATGGGCCTAAATATTCCACCTACCCATTCAGTTCTCTGTAGCCATTTCCCCTTATTGGACTCATACAAAACTTTGTATAATGCAAACTTACACCACTTGAAGTTACTGCATTCACTAAATGCCTGAAATATACTGCTTACACCAGTGCAGCACTATGATCTGTGACATTAAATTATAAAAATGGTTCTTGTAACAGCCATTTTTAACCAGAAGTGTTGGATTATAAATTTACTAATCAGCAAATGGTCAAACAGTAGCTTGCTTCTGGTCAAAAATAATCTAACTATGCAACATGCAGATATAAATAGAGCAGGGTTTCAAGTAATCACAATGCAACAATTCTTTAAAAAAATTAAAAAGCTAATCACACACAGACACAAATTATCAAGTATATTAATGCTGAACATATCACTGCTGCTTTGTAATGTCTTTGTTAGGCTTTGAAATGTTTTTCTCTTTGCACTTTTATGATGTACTGTATATTGTTTCTACAACGACATGACACTGTGACTTATGTAATGTTGTTATATGTCACTGTATTCTATTATATCCGGATGCCCTCCTCCGAGCCTTCATCATCAGCCAGAATTTCGAGGACTTGAGAACGTTGAGTGGCAAAGGACATTTGTTACTAAATTGTTATGTGCTATTTTAGTGTTAAGTTATGTTTGATTATGTAAATTGTATCTATGCTATTTTATTCTTTTGATGTATATTATGCTGAGAACATGTTTGTGAGCCACTCAGAGTCAGACTTCGTGAGTGGTGCAGTATATAAGTCGAACGTCGTCGTCGTCGTAGTAATCTAAAGTGCTTGCAAAACAACCATCTCACTTTACTATGCAGGTGAGGTCTAGCTATGCTCACACTTCAATAACAGGCTAGGTGGCATTGTCATATAGTTCATATAGTTTTTTCAGAGCTTGTAAAAGTTACTTTTAAAGTTATAAATTCCAAAATCCCCAGCTAGCATTGCTACAGACCAGCAGCCAAGGTGGCTGAAGAATACAGAAAAATTTACAAGTTCTAATGTTTCTGAAGTTTTGAAGAGTAAACTTTCTCACTATTAAACCACACTATTAAAGATGAAGAAACTGTTCCATGTTGTAGCTCTGGATTTAAATACCACTAAAATGTATCAAGTATTCTCTACCACTTTCATTTCTGACTGGACAGTCTTCCACTCCTCCGATGCCATTTAAGCAGATCACTTCCTTTTGACAACCAACAGATGCTGAGACAGCAGAAAGATCTAATGTTCAAAGAGAAAATGCCAAAGTGCCACTTGAACCCAAAAGTAGCTCTTTGTACTATGACTTTTTTTTACTGACTTATGTGTTTTCTTTGTAGAAGAAACAAATCAGCCAAAGTGTCTTTTCAAGATACTACTGTATTAAGAATATATGCCTTTCCAATTAAAATTGGCTGCATTGTCCATGTTAATTGAATCTAGGCCCAGATCTGTATGTCAGAGTGATACACAGTCAAAGCAGACTAAAAGGCTTCCAAATGGACACCACACAGTACACACTTTTCCCTTTGCGCTAGAATTAATGTATAGAAATATATGGTAACATTGCTGGAAAGCTCAGTGAAGTAGAGTACTGTACTGTACTTGACTTCAGGATCCCAATTTTGATTTTCCGATATGTCTCCTGAGAGAAAAGCCTTGAGCAAACTACATACAGCCCTACCTCAGCACCAGAAGAAGGGAATGATAAACAACCACTTAGTATTTTATACCCCAAAAACCCTTGAAAGCATTGCTATAACTTGGAATCAACTTGACAGCACACAATTACTGATTATTTTAACTATTAATTAAAAGCAAAGCCCAGCTCTTTTTGCAGGGCTTTTGCAGAACCCAAATAAAAACCAGGTTAATCTGGAGTGAAAGAATTGGAGTGACTGTGGGTTGAGGGGACATTACCATGGCCTAGGTCAAAATCATTTTGGACGTGGATTGGAAAGTATCACTTTAATCGCCATCTATTTTTGTGATATAGAGTTGTATCTTAACATTATTCATGTAGTGACTTCTTTTTCCATGTCTAGGCCAGACATGAAACTGCCAAAATAAAGTCACCTTTTGGTGAGTTCATTCTTCAGTTCCTTTCTCCTGATCTAGTGTGAGAAAGATTAGCCAGCAGCATTTATAGTTTATATAAAGCTTCTGTCTTGAAATATAAGAGTGAAGGCTCAGTGAATGTCAAACCTTTAATAAGAGATACTTTCTCCACAGTACAGTAAATAAATTGTACAGAATAACTGTTTGCCAAGCAGAAGTCAAAATAAAATTGAGAGATGTGTCAAAGGATTGCCTAATTCATTCTGAATGCAAGATAGACCAGGTCAACTGCCAAGGTACAACATCAAGCCCAAATTGAAAATATTATATCCTAAAAATACTCTTCAGTTTATCAATCAGTTACTTCAAGTAACCTTTTCCTTTAAACAAAAATACCACCAGAAGCTCCCTTAGAGCACTGATGGGGCTAGAATGTCATCATGGACTTGGGGTAACTTTGCTTGCACACAACAATTAAGGGTTCAACAGCTGCTCCCAACAGACCCTTTCCCCATAGTCTCTGTGGTCTCATTAGCCCCTTGGGCATTCTTCCCCCCCCCCCCCAAATTCAAGGACCCTGATAGCTCCATCTTCAGCTTCTGGTCCAACAGGCTAAATGGATGCAAAGAAAGAATGCCGGTAGTTTATCTTTTTCAGCACAACCAGTCCCTAGTCATAATACACCTCTTCCTACAACTGAAGTTCCACCTTAACTGGTGTCAAGAACCTGCCTTTGACCATTCTTTTATTCCTGTCTCAATGGCTTTGCCCAGTTGTTTGTGGTTATTTGGTTCCAGTTGGGTCATCCTGTTCTGGAAGGCACGTTCCCTGGGAACTTCATCTTCCCCATGACATTTTTCTCCTGTAAACAGGGCTCAAGTGGCTTGTGGGGAGGCACAGGCACTCCCACTTGCCTCTCACTTCTCACAACCTTCAAGTGGCGAGACTGTTTTTAACTTTACTGCACTTTAATTTCTGATCAGTCAAGTGTTCACTGCATACTATGCTTCTAAAAGAGATAAATATTTAGTTTAAATTCATAACATGGATTTTAACAAGTTTGCTGCTTGGAAGCTCTTTAAAAGAAGGCTGATACTTTTAACTCAAGTCCAATAACCCTTTCCATGTGTAAAATATCACAAGAATACAAGAGAGAGCATAAGAATCTACCTTTAATTGAGTCAGATTTTCTGTGCATTTGGATTAGTTTTGACAACACTGACTGCAGCTCTCCACAGATTTAGAGAGGAGGTTTTTTTTCCAGTTCTGCTTGGAGATGCAGCCGTCCTGCCTCCTACGGCAAAGCCCGAAGGTAGGACTTTCCTACCTGGGGGGGACACAGTGAGTTTGGCCTCCAGCCCCGGGCGACTGACACTCGCCCTATGCTACTGAAACCAGGGTTTTGTTTGGAATTTATGTTTAAAATATCATTATCTCTGGGCAAAATATGAGTCATGGATATCTTAGTTATGAAGATAACACAACCACTAATTAAGAGAAAGCAATTTCTTTTTAAAAAAATAATACAGTAGTTAAAAGCTCATCACTTCCATTCTTTTTAAAAGAAACTTACTCATCTGTATTTCTTTGCACTGATGTAGCTGTGGGTCACATAAATGAGGATTTCTGGCAGCCCAGTCATTGCTTGAAGGTGCTGTGATTCTGGAAAGTAGGCTCAGACATGGGCTATGTAGACTTAGGGCAAGGTTGCTCAAACTTTTTGGGCCACAGGTCAGTCATGCGTTTCAGTGGGCCAGTCACGTGGGCCACACACACTGGAAGCAGAAGTAAAACGTGCCCATGCATGCACAAACACTGCCCTAAATGCACCTGCAGCTGTCATAAATGTGGGTGCATTTATGGCAGCATTCTGTCCATCTGTGGGCATGTTTTACTTCTACTTCCGGGAGCGGTGAGGGCAACGTTGGCTGGATGAATTGGCATCAGGGGCCAGAGCCGGCCCGCAGGCCATAGTTTGGGTACTCCTGACTTAGAGGATTCTGAGAGATGTCAGAAAAGATTAGAAAAATGTTTCCCTCTCTCTGAGAATGCTGTGCAGGATATACTGTAATCTGATCTAGTAAATTTACAGTTCTAAAAAAAGGTGAATAATCAGGATCACTAAACAATGCCTAGCTGTTGACTATAGACATATTCTGGGGATATTCTGTAAAAATGTACAGAGACTCTGATGTCTTGGAAGACTGGTGAACTCTGAGTGAGTCAACTTTGGGCTTGTTGCTGTTGTTTAAATAACTTCTGAAAAATGAAAATCAGTTCTCAGAGACCATCTTTTAAGTTGTTCCATTCAGGTTGGAAACTTCTTTCCATTCCTTCTAAACATGTACATAATGTCTTACATACAACCAATAATGTCTATTCACTCATGAACAAATGCTTCTTAATTTCCATTAAATTAAACGTGCAAATATGTAAATCAAACCTGATGAGATTTGTGGTTACTTTGCTCAAGGATAAACTAATGAATTTATTTTCTGACTTGGTATCTAGTTCCCATTAATTTATGAGGCTGAGAAGACAAATTGTCTAAATGCCAATTAAACTAAAATTTGGACTCAGCTGAACAATTCTATCTTTTTATACAAACATAACTTTGAAAAAATATAGTAATTGGAGTGAAAATTGAAATATGCCAAATTACTATTTTTATAACACATTTATCAATTTTAAGTCTATAAATTATGCTCTTCACTTCAATAAATCAGCTGTTCAAATTACTGTATTTATAAAATACCCTTCATTTGTGGCCTATGCTCTACCTATGCTGAATTCTAAAATGAACCTTTGTCTGTCATTATAAACTCCTTGTCAAATCAATTTGAAAGGACTGGCCTACTACAATCATCTTTTTATTACAAGATTTAAATTATCTAAGAATTTTACTGACAATAATATACTAGGTTTTATGTTACAGCTACTTATAACACTTCGGAACAAGAAAAAGAAAATTATGCACCCCAACTTAAGATTATGCACAACAAAAAAGGATTGTTCTAATTTAAAATAACTACATGGTTGCTATAATGGTCTAACAGGAACACATCATGCCACTTAGTCATCAGTCTTTCCATGGATAATTAAATTATGATTATAAAACAAAATATTATGTTTGCTGAAATCTATTGCTCATGCTAAGTATTGTCTTAAACGTCATTGTCGTCAACTGCAACCCATTGTCATCAACTGCCACTCGTATCCAAGAATGCATTTTTTTTCCTGAAGGAGGGAAAATGCAACTGGCATGAATTTGTTTAAGGTGGATCCCATCTTGCCATGAAGTGACCCAGACACTGTGATCTCCCACGGTGTACTTAAAGCACAACACACAGGATGTCTTAAACAGCTTCCACGGAAATGATCAGTTCAAACTTTCATTTCCTCAAGTAACACAAAATTATGCAATCACTGCATTGTTAATCCAATAATGACAGCCAGGTTGCCTTCTCTTCATCAGTTATTGCCTTTGGTGAAGATCTGAGCCAACAGTTTATGCCTCCACCCATGCTTTATACCTTTTCCATGCTTCTTGCTCAGCTTATGCCATATTTTCCCCTTTTCTAAAACCAAGTTCTACTAATAGCTTTATTCAATAAAATATATAACAAATAATTGCAAATAATTGATATAACAAATAATTGCTATGTTTGCTACTATCTATACCATAATGGATATAATTGCAATAATTGCATAGATAATGAATATAATTGCAATATGGATGTTTGCTACTATCTGTACCAATTTAATGCACAAAATTCTGGTCAGATTGAACAAATAACTGATTGTTCTGTAGGCACCAAAGAAACACATGGGACATATGCTAAATTAAAGAACCATGGAAATTCAGGAATATCTTAATTTTCTTTTTATACATTGGTTTCTTTGAATAGCCAGGAGGTGGAATTTAATTCATCTATAATGTCTTTCACCTTCTAGAATTCCATTCCTCATTTTGAAAGTAAAAAATGATGTTCTTCAAGATGTTACAGTTTCATTCTTGCCTAGCAGTGTCAGTGTTATTCACAATTAGTCACTACTTGGCCAAAATTTGTTGAACACGTAGCAGCAATGTCACAGACCTTCATCAACCCTGACCTGGGGCTGATAAGAACTTTGTGTGCCAGAAGGACTCAAGACCATAAAGTGACTTGTGGAACTGGATCAGTGGTACAGGGGTCATGCTACGATCTGGAAGGAAGATGAAAGGCCACTGCATTATATTCCCAAGACAGTCTTCATGGCTGATCGCCATGATGATCACCTATATTTGGATTTGTATATGGCAAAAGAAGAAGATAACTGCTGGAAATCTGTTATTTCCACAGTACACGCTTCTCCAACTTCACATATTCTCTTGAGCTGCTAGTTCCAGAATTAAAGAGGAATACCTTTGTTTTTTCAGACACAATCAGTGATGGGATGCAACAGGTTCACACCAGTTCGCCAGAACTGGTAGTAACTTTTCCTAGTGTCCCGGAGAACCAGTAGCACCTTTTGGGGGGGAACCACCTTCGGGGCTTACCTTTTCACTGGTTCCCCCACTGTGAATGCGCACCAAGCACTTGGTGTGCATGCATGCCTACAGTGCTTGGAACAGTATGCACGACCTCCTTGCTGTCCTCCCAAGCGGGGAGGAGGAAGAGAAGCTGCTAGCCTCAAGCTCCCTATAGCCTGCTCCCCAGGGTAAGTGACTCACCTTTGGATGTGGTGTATCTGTGTGTATTGACGTACTACCACAGTTACTAAAAAGGTCTGGCGGCCTGACTTGGGTTTTTTAAGCAAAGTCTTGGAGTTTACCTCATCAATAAGCTACACCTGTGCTGTTCCAATTGCTGTTCCAATTTAAAAACCCTTAAGGAGGTACAGCTGTTTTACATTTACATTAAAGCATATTATCCTAGAAAACTGGTATGACCATATCCATCTTACAACATGGTGCTGCCCAGGCACTTATACTAACAGGTAAGTGACGGGTTTGTGTTTCGGGTGGGTAGGTGGGTGGGTGTATTTTAATGTAATTTTTATTGTATTTATTGTATTTATTTATTTAATTTATTTAATTTATTTATGGGTTTGTATTGTGGGTGGGTGGGTTGAGGTGTGTGTGTGTTTATTTTTATTTTATTTTTATTTTTTTCTTTTGCCCTGCCCATGACATCATGACGTTAGCTCCGCCCACACTGTGATGATGTCATGGTGGGATAGTAACTTTTTTGACAACCCACCACAGGACACAATATCTGGAACACTAGTATGATTTCAGCTCTTATAAATGGTTATCTACAGCATTTCATTGAGCTTTCGTAGAGGGCTTGTCGCTTCAAATCACTAATGCCTTTGCTCAACATCCACCAATCCGTAGAGACCAAATGTGTGGCTTTCTAGAGTTGTAAAAACAATACTCAGAAACAAGGGATGTGTGTTGTTTCTCTTGAAGAAAGAGCAGCTTGAGAGTGAAGCAGCCTACATTTCCTGTTTTTTGTGTAATAAGGCGATACAAATTTGCTGTCTTCAGGCACTACATCTCCCTTTGTGAAGGCAAAGTACAACTTCATCATTAGGTAATAATCTAATTTATTTTCTGAAGAAATATTTGTAGGCATATTTTCTCAGATCTGTTCCGAAACCTGTTTTCACATTGCTCCATTCGTAGTAAATAATTTGCAACATAACATCAAATATTTCAGCTAAGTGGTACTTGCAGGAAAATGTGCTACATATCTCATAGGTTACTTAAAATATGTTGCTTGTTTGCATTTCCTCTTGACATTGAATGCCAGATTGTTTGGAAATTGCCTTATTTTGACAGTGATTTTGTCAACAGCTTATTTGCTTTAAAAGGGGGAAGAGGAATGACATTGCATAATTGACGCCTGCCACTTCCTCTGTTTAATGTTTAGTAATGAAAAGTTCAAATAGATATAAGCTGACAAGTACTGTAGTTGAATGTGAGCTTTTGTGGATCAATTCCACTTCCTCAGACATTTTAACCTCTCTCTTTTTTCCTTATCTGACATGCCTTCACAGTCTAACACAGCTACCTTTTCAAAAGCTACAATGTGATTGCTCACAAAAGCAGGCCTGAATCACATCTCTTAAGTGACAAATATTTCTGCTTCTGAAGATGGATTATAGTTTGGTCCTCAGTTCTTTCTTGTTCCTGTTCAGCTTCTGATTCAGCAGTGACTCAGTCTGAATGGACTACTATTCTTCACAGGTCATAATATTGCCATGTTCAGCTATATCTTAATTCAGTGGTTCCCAAACCTTTGACATGAATTCTATAAATGTCTTACGTTTCTGTTAGGTGGTCTGGCAGCTTTTGTGATGTAATGAAAATCATGTACAGTAAAACACCGGATAACGCTAAAATTTGGTTCCACAAGTCTTGGTGTTATCCGATTTTTAGTGTTATCCAATCCATGTTAAAATCCTATGGGATGGATCGGATAACGTTAAAGCTCCATAGAGATACATTGTAACCGTACAGGCTTTAGCGGTTGTTATCCAATCCATCCCATAGGACCTTAGCGTTATTTGATCCAATTCTCCTCCCCAGATTACTTAACATTATGCGATTTTAGCATTATCCGATCCAATCGTTATCCGGTGTGTTACTGTACTTTCAACCAGCAGCCACCACAAAACTAAAGCACCCACAAAAATAATGGTTACATCAACTGAAAGCTCATCTTAGCAACTTTCAGAAATGTAAAGAGCCATTGGCCAAAAGTACAAAGTGATAACGTCATTGCTTCTGAAAGTTGCCTCAGAAAAATGCAATCTTTACTGGGGGGGGGTCGGTTTCCTGAGGCCCAGCGACCAAACTACACAACCAATTCAGATGACTCAAAGTACATTTGGAAGAGGAAGGAATAACCTTTGTGGTGACACTATTACATTTGAAATTGGGCTTCCGGGGGGGGGGACTATGAAGCATTTTACAAAAAACCACTCAAATGAGGTCACAAAAACGTAAAATAAAAAGAGAAAACATGTTAGAAACTGAATATGACAACTTCCTGAGGTGGATACAGTTTGAATACAACATGTGGAAAAGAATGACACCAAAGCAGGAATCAACAACAAAGATGTTAAGGAAAAACATGACTCGTAAAAATGACATTTTTGAGGGGAGGGGTGGTTGGCGGTGAGCCAGCAACCAAAGTGATCAACCGATCAAAGTGATCCAAAGTGCAATTGATAAAGGACAAAATAACCTTTCTTGTGACACTTATACAATTTGGATCGGACTTCAGAAACATTTTCTATGAAGGTTTTTAAAAAAACTTTCTTTCTAACCTTTCCTTCAAAAAAAGTCTCTCCAACTCTCGCCTTCTCACTGGATGTGGAAGTAAACAGGCCATCAATGTGTTTGTTTCATGAAGGAAGGAAGGTAGGAAAGGGAGAATCAGGACCCACCCGGCAGCAAGGAGGCAATCAAGAACTTTAAAAAGTTCTCATTGCGTCTGCTGCTTCTGGCTCGCCTCTTTGCTGTCAGGTGGGTCCTGATACCCCCCCACACACACACACACACACACACTTTCTTTCTAACATTCCTTCCTTCAAAAAAAGTATCTCTCCAACTCTTGCATTCTTGCTGGATGTGGAAGTAAACAGGCTTGAGAGCAGCGGCAGTGGGGTCTTTGTAGCCACCAGCAATGACTCAGCTGTGGTTCGAATTCACGAAACAAATGCCCCGATGGTAGTGTCCTTAGACTCTACCTGCCACTTTTTTTAGCCATGCCCCACCTAAGCATCTCTAAAATCCTGATTTCTCCCATGCCCACCATGACATATAATTCTTATTATTATATTCAAAAAGTGAACTCCTATTCACATGGAGGCATCCTAAAAGGCCATTAACTGTTAATAAGTCATTCTTCAATTGCCCTCCTTTAAAATCAAATTACCCCTCTGTAGGGCATAGGCCCCACTGGGAACCAAGGCCTTAATTGGGACCTTCTTTCCTGAACATGTTGCTTATACTGCTGCCACTGACAATCCCTTGAATATCTCGTATTCGTTTCTTAGTTCCTAACCTTTCTACCTCCACTGCAGCCACTGCTAACAAAGCTAAATTGCAAAAGAGTGAACACAGAGTCTTTTATGCATGGATGAAACCTGGATGCCAAGCTGCAGTGGCTTTCATTTCATTATGAAATTACATCACTGAACACTTTCCAAATTAACTGTCAAGGAACAAACACTTAGTCAGCACCACATTTTGGTAAACTTAGTGTTGTCTTCTCATCAGTTTTTTCACAACAGGTGACCTGAAAGTAATTCAAATAGACAGTAATTCATAACTGTGGAGGAACCCATAAAGGAGGATGCAGCCCTTTCCCTTGGACAACTGCCACCTTGTCCTAATACTCCAGATCTCCTCCGTAGGCCTTGAGATGACTTCAACCTACGACAGAATGGTCTCCACCCAGTGTTGTAAAATCAGAGCTGAAGGGGAGGACGACAATATACTGTGGGCATCCATTCTGCAAAAGCCCTGTAATTTCCATGGCAGAAACACTTTTCTCATTATTAGAATGACTGCTGTATTCAGTTTTCATACAATTTTCTCAACAGTGGCAAAAGATTTCAGTTTTACAATACTTTCAGAAAAACCATCAAAGTGTATGAAATGTAGTAGAAAGAACTTATAATGTAATGACATTTAGTCTTCTGCTTTATTGAAGTTTAAATAGCTTTGTACCATCATTTAGAAATAGCATCTAACTCCTTTACTAAGTATCTGCAGATCTTGGTCAAAAGATACAAAGCATCTCATTTCTTTCTGAGTCAAAGAAATGAGCTGTTAAGTGACAACTTGCTCTTTGAGGGGTTTAAAAGTGGTTGCATGTTTGCTCCTTGAAGGAAAATGGATATCTGAGGAATGCTTAGTCAGCAGATTTGCAACTGCTGACTATGGGATATTTTTTGAATATTTTTTTTATTCCTCATACAGGCTCAATAAAAGCACTTTTCACACACAGTTTGTTACTAATTCACTGCAAGCAAGAAGATACATGCATCAGTAAATCACAAGTGTAATTCACCTTAGGACCCCATTTGCAATTCGGTGGTGAGAGAGTAGAAGATGAAGTCAAGGCTGTCTTTGGCAATAGCAGCTGTAATGTGAGAAGATAAATGGCACTGACAACCACTAGGGGAAGATTCCAAAGTTCCTAGGACTGTGATGGTGAACCTTGGCACTCCAGGTGTTAAGAACTTCAATTGCCAGAAGCCCAAGTCAGCACTCCTGCTGATCAGGGCTTCTTGGAATTGAAGTTCAAGAACAGATGGAGTGCCAAGGTTTGCCATCACTGTCCTAGGAGGTCTCTCATCATTTAGGGCATCTGGCCACCCAACCAGGAAGAAAATAAATAAAGCTGGTCACAAGATTTGGTTGCACAGATCAAGAAATGGACCAGGTGTGCCCATATCACCATAATTCTAGATCTCTCCTTAAGGGGGAAAGATAGTCAAAGGACTGGCTGGATTGTCATTGTTGCCTTCACCCCAGGTGCTGGCAGGTCCACTAGGTCATTGAGCTCCCTGCCAGAATGCAGAGTTGTGTCCTTCCATTGAGCTTCTCTTTAGACATTCAGACATTCAATGTAAATGTTTGAAAAAGGTTTCTAAGGATATTTATTTATTTATTTATTTATTTGTATTTAATACCCCGCCCCACTCGGGAAGACCCGACTCTGGGCGGCTTACAGAGCCCATTAGCATAATGGGTAGTCCATGACATACAATAGTTAAAACTTTAAAAATTCATCAATTCATAAAAAATTTAAAACAGTAAAACCTTAAAAATAGATAAAACACATTTAAAACGGATACAAATACCAGGTGGTGGGGGGATGGCAACCCTTAAATTAGCCATCCTGGATGGGAGCCCACATTATTGTGTCCCCACACTTGTCCTCCCAGCCATGTCTTTAACCCTTTTCGAAAGGGGAGGAGCTCTGTCTGCAGGCGCAATTCTGTCGGAAGGAGGTTCCAAAGGGCCGGGGCGAACACGGAGAAGGCCCTCTTCCTAGTGCTCGTAAGATGAGCCTCCCTAGCGGATGGAGTCACAAGAGAGCCCCTCCGATCCGCCCTAGTGGGACGGGCAGACATTCTTAGGGTGACGCGGTCTCTTAGGTATCCTGGCCCACTACCATATAGGGCTTTAAAGGTGATAACCAGCACCTTGAATTGCACCCGGAGGCATACTGGAAGCCAGTGCAGCTCCCGAAGCAGTGGTGAGGCCCGAGCATAACGCCCACACCCCATCACTACCCGAGCTGCCGCATTCTGAACCAGCTGCAGCCTCCGAATGGTCACCAAGGGCAGCCCCATGTAGAGCGCATTACAGTAATCAAGTCTGGAGGTGACCAACGCATGTGTGACCGTGAGCAAGGAGTCCCGGTCTAGGAGGGGGCGTAACTGGTGAATTACACGAAGTTGTGCAAAAGCTCTCCTGGCCACGGCTGCCACCTGTTCTTCGAACAGTAGACGTGAGTCCAGGAGGACCCCCAGATTACGCACCGGGTCCTTCTGGGGCAAGACTGCCCCATCCAGCGCCAAAGTTGGTAGCTCCTGTGATAACACAGGACCCCTCACCCATAGCCACTCAGTCTTGCCGGGATTCAGTTGTAGCCCGTTGTCCCCCATCCAGACCCTCACAGCCTCCAGACACCTGGAAAGTACTTCCACTGCACCGCTTGGGTCCCCACGGGCCAAGATGTACAGCTGGGTATCATCTGCATATTGATGATACCTCACCCCGTGGGAACGGATGATACCTCACCCCGTGGGAACGGATGATACCTCACCCCGTGGGAACGGCTTCATGTAGATGTTAAATAGGAGAGGAGAAAGTACCGAGCCCTGAGGCACCCCATAACGAAGGGGCCTAGGGCTGGACTTCTCCTTCTCCAACACCACCGACTGGGTCCTGCCCTTCAGAAATGAGGAAAACCAGGACAGCACAGTGCCCCGGATCCCCAGTCCTTGGAGCCTCCCCAGAAGGATACCGTGATCCACGGTATCGAAAGCCGCTGAGAGGTCGAGAAGAGCTAGGACGGTCGGATGGCCTCCATCCCGCTCTTTCCAGAGATCATCACCAATGCGATTAGTGCAGTTTCCGTACCATATCCGGGCCTGAATCCTGACTGAAAAGGGTCCAAATAATCCGCTTCATCCAGGACATCCTGTAGCCGCCGCGCCACAGCCTTTTCCAAGACCTTACCCAGAAAGGGCAGGTTGGACACTGGTCGGTAGTTTGACAGTACCGTAGGGTCGAGGGATGGCTTTTTTAGGAGGGGGCGCACCAAAGCATGTTTAAAAGGCGCTGGGAAAGACCCCTCCTTTAAAGATGAATTGATAATCGCCTCGACCCAGCCACCTGCCACTACACCTGAAGCTTTAATCAACCAGGCGGGGCAAGGATCCAGCATACAAGCTGTGGCGCGGACAGATCCAAGAAGCCTGTCCACTTCCTCAGGGCCAACTGGATCGAACCGATCCCAGGTAACATGGCTAGACTGTGCTTCGGTCAACTCCAGATCCATACCATCCACGCCGGGCTTAAGCTTTGAACGGATCTGAGCGACTTTCCCTTCCAGATAATCAACGAAAACCTCAGCCGATCCCTGCCAGCCAGGGCCCGCCCCCCCTCTCGCGAGGAGGGACCTGGTCACCCGGAACAGGGTCGCTGGGCGATTATCAGCGGAGGCAATGAGGCAGTGGCGTAGCGTGGGGGGGCGGGGGGGGCAAATGCCCCGGGCAGCGGCTTTCAGGGGGCGGCAAAATGTCCCCTCCCCACCCTTTTGCTGGTGAGCGCCCCACGTGCGCTTCGCCGCTTGCAGGCGAGGAGGAGAAAAAGGGTTTTTTTAAAGGCGGAGGAGGAGCCCGTCCGCCCGCCTGGCTGGCCGTCGGGGGCTGTCCTGGCGGCGGCCCGCGTGCGCGCGCACGCTGCTCGCCTCCGCCCGCCCACTCACCCACCCAACTTGCCGTGAGACGGGGCGCTCGTCGGGGGTGGGTGGCGCCGTGGCGGGGAGCCCCTGGTGGCTGGCTGGGCAGGAGGAGGTGGGCAGCGTGCGCGCGCACGCGGGCCGCCGCCAGGACAGCCCCCGACGGCCAGCCGGGCCCCTCCTTGAATTGTCCGCTTAAAATAAAAACCCTTTTTCTCCTCCT
This sequence comes from Furcifer pardalis, assembly GCA_030440675.1. Lineage (NCBI taxonomy): Eukaryota > Metazoa > Chordata > Lepidosauria > Squamata > Chamaeleonidae > Furcifer > Furcifer pardalis. The sequence continues at coordinate 70,191,886 of CP126897.1, read as the reverse complement.
CGCCTGGAAGCGGCGAAGCGCAAGCCGGGCTCTCGCCAGCAAAAGGGTGGGGAGGGGACAGTTTGCCGCGCCCCCTGAAAGCCGCTGCCAGCGAGCGAGAGGACGGGTTGCGCGGTCGCGCGCGCGAGCGGACGGGTCGCGCGGTCGCGTGCGCGAGCGGACGGATCGCGCGCGCGAGCGATCGCCTTCTGCCTGGGGGGCACCTTCTGCCTGGGTCGGGGGGAGGGGGCGGCGGCAGCGGCGAGCTGGGGGGGGCGGCAAGTTTGTTCTTCGCCCCCGGCGGCTGAAGACTGCGCGACGCCACTGCAATGAGGGTGGTGAAATATTGTCGTTTCACCGCCCTCATCGTCACTAGGTAGTCTTTAATGGCTGCTCTAACCAGTGTTCGGTCAGATTCGTCCCGAGTCTTCACCCAGCGGTGCTCTCGGCGTCTCTTAGCCCGTTTAAGCTCCCTTAGTTCGTCTGAAAACCAAGGAGCAGATCGATTCCCTCGGACTCGGAGAGGCCGTAGTGGCGCGATTACGTCTAGGGCTGCCGTCGCTTTCTTGTCATCTGTATGTGTTTAGAAATTTTTTCTAGACCTTCCCATGCTGAGTTCATGAAGGTCTAAATGGTAGTTGGCCTGCCTGGTAACATTGGTTGTTAAAGGTAAATGTCACCCTTGCTCGAAAGCCAGTTATATCCAACTCTAGGGTTCAGTGCTCATCTCTATTTATAGCCAATGAGCCAGCACTGTCTGTGTCTGCAGATGTTTCCATGGGCATGTGGCAGGCATGACTAGACATCAGAGTGCACGGAACACTGTTTACCTTCCTACCAAAGTGGAACCTATTTATCTACTTGCAATTTCTTGCTTTGGAACTGCTAGGTTGACATTAGCTGGGACAGAGATGGGAGCTCACTCCATCGTGCAGATTGGGTCTCAATCTGCTGACCTGCTGACCTTCCAGTCAACAAGTTTAGCTTCTTACCCACTAAGCCACCACAGTCCCTTTTGTTGATAAAGCTTGTATGCAAATCTCTTACCTCCGGTCAAATTTTTCCTTTGTGCCTGTGGGTGATGGCTCTGGCTACACTGCAACTTTTTAACAATCTGACCAAACTCCAGATTCTTTCATACCCTTTGGTCTAACAATAGTTAATATTAATCTGGAAAGAACTAAGGGTGTTTTTTAAAAAAAGAACTGTGGAATTTGGAGAGCTACTTTTCAGAATAATGAGTAAAATGTCATGCTGGAAACCATCACAGCGGAGCAATGATAGGATGGTGCTCAGAGCCATCTTACCACTGAAGAGTTATGGATAGCTTTAGCACAGAAGTTCTCAACCTTTTCAAGCCAGGGACCGGGGCACACTCTCTCACTCAGCTTTGAGGGCCAAATGGCCATTTTGGATGGGGGTGGCCATTTTGTCCCAACAGCTTCAAATGGTGGCCGTTTTGTTTCTCAAATGACTTTGGAGGGATGGGGGCCACATGAAATGGCACCAGGGGCCAGATCCGGCCCATGGGCCTTAGGTTGGGAACCCCTGGCTTTAGCATATCATGATACTGATTCTTCATAAAAATAATTCTCCAACTTATTGAGAGATAACTGAAAAAATTGAAGCACTAAACATCTTAGTACTGTACACCAAAATCACAAACAAAACCTTAGGGAAAGGTTGCTTATTTTTAAATAATGTTGACCAAATGTAAGGTAGACAGGGTATGAATTAGTATGATGAGACATAGCTTTCCAAAACACAGCCAGGATTGTGTTTTCCCCGCTGACCTCATAAATTCCTTTCATGGGAAAAACAACATCAATAGTTCCATGGCAAAACTGACAAAACTCATTTTTGAAATACAGATTCTTAAGAAATTATACCTCCATTTCAAGGCCACAAAACAGAAACCTCAAAGGGATATGTGGGTTCTTCCCAAGATACTTTATAAATACTTAGGTAAAGGTCGCCCTTGCTCAAAAGCCAGTTGTATCCAACTCTAGACTTCAGTGCTCATCTCTGTTTAGAGCCAAAGAGCCAGCTCTGTCTGCATCTGCAGACACTTCCATGGACATGTGGCATGCATGTGGCAGCATGGCTAAACACCAGAGTTCACAGAACGCTATTTACCTTCCTACCCAAGTGGAACCTATTTATCTACTTGCAATTTTTTGCTTTCGAACAGCATCATAACCACTAAGCCACCACAGTCTGATATAAATTCTTACAAAGAAGCATATATCTCTGCCTCAAGAGTCCAGTTTTCAGAAGAGAGAAAGGACATGCTGAGCGTCACATGAAGAGAACTGTAGTACGTATTAATTTCAATATGCATGTGTCTATCTAGTTTGTTTGTTTGTTTGTTCGTTCGTTCATTTGTTTGACATTACTCTGGGTGGTTTACATCAATTCACAAAATGAAATTAGAACCCAACAATCCCATAGAAAATTGAATCTAGGCAAATAAAATTACAGCAACAAAGATAAACAAATAAAAGCAGCAAACAAATAGTGATCAATGAGAGGAAAAAATCCCCACAGAAACAAGATGTTGTACAATACTTCTTAATGTTTCAAAAGATCTGGAGGAAAAGAGACTGACAGAAGGGAATTTCAGAGTTGCAGGGCCACCATGGAGAAAGCCCCATTTCTTTTTTTTTTTTTTTTAATTTTAAATTTTTTTATTAGGTATATAAAGTGATACAAAACAAGACACATACATAAAACAAAATGAATTACATATCTAAAAAATATAAACAGAGAATTCAAAAAGGAAAGTAAAATCTCTCATATATAAGAATACTACATTGTTAACATCCATCAAAAATTATTACCTCATTATAAAACACTATTTACTACATCAATCTCCAAACTATATTTCCATCTGTCACCTCATAACCAATATATGTTATTCTCTATCTCAATTTTTCTTCTTATCTTTAAAACCACCCTTGTGATATATACAATGTCCGGGGATTTATGTTTACTTATGTTTTCCAAAAGTCATTTTGCTCAGATACAGGGGGTATGCCCTGATTCTTAACTGTTACATAATCAATAAAAGGTTTCCAAATCCTCCAGAAGTTGTCACCAGTTACTTTGCCCTTTTTAAAATTTATCTCCCAAGTGAGCTTTTCGTTGAGTGCCAAATCCCACATTTCGTTATACCAATTCCTTCTTTGTAAATTTTCATTATTTTTCCAATTTCTAGCTATACATTGTCTGGCCGCTGATAACATTATCGCCATCAATTCATTTTTATCCTCACTCATTTTATATTTATCCATCTCAGTTAACAAAATTGTATTTGGGCCCAGTTCAATCTGCGAATCCAATATGTTTTTAATTTCAACCTCTATTTTTCCCCAAAAGTCCTTCAAAGCCTCACAAGACCACCACATGTGTTCATATGTGCCTCGATCTTTTTTACATCTCCAACATTTCTCACTCACATCTTTGTACATTAGATGCAGTTTTACTGGGGTTCTATACCATCTCCAAATTAATTTATAATTATGTTCCTTCACTCTTACCGACATAGATCTCATAATACGTCTTCTCCACATTTTCCCCCAAGTCTTCTCATTGATTGTTATGTTCAGTTCTTGCTCCCAGCTATCTTTCAATACTTGTTGAGCCTTCCCTCCTTTATTTAAAATTTTATATATTTGACTGACTATCCCTTTTAAACCTATGTCTCCTTTTCTCAATTTGACCAGCAATGTTTCAAATTCTGTAAGCTCCCTGTCAGATCCCATTACAAAAAGAAATTTCTTGTTCCAGTTATTTATCTGGAGGACTTTAAACCAATCCAACTCCAGTTGCAGATAGAGCTCCTTTCTCCTCTCCGAATCCCTACAAATTTTGATCCAATCCTTCAACAGAGAGACCCCATTTTTTAATAAGATATCCTTAATCCTACCTTCTATTTTTATCGGAAAATTGTTAAAATCTTCTAATTCTGTAACCATTGAGATCCCTGGAATAAGTTCCTTTCTTACTTTGTTCCATTCTTCTATTGTTGCTCTTATCATCTTGCCCTGAATCCTCATTTTTTTATCCTTGTCATCACATAAAAAGAATGCCTTCCCTTTCCTAGAAAACTCTTTTGATTCTAATTTTCCCCATATCGGCTCTTCTCTATTTAATAATTTAATAACACTTCGTAATTGAAAAGCTCTGTAATACTTGCTAATATTTGGAATACCCAGTCCCCCTTCTTTTTGTGGTATATACCATAAAATCTTAGGTATCCTTGCTTTTCTTTTCCCATTGCAGAATCTATTTATAATATTTTGATATTTTTCCAATTCTTTTTCTGTATGTTTTATTGGCAGAGCATCAAATAAGAAATTTAATTTAGGTAACAACATCATTTTACACATTGCTACCCTGCCAAACCACGATAAATTCAGCTTATTGTATTGTAATATCTTTTTATCTATCTCTTTCATTTGTTTTCCATAGTTCAATTCCTTAAGTTCCCCAGTTTTTCTAGCAAGTATTACCCCTAAGTATCTCACTTTATCCGGAATTTGAATATTAAATTTTTGCTTTATTTCTTCTTCATCCTTCTTACTCCCATTGACTAGAATCATCTCGGACTTATCCCAGTTCACCCTTAAACCTGTCATTTCCTCAAAAGTTTTCAGGTGTTTATTAATCCTTAATATTCCTTGTATTGGTTGTTTAATTGTGATTAGTGTGTCATCGGCATACAAACTTATTTTATTTCCTTCAATTCCAATTATTTCTTTATCTTGCCGTATTAAATTCGCCAATAGTTCCATAGCCAAAACAAATAATGTGGGCGACAATGGGCAACCCTGCCTAGTTCCAGCCTCCAGTTTTATTTCTCCTGTATAGTTATCATTAAATTTCACTATTGCTGTTCCCTGTTTATATAAGTTCTTGATTACTTTTTGGAATTTGTCCCCAAATCCATATTGTTTAATTACCTCATGTATTGTTGCCCATTGCAGAGAATCAAATGCTTTAAAAATATCCAGGGCTAAGAAACCTACCCTATCCTTTTGTCTTTCAGCTATATCCAATAAATCCACTACCCTCCTTGTAAGATCTGACATGTACCTACCCTTTATAAACCCTGCTTGATCGTCTTTTATGTATTTGGCTATGAAACTATTTAGCCTGGTCACCATTATTGTGGAAAAAATTTTGGCGTCTTGGTTAATTAAGGATATCGGCCTATATGATTCTATTTTATGTAAATCTTTCCCTGGCTTAGGAATCAGTGCGATAATAGATCTATTCCAAGATTTGGGTGTTGATTCTCCCTCTAAGATCCCATTAAATAATTTGTGTAATCTCGGAACAACCCAAGGCTTAAAGTCCTTATAAAATTCAGCGGGAAGCCCATCCTCTCCTGGAGCTTTATCCAATTTTAATTTATTAATTACATTCTCAATTTCTTTTGCGGATATTGGTTCCTCCATCATATTTCTATGTTCTTCTGATATTAAGAAAGTATTATATTTTTTGAAGTGATCCTCCAATTTGTTCAAATTTACCTGCTTCTTTGAGTATAGCTCCTTATAGAAAGCCTCTATTATTTCCGCTTTCTCTTTCCTTTTATTGCATCTCTTCCCCTTCTCATCTACCAATACTCCTACCTGGCCTTTGTTCTTTTTATCCCTCGCTGCTTTTGCTAATAACTTTGAATTTCTATTACTGTGCTCATAGTATTCTCTTTTTAAAAATATCAAATCCTTTTTTACCCTTTCCATATCTTGGGCTTCCAATTCTTTCTTTGTTTTCTGTATCTGAGGTAATACCCTCTGATCATTACCCTTTATGTATTCCCGATGAAGTTGTTTTAGATGTATTTCCAATTCCTGAGTTCTATTGATGTTCCGTTTCTTTTTCCAACTGCTCAATTTTATTGACTCTCCTCTAAAGATCGCTTTCATTGTGTCCCATACCCCTCCTGAGCTGACCTCGTTATTATCATTCCATATCCAATATTCATCCCATTTCTCCATAATTTGTTTTTTCATGCTGTCCTCTTTATATAATTTTGAGTCATATCTCCAAACATATCTTTTCCCGTCACCTTCATCCAGTTTTATATCTATACTTATCTTAGCATGATCTGATTCTCTAAATGTCCCTATTTTAATATCCTCTATACTTTTCAATAACCCTTGTGTTACAAATATATAATCAATCCTTGAATACATATTATAAACTTGAGAATAGTAAGTATAGTCCCTTTCCTGTCCTTTAAGTTCCCTCCATACATCTTTTATATTCATTAGTTTTGCCCAATCGCTTAGAATGTATTTATTACTTCTCTTCTTAATACTTGTAGTGTCAATCTCAGAACTTAACAAATTAAAATCCCCCCCTATAATCATATTCCTCGTTCCTTCTTTCTGTAGAATTATTCTTAATTTTTCTAAAAATTCTGCCTGATTGGTATTCGGGGCATATATGTTTGCAAGAGTTATCTCTTCATCTTCTATCCTCCCCTTAATTATTAGATATCTCCCCTCTGGGTCAGCTATAGATTTTATTAGACTAAAACCCAATTTTTCCGAGATGAGAGTTGCAACACCTCTAGCTTTTGATGTCCCATAAGCCATTTCATAAATGTCAATTCCTCTCACAAATAATTTATTAGTGTCTGCCGATTTTTGATGGGTCTCCTGTAGAAAGATGATATCAGATTTAGATTTGTTGAGCGCTATCTGCAACCTCCTCCTCTTCACGGCATTCCCTGTCCCTTTCACATTCCATGTTAACAACCTTAAGTTCTTAACCATTTATATTTACTAATCCCTCCCCTCCTTTACATTCCTGCCCGGACGTGTTATCCCCATCCCCTACTACAAATCTAAAAAAAAAACTAAGAAAAATTACAAAAAAATGCATACAATATAGTGACAAAAAAGACATTTGTACGATCTCAGTACAAACTAACTCAGTAAAATAAAATACTTGAGAAAAATTATATATTACTACTACAAAAAGGAAAAGAAAAAAAAAACTTACCTACTCTTCCATTTTCTGCTACCCTCCCCACACCTTGTTCCAAGATGTCGCCTCTAACCTTCAAAGAGGGGAGGGGGGGACCGGGGGAAAAAAGCATTGTGTTCTTCTAAAGCCCCCCCTCCCTCCACCATTATAATTTGTTCTGCAAGTTATTTATTCAAAAAGCTCCGCACTCGATGTTCCTGATACTTCCGCTCCTCCCGCTGCACCCTCCACCTCCCCCTCCTTATTCAGAACCGGGCCCATCACCCCAACTGCATACAAATCAGTTCTCATAGCAATCCATTCTGAACTAGCCACCTTCATGAACCCAAGTTGAGTCAAGTACTCCAAGACATCTGTTCTATCGTCCAAAATATGCCATCTTTTTTCATAAAAAAATCTCAACTGTTGTGGAAATCTCCAATTATACTTAATGTCTTTTGAGGCCAAAAATTTCGTCACAGGTTTCATCATGTATTTCCATTTTCTTTCCTCTGGTGCTATGTCATTGTAGATTTCCACATCAGCCCCCTCAATCTTTAGAACGCCAGACCCCGCTTGTTTGATGTAAGCCATCACTTTTAATTTATCCGCCCAATTTGCAAACTTAACCAAAACATTCCTTGGTGATCTCCTGTCTCGCCTTCCCCCCACTCTATACACATTTCCAATATCTTCTGCCGCGAAATCTTTTCCCATTTTCAAAGAGTTCAGCCAATCCACTACTCTATCTCTAAGCTTGTCTGGCGTGCGTTCGACCATTTTACGTATGACAATATTTTGGATGGAGTAGGAGAAGCAGCTGCTTTTCCTTCCTCCGCCATTAAATGGGGTATTAATGAGTTTTAAAGTATAAAAAAAAGAAAAAACTTGGTGATTTTCGTGGAGGTTGGAGGCTGGTAAGAGGAGGGTCTGCCTGGATTGCAAAGAGAGCAAAAAAAGCGGCGGAAAAAAAAAAGGCGGAAAGTGGCGATAAGAGGGGCAAGCTGGTGCGAGGCGGTTGAGCTCCGGGCCGCGGAGGACCCGAGCCTCGAAAGGGTCTTCGGTTCTGCTAGCGGCCCGTTGAGCCGACCCGGGAGCCGAAGCGGAGCCCCGGAACGGGAGCCATACGGTAAAACGAGGATCGTGGGAGCGGCGCCGAAGTTCGGTTGTTGCGAGAGGAGCTGGGTGTAAATCTCGCAGAGACGGGGCGCCGCGGCAAGAAGAGGAGAGCCGGCTCGATTGCAGAGGTGGAGATCAGCGGTTCCGGAGTCTGCCCTGTCTTGATGTTTTGAAGTATTGTAAGTTGGAGGAGGCTCGAGGGGGCAGACGGGGGACCACAGAAAGGAAACAACGGCAGACTATTGAATTGGTCTTTGGGGAGAGAAGGCAAGAGAGGAGCAGAGATTGGAGAAAGACAGAGGGGGAGAGAGACGGTAAATACAGCGTTTCTGGTGGTTTTGCATAGAAGAGCTTGAAGGGGAAATACTTTAATAATAGCAAACTCTTGGAAGATACATTTTTTTTTCTTTTTTGCTAAAACTGGACGTTTATATGGGTTGTTAAAGTTGTGTAGAAAGCGAATGTAAAGATGGCGGCGAATAGCGAAACCTAAACCAGAAACGAAACTTATTCGATTCAGACTTGGGACAAAGAGGACTTGGCACAAAGAGAAAAGATTGGAGGGCAGTCAGAGTGGACAGAGTGGATAATTATTTGATTTGAGGGTAAAGGAAATAATTGATCTCCCCCCAAGAACTTATAATGGATGGGATGGTCAGATTACAACATTTTTTAACAAAGGTTTCTGGACTGTGATTTTGTGAGAGGAAAAAGAAAAACTGTTACTGGCTGCCGGGTCTGGGACAATTGAAACTTAATTTAGGGGGTGGCAACGAGTTTAAGAGTGGCAGCGAAACGAAGAAGAGAAGAAGGACCTTGACCAGCCCTTGACTGATTAGGGATTATAGACCCTCCGTCTCTATCTTCTATGAAAGAAGGGAAAATTATTTTGCCTTTTTGAAGAAGGAAAATTGCAGCGGTCCCAACAGTGTTATAAATTGCTTCTCCCTTCCTGTTCCTCCTTTTCTCCCTCTCCTTGTTCTTTGGCTCACATGTAGAAAGCATTAAGTGTCTATTTTGGATTTATTCTTACAGGTTTTGGTTTTGGGTTATTGCATCTCTGATTTTTTTGATATTAATTTACTGATTAATGTAAATGCTGATTTAACCATTTAGATATTTTAATTTTGAATACAATTGAAGGTAGATACAATTGGGTTTGAGCTATTCTGAGGGGGCAAATAAAGTTATAAACTTAAAAGGCAGAACTAAAGAGATAGACCATGCAGGGAGGGGAGGAAGCAGTTAAGCCAAAGACGAGGAGAGAGAGATTAGAAAAAGAACAGAAAGATAGGGAAAGGCGTACACCGTCACCAAAGATGGAGGCAGCAACAGAAGCAACGGATTCTCAAGCTGGCACTGGACGACGACTAGAGGAATTACCGGAAAGAATGGACAATATGTGTGCTATCTTACAACAATTGGTTAAAAATGCAAATGATAATCAGGTTGCAATGCAAAAATTGAATAAAATGGTGGAAAACAATTGTGAAGAAATGAAAAAAGACAGAGAACTGGCCAGGCTACAACATGAGAGCCTGGCCAGGACTCTGACTGATTTGCAGAAGGAGGTTACTCAGAATACAAAAAAAATTAATATGATTACTGACACAATGCAAAAGGATTTAGAGCAAGCAAAGATTTCTATGAATGAGATGTTGATTCAAGAGCATGTGATTGTTTCAAGAGTATCTGTTCAAGAGAAAAGGATGATGATGGTGGAGGAGGGGCAGAGGAAACAAAATAAAAAAAAAAAAAAAAAGAAAGCCCCATTTCTGGTTAAAACCTTCTGGGCTGGCCTCAGGGTGGGCAACCACAGCTCCTATGCCTGGCAGGATTGTGTTGGCCAGGCCAAATCCCTAGGAGAGAGGCATTCCATCAAATACTAAGGACCTAAACTATTTAGAGCTTTGTAGACTGTGGTGGCTCAAGCGGTTAAGCTGCTGACTGGAAGGTGGCAGGTCAGCAATTTGAGACCCAAGCATTTCATGACAGAATGAGCTCCCACCACTGTCTCATCTCCTGCCAACCTATCAGTTCAAGAGCAAGAAATTGCAAGTAGATAAATAGGGACCACTTCGGTTTGAAGGTAAACAGTGTTCCATGCACTTCAGTGTCTAGGCATGCCTGCCACATGTCCACAGAAACATCTGCAGATGCAGACAACACTGGCTCTTTGGCTGTATACAGAGATGAGAACTGAACCCTAGAGTTGGATATGACTGGCTTTCGAGCAAGGGTGACCTTTACCTTTACCGAAATTAAAACCAGAACCCTGAATCTATAGGCAAGCAATGCAGGTGGGCCAAGGTTGGGGAGATACAAGCTGAACAACTGTGTTTCCACATAATTTTCCATATCGTCTTCAGAGTTAGCCTCACATTCACTACATTCCAGTAATCAATTCTAGAGAATACCTATGCATAAACTAGTGTCATGAGGGACCTTCCATCAAGGAATAAGTGAAGCTGGGCTATCTGAGGCCATATGGAAAAAGCTGACCTGGTCTATTTCTCCATAGTGGGCAAATAACATCCAGATCCAAAGCTTGGTCCTTCATGGGAAGACTAACACCATCCAAGCAATGTCAGTTGACACCCAACCTATCAGGTGACCCTCTCAACAACAGGTCTTCATCTTGCCTGGATTCAAACTCAACTTTTTAGGCTTCATCCAGTCTATTGCCATGGCCAGACATTGTTACAGCCTCTGAACAGCATTCACTGATGATGATGTAAGGGAGAAGAGAGAGCTGCATGCTATTGCTTGCACAACTTAAGTGAGAGAAGTATAGCTTCCAAATTGAGCGGAGCTAAAGCTCCTGTTAGCCTTAGCCAGAATATCCCATAGTGAAGAAGGCCAAGAATTTCAGTCCAACAACACCTGTGCAGCTGCACTTTGCCTGGCCTTGTTGTCTAAGCACCTGACTTAATTTAGAACCAACATGTAGAAAGCACACATAAGTAGAACTGCAGAAGTTACTCCTGCAATGCATGGAAGATGGAAATCAAAGGTGGGGATGTGACACAGTATGGTATGTCTGACATTATGATAAAGCAGGGGGTCACAACCTATGGCCCGTAGGCCAGCCCCAACCTCCAACACCATTCCATCTGGCCCATGGCAGCGCCCCTGCAGTTTGCAGAAGTGTTTACAATGGGGGAAACCACGTGTCCAGCCCACTTAGTTGTCGGAGGGTAAGTGGTCTGGACCGTGGCAGGAAAACCTTGAGAACCCCTTGATAAAAAATAAGTACTGTACTGTACAAGAAAATAGCAGGAGGCTGACTAATTTCTATTTTTCATTATTTATCTTTATAAAAATCCAAGTATATAAGCCCTTTTCTACCTACACTAGCTCTGGGATATGAGGCCCCAAAAGGTGAGATTTCCCAGTTGCAGATAAACAAATAAAAAAATAGCTTTAAAATCCAGAGAAATTAGTGATTCTAAAATCATTCTATGAAACCCAGTCAGAGAGTTTTGTGTTTTTGCTTTGTAAAGAACAGGGGGAAGATAAATTAAATACTGGCAGATCACTGAACTACTTAAAAAACAATATAAATGTGAATTAATGTGTGTATGCATGCCTAAATACTACATATTTATTGAAATATGTTTATGAGGAAGGTTGGCATTAAGATCAAATTTACAATGAAATCATGAACATATAAAATACAGAAACAAAATGTTCAAATATAATCAAGGCACATCTCAGGAAAGGCAAAAATGTTTAAATCTCCATAGAATTATTTTAAGCACTACATTCACTGTGAGCTGTGATGTTGTGTTACATAAGGTCAGATAAATTATGAGTAAGCATGAAGAAAATGTTTGTCTACACTAGAATGGAAGGTGAATTACAATACAGTACAGTGATGGGATGATAAAAAATTTAGTACCCCACCCTGACGTCATCACAGTGGGGGCGGAGCTAACGTCATGACGTCATGGGTGGAGCCAACGTCATGACATCATGACGTTGTAGGCGGGGCCAAAAATAAAATAAATAAAATAAAAATAAAACACACACACACACCCCTCAAACCCCCCCCCCCACAAAACCGTTAATAAAATAAATAAATAAAATAATAATTAAATAAAAATACACCCAAACACCCACCCACCCCAAACACAAACCCCTCTTACAATGGGGACCGTTGGGGCTGGCCCCGAGCCTTGGTGCCCGGCGGCGCGCCTAGCCGGGCGGCCCTGCGCTCCCGGCTGCAACTCTCCATGGGCGGCCCCGAGCCTTGGTGCCCGGCAGCGCGCCTAGCCGGGCGGCCCAGCGCTCCCGGCCGCAACTCTCCATGGGCGGCCCCGAGCCTTGGCGCCCCGCGGCGCGCCTAGCCGGGCGGCCCAGCGCTCCCGGCCGCAACTCTCCACGGGCGGCCCCTAGCCTCGGCGCTCCGCGGCGCGCCTAGCCGGGCGGCCCCGAGCTGCCCATGGAGAGTTGCGGCCGGGAGCGCTGGGCCGCCCGGCTAGGCACACCGCCGAGCGCCGAGGCTTGGGGCGCCCGTGGAGAGTTGCGGCTGGGAGCGCTGGTCCGCCCGGCTAGGCACGGCTCCTCCTCCTAAGCCCTCCGCCACTGCCAGAGCCACTTCAAAATGGTCCGGCTCCGGCAAAAACAAGTGCGCATGCGCAGAAACAGAATCTGACGCATGCGCAATTTAAAATTGCAGCACGCATGCGTCAGATTGACTTCTGCGCATGCGCACTGAATTGGAGCCATTTTGGGTCCAATTTAAAAAAAAAAATTTTCTTTTTTTCAGGCGTCCGGAACCGGACGCCTTAAAAATGGGTTACCCTCTCGGAGAACCCTCCGAAATTGTTCTTACCGGTTCCAGGGAACCGTCTGGAACCGGGGACATCCCATCACTGATACAGTACCACAAAATGAATGCATTAGCTAGGGTACACAGAAAGAGCCTCCTTGAAAATTTTGGTGTTTTTGAAACACAATTGGGCATACCTCAGGCCAAATCAACCTTGTTCTACTGGCTAATCTTTCTCAAACTAAGTAAGGAAATACAGAATGAAGTCACCAAAGGTGACTTCATTCTGGCAGTTTCATGTCTGACCTAGACACAGAAGAAGAAATGCATAAGCTTCTAAATTGCTATTCTAAATATTTCTAATCTAAAAATGTGTAGGACTGTCAAAGAGATGGATGGTGGGGCTAAACTAAGAACCTGAATTCAATCCTTCCTTTCTCCAGGCAATGGTTGAGGCTTACCAAGAAGGGTTGCTGGTGGTTAGAGCCACTGTGTTAGGATGGGCAAGATTGTGGTCAAGCCTGCGTCAGACCCTATTGCACTTCTCGATTATATTCTCAGCAGATCCTAAGAATATCCTCCTTCCTGACCAACCCTTTAGAAATCCTTCTTGACTTTGTCCTTAATTTAATCCGGAGTACAGTACAACTAACACTAGCCAATGCCTGTCATTCAGTGCATCCCAATACATTGTTCTGCTGCCTTTTGATGCTCTTTTATAAAAATGTCTCATCATAGCTAATTGCTGCCTCCTCTTTTGCCAAAGCCTATGTGTAGACAATGTTAGTGAGGGTTTGTTAGGTACCGGCCTCATTCTGGATAGGCTGCCTGGATCACCCCACTATAAACTGTATATCCTACCAATGAGATATTAAATGTCCTCTACACTGTGTTGTTGCTGGCTTTCTTACTATCTTTCTTCTGATCCATATACTTCTTCCCCTCCTCCATCTCAGGGCAAAACAATGAAAATAAGTCCACATAATAACCATCCTAAATGTGTTCCCTTACTCTCCTGGGAAGGTTCAACCCAGGTTGTCTTCATTGTCCTGAGCCACCACAGAGGGCATGGCCATGCTGTTCCATACTTCCCCAATGCCCATTTGCTACACTGGCCTTCTCACACCATCTAACCACCCAACATGTTGAAGAGGTCTGAATGTGTCATAGTATCTGAGAGCAATACTGTCAGCAAGTCATTATGACCCTATGATGAGACAACAGTGCATGAAGATGAGACTCTCAAATTGGGAAGCACTCAATCAGCTACTGGAGAAGAGCAAAGGACAAATTTGAATAGCTCTGTCACTAATGAAGCAACTAAATTAAAAGCCAGAAAGACATATAGTGGCTGATGTGCACAGAAGTGAAAGGAAAGTCTGATGCTATACAACATATACCATTGGAACATGGATGTGAGAAGCATGAATCAAGGTAAACTAGAAACTCTAAAGCAAGAAATATAATATATTAACAGTACAGTGTTTGGTGTCAGTGAACTAAAGTGGACTAGGGCGGGATATTTTCAGTAAAACAAATGCAAAGTGTTCTACTCTGGAAATGACAAACTCTGAAGAAATAGATGGACTCTAATACTGGAACAAGGTGAAACAGAGAGCTAGGGCTACAATACAAGGTTTAATCAAATAATATCCATCAGGCTCAGTGAAAAATCAGTATAGCCATCATGCAAATCTAGGCTCCAGCGACAGATTCTGAAGAAGATGAATTTGAAAGCTTTTATGAAAGCATTCAAGAGGTAACTGATTACAAACCAAAATAAGTCATGCTTATAATCAAAGGTGACTGGAATGCAAAAGTAGGGAAATGGCAGAACCAAATGTTGTTGAAAAAATTGTCTTGAGAGACAGAAATAAAACAAAAGAATGACTCACAGAGTTCTGAAAATCCAACAATATATTTACTGCAAATACTGTACATACTTTGAGCAACTTAACAGATAGTAGTACACTCAGACATCACCAGATGGTCAATACAGAAATCAAATTGTTGACGTGATTTGAAGCAGGAGATGGAAAAGTTGTATTCTCTCTGTCAAAATAAGACCAGGAGTGGATCATGGCACTGATAATAAACTATTAATGTCTAACATTGGAGTAAAGCTGGAAAAGAACACTAAAAGACTTGCAGTCCCAAAATATAATTGAAACAACGCCCCTGATGAATTTAAAATCCACATAAGGGACAGATTTGCATTACTAAACTCTACTGAGCATGAACCAGAAGAACTGTGGGTAGTAACCATAGATATTCCAGGGAAGAATGCAAAAAGACAATTTTTGTAGTCAAAAGAAGAGAAAACCCCAGATGAATGACAGAAAAAAATAGCTAAAATTGTAAAGGGCAGTCAAGAATCAAAACTAAAAGGTGATGGAAATAAGGTAAGAACTACTACAATAACCCATGCAAAGAAATAGAGAACAACAAAAAGAGGGGATATCTTCCACAAGATTAAAGTAATCAAAGGGAAAGTTAAGCCTAGATTAGGAATGCAAATGACTGGTTGGGAAGCACATTATCTGATCAGTAGAAAATAAAGAGAAGGTGGAAGATTTATATAGAGATAAAAAGATAACAGACTCTTTTGAAGATATCTCCTATTTTGAAGAACCTGCAGTTCTAGAAAGTGAAGTGAAACTGTTCTGAAAACATTAAGAAGAAATAAATCACCAGGGCAGGTGAGAAACCAATGGAACTATTTCAAACTACAGAGATTCAATCTAACAAGATATGCCAACAAACATGGAACACAAAACAAGGGTCCACAAACTAGCATTACTCTCTAGATTTGGGCATATACAACTAGAATGCCAAAATAAGAATACAGTAATTTGTTACAATATTAGTTACAGTGGCAAGATTAATTTTAGTAAAAAAATGGAAAGTTGATTTTGAACTTAATGACTAGTTTAAAGAGGTGTGGAATATACTGTAACATCAATAATTTGAGATATGCAGATGATACGACCCTGATGACAGAAAGTGAGGAGGACTTAAAGAAGCTCCTGATTAAGTTGAAAGAAGAAAGTGCAAAAGCTGGCTTGAGACTCAATATCAAGAAAACCAAGATCATGGCAACAGGCCCTAGCAGTCCCTGGAAAATAGATGGGGAAGAAGTAGAAGCAGTGACAGATTTTACTTTCTTAGGATCAAAGCTCACTGCAGATGGTGATTGCAGCCATGAAATAAAAAGGCAGCTGATTCTTGGGAAACGAGCTATGAGAAACCTGGGGAGCATAGTGAAAAGCAGAGACATCAAATTGCAAACAAAAATTCGTCTAGTCAAAGCAATGGTATTCCCAGTGGCAATGTATGGTTATGAGAGCTGGACCATTAGGAAAGCAGAATGCAGAAGAATAGATGCCTTTGAGATGTGGTGCTGGAGAAGAGTTTTGAGAGTCCCCTGGACAGCAAGGAGAACAAACGGGTCAATCTTAGAAGAAATCAAACCTGACTGCTCCTTAGAAGGTCAAATAGTAAAGATGAAGCTAAGGTACTTTGGACATCAAATGAGAAGAGAAGACTCACTTGAGAAAGCCTTGATGCTTGGAAAGGTTGAGGGCAAAAGAAAAAGGGGGCGGCCCAAGATGAGATGGCTAGATGGTATTATGGACACAATGGGCACAGAGCTGAGAGAGTTGAGGGGGGTGGTGGAGGACAGGGGTGCCTGGCGGACAGTCGTCCATGGGGTCGCAAAGGGTCGGAATCGACTGTGCAACTGAACAACAATAAAAAAAACATATGAAATTAAAGTTAAAAAGGGATAATGAAATAAAATTATTTTAGTGTTAATTTGGGGAGAATTTTTGGATTGTGTATTAGTGAAAGGGAAAGGGACAAAGCTAGAACAGGATATATTATTTTTGGAGGCGAAGGGGCATAAGTGTAGTAATGTAAGAACATAGAAAATAATCATACAATAATATTTATAACTCCCAAGGGTGGAGGGAGCACGAAGCTATTAATGTGATGTGTATGTTGTATATATTTTCCCCCTGTGATTTTGTTATTATAATAATAATGCAAATTAATTTTAAAAGTTATAGTTTTAAAATAACATAGCTAGTGGTAAAGACATTGTGGGTAGAAATTCATTACATTTTCTAATTTTAAAAATTACTTGTTAAAAGTGATTTTATTATTTGTTTCAGGTGGAATCTTCTATGTTTTGTGATATAAACCCTGAAGTCATTTGCAAAAACAATGTAACAGAAAAGGATTAAGTAATGCAACAAGTAAACTTTGATTGGAAACATTATAGGTAAAGAGCCACATAATTACTTTTTTGTAATAGCAGTAATGAAGTACTTGGGGATTATGTTATATAATGATTTCAATTTCAACTAATGGTTCAAACTCTAGCCTAAATTGTGCATGCAACTGCTTGATGTTTGTTCAAGGTATAGCCAGCGATGGGATGTAACAGGTTCTCACCAGTCCGCCAGAACTGGTAGTAACTTTTCCCAGTGTCCAGGAGAACCGGTAGCAGATTTTGGGGGGAACCACCTTCGGGGCTTACCTTTTCACTGGTTCCCCCACTGCGCATGCATGCCAAGCACTAGGTGTGCATGCATGCCTACAGTGCTTGGCGTGTATGCATGGCCTCCTTGCTATCCTCCTTGCTGTCCTTGTGCTGTGGGTGGGTGGGTGGGTTGAGGTGTGTGTGTGTGTGTGTGTGTGCGTGCGTGCGTGCATGCGTGCGTGCATGCGTGCGTGCGTGCGTGGGTGCATGCTTATTTTTATTTTATTATTATTTATTTTTTCTTTGGCTCCGCCCACAATGTCATGACATCATGATGTTAGCTCTGCCCACACTGTGATGACATCATGGTGGGGTAGTAAAATTTTTGACATCCCATCACTGGGTATAGCTGATACTAAAATCAACATATCCTAGGAGCCTTCCATCTTCACTTAAACACCAAAATGAATAGAAATGTAAGGGTTAAGAAGCATCACCATAATAGATGCATTATTTACACAAGAGTGGGCAAAATGCAGCTGGACTGTGATTCCAAAATCTCTAGTTAACATGTAGTCAATATGGATATTTTCAATTGTCTAATCCAATTGTGATTAGGTCTATTCTGCCAAAGGGTAGAGCAATTTATGAATCACATAAATCTGTCCTCAAAGAGAGGCAAACAACTGATGGAGTCCCTCTAAGACAGTGATGGTCAACCTTGGCACTCCAGGTGTTCTTGACTTCAATTACTGGAAGTCCAAGTCAGCACTCCTGCTGATCAGGACTTCTGGGAATTGAAATTCAAGAATATCTGGAACGCCAAGGTTCGCCATCACTGTTCTATGAGACTAGCCAAAGTGGTACCATCCTACATGGTTTCTCCTCTGCCCCCTCATTCTCTCTCTCATACACACACCAGCTAACACAAACCCTGACAGCCCCTTCTACTATTTCTAATGGTCGAGCTAATGCATACAAAACCACTTGCTAAAAAAGAAACATAAGGGTTAAGAAGCATCAACATAAATTGGCTACCACAACTATCAGACTAATTTCATTAGGATTCACTTAAACAAATAGCCTGAAGAAATTTATTATACAGTTGTGTCATTCATCTGTTCATTATATTTTGTTCTAAATAAGCATCAGCAGTACCCCAATTATTTTTCACAACCTTTTGACAACAAGAGCGTTATTGCTGTGAACTAATGTTAAAAATAAAATGCTGACTTGACATGTTTGTTATGAAGCATAACAAGTATAACAAATGCAGAATCTATCATAAAAAATCAGCTAAGACACTCTTCTTTTCAGACGAGACAGCTTTTAATAATACTGTACCACAATATTGACAGAACTATTTTTTTCCAGCCATATTACATCCTTCGTTCTCCAAACTTGTTTCCACACCTTTTACTATTTCTGTTCTCTTGTCCATTCATGTGAGTAGATGAGTGGACTCAATACCATTGCCAGGTTGGAAAAAAGTAGGCTGTTCTTCCCTTTTAAAATCTTTTCCAAAAAAAAAAAAAGCTAATGCAAATTGCTATGATTTTTTTTTTCATCTTTCATGTATCAATCAAACCCCGAGACTGCCAAAATGAAGCCACTTTCTTGGCTCTGTCATTGGCCAAACTTAAGTCGTTGTTGGTGCATGTTTCTGGAAGTAATTGGCACACCAGTAAATGAGCTGGATTTCTTCACATTCCATTCTTCTGCAACTTCCATCTGCTGTTCTTTCCATTCATTATCACCTAGAATCTCCAGTTCTGGAGGAAGCTGCCAATGGCCCTAGGAAGCTTGTTATCTTTAATAAGATTTTTATTTTATTTTATGGAACAGAATCCTATGATTGACAGTATCATATACTGCAGTTAGGTCAATGAAAGACACTCCCATAATTTGCTTTCTTTTGAAGCCATACTCAGTGTGTTGCATATGGTTAAGGATTTGACTATAACATGACCTGTCTGACCTGAAACCTGCTTGCTCCTTCATGATCTTTCATTCAATAAATTCAGGAATATGATTGTGAATCATCCATTCCAATGTCTTATAAAGATGACAAAGGAGTGACACTGGTTGTTAGGTTTTGGGGTCATCTGGGTTTTTGCTGGGTTTCAATAAAGCAACAGCTCTAGCCTGTCTCCACAATTTAGAAATCACCCCCACCCAAGGGTTCTTGTGGCTAAAGTTGGTACCTGCTGAAGTTTTTAGACTGCATTTAAAAGATGGTCTGTGTAGACAGCATTACAAGTAAAGATCCCACTTGCTTTGAAGTCAAACTCAGATTTGGGAAACCAGCCTTGGCCAGTTTAGCAGAAAGATGAAACTGATGTCAAATTAAAGCACATGAATCATCAATGTGCAGAAGAAGACAACTGTGCATTGCCAATGTGATGCAAGAAGTCTAAGTTATAAAACGATACTAACTTTCAGCTACACCAGCTTAGAGTCTATGGGATGGAACTGAAGCCTTGGTATGTTAAGAGGTGCTGTCTGCATAATATACTGATATAATTGACAGTGCTTGGAAGAGTTACTTTTTGGTACTGTCACACCCAGAATTCTTCAGCTAGAGAGATTCTGGAATGGGAGTCACAAACAGCAACTATAGTAAGCTGCCATGCAAGATTTCTGTGTTGGTATTTATGTGTATATGTGTAGTTAGTAGATGAGTAGCATGAACGGAGACGAAGTCTGTAAGCCTGTATGAGGAGAATTGTGAATGAGCAGAGATCAATTGTTACAAACAATAAATCCTCATTGTCATCATCTTCATTATTATCATCATCATCTGTTTATAACTGCCATGGGATGATGGAGGATGAGGATTGCTGCAAGTGAAGCAAACAGTGGAAGAGAGGGGAAGTATCTTGCTGAATACATTCATAGCAGTAATAAGATGGTGTTAAATGAAGTTTCTAGGAAATGTGTCATCAAGACTGCTGAGTCAAAAGATGCATTTAGGAAAGAAGTGTTAAGGAATAGAATTAATGCTTGGAATAATAAACCATTGCATCCTCAAATATATTCAGATGAAATTTGAAGTTCAGCAATATGCAAAGCTATCTACATAACGTGGTAAGACACAAAACACTAGATAAAATAGGGCTAAAAATGCCAATATTAGAAATCATTATCAAGTGATGACAATTATAAATATCTTAGAGTACAAGAGGCTGAAAACATACCGCATACAAAAGTTAAAGATTTGAAACAAAGGGAATACATCAAAAGACTGTGGAAATTTTAAAAATTAAAATTAAAGTATGGAAATACAAGCAAAACCATAAATACATAAGCAGGTCCAGTAACCAAATACACAGCTGGAATAATATATTGCAACCAAAGTGAATTAGAAAAATTGGATTGGGAAAAAAAAACAGAATTTAGTGAATGTGTATCTCACACGATTACCAAAAAATGATGTGGACAAATTAAGTGATTTTTTTAAAACTACAAATAAAACAGGAAGGAGAAAATGAAGAAAGAAGTGAATAAATACTTAAGACAGTGAAATGGAAAACATTTTGAAAACAGCAGAAACAGAGGTAGAATACAAGAAACAACAATTTGAAGACAACTTAAACAACTGGAAAAATAAACCACTGCATGGATAGCACCTGACAAATATTTATAGGGAAAATAATAATTTTATCTAGGCACGGCTAAGGATGGGAACCATCAAGAAAGAAATGGAAAGTTTGATTTTTGCTTCACAAGAACAAGCACTCCAGACTAAGGAATTGTTACAAGCAGCAAATGTTGACTGTCAATAAAAAGATGAAACTGTCTCTCACCTCATCTGTGAAAGTTTAAAAATTGCACAGACAAACCTCAAAGCAAGATTTGATACAGTTACAAGTTCATACATATACAATGTTCAGATACTGTATATGTGAGTGTTGGTACATTTGGCACCTTTAGCAATCAGCATTTTAAAAGTAATTGCATGGGCACCACAGATAATTAGTGTCATTCGTTTTAAACATTTAAAGGAAAACATTGAAGCAAGCTTAAGTTTTCATATAACCCTTAAGATAAATGATATCTTAAAGGTTATATGTAGAAAAACATAAAACAAAAATCCAGAGCTTTGTGAGGCATTACTCATTACATAACATTATGAGATTGTGTTATCATGTGTGGTTGGCCAAGACTTTGATAATCAAGACTTTTATTATTTTGCACATTACAACAACCAGCAAATTCAGTAGCTTGTTGGAGTTACTGTGCAGTGTGGAGCCTGACAGACTGCACAGGTGTTTACCGCAATGTCTGAACCAAAGAAGCAGAAAAAGCAACATGTACTCTGGCTTTTAAGGAAAGCTCCCTGGGGGAAGACCAAACAGGAAAGCTTCACAAAAGTATTCCACATACTATTTTTCAGACAGCTGGTTCCTTTAAGTGGCTGCAATCCATTTTAACTTTTTTAAAAAAAATTCCAGTTCCAAGAGACCCAAACATTGCTTAGATCAGGGTTGGGGAACATATGGCACTCTAGGGATTGCTGGAACTACAACTCCTATCAGGTCTACCAGCAGTGTCACTTACCAAGAATGGTGGAAGTTGTAGTCTGACAACAACCATCCATTCAGTGATGGGATGTAACAGGTTCTCACCAGTTCTCCAAAACCAGTAGTAACTTTTCCCAGTGTTCCGGAGAACTGGTAGCAGCTTTTGGGGAGAACCACCTTTGGGGCTTACTTTATCACTGGTTTCCCCACTGTGCATGCACGTCAAGCACTTGGTGTGCATGCACGCCTACAGTGCTTGACGCGTATGCATGGCCTACTTGCTATCCTCCCAAGCGGGGAGGAGGAAGAGAAGCTGCTAGCCTGAAGCTCCCTATAGCCTGCTCCTCAGGGTAAGTGACTCACCTTTGGATGTGGTGTGTCTGTGTGTATTTTAATGTGTATTTAATACCTTTACCTATATTGACGTACTACCACAGTTCATAAAAAGGCCTGGTGGCCAGTTTGGGTGTGTGTGTGTATTTTAATGTAATTTTTATTTTATTTTATTTATTTATTTTTATTACGGATTTGTGTTGTGGGTGGGTGGGCGGGCTGAGGAGTGTGTGTGCTTATTTTTATTTTATTTTATTTGGCCCCACCCACAACATCATGACATCATGCTGTTAGCTCCGCCCACACTGTGATGACATCACGGTGGGGTAGTAATTTTTTTTGACATCTCACCACTGCATACATTCTTCCGACTTGATCCCTTCTAGGTCTACAGTTCTACTGAACTGCTGGCTAGCTCAGTGATTTAAGTTGGGAATTTGATTCCCCACTGTGCCTCCTTGACAGGTACTGAACTCAATGATCTTTTGAATCCATTCCAGCTCTGCAGTTCTAAGATTATTACTATTATCCTTCAACAAGCAAATGTACATTCCACGAACGTCTAGAGTTGTTTAGAAACTAGTCAGGAGGTCACTGGACAAGGTTACCTGAAAGCTGCCTAATCCACAAGATCAATCCCTTTCATTCAAATTTATAGCTACAGCACTGGCAAGTGTTGCTGTCTTTATTCTTATTTCTCATGGAGGAATAATGAAATTCAACAGGCTTGGTCAATGTCCCATATCAACTGAAAGCCAAAGGCTCAGATATATATGTTTCCAAATAGGCCTCTGTGACCCAGCCCAGCCTATAAAAAGAAGAAACACACTGTACTCACAACAGTATCTCAGCTCTTGCTTTTCATTGGAATAACCAGCATCAATGAAGAAAGAGAACCTTGCTTATAATTATTTCTTATGCTCATAAATGGGTTCATACAAGAGCAATGCAATGAAGATGCATATGATGAATCCTGCTTTCCAGAGGATTATCTTCTATGCCAGTGGTTTTTAACCTTTGGGAAGGCCACATGCTCTTTTTACTATCTATGGGCACCTCGCCCACCTCCCAGTGTACACAAACAATATGAAGTTTTACCTATAATGTATTTTAAACAAAAGGAAGGGGGAACTTGAAAAGCATTTTAAAGATATGTGAGATGTTTAAGGGGTGGTTTGCCACTGCCACCTGCCATTGATTTTCCATCTCCAATTGAGATTTTAAACCCAGGTTCCATTAATTCTAGATCAGGGAGTCTCAACCTGTGGCCCGTGGTGCCATTCATGTGCCCCCCCCCGGCTCCACCACACCCAGAAGTGCCATTTGGTGGATGGAGGGCAAAATGGCTGTCTGGCTTCCGAAGCTGTCTGAGGGAGCGTGACTCGGCCCCCGGCTTTAAAAGGTTGATAACTCCTGTCCTAGATGAACACTCTATCTATCCACTGCATCATGCTGGTCTAAGAATCCCTGTCCTGCATCAGAGCAGTCCTCTATTTAAAGGACTTCTCTGTTTTAAAGGCAATCTACTCCCCATCTTATTTAAAGACCTGTAAGGCAAGAAAACAACAAGAACCTTGGGTGAATTACTGGGCAATTTACAATCTACATTTCCACTGCCCACCTCATTTACAGAAATATATGGAATCATTTCCTCCAATGCAAAAATAAAATAATCATATACCATTTTCTATTATTTCAGTCAGGGCAAAAAAAGTTCAGCTCTCCTGACACTGGAGAGCAATACTCCCATTAGACCTAATCAGCACAGTCCATGGTGAGGAGTACTGACAGTTGTAGGACAGTAACTTCCGGAATGCTATGCTGTTTTATGCTCACCCTTGATTTAAGTATTATTAGTTTAAAGATGTAGGATTATAATCCAATGGTTAGTTCCAACTAAAGTAGATTTACTGACTCAAACTTTGATTTTAAAAAAATCGATGCAACTCCCACTGATTCAGTAATCCTTCTATTAAATTAGGACTATTAAATCCTTCTATTAAATTAGGACTAAGTTTAAACTAACAATGAGATTTCAGCCTAAGTTTTTGAACTTTAATTAGGTCTTTGTTTTAACTGTGTTTCTATCATAGCAAAGTTTAAAAAGGAGAGGAGCTGTGAAAATTCATGGAACCAAATCAGTCTGTAAATATATAAAAGTAACTGTTCGTTACATAAAACAGTAGATCTTGAGATGGTGATTCTGCAGGGAGGGTAAAATGCAGTCAGTATCTCCATTCATCTACTCTATAATTCTGCTGTGGTTAGTTTGTATAGGGGATGATTTTTTTGTGTAAACTCACATAGAGTCAGTGGCTGAAATCCAATAGGTAATTGCAATTAGAGTAGGTTCACTGAATCAGTTGGAATCTGTTGGATCAATTCTTTCATAGGCTCCATTGATTCAATAGGTCTGCTATACTGTAATTATGAACATACATTCTTCACCCTTGGCCTAGAACAGGGGTTCTCAGCCTTTTTAAGCCGGGGGCCAAGTCACACTCCCTCAGACAGCTTCAGGAGCTGGACAGCCATTTTGTCCTTCCTCCACCACATGGCACTGTGTGGTGGAGGGTGTGGGAAATGGTGCCACGGGCCGCATCCAGCCTGTGGGCCGTAAATTGAGAATCCCTGGGCTAGAAACTAGGGTCTTTTCCAGCTCAGCAATTCTAAGATTATCAAAGCTCAGTAGTTCAGGTCCCTGGATGTATATTCAGTGAGGCAGAGTTGGTATGGCTTGGACCCATCCCATATTTAGCCATGAATCTGTGTGCCTGTTTAAGTCAAGGCCTGTCCAGATTGCCCATTTAGGTGCACCTAGATTGGCCAGAAAAGTGTCAGTTCCCATTCTAGGGTAGGGGGAGGTAAACGATGTGCTATTCAGTGCACTCCTTGCATCTGAACAGGAACCAACCCTTTCAGTCAAATCCAGTCTTTTCCAACCTTTGGTTTTTAGACTTCAATTCCCAGAAGCCTAAGTCAATTCCCCAAAGCACTGATCAGCCATTGTACTGAATTAGACTTCAAGGGAAGTCTTCCATTCAGCACTTCAGCATACAGTACTGGAACTCTTCAGTGTACTAGAAGTTGACCCCAGAAGCAGCATTGACAGCTGCAAGACTCCCACATATGCTGTTTCTAGCATCGACAAGTACTAGGAATGGTATATATAGGAGCACAACGAAAAAGTAGAACTTTCTGACCTGGGCTCAAAAGGCAATACAGAACTACTCAGGCATCTGGTATCATTAAGAAAAAGCAGACCAGTCTTTCCCCACAGATCATCCCAGAGTTTAATGTCCATCTGGATGAACTTTCAGTCCCCCTCCTACTGCTTAATACTATTACAAGAATAAAATACTGGTTGGGGGGAGGGACCTGTTCTCCTGAGAGGAATGGCTTTTTGGCATCCATTTCCCCTTCACAGTTCTTAGATTTGCACTATAAAGCTACACAGGCAAAGGTTTCCCTTGCTCGAAAGCCAGACGTATCCAACTCTAGGGTTCAGTGCTCATCTCTGTTTCAAAGCCAAAGAGCCAGCACTGTCTGCTTCTGCAGACATTTCCATGGTCATGTGGCAGGCATGACTAGACACTGGAATGCACAGAATGCTGTTTACCTTCCCATCGAAGTGGTCCCTATTTATCTACTTGCAATTTCTTGCTTTTGAATTGCTAGGGACAAAGATGGGAGCTCATTCCATCCTGCAGTACTCGGAAATTGAACTGCTGGCCTCCCACCTTCCAGTCAGCATCTTAGCCACTTGAGCCACTGCTACACAACTGCCTTGTAAATCCTGGAGGAAATGTCTGATCTAAAAACCCCTAGATCTGTTTTCAGAATGGTATAGTGATTAGAGTGCCTGACCGGGCATGGGAAATCCAGAGCTATTCTCTACTCAATGGACAGCACTGGGCAATTTATTCTCTGTCACCCTGGCCCAATTTACAGAGTTTCCAATACAGTATAGGAAAGTTGAAAAGATGAGAGCCATGCATACTTGAGTTCACTAGAGAAAAGTGGGATACAAATGTAATAAATGTAATGTAAAAAACAAATAAATTATAAAATATTCATATGCATCAAACATCTGCAAAATACCAGAAGCAAGAAAGTCCTAGATAAGACTTCCAGTATTCACAGAAATCACGTTTCTGCCTGACATTCTAACTCAAATGCTCATGTACCCACTAATTCAATGATGACCAACCTTGACACTCCAGGTGTTCTTGAACATCAATTCCCAGAAGCTCTAATCAGCAGGAATGCTGACTTGGGCTTCTGGTAATTGAAGTCCAAAAGCAACTGGAGTGCCAAGGTTGGCCATTACTGAGATTCATTCCTCACCAAACTGTGCTTTCTTCTTCAAATTTTCCTATCTCCTGTTTTTTCTCCCCCATAAGGTAAGTATTGTAGTACATTTTCATGGTACCTGCTGCCAATTCATAAATTGCAGAATGAAAAGTAGAGAAGGCACACAAGTCAGAGACAGAGGTAGATTACAGAAATGTTTAATGCCAACAAGGATGCATAAAATTAAAATCAATAAATATCAAATTAGAGTTACTAAATATATGTTATTTATCCTCAAACCAGCAAATAAAAATCAATGGAACAATTGTGGAATAAATGGACTGTAGCCTGAAAGGACAAAAACAAAGTGGGAGTTAATGAACTCCAGCCAGAAGTTCGTGAAAAGGCCACCATACCACAAAAGCATGGCTAAAATGAACTTTTAAGCACTGTAAGCAAGTTGTCTCCAAAAGCCGCACAAGTAATGGAAACTCAACTTTGCCCCACCATCTTTCCTAGCCTATATTTTAGAAGGCTTGTTGCCAGGAAGCTGGCAACCCAATCTCCAAAATCTTTTAACCGCAGGATCTTTTTTCACTACAGTCCATTAAATACCTGCTTTATGATTAAATAAACGACACAGCATCTCATGTTGTCAGTCAGACATCTCTGAGCTTTCTAAAGACAAGGTAGGAGTTTAACACACAGCTCTGTACATTATGGCAAACATTTCCTTTCTTTTTGTTTTCAACCTATTATGCTGACCCATAGTTCTGGTTTCAGAAGAATGCATTGGTTTATGAAACCATTCCAATGACTGACAATAAAATTGATCCTCCCTTTTTTTTTGCTGGAATGAATGATATTGTTGTTTTCTATTCAGGTGCATCTAATTCAGCATTTCCAAACTATGTTCTGCAGAACACTGGTGGACTTCAATTCCCAGAAGCCTAAGTCAGTACATTGGCTGATCAGCGCTTTGGGGAACTGAATTAGGCTTCTGTGAATTGAAGTCCAAAAACAAAAGATTAGGAAACAGTGAGATTCTAATCTATGGCAGGAGCTACACATTTCAGATAATCTGCAGTGAATTTTTTACAGTGAGCTATCTGAAAATAGGCAAGAAACCACCTGTTTCTTATATCTTGCTTTAAAGCAAGACATAAGTCTGCAGGCTGAACAGCAGTGGGAGGCTTCCCATTGCTACTGACAGTGACAGGATCAGGGCAGCAGCATCCGCATGCCATATAGTTGCTGATGGAGTTTGCACACGCGCACACACACACACACACCCTACAGAAACAATATTGTCTTCCTACTCATCAATGCTAAAATGGCTGGGAAACATCCCCAGCACTGGCTAGCATAGAGTGGAAGCTCTGGTTCAGTTTAAAAATGGTGCTAGTTAATGCACCAAGACTTGCGTCATGTGAAACAACTAAAGTTGCTGTAAAGTAATAATACTTTCATGTCAGAAATTATTTTGGGTTGAGAGGTTTTTGCTGGACAAACTCCGCTCAGGGGATGCCTGAATGAGGCTCCTTTCATGTCCTAAAGTGGTCCCTATTTATCTACAGTTGTACCTTGCTTAAAGAGCTGAATGTGTTCCACAGGATTGCTCTTTAAGCAAGTTTGCTCTTTAAGCAAAACACCATTGTAAACGACCAATTGTGACTTGGAGGGGGAGGATTGTGAACCCTGATTAATTTGTTAAGCAAGTTTTTGGTTGGTTTTATTTGTTAAGCAAAGCGAACATTCAGAGAAAATTCTGCTCTTTAAGCAAGTTACTCTTTAAGCGAGGCTCTCTGTATGCAAGGTTTAGCAGTACAGTACAGTACTTGCAATTTCTTGCATTCGATCTGCTGCAAAGTGATTTTAGTCTTTCCTGACATTTTAGTTGCAGTCTATATATCCCAAAGTATCCTTTTGGGTAACATACCTTGTTATCTTCATGGGTACAAAATAATGCTAACACAGAAGAAAAATCACTGACATTTGTTGATTTTAAAAGAAATAGTGTCGGCATGTGTTTTCTGACATAACTTTGCACTGGATGTCTTATTGACCATAATACAGTTGTCAGTGTCTTGCAAGCTGTTCCCATATCACTCCTGTTCATATACGCTACATCCATATAATGTCCCAGAACATCACATGATATTGTTAGCATAGATCAGTGATAGTGAACCTTGGCCCTTAAAGTGTTCTTGGACTTCAATTACCAGAAGCCCAAGTCAGCACTCCTGCTGATCAGGGCTTCTGGGATTTGAAGTTCAAGAACAGCTGGAGTGCCAAGGTTCACCATCGCTGGCATAAAACATACTTATAAGGCTAACCCAATGGACAATGTTGAAGTGGTGTGGGAAGAATGATAGCTCCCAGGAAGGTGGCAGGCCCTTTCCTTTGAGATATTTAAGCAGAAGCAACCTCTTCTTAGTGATGCTCAGAAAAGTTGCTAATTTGGACTACACCTCTCATAATCCCCCCTGCTACTGTGGTAATGGGATTCGGGGATTTATACTCCATAAATTAACATTTCCCATGCTCATTGCAAGAACTTCATTGTGAAAGCAATGTCTACGCTTCATATTTTGACTCATCTGTATCCGCACAATTAAGTAAAGAGAGAAAGAGAGAGAATATCAGGCAAGGACCACTGTTAAAAGACATAGTAACAGAATACCTGACAAACAAATTAAGGTGGGCTGGCTATGTTGCACAAACAAGTGACAATAGATGGAGCACCAGAATGAATTGGTATCCAACAGACTGCAAAAGACCTAGGAGAAGACCACCTCACAGATGGGAAGAGTTTTTCAATAAAAATGTTGGACCAACATGGAACTGCCAGGGACAGATCATTATGGACAGAAATTGTGCAGAATGTCATCACGGAGATGCCTACTCATACAAGGATTCCTCACTGAATAACGACTACAAGGTATCCATGGTAAGGAATCCCCACAAGACTATAATTCTGTTATGAAAGCTAACAATTTCCAGACACAGAATTTAAAGCAATCTCAGCAAATAATATAAGTGATAATACTTTAAAGTGGTCAAAAGCTGACATGAATTTATTAACATAAATGTATTCAAAGGGTAACATCATACAGGAGGCAGCAATTAGAACCATACCAAAGGAAAATAAGTGCAAGAAAGCAAAGTGTTTGTCTAATGAGGCTCTTCAAATAGATGAAGAAAGAAGGAGAGCAAAAAGCAAAGGTGAAAGAGAAAAATTTGCTCAACTGAATACAGAATTCCAAAGAAAAGCAAGGAAAGATAAGGAAGCCTTCTTAAATGAACAGTGCAAAGTAATAGAGAAAAACAACAGAAGGGGAAGGACTAGAGATCTTTTCAAAAAACTTGGGAAAATCAAGGGAATGTTTAAAGCAAAAATAACCATGATAAAGGACAAAAATGGTGGGGATCTAGCAGATGCAGAAGAGATCAGGAAAAGATGGCAAGAGTACACAGAAGAACTTTTTTAAAAGGACCTCAATGTCCCTAAAAACCACAGTGATTAGATCCATGACCATGAGCTGGACATTCTGAAATGTGAATTCAAGAAGGTCCAAGTATTACTAACAACAAAGCTAGTGGAGTTGATGGTATTCCAGTTGAATTATTCAAAGTCCTAAAATAAGATGCTATTAAAGTGCTGCAATTAATATGCCAGCAAATCTTGAAAATACTGCATCAGTGGCCACAGGATTGGAAAAGGTCAGTGTATGTTCCAATTCCAAAGAAGAGCAATGCCAAAGAATGCTCAAATTATCGCACAATTGCACGAATATCACATGCTAGCACAGGCATGCTCAAGATCCTACAAGCTAGGCTTCAGCAGTATGTGGAGTGAGAACTTCCAGAGGTACAGGCTGGGGAACTAGAAACCAAATTGCAAACACTTGCTGGTTCATGGAGAAAGCAGGAGAGTACCAGAAAAAAGTCTACTTTTGTTTCATTGACTACACCAAAGCCTTTGACTATGTTGACCACAACAAACTGTGACAAATGTACTTAAAGAGATGGGAATAACAAATCATCTCATCTGTCTTCTGAGAAATCTTTACGCAAGCCAGGAAGCAACAGGACAGGATATGGAAATACAGTTGTACCTCACTTAAAGAGCATAATGCGTTCCACAGGATTGCTCTTTAAGTGAAACACCATTGTAAATGACCAATTATGTGTGAGAGGGGGATTGTGAACCCCGATTTAGTTGTTAAGTGAGTTTTTGGTTGGTTTTATTTGTTAAGCGAAATGAACATTCAGAGAAAATTCTGCTCTTTCAGCGGGTTACTCTTTAAGCGAGGCGCTCTTTATGCGAGGTTTGACTATACTGATTGATTTAGAATAGAAAAAGGAGTACACAAGGCAGCATATTGTCACCCTACTTATTTAACTTGTATACAGAATACATCATTTGTAATGCAGGGCTGGACGAAGCTGGAATTAAGATTGCAGGAAGAAACAGCAACAACCTGATATATGCAGATGATACTACCCTAATGGTGGAAATTGAAGATGACCTAAAGAGGAAGTGAAAGAGAAGAGTTAAAAAGCTGGTCTGAAACTCAACATAAAAAAAAAACCAACAAGATCATGGCATCTGGTTCCATCACTCCCTGGCAAATGGGGGGGGGGATGGAAGCAGTAACAGACATTACTTTCCTAGAATCCAAGATCCCTGTCAATGGTGAATGCAGCCATGAAATAAAATGATGCTTACCTCTTGGGAGGCAAGCAATGAGAAACCTAGAGCATAATAAAGAGTAGAAACATCACCCTACCTACAAAAGTCTACATAGTCAAAGCAATGGTATTCCCAGTAGTAATGTATGGATGTGAAAGCTGGACCATAAGGAAGGCTGAGCACAGAAGAATATATGCCTTTGAACTGTGGTGCTGGAGGAGACTCTTGACAGTCCCCTGGACTGTGAGGAGAACAAATCGGTCAGTCCTGAAGGAAATAAATCCTGACTGCTCGTTGGAGGGACACATATTGAAGATGATGCTAATAAAGTACTTTGGACACCAAATGAGAAGAGAGGACTCACTAGAGAAGGCCTTGATGCTGGGAAAAATCAAAGGCAAAAGGAGAAGGGGATGCCAGGGGTGGCTAGATGGCATTGTTGATGCAATGGGCATAGATCTGAGTGGGCTGAGGAGGATGGTGGATAACAGAGGAGCCTGGTGTACGATGGTTCATGGGGTCGCAAAGGGTGCGACTGAACAACAACAAATCCAAAGGGATACAAAATGTGATCAGATTCATTAGGATCAATTAACATGAGAAGTATTATACCAGAATACCTCTGTACCTGATGTGTATAAATTGATGCCATGAAGTTTATCTCTTATGTCTGATGAAGTGGACTTGATCCACAAAAGCTAACATTAAAACACACCAGTTAGTCTTTAAAGTGCCACAATGGTTTCTTTGCATTTTTGTTTTGTTTACTCTCTGATATACCAGAATAGTTATTTTTCAATTTAACTGTCATGGCTTCACACAAGCAATCCTGAAAATAACAATTTGGTAAATAGTTCAGAATTTAATTTAAAATTCCTGGCTGTAATAGCTACAGTTTCCAGCCTATCCTGAGAAGAGAGAATATTTGTTGAATCAATTTTAATCTGAGTGTGGACACTCAGACCAAGAAACTGTTGTTTTCTAAGGTCAAGAAGACATGAAGTACTGGCAAGGAGGGAATGTCCTTCTGCATGCTTAAGATCCTTTCACTATCCATGAAGTGACCTGTACCACATATTTGAGAAGGGAAGAGCTGGAACAAGTTGTCTGAGAAGGCAGGATGGTTTTTAGAAAGAACATCTTTCATCTTAGAAAGCAAGTAGTAGCTAGACAGATCTTATCAGAAGAATGATGAATGAACATAACATCACCCAGTTTCTGCAATAACCAAAAGAGAAGAAAGGGCATTCTAGTGTCACAATTCTAAGAATTATTGTTGTCACCTTTCCTGAGGTATTGTTTTTAATTCTGCTCTAATTTTGGGAAATCCCAAATCCAATTCCCACTCAGGAGGCTCAGAAGTTGGGAGTTCAATTCCCCACTGTGCCTCCTGGCAGAAGAGCCAATCTTTGTAGTCCCAAGGTGCCCTGAAATGGTAAACCACTTCTGTATATTCCCTCTAGAAAAGCCTAAAATGGGTTACCATCAGTGGTGGGCATCAGCAGGTTTGCACCAGTTCACCAGAACCGGTAGCAGAAATTCTGGCTGCCCCCACCCATCCAAGTTTTGAAATAAAGTAGTCCTAATTCAGGTGCAATGCAGTGCTTTCCCCCTGGCCACATCCACCATACCATGCCTACATTGTGGTAGTAAACTTTTTTGGAACCCACCACTGTTTACCACAAGTCAGAATTGACTTGATCACACACAATTATTATTTATTATTTATGTCTCACCATGCCTTTATGTCAGAACAACGTGTTGCCCTTCAAAACCTGTGGGACTGTTTTGCTATGATTCACTCCAGCCCTATACAAACAATTGTGAAGAAACATGGATGCTGCAGTCCAAAGAGCCTCTGGAGTATACAATGGGTACATAGCTATCTCAGCTCAACTATAGATTTCCACAGATGACACAAGGACTTTTATGTTCAAAATTCTGTCAGTTAGGCTTGGCTGAAAATTATGATCAGTTAATGATACAATGGTCTTCATAACTGGGTAGAATTTCAACCTCAGTTATCACAGTCCTGGGGTGCTACTCTCACCATTGAACCTTAATGGATCACGATTAACCATGGAGGCCAGAGTTGGACAGAAAGGAAACTGGCAGATCTCTGAGTGATTTGTAGTTAGCCCAGGAATGTTTTTTTTAAAAAAATCCTCAGTTGTGTAGCAGCAATAACAAAAACAGAAGGCCTGTTTCATAATTTATATTGCTGAAATTAACAAAACTAGGGTTGGCGAGTAATTAGGAGTGGACTTCTGTGTGGATGAACTTTGAACTCCATTAATTCTAGTACTGTACAGTTGTACCTTGCTTAAATAGCATAATACGTTCCATGGGATTGCTCTTTAAGCGAAACACCACTGTAAGTGACCAATTGTGACTTCTGGTGAGGGTGATTGCAAACCCCGATTTATTTGTTAAGTGAGTTTTTGGTTGGTTTTATTTGTTAAGCGAAGCAAATATTCAGAGAAAATGCTGCTCTTTAAGCAAGTTACTCTTTAAGCGAGGGGCTCTTCATGCAAGGTTTGACTGTACTCAGAAATCAGTGGTGGACCTACATGATGGGCTTAAAAGTCTTACGAGAGATGTTACTTAGATCATGATGGTTATGCTACATCTCTTCATTTGTGAACAATATTTGTGAACAATACAAATAACTATTTCCCTCATCTACATACATTACCATTCCCTGCTTTACAACTGCTTCTACATTCCTATATGTCAGACCAAAAATAAAAATGGAAGGAAGGAAAGTGTGCAAAATAAAATAAATTGGAACATGTGTAGTTTTTCATTTTAGCCTTATTTTAACCTTATCCTGTCTGTAGGACTGTCATGACCAAGGAACAGAGAAGAGTTTATTTATATTGTTCTGATTGTAAATATATTGAAAATATATGATTATTATTTTTTTAAAGTAATAAATCCAGTGGGTAACACCACCTAAAGCAGATGCACCAAGTGAATGGGACTTATCAAGTCAATACTTACGTAGGTCCCATTCAATTAGACAGTTTCCTCTAGTTAGCACAAATCCATGTACTGTATTAGGCTACTTATTGTAAATCTAAAATAATATCTGATGTTTACATGCCTTCTCACTGTAAATATGGTCTATAAATAAAAATGATTAAATAACCTACATGGACTGGTGGGGTCCTTTGTAGTGCCTTGCATGTCCATAGCAATCAGGGATCCACATGAGCTGCACAGAAAGAACCTCCTTGAAGATTATGGTATTTTTGAACCACAATTGGGCATATCCTGGGCAATAGACACCTTGTGCCAGCTAATCTTTCTCCCACTAGGTTAGGCAAAAGCAATGACAGAATGAATTTGCCAAAAGGTGGCTTCATTTCGGCAGTTTCACATCTGATCTGGATGCAGAAAAAGAAGAGGAGCCCATGTATGGCTGGTCTCGTGCTCCTGTCAGCTCTAACTCAAATGCAATAGGCTGAAGGCTCTGGATTTTGCCCCCAAGATTCAGCCCTAGCAGCAACATTCTCCCAAGCCATGTCCTAGGTTCAAGATCCTTACACTCTAAAATCTACCGTATATGCCGGCGTATAAGACAACTGGGCATATAAGATGACCCGCCCAACATTTCCACTCAAAATATAGAGTTTGTTATATACTCGCCGTATAAGACTACCCCCTCTTCTGCACACCTTCCACACACCAAATAAAACATAAAAGAACATCAGATTTGATTTCAACATCTCCCTGTGGCCGGCACTAGTGCGCATGTGCGAGCTCTGCGTAGACAAGGGGCGGGGTGTTGCACCGCTGCTTCCCACCGAGCAGAATGGGCCGGTCATGCTGAAAAGGCTGGCACCCCTGTCTTGCTGCTGATGCTCGCAGCAGCCATGCGGGATACCACGCAGTACTGGATGGTATGTAGAATAAGGTGGGTGGGCATCGGGAGGCCACTATGGGCACCAGGCGGGCATCAGGAGGCCACTATGGGCACCAGGTGGGCATAGGGAGGCCACTATGGGCAGCTATATCTATCCCAACTGAAGTGCACCCGGCGTATAAGACGATCCCCCCACTTGGAGGCATGTTTTTCAGGGGGGGGGAGTAGTCTTATACGCCAGCATATACAGTATCTCTTTTTCTATATAGCTCCAGTGGGCAAATCTTGGGCCTCACAAGCCTGAAGTCCTGAAGGAAGGGTAATAATAACATAGGGAGTTGGGGATGTGTCTTATTGAATGGCATGCCGATGTTATTCATTAGCTCCCCTTGGTAAATCTTGCTGAAAGGTGAGATATAATTGCCTGAAGACAACCTCAATAACATGAGGACAGAGAAAAAGATTTCAGCTTTCACCTTCTTCTCCTTACTTTGGAAAAAAAAAAAGCAAAACCCTGACACTTATTTTGGAAAATAAAAATTGTTAGTTTGCTCTTTTCTAAGTACAGTAGGTCTACTCATTTATTCGGGGCTGCTGAAGAAAGAAGTATTTAAGTCAGGGGTGCCCAAACTTTTCGGGGCATGGGCCGATCATGTGGTTCAGGGAGCCAGATACTAAGGCCCAGGGGCCGGATGCAACCCCGACGCCAATTCATCTGGACGTGTTTTACTTCTGCTTCCAGGAGTGATGAGGGCTTTGTGGGCCGGATGAATTGGTGTCAGGGGCCACATCTGGCCCACGGGCCTTAGTTTGGGCACCCCTGATTTAAGGGATCAATCCACCCCACCTGAAAAGGTAATCATCTACAGCTAGATCTTTAAAAACAGCAAGCCAAGGGACATTTTTGCACAAATAAAAAGCCAGAGGCCACCCACCCCTCTGTCTGAGGCGTCTCCTCCTCACCCACCCACCCCTCTCCTGGCGGTCCAGAGGCATCTTACCCCTCTTCCCGCCCAGGCAAGCCTGCTAAGCCCCCTTTTTTCTAACGCAAATTGCTGCTGCGGGAAGATCTTCCTCGCTTGTCAACACAACTTACTCATCATGGAAACTTCCACTCGCTCGCTCCGTGCCATCGCGCCCGCACTAAACTATGCCAGAGAGACATGATGTGTTTTTTTTTTAAAAGCCCAATTTTTTGTCAACAACTAAACACACGCTCTGGGAAACCATCAAGACTCTTCCCCACCCCCCCACCCCGGTTAAAAGTGTATTTCGAATAAAGTCAAGAGCCCAAGGATGAAACATGTTCTTCGTCCACAGCCAAGCTGGCAAAGCCCTCGGAGGAAAGGGATTTAAAGATACACACTCTCCCTCTCTTGCGCGCACACACACGAGGAAGCAACCTGCGGCTTGTTTTTTTTTGACACCGAGAGAAATCCAAGCTATATTCGTCCCCCGTCTTCCTGCCAATACCCTGCGCAGGAAACACGATCGCTCGACACCCACAGGAGCCCATCGGAGGGACACCCTGGGATGCGTTTCAGGCGACCGGCTTCTAAAAATACCCTCCTGCCTCCCAAACATCTGCCACAGCTGCTGCTCCCTGGGCCAAGTCCAGCTGTGAACTGCCGCTCACCGTGAGGAGTGGGACTCCGGGTCAGGAGATCGAGAAGGGCTCGTCCTTGGCGCCCCGAGTCTTGCCACCCCCAATGCGGGGCGGTGGGGTGGGGGGGGCGTGGAGAGCCAGACCAAAGCACTTACCGCGATCTAAGCCTCGTTCCGGGATCCAGCGGAGCCGCCGCCGCCGCCGCCTGGCGCTTAAGGCAGATTCCGAGGCGAGGCGCAATAATTCCGCTGCCCGAGGAAGTCCTCCCTTTCCCTTTCGCCTGCCGCGCTCCTGACAGCTCTACAAACACCTGAGTCAGTCCGTCCCGCTCGCTCCCCAAGCCGGTTGGTCTGTCTCGGCGGCGCTGGTGACCTGGTTTCCCCTTCCCCCGTGCGCGCCCCACCGGGAGCCCGAGGCACAGCGGCGGAGACCAACTCCACGCCCGCCCCACGAGTGCCACGGAGGAGGAGGAGGGGGGGGCAGAGAAGCAGGCAAGGCCAGCCGGAGAGAGACAGATCGACAGGCAGGAGGAAGAGGCCGGCGTGGCCCCGCAGGGCACAGGAGACGGAGCAGCCCGTCGGGGCGGCCCCCCCCCCGCGCGTGGATCTAGCCCACCAGGAGCCCACCTAGACCGGGAACCGGCGGGGACCCTTCGGGCCGCGCGCCTCCGCCGCCGGGGCTGCCCATTTTCCCCTGGGTTGGCAACGAAGCTTCACAAACAAGAGCCGGGAGGCGCCCCCCCCCCCTCCGCGCGCAGAGCTCCGACGTGCCTAGCTGGGAATTGTCCCCCCCCCCCCGCGCTCTCCCAGGCTGTCCGTTTGCCTCCGATTGTTTTTGACACGTCTCGGAGTAAGGAAGCGAGTCCTGTCACGCGGGGGGGGGGGGCGACTCTCAGGAAGCGCTCACCTCGCCGCCCAAAGGAGTTTTCTCTGAGTGTGTCTTGGCACATTCCTTCAGTTGATCGAGCCCTTTGGGTCATGTGCCAAATTCTGCCAGGGCATGCCTTACTTGTGGCAATGCTAGCTCAGCACTTCCACGACTCGCCTGTGCAACGTAAACTGGCTGCTCTCCAGCCTCCAGGGGCGGAGGGGGGTGGAGGTGTTTCATGGTACAGTAATACCTCATATAACATTAGTACCGAATAACACTAAAATCGCATAACATTAAGGAATCTGAGGGGAAGAATTGCATCAGATAACATTAAGATCCTATGGGATGCTTCAGATAACAACCGCTAAAGCCTGTGTGGTTACAATGTATCTCTATGGATCCCATAGGATTTTAACATGCATCAGATAACACTAAAAATCATATAACACCAAGACTTGTGGAACCAGGTTTTAGTGTTATATGAGGTTTTACTGTATTTAAATTTTATTTTTACTTTGTCTAAAGCAGGAGTGTCCAAACAATGGCTGCCCCCCAGACATACCAATTCATCCAGCCCACGCCACATCGCTCCCAGAAGCGGAATTACGGACACGTTTTACTTCTGCTTCTGGGAGTGACGAGGATGGAAGTGGAAGTACAGACCCGTTTTACTTCTGCTTCTGGGAGCGACAAGGGTGGTGTGGGCTGGATAAATTGGTGTCAGGGGCTGGATCTGGCCCCCGGGCCATAGGTTGAACACCCTTGAACCATGTGAACAGCTTGTGGCCCAAAAAGTTTGGGCATCCCTGACTTAAAGGAAACACATACAGAGAGATGCACCAAGACTGACACAGACACACACAGAGGGTACTCCAGTCTTGGAAGCATACATCTACTCTTTTCCCTTAAATTATCTTTTTTTAAAAAGGAATTATCCCATAACTTTCATTGTATCTAATGGTTACAGCCCAGGAAAGCTCACGGCATAAATACATTTGTTCATTTTGTAGTAACGTTTTCATCACTAAGGGGCTATGGTGGCTCAAGCGGTTAAGACACTGAACTTGCTGACTGGAAGATCGGAGTTCAATTCCCGGATACTGCATGACAGAGTGAGCTCCTGTTTCTGTCCCAGCTCCTGCCAACCTTGCAGTTCGAAAACAAGAAATTGCAAGTAGATAAATAGGGACCACTTTGGTGGGAAAGTAAACAGCATTCCATGAGGCATACCAGCCACATGTCCACAGAAATGTCTGCAGACACAGACAGCGCTGACTCTTTGGCTATAATCAGAGATGAGCACTGAGCCCTAGAGTTGGATACAACTGGCTTTCGAGCAAGGACTACCTTTACCTTTACCTCTACCTTCATCACTGTTCTATGGTAGTAACCAGAGCTCAGCTCACCAGCCCATGAAATAATGCTAATTCATCATGTATCCTACTACTTATATAAAAATGTACTGTAAAGGTACTATGAAGCACTACAATCATTTAAATTAAACCAGTTCCTAACATTTGTTGGATTGTATAAAGCATTTTTAATCCACACATGCTATTCTAATATTCTTTAACTATTTCAGAACTTGAGATAAAACTAAAAACAAAAAAACAAAGCACACTGTTGTTTTTTCAAGAGGGAAACTTCTTCAATATACTGAAAAGTTGCAACAGTTGAACAACTGTTTGGTTTTAAATAGGAATTGGAAAAGCTGTGGGATACAAGGAGGAAGTTTTCAATTACTGGAAATTGCTCCCTGCAATTGACATCATCAGCCTTCCATGGGTATAGTTACACTAAAAGAGTCTTAGCTCATAGATTAAAATATTAAAGTACAATTAATTCAGTTTTCATATTAAAATAGAATACAGTTAAAACATCTCCAGCAAAATTAGCAATAGAAAAGTGCAGCATGTCTTTTAATCTTGTTTTAGCAGCCAGTCACTTGCTGGAAACATTTCTTAAAAAAGGAAAGTTTTTGTTGCTAATGGAAGGACACCAAAGATGTGGCCAACTAGTCTTCTACAGTTCTGCCATTTGGAAGTAACCATCAGACAGGCCCTCTCTGATGTCTTCACCAAATGTGCTTAGGCAGGTGGCAAAACTAAGTGGAGGGCCTATCCTACATATTTCAAAGCCTAGGTAGGTTTGAATGAGATAGGGTGACATTTATATTAGTTTAATATTGGCCTAGAATGTCATGTCCTGAATTCCTCGTTGGAGGAAGTGGACATAGCTTAGATCAGGGGTTGCCAATCTAAGGTCCATAGGCCAGATATGTCCCCTGGCTTCATTTCATGTGGCTCCCCACCCCTCCAAAGGCATTCAAGAAACAAAAGGCCTGCCCTTTTGTAGCTATTGGGACAAAATGGCCACCCCATCATGCAGGCAGGGCAAAACAGCCATCCGGTCCTCGAAGCTGACTGAGAGAGCATGACCCGGTCCCTGGCTTGAAAAGGTTGGGAACTGCTGGCTTAGATCTATATGACATCCTGAACCTTCCTCCTCTTTCCTCCTTTCTCCAATGAATTCATAAAACAGGACTTTCAGTAAAGCATATATTATTTGTACCATTCCTTATCTTGAAATGCAAAGCAAGCCCTTCAATAATCAAAACAATCAATGTACACCTTAATTTTTAAATGCCTTTATTTCTATGAGTATAGTAAAACGTCACATAAAGAGCATCTTGCTTAGAGACTAACTCACTTAAAGAGCAGATATTTTCTCTAAATGGTCACCTCGCTTAACAACTAAAACCAACCAAAATCTCACTTAACAAACCCTCCTCCAGCAGAAGTCACAATTGGTCACTTACAATGGTGTTTCGCTTAAAGAGCAAACTCACTTAAAGAGCAATCCCATGGAATGCATTATGATCTTTAAGAGAGGAACCACTGTACTAATATATGAAAGAAAATGAATTCCAGACAATATAAAACATTAAGTTGATACAAAAGGAAGGTAACACTAAGTTAATCCCGTTTCATTGGATTACCTAAAGGCAATGAGTTACCATTGTCCTTAAATCACCCTGTCATTTTTGGACTTGGTGATGGTGCCTACAACACACTGAAATGATGACTACACACTATTTTGAAATTGGGGGGGGGGGGGAGAGGAATAGACATGTACGGATATTTCATGAACAACAAAGTAATTCCCTAGTGCTTTCTTTCAATTAGGCAAATGTACCCTTCAGCAAACCTCTTCCACAGCGATTTCAGTTACTTCATGGTGCACTAATCGGTCAATAATAAATTACAGCTTTCAATTTCAGGTACAGATGAACTACTAGAGTTATTGCCCATTTTTAGAACATATCATTGTACTCAAGCACATGGTTCCTGGTTTACCAATATCAAACAAACACATGATCAGCAGATCAAACTTTTCCATGGGAACTAACCCAACTCTTCTGTATTTTTCTCTGCCTTGATTTCAAGCAATGTAGAGCCACTTACAACCATCTCATAATGAATGTATTTTTTAAAAAATAAAGTGAGTGGTAACATTATTGTATTTAGTGTAAAGAATATTATCCTTAAAACAATGATTTGGCCACTTTTCTTAAATGTTTACGTGTATCTTTCTTTGAAAATTTTGCATTAAAAGCAACATACAGTATTAGTAAAGCATGAATAATGTGTGCAAGTGTTAAAATAATATCTTAGGAGCAATGTTAATGAATTAGAGTTGAGGTGGGGGAACCTAGTAATGAGTTATTTCTTTGAGAAAAAAAACCATTCTCAAAACCCCTTCAGGCCACTGGAGGACCTAGTGCCATGATGAGGAACCTTGGCACTCCAGCTGTTGTTGGACTTCAATTTCCAGAAGCATAAGTCTCTGTGAATCCACACTGCATGTATGTGCAGTAAACCCATGTGTGTGGATTCACAGAGACTTGGGCTTCTGGGATTTGAAGTTCAACAATGGCTGGAGTGCCAAGCTTCACCATCACTGACCTAGTGCCCTTTGGCAAGTGAGATGGGGAGAAAAAAAAGAAGCAAGGCGGAAAGAGCAGGCAGCAGCAATGGTCCACTGCATGGAGATGCAATGAAAGATGGTCTCCAGCCTTAGATAATGGAAGCGCTCAAGCTGCCCAACTCAGTATTAAATTACATTACATCACATTTAAATTGTGGCAGGATTTAAGAGAAATGTCATATAACAGGCACATTTTCCTGTTTTGCCAGGTTACACTACTATGGTAATAGAGTAGACCCTACTGCCAGCGACTCAACGCTGAGTGTCAAGCGGCAGTTAACTAATCTGATAACAGTGGTGGGATGTCAAAAATTTTACTACCCTACCGTGATGTCATCACAGTGTTGGAGGAGCTAATGTCATGATGCCATGACATCATGGGCAGAGCCAATGTCATGACATTATGGGAGGGGCCAAATAAAAAATAATAAAATAAAATAAAAATAAACACACACACACATTTGGTGTGCATACCAGTGAAAAAGTAATCCCCAAAGATGATTCCCCCCAAAAGCTGCTACCGGTTCTCTGGGACACTGGGGAAAGTTACTACCGGTTCTGGTGAACTGGTGAGAACCTGTTACATCCCAATACTGCCTGATAACCCTGAGGACTAATGGCCTTGGGTGTCGAAATCCACAGGCAAAGGTGATGGTCCCCAAATGGATTAAACCCCACTTAAATCCATCTTGATGGAGGGCAGCAGCTTCATCAAGACTGGCCTGAGGCCGAGGAGGACTTTGTGTGTCAAAAGGGCTCAGGACCAGAAAATGACTTGTGGAACTGGATCAGTGGTACAGGTGTCATGCTGAGATGTGGAAAGCAGATGAAAGGCCACTGCATTATATTCTCAGGATAGTCTTCATGGCTGATCACCATGAGGATTGCCAATATTCAGATTCAGATACAGCAGAACAACAACAACAAGAATGCACATTTTGTGTCCATACAAATCTCACAAATAATCAGAAAGATCCCCAAAGACATATTGAGATCCAGAATCTTCTCTTTCCCATGACACCCAAGGGGGTAAAGGAGGAAGTAAAGAAGAGGCTTTTCTTAGTCCTCAGCCTGCTTGTGGAATGAATGGAAACCTAATAAATTTCAAGGTGTTGTTTCTAACTCAGAAGAACACATTCTGAAAAGCTGGCAAGTAGATACATCACCTGATTTACAGTAACACCTGCCCTGATATCTATATAAGTGGGTTAAGCAAAGTTGAGTGGCAAAAACAGTAGCTTTTAGTCATTCCTGAGTTAATGTTCTATTCAACTGTGGATCAAAATGAACACTTGGAAAATTTGCTTTGACATATCTAGCATGATGGATTTTCTAACAGCATATTAATCTTCATGCAGCACAGATTATTCCCCATTTAACACACAGACAAAGGCATGGTAATATTTGGAAAGATGATACACAGTAATCCTTATCATTGCTGTTACTGTATTTGACATTACTACAGTACTTCTGATACTCTCTCAAGCTTCTGCTCTTTCTATGCCGTAAATTGCGCAACAGATTATTTAAAATGCTGGATAACCTAAAAATAGAATATATACAGTTGTACCTTGCTTAAAGAGCATAATGTGTTCCATAGGATTGCTCTTTAAGCGAAACACCATTGTAAGTGACCAATTGTTGGGGGGGGGGATTGCGCACCCCGATTTATTTGATAAGTGATTTTTTGGTTGGATTTATTTGTTTCA
The DNA here is from genome assembly GCA_030440675.1 of Furcifer pardalis. Classification (NCBI taxonomy): domain Eukaryota; kingdom Metazoa; phylum Chordata; class Lepidosauria; order Squamata; family Chamaeleonidae; genus Furcifer; species Furcifer pardalis. The sequence continues at coordinate 70,148,662 of CP126897.1, read as the reverse complement.
TCTTCACCTGTTTTCTTTACCATAAGAGACTTTTCTCTCCAGAAAATCCTGGCAAGGAGTGTATGTCAGAGAAACAGGAGGAAAGCCTTATTTTCCCCATATCGAAAGGTTTACAAACTAGAGATTTGTTATTATAGAGGAATCACTACATAACAAGAAAAATGTGGATTTATCTGCTGCAAAGTTTGCACACTGGAAGTCATCTTTTGCCAGGTTAATTGGCTTTAGCCAACCACACAGAAGTCAGCTGAAGAAATTGCTAATTAGTACTTGTTAGCATCTTGTTAAGGCGGCTCTATTGTCGCCTTGCAGATTTGCAGGAAGTATGGTTACAGTAAAGGCACCTTAACAAGCTGCAAACAAGGGCTTACTGCCAATTTCCTCATATCTGTCAGTTTCTTCCTCTCTCTCTCTCTCTGTTTCTCTTTTCTCCTAGGTGCTCAAGCATGCCTGCACTGGCACCAAGCTTTAAAAAACAAACAATTTAGAGACAAACAGGTACTTGACCTCTGTGAATGCTCCTTTGCTTCGTTTCTCTTCCCCATGAACTAGGAAGGTGGAAGAGCCAGCTTTTAGTTGCCCGTTTCATTGTCTCAAGCAATCATAACAAAGTGCAGAATGGGGAAAGGGTTCCAGGTTGATATGCATTGACTTGTATAATGTGCAGTCAATTAAAACTAATGTGACTCTGACTTTCCCAATCCTAGAGCATTATTCCATATTATTTGTCAATATAGTTCAGGAGTTTTTAAGCCGGGGGCTGGGTCACGCTCCCTCAGAGAGCTTCAGGACCGGACAGCCATTTTGCCATTCCTCCACCACATGGCACTTCCTGGTATGGTGGAGGCGGGGGGGGACATGAAATGGTGCTACAGGCTGCATCCAGCCCACGGGCCCACAGGTTGAGAATCCCTAACATAGTTGCTCCCAGTTGTGGATATTCCCTCAGATTTCAACACAAATCTTTCCTTTTGTTTTTCTTTTCTTATGCAAACATTTAACAGAGACTATTCATTGGTGTATGTAGGGGAAAATAAACCTACATTCCTAAAGTCAAAATACACTCTGAATCTCAGTCGTGTAGGGCGGGTTTATAATGCTGTCGTATAGTTAAATCACAAAATCTGTTAAAATAAATGTGAAGCCATTTTCATCTTAAACCCATTAATATCAACAAACATATCTACATCAATAAGTCACTTTTAAATTAATTATATCCATAAGGCCCTGTCATTAACAGCTCCACTCATGACTTGTACATTAATGGCCATGGCTTCTTTATTGAGACAATTCATCTCATGTTAAATTTTCCTTTTTCTCCAATTGTCTTCAACGTTTTCTACCATGATTACCTTTACCTATAAGTCTTCTTAGTATGACAGCCTTAGTCTTTCTAGCATCTAGTAACAAGCTAAATCCCCAATAGCTTCTAGTGAAAAGCTAGATTCTCAATAGGATCCTAGCCCACATTTCAAATGATTTGATTCTTTCTCTGCTAGTTTTCTTCACTGCCCATCTTTAATATCTGTGCTTCTTCTTCTATGTCTAGGTCACATAAAAAAGGGGGGTTATCAAAGTATGGATGATCACAGCCCTGATTTTCAGTAAGGATCTTGCATTTAAGATTATTTTCCAATTCCTTCATAGCTATTACAAGAAAAAAAATGCAATTGTTTCTCCTTCTATATACATGTAAGTAATAGACTATGTATTATTTCTGTTCCAAGCTAGGATACATAGGCAGTGGTGGGCATCAGCAGGTTCGCACCAGTTCGCCAGAACCAGTAGCAGAAATTCTGGCTGGCCCTGCCCATCCAAGTTTTGAAATAAAGTAGTCCTAATTCGAGTGCAACGCAGGGCTTCCCCTGGCCACGCCCACCATACCACGCCCATAGTGTGGTAGTAAAAAAAATTTGAGCCCACCACTGTACATAGGTCAGCATTACCATGTACATTCCATGTATGTGGTCTACCTCTTAGCCATGGGTGAGAATGGTCAAGAGTGTCTAGGAAGTTAGGCCTGTTGTGCTTGTTTATGGAACAAATACAACTATTCCCACCTGATCTATCAAGGTGAAACAAGCAGTGGTTGCTTAAGTGTGATTCAGCAATTACCAGAATGTTGTACATATTATCTGAACATAAAGCAAAAATGTTTCTCCAAGGCAAATTGTATTTACTGTTAATTATGGTACCTACTTCCTCACACAGAACAAAGCATTAACAAAATTTGTTCTGTGATGCTTTAAAAATAAATCTGTTTCAAAAACCTCTTTTCAGAATTCTAATTGATCCTCTAAATGAGCTTTATTAATAATTGAAGGGAAACTGGCAACAACCTATTAGTGCATGCCTTGGCAACTGTCTTAAATATCCAATTAGTTCAAACTATCCAATCAAGAAAGCTCTAGAAAGAAAATAGAGCAGGGCCTTTAAGCCTAATTCACTTTGAAGCAGGGAACAAAATTAGCAAAGCTGTACATTGTGATTGAATGTAATGGAGAACCACACCGTTGTACAGAATTGCACCAAATCATGAATGAGAGTTCAATATTTGTTACAATTTTGCATTTTTACAGCCAAGTTATTTTTCACTTGCTTATTTGTCTGTGATAAGACAAAATTATGCCCCAGTGAGCAAGCAAACAGTGAAGCCCCATTAGAAAGATGATTCCAGTTTGCTCTCATCAATGTGTGCTGAAGATAAGTATGTTTATTTCATACCCATCCATCCAAATTAACAGATATAGGAGTAAGATGCATTAAAAGTTTCAAGCTATTCAAGCATCTGCTGGATTCCTTAAAAATATAAAACAGTTACATCAGAGGTTCTTAACCTTTTCAAGTCGGGGGCTGGGTCACACTCTCTCAAAACAGTTGAGGGAGACGGACTGGTTGTGCCCCTGCCGTTTATGGTTGCCATAAATGAGTCCATGGGTGAATCCGGCAGTGGTGGCGGCAGCAGCTGGACCGAGGGCAGGGGCTGGATTATGTGGTGATGTGGGCGATGCGAGTACCAGACCACTTCACCTGTCTTCTGATAAATTTGTATGTGGGTCAAGTAGCAACAGTTAGGACAGGATACAAAACAAATGATTGGTTTAGAATAGGAAAAAGAGTACAAAAAGGCTGTATACTTTCACCCTGCTTATTTAACTTATATGCAGAGTACATCATGCATAATGCAGGGCTGGAAGAACCACAGACTGGGATTAAGATTGCTGGGAGAAATATCAACAACCTGAGATATGCAGATGACACTACCCTAATGGCAGAAAGTGAAGAAGAAGACCTAAAGAGCCTTTTGATGAGGGTGAAAGAGGAGAGTGCAGAAGCTGGTCTGAAACTCAGCATCAAAAAAACCAAGCTCATGGCATCTGGCTCCATCACTCCCTGGCAAATAGAAGGGGAGGAAATGGAAGTAGTGACAGACTTTACCTTCTTGGGATCTAAGATAACTGCTGATGTTGACTGCAGCCATGAAATAAAAAGACACTTACTTCTTGGGAGGCAAGCTATGGCAAACCTAGGCAGCATAATAAAAAGTAGAGACATCACCCTGCCAACAAAAGCCCGCATAATTAAAACAATGGTGTTCCCAATAGTGATGTATGATGGTGAGAATTGGACCATAAGGAAGGCTGAGCACAGAAAAATAGAAGCCTTTGAACTGTGGTGTTAGAGGAGACTCTTAAGAGTCCCCTGGATTGCAAAGAGATCAAATCAGTCAATCTTAAAGGAAATCAACCATGACTGCTCCTTGGAAAGACAAATACTGAAGCTAAAGCTCAAGAACTTTGACCACTAAATGAGAAGAGAAGACTCACTGGAGAAGGCCTTGATGCTAGGAAAGATCAAAGGCAAAGGGAGAAGGAGATGGCAGAGGATGAGATGGCTAGATGGCATCATTGATGTGGTTGGTGTAGATCTGGGTGGATTACAAAGGATGGCAGATGACAGAGGAGCCTGTTGTGCGGTTGTCCATGGGATCACAAAGGGTCGGATTCAATTGTGTGACTGAACAACAACATAGTTTTAGATATAGATATATAGTAAAAGTAAAGGTCACCCTTGCTCGAAAGCTAATTGTATCTGACTCTAGGGTTCAGTACTCATCTGTTTATAGCCAAAGAGCCTGTGTCTGCACACATTTATATAGATAGATAGGGAGGGGTTGCCAAAATGTATACACATTTTAAGAGATGTTATCTACATCTTACTTTTTGAAGTTGAATTGAATTACAGTAGTAATATGATGTTAACTCAAAAGAATTACTGTAATACTAACATCACCATGCAATATGCAGGACAATGAAAGAAAATGGCATAACACAGTTGTCATTTGAGGGATGCAAGACCATTTTGAAGAGCTGCAGTTGAGTTTCCCCGATATTCTCCTGATTTAACACCCTTTGACTTCTACCTGTGGCAGAACTTAAAGGATGTGAAATTTTGCCATTGTCAAAGATTTAGTATATCACAATTATATTTCTCAAGGCTGCTTGTACTTTGTCTGTTAACAAAAAAAAATCCACATTCAGCATCAAGGATATCTCAGATGTGAACTCTTTTTTTTTAAATGTATGCTGACATTTATTTCACATACAATTGCTGAATATGCACATTTTAGTCTAAACATGCTCTCTGGCATTTACAAAATGTCTAGTGTTTTGACAGAAGAGAAATATGAAATAGACCTTTTGGGGTTTTTTTGAAAATGAAGAAATGTGAGACGAGTAAGACACACAATAATACATCACACAGATGTTCTACTTTCTGGAACAATTAATCTGTTGCAGACTGCCTCCATATTTCAAACATATAAACACAGACTACAGAGTGACAGAAACCACAAGTATGAGAAGATAAGTAGAGTGGTGCTAGATAAGATTAATTATTCGTTTAGTTCAGAATTCTCTTTCTCACATTGACCAACAAAATGACTCTGGGTTAACCCATTCTGGGTAGCTTCCTTTGAAAACTGGCTGGCATGGATTTTACTCTTTGTTCAGTCTAAAGATACAACCTAACAACTCACTCAAGCATTTGGAACTTACTGTGATATTTTTTAAGTTTGCTGGTTTGTATTTGGTGTAACATATTAAACTTTTCTAAATTATTCTGGTATTCGTATTTAATCTTATTTATTATAACCCAGCCTGAAATTTGTTTGTATAAAATAGGTTAGAATCATTTTAATGAATAAATGAATTAAACAAATGATGGGACATAAAGCCAATAACCGCATCATGCTATTGCTTTCCAAGTCAACTTGTATTTAGAGACATGCCACCTATGAATCCTAGAAGTAGCAAGTAGACACCATGACATGTGGCTGCTGATAGATTAACTGTTTTGGATTTGTCAAAACCCCAGACCATCTAGGTTGGTGGTACAGACTAGAACTTGTGGCAGATAATCCACTAAATGTTGTTTTCTTTGTTATGCATATTTTCACCCCAGGCTTTAAACAAAATTATCGAGGCATAATTTTATGACTCCATAAAGTGCTGCACATAGAAGTGTGTATTAATGAATGGCACACTGGACATCTTGTGCAAGAGGAGACTGGGTATGAAGGTAAAAATATGATGTAGTGGTTTGTGTGTTGGAATTGGCCTCAGGAGATCCAGGTTCATGTTTCCACTAGCCATGAAACTCACTGGGTGAAACTGAGACATCTACTCTCAGCCTGATGTACTTCAGAGGGTTGTTGTGAGGATTTATGTATGCCACCTGAAGTTCCTGGAAGAAAAGGCAGGATACGAATGTAAGAAATGAAGGAGCAAGGCCTTGCTTGAGCTTGGCATCAAAAGATGTAGGCATGACATATTAGGAACAGTGGCCCTCATTGGTATCACATAGAAAATAAGCAAGTTTTATCTTATGTAGGTAAGATTATCACTCACACAATGAAGATTTTTCTCAAATTGGAATGGTACAATACTACATATTGTTACATGCATAAAATTTAACTTCAAGAGAATAACAGGTTGTAACAGGCAACAGTTACTTTTAAAAGCTGCTGGAATAAATTGATGGAAAAAGTGAAAGTTCTTGACATCTCTATGTTACCATTAAGAAATTTGCAACCAATGCCAATGGTTTGTTTAGAAAATTCCTGTGGTGGGGAGGGTCAGATAAATATCCATGGAAGCAATACTTGCTCAATCTTGGCAAAAAAAATATATTCAAACTTTTATGGCTTCTCTTTAATTAGGAATATATACATCCTACCAATTCCACATACACACCCTTTTGCTATTATGAATCCTAGAAGGCAAGTGAATATAATGAATACAAACCCAGAATGAAGCAATCACTGTGATTCCTAGCTGTCAACTGAAAAGCAGCTTTGGAATCTGTGTTTCATGAAACAAAGGCTGATGCAATTTTCTGTCAGACTCCTTTACATACATGTTTAAGTGAGGGAGATATGATACCTTGAAGCAGGCCAACTAGCAAGAATCACATCTGGCAACTATAACTTGAGAGAAGACTATACAAATGAAGATGTCTGTCTTCCATTCAAAGGAGTCACGCTTAAATAAATGCTAAGAAGGCATATTTACACTCCAAGTTTCCTATTTTACTGATCATTCCAAAAGGACAACCTTTTGGATCTGTGTACAAACATCTTTATTTAAATTTGTATTTTAAAAACATTTCCTAGTTCCACAAGCTCAGTCCAGAAAACACAATACAGTATGTCATCTTGACTAGGTGATTTCTCTCTTTTTTGGCAACATATAAGTAACAGCATTGCAGCCAGTTTCTAACATCACAAACTATGCCAGAGAGGTTCAACGATCTTGAACTTTTAATTTTAATGTTGAGATCTTTAGTTTGCCCTTCAAGATTCACATCACAATTTCATTTAAACCTAAATAATGAACACTCTTGAATTCCATACCAGACTGGTGCTGTCCATACATTTTGGCAAGGGAATACATTTGGGGGATTTAATCTGGGAATGACAGCACATGGAATTTGGGCCTGTTGAATGCAAAGCAACTGCTCTCCCAAGGAAATTAGGGCAAAGGAAAGGAGTGGCCTCCAATTGCACATTCTGGAGGGAAGCACTGAGGCCTCATTCTGGGAAGAAAGTTACTGACTGTAAGGTACAGTACTAGAGAGCAGAGCTATGTGGGTCATGCTGCCTACCCTCGACTCCATAATCCACCCTGTCAGAGCTGTAACTGGGCATGCTGACAGGGGCTTTGACCTCTGGCACCGGCATTGAGAAGGCACAAAAACTGAATGAATCAGCAAGCTCCAAATGCATTGGCTCCGCTCTGGGCAGAAGAAAACACAAAACAAAAGTGGATCCAGACATCCCACTCTATTCCTCTTTTTTGCACTCCCCAAGCTGAATTCATAAAATGGCAGAACCCAAGGCATCCAAAATCAGAAGTTACAGCTCTGTAGCCCTAAATTCCCTGAGGTACATGGTGGGACACTGTTTTGTCCCTTTTGCTGAGGTCTGATTCTCCTATCAGTTTCTTGAGTGTGAGGCAGGCTTTTGGCAGTCCAATGCCTCAAGCTATCTCCAACCTCAACCCTCCACAGCAGGGGTGCCCAATCTGCAGCCCACAGGCTGGGTCCGGGGGCCCCCATGCCACACCACCCTCATTGCTCCCAGAAATGGAAGGAAAATGAGCCCATTTTTGTTGTTCAGTTGCACAGTCAATTCCGACCCTTTGCAACCCCATGGAGCACTGTCCGCCAGGCACTTCTGTCCTCCACCATCCTCCTCAACTTGCTCAGTTTTGTGCCCATTGTCTCTACAATACCATCTGGCCATCTTATTTTTGGCCACCCCTTCTTCTTTTGCCCTCCACCCTTCCCAGCATCAAATCCTCTCTGCTCACTTGATGTCCAAAGTACTTTAGCTTCATCTTTACTATTTGACCTTCTAAGGAGCAGTCGGGGCTAATTTCTTCTAAGATTGACCTATTTGTTCTCCTTGCTGTCCAGGGTACATATGCCATGTATTTTAAATTACAAACTCCATTTATATCCACTGTATGGGCGCGTTTTACTTCAGCTTCTGGGAGCGACAAGGGTGGGGTGGGCCGGATGAATCTGCATCATGGACCCGGATGCGGCCCATGGTCCATAGTTTGGGCACCCTTGGTTTAAGCAGAGAAAATGGCAGCCTAAAAAATCTATCTCATCCTGTTGTGAAACATGTCTGTTGTGAAACAGATTGCAAGGAGCGTTTTACTTACAGTGGGAGGAACCACATAACCACGTGAATGGCCCACACCCGAAAAAGTTTGGCCACCCCTGCTCCACAGGCATATTAACCTGGGGTGTGTGTGTGTGGAAATTCTATTGCGCTGAGCAGGATTTACTTCTGAATAGGAACGTTTTTAGGCACACATTGCGTGCGTGCGTGGGGAGGGGGAGACCCCTCTTCGTGATGAGGACTAGCAAGGAGGGAACGGGGGAAGGAGGCTGAAGCCCACCCCGAGCGCCGACTCCGTCCCGGCGCTTTCGCAAGCTGTCAACTCGGGCCGAGCACCTCCGCTCTGCGCGTCACGCAATGTGCCAAGTCGCTTTATACTCTCGTCCTCAGCGACGGGTGGGTGGGTGGATGGCGGGAGAGAAACTTCTCCTCCCGCCTCCTTCCTGCCTAGCCCTAGAGCCACTTTCCCGCCCAACCCCCGCTGTGTTTCTTGGCGGCGGCTGCAATCAGCTAATGACACCACGTGCGCTACACGAGAGCTCCCCCCCCTCCCCTGCCCCTCCCCGTCCCCTCAGAAGCGCTCGCGCGCGCTCCGGCCAAACTCTTCTCCTGTGCCCGCCCCGTGGCCCGCCCGTGCTATGTATTTTTAATTACAAACTCCATTTATATCCACCGGCCCATTCCCCCCCCCCACCTCCGCCGCCTGTGGCGTTACGAAGTCTCCTTCTGCCTCTCTCTCTCTCTCCCTTTTCCTCCCGCCTTCCTGAGTTTGTTTGTTTTCTTTCCTGTCAGAAGCACACATAGGTGCTTTTATTTGCTCGGGGAACTCCCGCTCAGGGGACGCCCGAATGAGGCGCCTGCCCTTTCCTGTCCCCAAGAGCTTCCCCCCACCGAAGTGGTCCCCAGTTATCTCCTTGCAATGGCCCAGTGGTTAAGAAGCTCGCCGTATTAGCTGGAAGGCTGGCAAGTCGGCAGTTGGAGACCCGAGTACTGCGTGACAGACTGAGCGCCCGTCTCTGTCCCAGCTCTTGGAGACATGATGAAAGGAGCCTCATTCGAGCGTTCCTTGAGTGGTGTTTCTTCCACAAAAATCCTTTCAACACAGAATCGTTTCTGACATAAAATTATTATTTATCGATTTGCAATTTCTTGCTTTCGAACAGCTAAGTTGCCAGGAGCGCTCAATCCATCATTCAGTACCCGGGTCTCGAACTGCCGGCCTGCTGACCTTCCAGCTTACAAGGCGAGCTTCTTAAACACTGAGCCACCACAGTCCTTGGAGGGGTGGAGGGTTCTCTCTTCCTCCCCCTCCCCATGTCTTCTTCTCTTCCAGGGGTGCCCAAAGATTTCCGGCCAAGGGCCAGTCATGTGTTTCAGGGGGCTGGTCACTATGGCTCACGGGCCGGATCCACCCCACAATGATAATTCTTCCGGCCCACAAAGCCCTCGTCGCTCCTGGAAGCGGAAGCAAAATGCGCCCAACTGGACACGTTTTTGCTTCCGCTTCCGGGAGCGACAAGGACTTCGCAGGCTGGATGAATTAGCCTCAGGGGCCGGATCCAGCCCACGGGCCGTAGTTTGAGCACCGCTGTTCTAGTCTTTGGTGTTTGTTCGCCTCGCCAAGTAAGAGCCAACCTTGCTCTCTTCCCGGCTAAAGAAGAAGAAGAAGGGAGGAAAGACAGGAGAAAAGAGAGACAGGAGGACGGACGGACGGTGCCTCCCCGGGACGGGATATGCCGAAGGAGGGAGGGGCTCACCTGCCAAGCGCGGGCTCGACGGAGGCCAGAGAGAGAAAGAGAGAGAGACGCCGTGGAGGCTTTCGCGCTTTCCCAAGGCGACCGGCGGCCTGTGTCCTGAAACGACCCGGCTGAGCGGTGGGCGGGAGCAGGCGCGGGAGGCAGGCGGAGAGCGAATGAGTGACAGAAATGGAGCAGGACTCCCGGTTCTCTGGGCAGCGCGGGTGGGGGGGAGGAGGAGGTAGGCGCTCCTCGCCTCTCGCTCCTCCAAGCCCCCCTTCTTCACGTGTTCCCCCTCCCCCGTCACGCAACATTCCGCGAGAACGTTCCCCGGGCGCATAGGTCGCCCGTCTGGTAGAGCAGAGTTTCGAAGTCCTCCTTCCAGGAAGTGGGACTTGTGAGGCTCGCCACCAGGCCGTCACCATTCCTACTCCCACTTCCCTTCCTCCCATCCCCCCCACTTCGTCCTGTACATCAGGGGTGCCCATACTATGGCCTGGAGGCCGGATCCATCCCATGATGACAATTCATCTCTGGCCCATGAAGCCCTCGTTGCCCCCAGAGCAATGAGGGCTTCATGAGCCAGATGAATTAGCACCAGGGGCCAGATCTGCCCCATAGTGACCAGCCCCCTGAACCATGTGGCCAGCCAGCAGCCCAAAAAGTTTGGGCATCCCTGCTGTGCGTGTTTACTCAGAAAGGTTCTGGCTCGCTCCTTATGGAAAGCACCTGGTGCAGAAGAGAAAAAAATCCTGCTTCTTGCGGGGGCAGTTAACAGCACACCCGGGAGCCATCTGAGCTGGGTGGGACGCTTTGGAAGGGGTGGAGCTGGATTAGAACATCTCACCAAATCCCACTCTTCACAGATGTTCCATGGGGATTGTGGGACTGCCCTGCTATGCCAAAGTCAGTGGCCTCATAAATGGCAATAGCAATTACACTCATAGTGCTTACTAATAAGCTAATTAGCATTTTGGCCACCAACATCCTGTGTATGCATTTTGCAGACAAGGACTGAAGACTGAGTCAACCTGGATCCCTGTCAGGATAGAACTCACAATGTTTTGGCTGCAGTACAGCAGTTTAACCACTGTGCCACCAGAACTCTCAAAGTGAGCCATTTCTGGATATTGGCAAATTAATCATTTCCCCATGCTTCTTAGGCATGAGGATTGCCTAGAGAGATTCAGATAGGGCAGAAGAAAAAGGGTTGAGGTGGAACATTCTAACAAAGGGGTTCTCAACCTTTTGAAGCCGAGGGCCGAGTCACTCTCCCTCAGACAGCTTTGGGGGCCGGATGGCCATTTTGCCCTGCCTGCCACACATAGCACTTCCAGGAGTAATGGAAGTAGTGGGGAGTCATGTGAAATGGTGTTGCCGGCCACATCTGGCCCCTGGGCCGTAAACTGAGAACCTCTGTTCTAACAAGAATGTCTTGTAGCCAATATTTTTACAGTGATCCCTGCAGAAGGCTACAGAGTGGAATAAACTCCCATGTAATTGACCTCTATCACTTTGGCCTGCTTCACAAAACAATATGTGACAGATAGAGATGTAAGGGAAGTCCCAGCCTCCTTTTTTTTAAAGGTTGCCTAGCAAATTCATTAAGTCAAATTTTCCTACCAGCAAAACCAGCATAAATAGCGGTGTTATTAAAGATACTGTACTAATAAATCTATTTTAGCATAAGCTTTCAATACACAGTCAAAGAATCCACTTCATTGAATAGCTTATTCAGTAGAAAAGCTGAGTTAGTGCCCCAATCCTCTTGGTTGATTTGGCTGCTAGTGATTAAGAGGGATACAGTCCCCTAGCAGTTCTTTTCTAGCAGAGAAAGGTGGTGATGGAGAACTTTGCCAGCTTAATTGTTCCCTTGCTATTGAAGGCACACAGATCCAGACATATCTCCCCAAATCATTTAAAAAAAAATTAACACTGTACCTGCTAGTTGGCTGGATAGCTCTGTGGGCTGAAGTACCCTGGCCATGATTCTGATTTCCCATTATGCCACATGGGAGAAGAGTCAGCATATGTAGCTTGGGCAAACCACATGGTCTCAGAACACTACAGAAGGTGGGAATTGTAAAGCACTTCTAAATATTTTATACTGATAAAACTCTGGGATAGCACATAGTATACAGTGGGGTGTTTTCAGTGCTCTGGTACAAAAGTCTTTCCATAGGGATATGTTAGATACAATTATCCTCATTTATCCTTGCTTTTTGAAAGGTGAGATGTTCCAGAAGTGTAGAAATAACCAAAATAAGTATTCAGAGTAATCACATAACCAAACTTAAAGTGCTTGGACTAATAAAGAAATATTAGCCTCAGAACTAAAAATTACAGTGTTGGCAATTTTTGCTTCTATGGATACATTGTTTTGCAAACAAGGTATCCACAAAAAGAAGTTGCTATCTTTTCTTGTCCACACAAAAAAGCTGAAAGGAGGTCCACTGAATCAATGGGGATTTGTAGAAGTTTTTTGAAGTGGTAGCCTTGTTAGTCTGTGCAAGCATAACGGAGAGTTTTAAAAAAGACAAAAAAACAACAGCGATGTGGCACCTTAAAGACTAACTCCTGTATTTTAATGTTAGCTTTCGTGGAGCAAGTCCACATCATCAGACATAAGAGTGGATTTTCATGGTATACATTTATATATCTGATATAGAGGCCCAGAGTAGCTGGGCAAAGTTAGTTGGTTCAGGAGATGGGTATGCAAATCAGTGAGTTATTTACGACCAGTAATAAAATGCAATCTGTTTGTCTTTTTACAGTGGTGAATCTTTAATGGAAGTCAGTTTGTGGTTTGCAAAATAAACTTCTGACATCACACTCTCGTAATGAGTTGATTGAGGAAGCTTGATGGGATAAGCACAGCCAGATGTCAACTGTCCTTAGAAATATCTTCCTCCCCCTCCCCACATTTTAAGTCTGTTCTTCAAGGTGAATGTAACCCCTTATTTGTGGCATTTTAAAATTTGATAATGTCCTAGAAATTCATGGCTAATATTCAAACCTTTGTGATTAGTGTCCAGCATGTGTATATATTTTATCTCCACTGTCTCTCTCTGAATTCTTGTTTTGTAATTTCAGTGTTCCAGAATGACAACTTTTGTTTGTTGTTCAGTCGCACAGTTGATTCTGACCCTTTGCGACCCCATGGACCACTGTCCGCCAGGTACTTCTGTCCTCCACCATCCTCCTCAACTCGCTCAGCTCTGTGCCCATTTTCTCTACAATACCATCTAGCCATCTCATTTTGGGCCACCCCCTTTTTCTTTTGCCTTCCACCTTTCCCAGCATCAAGGCTTTCTCAAGTGAATCCTCTCTTCTCATTTGATGTCCAAAGTAATTTAGCTTCATCTTTACTATTTGACCTTCAAGGGAGCAGTCAGGGTCGATTTCTTCTAAGATTGACCTATTTGTTCTCCTCACTGTCCAGGGGACTCTCAAAACTCTCCTCCAGCACCACATCTCAAAGGCATCTATTCTTCTGTGCTCAGTTTTCCTAATGGTCCAGCTCTCACAACCATACATTGCCACCGGGAATACCATTGCTTTAACTAAATGAATTTTTGTTTGCAATGTGATGTCTCTACTTTTCACTATGTTCCCCAGGTTTCTCATTGCTTGCCTCCCAAGAATCAGTCAACTTTTTATTTCATGGCTGCAGTCACCATCTGCAGTGAGCTTTGATCCTAGGAAAGTAAAATCTGTCACTGCTTCTACTTCTTCCCTGTCTATTTTTCAGGGACTGATAGGGCCTGTTGCCATTATCTTGGTTTTCTTGATATTGAGTCTCAAGCCAGCTTTTGCACTTTCTTCTTTCGACCTAATCAGGAGCTTCTTTTAGGTCCAGTATACAATGTCCAGCTGAATTAAAATGTTTTGAAACAGGTTTCAGTGTCTTGGCATTTCTGATGTATGATTTCTGTCCATTAATTCTTTTACAAAGAGATTGTCCTGTTTGACCTATGTAGAGGGAAGAAGGACATTTTTGGAGACTGCAGTGGCTCAAGTGGCTAAGATGCTGACTGGAAGGCGGGAGGTCAGCAGTTCGATTCCCAAGTACTGCAGAACAGAATGAGCTCCTGTCTTTGTCCCACCTCCTGCCAACCTAGCAGTTTGAAAGCAAGACATTGCAAGTAGATAGAGACCACTTCAGTGGGAAGGTAAACAGCATTCCGTGTGCTCTGGTGTCTAGTCATGCCTGCCACATGACCATGGAAACATCTGCAGAAGCAGACAGGGGGCACTGGGACCTTTGTCAAAGCCGATCGCCGTGGTGGGGAAATTTTCAGAGCCTCTGTTTCAAAATCTGCAGCACTGGAAGGGTAAAACTGGGCATGCCTGGGTGATGTCATCCTGGGCACGCTGGGGGCTCTCCTAGTGCAGTGGATTTTGAAACAGAGGAGGCTCCGAAAATTTGGGCGCCCCGGTGTAAGTGTACCCATATGCATTTCATCCTGTAGCATTTGTTTGCAGAGCAAATGTGTGTCCAAAAACCTGCCTGCCTGCCTGCCTGCCTTCACAGAATATCTTTGCTACCAAGGTTTATATTCCAAACCATAAAATATAAGATGCAGCAATTAAAACCAGACCTGTTAAAGCAATTTTTCCATTGCCTATTTTAGACAGCACCAAACATTTTAAGATTGTTAAGTTCTTAGGGGCAATTTTATGACCAATATGTTACTGAGCCAGGAGAGGGGCAATGTGCAATTGGACTGCTTATCTAAACAGCACAGGTCAAAGTACTTTTGGAATTCCATTAATGGTAACTGACCCTCCTCTGTCCCTCACAATGCTGCATATCCTTTTTCCTCTTGGAATCTCCCAATGCGAGCCACATGACTTTCTTACTTCTCTCTGAATAATTACTCTGTACTCCCTCAACCTCTACAAGCCAGGAGCTGGATCACTCCCTCTCAGACTGTTGCCAGGCCAGACTGCCATCGCCACTGCCAACACTCTCCCACACCACCACCACCACCACCACTCACACACACACACCACCTGTCCAGCCCTCAAACACTTTCCCCCACCACCACTGTCCCTTCCACTGCCAACCCCCCCCCCTGCACCACGACCACTGCTGGCAACACTCCCACACACACCACCAGTCCAGGCCGCCAACACTTCCCCCTATGCTGGTGTCACTTCCCTGCTTACCAGCCTGCCATGGGTGAAGGAGGGGTCCTTCCTGTCCTTGCCCATGCTCAGCCAGAGTGGCACCTGGGAAAGATGCATGCTGCCACATGCATCTGCTACTTCCACTTCTGCCACTGTTGCAGCCATCCTCGTCCCCTCCACCAGGCTTGGCATGTCCCTAACACTGATCCGTTGAAGGGCAGATGTTGTAAGCTGTCTTACAACATCTGCCTAGCTATGGAGTGACATTAGGGACATGCCAAGCCAGGGACAAGGGCAGTGGTGGCAGTGGGAGCAAGGGTGCAGGCTGGATGGAATGGCGCCGCGGGCCAGATCCGAGCCATAGGTTGAGAATCCCTGCTGTAGTAAAAATAGTACTCAGTGCTCATTATTCAGCACACAGAAAAGTTGCTGTTTTCGTGCAGGGAGTTCGGAGGATTTTATTTCCGCCTCTCTCTTTATACTCATTTCCTGTTCATTTAATTTTCTTTTGGGAGTTAATTTCTAACACATAATGAAAAAGTGCTAGGGTTCAAAACTGAATGAAAAACTCCTCCTTTTCATTTCAGATAATAAGGTATGGGGTGAGCAGGCATGCATACTGTCTTCAGATCAAGTCAAACTTATTTATGGGATTGTACAGTGTCTGCAGGGCAGAAGAAGGAGGCATTATTTTCAACCCTAGAGCAGATTCTTCATATCCCATTTGGCATTTGTAGGATCAGAAAGATGGTCGGAGATTTCCGTTCAAGAAAGGAGAAATTAAAAGTAATACATTAGACTGAGATGCCAACATCAAAGCAGAAAGCAAGTGACAGTTGAATCTCCTGAACAAAGTTCAAGATCTTCCCTAGACACTCCCAGTGCTGAGAGAGTAGGAATGGCTCAAACTGAAATCATTGCACAACATATACCATATACCACTTTGTAGTTATGCCAGTTGTTCGGTGGAAGCATAGGATAAAGATTTGTACTGTATTGCTGTTTAAATAGGGTTTTTTTTTTCTCATTTGGGAATACCTTCCTTTTTATTTTTTGTTTTTTCTCTCCTTCAGCTTAGTTTCCTAAACTGTGCAGAAGTACTATTATACTCTTATGATTGTGTGTATGACTGTGCAGGGATTAATGGTGCATGAGATTTGAATGGAAGTGCACAGAATGCTGTTTACCTTCCCACTGAAGTGATATCTATTTATCTACAGTACTTGCAATTACTTGCTTTTGAACTGCTAGGTTGGCAGGAGCTGAGACAGAGCAGGGAGCTCACTCCATCATGCAGCACTCAGGTCTCAAACTGATGACCTGTCGACCTTCCAGTCTTCAAGTTCAGCATCTAACCCAGTGGCGTCGCTAGGGGGGCTAGGGGGGCTAGAGGGTGGTGGCCCCGGGAGGCACTTTTTGGGCTATGTATGTTCTTGGACTACAAGTCCCAGAAGCCCTAGCAGGAGCAGGCACCAACATCCACCAGGGGTTGGAAAATTTGGCTTTAGCCCCGGGTGACTGACCTCCACGCAACGTTACTGGTCTAACTACTAATCCACCATGGTCCCATAGATTGAACTTTCTATGGTATAATTCTTATCATGGTACAATTCTAATAATTTTTGTTGTTGTTCAGTCACACAGTCGAGTCTGACCCTTTCCTTAATTATTTTTCTTTCTTTCTGTACCCTCCCCGGGTCCCTTTACAGGGTGCTGGCAGGGCCAGGGTCTCCCTAGACAAACTCCTTGGGCTGTGAGTCGCTTTTCTTGCTTGCAAAAGTTTTTCTTAAAAGCACAGCAGTTTCCCCCACAGTCTTCTTTCCCACAGTCTCAGAGAGCTGCATTACAGTCACTAGCCCCCTGGGCACCTTTTGCATATTTGGTGATTCAGTTATCACTGGAATTGCCTCACGTCCAAGTTCTGGGAGGCAGGCCTAGGAAGCCAGTGTCAGGCTAGGGCATGTCGGTTTCAAGGAAGGCTTGAACAGACATGAAGCAGGAGGCAAGCTCTTTAATCCTTCCCAGTCCAGCTTTTCCCCCCAAACTATGTTCCGCAGAACACTGGTAGACTTCAGTTTCCAGAAGCCTAAGTCAGTACATTGAGGAATTGACTTAGTGAACTGACTTAGGCTTCTGGGAATTGAATCCAAAAACCAAAGATTGTGAAACACTGTGTCTAGTCACACCCCTTCTTACTTGTCCCTCATGTACCATGGTTGCATAGAAACTAGGGCTGTTACATGGGAAGGATTAAAATTCTCAGCTTCTCTCCAGACAGGCCAACTAAAGTAGGAGAGAGAGAGAATCTAGCGGTTCTTCATCCTCCAGTGTCACACAGAACCCCAGACTTCTTTGGTATCTTCCAAGACCTCCTGTGTCTTTCATTAGCCAGTATTCATAATCCTCCTCCCACCTTCTTGCCTTCCTCTGCCTATTCTTTTATCATTGTCAGAATGGCTGCATTATATTATCCATGGCCTAAATACAGTTCTTAGTTCCATCCAGAGTGGACCTAATGGGTCAGTGAGATAGTCAATACTACCGTGAATCCCACTAATTTAGCAATAGCAATTACATCTATATAAGGTAAACAGTGTTCTGTGCCCTCCAGTGTCTAGTCATGCCTGCCACATGACCACAGAAACGTCTGCAGAAGCAGACAGCACTGGCTCTTTGGCTATAAAACAGAGATGAGCACTGAACCCTAGAGTCAACTAGCTTTCCAGCAAGGGTGACCTTCACCTTCACTACCCCATAGCATTTAGTGCACTCTCTGGACAGTTCATATGTTAATTAGTATTTTCCCCCAACATGTTGGGAACTCATTTTACTGATTTCTGAAGGATGGAAGGCTGAGTCAACCTTGATCCCTGTCATGTTTGAACCCACAACCTTTTGGCTGCAGTATTACAGTTTAATCTTTGCAGGTTAATCAATCTACTTTACTTGGCTCTAACATAATGAATTTTAGCCCTAAAATAAATCTAGAACTCTCCCAATAACCTAATATTTAAACAAAATAAACTTGAAGTATTAAAGACAATATAACCTCTTTTAAGATGTCCAAGATTTACTGTATTTGCCGGCATATAAGATCCACCGGAATATAAGACATACCCTGTTGTTACCAAAATAGCCCACTATAGGCCACTATATACAGTACAAGACACACTCAATCCAGTGTATTTTAAGGGTGGAGTGGGTCTCATACATCAGCAAATATGGTATATCTAATATTCATTAAACTGGGGGTTAATAACTGCAGATGGTTGTGTGAGGGAGGAAATCCTTGAATGTATTTTGGGGCTTACTGATGTTTGCTAAGGGTAAAAACAATGATTGCACAATCCTATGCATGTTTATTTAGAAACCGGTCCCACAAAATTCACTGAATTTTACTCCCATTTAACAATGTTTAGGTAGGATTACAGGATTCGTGTGAAGAAAGTAGCCTGAACTCTCATACAGTATCTTGAATATTGTTGTCTTGCAATTCAGTAAAATGGATATTCAAACATCAAATCAATTCCACCAAATTTTAGCATTTTAGCACTTTGGTATCTTTCAGGCTTCTTCTGTATAATGTGTGGCTGTTGAAATGTTACAGAGTACAGTTGTACCTCGCTTAAAGAGCATAATGCGTTCCACAGGATTGCTCTTTAAGTGAGTTTGCTCTTTAAGCAAAATACCATTGTAAGTTACCATTTATAGGGGGGATTGCGAACCCCAATTTATTTGTTAAGCGAGTTTTTGGTTGGTTTTATTTATTAAGCGAAACGAACATTCAGAGAAAATTCTGCTCTTTAAGCGAGTTGCTCTTTAAGTGAGGCACTCTTTATGCAAGGGTTGACTGCATTATTCTTTTTACATTTCCCCAGGCAATTTGCCTAAGGTAGAAAGTTGTCCAAGATAGTTTGGACTATTGAGCATTTTAATGTCTGTTGTTGCTCAAAACGTCACCTGAGATGCCTGTTGATTTTTTAATGAAACACAAATAAAACGACTCCATTCACTTTAATGTTTCAAAGCTTGTGCACATTCTGTTTGTAGAGAACTCTTTCCACAACCAAATGGCATGTGAAAAAGATTTCATCGAGGTTGCTGTTAGCAACATATGTCTAGAGATTCCATGACATAGCCCAGGAGTTCTCAACATTTTAAAGCCAGGGGCCGGGTCATGCTCCTTCAGACAGATTCATGGGGTAGACAGCCATTTTGCACTTCCTGGTGTGGTGGAGGCGGAGTGGGGGCCACATGAAATGGTCCAGTGGGCTGCATCCGGCCCATGGGCTGCAGGCTGAGAATCCCTGGCATAGCTGTTCCCTGGTCATCAAATAGCAGCTACTGGAGTGTTATTCCTCAGACTTCTTACTGGAAATAACTGCAGTTGAACCATCAGTCGTGGACTTGAGTGCATAAGGAAGAGCAAAGTTCCCCAAAACTCATACACATAATCCATCCAAACCCAAGAACACAATTATTAATCAGAGCACATAGACTGATAAGATTTTCTGAAGGTTATCATTGATGGTTTTCAAATGAAGCAATCAGCACTGAATATCAAGATGTGAAAGCTGAGCTTGGGGAGAGATAAAGAAACACCATTTGTTTTCTCAAGGTCAAATCTGCATTTTTTTCCACTGGAAAAAGTTGAAACTTTAGGGAATATAGTAAAAAGCTTCAGTAACATGTTTTTCTTGTTTTAAATCAATGAAACAATGAATTGCTTTTAAAGACCATTAAGTATCTCTCATATTCCAGGGTTTGTAAGAAACCAGAAAGAGCCTCCTTAAAGATTGTGGTATTTTTGAACCACAATCAGGCGTAACCCTGGTAACAGCAACAGTGTGTTGCCAGCTAATCTTTCTCACACTAGGTCAGGCAAAAGGAACTGCAGAATAAACTCATCAAAAGTTGGCTTCATTTTGGCATTTCTTGTCTGGCCTACACACAAAAGAAGTGTCCAACTGGCTGTTGAAGTGCTAAGGCTGTGTGGTTACTTCTATGCTCAACTTCTACATTTGGAAATACAGTAAAACTCTGTTTTACATTAAAAAATCAATTCCGTAGCTTTTTATGTAATATGGTGTTGTTGTTGTTGTTTACATAAAGCGAAGCAAACCCATAGGAACTCTGGGGAAACCCGTTACGTAAAATGAATTTTTAAATGTAAAATGGGACATGATTTCCCCAGAATTTTCTTATGTAAAATGATTTTTACGGAAAATGAGGTGTATGTAAAATGGGGTTTTACTGTAGGTGCAAAAGTCGCAAAATAGGGGCTGTGGAGTCGGTAGATAAATGTTCCAACTCTGACTCCAACTCCGACCCCTCAGTTTTGTGTACTTCTGACTCCAACTCCGATTCCAGGTACCCGAAATGTCCTCTGACTTGGACTCTGACCCCGACTCCACATTTATCTACCGACTCCACAGCCCTCCAGAGACCTCAAGAAGAAGAAGAAGAAGAAGAAGAAGAAGAAGAAGAAGAAGAAGAAGAAGAAGAAGAAGAAGAAGAAGAAGAAGAAGAAGAAGAAGAAGAAGAAGAAGAAGAAGAAGAAGAAGAAGAAGAAGAAGAAGAAGAAGAAGAAGAAGAAGAAGAAGAAGAAACCAAGTCATGTTGAAATTCTGACAGTTTCAGTAAAAAGCAATATTTTTTTCAAGCTTTAATCTGGACCTTCTGTAATGAAGAAATGCACAATTGTACAGGGAAAAACTTGTCAAGTTAGCACTTTCATCAGTGGGACTCACACACACCCCGCCCCCAGTAGGATTACAGTAATCCTATGTTATGATTCTGGAAACGATCAACTCGGACATAGGAAAACCCAGAAATATGTCTGTAAGATCTTAGACAAAACTATGACTTCAGTTTGGGAGATTGATTTTGGGGTGTCCTCTTCTAGCTCCTAGTAACCTTGGAGGTTTCCATTGTGGGTGAAACCTCCAATCTTGAACCAAGAAGAAAAAGAGTTCTGTTGGGGATATAGGGATAGATAGGACAGGAAAAAAATGTGAATCTTTTTTTATCTCTTCAAGCCTCCAATCACACATCCAATTCAAGGGAACATTTAGACCAGGGGTTCCCAACCTTTTCAAGCTAGGCCTGGATCATGCTCTCTCAGTCAGCTTCAAGGGCCAGATGGCCATTTTGCCTTGCCTGTACGATGGGGATGGCCATTTTGTCCCAGGATGGCTAATTTTGTTCCTTGAATACCCTTGGAGGGGTGGGGGCTACATGAAATGGCACCATGGGCTGGATCCGGCCCATGGGTCTTAGGTTGGGAACCCCTGATTTAGACTCTGATAAAAGTCTAAAGCAATACCTTCCCAGTGTAAGTAATGGGAGGGAGTTAATACCACAAAAAGGCTTCGCAGAAGGTGAAGGCAGAGGGTTGAGCCATTCTCTCAGGATTGCTTCCTTAGGCAGCTCTTTAATATCTAGTTGTAGGAATTACCATTGAAATCAGTAAAATTTATTTTGAAGGAAACATGCATAATAAAGCAAAATTAGAACCATCGACCCATTTAAATGATGAAACGGTCTGACCGTTACACCTTCTGAGGCTGGTGGCACTCCTTCCATGTCAGGGCTGAATTAATACACATTGAAGCCTTAAACTTTAAGATGCCCCCGGAAATCTGGGTTTAAAAAATATTTTAGAGGCGCCGTGTAATCTGAGGCTCTAAATTGTAGTTTACTTAGTTTATGTTTATTTCTAGCATGGTAATATGGGGAATACCCAAACAGCATACTTGGGGGGGGGGGAGAGAAAGATTATTACATCCCTCCTTCAAAGGTCTATTTGATTTCCGTCCTGGTTGTGGGGGAAAAGTTTCACTTTTCTGTGGTTAGTTTGGAAGCTCAGTGGGATGTTGAAGAAGAAATTGAGCACCCTGTCTTTCCTCTGCCAACCCACATGGTTTCCCTGCTGGCTGCAGAAGTAAGAGCTTTGCTTCATCCATCGCCAACATGGAAAGCCAGTGGACTGGCAGGCGCTAAACAGAATGTTCTATTCCTCTTTCGACAGTTCTATTTCACTTTCTGGACTCCAAATAGTTTTACTTGCCTGCATTTTATTCATAAGACTGGACCTTGCACTGAGGGAAATGCAGATGATTTTTTAAAATGGCAAGTCCTTTGCAAGGCTTAATAAATAAACTGCTACATGTTTAAAAATTGGCCAGTTGAGGCAAATATTTAATTTTTAAACTGTACCCATAAGGATGGCAATTTATCTGTTAGCTATCTTTTAATATCTTTGAATGTTTCATCCTCTAGGAAATTCATTTTGATCTTTATCAGTAACTCTAGGATTAAGACTTTTGTCTTTTTATCTTTACTGGGAAGGCAATTGACCAGTGCATTAAAACACAAATTTGCATGATGATCGTTTGTAGAAAAGGTGCCACCTTTTCATCTGACCATCTAGCTTGACATTAGCTGCCAAATTGTAAATGGGTTCTTTGTTTGCACAGCACTAAGCCATTTGATGCCAGAAAAAAGCTGCCCTCCGTCTTTGTCTGTGTTTGTTTTCTTCTCCCACCCCTTTGGCAAGGGTCCGGTTTGTCTGCCACATTAATAGAAACATGCTCACAAACATCAATCCAATGGCACAAAACTATGGAGAATTACAAAGATAAATATGCAAACTGTACAAAACGATGCAAACAAGCACCTCCCAAACTCCAGCTTCCCTCGCCAAAGAACAGCAAACAAGATAGGAAATGGACTTGGTTGGCATCCAACCAGCCTTTGTACAATACAGAATAGACAAAGGCAGTGAGGAATGGATAAAGAGGACAAGCTCAGGCGATTTTGGCCAACATGTTGCCAAGGCAAAGTATAGAGTTAAGTAAGATGTCCAGCTCTATATGGGTCATCTGTATTTTTTAAGCTAGCATAAATTTCTTTAAGCAGGTGCAACTTGACCTGCACAAATAGTGCTAACAGCCATTTCCTTCCCTCCTTTCCTTTCAGGTAACTACTAGTAAAGTCCACAGCTTTGAAAAGGTCCTGTTTTGGACTTCCTGGTAGCTTTGCTGGCTGGGGAGTTCTTAGCAGCTGTAACCCAAATAAGTAACTTTTCCAAGTTCTGTTATATCAACTGAAGTTCTCTACTAACTTGCCATGAATCTATGCACTTACAATGTACTTGTTAGACACCTTTTAATTTATCAGCATCTTTACATGGGATCTCATTTTGCTACCCATTGACATCTCTGTAGGACTAATCTAGCAAAGGAAGATTTGCATGACAGAACTGGCTTTCATACACACAAGCGTTGTCCACAGCCCATTGAATTTGATGCCTCTCCCCCATTATTACAGATGGGGATATGGATCCTATTCCTCTTACTCAGAGACAATGAAATTGCAATTTTTCAGATATTGTAGGACTACAATTTCCAATTATACTAGCTAAGTGAGAGGGGTGTTCCAGTTCAATGGCAATCAGGAAACCACATGTTCCGCATTCTTGCATGAATTAAGGGTGTAATATCATGAAATCACATAGATACAGATTGTCATTTTGTACCTCCCAAATTATCCTCCCTTACAAAAGACTCAGATGAGGTCTATATAAAGTTCAGGTTGATATGGGTCCAATGACCTATTTCTTCATTGCCTCTTGTTTAAATTACTGCAGTGAGTATCCAGAAATGCCAGATAGCACAAACTGTTGCTTGGTGTGTTTCTTACAAACTATATATCATCAGTACTGAAATAGCTGTACTGGTTTCTAAGGTGTTCTTTCATATATCAAAAGACCTAAATGGCTTCAGGTTAGTAAGGGTCCGATGGCCCTTCCAGTCAGAAGCGTAGCGTACCTTGGCGGGGCCCCTATAAAAATTTGTTTGGGGGCCCTTAGGAAGGGTAAAGATTTGTTTTGCTTACGCACGTTGTGGGCCCCCGCCCCGTGGCCCGGGCCCCCCACATAATTGATACGGCAGATACGGCGGTAGCTACGCCCCTGCTTCCAGTACAGACTATGTCAGGATTTCTTGAGTTGCCTGAGGACAAGAGGAAGAGTTAAATGACGCTTAATCCATTTCTTAGTGGCTGACAGGCTGCTTCACAATGCAGTAATACCTCGGATAACGCTAATACTTCGTTCCACAAGTCTTGGGATGGATCGGATAATGTTAAAGCTCCATAGAGATACATTGTAACCGCACAGGCTTTAACGGTTGTTATCCGATCCATCCCATAGGACCTTAACGTTATTCGATCCAGTTCTCCTCCCCAGATTATTTAACGTTATGCGATTTTAGCGTTAGCCGAGGTAAACGTTATCCAAGGTACAGTATTACTGTAGGTGATTGCTGAGCTAACATATTACTTAGACAAAAGGAAATATAAGGGATTCATTGAAACAGTGATCACCTACTTAATGTTTTTTTTAAAGAAGCATGGCTGTTGCAGCACAATTAGCAGTGCATGGCTTTTAGGCAAGAACAAACAAGCTTGAGGATACTCAAGAGCAAACCAAATTAGAAGATGGAAAAAGAAGCTCACTGGACAAGGAGCAACATTAAAGGAGAATATGTCTGACCTTCCCTATGTCACTTGAAGGACCCTGAATAGGCAGAAGGCTGGAGTCCTTAAATGTAAGACCAACATGCTCAAGAGGCGACTGCTGGTGGACAACAACCCACTATGTGAATGTGGAGAAATGCAAATTCCAGCTCATTAGCCAGTCTGCTGGTTGCTGCCAGGGACATATGCCAATGAGGATTTAATTTTGGCCAATGACAAAGCCAAGAAGGTGGCTTCATTTTGGCAGTCCAAAATTTGATCTGGACATTAAAGAAGACGATGGATTGGCAGCAGAGTGGCTGTAGCAGTTTCTTCCCAGCTGATCAGTGCCAGTGAAGCTACAGGCAATCAGCAAAGCAGCTGATCAGCAGTAGCACTGCAGCTGATTGGCTGGTGATCCTGGAAACCATGCACCACTGACTGAGCTGCTGCAGTCATGCTTTTTTTCTTTAAAAAAGTAGATGATCACTGTTTCAATCCTAACAGTAATCACTTATCTAAGTGAGGGGGGAACACACTTCCACTCAAATTCCCCGAATCAAGGGAAGTGTTAATTTTCCTGAGCTGCAGTAGCTAATGAGCTGCTACAAGATCCAGAGGTTTACACCAGAAGCAGAGTTTAACAGCTGTTTTGCTCTTTTTATCCCATCCCTAGCTTGCACATACGCTGGAAAAGGGATAAAATTAATTATAACAATTTGGCAGGATCCTGACAGCAGTGGTGTAGGATGGAGGGGACTAGGGGGTGCCCCGCCCCGGGCGGCACATTTTGGGCTACAGTTCCCAGAAGCCCTAGCGGGAGTGGGTGCCGGCATCCATCAGGGGGCGGCAAATTCGGGTTATGCCCAGGGTGGCTGAAATCAACGCTACACTACTGCCTGACAGGGTTTCAAGCTGAGGCAGTTTGAGGGTGATTGACCCACTCCAGCTCACACACATTTTTTTTTAATTATGGACCACTCGGCCCCAAAGAGCAAGCTACTGTGCATATGTACACAACCTCAAAAAGACTGCCTCCTCTCACAGCAGAGAGCCCAATATCTGTGTCCACTATCTGTTGTCCTGATATGTGTCCCACCTCCATTAGATGTGAGACTAATGGCCTTTTATCATGCAACATCAAATTTGTAAAGTTGCCTAAGGTAGTTAAAACGGGTTCCTCGTTAGTGTCTTTTGGACATGTTGGCAAGACAACACAGAATAGTTAACATTGCTTTTGTCCATATTATTCCTTGACTTTGTTGGATAAACTGTTGCTCCGTTTCTTGTGGTTTATGTATTTTGGCCTGAATCCAACTGGTAATCTTAATGAGAGTAAACCGAATGTTGGTTCGTTATTTAGCAATTTGTTCAATCAGTTTACTAGATGAAGCCAGTACAGTAGTTGGTTTCAAGCCACAGTACATTATTTCATAGTTTAATCCATTAGTTACATTCATATCCCATCAATTCATCAGCTCAATTTGGCATACATGGCTTTCTTTCTCCCACTCACTTTAGAGAATGGCTGGCTTGGGATTTGAGATAATATTTCCAGTTAAACAATCATACCACATTGATAAAAGACTGATACTAGTTCATACCTTTTATCATTTTGTTTTTATTTGTATATCACTTTGAGTGTGAGTGACTGCAGTGGCTTAATGGCTAAGACACTGAACTTGACAACTGAAAGTTCATCATGCCAGCAGTTCAAGACCTGAATACTGCACAATTGAGTGCACTCCTGTCTCTGTCCCAGCTCCTGCCAACCTAGCAGTTTGAAAGCAAGAAATTGCAAATGAATAAATAGGTACTACTTCAGCAGGAAGGTTAACAGTGCTAGCTCTTTGGCTATAAACGGAGATGAGCACCAAACCATAGAGTTGGATACTACTGGGTTTCAAGCAAGGGTGACCATGAGTATTAACTGAGGGGAGGGCTGATCTAAACATACTGTAAGTAAATTAATTAACTAGGCAGTGTGGTGCAGCCACTGCCATGGAGAGCAGAACCATCAGAAGGTAGGCCAGGGATAGGAAAATAGTGGCGCTGTGCTGATTATACACTGAACAACTGAACAACTTCCAGTGTTCAAAATGTGACACTAATATCATTATGAGAAGTATTTTGGCTCTCAGGATTGTGGTGGCAAATATGTATGTTTTACTTAAGCCCAGAGAAGAAGCAGAGCATGCTCACAATGGAAACCCCCCTCAAACAAGAACCACAAACTTTACTTTCGTAACTGTCTTATTTGTGAGGAGTTAAAAACCAATCATATTAAGAGTTACAATCTAAATGCATACATTTTCGTTTAAGGAACAGCTTTTGTGCTACTAGAGCAAGAAGTTCTTGCTAAATAAGCGAAACATTTACAGAAACATTGTAAGTGTTTGTAGTGGTGAGAGGTGTTTTTTAGTGCAACAAAATTTGGGAATAGTTTTAGTTTTATTAAACCACCAAGAAGAAAATTATTATATTTAATTTTCTAAATGTATTTATTTAATTTGTCTGCAAAATATATACTGTAGTTATTTAAAGTGACCATTTACGATATCATAAGAACCAATACTATGTTAACTGCTCCTGATAATATAGCATTAAATTCCAACGTTAACCAGAAAAATGGTGAAAATGATGAAGGAATTAAGAACCAGTTGCAACATTGTATTTAGAATTTAGAGCAAGGTAGGGCAGATGTTAAAATGTGGGCGTGCAAGTGACCTTTCCACAGGAATATTAGAAAGAAATTTAATTTCATAGCAAATACTTACAATATTTCTAGCCATGAATTTTTCTGTCCTATGGGTAGATAGAACTGTAGTAATTCTCAGCCATTAACACTGATGTAGCTATAGAAGAATCCTGCCACTGTGGGTATCAGTTACTTTTCTTGCTTCTAAAGAATAGTGTTTTAGTGTAACAAATTACATATTAATCTGCCAGATTTCAGTATAGAAGAATGATGTCTGAAGAAAGCATACTAACAGTTCCAGACAAAGCTTAGAAGAATTACCATATTTGCCAGCTTATAAAATGCATCAGAGTATAATATAGGAGTTAGTCTTTAAGGTGCCACCACATTTTTGTCTTTTTATTTTTATTTTTTGATCTTCTGTTTTATTTACTCTCAGATATGCTTGCACAGACTAACATGGCTACCACTTCAAACATTTCAGCAGAGTATAAGATGCACTCTGTTTTCCCGGTGTATTTTAAAGGGGGAAAGTGTGTTTATATGCTGGCAAATATGGTACTTCTTTACCTACAGCTTACAGACTTCCTCAGCCATCATGACAGAGACATAGTGAGAGCTGTAGCCCAGAAACATAATTTTTCAAACTATGGTTCCATTGCCAGTATCCACATAATATGCAAATATTATATAGTCTGCTTGGCTGTGGAAACTCAGTAGGAGATGCCAGAGGTAAACCACCCCTCAAACATCTTGCATACTTCAAAAACCTACTAGGAAGAAACATGATGGACAACACACATGCTTTTATTAGTGTATAAGCTCTCTAGATTTAGGCCCTTGTCAGTTCTGATTCCATTCAAACCTTTCTTTAAATTAATAGGACTAGGCTGAGTCTGGTCAGGTTATTCTGCTATGGTAATAGAGGAGACCATACTGCCAACGACTCAATGCATGTCAGGCAGTGGTTAACTAACCTGACAACCCCAAGGACTAATGGCCTTGGGTACCAAAGTCCACAGGGAAGGGTAATGGATACAGCAGAAGAAGAAGACTTCGGTGCTGATGTATATCACATCTAGATGGGTAATACTCAGTGGTGGGCATCTGCAGGTTTGCACCAGTTTGCCAGAACCAGTAGCAGCAATTCTGGCTGTCCCCGCCCATCCAAGTTTTGAAATAAAGTAGTCCTAATTTGGGTGCAACACAGGGCTTTCCCCCTGGCAACACCCACCATACCACAGTGTGGTAGTAAAATTTTTTTGAGCCCACCACTGGTAACACTCCTGACAGTTTCTTTAGCTCAAACTCCCCATTGTCTTTTTGGACACTCCTGAACCTAAATGGGGTAACTGTTGGTTAAAGATATTGGAAGTATAACTGCCCAGTAAAATAACAAGTGTCAATGTGTGACACTCCAAATGTTCTTGGACTGTACTCCCAACATCCTTCACCATTTATTATCCTGTACAAGGTCTGATAGGAGATGCAGTCCATCTTCACTTAGAGGGCCACATGTTGTTGATGCCTATTTAACATATCTGATCTTACAGAGATCACTTTTGGGGGTTACAATGTTCTGAAAATTATAGTCCAAAAGACCATGTGGAATCAAACCTAACTTTTTCAAGTTCTATATACATATCTGTTAAAAACTAGTCTAGGTAAAGGTAAAGGTTTCCCTTGCTCAAAAGCCAGTCGTACCCGACTCTAGGGGTCAGTGCTCATCTCTGTTTCTAAGCCGAACAGCCAGCGCTGTCTGCTTCTACAGACATTTCCATGGTCATGTGGCAGGCATGACTAGACACCAGAGCGCATGCAACGCTGTTACCTTCCCACCGAAATGGTCCCTATTTATCTACTTGCAAGTTCTTGCTTTCGAACTGCTAGGTTGGCAGGAGAATCTAGGTAAGCTTGCTCAAAAATGAACAGCGTGCACGTGAGTTATCTATGGGTCTGCCCTAATTATTCTAATATTTCTTATTTGCACAATAGGATAATGATGCACAATGTCACCGTACTCTTTAGCTCAGTAAACTCGAAATATCCTGTAGACCAGGCATATGTCCATTCAGTTTAAATGCCACAGCTGTAATATACAGTATATATATTGGGGCAGATAATGCACCCTTCTCTAGAATCCTGGCTACGGCCCTGTTTCTGCTTTATTTTCTTCCACATTCCAGTGGTTATGAGTAGCTTGTATAGTTTCTGGCAAGCTGACATCTACCATTTTGTGCTCATTCATTGAAGCCAAATCCCTTCAGAAGATATTCCAGAATGTTAGCATGCCTGTCATCTTGAGAAAATGTTTTATTACATTAAAAAAAATTGCAGGCAAGGATGAGTAAACTCAAAATATGGTAGGATTAAAGAGCATATGTTACTAATTATTTTGATAGTTCTGGTAAACTCCTTTCCAATTTCTTGTTGCAAAACCCACACAAACCTAACTGTAGGAGCTATAGCTGATTAAAATAAACATATACTGATGTATTTATTTGGACGGGTAAATACCTAATTGATATCCATCAAAATTTGTAAACGTACTGAAAATATGTCCTTGTGAAGGTTTATGCTTTTACCTCCTCCCTTCCTTTTTATCTCTCCACAGCTGAGGCTGGAAGCAACAAATTTAATAAAGCTCTAAATTCATCATATTCAGGGATGTGTGGTAGCAAGGTGTAGCAAACCAGTTTAGGATGTGGTAATCTTTTCTCACTTGGGTGGCTGCAAATACAGGAATCTCACTGAGACAAACTTACCCCACATATCTAGATTCTTTCTCTTTCCATTCCCTCCTGTCAAACATATACGCAAAGATACTGAAAGAGATATGTATATTTTTTAAAAGTAAAACCTTATTAACATACTTTCCATAATATTTTTCTTACATCAACATAATATTTATTACATACCTCTGTAATTAGTCAATGGTTTGAGTTAACTGATTAACAAATAAGCCAGAAGTATGAGACCTATTTTGCCATGAAAAACATGTATCAAATGTTAACAATAATTAACCTATTATTCATCATTACTATTAGAACACATTTCATATCAGCAACTGTTGACAAACAGATAATCAGATGAGACCTCTGTAAATGTCTGGGATCATATTGTTAGCAAATATGTCAAGGTGATAACAGCCAATAATTCCATTAATTTATCTTTAATAAGTCTCCAAGTCGCAATATTATTACTTCATTCCATACCTAATACTGAATGAAATGGACAAGTCCATAATGGTTTTATGTCTACCATTTTTCTTCATCTTCCCTACACTCTAAGTCTATGTCAGTTATGATTTCGTCAATATCCTAAATAATACTTGCATAGTGTATATTGATGCATATCAGTTTAAAAGGCTAGCAAATCAAGCATTTTCATCCTGGATTTCTTCTGTAGGTGACCATTTTCTTCTCCTCCAAGAAGTGGAAGCAATATTTTGTAAGAAGTAGAAACTAAGGCCTTGGAATAAAAATTCAGAATAAAGATTCAGATGGTTAACTATCCACCTCTTGACCATTTCCAAATGGTTACTATTGTTGTTTTTATTGTTATGTAATCCTATAAAGAAAATTATTGGACTAACTCTGATTTATTTATTTATTGTACTTATATAGCCGCCGTTCTTGCCTAGGCGACCCAGGGCAGCTCACAACATCAAATTCAAATAAAAACCCACCCCGAAACAAAGATTAAAAGCATAAAAACTCTCCAGCCCTTTATAAAAAAACCTTCCCAATCCCCTTAAAAACCTGGACATCCCTAGATAAGCCAGCGTGGGGGCATTGCAACGCTGGCAGTACCCTACACCTGCTGCTATAATCATGTTTTTAAGGCCTTCCTGAAGGGAAGCAACTCTGTCTGGAGGCATAATTTGAACAGCAGGAGGTTCCACAGGGCCGGAGCAGATGCAGAAAAGGCTCTTCTCCTAGTCCCAGTGAGATACACCTCCCTGGCTGATGGGACCACTGATCATTCTTTCACACAACTGACATATTTGGTAGTTAACCATTTGGGTAGGGAAACAATTTTTGTAACATCTTAAAGATTTAGCACATTTGATAAATTCTGAGATTTAATGGGCACTATCTGTTTTATCAGATGCTTCAAGTTTTATCATGACCTGGAAAATTTATATACTGTATTGCTGAATCATTCAGTATGGTGGTAGGCAGAGAAACCAGATGTGTCCTGTGG
Organism: Furcifer pardalis; assembly: GCA_030440675.1. Lineage (NCBI taxonomy): Eukaryota > Metazoa > Chordata > Lepidosauria > Squamata > Chamaeleonidae > Furcifer > Furcifer pardalis. The sequence goes on along the minus strand of CP126897.1, from coordinate 70,117,179 downwards.
GGTGAGCCAGCCTGTGCAACCTTGGGCAACTGCACAATTTTGAAACCCCCCTCCCTCAGAATAAGGTAATGGTTAGCAATTTCACAGTATCCTATACCTAGATAACTCTGGAAATAATACCCATAAGTCAGAAAGTGACTTATAGCACCTAAGTAATAATGACAAATTAATGTCTACCTCAGAGTTTTGAGAAGTTACATTTTCAGACCATCATCCCCAGAATCCCCTTGTAGCCATGCTAGAGAAGAGGTTCTGAGATCTGGACCACAAAAATAACTTTCCCAAGTTCTGTTCCATTTGTGCATGGACTGACCTGTGTATTCTATGCAGAGTGCAGGAGAGCATTGCCGTTTATTGATGGCACAGTATATCACACTGGAAGATTCCACTAAAGAGTATTACCTCTGTAGAATGGCATCCTCAAGATGTGGGATGAGTTGCCTTACTGGCGCTTGTAGCAGCTGCTTTGTACTTTGTGATATTTGCTTCCAGGTACCGCATAAAACAATTTAATATCCATGTTTGTTTATTTTACATATATTTAAGGACAAGTTTCCATTCTGCATATAATGGCATGAAGGGAGGAAATACCATGGTCACCAAATGAGCATAGGTTATTTAATTGTGCCTGACTTACCGGTATTTATGACTGAAATTTTGTCTGTAAAACTAAACTGTCTCAAAGTTCCATATAGGGTACATACAAATACCAATTTTTTAAAAACAAACAAACCAGTTTTCTGCTACATCATTTTATTTAAAAAAGAAGTCAAATCAATAATCCTACAGAAAAATTCATCCATCATCAAAGGTTCCCTCTCCTTTCTTTCCCTCTCTTTTTCTTTGGTACTCTGGTGAGAGGAAATGAGTAATCCTGCAGCTAAAATGCAAAGGGAAAACTGAGCACATTTACTTCAAAACTCAATTTTTTTCTCCTCTACTGCCATCTGGTGTGGTGTTATTCTAATGTCATCGTCTTCTACTGCAACTCCTATCTAAGAATGAATCCCCCCCTCCTCGCCCAAAAAGGCAGGAAAAATGTCATTGGCATGAATTTGTTTAAGGTGGATCCCAGTTTGCCATGAAGTGGCCCACACAGTATGATCACGGAGCCATCCCCTGCGGCACACACAAAATGAGACATGGAGGACCTAACACCTGGACTGCAATGGGCTGCTGCAGCCTTAAGGATATTATCAAGGTACGCCTTCACAGCCAATCCATCTGGTATGGCTTCTTCCGCCTCCATGACCGTTAGAAATCAGAGTTTCTCCTCCACTCATTTTGCTGCTGGGCCCCATATGATGGTTTTCAGTGGCATTTCCTCCACTGAAGGGGCCATCTCCGCACCTAAAGGGGCTCATCCACACATAACCACTGGCCCCTTTAGGGAGTCAGGTTAGTTAACCACTGCATGAGACTCGGTGTTGAATCGCTGGCTGTACGGTCTACTCTATTACTGTAGCTGGATGTCCAGACAGACAAATATAATTCTAATGTATTCTAATGTAATAATTAGGCAAAGAACTGGCAGCATTACAATGGTTCTTCATTCCCATTTCAAGCCACAGACAGTTTCAAACAAGCATTAACAACCTGGATCATAACATTTTTAAGACCACAAGTGAGGTTGTAAAAAACCTTGCCATCATTTTGCATATTATACTGAATAACTGTTCATAAAATATTTTTGAGATTCAGTAATGCCCTGAAAACATCTTCTGTTTCACTAAGCCATCACATACAAATTGTCCTTGGAGGAGCATATAGGAAATGCATTTAAAATTGAAGATTTTAATGCAAATGTGTAGCTATTATTTTGTACTGTAATACGTGTCGCTACTATTTTGTACTATAATTTTCAGTGGTAGGTTCCCAAAACTTTTACTACCACACTGTGAACATGGTATGGTGCATGGCCAGGGGGAAAGCCAAAATTAGGACTACTTTATTTCAAAACTTGGATGGGCAAGACCAACCAGAATTTCTGCTACCTGTTCTGGTGAACTGGTGCGAACCTGATGATGTCCACCACTGCTGTAATACAGTATGTGTATATGATTGTCCAAAAAAATCATATATTGTGGTCTTCATTCCTTTTCAAGAAAAGGAAACACATTTCAAATTAAAAGTGAAGCTTTGTTTATGCTATTAATTGATTGAAGATACTATATGCTGGAATTACACTTTCAATATCTCCAGAAGTGATAGGAACAGTACTTGGGAAAGTTATATGTTTTATTTCTATTCTCAGAATCCCATGTGGTCTGTGAAAATCTGTGCACTGTAGCCCAAAAATTAACTTTTGCAAAATTGCCTTGTTCTTCAGCTTTTCACCCACATCTATGAATCACACAAAGTTCCCTGCTCAAGATCTCACAAAATTTAGGTGGGGAAAAAGGCTTCGCTGTAGTTTAGTGAAAAGTTGTGCATGTTGTTGATTTTTTGGACTACAATTCAAAGAAAATCCCAGCTAGCCAGCACTGGCAATGTTTGTTTATTATGAGATTTTTAGAGTTATAATTTTGCTTAATATTATAACAGGTCAGTGGATAACACCAAGAAGCAAATCATAATGTCCCATAAAATCTACCTGTCCATAGATTTGAGAGTTCTCATAATGTGTGGCTCAGCCTGGATCAAACTGAACTAAGTGCTACTCTGTTAAATCTCATTACCTTTAATTTATAATGTTCTAATTCAAATCCCTTTGATCCAGGCTGAGCCAGATAGCCTGACAGTGCTCTAAGAAGCTAACAGGTGTATTGCGTTGGACATCATAATTAGTTTCTTTTCAGTATCAAATGCTCTTGTTTAATATCAGATGCATCTTGGTTGTTGTTCAGAGGTTGCCATTTCTCAAATTAAGCATCCAATTTGTTTTTGAAGTGTTCCAGGAACTGTTACATCAGCTGACAGTTGGCAGTTTATTGTGTAGCCTATCTCTAAAGCAACAAACACTGAATATTATCAGTGTAATTATCCACCACCCCCACCCCGGGGCTTCATAGCAAAGGCTACATAGGATGTGAGCACATAAGATGCAGTTGGAAATGTTGCTTTCGGATCAACATACTTTTTTCCTCAGGAAAAGCCTGAATCTTATGAATATAATCACAAGCTTACAACCTTGATAGGATTGACTGGGTTTAGTGGCACAGCACTGCCACTTCTTAGAAAACAGAAACGACAAAGATTTTCCTAGTATCAACCAGCAGTACAAAGACGACAAAAGGATACGACTGCTGCCTTCTAACTTGCAAAAAGTCTCATACAAGATTCCATGAGATGATGGGATACCAGCTGCACAGAATCAGGACTTTATGAATTTTAGCCAAACCATGTCTGTGGTTGCCAACTGAGCTTTAAAATGGCATGTCTTGCTTCTGTGCCTTTAACACCATCTGGCTTTACAGAAACCAGGTAGTGAAAGTTTGTATAGCACAAACGGTGGAGCAATAGTTCTAAAAGTAAAGATTGTCTTTGATTGAAAGCCAGTCGTATCCAACTCTAGGGTTCAGTGCTCATCTCTGTTTATAGACAAAGAGCCAGCACTGTTTGCATCTGGAGATGTTTCCATGTATGGAATGTTGTTTACTTTCTCACTGAAGTGGTACCTGTTTATCTACTTGCAATTTCTTTCTTTCTCTAGACACCCTATATATATGAGAGGTTGCATATATATAAGTGAGAGGTTCAGTGATGGGATGTCACCGGTTCCAGACGGTTCCCTGGAACCGGTAAGAACAATTTCGGAGGGTTCTCCGAGAGGGTAATCTATTTTTAAGGCGTCCGGTTCCGGACGCCTGAAAAAAAGAAAAAAATTTTTTTTAAATTGGAGTCAAAATGGCTCCTATTCAGTGCGCATGCGCAGAAGTCAATCTGACGCATGCGTGCTGCAATTTTAAATTGCGCATGCGTCAGATTCTGTTTCTGCGCATGCGCACTTGTTTTTGCCGGAGCCGGACCATTTTGAAGTGGCTCTGGCAGTGGCGGAGGGCTTAGGAGGAGGAGCCGTGCCTAGCCGGGCGGCCCAGCGTTCCCGGCCGCAACGCTCCACGGGCGCCCCAAGCCTCGCCGCCCGGCGGTGTGCCTAGCCGGGCGGCCCACGCTCCCGGCCGCAACGCTCCACGGGCGCCCCAAGCCACACACCTCCGTCCGCTCGCACCTCCATCCGCTCGCTCACCCGGCTGGCCGTCGGGGGCTCTCCGCCGCCTGTTGCCCCTGGCAGCGGCTTTCAGGGGGAGGCAAAATGTCCCCTCCCCACCCTTTTGCTGGCGAGGAGGAGAAAAAGGCGGACAATTCAAGGAGGGGCACACCCGGTCGCCCGCCCAGCTCTCTCGTCGGGGGTGGGTGGCGCCGTGGCGGGGAGCCCCTGGGGGCTGGCTGGGCAGGAGGAGGTGGGCAGCGTGTGCGGGCACGCGGGCCACTCGCCAGGAGAGCCCCCGACCGACAGCCAGCCCGGCGGACGGGCCCCTCCTTGAATTGTCCGCCTAAAAAAAAACACTTTTTCTCCTCCTCGCCAGCAAAAGGGTGGGGAGGGGACATTTTGCCGCCCCCTGAAAGCCGCTGCCAGGGGCAACAGCCGGCGGAGAGCCCCCGACGGCCAGCCGGGCGGGCGAGCGGACGGAGGTGCGAGTGGTCGGGGCCGCCCATGGAGCGTTGCGGCCGGGAGCGTGGGCCGCCCGGCTAGGCGCGGCGCCGGGCACCAAGGCTGGGGGCCAGCCCCAACGGTCCCCATTGTAAGTGGGGTTTGTGTTTGGGGTGGGTGGGTGTTTGGGTGTATTTTTATTTAATTATTATTTTATTTATTTATTTTATTAACGGTTTTGTGGGGGGGGGGTTGAGGGGTGTGTGTGTGTGTGTTTTATTTTTATTTTATTTATTTTATTTTTGGCCCCGCCTACAACGTCATGATGTCATGACGTTGGCTCCACCCATGACGTCATGACGTTAGCTCCGCCCCCACTGTGATGACGTCAGGGTGGGGTATAAAATTTTTTATCATCCCATCACTGGAGAGGTTGCATTTGAATCTCCCTGTGGAAATACTGGGACTTTTGGGGAAGGAAACGTTTTACTTCAGCTATTATTTCTGGAGAGCTGACATAACTTAGCAGGACTGGAATGCCTGGCTGGGATCTGAATCAATTGTGTACTTCCTACAAGAGAGCCAAGTTACATCACCAGAGTGATTAACATGGTTTTACTTCCAGCAGCTATGGAAGCCTTAGACAAGTTGCACAATCACAAAACACCTCTTGTGACTACTTTATGCCCAGGGAAGTTTATATGCTGCCTTTTTCCCCATTGGGTACTTTTCAAAAATTTAGAAAAAGCAGAATAAAAAGCTCTAAATTCAACAGAAGCAACATTCTTAAAACACCCACTTACCTCTTAGAAGCCTTCCTGGAAAGGACCTAAGTTGACTTCACAGCATATGGTGATGATGATGATGGTGATGTTTGAGCTCCCTCTCCCCCCTGGTCTTTTAATCTTTTTAATCTTGTGTTTCTGAGTTTTTAACTTTTAAATGATAATTGGGACCTGTGGATGTTTATAAATTTTAAAAACGTTTTAAATTTTATAACTGTAATTTTGAAGTTTTTAAACAATGGTTTGGTTTTTATTATGCTTTTATAATGTTGTACACCGCCCTGGGTTGCCCCGGCGAGAAGGGCGGTATAGAAATGTAAATAAATAAATAAATAAATAAATAAATAAATAAATATACTTCTTGGTGCATTGGAGAGGACCCAAAATCAAACCTAAAAATAGTGTCAAATTCTAAAAATTCACAAGTGAATTTTGCAAAATCACTGATTTAAATTTCAAGACTCAAATTAGCAGCTACCAGCAACTGTTTCAATTTGGTAGCCAAAGATTTTGGAATTACTCTGGCTGCTGAAATTAGTATGGCAAGGAGTTAAACTGATCTTGCTTGCATATTCTAATTTCTTGCCTTAATCATTGGTACTTTGAAATGTTTGTACTTTTTATACTTTTGAGATTGTTCGTAAATGATATTCTTTTTTCTTTGTTGTTTCTCTGGAAGTATAATATGTGACCATGGTGGTGTACCTATGGCACACAGCCAGAGGTGACACTCACAGCCCTCTCTGTTGGCACATGTGCCATTGCCACAGCACAGAGTTTGCCCTACCGCTCTGCCTAGCAGCCCAATGGGAAAGCTTCTTCCTTCCCCCAGCCAAGGTTCACTCCGCCCCTCTGCCCAGCAACCCAATGAGAGCGCTTCTTCCCTCCTTCCAGCACAGAGTTCACTCCACCTCTCTGCCCAGCAGCTCAATGGGAGTGCTTCCTCCCTCCCCCCAGCACAGAGTGGGTTTTGGGTTGCAGTTTGGGCATTCAGTCTTTAAAAGGTTCACCATCACTGATATATGATGTATTAAAATTAACTCTTTAATTCATGGTAATTCATAAGTGACTTGATGGTAGATAGAATTTTTGGATATTTTTCTTAATTACCAAACAATTGCATAGTGACATGATGGGTGGAATAGGCACAAAAGTTCTGCTAACGTCAAGTAAGACCATCCCTAGCAGTGGTGGACTCCAAAACATGTTACTACCACACTATGGGCATGGTATGGCGAGCGTGGCCAGGGGAAAACCCTGCATTGCACCCGAATTAGGACTTATTTATTTATTTATTTATTTATTTATTTTTATTTATTTAAATTTGTTTATCACCCTCCTCTCCAAGGGGACCCAGGGCGACTCACAACATCAGCAAGTTTATTTTAAAACTTGGATGGGCAGGTCCAGCCAGAATTTCTGCTACCGGTTCTGGCGAACTGGTGTGAACCTGCTGATGCCCACCACTGATCCCTAGCCACAAAGCAAAAGCCAGCAGTTTCACACCTTAAACAAGGAAGCTTCTGAATAATTGTTCACTATCATTTTTTTAATATATCTTTTAAAATATTTTTACCAATATTTTAAATTTTCTTATAGAAACAGAATTTGTTTTGAAATGTCTGTTTGGCTGGGAAAGAGTTAATGTTCTCCTTCTGAGTGTCAGCTAATTAGGTCCTGACTGACAGGGTCAAAAGTTAAGATTGCCACAGCTCACTGAACCTTCAACAATATATCTATATTTTGGAACCCTTCAGCATGAAAAGCCCAGCAGAATGTAAGCACATTCCACAAAGTTTGTTGTAGTCACTGTTTTAGCCTTTTGAGAGGCTTTTCAACAGGATCAATAATTCAGCTGCTGCAGCCAGGATCCTTGCTAAATTTTAAAAAATTGATAGGACCAACCATTCTTCTTCAAGATATTGATACCTTTTGCAAGCCTGAAATTGTCAAGTTTAATTTAGGCTAGGCTCTCAGAATTATATTTGTCTTCAAACAATGAACACAATTAGTGCAATAAGCTTCCCTTCCTTTCTTTGGGTTAGAAGCATCATTGGGTGAGTGTATAACAATAAATGGGTTACTTGCTAAAGCTGCAATCCCATTCGTTTACTTGGGAGTCAGTTCCATTATATTAAATAGAATTTATGTCTGAATAAACAAGCAAATGATTACAGTGCACACCACAATTTAAAACCTGGGTGGAATAATAGAGGAATCAAATTCCCATAAAGTCTTGAACTGGGTGAATGCATTCCTTTCAGAGTGTAGCCTACAAAACATGAAATACAGCCTACTGGATGATTATTATTTTGACTGCAATTCCCATGAGTCCTAGCCAGCCCAGGAAATGGTGAAGAATTTTAAATTTGCAGTCTAGATGTCCATTATATTCCCCCATCTTTGCTCTTGTCCAGACTTTACATTTCAGCTTTGCATCTTTCACAGGATTGTTGGAAGGTGTGTAAGGAGAAATGTGTACCGTATATGCCGGCGTATAAGACGACTGGGCGTATAAGATGACCCCCCAACATTTCCACTCAAAATATAGAGTTTGTTATATACTCGCCGTATAAGACTACGCCCTCTTCCGCACACCTTCCACACACCAAATAAAACATAAAAGAACATCAAATTTGATTTCAACATCTCCCTGTGGCTGGCACTAGTGCGCAAGTGCTCATGTGCCAGCTCTGAGTAGACAAGGGGTGGAACGGAGCACCGCTGCTTCCTGCCGAGCAGAACGGGCCGGTCACGCCGAAAAGGCTGGCACCCCTGTCTCACTGCTGATGATCGCCGCAGCCATGCTGGATACCGCACGATACTGGATGGTATGTAGAATGAGGTGGGTGGGCATCGGGAGGCCACTATGGGCGCCAGCCGGGCATCGGGAGGCCACTATGGGCAGCTATGTCTATCCCAACTGAAGTGCACCCGGCGTATAAGATGACCCCCCCCCCACTTGGAGGCATGTTTTTCAGGGGGGGGGGAGTCGTCTTATACGCCAGCATATACAGTATGTTACCTTAGTGCACGGGTAACCAAACTATGACCCATGGGCTGGACCCAGCCCATGGCAACAAATCATCTGGCCTGCGCCACTCTCACTGCTACTAGATGGGGAAGTAAATTGTGGCCATGCATGCATAAACGCTGCCATAAATGCACCCACAGCTGTTGTAAGTGTGTTTATGACAGCCGCAGATGCGTTTTACGGTGCAACCATGTGACCGGTTGGCGGCGTGAAAGGTTTGCCTTACTACATAGGAGTGGGGTATCATTGGTTCTCCAGATGCTTTGGCCTACAAGGCCCACTAACACTTATAATAATTCACCATCCTGGCTGGAGCTCTTGGGAGCTGAAATTTCAGCACCCAGGGGGCAAAAATGTTTGCAGGAATTGCGGTCTAGAAGACCCGCCCCTGCCTTAGTTCCTTGGGAATAGTACAATTTAGCCACAATAAGTAAAATTACTTTCAGATCAAGCGACTGATTAAATCAATGGTTTTATGCCTTGTTTGTTAACCACTGCCAATATATTTTTCATTAAAGATGTGAGCTTTTCTTTGCTTTTTCATTTCTTTCACTGGTGGTATTAATGTGCTCAGTTTTGCCAAATAGGTATAGAATGCAGGAGCAACTGAAAAATAAATAGGCCTGATAGAAGCTGAGATGCAATATATTCCATTATGTAAGAGGCACAAAAATACAGCATGCTTATAGCCAAAGCTTGCATCTTGGGATGTCCTACATGTCAAAGCTTCAAGGCAATATTTGTTCTAGTGCTCCCAACCGGAAGACAAGTTGCAAGTGATCTGTAGTCCAGCCAAGCAGCTGAACCTCTACATTAAGCAGAACAAACCCTCTTTAGGGCTTTAGATTTATTTATATTCTTTCCTACTACAGACAAATTAAAATTAGAACAGGCAAGTCCTTGGCCATATTCCCAACGCAGCTTATGTGTCTTTAAATACTACAAAACATAAGCCATTTTTTTCTTTGCATCTCTAGGATGCCTGTCCCAGACAAAGAATCAGTCCCATCTGTTCAGTTTTAAAAGGAATGAATGACTTGAATTTGACCCTGTTTAGTCCTGTGGAAAGGCTGGATATAATCACTTGGTCTTAAGTGGTTTATGGGTTTCAGTCCAAAGGAAATTTGAAGAATTTGGTAGGAAGAGATACGCTGTTGACCTGTGCTTCTGATTTCTACACCTTCTGGGTAATAATGTGCAGAAGTCACACTGCAAATAAATGTTCAAGTTCAAATATGGAAGCATGCAATAATGTCAATGGCATGTTTTTAATTTCTGTACAATGATGTCTACATTCTTTTACCCATCGCTTCCTCAGGTTTTCCCCATTCTCCAGATGCAGTCCAGTAGATATTCCTTTACGCTGCAGAGAACAGAGGCAGGAAGCCGAGCCAATTCATTGGCATGGATTTGTAGACTCCTTTTTGTTTCTGTTCTGCTGCTGGGCATGATAAGAAAACCAGCTGCATTACAATTACTATGGTATTACAACTCCACTACCTCTGGTCTTTCCAAGAACCGTACAACATTAAGAAGCGATGACTGACTTATATTTTTCTCTCCTTTTGCCACACCATCTCTTTTTCTTCTATTGTGGTGACTTCTAAAATTGGACAAGAATTGTTTTGCTTTTTGCTAATCTGTAATTCATTCTGGGAAATTATCCAGGTGAAAAGGACGGTTATGGTCTCTGTGATGAGGATTCATACTGATCCCTCACCAGTTTTGGTCACTACCCTCAATGGAGTCATAACATCTCTGCAATAGTCTTATGATGCTATTTAACCACAATGTGCTATGGTATCAGTTGCAGCTCCTCCGGTGGCTTAGTAGTTAAGATGCTGAATTGGAGACTGAAAGGTCGGTTTTTGATACCCGACAACTACACTTGGGGACATGAAAGCAGCCTCATTCGGGTGTCCCTTAAAAAATCCTTTCAACCCAGAGTAATCTCTGACACAAAATTATTACTATGGCATCAGTTGAAACTGAGGGCAATGATTTTTGGATAAGCACTTATATTTTTGTTCTGAATGGAAAGAAGACTTCAAACCCCACTCACAACAATGCTCCTCATTTTTTTTTTACTGTAAGTTTAATTAATGAATTTTTGCCAAAAAGGGCCACACTTTTGTTCTAGCTCCAGTAATTACCTCCTCTTTGCTCTGGGAAACATTTCCATTAAATAATTGTGCCTGATTTATTGTTTGACTCATCAGAAAAGAGAGTAGCTTTATAAATATTATTTGTTTGTTTTTTCACACTTGTATGCAAATCTAAAACTAAATGTAAAACATTAAGGACTTTCTAATCTATTTAAAAGCTCTTTGATTTTAGCAAAAGGACAGCTCTTCCTGAATGAGCCAATCACTAATGTATCATGGAATTATTTGGTACTGCAACAATTGAATCACCAGAAGATGGCAATATATACTGTAGTATTCATTATATATCTGAATGGAATGTCTATTCAAGGAGTTTAAAAAGCGGAGAAAATAAAGCTGCAATACTAAATAAGTCTGTGACTAAGTCTGCAAGAATGCAGATAAATGTTTGAGCAAACACGCACAGTGCTTATAACATGTGCCAGAGATTATAGCACAAGCTGGCTAAGCACCTATCAATTTCAGGAAAATGAGATTTTTGTCCAAAACTCTATTGCAAAATACCATGCGCGGAAGTGCAATAGTACTAGTGGTTTTCTCATTTTGCCGCTCATCTGCCACCTGGAGGCATGCAACCAATGCCACATAGTGCAACCTGGGAGTGGCTAAGTGCACAACAGCTGACAAGATCATGCATATGCTTCACACAATTTCCAGCGTATGCCACATTGTACTCAAGGAACACTAGTCTTCGTGTCATCCCAAAGGAGGAAAAAACAGCAATATTAATATTTGCTTTTAAAATTGCCTATTTACTAAACTTTGTAACCTAACTTCTCTCTTTAGGATATTCTGATAAGAGATCATTCTAATATCAATGGCTATGTAAACTATTTTACAGAGAGTATTGGATATCAGAAGTTGCTCTCTGAAGAGCTTTAAAACCTAGTTTAAATACAAAGGAGAGACGAAGGGGAAACAGTGACTTTGGAATAGTATATCAAGTGTGAGCACACAGACAGAAGATTGAGTAGGTACTCTGGCTATACTTGCCCCTAATATGGTGTGGTGGTAGACATTATATCTGTATTTAAACAAAAGGAATTATTTTCAACATTTGCAAACCTAACAGTAAAAAATAGTTCAGGAAAATCTTTGCCCTCTTTAGTCACCCAATTGTCTGTGCATAACTAATGCCATACTTGTTAGAGATGGGTGAATATATTAGCTCAGAAATAATGCAAAACCATATCCTGATGTGAAACCTAAATGGATACCTCCTCAGCCCAGCTTGCAGTTTTACAGAATCAATGCTTCACTTACCCTTTTTAGAGTTAAGGATGAATCAGTGTTCAGCTGCTTGTCTTCTATACCCCCTTCAGCTTACTACACAATTCAGCAGAAATATGAGCCATATAGTTTTAAAATAACAAGGAAGGGAAGACCTTACCTCAGTTTACTCACTTAAGATTTTCCATGACTAAGGGTGGTTTTTCATCATCACAATAATTCTGTTTACCTAAATGCTAAAAACAATACAGATTGTATACTAAAATTATCCTTGAAAAATTAAATATTAAAATTCTGTTTTGTACACTACAGTGGGGTTCTAGCCTTTAGATGTTCCTTTGTGTTGTGTTTCCATTTTGAGTTCTAAGGAAGAGCAATCAACTACAGATACTTTCAGTGACTGACAAATGTTTAGCAAAACTAGTTTTTCTTCTGATTCAGAATGAAAGGACAGCTAATTGCTAAGATGCTGACTGGGAGGAGGAAGGTCAGCAGTTTGATTCCCAAGTACTGCAGTACGAAATGAGCTCCCGTCTTTGTCCCAGCTCGTGCCAACCTAGCAGTTCAAAAGTAAGAAATTGCAAGTAAATAAATAGGGACCACTTTGGTGGGAAGGTAACAGCATTCCGTGTAGTCATGCTTGCCACATGATCACGGAAATGTCTGCAGAACAGATAGCGCTGGCTCTTTGGCTTTGAAACAGAGATGAGCACTGAACCCTAGAGTTGGATACAACTGGCTTTCAAGCAAGGGAAACCTTTACCTATATTACTTTGATTCTAGGAAAAACTGAAAGCTGTAATGTTTCTAAAGTGCAACTTTTAAATGCTGAGCCATAGTTCACACTGTACATCCTTGTTATGGAGTCAGGTTATTTATTGCTGCCCAACATTCAGCGATGAGTTGCTGGCTATACGGTCTATTCCATTACTATATTGGGATGTCCAGCCAGACTACGGGCAGATGAGCCCCTTTAGGTCGGGTGATTGTCCCCTCAGTAGAGGAAATTCCTCTGGAAACCATCATACTAGGCCAAATGGCAAAATGAGGGGAGGAGGAACTCTGATTCCCAACAGCCATGGAGGCAGAAGAAGCCATGCCAGATGGACTGGCTGTGAAGGAGCACCTTGATAATATCCTCAAGGCTGTGGTAGTCCATTACAAGTCTCATTTCACATGTGCCGCAGGAGATGGTTTCCATGATCACAGCGTGTGGGTCACTTCATGGCAAGCTGGGATCCACCTTAAATTCACGCCAATGGCATTTTTTTCCTGCTTAAGGAAAAAATGCATTCTCGGATATGAGTTGCAACTGACAACGACATCCTTGTTACTCAGGACCTGTCCAGCCAGAGGAATTTGGAGAAGTCTGGTAAGCGCTGAAAAAGTTCTTACCTGTAGTGCAATCTCATTCCTCTCTTGCTCAAGCAAACCTTCCACCCACTCAGGAGGTGATTATTCTCTCATGGGAAGGGTCTTCATGGGTCTTTCTGTTTGCCCCCTGTTCAATTACTGATGCCCTCTGCCTGCCCTTTCTCCAGCTTTCTGTAGACCAGTGTTTCCCAAATTATGTTCTGCAGAACACTGGCGCTTACTACTTTTACACTTGTTAAATAACAGCCATTATAATTGCTTTGTGTTTTGGCTAAGCAGTAGTTAACTGATAAAATAGGATTTTTATGGATTTCTGGGATTTTTTTCTTGCTTAATATCTCTTTGTGAATGGTGAGCACAAGAAGATATCATATTAACCATCTTGACTGCAGGTTTGTGTCTGCAAGAACGTAGCAGAGTTGTTGAGGATGGGACATTGTGGAGATCTCTCTTACATTGGGTCACTATAGTTCGGAGATGACTTGAAGGCACATAACAATAGCAACATGTGATACATGTGGTAGAAATCAGTATACACTAGTACCCCGAATAACGTTATGACTTGGTTCCACAAGTCCCGTCGTTATCCGGTTTTTAACGTTGTGCGATACATTGAACACACAATGTTAAAAAAAGCCCTGTTTCCCTGGAGGCTGCAGGAAGCCAGAACGTCGGGATTTGAATCCTGACATTTTGGCTTGCTGCTGCCTCCAGGGAGGTGGGGGAACTTTGGAAACAGCTTGGAGCAGGTTTCCCCACCTTCCTGGACCCGGCCGGGGGGGGGGGGGGTCAGAGACCCCAAAATTGGTAAAAAAAACATCCTTTTTTTTTACCAATTTTGGGGTTTCTGACCCCCCCCCGCCGGGTCCAGGGAGGTGGGGAAACCCGCTCCAAGGTGTTTCTGGGCTTCCCCGACGTCCTGAGCCAGTGCAGCAAGCCAGAATGTCAGAGTTCGAACTCTGACATTCTGGCTTGCTACACTGGCTTAGGACGTCGGGGAAGCTCAGAAAAAGCTTGGATCGTGTCTGCCCACCTCCCTGGACCCGGCGGGGGGGTCAGAGCCCCCAAAATTGGTAAAAAAATGGACTTTTTTTTTTACCAATTTTGGGGTCTCTGACCCCCCTGCTGGGTCCAGGGAGGTGTGGGGACCCGATCCAAGGTGTTTCTGGGCTTCCCCGACGTCCTGAGCCAGTGCAGCAAGCCAGAATGTCGGGATTCGAACTCTGACATTCTGGCTTGCTGCAATGGCTCAGGATGTCGGTGAAGCCCAGAAACACCTCCAGAGAGATCAGAGGACCTGATCTACAGCTGCAGGGTGGCTGGGGAAGCTGACGGGGACTCCCTGTCGGCTTCCCTAGCCACCCGCCCATGCCTCCGCAGCTGTGGGGTGGCTGGGTAAACCGATGGGGGAGCCCCCCGTCAGCTTTCCAGCCTCCCCACCCCTGCCTCCATAGCTGCAGGGTGGCTGGGAAGCTGAACGGAGAACCCCGTTCAGCTTTCCACCCACCCTGCTGCTAAGAACAACTGTATCGTATAACATTAATAAAATCGTGTTATTCGATACAAGATTTTTTTTTCTGAAAATCTTGTAACGTTATGCGGTTTTCACGCTATATGATACTCACGTTATACGGGGTATTACTGTAATATAATTTCTAATAATTTTCTTACTAACTTTATTTTGGAAAATCCATTTCTGTTGTCACAATCCTCTGTCAATCTCAACCTTGTAAATTGTGTGTCGTGTGGAAAGCCTTGGACCCTTTATCTAAGCCATGGGTTCCCAACCTAAAGCCTGTGGGCCAGATCCAGCCCTGCAGTACCATTTCATGTGGCTCCCCACCCCTCCAAGGGCATTTCAGAAAAAAATGGCCATCCCTTTGAAGCTGCTGGGACAAAATGGTCACCCCACTGTTCAGGCAGTGCAAAATGGCCAGCCAACCCTCGAAGCTGCCTGAGAGAGCGTGACCTGGTCCCTGGCTTGAAAAGGTTGGGAACCCCTGACTTAAGCAGTCACCGCTGAAAATTCTTTGGCACAATGGTTTCCATTAAAAACAAATATTTACTGTATTCAAAACTCACTAGGCTAAAAGGTTCAAAATACTGAACCAAGGGGGCTTGACAAACATTCGGAAATGAAAACCAGTGCAGAAACTGCATTGATTGAATTCAACTGAACATAATGGGGAAGGGGGAGATAGACATTTAAATGTAAACTATATGCTGAATATAAAACAGGTTAAATTTTCAGTTCAGCCTAAAACCATTAAATCTGAAGTATTATTTATCTCTTTTTAAATTAATCTCCCTTCAAGAAGGAACTGTTTATTTCATACCTATCTTTGTAAAGAATGCCTGATATTTTAAGCAGTCAGGTCTAACTCTCGGGGGGGGGGGAGGTTCAATACACCCCAATGTACTTAGTATTTTAATGTGTGACCGGTGTTTACCAAAATAGCTCACCTTCCATTTAGAAACTACAACATCTTGCCCTGACGCCCTTCTTGCTTGGTCTTGTCAGCTTTCCTAATTAGAAATCCTTGAGAGAAATCAAAAAGTGCCATCAAGCTACTCCCTTCTGCCTGTCAGCAACTTTATACCAGCAACATTCCTTGCATATTCTAAGATGACCAAAAGGAAAGGAGGCTGCGGAACATGTTCTATTGGTAAACATACAAGAAAAGTTGTAAAGGCCTGCCAAGTAATTTATACTTACAAAATTCCTTCTGCTGGAAGATTACAATGCAGGGATGTCATTGCAACAGGACTTTGGGGGCAAAGGTCCAGTGATCCACTCAAAAGAATGGAGGTTCCTTGGCAAATGCAGCAAAGCTAGTTTGCCAGATTTGAAAGTATGTGAAATTGTAGCCACCCTGAGTGGTGCTTGCATCAAAACAACAGGGTATAAATGTGAATAAATAAATAAATAATACATATTATCATTAAATGCAAAGTTCCCCTGTGCTCCCCTCAAAATCATTTCGTCCTGGTTCTAATTTTAATAATAATAATAAACTGCACTATAATAATAATAATTTCGTGTCAGAAATTATTTCTGGGTTGAGAGGATTTTTCTTGGAGAAACTACACTCAAGGGATGCCCAAATGAGGCTACTTTCATGTCCCCAATATCCCACCAGAGTGGTCCCTATATTTATCTATCTGCAATTTCTTGCTTTGGAACTGCTAGGTTGCTAGGAGATGGGACAGAAACAGGCACTCAATCCATCATGCAATACCCGGGTCTTGAACTTTTGACTTGCCAGCCTTCCAACTAACAAGGTGAGCTTATTTACCACTGAGTCACTGCAGCTCCTAGCAATAGCAATTATACAGTACAGTACTTATATACTGCCCCATAGGATTTAGTGCACTTTCTAGGCAATTCACAAGTTAATTAGCATTTTGTCCCCAAATGGTTGAGTACTCATTTCACCCACTTTGTAAGGATGAAAGGCTGAGCCAACCTTGAGTCCTGGTCAGGATCTAACTCACAATGTTCTGGCTGCAGTACAACAGTTTAACCACTGCAGGGTACAAAATCTGGGCATCTCCTTTTTCCAGGTCTTACTATAGCACCACGGATATCTGTTGAGATCAGGAATGCTGGCTCTTTGGCTATAAATAGAGATGAGCACCACGTCCTAGAGTTGGATGTGATTGGCTTTCAAGTAAGGGCAACCTTTACTTTTAACTGTCCTAAAAATATTTGGGATTAGTAAAAATATTCAGATGTTCCTCTAGAAAACCATGGCAAAATGGCAAACTGTTTTAATGGCTTATGGTGATGAAAATGGAGAGGTTAATCGCAAAAGGGAGATCTTTCATGAGGATTTTTTTGTCACTGTTATAATTTAGCATTAATAAGATCACAACAGACCTGTTGCAAAGAGCAGCACTACTAGGCATCCGCTACACTATCAAGTGATAACTCATTGATTCTTTGGTCCAGGGCTAGGACCAAATAGAGGTGTTCGAAAACTCCAGTCCAAAAATCTGGTGGACTGTGTACACCATTGATAATCTTCCTCATCATCTTGCCACAAAGTCAATTCTGGTTTATGGCAACTTTCCCGAGATTTTTCTAGGTGTAAAATGGTAAAAATAAAGGTCTCCCTTGCTCGAAAGCCAGTTGTATCTGAGTCTAGGTTTCGATGCTCATCTCCGTTTACAGCCAAAGAGCCTGTGCTGTCTGCATTTGCAGACATTTCCGTGGTCATGTGGCAGACATGGCTAGATACTGGAGAGCTAGGAATGCTGTTACATTTCCCAACGAAGCAGTACCTATTTGTCTACTTGCAAGTTCTTGCTTTCTAACTGCTAGGTTGGCAGGAGCTGGGACAGAGAAAGAAGCTCACTCCGTCATGCACTGCTAGGATCATGAACTTCTGACCTTCAAGTCATCAAGTTCAGCATCTTAACCACTAAGCCACCACAGTTCTTGGTTACTGTCCTGAGGGGAAGACATTCCACAAGGTGAGAAGGTCTCAAACCATTTAGGGCTTTCAAAGTTAGCAACCTTTTCCTATCTCAGATGCAAAATGTTTTGTATATGTATGTACTATATTTTAATGACACAATCAGTCTACAATGTAGTATCTACACACACAAAAACCTCACACAGTTGCATCTACAAATCCAATCATCTGAAATACAGTAATAGATTACAAATGTTTGATAAAATACAACACAGAGACCATAGAAACAAAGATCAACGGGAAGACAGAATATTTGCTTATGCTCTGAGGTCTTAACTATAACAAGTACAGTATGGTTTTAATTGGCTACTGAAAGACAAGAAACAGTGGGGAAAACCTAGGTCCATGATGGTGAATCTTGGCACTCCAGCTATTTTTCGATTTCAATTCCGAGAAGCCCAAATCTCTGTGAGTCCACACCAGAAGAATAGCGTGCCTTGGCGGGGTCCCGTATAAAAATTTGTTTGGGGGCCCTTAGGAAGGGTAAAGATTTGTTTTGCTCACGCACGTTGGGGGCCCCCGTGGCCCGGGGGCCCCGTATAATTGATACGGCAGATACGGCGGTAGCTACGCCTCTGGTCCACACGAAATGGGTTTATGACACTCCAGCTGTTCTTGGATGTCAATTCCCAGAAGCCCAAGTCTCTGTGAATCCACATGAATGGGTTTACTGCACATGCAGTAAACCCATCAGTATAGAGTCACAGAGACTTGGGCTTCTGGGAATTGACATCCAAGAACAGCTGGAGTACCAGGGTTCACCATCACTGACCTAGGCCCTTTGCAGGAGTTCTCTAACTGGTCTGCCACTAACCAGACATTCCAGCTACACAAATGAATGGAAGGGGAAAGCCATACAGGAAAGACTAGCACCCAAGGGCGGTCATATTATTTTGGCCCCTACAAAAGAAAATGTCTCAGACTCTAGAAGAAAAAGTCAAGTCTTATTTGCTACAGTAGGAGAATTGGGAGGAAAAGATTGGGAGAGGAATGTCAGGAAGGGAAATTTTAAAAAACATTGTCATCTACTTTATTTGCACTTTTCAAATATATACAGCATTGATGTGATCTGTAGTCTGATAATGTTGTCAGGTCATGTTTGGGAACTCCCTGAGTTCACATTTTAAATTAGTTTCTGCACAACCTGATTGTCAATGATACCTCATTTTCTGGTGGATTGCTATTTCCGGTTATATGCTAATTGAGTTACTTAAATGTTAATTGATAATTAAAAATGTGATTACATCTTTATTATAGGTGTAGTTTAGCTTCATTCTTTACCAACCACACTTCCAATTTGCATATTCATAAGCCTCAGTGGGTGCTCTTTGAAAAGTCAAGTGAGTTTAATAAACATGACAAAAACACAGGCTTATTAAATCCAAATTAAAGCTTTAGGCATATAATTTAAACTCTTTTAAACTCCTGGGTTATACTCCACCAAGGATTATTTTTAGAAGCAACCTCCACTGAAAGGCTGGAACTGAAATCACAGCATGAAATGCAGAAAGAAGCATTATTCAGAGCAGTAATCCATGATTGTCAATGAATGTTAATGCCTGACAAAACACTGTTTTGTAGATGTAATGCAACAACAAAAAATCTACAATACACTAATTTTATTGGTGCTATATGCAGTACTGACAAATCGTGGGACCCCCCAAAGTGTTTATTTGACAAACCAATGGTTATAAAATTTCACATTTTAATTTCTTGACTAAAGCAACATTTAAAAAACTTTTAAAGCTCTCTCTCTCTCTAATGGAAGATATCCTGAAGATCAAAAGACAATTAAAAGGTAACAAAAATCCTACTAGTAAAATCTACAAATATTACCAATATAAAACACTTCAAGATAACTAATGGGGTTTTAGCATAGCTGATTCTGAATTTCAATGCAAAGGAGATGCTATATTGACAATTCTTATCTCTGTTCTTCAGAAGATACATGGGGTTTTTGTCCTGGTATGATCTTATATTATTGAACACTCCTTTCCAAAATGCTGAGCAAATCTAGAAAGCAAATACCTGAGAGTAGGTATGGTCCAGGTGAAACATTTTTCCATACTTCATAATGGCAAAATCCTTGCTCATGTAAAATATATAGTACCATCAGCTGTGGTTCTTTATCTCTAATAAAAAGTTTCCCATTTCCTACCCTCATGTTTCAAAACCCCTAAGGATCCATTTCAACTGGGGAAAAACTTTTGGGCATCTTGGGACAGGAAGGGAACTTTGAATGTCTGAAAATTTATCTCACTGCTTTTGGTCCCAAGAGTGGCAAAGAGGCAGGTAAGAATGGAATGGCTGAGAGTAGCTCTTTTTTAAAAATAGTTTAGATAAATAAGACACTATACAAAAACAATAATAAAAATTACCATCCTCCAAAATAATGTACTGTAAAAAAATAGAGCATTGGACGGTATTACTAAATTAAGTTAATACATCTCTCCATAGGTCAACATGAAAAGCTGGGGATTGGTAAAAGAATCAATATAATTGTTAGTACTGTATACTTATTCTACTTTGTCTAGGCCAAAATGAAGGCACCTTTTGGTGTAGTTATTCCATAGTTCCTTTTGCCTGACCTAGTGCAAAAAAGATTAGCTGGCACAAGGTTGTCATTGCCAGGGGTACTACCCCACTGTGATTTCAAAAATACCAAAATCTTCAAGGAGGCGCTTTCTGTGTACCCCATTAGTATACTGAATGAAAGGGAGTCCTTTTACATGCACCAGCCACCAGTGGGACTTATAAAGCTTCTCCATTAAATATTCTCGATATCATTACATTTTTATATTTGTTCCCTCTTTCCAAAAAGATAATACAGTAAAACCTCACGTAAAGAGCACCTCGCTTAGAGACTAACTCGCTTAAAGAGCAGAATTTTCTCTGAATGGTTGCCTCACTTAACAACTAAAACCAACCAAAAACTCACTTAATAACTAAGTTAGGGTTTGCAATCCCCCTGCCGCCAGAAGTCACAATTGGTCACTTACAATGGTGTTTCACTTAAAGAGCAAACTCGCCTAAAGAGCAATCCCTTGGAACACATTCTGCTCTTTTAGCGAGGTACCACTATATATCTTACTCTGGTTTTACTCAAGACTCATAAATGTTCCTCTTCATGGAAATTTTTAATAAAAGGTGAAATATTTATACAATCTGAAGAGAAACCAGAGTATTGATAATATCCAATTTTTAAGAAAGGAAAATTAGCCTGGCTTTTGGAAAAATCACAATTGGGCATTTGATAGATAATAATAATAATTTCATGTCAGAAATTATTCTGGGTTGAAAGGATTTTTGTGGAAGAAATTCCACTCAGGGAATGCCCAAATGAGGCTCTTTTCATGTCCCCAAGAGCTGGGACAGAGACAGGTGCTCAATCTGTCATGCAGTCTCGAACTGGTCTCAAACTGCTAACAAGGTGAGCTTCTTAACCACTGAGCCACCTCAGCCCCGCTGGCTTGCTAGATGACCAAGGTTCATATCTCAGATTCCAAATTCCTTCCGTTTTGTGCCACCGGAATGTGCTGACTCTGTCTTTTGGTTGGGACAAATCATATTTTTATAGCTCTCCACAGGTAAACCAAATCTCATCAAAATTTTAAAAGAGTAGACGAACTCGGTGTCTCCATTCTTAATAGGTTTGTTTTCTCAAGGCATTTGGCTTGTTGGGGAGCACAGGATGGGTGCTGTATTCATCTTCTCAATCACTCAACAACCCATTACTTTTTAAATAGCTCTGGGATTCCATGAGTGTGAAAGGCGCTACATAAAACCAAGTTCTATTATAGTCAATTTACTTGTTGTCTGTAAGTCACAACCAATGGAATGGGGAAAATTGTAAGTTAAAGGGACATAAAAGCCATGAAGGTCTCTATTTATCAGGATTAGTGCAGCATTTCTCAAGCGTTTGTCAGGAGAATTCATGTATACGCCTCAGGAGGGCTGGTTTAGCATTCCTCTTCACAGCATTTTTTTGGGCAGATTTATTTTATATTCTACACAAAGAAGGTGCTAATAGAACATTAAGATTATATGAGGAGAAGAGTGAAAGCTTAAACACACACATATACATACACATGCAGAGAGAGTAAGCGAGAGTGTGAAGTACACTTAACTAATAAAGTACATTTGATTATCAAAATACACGTCACCTAAAGACTCTGGTAGCCTGGTGCCTTAACAGACACGCCCTGTGACCAGGAATGATGGTGTACAATTTCACAAACATTAGAAACTAAGTATTTACATTGCTGATGTGAAGTTTGGGGTTTTAAGAGTTAAATCTGTGTGTGAATGTGCTTTTTAAAAGATGTATGGCAATACAGTACTGTGATTTGTTTTTCCTGTGTATAGCACAACATATATTTCTGAATAATATAATTTTGAAAATAAGAAATTGCACTAACGTACCAGGTCAAGTAGTTAAGATGCTGAACTTGCTGACTAGAAGGTCGGAGTTCGATTCCTGGGTACTGCACGATGGAGTGAGTTTCCACTTCTTTCCCAGCTCCTGCAGACCTAGCAGTTGAAAAGCAAGAAATTGCAAGTAGATAAATAGGAACCACTTCGGTGGGAAGGTAAACAGTGTTCCGTGCACTCCAGTGTTGAGACATGCATAGCACATGTCCACAGAAATGTTTGCAGACACAGAGAGTGCTGGCTCTTTGGCTATAAACAGAGATGAGCACTGAACCCTAGAGTCAGATACAACTGGCTTTCGAGCAAGGGCAACCTTTAACTTTACCTTACCACTTCCATCCATCCCTTTTCCCTGCATATTGTCTTAGCTTTTCATTCCCAGATCAGGAAAGATGGAATGTCTGGGACCAGCAAAGATATTACAACTCATTCTGGTGTTATGTTGCCATAGGAAGCAACTGAACCTTAGTGTAGGGCAAGAAGAATCTACTTGTGAGTTGGATTACACCTGATTGTTGTTTATATCAATAGCTAGAGGATGCATTCAACAGTGAGGTGTGGAGGACCAGCCAGGATCTCCCACTTCGTTTCATTTTGTATTATTTATTATTTCCACTTCTACATTACCTCATCAACGTTATCACTTTCTGTCCCACAAGGCATCAGAGCTTTTTTGTATTGTGCTAAAGGAGTTGCCCCATAGTTAGATATTGCCTCCATATCTCTCTAGCAGGACATACTGAGCACTGGTAGATGAAAGGAGAAGTCTATCACCCAGTAACAGTGAGCATGATACTCCTATGTAACTACATTTAACTTGCACTACCTAGTGGTACAAAAAGCATGAAACTGGTGCTTGGCATGTGTTGAGCTCTGTTCAAATGTGTAAAAGTTTGAGCAGTCCATACAAAAGTGCTCTGGTCTTCCCCATTTATAGCCTGAATGTCATTGAAGATGAAATGAGTGGAAATTGTATTTAGCTCTGTGGACATTTCTTGCCACAAGAGATGTTATTTGCACTGGCAAAGAGTGACATGATCTTCAGTCACACTATATAATATATATATATTCTAGCCTTTCAAGATTGTAGTCAGTTTCTCATCTTCTATTCATCTTTTGGTTTAAGCAAATAATTTAAATTAATAAATCTTTTGATGTAGATCTACTGATATATGAAATATTAGTTCATTCATTATGTATCAATATTTATGATTACAGTCAAACCTCGCATAAAGAGCGTTTCGCTTAAAGAGAAACTCACTTAAAGAGCAGAATTTTCTCTGAATGTTCGCTTTGCTTAACAAATAAAACCAACCAAAAACTCACTTAACAAATAAATTGGGGTTTGCAGTCCCCCCCCCCCTGGTCATTTACAATGGTGTTTCACTTAAAGAGCAAACTCACTTAAAGAGCAATCTTGTGGAACACATTATGCTCTTTAAGCGAGGTACAACTGTATAAGTCCTTTGAGTAAACTTTATGGTTAGCTGAAATGCAGACCAACGTATCTGGTTAATTACAATTCTTTGGCTCTCACACTTTGTTTTCTGATATGACTGGACTGTCTTGACATTGATCATAGACATTATCTTTGGATCTTCTGTAGGATTCTGTTTGCTAGATCACGGCATTGCTTTCAACTTGATGCTGTATTTTTCCAGCCTGCCAATATCTTGCCTTTGAGTCAGGCTGCCTTGGAGCTTGACAGCAGTACTGGTTTGCAATACAAGATGTGCAAAAAATTATGTATTGAACCAGTGGTTCCCAACTTTGGGATGTTCTTGGACTACAATTTCCAATAACCTTCACCATTGGCTGTGGTGGCCAAGATTTCTGCAAGTTGTAGTATATGGATATTTGGGGGCCCAAAATTGGAAAACAATGGTCTAGCCAGTTACCATGCCAGGTAGAGGACTGTAGCATCTGAAAAGATGTCAATAAGATCATTGCCCTATCCCTGCTAAAATTTTAGGTTACAACAACAGAAGTGTTGGTGGCATTGTTCGTTTGTTGTATTTATTTAAAAAAACAATGCTGTACAGTGTACACCACCCAGAGTAGGTAAATTATTCACCATAAATTCAGTTGATTTAAAGATTCTAACTGTGACTTACTTCAGTAGAGTAAGTTTCAAATAAAGAAGGCCTATTTGAATCAATGGAATTTCTGGAGGAATTGACTCATTAATTCCCACTGTCTCAATGGACCTACTTTAATGTAATTTACTACACTAAGCAAACTTTGGCTAAAGTTTCCTTTTCTCTGGGCCACATCAGTTGCTGTAAGTCTGTCATGCTTGAACGTTTTGTCATCAAAACATTATTTTCATTTGTATTGTTATTTACTTACTAAGCTTGTGCTTTGTTTATATATCTTCATAGATTACTCTAAGAAAAATTACAAAGTCTTTGGTTCATTAATAAACCAACCTATCCTGGGATACTTCTCATTTTCCACCCCCTAAAAAGCAGTGGGCTTGTATTTTTCTTACTCTCTTGAGCCCTAACTAGAAGAAACCTTTGCTAATCCTTCTGTGATTTCTAGAGTGATTGAAGCTTCTCATCTTATGACAGAGAAAGACAAAAAGTTTCTTTGTGGTTGCCAAACTTCCCTTTCTACAACAAATTACTGAACAATCTAGGAGTAGATCTTGACCCTGCTGCTGAGCAGGAGTCCAAAGGGGAGTTTGTGCTATATTGTAGTATGACTGAATTGCTGTCTTCCATATTTATTCCATTCGTGTACTAATGTAGAATGTTATTCCCAACTCTGCCACTCTGAAAGCTTTTACATCATGTAGACTTATTCAGCCCAATGGCCTATGGGTTTCTCTTAACACAGTAGTCCTGACTGAGCTTGGAATATGACACTCACAATAAGAAGACTATAATTTTCATATTGTAACTCCTCAGCAATTGTAAATCAGTCATTTTAAGGTAGTTTTCTATTCTTGTTTCCCTCCAGGCATTTATTTCTCTCTGGGAACAAAAAGAGAAAAGAAAAGATGTGGGTATCTAGCTAACTGCAGGACTGAAATGACATGTCTACTAGCATCAACGGGCAACAAATGGGTCCCTAAAGTGGCAGTATGGTGTCTTTTGTTTTGCTTTAAGACTTTACAATGAAAGCCATTTGGCTTTCAACCCTCCATTTGAATTGGCATAGCAAATATTGCAAATAATACTAGGTGTATTCAGTAAGTGAGACTGTACATTACGTATATGATCCAGGGAGCATGGCATCGCAAGCAAGTAAGAATGTCCAGAATGCTAAAGAGGAACAGATAAATACTACCTTGCTATGCAGTGCTTGGTGCTATAAATGTGAATGTCCCATAACAATAATTTAGCTCCAAGAGCTAAAGATGAGCTCTCTGTTTCCTGCTGGACATTTCCATCGACGCACAGCCAGTTCTGATTAAAACAGGTTTTTAAACAAACCTGGAATAAGATCACTTTGACTTTTTAGTTTCACAGACTACTGCTGAACCAGGCAAGACATCAACAGTATGGAGATGGCAACACACTCAGAAAAAAGTTCAGTGCTGGTCAGGGAAAGAGTTTCTCATTTCTTTTGCTAGGCATTCCTGCTGCATGTACCAAATTCAGGGCTCTCTAATATCTTTCCCCTCTCTTTGATCCTGTATTTGAATAAAACCCTGAATTGGCATTAGATGGAATTTCCCCATTCAGCAAACTTATGCTATGCTTTCTCCAAAGGCAGCTGAATTGCTTTTGTCCTGTTACTGCAAAGGATATACCAAGGGAGGTAGATTTTAGAAATAGTGTCTGGGATAATCTTATTCCTACTATGGCTCTATTTTACTTGATGTAACAGGCAAAAGTGCAACAGAAATGTGCTGTACTGCGGTGAGTCTTGTTTGCCAAAAGTTATTGGACTTTCAGAAGTCTCAATCAACATGAACAATCACAGTGATTTGGGGAGTTTAAGCCCAAAACTGTATGAGAACCCATTATTGGGAAGTACTGCTCTACTGCATACCATCTTTGTTTCTATCCGGTAATGCCACTGTTTAAAAAAATAGTAAAACATAATCCTGCTGCATCAGACCAGAGGCCTGTCTTATTTAGTATGCTGTCTTCTGCATTGACTCCTAGTATCCTATCCAGTGTTTTACCACCTGGTCATATTTTTTCAGTTTAATTGCTGAGGAAAGGTTGGATTCTATACGCCAGGAATTTTCAGCCTTTTCACACCACTGGCCATTCCTCCTCAGACAGCTGAGTGGGCTGGGCATGTGTTCCCCCCAATCGTAAACATTTCTGTAAACCATGGTGGACATGTTTCCACATGTATGGGCACATTTACGGCTGTCATAAACAAGTCCACTTCTGGGGTCATCGCTGTGAACTTGATGATTTGCTATTGAGGTCCGGGTCCAGCCCATGGAGTGTAGGTTTTGTACCCCTGCTATTTGCTGAGAAGATTCTGTTCCAATAACCTTTCAGGTTCCCATCTGAAGAATGACACAGTGACACAGTTTCAGATCCATCACCAATTCTGTTTTCCTGAAGCAAGCCACCAGAGACTTCTTTCCCTTTGAAAGATCCACAGCAAGTTATTAAAATATAGTATCTGTACAATGTAGCATCCTGTCAGCAGATACCCTAATCTCTCTTGCAGGTCTACGGGAAGTTTGGGAGAAAATACTTGGCAAGAAGAATGTAGTTTAGTGGCTGACCTATTGGGCAAAGATGTTTTATTTTGACTGTATTATTGGGCATTTATTGTATATTTTGTTTGCTGAAATTATGACGATTGGTGATGCTTATTATGACCGTGTGTAACTTGTAATTATATATTTGTTCTGTTAACCGCCCTGAGTCGGTTTTATTGAGTAGGGCGGTATATAAATCGAATAAATAAAATGAAATTAAATGAATGAAGAATACTGATAAAATCCATTTCATTCAGCATTACAGGAAGTTCCATAAGCTAGTCCATATATAGTAGGTAACCCCCCATCATCTTCAGATATTATGGAATGACTCTTCAAAGAGATGTTGTAGGATAAGTGATCAAAGGAATGTGGGAATCTTGTTGCTTGTTTCCTTAGTACGAATTAGTTAACCAATTTTGGAAACCAAGTCAAATTGAAATAATGACAGTTTCTAGCCGTTCTTTACTATAATTCGCAAGTAGCTTTGATTAGTGTCTTTAAGGCCTGCAGAAATTATTTTTAGCATGATAGTTTGTCTTTGTTAACTAACAATTGGACATGAAGTGGCCAAAAGCTGGAAAGATTCTACAATACTATCCAACAAAATTATTATTATGGAAGCATGGGGAATGTTGTGCTGGCCAGAAAGCCAAAACAACTAATGCTGTCTACAACATAATCACACATATCTACCATGTTTTTCCAAAAATAAGACAGCGTCTTATATTTATTTTTCCTCAAGAAGACACATTATGGCTTATTTTCAGTGGATGTCTTATTTTTATTATGCCACTGGCTACCCGTCTTCCTTACCTCTCTGCACCAGGACGCTGCATAGCCACACCTATCACTATGTCTTATTTTCGGGGAATGGCTTTTATTGCACAAATGTGAGAAATCCTGCTACAGCTTATTTTATGGGTATGTCTTATTTTTGGGGAAACACAGTATGACCTACTGGCTATTCTCTGCTCAAGAAACAATGACTTGTAAACAACTTCCATTCATCAATAAGATGTATATGGAAAAACAACGTATCTTTAAAAAAACATAAATATTTTTTTCAAGTTTTATTATGTAGTAGTCAGGAAGAACCTGACCCACAAAGTCATTCCTGCAGAGAGGAAGCTTTTAATTTTACCTTTTTCTTGCATTCAGTATAATTTTTAGAAGTATTTTGTTGAGAGGAAGCTAGCTGGTATCTTCCTACAACTTATCTTTGTCAGGGTATATACCACTATTGATGTAGGACAGTGATGGTGAACCTTTTAGAGACCAAGGGCCCAAACAGAAGGGTAGAGTGAACTTTGTGCTGGGGGAGGGAGAAAACTTTGTGCTGAGAAGAGGGGTGGGGCAAACCCTGTGCTGGGGGGATGGCATACATGCCATAGATTCGCCACCCCTGATATAGTATATAATTTCACCAAAATTGTCCATCTTTCTATACTGCAATCAATTAATTTTTTAGTTTTGTTTTAATTATGTCATGTGGCATTGTTTTGCTTTCCTAGATGTGGTTGGTGAGCTCCTCGATTTTCCCAAATACTGCATCTTATGTAAGAAATCACAGTAACATTAATGTGCAACTAGTTCTGAGACTATTAGTGTGTTATCAACACATTACAACACTTTCAACAGCCAATCTATCCTGTGTTTCTTAGACAACCTTGACCTTTACTTCCTTGCAATGTGAATAATATTACATCACATCTAAAAAGAACAATGTAATCATCTTTTCTATTTGCAGCAGTAAGACAGTCAACAGTATTTGATACAATCAGCATGTGTCTTGATACTGAAGGCACATGGTGACAAGTCTAACTGAATGTAGTTATTTGGCTGTCATGAAATGCACCTTATAGTGATAAACTTCAGCCATAAAATTGGAAGACTATCACATAAACATGTTTCATGAAGAAATACACTAAGAGAATCCACTGCAAGTTTATTGCAGGAAAATGGCATTCTATTTATTATGGTGCAATTTTTACAGTAAGCTAGTGCTCGAAAACTCATTACATTTTACAGTGAAGTAATTACTGGGCTCTGATTCCTTTATTTCAACCTACAATAGTATCTAATTATTGTACAATAAATTGAAATGCTGAGAGTGTGGAACTGTGAAATGACACAGCACAGTGGGCACTGGTTTTAACTCATACATCACACATTGCCTACTTAAGCATCACCTTACTTGGTTGTCACATGCACAGATGCACACAAAAGATTTCCTTTTCAGTTTGCCTTAGGATCTGCTTCCCAAATGGCTATTCTGGGCTCACATTTCCTACCACGACTCATATCAACTTCTGGTTTGTTTGTACATTGAAGTGATGAATCAGAAGTTGTACTGAAGAAAATGGAACACTGCGCTCCCACTGAGTGCAAAGATTAACTTTTTCTGTTGCTCCTAGATGCAAAGGTAGCTCATGGTTCATCCCCATATTTTGGGGGTGAGGACCTCCCTCTCCCCACTCAGAACACAAACTGGATGTAATGTGATACTGTAAACAATAGCGATTTTTTTAAAACCTTGGATGGGAAGCAGCAACAACAGCTCAGCCAACTGGAAGATCTGTTTTTGAATGGGGAAAATTCTATTTTTATGTGCAATAAACTAAAATGGCCAATGGTTTTGAAGATGGAACCTATCGCTTTTGAAGATGGTATCTGACATGGATGGTCTCCTCTTCATTACGGGGGTGCAGATTGGAGTCCATATAGTCCAATTAAAGCTAGCAATTCATCTGGGGGGAAAAAGATTGGAAGGTAAGTTCATTTGGTAGCTATGAGAACTATATTGGAACTCCAGAAAATCTAAATTGGAGGAAAAGTGACATACAGAAGTACCTTACTTAAAGTGCGTAATGCGTTCCACGGGATTACTCTTTAAGTGAAACACCATTGTAAGTGACCAATTGTGACTTCTGGCGGAGGGATTGTGAAACCTGATTTATTTGTTAAGTGAGTTTTTGGTTGGTTTTATTTGTTAAGCAAGGCGACCATTCAGAGAAAATTCTACTCTTTAAGCGAGTTACTCTCTAAGCGAGGCACTCTTTATGTGAGATTTCACTGTACTGTATTAGAAAATGATGGATTTCTTCCTCTAAAACAAATGACTTAATTGCATATTTCTACATTTAACAAGGTCAAAATATCCCAGATAACAGTTTATTATAGCTATTTAAAAACATTTTGTTACTTTTAGTGTTTTATACTAAGTGTCTCAGGTTGGCCTAAAATAATGTTAATCACACAGGATTGATGCTGATGTTCTGTTGTCAAAATCGATTTTTTTTACTTTTTGTAGGTCAAGAGAATGGCTACATGAGAATTAAATGTAGTTAGCAAGAATGAGTTTGTAACCTCTCTTTTATTGAAGAGACGACAAAAAATCTTGTGGAAATTTGAAAAGACATACTGTATATAATTGTTTAAATGTATGTGGGTCAAAGTCTAGTTGATCAGATTTATTGCTCTGCACACAAATCCAAGTTATCTTAACTTCCTTCTGTATCAGCACCTGAGTTCAGTACATCCTTTCCAGTGTTCTACAACATCAGTGCATAGTCTTTATCTGAAGTCATGGGGTGACACTCACTGGACTTTTCTCCCTTGGGGAACAATCTACAGTACATCTTGTTTGGTACCTGATCTCCTTATTTGCAAGGTCCAAGTATGTATTGTATATCCCTTGCTAGTTGGGAGGGACACTTTTGACAGGTAGGTAAGCACTCTCCCAAAATGTAGGTCCTACCCAGCTGCAGGATTGCCATATGTCCCAGTTTTCCCGGATTTTCCTGGATTCAAACTGTCCTGGTCGGTTCAAGAAAAACATGTAAAAGTCCTGGATTTTTAAATTTGAAGAAAGAAAGCAAGATCACCCCCTCACCAAGGGATTTTTGCAAAGCATTAATTCGCTTCCTCCTTGCCTTTCTTTCAATTATCCTGGTTGAAAGTGGCAAAAACAAAACAGCACCCTGAGAAGTCCATCAGGGAGGGGAGACACTTGCAAGCGAGATACAGTAATTGAAAGAAAGGCACGAAGGCAGTGAAATAACTCTTTGCAAAAATCCTGTGGATCACTTTGAAGTTTGGGGGACAAGGAGTCATTCTGAGCCCTTTTCCTCGAAAGCTGGGAGGAAGCAAGAAATACCCATATCTAAGAAGCCAAACCTCCACCATACACTGGAGGATTCCTTCTTCACATGACCACAAAGGATTAATTACATAGGGTTGGTATTCCTAGAAAGGAAGGGAACAGGATGGACAGAAAGTAAAGGTCCTCCTCCAAAATAAGTCCCTTCCTGTCTCCTGCTTTTCTCCTTCCGGAGGGAAACAGAGGTGCCATGGACTGCATTGCTGTTCTGGGCCCCTCTTTAGAACTTTGTTCCAAGGGACCCTCATGTGGGGTTTGAGAGTGAGTCTATTTCAGTGGTGGGTGTGGGTAGGAAGGGGAGGGTGGAGTGACTTCAGGGGGAGGAAGGGTGATTTCAAGAATGGCCCAAGAAATTTTATTTTAAAAAATAAAAATAGAACCAGCAAGAATAGTATTTTGCAAGAAGAATCACACAGGGAAAAAACCTCTTGACTACAGTTTATTTTAAACTGACAAAGACTGTCTGCCCTGGACGGGGATTCCACGGGATCTTAGAGCCACGGTCTCCCTAACAGCACTGTCCAACGCATGCACAGATTGAAGAATGCAATGCTATCATGTGGCTGTTCCTGTTTGGTGGGAGAGAATTATGGCAACCCTAACCCTGCAGGTTGGTAAAATTAACAAGA
Organism: Furcifer pardalis; assembly: GCA_030440675.1. Taxonomy (NCBI): domain Eukaryota; kingdom Metazoa; phylum Chordata; class Lepidosauria; order Squamata; family Chamaeleonidae; genus Furcifer; species Furcifer pardalis. The sequence goes on along the minus strand of CP126897.1, from coordinate 70,085,622 downwards.
GATAATTTGCTGTCCTGTGAGTTATGTGGGAATATCCAAGAGCTGGAAGTAGAAGAAAAAAGAGTGTTATCACTGGTCCTTAAATATTTGCACTCCCAACATCTAAGTTTAAAAGTTTATACATAGCTGTTACAATGTAGATTCCACTGCAATTGTCATTCTTCTGTTAATTCAAAAGAGGTGCATGCACAAGTTTTTTCCTTTCAAAAGATCTTTAAAATTCCTCCTCCCAAACATAACAAATTGTTTCCATGTCACCAGAGTGCATAAGAAGAATCCAGTGTTTTCCCCACCCAGTTTTTAAAATTGGGAAGTGGCTATGCTAAGGGTACTCAGGTCTTCTATCCACTCCCACACTAGAACAAAGAAGACAATGTCAATGGCCACAACCACACTTACAGAAAGGGCTGAAGACATTTTGCAACTACTTTGATAGTTTTTGGTAGCTATAATAATTTGCTGAACCTCTCTTGATGGCAGGTTGTGGTGGCCTGGCTTGATTGCCATGTGCCTGTGATCAACCTGCCTGAAAGATTGGTCTATAATGCCGGTGTAGACAGCCTCAGAATTTGAAGCTTTGAATGGGTGATAAATCTGATGATAGTTACTTTCAGGCCATTGACTGCCATTCCTATTTTTGCTAGCTTAATCAACGCTGAAAATTCTCAAGGAACAAAGCAAAATTTAAGTTGAGTTTTGAATGGTGCTTATCGCAGGGACTAAGAAGAATTATTGATTTTTGGCATGGCTGATTAATATTAATAAAATGAGATTTCTCCAGCCTGAAGCTTGATGTTAATAAAATAATCACTGACTAAATGACAAGACCCATCAGAAGATGGTTGAATCATTTAAAAAATTTATCTGATGTCTGTTCTTTTTGCTCTTCCAGCTGCTGGAATTGAAACCTAACAGTTTCGATGAAGTGGAAAGTTTTATGAATTTCAATAAAATCGTTGTTCCCAAGTTTGCTCAGTCTTGATTTCTAGAAAGGTTATATCACTTCATACTCTTTCTTTTCTTTATTGAAGATCCATACACCCTTATTACCAGGCCAAGGTTATAGCCTGCATTTAGCCGCAGAGGATATTTTACAATGTTTTACTTTAATCTGGTGAGAGGGATTATATGCCTACTGCTGTAAAGAGCTACACTCTACATGCATTGTATTGTATAGAAATATAACTATTTGTTTCCTTCCTTCATTAAGAAAAAACTAATATAGAATATGGAATATTAAAAAAGAGCTTTTCCAGACTAAAAGTATTTCCCCCACTAGTTTTCTCCTGCTGGTTACAAAGGAGTTCAGGGCTTACTGAGATTCTTATCCATGTCTACTTCTAAAAGCAAGCTGCTTCTTTTGATTTCTTTCCTATGGAAATGTAGAAATCTGTAATAGTTTTCTGTTAATTAGGCTGATTGTGGTTTGGCAACTCCTAACTGAGAAGCTGAACTGCAAAAATCAACTTAATGGAAAGTGCCATGAGGTTAAACATGGGGACCAACAACAAACAGTAACAGAAAGAGTCTAGTTTTCAGGAAGAGACAAACATCTCAGCAAGTCTTACATCATATGGGTTGGAGGAAATCACCTATGACATGAACACTAAAGTAGGCACATTTTGTTCCATCTGGATACACTCTTTAGATAGTTTTACTGGTACTTAGCCTCCTGTTTAGGATCTCCAACATTTTCAACTTTGCAACTCTGCCGTTAGCACCAAGTTGGTACACAGGATTTAACCAGTGAAGTTTTTCATAGTACTGTATGTAGATGAACTTTATTACTTCTTAGAATCTGAGGACCTAAATTGCTGGGATGCAATTACAAGGTGCCAATAAAAATAGGATATAAATCATTGTATATTTGATATAGTATCTCCAGGGCTAGCCTAATGTATTTTACTGCTTGAAGGGGACAAGAAGGTGTCCCATCCCTACCCCATAATTTTATGTTCAGCATGGGTGTTTGGACAGCATCCTCCACCATACCTGTGGGAACACAGTGTTGAGTATTCTAGTGTACCCCAGCATGCAGTGACCAAAGAAACAGTAAAGAATGGCCTGGCCTAAAGAAAGTCATTTTGCATTGTTTGCCTGTGGTTACAATTAGAAAGGTTCTTTCCTGTCTCAGAGATCACCTGATCTATTCGCATGCATTAAGGCCTTTGTTGTGCTCTACCCTTCTCTCTCTTGTTTTCTGCTTTGGAAGAGGAATGATGTCCTTTTGAGCTTCTCCATCTTTCAGGCCACATGGCTGGAAGACTTTACTTTTTTTCTAAACCAGCTTACCAAGACTCCTGAGTGTATGTATCTTTTTATTTTTGTGAGTACCGTATATGCCGGTGCACAAGGCGACTGGGTAGATAAGACGACCCCCCAACATTTCCACTCAAAATATAGAGTTTGTTATATACTCGCTATATAAGACCACCCCCTCTTCCGCACACCTTCCACACATTCAAAAGAGCAAATACAAGAGTTACCGTAGTCTTTAAGGTGCCACAAGTTTTTTGATGTTGTTTTGTTTAGTCTCTGATATGCTTTGCTCAGAAAATATTACGGTATATTTTCGCGCAGGAAGACCTGTCCTTTCCCCTGATTGGGCGAAGGGGAGCTTGGGGCGGGATATTCCCGAAGAGACGGAGGAGCCAATCAGGTTGCCGCGGGCGCGAGTTTAATGCGGGCAAGTTTGAATGCGAGTGAGTTTGAATGTGAGTGAGTTTGAGCATGGGCGAGTTTGAATGCGGGCGAGTTTCAATGTGGTCGTGCGGATGGTTGCCGCGGGCACGAGAAGCAGCCCCAGCCGTGTGGGCGGTTGCTCCGCCGCTGCACAAGAACCGCGATAGGAGAAAGGACAGGAACCGCGCAGGAAGACCTGTCCTTTCCCCTGATTGGGCGAAGGGGAGCTTAGGGCGGGATCTTCCAAGAAGGTGGCGGGGAAGGATTCAACGGTCTCCCCGGAGCTGCTGCCCAAGCCCCGGTAAGTATTTGGGAACCCAAATGACATGCACCCGATAGACAAGACGACCCCCCACTTGGAGGCATTTTTTTGGGGGTGAAAAAGTCGCCCTGTATGCCGGCATATACGGTAAATGATATTTTCTTTCTCTCAAGTATGTAGTTCAAGTGTGTTTATTAGCTGGGCTAGAAACGCGGAGAGCTGGGAGACTTGCATCCTAACATAAAATTGCCTAAAACATGCCCCACTTTCTGTGCAGCTACTACAAATAACTTAACACACAGGATATGAACAATTCTGTCCATTTCCCACCCACTAACTTCAGCCACACCTTGTCTAATAGTAGAGTTGCCTATGAGCTTAACCTGCCCAACTGTTTCACCTAAATCTATATATATTGTGTTCACTCTCTAAATCAAGATAAAGTAGGAAGAGTGCATTTATTAGCCCCACCCTTTCTTGACCAGTTGTTACCTTCTGCATGTAGTTGGTGAATTTCTGAATATAAAAGCCTTCTCTATCTGTAAAGAATTCACAGGAGTAACAAATAGCCACCACTATCTACTATGATCTCCATAAGAGATATAATCAGTTCAAGTTGGTTAAGATAACAATCTTCAGTTCTTTGGGCAAAAAAATGCTTGCAGATAATTTAAAAATACTTTATTCCTCAGGCTGCTTTCTCTATTCAAGACTTAAATAAAGACTTTCCTTTCAGTTAGATAAATGTCCTTACTAAAATATTGAAAGAAGGACAAATACCCAATGCATTGATAATGAATTGTGAATTCTCTGCACGAGTCTTGTATTGTACCGGTGAATGGAACAAATTACCAAACTGGTCAAAATACATACGCAGTTATATTGTGACATTATAGAAGGGAATATCCCTTTGTTCATGGTTAGTTTTCTATGAGAGGGACTTTGAGACAGGAGGCTATTTCAAAACACAAACATTCATCCACTATCTCAGGCCATGAAAGAAATGCCCCTCACCGTTTACAAAATGGTACTTGGAAAGCTTTTTTAAAAAACCATTCAAGTACTACTTTGTTGAAAATAAAGTTTTTCCAAACATCAGATAATGGCAAGTGAACAGAGTTGGGGTGGGGGTGGGGTGGGGAGCAATTCCTTACTATTGTTTCCTCAATAGTATCCTTTGATACCTTTGATGCAATTGTCTCTTTAATGCTGAACCAACATGTCAGAATTCTGGAAATGACTTTTGTTCACTATCCTACAAAAGACATATGGCAAAAATCAAGAAATGTCTCCATAAGTAATTTTATTTTTTATGATTCCTGTCCCAAAAGGTCTTGAACTGTCAGATTTATTGTCTATCCAATTTTATGACTTCAAGTTGTATTTATTTATTTTTTTATGTTTACCATCAGTGTCTACATGAGCTCTTGCTCAGGGGGTTCAATATTGCTAAATCATTTTTAAGCTTCAGCTGTGTTGCTTCTGTTTGGCATCAATCCCTCGAGACTTACCATTAACATGAATCATTTTCTGAAAGTACATACTGCAATATGAACTTCTTGTTGAGTCAATTACTCATTGTGATGGAAGGAAGTGATGACCTTCACAGAAGTACTACATTACAACTAAATATCCCAGGACACTATCATCCCTGGCTCTGACTGTGAAGTTTGCAGAGACAAAAGAACAGCATTTAAAGGTCTTGAAAGTTTTATTTCTCTTTTCTCTCTATAGCAGGGGTCCCTAACCTTTTTTGCACTATGGACCAGTTTCATGCTAAGCAATTTTTCCACAGACCGGTAAGTGTGGGTGGTGGGATTGCATGGTACAATCACAATGCACACAGGTGGGTGGTGGAGCCCTGCCATAGTTAATCAATGTGGAGGAGGGGCCCAGCCACATGCCTATCTGCTGTATCTAAAGCCTTTGCTCTCACTCCATTTGCTGGACAGACCAGGTGAAGCGTGTTGAGGACAGAAGACTGACATTGGGGCTTTCAGTGCCACCCATCCCCGTGAACCAGTTTGGGACAGCCCATGGCTTGCTACCAGTCCACAGCATCTGTGATTGGGGACCCCTGCTCTATAGTAAGTCCAGCAGATGCAGGCTCCCCCTCCCCCTAATCAACTAAAGCCTCTGAAAACCCATTCTGTTATGTCCAGGTTCTTGATCTAGTCAATTTCAAAAGGAGATAAAGAAAATGTGTCATGGTTTTGTAAATGCCCTTTTTATAAATCCATGGACTATATGAGAAACAGTTTGGTGTGATTCCCACAGTCACATTGGGCTGTAGAGTGAGTTTTACAAAGGATGAATATAAAGAAGTACAGTTAATGGGAAGACAAAATCAACATTCCAATAGAGAAACAGGAAAAAACAAATACACAAATAATGAGGTTGCTATCCCAAGGTAGAAGCATGCAGCATGATGTTCCAAGGCAGAAATAAGATAATACAGCACCAAACTCCTCCACATCATGGACAGACATCCATCCATCCATCCATCCATCCATCCATCCATCTATCTATCTATCTATCTATCTATCTATCTATCTATCTATCTATCTATCTATCTATCTATCTATCTATCTATCTATCTATCTATCTATCTATCTATCTATCATCTATCTATCTATCTGTCTGTCTATCTGTCTGTCTGTCTGTCTGTCTGTCTGTCTGTCTAATATACCTCCACCTGGAGAAACCATTTGGAAGTCACTTAATAGATTTCAGATTGAGGTAGGGAGACTAAATAACTAGAGTAGAGCTTAGAATAGTAAATTGGAACTAGAATAGGTCCATTGAATAAGTACTGATTTGGTGAATCAACTGTTCTGTAAGTTCCATTTATTCAATCAATATACAGTACAGTGGAACCTCGCTTAATAAATGGCTTGGTTAACACAAAAATTGCATAACAAAAGGAAATCTATAGAAAATAATGGCTCAGTTAACAATCCCCCCCCCCCCGGATTAATTGGTTTTCAGTGCATTCCTATGGGAAACTGTGTTTTGGTTAACACATTTTTGTTTTAAATGCATTCTTATGGGAATTCATTTTACAAATTTTTTGTAGTACAAAAGGTCCCAGAGAATGCATCAAATATGTTAGACGAGGTTCCGCTGTATTCTAGTTCTGACTTACTACACTAAGAAACAGAATTTCAGCAATGGTGTCTTAGAATTCTGGGAATTGTGGTTCCTGCAAAAGTAAATTTCCCTAGCTTTGAACAGGAAGAGATATCTACTAAATGCTTTCATTTTGAGCTCTAGGACACTGAAGAAATGCTAACTTTGGGTCTTCCCAGAGCTTCATAAAAGTGACTGGTGTAGGAGAATTCCTATCTGAGAACAGAATCCTCCACTCTGGAAGGAAAGATACAGATTTTTTTTTCTTGACCAGCATAATTCGCTCAATTAAATACCTGACTGACTAGAACGGGGTCACCAACCTTTTTAAGTCGGGGTCTGGGTCACATTCCTTCAGACAGTTGAGGGGGCCGGACTGGTGGCCCCCCTGCCATTTATGGCTGCCATAAATGTGTCCGCATCTGATTCAGGCAGTGGTGGCGGCGGCTGGAGCAAGGGTACGGGCTGGATGATTTGGCACCATGGGCCGGATCCAGCCCATGGCCATAGGTTGCTGACCCCTGGGTTAGAACAATGAATAAAACAAAAAATATAAATATATTACACTGGCTTGTTTTCCGCTGGATCCAGATTTTACATGAAGCTATTTCAAATTCAGCAGGAAAATGATTTCTCCCCTTTATTTTGTGAAGCAGCACATCTCAAAAACAGCCAAGGGCAACAGGACAGCATCAGACAAAACATATCCCCTGAGGTACAGTACTTTGGTTTGTTGAAAAGCATTGCTGAAATGAGGGATATTCTTTCTACCTGATCACTTGGGAGTGTGGCATTTAAAGGTCACCAATAATAATAATAAAAAACATGTCCTGACACTCACTATCAGCTGTGGTATTGACTGATAATGATTATATATATATTTTTAAAATCCCATCAAATGAAAATAAAAAGCATTTGTCACCGATGTTTACTGTGTCTTGTGTAAAGAACAAAAAGATAACATTCCCAATATTTATTCTACTGTCTGCTCAGGTATGTGAACAACCCTATCAAAGCATCAGTCTTCTCAGGCATACTTTATAGATATTACAACCCCAAGCTGAGATTTTAACTAGAGTCTACAGTAAATTCCATTGCTTCTTTTCTGGCTGTGGTGATAATGTACGGCCCCTAGGGCAGCGTGGCAACAAAACAAAGTTAGGAAATGAGAGGAAAATATGCCAGATGTTATCCTAAGTATCTACTCTTAACAGTGTTAAGCATCTGTCATCAATTATTCTTAGATTAACCAGAGGCACTAGCAATGGCAGATTAACAGGCAAATTAGTATTTAGCATACTCATAGAATGGAGGTCTTTAAATTCAACCAAACTGTCTTACTTTTGGAGTTGCAATATTTATGTCCTCCTAAGGAAATGATGGCAAACTTTTTAGGGACCGAGTGCCCAAACTACAACCTCAAACTCACTTATTTATCGCAAAGTGCCAACAGGTCAACAGGGGAGGGAGGAAACTCTCTCACTAAGCTGCTGGACAGAGGGGTGGGGCAAACTCTGTGCTGGCGGAGGGAGGAAGTGCTCCCATTGAGCTGCTGGGCAGGGGATGGGGTGAACTCTGTGCTGGGTCAACTGCATGGGTGTCCACAGAGAGGGCTCTGAGTGCCACCTCTGGCATGCATGTCACAGGTTTGCCACCACTATCCTAAGGGATGGAGGCCAAGATGACCAAGAAGAATTTAGACAGAAGAAGGGCTGGATGCTCCTGCTGGCAGCCCCTTTCTAGAGACACCATACCCAAGTTGTTGTTGTTGTTATTATTATTATTATTATTATTATTATTATTATTATTATTATTATTATTATTATTATTATTATTATTATTATTATTATTATTATTATTATTATTATTATTATTATTATACAGTCAAACCTCGCATAAAGAGTGTCTCGCTTAAAGAGTAACTCACTTAAAGAGCAGAATTTTCTCTGAATGCTCGCTTTGCTTAACAAATAAAACCAACCAAAATCTCACTTAACAAATAAATCGGGGTTCACAATCCCCCCCCCCCCCACAATTGGTCATTTACAATGGTGTTTCGCTTAAAGAGCAAACTCACTTAAAGAGCAATCCTGTGGAACGCATTATGCTCTTTAACCGAGGTACAACTGTATTTCGATTTCTATACCGCCCTACTCGGTAGGACCGACTCAGGGCGGTTACAGAATTACCAGAAGCCCAAGTCAGCACTCCTGCTGATCAGAGCTTCTGGGAATTGAAGTCCAAGAACACCTAGAGTGCCAAAGTTTGCCACCATTGCCATAGACTGAGGCAGTGCTTGGCCCTTCCAAAGACGCAATGAGATGCTTTGAAGGAGAATAATCCCCTGGCCCAAAAAGAACAGTAATAGCTTAAAATAATAGATGAGGAAGTATGACAAAGGTGAAACAGCCATTTCCAAGGGCAATCTGCTATAGGAAAATAAAAAGGGTCCAGCTGGAGAAAGAAGGCAACCATGTGATGGATTTTTAAAAACCCATTGTTCACAGACCCTGACCAACATATAATGGGGGGAAAGTCACAATCTAAGGGTAAGGATGGTTGATACCTTTATAAAAAGTAATAACAATTTACAAACAGAAGTTAGCTTTGGATCTATACAAGCCTTCATCAGAGAGGGCGCTACAGAGGTGTGCCTGGTGCAGAAGAAGCAAAAATGATTTCTTTGGTAGTTTAATAAAGGTATCACCCACCCTTACCTTTGGATTGTGTACAAGGATCATATGACTTTTTTCTTTTTGTTGAACTATGGAAAATACCTTGAATAGCCAAATAATAAGCATAAAAACTAAAACAAAAATAAAACAAACCTCACTGGCATTAGCAGCATCCACATCATTTTAGAAACAACTAATATACATACCAGTCAGCCTTTCCACATTATAGCACACATCGTATATTTCCATGATTGGCAAATTAAGTGGGGAAGGTTTCATGGAACAAGAATGTTTTCAGTAATTTTCAAAATGCTAGCAAAGTTGGAGCATAACTAATTTCTGCTGGCAATTCATTCTACATTCAGTGAACCTAGGTCCAGAAGCCCAAGTCTCTGTGAATCCACAAAAATGGGTTTACTGCATGCACATTCATGTGGATACACAGAGACTTGGACTTCTAGGAATTGAAATTCCAGAACACCTGGAGTGCCAAGGTTTGCCACCACTGACCTAGGGGCTATGACAGAAAATGCCCTTGATCTGGTCGCTGGCTTTTCAAACTCTTTAGGGGGTGACCATCTGAAATGTAAGCATTTGGATGAAAGAGGTAGAATTCTTAAGAGAAAGGTGGTCCCTCAAATACCATCAAGGGATTATTACCCAGCACATTGAATCTAGTAGGGAACACAATGTGTAGCCAATGTAGGCTAGCCAAGGTGGAAGTGATATGGTCAAAATGACCAATACAGTAGAACCTCAGTTAACAAATGGCTCAGTTAACATAAAAAAATCACATAACAAAAGGAAATCTATAGAAAATAGTGGCTCGGTTTATGGAATATTTTTCAGAATGGATTAATTGGTTTTCAACTTATTCCTATGGGAAATTGCATGCAATGCATTCTGATGAGAAATTTGGTTAAAGTAATTTTCACTGTAAGAAATGTTCCAGAGAATGCATTAATTACGTTAACCGAGGTTCCACTGTATATACAGAGATAAGCATTCACTGCCTGATGTGAGATGTCTCATTCTGTCTAATGGAAGAGCTTGCTGAAGAGTTTCAATGGGTATTTCTAATTCTTTGGCTATAGTGGCTTTATGCTTAGTGGGGAACACATCTATTTTACTGATTGTTGTAAGCTAAATAGAGTCTGCTTGCTTTAAGGGTTGGGTGCACGTGTGTATCCAATAGAGGAAAAATTTTAAAAACATTTAATTAAAACAACATATGGAAATACAAATGCATATATGTGGGAAGCTCCCTTGGGAGGGACATTTGAGGCACTGTTCTGTGTAGTTCCTCTTTATGCCACAATATTACACCTATATTAGCCCTGTAAAACCACAATCCATATACAAGTCACCTGTAGCTAAACTGTCATGATAGTCCTCTGGAGTACTCTAAACATTTTTTTAAAGAAAGACAGTCAAGCCTCATATGTTCAGCAGCACAGATGTATGCCTATCCCCCCTCTAAATAATACCTTTTAAAGAAAAGTGATTTTTTCCCCTTAGATTGAACGAGATGCATACAACTTCAAAATGTTTTTATTTTATATTGATTTAGACAATGGAAGAGTTTTAACAAAAATATAAGAGATATTCTATTGCTGAAGATTTGTACGAATTACAATGATAACTGAAGCATATCAGCTACAGCAATGAAATTCAGACTATTTCTTTTTTAAAGGGACTGCTTTATTTCATTAATTCATATTTAACTTGCACCCGGTCAAAACCATAAAATATGATAACCAGAATGTTATATATTTTCCTTATAACCTTTACTTAATATTTTTTTAAATGCAGAGAAGTTAAAACATCTGTCAATAGAACATGTAAAAGTTAAGGAGATAGCAGTATAGTATCTTTTACAAGCAGCCTATTGATCAACACAAAATATTGATGCTTCTGGCTTTTGTATTCATAATACAATTTCCTCCTTTCTTTACAATGGATGTAAAGCAGAATTTTTGGATTTCCACAAAAATGTGTCTCTGCAGGGTACGGCTCTTTTATTCATGAGATGTGAACACAAGGCCAACCACTGCCACAGTTCCAAAGCATTTGGATGATAAAACTAGAGTAGATTACAGATGTGAAACATATCAGATAGCCAACAAAAGAAAAGACAAAAATATTGTGGCACCTTAAAGGCTAACTATTATATTTTAATGTTAGCTTTTGTGGATCAAATCCACTTTGTCAGACATAGGAGTGAGACTTCATGACGTTAATTTATGCATATCAAGTGGGGTTACAGCGGTACACAATGGTTAGTTGGTATAACAGACACAGTTGCAAATCACTGAGCTTTTTACAGGTAATGACCGATGACATGTGAAACAGAAACACAATTTTGCTGCCAGAAACAAAAAAACAGGATCCAATAGAACTGTACGTGCGCATACGCGCACGTGCACACATGCGTGCACGCACGCACGCGCTTGCGCACGCACGCACGTGCTTGCGCGCGCACACACACACACACACACACACACACACAGATTTAACATGTTTCCTTAGAACAGGGGTTCCCAACCTTTTCAAGCTCGGGACCATGTCATGCTTTCTCTGTCAGCGTCAAGGGCCAGATGGCCGTTTTGGCCTGCTTACATGATGGGGGCTGCCATTTTGTCCCAATATCTTCAAAGGGGTTGCCATTTTGTTTCTCAAATGACCTTGGAGGGGTGCCACATGAAATGGCACCGGGGCCGAATTTGGCCCAAGGGCATTAGGATGAGAACCCTACTTTAGAAGAAGCAGAACACACTTGGCTAAGACAGAGATCCTTCTTCTGGGTGGAATAGGAACTGACCCACTTACATTTATGGAAAGCTCTGCAGGCATAACTGCAAAGAGGGACCAGAACAGATTGTTACAGACAGTGGAAGAGTCTGTTTCAGATTCATTGGACCCCAATAACTGTCTGTTCCTGCAAGTAGGGCTCAGATTGGTTCTTTTAGGTAGATCAGTCTGGAGTTTACCATAGTGATCTCTTTAATTGCTTATATAATTCTTTTTATAATCCAACAATGCTCCTGTCAATTCAAGAAGTTGTATATGGCTCTTTTGTTCCCAGCATTAACCTCACAACAGACTATTCGAAGTTAACCTAATGAGTTTCATGGCTTGGGAGTGGAACTCACAGGCCCAGTCCAGCACTCTAACAGGTAGATTACTCTGGCTTTACTTGCTGAGGGAGATGTTCATTTGTAGATGTAGGGTCATTCTGGGTCTTTGGCGGCAAATGGAGATGAGCACCCTACCCTTGAATCAGACACTGCTGGCTTTTGATCAAGGGAGACCTTTACTATTACCTTTAAGTTGGTTCTGCCTTGATAGCACACAACAACAATGTGTTCAGTATTTAACCACATTTGGATTGCTCCTTTACTTTATTCAAACCAGATTTATTCTGCCTTTCCTCCTAACACTCACCAAATGAGCCAGGGTGTGGTAAAATGGGGCTGCCCTTGATGACCATCCAGAGGCTACAGCTGGTTCAGAATGCAGCTGCCCGGGTGGTGACGGGGTGCGGGTGTTATGCCTGTGCCTCACCACTGCTACACGAGTTGCATTGGTTGCCATTATGCCTCCTGGTGCAATTCAAGGTGCTGGTTTTGATCTTTAAATCCCTTCATGGTAGTGGGCCAGGATACTTAAGAGACCGCATCACCCCAAGGTTTTTGACCCATCCTACGAGAGCAGACCATAGGGGCTCCCTAGTGTCCCATCATCCAGGGAGACACATCTCACTGGGACCAGGAGGAGAGCCTTCTCGGTATCTGGGATATTATGGGATATTATGTTGTTTTTATTCTTGGAAGTACATGTAGAACATTGGTTTAACTTATTTTATTCAAGTTTAAAAAAAAACATTTCCAAAAGAGGCTATGATAGAAAAAGAGCCCACTGATCAAAGAACATCGTTATTCTTCAGGGTTATGTAACTATGTAAAGACAAAGAGGAATAGAGGTTGTATAGCCCCCACCCCCCCACCCCCCAAAGCTTCAATGTTTAGAGACAACAGAAAGCAGAGGTTTAAAAGTATGTTGAGAAATTCAAGGCTAGCTTTTGTTAATGTTGTATGTTATGTTGAGCTAAAAGAAGAGAACATTCTCTTTATGTTTTTGTTTAGTGTGCTACTTATGGTAGGAAGAGGCAGTTCATCAACCTACCTAGTTTTTATTTGTTGCTTATCATGAAAAATATTAGTAGCCATACCTTCCTGTAGGGCAGGCTTTCTCAACTCTTTCGGGTCATGGGCCTGACCATTCTTCCTGGGAAGCCAACTGGGTTGACGACATGGATCACCTGGAAGTGGAAGTAAAACATGCACCATGCATATGTAGAATGCCTTTAGCAGCATTTTGTGCATGCGCGGTGTGCAGTTTCCCCAGCTTCCGGGTTTGGCAAGGGCTGATCCTGATGAAATGGCTTCGGGGGCCAGGTTCGGCCCGTGGGCCGTAGGTTGAGAATGCCTGCTGTAGAGTAATGCTGAAGGGGAAAACTCAGGAGCCAAAGGAAAAGAAAGCAAAATTGTTTCAAAATCCTAAATCTTGTTATTGCTTGAAGAGCTGATATGGTTTGCCTGCCTATGTATCTGTTCACCATGTGTTCAAACTGCATTAACAATGCCTTATATAAGTCAGAGTGGAATTTCGTATCTCAAAGGAACCTGAAGCTGAAAATAATACTCATCCAACTGGTTTCACTGGAATACTATACCAGAGATGTGCATAACACCAGGAATTCCTATTAGAAATTAAACCTTGTCAGATAAACATACTGATGATTCATAGTGCTGTAATATTAAATACTTTCAGTCTCTTCTCTTTTCCCAACCTGGTTGAAACCTGTTGCATTTGAACTAAAACTGTCATCACTTCCATCTATGATAGATAATGCAACAGCTATTGAGAGCAATAAAAATATCATTAATGTAAATGCTAGTGGATACTTAAGAGACCACATCACCCCAAGGACATCTGTCCGTCCCACTAGAGTGGACCAGAAGGACTCTTTAAAAATACCAACTGCTAGAGAGGCTCACCTCTCTAGCATTAGAAGAAGAACCTTTTTGGTATCTGCTCCGGCTCTATGGAACCTTCTGCCAATTGAACTGCATCTCCAGACAGAACTGCTGCCCTTCAGGAAAGAGCTGAAAACCTGGCTGGCAGGGCAGGTGTGGAGAGGTGGACAGGGACCAACTACCCCCCTTCCCGGCTCATTTAGAGGACAATCAATCATGCTTTTAAAAGTTTTTAACTAGATTTTTAATTGGTGTGGGTGGGAGGTAATTTTTTTTAGTGTTTTTAGGAATTTTAAGGGTTTCTATAGTTTTAAATGTTGGGGATTTTTATGTACGCTGCTCAGAGTCGCATGTTGATTGGGGCAGCTATACAAATTGAATAAATAAATAAATAAAACTCCTGAGGAATCCCCACTAGAAATTGCTATTTATTACTATATGTTTAGTTGAATCTTGAGTGGCGAGATCCTGCCTAAAAGATAGATAAAGTAACACTAAATAAATATGGTTAATCGCAACTACCCTGTATTAATTTGTTTACTTTCTGGTATAACTGACTAAAAGCTTCATGATAACTTGTGCAAAGATACAAAGTGATTTGACTAACCCAGAGTGAGTTGACTAACCAACATGCTGAGGATGCAGTATGTTGGGGGCAAAATTCTAATTAAGTTGTGAACCACTTAGAGAGTGCACTAAACGCTATGGGGTGGTATATAAGTACAATTGCTTTGATTTGCTTTTTTAAAAGCTGATTTAATCTATTTTTAGAAGTATCGGAGATTATGTTGGCAAAACCTCCTATGTATAGGATAAATGCCATGATTGTGAAGAGAATGATTTGGCATGGTATGAGAAATATAACACTAAGTATACCACTGTGTACAACTCTTACCCCCCACTTGCCACTGGTGTGCATCTGTGTGCTTGAGGAAAGGATGACATTTGCTTTTACTGAGATGTTCTCCATGAACTATGGCCACATTCCTTCACAAGTACACAAATTAGCAGGGAAGATGAAAGTCTGCTGGCAGAAGAATTGTAGAGCTACTGACTCTCAGTAGTAAGTCCATTGGGAAGTACATCATGGAAGCCATATATTTCAAGTATCCATAAAGGAGGAAAGCAGCTGGAATAATAGACTGTCTCAAAATGACCACATTATGGATTTGACTGTGCAGGAAATAAAATGTCCTGGCTCTTTAGATACTTTTTACACATGTTGGCTAAGATATAAATTGGAAGTCTCTCCACAAATGTCAACAATGTGACGTAACAACAAAAGTAGAATCACAGGATGAGACTAAAATATGAGTTCTACTTAAAAAACAAGTACTATCATGCCACAACATACAACAGAGTATCTGTTTTTAATTTCTTTACTTTATGGCTTGTGATGTACAACGCCCAGTAGTTTTCTAGCACAGTACTGCATTTATTTGGTTATGCCTAGGAACTATGACAAGAAAATGTGGAAAAAACAAAGTGCTTGTAAAAACAAACAAAGAGAAACTTAATTAAGGCTGAAAACCAAAATGCATTTACTTGGAGTAAGCTACATTAAACTAAATGGCTTCATGCCTAATAAACATGTACAGGATTGTACTGCAAAAGAACCACTTTCTTAATAACGAAGGTTATTCCTAAGGAACTGGCATTTAGAGTCTCATATGCTTCAACAATCTCTTAGATTGATTCCTAATTTGTGCAGTACATGTTGCTACTCTTGATGACAGTCTAGTGTTCTAGTTAGTACAAAACAGAACACCTTATGAGACAGTAGGTAGAAAAGGACTGCATGAAACAGGTTTCACTAACTCATGTATTTTTTAATAACTAAGTCTGAGTTTGGCCCACAATACCTTTATTGAGCCAGTAAAAGTATTGTCCAACTATGGACTGTGTTGTTATTAATGGATCATACACTGATATTTACATTTTCAGGGTTGTTGTTTTTTTTAATTTACACTTTCCTCGCTTTTCAACTACAACAATATGTTTTTGAGACACCTTAGTTTTGAAATATCCTCACTAGTGAGGACACATCCATTATGAACTGAAGGATTCTGTAGGCTGTAGTCCAGGCAAAGTAACTTTTCCAAGCAACATCCATGCAAATGTCAATAGAAACACACAAATAGCTTAGAACTATTTTAGTCAAATTAAAACACTGCTGTATGGTGCCCACTAGGACTGGATAATATTAGCGTATCATATTGGTTTTCAGCCAGTTATGGTGGTTCCTAGTTTCTGTCCAAACTCAGTTCATAATACTTGTTTATACTTTAAAAGAGTTTCAAAGTTCAAGACTAAAATGCTCAGAAACTTATTAGTTACTTGGTGTGATAGCATAAATTGCAGTGATTAATTGTTGCCAGTCAACAAGTTGCTGCTTGTGTCCCTTGTCTGTCTACAACAAAGGATATAACTGATGACATGTTTATCAGTGGGAATTTGTCACTGCAGCTTATGTCTCTGTGCTAATGCTTTCATGCTGGTGTAACAATTTTGGGCATTATCTTAAGAAGAACCATTTTTCTCTCCATGAACTAACTTGACAGCTTCTGCCATTCAAGGGCAATCTCCTATCTAGTCAGAAGTGAGAAAATATTTGGTGATGTTGATAGAAATAAGAAAAACAGTTTTTCACTTTGATGGTCCTTGAAATCCTGACCCACACTTGTGTTGCTTATGTACTGGCTATGACATAGGAAGGTGGTTTCTAGGGTGATGTAAATCTGGAAGTAAGAAAGTCAACCTCCACATTGTCCATGCTATATAACAAGCTATTGGGGATCTTATTTCATCTTTGGCTATTGCTGTCATCACTCTTTTCTTCTGTTATATATATTATTTGTACGTACATATGTTGTTGGTTTCATGTACTAGAGCACCCAGAGTAGCAGTAGAAAATAATCATGGATTATCCTGCATAGGTTAAAACTGGCATGACTGGGTGAGTACTGTATTTAGATTTTTTAAATTAATTATGTGCTTAAGGCTAAGATTTTTTTTAATTTTTGTACTTTTAAGAATGTTGATATTTTAGATATGCATTCTCTGCTTTTTCATTGTGCCTCGTTAAGCTACTAGCTCCTATATTTTTAAAATGTAAGTTATACAGTCTTTTATATTTTTATGTGACTGTTTTCTGGTCCTAACATTTATAGCTAGTAACCTTTCACAAGTGGCAAAAAATGAATTTATTTTTAAAGTTTAAATTTAGCTTATTGTTTGCTCAGACGTTGCCAGTTGAGATTGTGTTGACTGAGTTATTGCCTGTGTTCTATTTGTAAAATTTTAAATGTTGTACACAGCCCAGAGTGGGAAATTATCTAGATGGTAAATGAATGAATGAATATTGATATACAGCTTGAATGAATTGTTTTGTAATACCCTTGGGAGATTTTTGATATTTTTCTGTTTTGAAAGTATATGTACATAATTCTACTACTACAGAATACTACTGTATTGAGAAGAAGAGTGCATTAACATGTTACAAGTATGGCAACATATCAGGAATAACAAAGCACTTGAGTTGACAGCTAACACTGATGCATTGCTTTAAAAAAATTATATTCCAAGCTCTCTTTTGAGACAACAGCAAGTAATAGATAACAAGGCAGCAAGGAAATATTTGTTCTTGACCTAGATGTAGCACAGAGAAGTGGTAATCTCATTGTATGCATGGATTGCTCCTTAGGATATGATATCCTGACGTACATTTAGCTCAGGGGTTCCCAAACTACAGCCCATGGGCTGGATCCTGCCCACTACATCTAATAATCTGCGCTCCCGGAAGCAGAAATAAAACATGATAGCACATGCACAAAACACTGTCATAAATGCAGCCATTTTGAGGAAGTCCTTCAAGTTCTCTTACCTTGGGACTGTTCTCTTCCCTGAGAAATTCAGAGGCTGGACTAATGTGGTTATTATATTTAACTTATCATTGTTTTTAAACTGATGGGATTGTAGATTGATATTTAAATGACTCGGATGCAGGCTCATCATATTTAGTGTAGATTCACTGACATCAATGGGACTTACAGTAGTGTGTTGATTTCAGTGGGCCTGTTTAAGTTATGAGTAAGTCTGTATCTAACTTTATATTTTTCTTAACTAAAACCACCTGCCAAATATACATTCCTGTACTCTGAAACTATAGATGTGCTAGTTTTGCTGAAAGAATTGGGACTGCAAAATAGTTGGGTTCTGAGAACATAACTCTATTCATTTCCTTCTAAAATAAACGTAAAAGAAATACAGCTGATGAATAAATATGCTGGCACAAATTCATCATTCAAGTTGAAAAAAGACAAAGGATCCTATGAATAAAGAATTGAGGGCAGAACAGTAATAGGGAAGTAAACCGTTGTCATCTAGGTCAAGACATACTATGAAGCTTCTGTATATTAACAAGGAATAAACTTTAATAGTAGGAAGTGGAAGTGGCACGGCAGAAGAACAATGGATATCATTAGAAATAGTGTGGGTTGTACCAGCTCCTTATTTCATGCAGCTAGGAGTGTGGGGGTCTTGAATAATTGCAAGATAGCAATACAGTATGTTGTAGGCCCATCACTATTTTCACTTTCTTTCATCTTTTTAATAACTGTGAGGAACAAAGGAATTCCAACTTTATTTCTCTGAATCTTCACACAGACTCAAGAAGTAAAACAGAGATAAAGTTAGTGAGATTTCAGACAACCATTTCCTCTCATTTCCTGGATTTCTTCCTCTGCTTCTCACCCACCCCCTTTCATCCACATATAACTGAACAGAAGCACGAACACATCTTCCCCATGACACAAAAGGGATAAACGGGGCTCTTTTGTCTGTCTTTATTGTTTAACGGCAACCCTTGTGGGGGGAACAAGCGCAGTACATTTGTCCTGGGCTCAAAGAGAATGAAGCCTTTAATTAAGACAGAAAATCCTTCTTTGTCTTCAAAGAAGGGCATATTTTTCAGCCGACAGGGAATTTTTTCAATCATATTCCTTCCACCTATTTGTGCTTGTTTTACTTTTCCCCCGGTCAATATTCCTATCAAGCAGCTCATTCTATTTTAATATTCCTTCCCTCCCACCCCCCATACCAGAGTCCTTCTGCTGCAAAACTGAACAATGTTTCCTGTCACTGAATTGCCAATAATGGACAAAAGGAGGTTATCTTGTTGTTATTAGCGCATTCCAGCAAAATACAATAACAGTTCATTGATGGCTGCCAGACTGGAGTTCACACAAGCAACTAGCTAACTATCTGAAGTGAGTTACTCTGCTATCTACGTTGGTCACAGCATCAGTCAGCACTTGTGTATGGATTCCAGAGTCTCATAGGACAATACAATGCCAGCAATCACTGAGGGAAAGAGATATTAGAAATAAGATGATTTGAGGATTACATCTGAAGTTAGAAATAATTCATGTAAACTGTTGCCTGCTCTTTGTATCAAGTTTGTCACTAGTCCTGGGCACTATCCCGGTGATTGAGAAGTAGCTTCTTAAAATATTAAAGGTTCAGCAAAAATGGTGCGTACCGTATTCTCCTTTTTTCTTTTGGAGCTATGCCTCCAGTGGTGTAGTCATGCCATTCCACAGAAGATCAAAGTGTGTACTCTCTTCACCCTCTCTTCACACCTCACTTCGGATTGCTTTCCTTTTCAAATGGAGAAGGATTCTTATCTTGCATCACACTCTGTCCAAGGCAAACAGAATTAGCTCACCCTCTCCTTACTTGCCTGTCAGAGTTGTCCCGATCGGGTTAGCTTGGGTTCTGTATGGCTTTCTCCTTGCCAGCTAAAATCTAGATAAGGAGCCATACTGCAACTCACTCATCAGATAGCTTGGACAACTTTGCTTCTCTCCTTCGCATCCATTCAGCTCTGTGCTTATGTATATATCTTATGGTTTTTTACAACTGAGCCCAGGAGAAGGTGGAAAGTATAGGATATGAAATTTGTGGCAGCTGTTGTTACCTCTTAATTTCAGAAGCTGTGCGAGGAGAAGGTAGTGTGGACTGGAACCTAAGTGTCAGCTTTACTGTCCCCTATTGTTACAGCTAAATCATAATGTGAGTAAGTGAATGTATGTGTTTGTGTAAGGCCAGTGGATGGATCCTATACTTCTCTATCTGTGATTGCACTGCTGCATGGCACATGTGAAAATGACACCTAGTAAAATGCAGAACAGCTAATATCTTGGTTCAGTTATTTTTAGGTATGACAGCTTCATATAAGCATAAAACCATTAAGCACAGAAATTAAGTTAATATGATGTCTTAGTTAAATTGTATAGCCACAATCCTATTTACTTGTGTGATTGCCTGAGTGACCATTTTTCTGACAGCCTGTCCTTTATGCACATAGTTGCCCAACTGAGTGTGTGCCTTATTACTTGAAAGGTATCCTGCATGCTTGCCCTTCTGTGCGTAGCTTTTCTGCAGTTAGAGTTTAGTCTATGGAGCAATCAATAGATCTAAGACAGGAAGAAGCTATGGGGTCATCAAGACCAGTCCTTGACCAAGGAAGGTCATTAATACCTAAATTATCCCCAACAGGTGGTTATCTAACCTCTGTTGGATTCTGTAGGAAAATCCATTTCATTGCCAGGCAGCTTTTGCTGCTCTAACCATTAGGATGATCTTCCAAATATTGAGTTAAATTTTAAAACCCTTATTTTAGATCCTGCTTTCTGGTGCTGTGGAAAATAAGCTTACTCCATCCATCTTATTCATGACAGCCCCTCAAATATTTGAAGATGGCTATAAATTATAAATACCTTTATGGTGGTGATGATGTTGGCAGCAAGATAGACCATTTGAAACATTGTCCAGGACCTGCTATAAACCAGCCTAGGATCCGCAAATTAATTTGACTTTAGACATTTACTCTCAGAGATAAGAAGCATAGTACGTATGTGATATCACCATTATAAACCCCTGTAGTGCTCTAAAGCTCCTTTTATCCTTAGTTCTATACAAAGAAATTGAGTATGACATCCATAGTACAGTATTGCAAAGATATTAAGCACAAAAATTATTGATGAAAAGGGAGCTTTTGCTATGGATAGATAGTGGAGTAACCATTAGCTTCTGCAGTATCAAATATTAGCATATTCATTTATAAGCTAAATCACCACAATAGGCATATATTAAAGCAGCTGTTAATTATGCAGGAATACAGTAAAATTGTACTTAAATACACACTTTGGAGAAAATTTCCTTTGAGGGCACTGCACAGCAATATTTTGACAGTTTAATTGATTCACAGATCCATAGAGGCATCAACTCCATTGGCAATTTTACTTTAATTATTCACAAGGCACCAATTGCTTTAACAAGTCAGAAGTATATTTCAGTGTTTCTGTATAATCATAATTGCAGTTTTTTAAAAACCGCATAACATAGAGAAGGAAGGAAGGAAGTGAGATTAAAATGTTTGCCATGGCAGCTCAGTTTTTCCTTGCACCCATACTAGCAGTTGGGAGAAATGCTCAAGAGTTGCTATACTAGAGAATTTACTTTGATACTAGTAGAAATCCAGCTGAAATCAAGAAAATAAGTGTATTTTCATCAAAGCAATCAGCAATTGCAAACACACTGATATACCACCCCATAGTGCACTCTCTGGGTGGTTGACAAGTTAATTAGCATTTTGCCCCCAATATGCTAGGTACTCATTTTACTAACTTCGGAAGGATGGAAGGCTGAGTCAATTTTTAGTCCTAGTCAGGATTGAATTTACAACCTTCTGGATACAGTACAGCAGTTTAACCACTGCACCACCAGCAAGTAATGGTTATTAACTCTGACTAGTTAAAAGCCTGTTAAATTTGGCACAAGATATGTATTGAATGAGCAGGGCAGAGTACTGTCATTTTATCCATAGGCATAGAATATAAAATTTCATGTCTTTCCAGTCATCTGATTCAACAATGATAGCATAAGTCAGAAGGGCCTATCATAGCCTTTTAGTTTTTCAATCTGTTCCTCTCCTTCAATACATCCACAAGACCATCACATACTGTATAACTAAAAAAGCTGTTCTCTCCATATCTTTTCAAACAAGCCCCATTACCCTTTTCAAATAAATGTTGAATCTGCACAGGTGTTGCATACCATCTGCTAAATATCTTGCAATTATCTTTTCTGAGAAAATCACTTCAAGAAATGGCTACATCGTCATGCCATAGATCAGCCTAGTCTTGCTTTGCTAATCCTTTTTCCAAATCCTTCTGCTGCACATGTTATGACTGAGTTTGGTGGCCATATGTTAGTTCATTAGTCCAGTTCTGTCAAGACAGCACAAGAATATTATACAAATTTATAAAAGCAAATAATGTCAGATGTTTATGTAACTGAGACTTTATACAGGGTGATTTTTAAGACCTTTCACAATATTTGATAAATCTTTTCCAACTTAAAAATGTCCTCTGTTTACTCTAAAATATATGTTTTATACAAGTAAAACAATATTACTAGGGCTCACCTTGGAGCAATTTTCTTTTTACAGCCCTTTGGTCCACTAATTAGACAGGTGTCAAGTAGTGGGTACTAGTGGGGATGGGGGCAGAGATAAAGTACAATGCGAAGCCCCTGGGGGTAGGGTATCCTGCTGAATCCCAAAACTTGACAACTGGAAGGTTGGCAGGTCAGCAGTTTGAGACCCGAGTGGTGCAAAACAGAGTGAGCTCCCATCTCTGTCCCAGCTCCTGCGAACCTAGCAGTCGAAAGCAAGAAATTGTGAGTAGATAAATAGGTACTGCTTTAGCAGGAAAGATAACAGCATTCTGTGTACTCCAATGTCTAGTCATGCCTGCCACATGTCCATGGAAATGTCTGCAAATGCAGATAGTGCTGGTGGTTTGGCTGTAAACTGAGATGAACACCTCACCCTAGAGTTGGATAGAGTTCTAGTGTTAACTTAGGTCATCTTTCCTCAAAAGCTAGTTGGGTTTTTGAACAAAGACGACCTAAGTTAACACTAGAACCTTGAATCAAACATTGAAAGCAATGTATCATGGCAACACGATTGAATCATCGCAGCTCCACCACAAGCCTTGATGCCTCATTTTGCAGATGGTATGGAAGCTGCAACCCTGACCCCAGTTTGCTTTTAAGGGAACACCTCTGCTGAACATTAAGACATTTGAAGACTTTGATATAAATATACTCTGGAGACCATATCAAACTTCAAGTCTGAAAGTCTGGTGTTACCCCAGATCAAGCAAATACAACAGAATAACTCATCTGTCTTAGAGACCAAGATACTGGAATGTAAAGTGATGTGTATATACTGTACAATATACTCCTACACTTCATGTTAAAACCTGCAATTGTGCCTCTTTTTAATGGCTGTAACAGGAAAGGCCTCCCCACCCTATATTTTATTTGGAATTAGTGGATCTATGGAGATGTCTTTGTGGCTATTTCTAAATCCTATATAATGAACACTTTGTATAATGAACAATTCATATAACGAAGCGTTCGTGTGCTCTGCGTGATATCCTGCATAATGAAATATTTTTTTATTATATGGTAGTTTTGCTTAACAAACCCTGTATAACTAGTCCCCCCCCCCATTATATGGGGTATCGCCTTGCTTAACACACCCCGTATAACGAGCTTTCCCCCCTTTATGCGGGGTATCGCCCATTTGATCCGCATAGTGAAAAAAACCGCATAGTGAAGAGGTTCATGGAACAGAGCTTTTATGTTATGTGGGGTTCTACTGTAAAACCACTGAGATAAATATCTGCAAAAGTGCAATGACTATATGAAAAAGTGCGTTGATGTCAGTTTCACAATTCATATTGTCATACCTAATGACAACATAGTACTGTTTATATTCGGAAAGATAAATAACAGAAACACAAAGAGTTTTTTCAATATGCACCTGAATACTGGAAAATCTTGAAGCAAGCCTTGCTCACAGTCCACCTAATGCAGAGTATCTATGAATGAAAGCACACAGTCTCCCAGGGGCACACTTTTCAACTTGGCCTATCTATTACAGCATAAAGATTTCCTGTCAAGGCTGCAGCATTGCCAAACTTCAATCGCACAAGCTTCATAAAGTTAAAAAGACATTATGAAGAAAAAAAGTCTGCCCTGTCACACAAGGTTGTTTTGTGCTGACATGTGTTTATTACACTTAATAATGTTTATATAATATTTCCATGAACTTATTATGGCTGCCAAAACTTTGATTCATCTGTTTTTCCTTCATTGTGTTTATCTCTAAAGACTTCAGTCACTAAACAAGGATATATTGCCAGAGAGAGAGAGAGAGAGAGAGAGAGAGAGAGAGAGAGAGAGAGAGAGAGAGAGAGAGAGAGAGAGGAGTTCTCATATTGAACAGATAAGGAAGGATGGTATGATTTTTTAAGGGTCACAATGTTTTTAGGTATATATATATATTAAAAAATTAAATGCACAAGAGTTAAAGCATTAAAAATGATTTAGGTTATCAAGTGAAAAAGATGACAGCTTCCTACATTTTAATAGTTGTTCAGAAGCAGAAATTTCAACAGATGCAGCATTTAATACAAGCTACTGTATATCCGTTAAAAATGTTTTCCTCTACACACAAATTAAAAATATAGGAAAGTTGTCTTCTTTTATCATTTGGTCACCCTAGAGATGATTGAACTGAATATCTGCTTTGACAACTAGCTTCTAATGATGTTTGTATAAAACTATCAAAAGATGTTTCCTTGGAAATGACAGCATGCATCTTTGCATGCCTGTTCAGAAATATCTTACATTCAGGTAAGTGGGTAAATGGGGAGGGCTAGGTGGTAACATTTGGTTAGATGTACAGAAGAAATGGGGACTGCAGTGGCTCAAGTGGTTAAGACGCTGAACCGCTGCCGGCAGACGTTTCTTGTGACTGTGGTTAGGATGTATAACCCACCCTTTTTGAAATGTTTTTGTGATTTGATGCTTTGTAGTTGTGATTGTAATTATTTTGCTCTTTGTTAGCTGCCCAGAGTCACTTTGCGAATGGGGTGGCATACAAGTTGAATAATAAATAAATAAAACTCACTGACTGGAAGGTCGGAGTTCGATTCCCTGGTACTGCATGATGGAGTGAGCTCCCATCTCTGTCCCAGCTCCTGACAACCTAGCAGTTTGAAAGCAAGAAATTACAAGTA
This sequence comes from Furcifer pardalis, assembly GCA_030440675.1. Classification (NCBI taxonomy): domain Eukaryota; kingdom Metazoa; phylum Chordata; class Lepidosauria; order Squamata; family Chamaeleonidae; genus Furcifer; species Furcifer pardalis. The sequence continues at coordinate 70,060,679 of CP126897.1, read as the reverse complement.
GATAAATAGGGAACACTTTGGTGGGAAGGTAAGCAGTGTTCCTTGTTGAGCCATGCCTGCCACATGTCCATGGAAGTGTCTGCAGACACAGACAGAGCTGGTTCTCTGGCTGTAAACAGAGATGAGCACTGAACTCTAGAGTCAGACACAACCGGCTTTTGAGCAAGGATGACCTTTACCGTTACCTTACAAGAAAAAGATTTTGGTTAACATGGGCCTATTGGCTCTTTGGCTATGAAACAGAGATGAGCACTGAACCCTAGAGTCAGATACGATGGACTTTTGAGCAAGGGAAACCTTTATCTTTACTTTATTTGAAGAAGCAAATATGGTGGGAAATCATGGTAAGAAAATGAAACATTATTTTGGAAGATCCTTTCAGAAATACACTAGAAGAAAACAATCCAAATTTGATGTACAAAAGTCTTTGGAGGTGGCTTTTATGAGTTATGTTTTGCTTGTCTTATGTAGACATGTAGTTTTTTCTTTCAAAGAAAAGCACAAGAAGTAACCTTTTCAGAAAAGGAATAGGGAATAATATAAGAAGAAAAATTGCATTCTGACAAGTCAGTTCCACCCTTTCCATGTTTTTCAAGGTAGAGAACAATATAGAAACAGTTTACCATACCATTCTTCTGAGGGTGCTCTGGGACTATGCAGCTTATCCATGGCTGGACAGATTGGCTCTTCTCCAGAAAGTAGAAGGGGGAACTGAGCTACCAGCCTCTAGCTCCATTACAAGATACTTCTTAAACCACTGAGCTATCTAGCCAGTTTTAAAAAAAGAAGTAACTGCGGTGGCTCAAGTGGTTAAGACGCTGAACTCGCTGACTGGAAGGTCGGAGTTCGATTCCCAGGTACTGCATGTTAGAGTGAGCTCCTGTCTCTGTCCTAGCTCCTGCCAACCTAGCAGTTTGAAAGCAAGAAATTGCAAGTAGATAAATAGGGTGGGAAGGTAAACAGCGTTCTGTGCACTCCAGTGCTGAGGCATGCCTGCCACATGTCCACGGAAATGTTTGTAGATGTGGACAGCACTGGCTCTTTGGCTGTAAACAGAGATGAGCACTGAACCCTAGAGTCAGATACAACTGGTTTTCGAGCAAAGGTGACCTAATGCCTGAAAACTGCTGTGTACCTTTCAATAAGCAAATACTTAGATGAACAAAAAGATGGTTCTACCTGGCATTCTTTTTGTGTACCACTACCAAGCCAAGACAGTTGAGATTACTTGTTACAAATGTTGGCATTGAACTTTCAACAGACATGTAATTAACTAAATAATGAGGGTTATGAAGAATGTCAAAGAGTGCACTATTGCTAGCTATGCAAGATTTCACTTATTTGGATGTTTCCATTTTTCTATGCAATTGTGTGAGAAATAATACTAGCACAGTACTTTGGTGCCCATTTTTTTTAGGAAGTAAGAATGTTGAGCTTGTCTTGGTGTGGCTGATTACGATTAAACAAATGCACAAGTGAGAGAATAAACTGAATGACTGGGCAGGTCAGGTTTTCTTTTGTGGTTGTCCCAAGCTCTTTTGTGGTTGCAGCTCTCTGCTGCAACAGTAGCTGAAAGGACAGAAGGAAACTGTGTTCACTCTGCAGCGCACTTCCAGTTTGCTAAGCAAAGTTAAAAGATTAAAAATTCATACATTGAGAGAGGGAGGGGTCAGATGAACCAACAAGCTGATGCAACTGTCTGACCCAAACCCCATACTTGTCCCGCCAGCCAGGTCTTAACTCCCTTCCTAAAGGGCAGCAACTCCGACTTGAGACATAGCTCAATTGGACGGAGGTTCCATAGGGCCGGGGCGGACACAGAGAAAGCCTTCCTCCTAGTACTAGAGAGGTGCGCCTCTCTAGCTGATGGTACAACTAGAGAGTCTCTCCAGTCTGCTCTGGTGGGATGGACAGATGTTCTTAGGGCAACCTGGCCCACTACCATATAGGGCTTTAAAGGTAATAACCAGCACCTTGAATTGCACCCGGAGGCATGCTGGCAACTAGTGCAGCTCCCTGGGCAATGGTGAGGCGCAAGCATAATGCCCGCACCCCATCACAACCCAAGCAGCCGCATTCTGTACCAGTTGCAGCCTCCGAATGGTCACCAAGGGCAGCCCCATGTAGAGCACATTACAATAATCAAGTCTGGAGGTGACCAAAGTGTGTGTGATCATGAGCAAGGAGTCCTGGTCTAGGAGCGGGCGTAACTGGTGTAGCCTAGCTAACACAGAGATCTTATCATTATTGTAATTTATATCCTCTATGATGAAATAGTAATTCTTTTTCAGACAGCCTTGTTAATCAAAGCTTTTCTGAGATGTGGCCATAATAAAGTGAACATCCAAAGATTGCCATCTTCCTTTCCTCCCTGGCCCCGCTTTATTCTAAAAACACAATTTGACAATTTGACCTCTGTTATTAGTTGAAATTAGTTGAAATTTCTGAAATGGTAGCCATGATAGTCTGTGTTTCAAGCATATCAGAGTAAACAAAAAAAGACAGAAAAAAAACATAACAAAACCCACCATGTTGTGGCACTTTAAAGACTAGCCGCTGTACAGTGGTACCTCACTTAAAGTGCATAATACGCTCCACAGGATTGCTCTTTAAGTGAGTTTGCTCTTTAAGTGAAACACTATTGTAAGTGACCAATTGTGACTTCTGGTTTGTGTGGGGAATTGCAAACTCCAATTTAGTTAAGCGAGTTTTTGGTTGGTTTTAGTTGTTAAGTGAGGCGACCATTCAGAGAAAATGCTGCTCTTTAAGTGAGTTAGTCTCTAAGCGAGGCGCTCTTTATGTGAGGTTTTACTGTATTTTAACGTGAGCTTGTGTGGATCAAGCCCACTTCATCAGACAGAAGAGTGAGACTTCATGGCATCAACTTATACACACCTGGATCAGAGGTTACAATTTAAAACAGCGATTCTTAACCTGCAGCCCATGGGCCGGATACGGCCTATGGGACCATTAATGCCCTGTCCCCCACCCCCTCACCCCAGGAAGTGCCATGGGCTGGGGGAAGGGCAAAATAGCCATCTGGCCCCATCTTGTCTGAGGGAGTGTGACCCAGCCCCAGACTTTAAAAGGTTGAGAACCCGTGATGAGATGTAACAGGTTCTCACCAGTTCTCTAGAACTGGTAGTAACTTTTCCCAGTGTCCCGGAGAACCGGTTGCAGCTTTTGGGGGGAACCACCTTCGGGGCTTACCTTTTCACTGGTTCCCCCCGCTGCACATGCGTGCCAAGCACTTGGTGTGCATGCATGCCTACAGTGCTTAGGGCGTATGTACGGCCTCCTTGCTGTCCTCCCAATCGGGGAGGAGGAAGAGAAGCTGCTAGCCTGAAGCTCCCTATAGCCTGCTCCCCTAGATATCCTAGAGAGCTGGTTAGGCAAAGACTTAGTACCTAACTTCTTTAACTGTTGAAAAGTTGAAAAGTACCAAAATGAAGCCATCTTCTGGTGAGTTCATTCTGTAGTTCCTTCCATCTGACCTAGTATGAGAAAGATTAGCCAGAATAAGCTTTAAGCTCTGGTTTAAAAGCTCTGGCTGATTTGTGTTGTGGGTGGGTGGGTGTTTGGGTGTATTTTAATGTATTATTTATTTAATTTACTTACGGGTTTGTGTTGTGGGTGGGTGGGTTGAGGTGTGTGTGTGTGGTTATTTTTATTTTATATCAATCTTGGAAGAAATCAACCCTGACTGCTCCTTAGAAGGTCATATAGTAAAGATGAGGCTAAAGTACTTTGGACATCAAATGAGAAGAGAGGATTCACTTGAGAAAGCCTTGATGCTTGGAAGGGTGGAGGGCAAAAGAAGAAGGGGACGGCCCAAGATGAGATGGCTAGATGGTATTGTAGAGGCAATGGGCACAGAGCTGGGCGAGTTGAGGTGGATGGTGGAGGACAGGAGTGCCGGGCGGACAGTGGTCCATGGGGTCGCAGAGGGTCGGAATCGACAGTGCGACTGAACAACAAAAAATTATTTTTTAATTTGTTTTCTTTGGCCTCGCCCACAACATCATGATGTCATGACATTGACTCCGCCCATGAGGCTCCACCCATGATGTCATGACATCACTGTGATGATGTCGTGGGGTAGTAAAAATTTTTGACATCCCACCACTGTTGAGAACTCTTGATTTATACACATCAGATTCAAAGGTAGCTTTTGCATCAGATTCAGATGTACAATTTATACTCATCAGGCACAGCTGTTATTTAGGACATCCCCAAATATTTGCCTGTATTTACAACAAAGAAAAGCACAAGATTTCCCCCCCCCCCTTCTCTCTTTCCCCCTCATATTTCCTAACACTGGTGGTATAGACCCCCACGGTGATGCGTGGGGGGGGGGGGAGAAGAGTCCTTCGATTCTGCCCTCTTGCTATCCTTCATCTTCACATTTTTGGGAAAGAGAGCGGACCGCGGATGCAAACAACCCCCCAAGAGCCCAGCCAGCAAGGCAAGCCCGCCGAGAGCGCGCGCGCCAGGGAAGCCAAATGGGGGACCACGCCAGGCAGGGCAGAAACCAGGAGCGCGGAGACCCCCCGCCGGTGGGCGTGGCGGACTGGCGAGCGGCCGCGGCAGGAGTGGGTGCGTGGGTGGGTGGGAGAGAAGAGATCCCCGGGGTTGCTATTTCTTGGGACCCGAAAGAGGCGGACGGCGGCAGCCCGCGCGCGCGCACTCTTTGGCGCACATGCACACCAGAGGTAACATTAAAAAAAAAAAGAGAGGGGGCTGTCCTTGGGTCTTCTTGTGTATGTCTGTCCATCCCCTTTGCATGGCATGTTATATGCATGGATTTTTTTTTTTTTAAGAAAATAAAAAATAAATAAAAGCACCACTCTCGAAGCAAGGCAGTGGGAGAAGTTGAGAGGTGGTGAAAGATGAGGAGGATGCCGCCGTTGATGCGGCCAGGTGCATTTTTTAATTAGGCTTGCTCCGGTGTCTTGGGCACGAAAGCCTGGCTTGCAAAAGCTAGGGATGAAGGAAGGGCGCCTGGGCAAACATGCTGTAGCCAGTGGGTTTTGTAGGGCGGTGCGTGTGTGTGTGTGTGTGAGAGAAAGAAGGTCCTTTTCTTCCGAGGGTCGTTTCGCCGCTTCCCCGTTGTCGTTGAAGGACCTTCACCGCTTCCTTTGCTCTGTGCAGGGGCTCCGGTTTTCTGTGATGGGATATGGTGTGGGTGTGTGGATAGGGTTAGGAAACCACTTGCAACGGGGTCTCTCCTCGCCTCCACACACCCACACGGCGTGTTTGCCTTGGCACCACTTCCTATGGTAGGGAAGGCAAGCAAGAAATCTTTGGACAACATATCCCATCTCGACTCCTTTTGGTCCTGGCGAAGGTTCCTGGGCTCAGCTGTCTTTCTCTATCTTTCTCACCGGCCCCTTCTTGCGATCCTGAATAAAGTTTGCAAACCCCTTCTAGGGTCAGACTTAAGGTGCCAGTTGTTGGGATTCACCCTTTTTTTGCACGTGGCTTCTACATTTCTGTTGTGCATGTTCCCAAGGGGCAGAGATGTTGCAGGGCTTGATCCGTTGCCATGTCCGATTTCACACGTGCAGGGTCTTGGTCCCAAGTTTGTTTGTTTTTTCTTCTTCTGTGCATGGTGCAGCAAATAGTTCTGAAACTTAATATGAGTTCAAAAGTGGCCCTGTTAAAAGTTTGGCATCAGTTTAAGAGCAGGTGGCATTTCAGGCAGAGGAGAAGAAGAGTCTTTTTTCTTTTTCTCTTTTTGCACTTTCCTATCTTCTTGCAACCTTCCAAACTGCAGCTTTGCAAACTGCTTGGGTGCTTAATGGGCAGCGAAGCAGCCAAAATCCATCAAAATGATGGAAGTGTTAACCCGAGGGGAAAGGGTCACAGGCTTAGAAGAAACTGTGACTATGGCATTTTTAGCTGTCATCGACAGACTCAAGAAATGTGTTTATGGAGGTGGATGAGCTCATTTTTTGGTAGGTTATGGGAAGGGTTGGAGAACACAGGTAACCCAAAACAAAAATCTGAGCTTCCAGAAAGAAATGTTATCTAATTTTGTGGAAGAAACACCAGAGCTAAAGACTACATGGTGGAAATGCTGTTTAAATGGAGAGTTTTCTAGCAGAACTTCTGAGAAGTTTACAAGCAGATTGGAAGACTTTTTTTTAACTCTTTGCTGAGTTTTATATAATTTTGTGTGACAAGTGTCTCTGTTGCTTCCATTCCTGTACTACTTTGGAGCATTCAGAGAGGAATGAAAACATGGTTAGGCAATTTAAAAGTATCAGAATGGAAGCTTTTTAAATGAAGCTTTAAACAGGATTAAATGGCTTGTGTAACTGCTGAATGCTGCTGAAGTAGTGGTGAGGTAATAAAATAGCTGGCCAAAAACAAAGTAAAAAATAATTGTAACAAGAAAATGAAAGCTTTACAAGGATTTCAGTAATGAACACATAACAATTGATGATACGATGCAGTAATTATTTTCGTATTTACACCATTAACAATTGTAATTTAACGTTAATGCCTTGGTATTTTATTTCTTCTCATTTGCAGAGAAAAGCACATCTGAGACATCAGGGAGTAATTTGATAATCTAAAGTCATGAATAGGAAACACTAAACTATGCTCACAAGTCTGACAACATAAAATGAGGAACAAAATAACCTCATTTGCTGTTTATTATCTGTCTTTTATAATTCTGTTTACCATCGTTTGCATAAATGAATAGCAGAATTGTATACTAACCCCATTTCTGTCGGTAAAATAACCTTTGATGCATGCACATCTCTCCTAAGTCTAAGAGGCACTTGCTTGGAAAGTCAGATGAAAAGCTCTAATTTTAGATGAGGCTGAACATTTTATGGAATGCAATCCAGCCAGAATGCAAATTTGATCTCCCCTGCAGCATCTCTATGTCCAATTCTGAACAGCTTTTGATTGAAATGAAATTAGTAATTCCGTGTCTTTTGGGGCTGTATCTGTTGATTTTGCAAAAGGAAAACTAAGTTTTATCACTTCATGTTTGGTAACATCATCTTGTTTTCGGAATTGTAGCCATTTACGTTACTTTAGTTAGCATTTTTGGTGAGGGTGAAAGTGAAAATGTTTAAAACTCCTGCATGGTATTTAGTAATTCAAAATCAGGGGAAATGGGAGAAGTTTAGTTTTATGTCCTGAAGAACAGATATACAAACACCTACTTGTGTATGAAAAACATATCATTTTTGCTGTCTTTCATGTAATGAGATTGTAACACACCTTGGCTCCTGTTGAATTTGGTGAACTGTTGGTGGGTTATAAATATAAATCTGCTAATGCAAAGTTGTGCAGTCTCCAGTGTCACAGACCTATGTTTCAGATAAGTCTTCAAGTACTGTACCAATTTTATCCCACAGTGGATAGCAAAAGTGATAGATCATGGCTTGGAGTAACCTACTCACAGGCCAAAATTCTTTTGAGTTTCTACGCCACAATGATGTATTTTGCATAAATTTAGGAATTTGCTGTTGCGTGACACAGCACGCAACAACAAATGCTTGTGCTAACATTTTGTGGTAGTTCATTGTTAAGGTTCACAGTGGAATTTAGCATTGGTGGACATAACTAACACTGTTTTTCCAGAGACAGATTAAAGCAGTAGTTCCCAACCTTTTTTTGACCATCCCCCACCTAAGCATCCCTCACCTGTGATGTATAATTCTTATTCTGCCAAAATAGAAGTAGACTTGGGCTCAAGTAAGGAGGTTTGTCTGTTTTAGGTTGCTAGGGGCTGCTTGGTCACTTACCTGCTGGATTGATTTATGCTGGGAAGTGGATGATGGCAGATTGATTGAAGTTTTAAAAAGGATGAAGGAAATTGAAGTGGTGATGATCAATATACAGTAATACCTCGGATAACGACTGCATCGGAGAATGCTGATATCGGATAACGATCTTTCAGCGTTATCCGATGCAGTCATTCTTAGCAGCAAGGTGGCTGGAAAGCTGAACAGGGTTCTCCGTTCAGCTTCCCAGCTACCCTGCAGCTGCGGAGGCAGGGGTGGGGTGGCTGGAAAGCTGACAGGGTGCTTCCCCGTTGGCTTCCCCAGCCGCCCCACAGCTGCGGAGGCATGGGCGGGTGGCAAGGGAAGCTCATGGGGAGTCCCCGTCAGCTTCCCTAGCCACCCTGCAGCTGTGGATCGGGTCTCCCAACCTCCCTGGAACTGGCAAGGGGGTCAGGAAGTCTGAAATGGGTAAAAAAAGACCATTTTCACCCATTTCAGGCTCCCTGGCCCCCCTGCCGGCTCCAGGGAGGTGGGGGACCCGATCCAAGCTGTTTCTGGACTTCCCCCACCCTTCTGGAAGCTGCAACAAGCCAAAAGCCTCCAGGAGGGTGCGGGAACTTCAGAAATAGCGCAGATTGGGTCTCCCAACCTCCCTGGAGCCGGCAAGTGGGGGGTCCCTGCCAGCTCCAGGGAGGTAGATGACCCAATCCAAGCTGTTTCTGAAGTTCCCCCACCTCCCTGGAGGCTGCAGCAAGCCAAAACGTCAGGATTCGAATTCTGACATTTTGGCTTGTTGCAGCTTCCAGGAGGGTGGGGGAAGTACAGAAACAGCTTGGATCGGGTCCTCTGATCTCCCTGGAGCCGGCACGGAGGTCAGGGAGCCCGAAATGGGTAAAAAATCCCGGACTTTTTTTAACCATTTTGGGCTATCTGCCCCCCCCCCGCTAGCTCCAGGGAGGTCGGGGGACCCGATTCAAACTGTTTCCAAAGTTCCCCCACCTCCCTGGAGGCTGCAGCAAACCAGAACATCAGGATTTGAATCCTGACATTTTGGCTTGCAGCCTCCAGGGAAACAGGGCTTTTTTTTACGTTGTGCGATCAATGCATCGTACAACATTAAAAACCGGATAACGAAGAGACTTGTGGAACCAAGTCTCATCGTTATCTGAGGTACTTATGTACAGTAAAACCTCATATAACACTAAAACCTGGTTCCACAAGTCTTGGTGTTATATGATTTTTAGTGTTATCTGATCCTCTATGGGATCCATAGAGATACATTGTAACCACAAAGGCTTTAGCGGTTGTTATCTGAAGCATCCCATAGGATCTTAATGTTATCTGATGCAATTCTTCCCCCCAGATTCCTTAATGTTATGCGATTTTAGTGTTATTCGATACTAATGTTATATGAGGTATTACTGTACCTTGTTTGGTTGAGCTGAAGCACCCATAAAATTGTGTTCATTATCTTAATTCATACAACTTTAGTACCCTGTAGTCTTCCAATCAATTGTAACAGTTTGCATTTAGGCTGGCAGTTGCAGTTGTGAATACTTTTCATTAATTTGAGCTGACATTATGGTGACAGTTGTTCATTTGTGACTGAGGTGCTAGATTACTGCATGTATTTTGTGAAGATCATCTTGAAGATTGCATAGAAATTGCAGCTGGTAAGGACCTAACCTCTTATTATTTGACACTAAAGTGCTCTGCTATAAATGAAAATTATTTCTTAAGTAGCATGCACTATAAAATCTTGTTTGTTTAAGTATAGTGCTTAGCATTTATTAGCTCCTGTTTTGTAAATAACTAACAGAAGCATATTCTAAACTTGTATTACAGAATTTGACTGTACTTTTTCTGTAACATTAGAGCAGTGCTTCCCAACCTTTTTTTTTTGACATGCCCCATTCACATCACTCCCCATTCTGCCCATTTTTGCCTACCATGCCTTGTGTATCATCAATCCTTATGAGCATCAGCCATTACTGATGCTATGCTTAATGTATTCCGTAGTTATCAGTTTGTAGAAAATTTACTCCTCAGCCTTTCCAAGATTGCTTTCTTGCAGCTCAGACATCCGTTAAGCTCTAAAACAAAGATTGCAAAGTCCAACTTTCTCAGGTTTTATTTTACCTTTATTAACTATGGGTGAACCATTTAGCTGCTTAAATATTAGCTTGCCAAGTGTTTATACAACTGTGAATCTTACTTATACAGTATTAACAGAAAATGATGTTGCTCAATTTACAGAAAATAATCTCATGGTGAATGTGGAAAAGAAAGTTCTCTGGAAGCCATTAGTAATACACTAGTACGTCGGATAACGATGAGACTTAGTTCCACAAGTCTCGTCATTATCCGGTTTTTAACATTGTGCTTTATCCAAAGTTTTACTGTACAAGAAGTTTTATCCAAAGTTTTACTGTACAAGAAGCTGCTATACATGGAGCCACACCATTAGTCCATGTAGGTTGGCATACGTACATAGTGGTAGTTTTTTACAATTTCAAAAAGAATTTATTTTCAGACCTTGAAGATATCGGGTTAAACCTGAGGTTGTACATGTGTGAACTCGTCATTGTCATACAATCTGTAATAAAATGCTGCAGTGCTAATTGGTCCTGTTCAACTATATCTCCTTCAAGGAAAGTTTATCCTCCCCAATTGTGGTTTGCTCCCCACAGTAGTCAAAGTTTTGTTTCTGCTTAGGATATTCAGTCCTCATGGGTTGTTCCCCTGAACATTTTTTCACATCTAGAGATTTATTTTGTTTACATAAACCTTGAGGGTTCCTTGGACTATTGGTACCCTTTCTCATGAATGTTGAAGGGTGCTATTTTGCCTTCATGAAAGCTAGCACTCAGAAAACTGAGATCACCATTAATATATATTCTTTCATTTCCTCATCAGTTTATTTTGGCTATTTATTTGATATGTATTAATGCAGATTTTCTTCAAAGAGTCTCTAGGTTTCAGCTTAAAGCCCACCAGAACAATCACATACAGTTGTCAGCTTAGTGCTGAGCAAGCCCTGAAGCAGTCTAATTCTACATACTGTACAAGAATTTGGAGAATAATAGGCCACAATTTTATTGGCTACAGCAGCAGTACTTGGCCATTGATTGATGAATTAGATCTGTTTTGTTATGAGACCGGATTGCTTCTCAGTGTTAACTACTAATGTCTTCAGCAGCTGCTGAAGGTTCTACTAGGCTCCAAGCCAGGTTAGATCATGGGCTTGCCCCAGATTCCCATACAGAAATCATTCAACAATATGGGCCAGCAGGCTACTGCTTGGCAAACTCATACTGTCCACTCTTAATCTCCCAAACTGCCAAAAGAGAAAGTTGTGACAGTAAAAAGCTGTGACAAAGTAAAGAAGACACATAGTACCTGTAAGACCACAATAACACTAATGCTGAAACAGTAAATAGCAATCATTAAATGGGAGGGGAAGGAGGGGAAATCCATGAATCATCAACTGGCCAGAGTGGTGCCTCCCTTCCAAATTAATCGAAACATACTGTCCCCATGCCCTCTGGTCTACAGTTCCTAAAATTGAAATTATTGCTGGCCAATGAACGCTGACAGGTAGAAATCCTCCCTGCTGGCCAGTGGGAAGCAGTGGGAGGGAAATCCTGGCTCCAAAAGAAATATGAGGAATCCGCCAGTGATGGCGAACCTTGACACTCCAGGTGTTCTTCAACTTCAGTTCCCAGAAGGCCCTGCTCAGCAGGAGTGCTGACTTGAGCTTCTGGTAATTTATTTATTTTATTTATTTATTTTATTAGTCATACTTATCAACCGCCCTCCTCACCGAAGTGACCCAGGACAACTTACAATTCATTAAAACATAAAAAATAAAACACTCTTAAAAACATTCCTCAAAATCTAAAAACTAATTGAGGGCAAGCAGGGCTTAAATGAACCAGCGGGCTGGGGTCATAGTCCCTCCCGCACCCCAAACCTGCCCTGCCAGCCTTGTTTTTAATTTTTTCCTAAAGGGCAGCAACTCCGTCTGGAGATGTAACTCCGTTGGCAGGAGGTTCCATACACCCGGGGTGGACACTGAGAAGGCCCTCAGTCTTGTGCCAGAGAGATGTGCCTCCCTGGCCAATGGAACAACTAGAGATCCTCTCCGATCCGCTCTAGTGGGACGGGCAGATGTTCTTGGGGTGAGGTGGTCTCTTAAATATTGAAGTCCAAGAACACCTGGAGTGCCAAGGTTCACCATAACTGAGCTACATTATCCTGTAAGTCTGGCTGCCACTCCAGGTGTGCCCAGGTAAGTCTGGGTTCACTTTTCTTGGAATTGTAGTTGTAGGGCAAGAGCCAGTAGCTAGTTCCAGCTTAAAGTAGAACCTCAGCAAAACAATGAAACTTATACAACTGTTGAGTGAAACTTCACTCATCCCATGGAACTACTGTTGATTCTGTTAACTTTTTTGACTTACTCTGAAAAGAAAAAGAAATTACAATCTCTGCCTGGTATAAGGCAGCATCTAATGTTTTAAGAAATATTTTAATTTTAAGCTAGCATCAGATTTCTGCTTGAAATCTTGGAGAGTCGTGGTTTGTCCAATTTGAAATTCCTGGCAAAATAGAGCGATACAGTGCCCTGGTAAGAGCCAGCCAGCTTCATGAAGATAGAAATCTGTACTAAGAGGAAAGATTGCCGTAGAAATATATTGTTCACATGGACTTGTTTTGTGAAATAATTGTACAGTCAAACCTCGCATAAAGAGCGTTTCGCTTAAAGAGTAACTCGCTTAAAGAGCAGAATTTTCTCTGAATGTTTGCTTCGCTTAACAAATAAAACGAATCAAAAACTCACTTAACAAGTAAATCAGGGTTCACAATCCCCCCCCACAATTGGTCACTTACAATGGTGTTTCACTTAAACAGCAAACTCGCTTAAAGAGCAATCCTGTGGAACGCATTATGCTCTTTAAGCGAGGTACAACTGTACATTCAAACCTCACATAAAGAGTGCCTCACTTAAAGAGTAACTCGCTTAAAGAGCAGAATTTTCTCTGAATGTTCGCTTCGCTTAACAAATAAAACCAATCAAAAACTTGCTTAACAAGTAAATCTGAAGTATCTGAAGAAGAAAATTTATCATGGACTCCTTCTCAGAAATGAAAATATAACAAAGAAAAATACAAATGATTTGCTGCTTTCTTGTGATACCCTAAATCTGCTGCCTGAGCTGGTAGTACAGAATGACAGGTTCACTCCTTGGTTATTAAAATAATATGTGTGTAGTTTGCTGAGTAGATCACATGTCATAATGAAAATAGACTTTGATATTGGCCACCGCAAGAGCTTAACTAATTTGATCAAAAAGTGTTATAGTCTGCCAGAAGTTTTTTTTTTTTAAGATTGAAAAGATCTGTGTGTTGGTTTGTAGGTGCAATAAATTGTTAGTTAGTTCTGTTTTATCTTTTGATCAGAGCAGTAGCTCTCCTAGGGGGTTAGTGGTTAAGAGACTGAGCTGGAGACTGGAAGGTCGGGTTTGGATACTCAAGAGCTGCACTTGGGGACATGAAAGGAACCTCATTCGGGTGTCCCAAGAGCAGAGTTTCTGCAGCTAAAATCTTTTCAACCCAGAGTAATCTCTGACACAAAATTATTATTATCAGAGCAGTCACAAATAGAACTTTTTGGAATAGTAGCCGTGTTTGTGGTTCAGGCATATCAGAAAACAACAAAATAAACAAAATAAAATGAAAATAAAATAAAAAATACTGTAGTGCTTTAAAGACTAACTGCTATATTTTTATTGTTAGCTTTCGTGGACGTCCACTTCTTCAGACAAAGAGTCTGTTATAAGTCATTGTGTTCTTTGCTTTTGTCATTTAATGTTTTTAGAGTTACATGTTATTTCTTCATGTTTTGTTTTGTTGTACTACAGTTTGTTGTGATCATTTATCCTGGAAATGTTTAATAAATCGCTGCTCTGCTTTTTAATACTCCTCTCTATGTCTCCTTGTTTTCCTCTTCTAGGTGGAGAGCTTATTGAGTAGGATTTTCTTAGCTGCTTGTTTCTTCTTTGCAGTTGCTATTATGCAGTGAGTGGTAAGTGAACTACTGTATCAATTAAAGCAGATTTCAAAAGGAAAAAAGAAAGAAAAATATAAGAAGCTAATAAAACTACCAGCTCCTGATTACATAGCCATGGAATATATCATCTTGATGCATCAGTTCTTTTCTTCTCTGGAGTTAGGCTAGCACTAGAAAGTGTTACATTGATGCAGATATTAAACAGAATTTGGGTTAACCAGGTGTCTGTCTTTCACTGACAGTACATTGAGATTTATGTCACTTTAGGATTGAAACTACTTTATAAGATACAATTAAGAAGAAATTTGATTAGCTTTAATGTTTAATATGGTTAAACAAAAAAATTACTGTAGAGGGGACTAGGAGGAGAAGGATTAAACTTGAGTGGGTTCCTCCTAACTAATTAACCCAATTACTTAAATTAGACTAATTTACAGCATTACAAGCATCAATGTATTGTTATATGTAAAGCTGCAGAAGTGTTTGTTATTATAACATTTGATGTTCTTTGACTTGTAGCAAAGACAAACAATCTCCAAAACTAATGATTACAATCAGCCATTTTATAGAATTGTGTTACATGAGGAAAGCGTGGTGTAATAAGCTTTGCAGTAAGACATAAACAGGCAGTTATTCAAACATGCATTGAGCTTCCTTCATGAGTGTTTTGTGGTCTGAGCTGACTGTCACCAACATTTCAGGGTAGGTCTTCTCCCTTGCCTGCTCATGAGCTTCCAACATCCTGACCTGTGAAACTACTGGTGAAGTCTTAATTTCTTAGATGAAAAGTGGAAAGGATAAAGTTTACTTAGAAACAGTGATGGGATGTAACAGGCTTGCACCAGTTCGCCAGAACCGGTAGTAATTTTTCCCAGTGTCCCGGATAACCGGTAGCAGCTTTTGGAGGGAACCACCTTCGGGGCTTACCTTTCCACTGGTTCCCCCACTGCGCATGCGCACCAAGCACTTGGTGTGCATGCACGCCTACAGTGCTTGGCGCATATGCACGGCCTCCTTGCTGTCCTCCCAAGCGGGGAGGAGGAAGAGAAGCTGCTAGCCTGAAGCTCCCTATAGCCTGTTCCCCTTTGGATGTGGTGTGCCTGTGTGTATTTTAATGTGTATTTAATACCTTTACCTATATTGAAGTACTACCTATATTGACGTTTGTGTTTGTGGTGGGTGGGTAGGTGGGTTGATTTATGTTTGGGGTGGGTGGGTGGGTGTATTTTAATGTAATTTTTATTTTATTTAATTTATTTACAGGTTTGTGTTGTGGGTGGGTGGGTTGAGTGGTGTGTGTGTGTGCGTGTTCTTATTTTTATTTTATTATTTTTATTATTTTTCTTTGGCCCCGCCCACAACATCATGACATCATGACTTAGCTCCGCCCACACTGTGATGACATCACGGTGGGGTAGTAAAATTTTTGACATCCCACCACTGCTTAGAAACCAGTCAAACTTCATGTTAGCCAAAATTGTGTTATGGATTTTTACACTGTCCAAAAGGCCAGTAGAGTAATTCGCAGAACAGATTGCCACAAATTAGCTAGTCATTGTTGGGATTCTTAGTTGTGTGCCAAGTGCAGTGGTACCTCACTTAAAGAGCATAATGCGTTCCATGGGATTGCTTTTTAACTGCGTTTGCTCTTTAAGCGAAACACCATTGTAAGTGACCAATTGTGACTTCTGGTGGGAGGGATTGTGAACCCTGATTTAGTTGTTAAGCAATTATTTTGGTTGGTTTTTGTTGTTGTGAGGAGACCATTCAGAGAAAATTCTGCTCTTTAAGCGAGTTCGTCTTTCAGCGAGGCACTCTTTATGTGAGGTTTTACTGTATGATAAAGAATCTAAGTAAGCCACTTGTTATTTAGTAGCAATTTGCCATTACAAGTTAAGCCATTGCCCTTCCGCTAGTATCACTCTGCATCAGGACTTTTTCTGCCATGAATCAAGATAAACAGATACAGTTGTGTATGAGGGAGCAGCAACAATGGTAATTATTTCATTGTCTAGTGTTGGAGGTAAATTAATGCCACTGCATCAAAGATGATATCAGCCAAGGAAAGACACTTTAACATTAAGGAGCATGCCCTTGTAATTTTAGACACAATAGTACTTACTGGTATTAAGCATTTTTGAAAGAACCTTCCTTTGATATACTGTACTTGGAGACACTTTATTTTACTTTACTAAAGGTAAAGGTCACCCTTGCTCGAATGCCAGTTGTATCCGATTCTAGGGTTCAGTGCTCATCTGTTTCATAGCCGAAGAGCCAGCACTGTCTGCTTCTGCAGTCATTTCCATGGTCGGCAGGCATGACTAGATACCGGAGCACAAGGAGCGCTGTTTACCTTCCCACCGAAGTGGTCCCTATTTGTCTACTTGCAATTTCTTGCTTTCGAACTGCTAGGTTGGCAGGAACTGTCCTGCAGTATTCGGGTATTGAACTACTGACACGCCGCCTTCCAGTCGGCGTCTTAGCCACTTGAGCCACTGCAGTCTTGGTTAAGTCCTGAGTCAGGCTATGCCCTTGTTTTATTTACATTAATGCTAGAATATGATTTTTCTTGGGTTTGAAGAATATGTCATTTGTGGTTTTCCTAAAGCCTTCTTGTTTTACCCTTTTTTTGGTTTACTTTTCTGGAAATTCAGATCACCATTATTGCCCTTTTCTGCACCTTGTCTTCTTTTCTCTTGCAACCTTATATGGGGGAAAAAAAATCTGTATTTCATCTCTTGAAGGCACAGGGAGCCTGATTTTTTCAGCTTCTCAAAGATAGAATTGTTGAATGTGAATTCTTACATTGCATATTTCACATGATCACATTGGTAACTAAGATGTGTGAAAATGCTGTTGACAGTTGTCAGGAGATAAGTTGTCAGTGATGATTGCTTATCAGTCCCAAACCTTCATACATCTCTTGTGCATGTAAGCCATCATGTAACATGTGATGGCAACCACTTAATGTGAACTTTTGAACTTAATTTCAGTTTACAGTGTGGCATACTGTATTCCACATTTCTAAACACCCTTGTTGTATAGCAGTGAGTGTAAACCCTTTGGTAATAGGCTATTGTAACTAGTTTAGTAAACAAAGAAGAACACATTTATGTATCCAATATATATCTTCAGATTTTTGGCTCTTGCATAAATATTTTATATAGAAAATGAAAAGAGTCAGATGCTGAATTTTACGGGAGTTTCAGAATAAAAGACAATCATTTTAATAGATATATACTTGCATACTACTTGTCTTGAACAAGTCGTGATTAATATGATAGGTAGGGCTCATATACTGTATTTACTAGAATTATAGCTGGTAGAATTTGGTAGAATAGGGTGATACCAGCCTGACTATGGCTGAATATCAAAAGAGAAGGATGTACTCCAACTTATTTCAGTCATATTATGCATTGAGAAGGGAAAGTTCCTACTTGATTTGGGTGCTAAGTCTAAAAATAGGAAATCTTGTAGGGATGGGGGTCGACCTGGAATGATTTGTGAGAAGATGCATTCACCTGTCTTGCAGTTCAAAGTTGTCAAGAATTTTACAATTCAAGGCTAAACTATGATATATCCTGTCCATGGTGGTATGTTGCATGGTGGTATGTTGCATCGACTAGCACAGTCGATTCTAAACCTTTGCTACCCCATGGACCATTGTCCTCCAGGCACCTCTGTCCTCCACCACCACCCTCAACCCGCCCAGCTCTGTGCCCATTGTGTCTACGATACCATCTAGCAATCTCATTTTTGGCTGCCCCCTTCTTTCGCCCTCCACCTTTCCCAGCATCAAGGTTTTCTCAAATGAATCCTCTCTTCTCATTTGATGTCCAAAATACTTTAGCTTCATCTTTACTATTTGACCTTCTAATTCGTAAATTGGGGCATGTTTGTAACTCAAGGCATGGATTTTAGCGCAGAACCAATTCGTAAGCCGAATTATTCGTAAGAAGGGGCATTTGTAAATTGGAGTTTTACTGTAAAAATTATTTATTTTGTTCATTTAATTCCTGTACTCTCCATCTGACTAAATTGTCACTCTGGGAGGTGTACATATAAACATATAAATACAATAACACATGCAAAATTAATGTGTGGTGTGATTTTAATCTGTTTTCGTTCATTGCTTCTAAGGACAAACTTCAGTAAACATGGACTATTTTGTACATTTCCTGACATCTGTTTCTATAGTTCAGTTAAAAAATGAGGTTATCTTCCTTAAATATGTATTTTTATCCCAAAGAAGTGTGCACTTTAATGTTAAAACAACTTCATTTAAAAGGGGAATGGATCCATTCTATAATAAAGGCAAATAAATATTCAGTTGTAGCTACTCCTTTGTTATTTCTTTATTTTCTGTTAAAGCTAGCTTCAAATGTATAGCTTCTGTAATTATAAATATACCAGCTTTTGGTGGAGAAACATCAAACAATGGTCTTGATGATAGTTCAGTTAATTCACTTTCAGTTCAATAATTAATCTTTGAGGTGTCAGCAGCTGGCTCTTGTTAATGGTAAGCCTTTCGTTTCTGTTAAATCAATTGTGAATAATAGAAGCTTTCAGAGAAAAATGATGAAGTAAGCATTGATTTCCAAATTGGATGTCTGATCTGGAGCATTAATAAAACACAGTGCAAGGAGACAACAACTACCTAATACACTGTTCACCTAAGCAGTAATGAGAAAAAAATCAATTATTTTTGTGTACAGCTTTAGGTTTTTTAACATTTCACCTGGTCCCATTTGTCATTATGTTTGTGATGTCAATGCTATAATTGTTCTGATTTTTATTTTTATTTTGTTGTTGTATAGTTTGCATCCTGTCAAGCAATTTGTCACCAGTTTGTGACCGATTCTGCTCATTTGGCCATTCATCCTTGTTGGCAATCTGCATTATTTTTGTTCATTTATATTTAGAGGTTTCCATCAATATTTTTACTCACATCAAAAATAATTTCTGCTTTCTATTAAATACTATTCAACAATTCTTTAATCCAGATAATGACATTTGAGTTGCCAATATCAAAATTATCAGTCCGGCTAGGTTTGGCCATTTCATCCTGCTATTGTAATAGAGTAGACCATACTGCCAGCGACTTAATGCAGAGTGGTCAGGCAGCAGTTAACTAACCTGACAACCTTGAGGACCAACAGCCTTAGAAGTCCACAGGGAAGGGTGGTGGTCCCCAAGTGGACTAAATCCCACTTGAATCCATCTTGATGGAGGGCAGCAGCTACATCAATACTGGCCTAAAGAGCACTTTGTGTGCCAAAAGGGCTCAGGACCAGAAAGTGACTCGCGGAACTAGATTCAGTGGTAGGGGTGTCACGCTGTGATGCAGAACGCAAATGAAAGGCACTGCATTATATTCTCAGGACAGTCTTCATGGCTGATCACCATGATGATCACCAATGTTTGGATTTGGATATGACAGAATAATAATAATATCAAAATCCCATTCTTTCTGTGTCTGAATGTTTGTTTTATTTCCCCCCCTTTTCCATGCTTGAGGAGGTTGAACTGTTTTGGAAATCTTGTATTATGTAAATTGTGATATACATAAGCAATATATATCTAAACCATCAAAATGCAGTGTGCCTGAGGAATAACAGAAACATAACACTCTTCTTCCCAGCACTCTTCTTCCCAGGTAGTGTAGTATTTGTAGTGGCTACAGCTTGTAAGGAAAGGAAACTTTTCCCTACTTGCATACCCATAAAGACCAGCCTTTCCTGTGTCCATTTATCCTGGAAAAATCTCACTTATGGCAATGGAAAGCATTCCAGAAAATCTAAACATGGAGGTGGCATTGGAAGGAGATAACATGTATGACCCATTCTGCTTTTGCTTTAGTCTCAGTCATTTTCTATGTTGAAGAGACTGTCATTTGCTTATCTTGGTCATTGCATGTCGTCTTCCATTTAGAAAGAAAATGTTAAAATTGTGTACTTAGTTATAATTGGTAAGAATGTAGCTTTGATGATGATGATTTGGTCCATGAAAACTAAGCCGGCAAATCAAACGGTTCCATTTTAGGTATGAATTCTCATGCATGTATTTATAATTTCACATTGTATCTATAAAGTTAGTATTCTTGTTTAAAAATTTTCCATAAAGTTGTTAATTTTAGTACTCTGATTCTTCAGAAGCTGCAAAGGAGATTTTAAAGACACAACTGCTTGTTATATATGCAGTGTGGTATTATTGGAAATATAGGTGAAGGCTTAATAGCACAATGACTATTAGTCTGAAATATAGATGCGGTTAGGGATTTTGCTGAATTTTCATTTTGGAAAAGGGCCATTTTTAATAGAAAATATCAAAGCCATATGCTAAGCAAGAAGTGTGGAAACATTTTATTTATCAGTCTGTGCAGTTTTTGTAGAAGTATTTTAAAATATATTACAGAGATCTGCTAGCAACCTATGGTAACAATAAATGTAATACTATGACAACATTTCTGGGGGTTAATAAAAGATAGAACTAAAGTTTATATTCCATGTAAACTAATTTCTTCCCTCATCTTAATTTTCAGGAAATACCCTAAATCAAGGGTGTCCAACCTCTTCAGGCCGCTGGCCAGTCACGTGGTTCAGGGAGCTGGTCACTATGGCCTGGGGTCCAGATCCGAACCCTGATGCAAATTCATCCAGCCCACGAAGCCCTCGTCACTCCTGGAAGTGGAAGTAAAACATGCCCGTATTCATCCGGCTTTGTGGGCTGGATGAATTGGCATCAGTGGCTGGATCTACCCCCCAAGGCCGTAGTTTGAGCATCCCTGCCCTAAATTATCTTAAGGTGGAAGTTTTGAATCAGGTATGCTGAGAACATGTGTTCATCAGCAGCCAACTTTATTTGTTGAAAAACTCTTTTTGGGAAAGAAGGGAATGCGTTTGAAGCCTGCAGTAGAGCAATCAGGATATCATTATTCTGAATGTAGTCATTCTGATTTCATGCCTCAAGGCTTGTATTTGCTCTTAAAATGCCATATCTTATCCCCATCCCCCACCCCCCGGAACTTGTCCCTTTTCTTCATACATACATTTTGTTGTCCTACTGGAATAGAATACACATGGGTGTGTGTATACAGGTACTATTGCTTTGTAAACACATTTTCAGAATATACCCCAGTATTTTTGACAGTAACCCAGACTGGGCTTCAGGGTTTCTGGCAAATGTATGAAAAGTTACTTTTTTAGACTAGACCTGTCAGTCTGGCTTCAGGATTTGGGGAGTTCTTGTTCAAAATGCAAATTTTTTAAGCTCTGTACAACATATGACTTGGGTGGCTTCATGTGTTGCATATCTTTGATGTGAATTTATGTGTCCTCATAATGCATGCTTTTGGTTTGACCGAGAGAGTGGTAGCCATTTATAAGAGTTGACAAAATGTTCTGCCCCCCCCTCCAATGTTTCAAACCAGATGAAGGAAACTTTCATCCTGGTTTCTACCAAAACATAGCTCTAGGTTGGTGTCATGTTTGGTAAGTTTTTGGTGATGTACTCTCCATCCAGGTGTGTTTATCTGGCTGAATGTCTGTGGTCAGTGATATTGGTACATAAGATACCCATGAGTGTACTTGGGGTTTTCTTTATTGTCTCTCCTCACAGTTTAATGGAATGCAATAAGAAAATACTTCATTGAGTTATGTCTGCTGGTTTCTAAAACAGGTATGTTGGTGTATTAATTTGCACAAATAAATGTTGCTAACGGCTACTATTAGAGAAGACTGCACTAGTTCTTGTGATTGTTCAGTTTAACAAAATAAAATTGTGTTTGGCACAAGTTTTAAAACATGCATTAATTGCAGGAACTCTTGAAGGATAGCTTTTGTTGACTATATTCAAGGTAGACCAATTCTCTGTGCAGACCAACTTTCTGAGTTTATTGCCCCTGTCCTGAAGTATTATGTAGTATAAACATCCCAAACAGTGCTGACTGTGGATGATAGGGGTTGTTATAGGGCACTACAGTTATCAGACTGGGAAGGAAAGGTCATGATAATATTTTGGTGAGAAATTGATAAGTTCGTCTTCATGTACATATTTAATACTGATGATGAAAACAAGATTGACAGAGTGTTAGAAAGTTATAGCAGAAAAAAGTCAATTTCAAATAGTTTGCATTTCTCTGCCATATAACTAGGGTGAGGCTGTTGCTGTGGAGTATGTAATTTGCAGAATAGTTGTTACATGGATTTTTAGAAGCTGTGTATGAACTCCCACAGCTTCCTTAAATATATCAACCCTTCTTGTTGATATCCTTGTATCTCTTAATAGCTTTATTGTATCTGGCCAAAAGCAATAGCAAAAGCAATATCCTTTTAGTAGCACTGCAGATTTCCTTCTTTAATTGTTTGATGAAATTAGCCGTTTGATGAAATTAGTGTCACTGTAGACGAGCTACAGAGCAATAAACTTGGCTAGTCAGTCACAATGCACTCTTAGCTGTTTGTGAAAAAAAGCTCCCAATAAATGTTTACCTTTTGACACAAGTTTGTTCTGTTAAGGCCTGGTCCATGTATATGTAGGGTAGAGTTATACGTTTCTCTTCAGACACCTACCTGCCTAACTCAAATTGCCATGCCTCAAATTAGGAAAAAATATCTTGTATTAATTGAGCTGTGGGCAGTGTGCATGTTCTCACAATTACTTTCTGATGTTCAGTGTGTACAAAAAAAGTGTAATCTTCAGCATCTAAGAAATGGTTGTGGCCTTTATATGAACCAATTACAGAAACAATTACTACTGTATTATGAGCTAATTCAGGAGAAGGGAGTGTCTGGCTTCCAATGGACTGCTTTTACTACAACTAGTGGTGAATTATAATGGAGTTGTAGTCCAAAATATGAGGGCTAAAAATTCCATATCACTGCTTGAAGGTAGCTGATTTAACATTGGGATGTTTTTTTTAAAAAATAATTTCATTTTTTATGACTGTATGAAGAATAAAGCTTTAAAACATATAGAATTAGATATAAATAAACACCAGTAATGCTTCTGTAGTGTTCATTTTTATGTACATCTTGAAAAATTTATCAGGTGGAATTTAAAAACAGATGGAAAGACTGGCATCAGTGCAGGTTTTCTTGGCA
Source organism: Furcifer pardalis (assembly GCA_030440675.1). NCBI lineage: Eukaryota > Metazoa > Chordata > Lepidosauria > Squamata > Chamaeleonidae > Furcifer > Furcifer pardalis. Next base: position 70,037,761 of record CP126897.1, on the reverse strand, counting down.
AAAATTCTGTTGGGATTTTAGATGTGTAGGAGTTGTATAAATTGCCAGAGCTAATTAATGCTGTGCCTGGTGTGTTTCAGGTAGGTAATTAGAAACACAATTAGGTGCATGATTGGCAGGTACCCAGCACTTTGCTAACCATGACAGTATGTATGATTCTTCTTCTATGCACATAAAATTCCAACAGGATTTTGGCCTTTCTAATCTCAATAAAATATGGTAACTTGTGGTGCTCTTAAATTCCAGTTTTCTCAGCAGCACTGAATGAATTGAATACACAAGAGGAAACAGAATGTAACTGGAGAATGTTTAAAAGCCTAATATCCCAGTAGTAGGGTTTGGACTCTGTCTTAAGATACCCAGTTTCTAGGTCCCACTGAGTGATAAAACTCATGATGTCACCTTGGGCCAGACATTTTTTTATACAGGGTTGTAGTAAACGTAAAGTGGGGAGGAGGAGATCCATAGATGCTACTTTGACATCATTAGAGAGGGACAGCAGTCTCCCTTGCTTGAAAACCAGTTGTGTCTGACTCCAGGGAATGGTGCTTATCTCCATTTGTAGCCAAAGAGCCAGCATTCTTCTGATCATCAGGCTCAGCTTCTTAACCACCACAGCCCATGAGGCAGGGTATAGAACAGGGGTGCCCAAACTTTTTGGGCCGTGGGCCAATCATGTGGTTCTGGGAGTAGGTCACTAAGGTCCGGGGGCTGGGTGCGGCCCACAACGCCAATTCATCCAGCCTGCAAAGCCCTCGTCACTCCTGGAAGCAGAAGTAAAATGTACGGGCACGTTTTATTTCTGCTTCCAGGAGCAACGAGGGCTTCGCGGGCCGGATGAATTGGCATCGGGGGCCGCACCCGGGCCCTGGGCCTTAGTTTGGGCACCACTGGTATAGAATATGCAACTAAATACTGGCTGAAATAATAGTAAGTTTAAATTAGAATAAGATCATTGAATCAGGCATTGAGTTAGTCAATATCTATGTGAATTCTACTGAGTTACTGGATCTGTTCTAGGTGTGGGTTACTACTGAATTTCAGCCAACAAATAGGAAGGGTGTTTGGCAGCTTTATGAGATTTTATTAAACATTAACATAGTGATCTCAGTTTTAAAGAGCTTAACAACGCATGTGACGGGGTGGCACTTCTTTTACACCCATCATTTTGAGTGAACTTGAATTAGAAATGACTTCAGTTTTCACATCACTTTCTTATGAGTACCTTTGTCTTACAGGACTAGGTCAAGTCACAAATCACAGAGTAAAGAAAGCACAATTATTAAATGGCTTGGAAGGTGTGGAATCTCCTGTGAGCTGCTGCCGTGTAGTGTCTTTACCAAGGAATTGTTGTACAGTGATAGCTTGATGAGTCTTTTTTTACCCAGCAATTGCTTAGGCTGAGGGCACTTGTGACTCTGATAAATGACCATCTTTTATATAAAAAAGAAAGATGCAGAAGGACCTAAATGAAACAAAGATTAAAGTAATTTATTATAAATTATTTATATATGTATATGAATATATATATCAGTCCTACCATTTTTAAAGAGTGATGTGCAATAAATATGCCTTAAAAGGATAAAAATGGTCAGATATGAACATGTGAAATAATCCCAAAAGTATTGATTACCACAGTTTTCCTCCTACCAGTAGGGTAGAATGGCTTTATTGTTTTAATTAATTATTTAGATAGTAGGCTTTGTATAGTTTTAATCCCAATAAGGATTTTACTTCTAAAACCTGTAATTGTATCATTTATGCATATATACTGCAAGACATTCTACCAATGTAACCTTCTCTCCACTTTGTTCAGAAAGCAAGTGTAATAAATTGAAATAAAATTCACTATTGATTAATGTCCCACGTGTCACATGTAGGGCAAGTCTCATCTATTAAGTGCAGTTTGCCAAGGCAGCAATATTAGTAGCATTTGAATGTTTTTCTTATTAAAGAGAAAAATGGTCAGTAACATCACCATAATCTGCATCAAAGACCATGTTAAATGCAAACTGCCTGCAGCCCGTTTGAATTACTTAGTCCATTTGGAAGGAGGTGCAATGCAAACGACAAAATTATCCATTTTCCAAATTAGAATAAACTATTGGTGCTTATAGGACGAAAGAGAGAAACTGATTACAGCATAATGTAATGCACCATATTAATCTGTTTGAAATATGACCTCGATCGGCCTTTTCCATTTTACAATTGATTCTTTTACTCTGTTAATGAACTTGTGTGCTCATGAGTCTTTCTTGGAAGTATGCACATGAAGTATTACAACAGGGTAGGGGGGAAATGTCTCCCTAGATTAGAAGATACAAGTAGTCTGGCTCATCAATAGTTTTATTCAGTAAGAGCATAGAGAGTGTTAATGTATTTTGTAAAAAAAAGAAAAGAAAGCATACTGATGGCAGCCTATGTAGTGCCTGACAATAAATAGGATCTCTCTAAACTGTTAATAATTTCCTATGATGATATTTCTTATAATTTCTATATTTTATGATGTTCCATGTTTCTTTTCAGCTGTATAATAAAAACTGTATCTGGGATACAGCGTTCAGCATTAAATATATCAAACCAGGCCACAAGGAGGAGCTTTCCAAATTCTAATAACATCAATTGTAAACTATTTTAGTCTATTTTGACTTTGGACATCAAATGAGAAGAGAGGATTCACTTGAGAAAGCCTTGATGCTGGAAAAGGTGGAGGGTAAAAGAAGAGGGCGGCCAAAAATGAGATGGCTAGATGGTATTGTAGACGCAATGGGTACAGAGCTGGGTGGGTTGAGGAGGATGTTGGAGGACAGGGGTGCCTGGAGGGCAATGGTCCATTGGGTCACAAAGGGTCAGAATCGACTGTGTGACTGACCAACAACAAAGTCTTTAAAAAGATGTTTGATTCCATAGTAATTTTATACACAATAAAACCACGATAAGCTTGCAATTGAATGCAGTGCTGTCTTTAGGAAATGGAAAACAGAGATCCCCCTCCCCTCAGATTTGTTTTAATGTAATGGTCCCTGCTTTTGTGGTAAATTAGATGGAAGTTTAACAAGACATTATATTTGGACTATCTTTGATCACCCACATGCCACTGTATGATCTCTTGAAAGAGGTGTAATGGGGAAACTAAATGTCAAGAGATTTGCTCTCAAACTGTTTCCATCAATTGATAATGTATATCTCACCATATCCTGATAAATAAGAAATTAAGGTGAATATATCTCAAAGTGTCTTTTTAGTAGTAATTCCAGTTTGTTTCCTGTATGCATAAACTCATTGGTGACTTCATTGGTTAGTAACTTCGCACTTAACCCTACCTCTCAGGGTTTTAAGATTAGTGATGAGAAAAAGGTAATGTATGCTATCTTGAGCTCGTCAAATAAAAGACAAGAGATAACTGTAACTTGGACATCAAATGAGAAGAGAGGATTCGCTTGAGAAAGCCTTGATGCTGGGAAGGATAGAGGGCAAAAGAAGAAGGGGGTGGCCAAAAATGAGATGGCTAGATGGTATTGTAGACACAATGGGCACAAAGCTGAGCGAGTTGAGGAGGATGGTGGAGGACAAAAGTGCCTGGCGGACAGTGGTCCATGGGGTCGCAGACGGTCAGAATCGACTGTGCGACTAAACAACAAAAAACCTGTAACTATATAGTGTCTTATACGCCTGCAAATATGGTTGAATACATGTTGAATCTCACAAGTTCAGGAAAACAGGTATACAGCATCAGCTTGCCTTTTAAATGCATTTCTCTTTTCTGATGAGACAAAAATGCCACAATGTGTTGTGTGTGACCAATAAGGCGCTTAAAAAGAGTGGCAGTTGTGAAAAACTACTTGCAGGATTAAACTGATAAGAACAGATACAGTACAGTGGGACCCTGTATAACGAATGCTTCATATGACAAAGAATTCATACAATGAAGCATTTTGGCGCTCTTGGCGATACCTTGCATAATGAAAAAAAATTGTTATGTGGGGTATACCCCGTATAACGAACATTTTTTTTCATTATGCGGGGTAACACCAATATGAATCGCATAATGAAAAAAATCGTATAATGAAGAGCTCCGTGCAACGGAGCTTTTTCGTTACATGGGGTACTACTGTACTATACTTGATCTTAGCCAAAAGGCCAAATTAGTATATTTTAACTACATTTTAAGTATTTAAAATCTTATGTCTCATTTTACTGTGCTGGTTGCAGACCATAATGATGTGATTGATTGATATTTGCAGGATTGAGTCATAGCTGAGTATTCTTGACTAATGACCGGAATGATATCCACCAGTTACACCAATTTTAACAACAGCAGCAGCAACAGGAACAACAACAACAACGTCCCATCAAGTCAGGTTTTGATTCATGGCAATCCTTTCCAGCGTCTAGGTAGAGAATATACAGAAGTGCTTTACCATTTCCTCCTGGGGCCTGCCCGACACTGTGCATCTTGGCCAAAACCACACAGGATTGGTCTTCTGGCAGGAAGCACAGTGGGGAATCAAATTTCCAACCTCTGGCTTTGCAACCAGATGCTTAAACCACAGAGCTATCCAGAGAGCCCTAAATAATTTCATGCCGTCAAGTAAGTTCTGATTTATGGCGATTCTTTCCAGGGCTTTCTAGATAGAGAATACACATAAGTGGTTTACCATTCCCTTCTTCTGCGGGCTCACTGGGACTGTGCCGCTTGCCCATTGCTAAATACAATGATGGAAACTACAGCAAAGACTTGCTGCTGATTATCAAGTTAGTGCTTGTATTCCTCCTTGCATGCCAGTTGCATAAGTTGGTCTGATGAGAAATGGGTGTCAGATCACTGCTGTGATTTATGACATTGCACTTAACATACGCTTAATTAACTAATGGTATTCTGGCTAGTAGGCTGTTGTAGCCAATCATAACCTTAAATTAAGTAGAGCGGTTATCAAACAAGTATTAATAGGGTGTTTCTCTCCCCCCTCCCCCAAATTAATAGAGAACAAGTCAAAACTAAGATTATTTCATTTTTGGTAAAGCTGTCTGCCTTTGGAGAAAGGGTTACCAATTTACTTAGTAATGTTGCTATGTTTTTAATTAGCCATTTTATTGAGATTTTAGAAGTGATAAAAGACTGGCCAGAAGCATGTATGACAAAGTAAGATGCGAAAGCTATGAAATTAAAAGAGGTGCAGATACCACTACAGACATGTCTTTATTATCTATAAAGCCGCAGTACTTTAAAGTTCAGGCTCCTTTCAAAATTACTAGGGAACGAAAATTATTTTCTCCCTTCCCTGGTTAATTTATGAAGTTGTTTCTGTCTGTGGAGGCCAGTGCTATTTTTGTGCTTTATTAAAGACAAATTGCCACTTCACACTGTGTCCATAGTGAAAACTTTCCATAGGAGTTTTTTCTGAACCAATCAGCTTTATGATTTTAGAATGAAGTCAGCATGGCTTAGGCAAACAGGGTGAGGCAGCATTTGAAGAAGAGAATGAAGGGGATATTATGAAAAGCAATCTAAATGTACTAGACTCCAATAACAAATCTTTCTTTTCCACTGAAGCAACTTACCAGCAAGGAATGAATTTCTATGGGCACACAAAAGAATATTTTAAGTGGATGGAAATGTACAGATGATAAATGAAATCTGAAAGGAAGTTGTGTGTTTCAACTTGTGTGTTGTTATGGAGTCTGTAGTTAACATTTTGAGTCACTTATTCTGATACTGAAGCATATAGAACTGGAAAAAATATATAGATCAAATCAGTTCTTTTGACTTAGTGGTCTTGGTTGAGAGTAAAGCTGGAAAGGAGAAGAAGTTGTAACCTCGCTTATTTTCCATGGCATTCTCAACCTACAGCCTGCAGGCCAAACCCGGCCCCTCATGCCAATTTAGCCGGCCCCTGATCCTGGAAGCAGAATTAAAATGCATTCTGCGCATGTGCAGAACGTTCTGCACATGCACGGTGCACCTTTTGCTTCCGCTTCTGGGTGGAAGGAACCATGTGACCAGCCCGATCAGCAATCCAGGAGGCGTGGTCAGGCCTGCAACCCGAAAACCTTGAGAAAGACTGGTTTGTATTCTCCCTAACAGTTTCTCAGGCTAGTATTATCCGGCAAGATTTAGAGTCCTAAAACATCTGAATAACGATTGGTTCTCAACCCTAGTAGAGAGAGTAAAGTGTTCATGGATCGCCACTACTGTACTTGCATGAGCATTTTACTTAACACTTTCACTGGTGGCAGGAGTGCTTTTTCCACCTAATGTGAGAGGATACTCTGTGAGAGCATTGGCCATCTCTACAGCTTTCCTCAGATGTGTACCCCTACAGGACATATCCAGGGCAGCCATGTAGTCCCAGGAATCGACATTTGACTACTGGAAGGTTGACAGGTCAGTAGTTTGAGACCCGAGTGCTGCATGGCAGAGTGAGCTCCTGGTTCTGTCCCAGCTCCTGCCAACCAAGCAAGAAATTACAAGTAGATAAATAGGTACCACATCAGTTGGAAGATAAACTTCTGTGCTCTCCAGTGTTTCATCGTGCTTGCCACATGACCACGGAACTGTCTGCAGACACAGACAGTGCTGGCTCTTTGGTTATAAATGGAAATGAGCACTGAACCCTAGAGTTGGGTATGACTGGCTCTTGAGCAAGGGCAATCTTTACAGAATTGATACCAGGTTGATGGCCTTTTTGGAAGAACAGTCCTGAGTGCTGCTCTTTGAGCCTAAATATTTTCCTGGCATGCCTCTCACCATCTAATAAGTGAGTTTGCTACTTGCCCATATGTGTGATTCACAGAGACTATGAAAAAGAAGAATGGGTTACTTACCTGTAACTGGTTCTTTGAGTAGTCATCTTTGAATTCACTACCCACCTTATCTCCCCCCAGTCACACATGGAATGATATTGCGTATTTCTGTAGTTTTCTATTAACTGAGGGGAGAAGCTGTTAGGCACAAGGATATGTGCAGAAGGATGAGTGATGCTGTTCCTAATGGCCTTCCCCCCACTACCGCATCCAGCTCTGAAAGATTCTGGCAGGGTGTTCTGCACATGCATGGAATTCCATATTTTTAAATTCATAGGTGACCACTCAATGAACCACAGTTTTCACATGCTGTGACCAAGGGGAAAACAATGTGGACTTTCCTAGTTGGAATTACAGTAGAATCCTGCATAATGAAAAAAAATCCGTTCTGCGGGGTGCTTCAATATACGAATCTTTTTGTTATATGAAGCGCTAACCACGATACCCCACATTACGTTTTTCCCGTTATATGGGGTATACCTCACATAACGAAACCTCCGTATAATGAAAATATCTATGGGATGCATCGTACAACGAAAATCTTTAAAAATTTTGTTGTATGATGCATCCATAGAGATTTTCGTTGTATGGGGTTTTTGTTATGCGAGGTATACCCCGTATAATGAAAAAAATTGTAAGGTGGGGTATCGTGGTTAGTGCAAAAATGCTTCATTATACAAATTGTTTGTTATGCAGGGGATTTGTCATAGGGTGTTCCACTGTATAGACTATAGTTGGGAGAAACCACCTGGGGTCATTAACTTCTGCTCCCTGCTAATGTCATCTTGAATCCTAATTCTGTTTTCTTTGTCATTGGTAACTCATACCCATGAGCTGTAATTCTTGCTTCCTAGAATAAAGATAAACTGAAACTCATGAAATTTCTATTACACATAAGATGGGCTAAATAAAGAGATGGGAACAGATTTGAATGAGAGTGTTGGAGGTTGGCCTTGCCCTCAAGGCAGCTGGGCAGCAGTAGGCAAGATGTTGAGTAAGATAGAACAATCACGTTATTTTAACCTTCGTGTACCAGATGGAAATAGATATGGGCAGTTTTAGTCCTCAGTAATCACATTATGTTGCCACATCTACATGGAACTAGATCTACATTTTGGACATTCTATATTACTGCCAGCTGAGCAGCAGTAAATATTATCTCTAAATTTCATCTGTTTGCCATGTCCCTTTTTTTTCAAACAAATGAAAAACAGCTTGAAGAAAAATTGTCCAAAATAGTACCTAGGATTTTTGCCATTGGTCTGCTTTTTCTCTCCCAATCAGTATAACACAAGAGCGAAAGAAAACAAAAATATGTCCAATGCTAATTTTTGGCAGTCAAGTGGAAGAAATGTGTTCTGCTTATTACTTGGCTCCATTCAAACAAATCCAAATTCCTTCTACTGGTGTGTCACAAAAAAAATCACAAAAGATGTATATCTTATATTGGCTTTGACCTTAACAGCCAATACTTTGGAATTATAACTAGGGTGCACTTACTGGAATCATTGCAGGTATTTTTATCCTAGAACAAGTGGGTAAACTGCCATAACAAAAACAAGACATTGAGACTGCATTTCTGTACATATATCTGTGGGAGTAAACTGCATTGGATTAAATGTTGCTTCGTTCTGAGTAGTCCAGGAGCTCAACTTTTTAAAGCCAGGGGCTGGGTCACACTCACTCTGACAACTTTGGAGGCTGTACGTCCATTTTGCCCTTCCTCCACCACATGGTACTTCCTGGTGTGGCGGAAGTGGTGGTGGGTCACATAAAATGGTGCCATGGGCTGCAGGTTGAGAATCCCTGGAGTAGACACATGATTGCATTGAAAATCTTCTAGGAATTTAGCTGACTGCATTATTCTTTTGATGTGGAAATGTACCCCTTCCCTCCAGATCTATGAATGTCACAGATTGATAGTGGAATGTATATTGCAGTCCTTGGCAAAGATCTGTTCCATTTTTCCTGTAGCTTGGTTTCCAGATTACTTAGTGCAAACAAACAGTTTCTAACACTAAAAATAGTAAGCGAGCTCTTTCTATGGATATCTGTGTGCAAAGTGGATCTGTAGGTCTGATTGTGTTAGTCACTGTTCTGACCTCAGTGTCAATTTAACTAGTATTATACTTTCACTACTCTTTTGTTTCCTGTGGTGCTTGAGGCTGCTTTCTGCTAAAAGGTAATAGTGTGTAACTAACACCTTCAATTTCTTTTCACAATTGTCAAATTTCCACATTAATTTGATTCTTAAAGCAGGCGTCTTACTCATTGGGGGGGGGGAGGTTTCAAGCTTCAGTTTATATTACTGTACCACTGTTTGCAACTTTAGATTAATTTTGCTCTTTATAAAGATGACTTCTGCTAATAGTGAAGAAAAAAAGACTAACAGTGCGAAGATGAAATCAAAGGACTGCTCCATGTACCCCCCCCCCCCGCAAGATGAATTTTAGCAGACCTTTTTCATTATTTGAATGGGAGATGCAGTAACTTCAAATATTGATGTCAGTAGAGAAACTGAAAATATCACAAAGAATCATTGGATCTGGATTTATATACATAACTCCTTCTTGAGTGAAAATATTAGTTTTGAGAATTATGATGATCCATATATAAAATCTTAGTTTGAAGAGTGTTTTACCATATTACCAAGATAGGTAAAAAGACAAGCCTTTAGGGCAGTAGTGATGAACCTGTCACCCCAGCACAGAGTTTGACCCACCCCTCTGCCCAGCAGCCCAATGGGAACGTGTCCTCCCCCAGCACATAGTTGGCCCCGCCTCCCCTCTGCCCAGCAGCCCAATGGGAGCGTTTCCTCTCTTCCCTGTTGCTGTGTTGGCACTTTGTGATAAATAAGTGGGTTTTGAGTTGCAGTTTGGGCACTTAGTCTCTAAAAGGTTTGCCATTACTGCTTTAGGGAACATGTAGCTTACCCATGTTGTTAGATTGGAAGGGCAAAGTGTAGATTTCTATGATTTCTTGGACATAAATTTCCAGTATTCTTCTTTGGCTTCTGTTACAATTGAAAAGTAACTGGGAGGACTTAAATGAAGTCAACATTATTCCAAACTGTGTTTAATATAAACAAAGCACAGTTAAATCAGAGTTATGATGCTAAAATCTATAATCTAGTTTAGTGTTTGAATTGTCCCAATGGTACCCTTTCTCTTAAGACATCCAATTTTTCAATGTTGTATTATATTTACCATTTTTGTTTTTGTATTTTATTTTAATTCTGCACTTCAGTGTGACAGCATCAGCTTGGGGAAAAGTTTTCATTTTCCTGCTTCCTTACTTAAAGGAAGTTAAGCAGTTAGAAACAATATCCCTTTAGGTCTGTCATCTTGCCAAAAATTATTCTAGATTTCCCACACTGATGGTGAGCCATGTGTTAGCACTAATTATATAAATGAGATATTGTATAAAATGGAACACACTTAAAGACTTAGTGCTTTAAGGAATTATACAAATGAATGCTATCTGAAGTAAGTGCTGGAGGAAGAAAAAAGAAAGTACAGATTTTGAACAGATGTTAATAGCTTTTCATGGCTATCCATTGTCTTTATTTGTCTAAGCATGAGAAATGCTGATGCTTTAGACAGTTGTCAAACTACGAAACCCAGCAAAATAATTGCTATTCATGCCTATAGAAATACTGAAGATTCATTAAGACCTTCCAAGTTGATTTGGGGGGGGGGGGGCTTTGTTCTTGCCTTTAGCCATATATTAACGTCGGTGCAGATTCAGTAACAGTTGTATAGTACCGTAACTCTAATAATGAAGGTTTGCCTTGCTTAGAGAGAGACAGTGGTATACTATAATAATAAAAAATGCTATCAAGTAAGAGCACCAGTCACTTGGGAGAGATGGCTCTGAAGCAATAGAGAGTTTTTAAATTTTTATATTTACTTTTCCCATTTTCTACTCTGATAGCAAATTGGGAGTTTATCGAGTTGAAATAAAATAAATCTATTAAAGAAGAGGATTAAATTTAAGTTTTAAAAGAATTAGTGGTTAAGATACTGAGCTTGATGACTGGAAAGTCAGCAGGTCAGCAGTTTAAGACCGGCGTACTGCATGACAGAGTGAGCTCCTGTCGTTTATCCCAGCTCCCAATTTAACAGTTTGAAGTAGATAAATAGGTGGGAAAGGTAACAGCATTCTGTGCAATATGACATCTAGTCATCCCTGCCACATGATAATGGAAATGTCTGCAGACACAGACAGTGCTGGCTCGTTGGCTGTAAATGGAGATGAGCATTGCCTCTTTGAATTGGATACTGCTGGCTTTCAAGCAAGTAAGATATTTACCACCACCAACACTCCTCTGCAAATGGAAGGTAACTGCATTAGAGAGGTGGCATAGTTGTCTTGGACATTCTAACTATGTTTGCAGAAAGCTCTACTAGCGGGTCTGGGGGCCGGGATTGTCAAGAAGCTCTCCTTTTAGGCTCATCTGAGCCCCCCCCCCCGTATTTAATGATTTTTAATGATTATATCGTTTTTAAAGTCATGCTGTTTTTATACCTGTTTTAAGAGATCAATAAAGGCAGAGCTGGTGGAATTGGACTTCACCCTCTATCACCAGAGATCTAGCAAAGGTGCTTTCCATAAGCAGAGTGCTCACTCTTGACAAGTTATACCCTCTCTTTCTGGGACACCGCTTTTGTTGGAGTGTGTAAGTGTTCGTTCAACACCCTGAGGAGTTACAAGGCATATTGTGGCTGTATACCATTAAAGTCTTGCTGCAAGAACACACGGGTGATTGGACTTTACCTTGGTGTGCCCTGTCGATCAGTGTATATAGATGCGAGCCACTGGGAGCTTGTTCGAGCTGTCTCCTAAAGTGGCTTCAATGCTGCTTCAGAGCTGTTCCAAAGCTGGTTTCCGGAGCTGCGTTCCAGAACTGCTTCAATGCTGTTTAGCTCCACAGTTGCCGGCTCATCATTTGCTAATACTGCTTAGCTTCAGTGCCTGCATTGACTGCGAATTCTCTGCTGCCAGGTATGAACAAAGGCTCCTACACTTTCTGCCTTGAGGACTGAGTTCTGGTGGTTTAGCCTGACAAGCCACTTTCGCCTATCAAGCAGAAAAGGATTTGGGTAAGCCTCCAGCAGGAGGACTGTAGCGGTGGAATTCTGTTACTTGACTTGTGCTCACAACTTGCATATGCCCGTTGAACTGAACTGTATGAACTTGTGTATAGAAACTTTGAACTGCTTCAGTGAACTTAACTGAGAAACCAGGAGACTTGTGTATATATATGCACTTTTACTTCCTAAGTAAACCAACTTTGAGTTTGCCTTTGCACCAAAAACTGTCTGCCTGTTTACCTTCTTTGCACAAGGGGCTGACCTTGCCAGGTGTGTACCACTTTGCAGCCCGTTGCACACTACCTTCACTCCACTTTACCAACAGCTTTCCTATTTCATCTCATCCCCACATATCACAATCCATTGTATTCCTCCCTTATCAATTTCAGTTTTACATGCCACAAGGCACTATATTCCTCAGTGTTCCATCTCATCCCCACATGTTGCAGCCTACCATATTCTTTGTAGGAGGGTGTCCCTTAGTAGAGGTGTACCCTGCCATGAACAAGCACCTTGCTTGTGGATAGTGTTTTTGCATAGTTTGTGGAGAATTCACCCTTCTTATCCTTTCTCACCATCTATACTTTAAGCAGAGCCTTAACCCTTCTTGAGACATTTGAGATAAGAATGGGGAAAGTTTGACTAGATAGATCTAATCCAAATTTTACCCACCTCTCAAAATCTAGACAGCTAGCTATCTGAGTATTCTAGTCACTGTGCTCAGTAAACATCCTCTTTCTACTCTGTTTTGGGGACAGCAAAAGCAGGAGAAAATAGGTTGGATGCATTTAGCTATATAATTTATTATACAGTCATACCTCGCATAACGAATTTTTCGCTATGCGAGTCGGACTTTTTGCTATGTGAGTTTTCCCCATAGTAAAGGTAAAGGTTTTCCTTGCTCGAAAGCCAGTCGTGTCCGACTCTAGGGGTCAGTGCTCATCTCTGTTTCTAAGCCGAAGAGCCAGCACTGTCTGCTTCTGCGGCAGGCATGACTAGACACCGGAGCGCATGGAACGCTGTTACCTTCCCACCGAAGTGGTTCTTATTTATCTACTTGCAATTTCTTGCTTTCGAACTGCTAGGTTGGCAGGAGAACCCATATAAACGCTCATTATGTGAGTTTTTCCATAGGGAAAAGTCTGACTCGCATAGCGAAAAATTCATTATGTGAGTTGGACAGCTTAGCAAAAAACTTGCTTATTATGCGAGTTTTTCGCTAAGCGAAACGTTCGTTATGTGAGGTTTGACTGTATAGTAGATTCTGTTAGTTTGTAAATGTCTGTATTACATATTAACAAGCTTGCTCTATCTCTATAATTTTCCCCTTGGATATGGTGGAGTAGGATGGGTTGTCTTATTAAGTAGAATGCTTAAAATATTCCTTGTGTGGATTTTTTTAAAAGGAAAGGAAATTGAAAAATTAACATCCTTATGTTGCTTCAGTTTAATAGTCTGCTCTTTGCAAGTAATTTTCTATCTCTGTCCTACTGCCTGTTTATTGCCTTGTTTGTATTAATATGTATGCTGTGAGCGTATTAAAAAAAACCTTTTCCTTTCTAAACTTAAAGTAGATAGTGAAGTTTGTCTTATTTCCATCTAGATTAATTTCTAATAGCCATTTATTTCCCATTATATTTTGTGTTACCTGTTGAATTTCAGTTAAAAGCAATGATATAAAATGGTTCTGCAAGGAGAAATTTCACAGAAATATTATTAATTACTCATGGTTTGATACTGTATATCTTTATATAGAAAAAAGTCCCATAAATGTTATCTGAATGTATTTCAAAGTAAAGGTCCTTACTGTCAGTCCCAGACTTTTCCTAAGAAAGCATTCCACTTGAAAGCTTGGAAAACCTCATTTGGGCAGTATAGACAAAGTTTGACTAATCTGCTATTTTGTAGATCCTTTGGACTATAATTCTCATCAACTCCAGGAAGCAGATCAGAAAGGGAAGATGGGAGTTGTAGTGTAAAATATCCACACTGCATTGGGTTGGGAAGTATCTATACTAGGTTCATCTTTTTGTGCTGTTTCCGACTCTGGCCTTTCATTTGCCTTCTGCATCACAGCGTGACACACCTACTACTGATCCAGTTTCATGAGTCACTTTCTGGTCCTTGAGCCCTTTTGGCACACAAAGTTCTCATTGCCCCTAGGCCAGTATTGATGAAGCTGCTGCCCTTCATCAAGATGGATTCAAGTGGAGTTTAATCCACTTGGGGACCATCACTCTTCCCTGTAGACTTTGCCACCCTAGGGTGCTAGTTCTCAGGATTGTCAGGTTAGTTAACCACTGCCTGACAATCAGTGTTGAATCGCTGGCAGTATAGAGTGCGCTATTACAATAGCAGGACAATCCGGCCAGACTGGCTATACAGTAATACCTCGGATGACGCTAAGACTTGGTTCCACAAGTCTTGGTGTTATCCGTTTTTTAGTGTTATCTGATGCATGTTAAAATCCTATGGGATGGATCGGATAACGTTAAAGCTCCATAGAGATACATGGTAACTGCACAGGCTTTAGCGGTTGTTATCCGATCCATCCCATAGGACCTTAACGTTATTCAATCCAATTCTTCTCCCCAGCTTACTTAACGTTATGCGATTTTAGCGTTATCCGAGGTAAACGTTATCTGAGGTATTACTGTACTAGATTATGTATGGAAAATAATGTGGAGTACAGACTAGTGCTCTGAATCTGAATCTATATTAGTAAGTGTCCTCTAACTCGTAAGGGCTTCAGATTCTGCTCTGTTACCAAGCTTGCTAGGTGAACTGTGCTTGTAAAGTTCTTAGCTGACTCATAAATCCTCGAGCTTTGAGAGAACACTTTGGGTCAACTTCTAGAATGAAAAATTTGACCAACTTCGAAATATCATTTAGAAGGGGATTGGATAAATTTATGGAGACTAAGTCTGTTTGTGGCTATTAGTCATGATGATTGTGTTTTGTTTTTGTTGTCATGTGCCATTAAATCACTTCTTACTTATGGTGCCCTTATGTATTATTGACCTTTAAAATTATGCTGTCATTAACAACCTTTGCCAACCTTGCAGACTAATGTCAGTGTGTATTACCTCTATTATAAAAGGCAGTTTGACCTTGATTACTAGCAGCTAGGATTCAGAAATTAAAGGTAGCAATTTAGCTAATGGACTGTTTCTGGAGTTCCTCTAGGCCAGTGGTTTCCAACCTTGTATCCCTAGATGTTGTTGGACTGAAGCTCCCAGACGCCTTCTCCGTTGATTCTGCTGGCCAACATTTCTTAGAGATGTAGTTAAGAACATCTGGGGACACTAGGTTGGGAACTACTGCTTTAGGCATTACATTAGTTGCTGGTGTTTGTTTTTGTTTGAAAACATGTCAGTAAAGAGATATCTACAATTACTATTTTAAAAATGTGACTGACAGAAGCAGAATACTGGATTAGATCTATGACATCTATTATTAACATGGTTAGAATTACTAATTAAAAGTTGTACTTCGTCTGTCTGAAAATTGGATAAAGATAAATGTATGTTACTTGTACATACATAGTCAAGTAAAGCTGACTGAGTTCAGTGACATTTACTCTAGGAGTAGAGTTGGCTTCAATACATGTAATTTATAGTTTTACTAACTGAGTGTCTTTGCTGCATTATAGTTTTTAACTGTAGTGTTATTCCATTTTAATATCAATAACACATGAGATGAACAAATATATGTGATTGTTTATACTTATGCATTGATGTATGTCATAGAAGCTTGATTGTTGAGTCTTTTGGGGGACATGATTGTGGCTGCTCTTGTGATGATCTTTGGTATTTCAGAAACTTAGCATTGTTGGTTTATAAATGAAGTTTTTTTTACATCTGTTTGCTCATTATATCCAGTCAGTACAATATTACAAAGTGATGATCAACAATGGTATAAACGTGTTCAGCTGTTTTATTGATAAGTTTGATGGATATATGGGTAGGATAATTGCTGCAAAAGAAAAGTTCAGCTTTACTGGATTTATAAGTTTTGTTTCCCCCCACCATTTTACCTGCATTGTAATGAATAGAGAGAGTTATGTTTCTTGCAATGGCAGGTGTCAAGGCAGTAAGCATAGAGAGTATCCATTAGATTGGAATGGTGATAAATAAAGCAGCTGCTCATTCTCTAATGCATCTGCAGAAGTTCATGAAAGCTTACACTAAATAAAATGTTACATTTTAAGCATACAATACTTATTTATTTTTTATTGCAGCAGACTGACAAGGACCTACTCTCCTGGAAGTGTCTATATTTTATTACTAGCAGATGCCCCAAACAGAAACAAGTTATCCAGTGTCTTTTAACCAGCGGAGGGCATATAGGGAAAGTTGGAGGGATCTGCTTTGTGCCTAAAAGGTTCTTATCTTTTGTGCAAACTGTTTATCTCTCACTTGTGCAGTCCTTCCATTCACAACATTTCTTTTCCCATTAGTAGAATCCAGACAGGTCTTTGCATCAGTTCAATTTGCCCTATTTTTTTTAAAAAAAGATATTCCCCTTTCTGCATCCCCTCCCCCTTCCTGTGGCCATCATCCAGTGAGCTGCAGTGACTTTCCTTTTTTTTTTTGTTCTCATAATATTGCAAGTATATCTTGTTTATATAGACTAGTGTTGCATCAATAGGAGAATATATAAAAAAATTAAAATGGTTGAGTAGATAAACATAGAACTGGAGGGTTTTCCATTGTTCCTTCCAACTAATGCATCACAGGCTTGTTACTTCAGGTAACACTGGACTGCCCACATCTCTGTTTGGATACAAACTAAGTATCTCTACAGTCTACAGCAAGGATTCTCAACCTGCAGCCCATGGGATGGATGTGGCCCATGGCACCATTTTGTGTGGCCCCCCATTGCATCCACCACACCAGGAAGTGCCATGTGTTGGAGGAAGGGCAAAATGGCTGTCCGGCCAGTGGTGGGATTCAAATTGTTTTACTACCTACTCTGTGGGCATGGTATGGTGGGCATGGCCAGGGGGAAAGCCCTGTCAAATTAGGACTACTTTCTTTCAAAACTTGGATGGGCGGGGTCAGACAGAATTTCTGCTACCGGTTCTGGCGAACTGGTGCAAACCTGCTGAATCCCCACTGCGTCTGGCCCCCAAAGCTGTATGAGGAAGTGTGACCCAGCTTCCAGCTTTAAAAGGTTGAGAACTCCTGGTCTGCAGAATAGGATAATTAAGAATGCTCCAAAGTACTGTATGCCAAAAAAGTGTTGTCCTGGTGCTGTTCCATTGTCAAACAGCAATGGGACAGCTCTAAAAAGGAAACAAATGGATTGTTCCATAATTGATTCAAATAATGATATTTTGGGACTCTACCCATCTGGTCCACTTGAAAATTATCAGTTTAATCTGAGGGAATTAACTCACTTTGGAATAACCCTCCTTAAAATCATAAGAACTAATTTCTGATTAGCTGAAACAGAATTTTGAGAATGTACATTAGGACTGAATCAGCAGTCTCTTGTTTCTAATACATAAAATAGGGATCTCTACTAGAAATTACATTATATGCACCTGTATATTTTGTTTTTTAAATAGTAGGGATATGTAGGTGATACATAGGGTAGGAAAGTGCATGGTCCCAATAAAAATTCTCCTTGAAGCATCAAGATATAGCAGCTTTTTGCCAACTATATTTAAATAACTAATGTATCATGAAAGCTCATATACATATTAGGAAGTTTGATTAGCAAAGTGTAGGCCATTTAATCGACTATTTTCACATTCCCATTTATTTCAAAGGCTAGCAGCTCCCCTGGTGGCTTAGTGGTTAAGACACTGAGCTTGGAGATGAAGGTTGGATTTTGTTACCCAAAGGCTGCACTTGGGGACATGGAAGCAGCCTCATTCAGGCGTCACCTGAGGGGAATTTCTCCAGCAAAAATCTTTTTAACCAAATGTATTCTCTGACCTGGAATTATTAGTTGAACTAAATGCATATCTCTTTCTAAGTGGTTTTTCCCTATTAGCAAGGATAGGACTGGATAGGGCTTGCACTCATCCAGTTGTTTTGATATTCTTTACTTTTTGTTATTCATTACTTTAAGATGCTCATGTGAACAGAATGATAAACATGTGGGTAAGGATGAGACACGTATGTCCAGTTTTCACATGGTAAAATTGGAAGAAGCAAAAGGAACTTGGAAACATTTAGCCAGTTCCATATTCAAGGGAAGATGCTATCGTCTTACAGAATTAATTTAGGAAAAGACATCAAAGTCAGAAAATATACTGAAAAGGATGCAGATCCCTATATAAAGCTTTACCCACATATATGCAGCTTAAATAGGGTGTGGAAACTCTTCCTGCCAAAGTGCTCATGCTGTTTGCTTCCCTTAGAATAGATTTTACAAAGGTCTCTGCAGGTGTTTTGGGCTGAATGTGCTTCTAGTAGTTTAATGATCAGAAAGTCTGGGAGAGTTCTAAAAGGCAGCCAGGTATGTGATATAGCTAGAATACGCCCACTGAATCAACTGAGATTTGATGAGTCAACTCCTCTGTAAGTTCCTTTGATCCAGTGGGCCTACGCTATTTGCAGCGTATGCTAAAAGCAATAGAATCTGAGCAGACTACTAATGCAACATTTGGAAGTGTTTTGCAGTGTTGAACAGTTACGAGGGGGTGGAGTGGGATTTGGCTGGAAGAAGATGGAATGATAGAAAGGTATGATTCATCTCCATGAACTGATTTTAGCATATGAAGCATGAATAGTGAGGTGTGTATATTCCTTGTTTAGGAAAAGCATATTCCTTCACTGTTATTAAAACATGCAGATTCTGTGCTAGAAGTAAAAAAAGGGTTTAATCAGTTTTTTTTAACAACGGCCTGCTTGTTGTATATGTGTATATAATTCCTACAAAATTAATTACATCTGGATTTCATCTAATTTTGTCTTGTGAAAAATCCTTGACCAGCAGAGGGCTTCTTTGCTTGAAAATGTTCTCTTTGAGGTTCTGAGAAAAAAGGTCATACAGGCACATGGATTCCAATTTCCTTCCCAACTTAGTTTTCATATTTTTTATTTACTGATTAACATTTCTCAAGGCTATGGAACCGTCTCTACTGCAACAGTACAGTCTTTGATCTAGAAGAGATGGGTAGTATGTTCCTTACTTTTTAATTTATGGACAATGACCTTATTGTGTGGACTCATTAGTCTTGTCTCTTAGTACTGTTCTTAACAGGAAGTTTGATTCTAGGCAGGCTTGTCCTATAGCAGGGATGGCAAACCTTTTAGAAACCAAGTGCCCAAGGAGGAGGAGGCAGCACACGGGGAGGCACCATGCATGTGACATCGCTGGTGTGCCTACAGTAAGATCATGTGGGCATGGGCACATGCCCTCCCCATGGGTGCACTGCTGCTGCTTCCCAGGAGGGGTGGGTGGATGAGTATCTGGTTGCCTCACCTCATTCCCACCACCTGCCAGGTGGGATTTCAGCCTCCCCTCTTGCTTCCCTATTGGCAGAGGGAGAGGGGTGGGGAAGTGGTGCTGGTGGGGCAGGGCTTGCCTGCAATAGCATGCGTGACCACTAATAGAGCTGTGTGTGCCACCTATGGCACGTGTGCCATGGGTTCGCCTGCTCTGCCCTGTAGGCATGCTTGTCCTTATTAATCTTATTGCAGGACTCACAGAAACAAATTTTGGATGAATGAAAACCTGCAATCCTCCTGGTGTTGAGGTATCAAATCTTCCAGATTGAGACAGAATAGCAGTGTTCTTATTGCTACAGATGGTTTGGGGAAAAGAATTAGTATGCATAAGCAGGTTAAGTGTGATATTAGACTAACTATTGAAAGCTCAGCATACAAATAAAGAGACCTGGGCTGTTCCTTGAGATGACCAAACCTCAGTTGTTGGCTATAAAATGAAACTTTTGGTAAACTTACTTTGGTGAATGTGCAGCTAGAATGTGAAAACTTCAGAAATGAGCATTTGCAATGCATTAATATACTATATAATTTTAGTTTTCATACTTTTAAGAGTGTTCTCCCTCTTTTTTTAATTGTTGGGAGGGTAGGGGAATATTTTTTGTGGTAGTTTTAATGGGGTTTTAATTGTGATTTTTAAAAATTGTGATGGTTTTAACATTTGTACACTGCCTAGAGACTTTGGTTTTGGGCGGCAATACAAATCCTCAAATAAATAAATAAATAAATAAAATTAGTAACAAAAAATAAGCTCCTCTTTAGTTCTCTTTTCTCTTAGCGTAGCAAATATGTACAGTGGTGATATTAATATTTCAGAGTGAAAAACATATACAAACATATTCAATAACAAGTAATATCTATGTACTCGTTCTACCCATGGGACTTTGGGTAAATATAATTATTTTCCATATTCTTAAATTATTAAACTTGCTCCCTTCACCTCCAAAAGGAAAAACATCCTGTTATGTCCTTTTTCCTTACAGATAATCCAGAAATTATCCCCCATATATATTTAACTTCATTTCTTTCATCAGTCCCTTTTAAACTTTAATTTCACATGTTAATTTGTCATTCATAGGTATTCCATATCTCATTAATGCATCTTCAAGTTTGAAATGTACTTTATATTTTTAAACTATAATTAATCTTGCCACTGTAACAAATACTAAAATCATTTTGACCTTCTAATTGTATGTTTCGAAAACTAGATAATAATGCTATTCTAAAACACAATTCCAAGTTAATGGACAATATTTCATTCAATTTCAACACAAACTTTTTTCTTTTCACAGTCTTACACTTCCACTATAAATGAAAGTACTGTATGTTCTAACCTCTCTCTCTCTTTACATCTCTAACAATTTTTGAATATATAGAATCATAATAACCTTTCTGGAGTAAGATACCATCTCCAAAATGCTTAATAGCAATTCTATTTAATTCTAACAGACATATTCTTCATAATTCTTTGCTTCCATGTTTTGCCCCAGTCCTCCTCATTATATTACCTCTTAAATATGTCTCCCAACTTTTTCCTAAACACTGTTTTTCTCCATTGAATTATATCAATATTGTAGATATTTTACTTGCTAGTCCTTTTATTGTTTTATTTATTTGATTCTGGTCCATTTTGTACTATTAATTCTTCAAATTTTGTTTTTGTTGTTCAGTCCAACCCTTTGTGACCCCAAACACAACCTTTAGTCCATTTCTCCAACTGTAATGTTTTATACCAAGATACCTTGCCTTCCTCAAATATTTCCTTTAGGTCAGGGGTCAGCAACCTACAGCCTGCAGGCCAAATCCTGCCCTGTGGTGCCAAATAATCCGCCCCCACCCTTGCTTCAACTGCTCCCACCACCGCCAACAGAAGGAACCGTGGATGCATTTATGGCAGCGTTTATGGCGGGGGGGACCACCAGTCTGGCTCCCTCAACTGTCTGAGGGAGCGTGATCCAGCCCCTGACTTTAAAAGGTTGCTGACCCCTGCCTCAGGTGATCTCTATGAGATACTTTACTTAACCAATCCATATTTTACCCTCAGTTCTTCTGATTCTGATTCCTGAATCCCTTGCAGTCTTAAGTTACTCTGTTTCTTGAAGTCTTTGAGTTCAATAATTTGTTTATAATTCTAATTAATTTTCAGTTCTTCTTGGTAAATTCTTCTTATATTAGGTTTGGTTGGTTCTTCTAGTTCAAACAGCTTTTGTGATATATTTTTTAAAAAAATCCTTTTCAAGTTGGCCCACTGCTTTATCTGTATGCTCTCTAAGCTCTTGCTTGATCTTATTCCTTTTCTCTTTTGCTATGAATTTTCCCAACCATAGCTCAAATTTTTTTATCACTCCTCTCTTGGGAATCATTAAAAAATTTCATAACCAAATCTCTCAAAGACTTAAATTTAGCTGACCAGTTTGCTAATGTGAGATTAGTGCTGAAGGGTTTGAGTATGATTTTCTGTAATAATAATTAAGAAGCTATATATGCACGATTAAGAATGCCATCATTAAGTCCATTTAGTGCAGTGTGCCATTTTTCAGGTATAAAATGAGTTTGCAACTTTGGTGTTTTGATTATAAAAATACCCTCATAATGTGCTGTGGATGCAAGAGTTTCTTGAAAACCGAATTCCTACTGTGAATTTTATCTCTGGTGTAGTGAACTCAGTGATGTGTTTTCGGTGGGTGGGTGTATTTTTATTTAATTTTTATTTTATTTATTTATTTTATTTAAGTTATTTACGGGTTTATGTTGTGGTTGTTTGGGTGGGTGGGTGGGTTGAGGTGTGTGTGTGTGTGTGTGTTTATTTTAATTTTTAATTATTTTTGGCCTCGCCCACGATATCATGACATCATGACGTTAGCTCTGCCCCACTGTGATGACGTCACGGTGGGGTAGAAATTTTTTTGTCATCCCATCACTGAGTGAACTAGTAAATAAGGGTTGCCATAACCACTCTCCCTGTTAGTTAGACTGTGAATTTTCCCAACAATCACAGCTCAAAGAATTGAAAGTATCATAGAATACTATAATCAAGAATAATATTGCACTGGAGCCAGAGAGCCACAAGTGTCAAACCCATTACTTGATAATTATTGATTTGATCAGTCCAAACAGGTCAGCTGGAACAGCAAGCAAATTGGAAAAGGGTACTAGCCTTCTAAGTTTTCAGGTTTTATATTTCTGCAGTCTTTCTTCCAAAGGAATAAACCTGCACCATGATTTTTGATTGATTTAAAATAAAATTCCAATTTTGATTGGATTCAAAATAAAGCCCATTTATCAGCTTCTGTTTCATTTCCTACTGGCCATGGATATTTATTTTACATTACTTTATGATCTTTATGCCATGTCTACAAGAAATGTGTAGTGCTATATATTTACATATTGAAGCCGATTACATAGTTTTGAGCTTGATAGGCGGGAAACATAGAGTCCACTATACAGTATACAATTTTATATATGGTGTTTGCTACTTCCTTCAGTTTCAGCCAACTGCATTAAGTCTTGGAACCTATCCCCCATGGGTACGACAGGCCTACTGTATAGCCTAACACTGTATATGCATTTCAGTCCTGAGCTTATCTACTGTAAAATAACTCCTATCAAATTCAGTAAAGTTTTCTCTCAGATAAGATGGTACATGAAATCAGCCTCAATTATTTTAAAGACTTTAATGAAAGGCTAACACACCCACCCACCAATAAGCAAGCATACTAGTTAATAAAAACTAGTAGAAAACACATGTTAGTAATATTTCTGTATTTTAAAAATGTATTTCTATATTTTAGGAAAAAAATGACTATGCATATAATATCATAAATACAGTGGTACCTCGCTTAAAGAGCATAATATGTTCAATGGGATTTCTCTTTAAGTGAGTTTGCTGTTTAAGCAAAACACTATTGTAAGTGACAAATTGTGACTTCTGGCGGGGGGGGGGATTACAAACCCCGATTTAGTTAAGCGAGTTTTTAGTTGGTTTTAGTTGTTAAGTGAGGTGACCATTCAGAGAAAATTTTGCTCTTTAAGCGAGTTAGTCTCTAAGCAAGGCGCTCTTTATTCTGACAGTTTAGTCGGGAACCAGATCAATCGTAAACTGAAGTACATTTCCCCATAGGGATGCATTGGGGGGAAATGTTCCTGACATCCCAAAAAATCCCCAATGCCGGACACACGGTAAAGGGGAATATAAATGAGGGAGCTAAGCTCCCTACTTTTTCCTACCTTGCCTGGGCTCCGGCGCTTCTTTCCTCAGGGTCAGTATCTGATAACGAACAGGAGTAGTTTGTCTGATTGCTGGGGTTGGCCATGTCCAGGGCTCTCCTGCTGAAGACACACCACCTGGGTGAGGCGAACTTCTCGCCTCTCCCCCCTTGTGTGCCCAGGTTGGTGCAGCAAAAGGGGGGGAGAGGTGATCACAGTGGGGCGACTTTGCCTTGCATGTTCACAGCGCCTCTTCTGGAGCCATCGCTAAAGCGCAAGATGTCTTAAATCCCGCTCCTTAGTGATGGCTCCGGAAGAGGCGCCATGAATGTGCAAGGCAAGGTCGCCCCACTGCAATTTGATAGCCTCCTCCCTTTGCAGCACTGACCCAGGCACAGAAGGGAGGGAGAGGCAATAAATCACAGTGGGGCGACCTTGCCTTGCACGTTCATGGCACATCTTCTAGAGCTGTTGCTAAAGTGCAAGATGTCTTTTAAATCCTGTGCCTTAGCAACGGCTCAGGAAGAGGAGCAGTGAATGTGCAAGACAAGGTCGTCCCACTGTGATTGATCACCTCTCCCTCCATACACAGCATTGACCTGGGCAGAGAAGGGGGTGGGAGAGGCGATCGATTGCAGTGGGGTGACCTTGCCTTGCATGTTCATGGTGCCTTTTCCAGAGCTGGCACTAAGGCGCTGGATTTAAAATACATCCTGTGCTTTAGCGATGGCTATGGAAGAGGCTCCGTGAATGTGCAAGGCAAGGTCACCCTGCTGCGATCGTGCCACCCACAGAGTCCAAAATGGCTGCGGGTAGTCTTATATACCTCCCAGGTGCAATGCACTCTGGGGAATCCCTGGTTGTATAGCGAAAAAACTTTGTGAACTGGGCCATTATTTCCAAGGGATTTGCCATTGTAAACTGTGACAAACGTAAACCGGAGTTTTACTGTAGTTGCTATGTTCAAAAACTCAGTTACTTTGAAGAAAAGACAAATTAATATTAACATACTGGTGTGCATATTTTCCACTTTGACTGAACTGCTAAAATTATAAATAACTCAAGGAGAGGGCACTAAGCAGTAGCAGCTAACATGATAGCCTAAGGAAGCCAGCATAGCAGTCAGAATGTTTAGTAGCAAAAGTGCAAAGCCATTAAAATAGCATCTCAAAGCATGCTGCTTTTTTTGTGCTGTGCAGTGTAAAAGAATGTGAAGGGAATGCCAGCTAGTCACGATGACATAGTTCTTGTAAATTACTTTTACTTTTTGTATAATGAGATTAGAAAAAAAGATGGATAATGATGTCAACAAGTAGAACTGCTGAATACCTCTTTGGTTTTATCTGGCTGCAGAGTCAGAGGTTGGGAGTTCTATTCCCCACAGTTCCTTGACAGGGGTTGGACTCAATGAATCCAACCAGCTCTGCCGTTCTAAGACTATTAAAAAATACATGCTCTATAGGTAAAGGTAGCCCTTGGTTGAAAGCCAGTTGTATCTGACTCTAGGGTTCAGTGCTCGTCTCTGTTTATAGTCAAAGAGCCAGCACTGTCTGTCTTTGCAGACGTTTCCATGGACAGGCATGACTAGACACCAGAGTGCATGGAACACTGTTTACCTTCCCACCGAAGTGGTCCCTATTTATCTACTTGCAATTTCTTGCTTTTGAACTGCTAGGTTGGCAGGAGCTGGGACAGAGACGGGAGCTCACTCCATTGTGCAGTACTCGGGTCTCGAACTGCTGACCTTCCAGTCGTCAAGTTCATCATCTTAACCACTAAGCCACCACAGTCTATACATATACATAAATCCATTTGCATTGTCCAATTTGAGAAGGTTGTCTTTTGCTGGCTACCATATAAATCAGTTTAAATCAGTTTCTTTTGAGCAGTATTCTCTCTAACAAATCAATTAAAAATTCCTACACTTTGCTGGTTGAATTGCTAGTGAATAATACAAACATAATCTATATTTAGTCAATATTTGCTTTACTGCTTAACCATTTAAATAGAATTTGTGGGATTCAACTGAAAGTAATTTAATATAAATTGTTGTGGATTAATTGTTAACAGTTGTTTTGTACAGCAGTTTAGCTTATGTGTTGAAAATTATGATTATAAATAATTGGCTTTTAAGTGTCACAGTGCTGGTCAAATGATTTACTTGTCTGTTCACTTTTATTTTTATTGCCATATATTGTAACAGTCTGGACAGTATAAATATACACATGTACAGTATCTTTCTTGGCCAGCTGCTACGAAATGTGTTTAAGAAAGTAGAGCACAGAAGTCCAAACTAGGCATAGTCCTAGAGGCTCGAGCATCTGATACAATCTTTTGGAGACCAGATAGTTTCTTATTCCTCTTCCACTCAGCAAACTACAGTACTACGTGATCTACAGGAGAATTGATGGATGTTCACAGTATTTTTGTGGCATTTTGTCACTTCTGTTAGTCGATTATTTGACTCTGTTGTTGCTGTTGCTTCTGCTGCTGTTGTCATTCCTAATGTTATAACATGGGACATACATGGCGAGCAGTCTGAGAACATCACCTTTCTATATAGAATTTCTGAAATTTGTCCGGCTGGCGTTTGATACTATCTAGGTGAACGCTTCTGGGTAGTTTAGTAAACAAATTCAGGAGAAAGGCAATGCCTTAAAAAAAAAAACCAAACATTCTGAGCATTCCTGATTCAAGATTACTTCTTCAAGCATGTATCAATTTCTTGCGAATAGGGTAGGGAAATTATAAATGAAAGTCCCAATTCCCTGATGGAGGATACTGGACTTTGCATTGCCTTCTTATGACCACAAAAGAAGCTCAAAAGCTTCAGAATAGGGCAATCAGCAGGAGGGCAATATGCAGAACCTGCTTTCCTGTGTTTGTTGAATAAGTGATGTTATCAAATGCAGCATGCTGTTTTTTACAACTCACATCTAATAAACGGAGTCTGGCAGAACATCTTGCCATGAACTTTTGCGACTTTCATTGATAATTTTCCTACTTTATCCACAAGATATTTTTTGTTTTGAGACATATAGCTATACAATATGATGCACATTAAAAAGACAGCTTGCTTTAAGCTTTTGTTGTTGCTCAGTCGCACAGTCGAGTCCGACTCTTTGCGACCCCATGGACCGCCGTAAGCCAGGCTCCTCTGTCCTCCGCCATCCTTCTCAGCCTGCTCAGATCTACACCCTTTGCATTGACATGCCATCTATCCACCTCATCCTCTGGGTGCCCCCTTCTCCTTTTGCCCTCAATCTTTCCCAGCATCATGGCCTTCTCAAGTGAGTCTTCTCTTCTCATTCAGTGACCAAAGTACTTGAGCTTCAACTTCAGTACGGGTGTGTGTTCTTCTAATGAGCAGTCAGGGTTGATTTCCTTCAGGATCGACTGATTTGATCTTGAAGTCCAGGGTACTCTCAAAAGCCGCCTCCAGCACCACAGTTCAAAGGTGCTTTCAGTTTACTAGATTTTATTCAACTGTGTATTATATAGATTGTTGACCCCTAGCTAGTAGATCTGATGAATCAGATAGTTTCTACTCTAGTTGTAAGTAAAAATTGTTTTATGCTAAGTAGGATTTTAAGGTTTTAAAATGATGACTTTTATTTATATTGCTACTGAAAAAGTTTTCTCATTCATTGCCTTTTTTGTCATACATCTGTTCACTTGTGTAAAATCATCAATTGTGGGTGAATATTGGAAAGTTTGGAACGTTGATTTTCTTGCTTCTCAATTTCTCCGTGAATAAAACAGAAGCTGATTATTCTTAACATAACTCATAGTGATGTTTCATAGTATATATACAGCACATTGAGAACCCTAAATAGATGGCGCTAAGTGGACATGAAAATAATTGTCTGTACTATGAATTTAATTTAGCAAACTCAAGGGCATCTGAAGATGTTTCCTTGACCTAATATGTGAAAAGAATGAACCTTACCTTATAAATTAGGTCATCTGTTATTATTTTATAGCTTGAGTGGCAGAGAACAGGAACAAAAAAATATGCCCTGAAACCAATTTGAATGTTCTCCAGACAAATAAAAGGCTAAGGCAGTTGGTGACTGCCTCTTGACAAACAGCTGGAGCCAAAAATGGCCATTGAGTTGCCGCTTAAGGACTTAATGGAGGAGATTGTTCAAATCAAAGAAACAATAAACAAGGTTGATGGAATTTTATCCAGGTTCGAATTAAGATAGCCCAGATGAAAGTCAACCTAAATGAAATTAAAGTGAAAAGTGAATAAAGCTGCAAGAGCAGCTCTTGTGTGAGGAACGATGAATAGCTTATGTTAAAGGAGGCACTTAATTGAATCAAGAACAATCTTTGGAAACAAAGAGAATTAGAAACAGCGTGGAATTGAGTTTTCAGGTCAAAGCCAAGAAATAGTATGCTTGCTGTGTTTAAATTGAACATTGGTTCACCTTTGTAACAAAAGTTATTTTGTTTGTACTTCATATACTGTATTGAGATTTTAAAACACACTGCATTTAATAATAGGAAATTGGCTTGTATAGAATCAGAATATTTGCCTGTTTAACAACTTTCATTTAGGAATTCTTTTCTTAGCTTTCCTGAATATGATAGAGAATGACTCTAAGATCTTACACATGCAAAACATTGTTGTTCAGTCCCACAATTGATTCTGACCCTTTGCAACCCCATGGACCATTGCCCGATGCTAGGCACCCCTGTCCTCCGTCATCCTCCTCAACCCACCCAGCTCTGTGCCCATTGCGTCTAGAATACCATCCAGCCATCTCATTTTTGTCCGCCCCTTCTTCTTTTGCCCTCCACCTTTCCCAGCATCAAGGCCTTCTGAAGTGAATCCTCTCTTCTCATTTGATGTCTAAAGTACTTTAGCTTCATCTTTACTATCTGACCTTCTAAGGAGCAGTCAGTGTTGATTTCTTCTAAGATCGACCTATTTGTTCTCTTCGCTGTCAGGGAGACTCTCAAAACTCCTCCAACACCACATTTCAGATGCATCTATTCTTCTATGCTCAGCTTTCCTTATGGTCTAGCTCTCACAACCATACATTACCACCGGGAATACCATTGCCTTGACTATGTGAATTTTTGTTTGCAAGGTGATGACTCTACTTTTGACTATGTTTTGACAAAACATACACTCCATCTAAAGTGTTGTCAGTGTAATATCCAGTTTTATGGTAAAACTGAATATTTCAAAATCTCCCTGCAGTCTACTCTATGTTTAATAGTAGGGCTATAGAAGACTTTATCTAATACTATAATGCAATGGCTCTCACTACTGTATTATGGTTGAGGAGAGAGTTTCGTATTCTCTTCCCCATAGAAAGAAAAGGTAGAAATTGTCTTTTCTATTTCTTTTTATCACTCTGTTTAGTTGCAGCCTTGTTTGCTGATATTGCAGTCTTACCTCAGTTTTGCCATCTTCTCAAAGGACAGAGTCTTTGTTTGTGCTTTTTTTTTGTCCTGGTGGAAATTATGGAAAGTAAACTGTGGCTTTTGATCCTTCCTTTGGGTATGACTAGCTTTGGTGCAACATTTATGGTCCTAAAATATATTTGAGAGAAGAGAGATTTAACCAGAATTCAGGAGGTGTGATGAACAACGCCTTGTTGTAGGTAGAATCTATATCCTTAAGAGAGATACTTTAAAGCTTACCTGTTTTCTGTGAATGGGTATCGCTTCCTTACAGATCCACTTTGTTTTGAAAAGGTTTGTCAATCCAGGCTCTTTATATCAGGGGTTCCCAACCTATGGCCCGTGGGCCTAATCTTGGCCACAGTGCCAATTAAACTGGTTTACCGTGAGGATCTTGGCACCACCGGAAGCTCCCTGCCACCACCGGAAGTGCCAAAAATGGCGCATTTTGGCTGCAAAACTGGAAGTGCCAAAACTGGAAGCCAGAAGTGCCAAAACGCTAAGTTTTCACTGTGAAAACACAGTGAAAATGTGGTAAAAATTGCAAAAACACAATGAAAATGTTCCACCATCCTTCCCACCACCATGGGAAATGGCAGAGGCTGCAAAAGTAGCCAACAATGTCATGACCGTGCCTGCTGCTGTGGAAACCGGAAGCACTGGAGGCGGTGGGAGGAGCCATGCTTCCAGCCCACGTAGCTTTATGTTGGGGTCGGTCCAGTCTATGGTGCAAAAACCTTGGCCACCCCTAATTTATATGGTGCCTTTTTAAAATTTCCTCTTGCCTTTTATAGTTTAGTAAAGACAAGTATTTTTTCTAATGCTATCTATATTGGGTTTTCTTCATTTTAGAAAGCAAGGGAAATCCTCCCCAAAAGGGAAAAGCCTTCCCTATTATGCAAAAAGTAGTGTGTAAAGTTAGATACCCACCCAAAGGTCAATCAGACCATGGATGAATCCCTCAAAGCATAGATTATAGTTCCAGCTTCTCAGCCTTTTGGCTGAGATCAAGTGTAGTATATTATAGTTTTGATAAGTGAATTAATCACCTTTGCTTTGAGTTGCAAATTGTATTTTTTTTAAAAGAGAAAATTCAGATTGATCAGGTTACCTACAAATCTTACTTCTGAGGGACAGCAAGTAAGATATTTCTTTCTTGACACAACAGTAGCATTTAACTATTATCCAGTTCAGATAATACTGCATTCAGAACAGACATAATGGATCTGCTCACAGGTGTATATAAGAGGTCATCTCACTTAAGAAGTGAAAAACATAGGATATATATGTTTAAGTAATAATGGATTTTAAAAGAAATCTCACATGGTTTCATGGAAAAGAAAAATCTCACGCAGAAAAGTCTTGCTGTGAGAGATTTTTAAAAAAATGTTTCTCAAGGAAGGTGAGAAGCATTGAGATTCACATCTTTGCCTATTTCGCACTGGGTACAGTCAATCATATATTAATTCTTCTAACAGTCTGTAAGGTCCAGTTCTCAATAATTTCTCCAAAATAAACATTAATATCATGTGTAACACATATGCTTAATATCTTCCATATGATTTTGGGGGAGGGAGTTGTCTAAGATCTATTCTTAGTTATTTGTATCACCGCCCTCCTACAATAAAAACTTTGATGATAAATTTATGTGTTTATGTGCTATCTTTTTTCCTGGTGAATCCAACTTTTTGAGCAGAGTTTGTGTCTAAACGATCCCCAGGGATTGTGTCCATTGTTTTCTTTCTCAAAACACTAAAATAAATAATGAAAACTGTCAAAACCCAGGATTTGATATTGATTTTTTAAAGCTAAAGATATCTGATATCTTCAGAGGCGCTATCTCTGTCATGCACACTTATGCTTGCTGCTATAATAAATAACCAAATTGCTATTTATAGCCCAAAGGCTGAAGAAGAATGTAACATCTGTTGTCCCTTATATTTTGAATACTGTATTTCTTGATCTCTTGTTATTAGAATTTGGTATTTGATGAAACTGAAGGCATAGGAAGAAAAGAATATAGTATGTAGTTATGTGTGCTTGTGTGTATATATAAACTGCATCACAAAAAAAAATATTGTCTGCTACTTGATCTAATCCAGAGGTTCCCAACCTTTTCAAGACAGAGGCCGGGTCACTCTCTCTCAGTCAGCTTGGAGGGCCGGATGGCCATTTTTGCTCTGCTTGCATGATAGGGAATGGCCATTTTGTCTCAACATCTTCAAAGGGAAGGCCATTTTGTTTCTCAAATGCCCTTGGAGAGTGTAGGGGGCCACATGAAATGGCACTGCAGGCTGGTTTCAACCCGTGGGCCTTAGGCGGGGAACCCCTGGTCTAATCCATGTGCACTAAAGCAAATGCACTGAATCCAAATCTAAAATCCAATTCTGCCTAGGACATCAGGATCTTAAATTAGCACATCACACTCTCTTGGTTAGGTTCTTGTGTTGATCATACTACAAATGTAGCAAAAAAATTCTAGTTTATTAACACAACTGTGCCTACTCATCTTTAGTTCAAAACAAACTCACTATGACCTAGCTGTACCTAGCTGCAATAAGATGGTTTTACACTAGAGACAAGCCCTTGGTCCATCTCGTCTTATATACTATTTCTGACGTTGGCTCACCGACTTGCCCAGCCATGCCCAGCTGAGGCGGCAGCAGGCATAGTAGTAGCTGCAAATGTTATAATGTTCCCATGTAAAAATACATTACCCAATTAACCATTTGAACAGCTATAGCATGCCTAAAATCTGTACATGATAGGCAAATTCTGAGTTCATATTTGGAATCAGCACACTCGATATCATGTAAATCACATGTGTTATTCCCATTAGCAAAATCATTGTGCAGTAATCATTAAAGCCTCCTTAGTAAGACTAGCTTTGAAGTCTGCTATAGTTCCCCTTTTTGCTCATAACAGCTGCAGAAATAGAATGATTCATAAAATAGCCTGAGACTATGAGATTGAATGATATTTGTTTAACTGTAACTCATTAGAGGTGTCCCCCCCCCAACACACACACGTCTGTCTTTTGGTGGGTTTACCTTTTGGCCCCAGCCAATCCCACCAGATGCCGCTATGCTGCAGTACAGGTTAAGATATTTTTGTGGGACTGTAACCGTTCATTTCCCCAAACTCCCTTGATTAATACTTACAAAAAGCTGAAGGAAATTGCAGTATGTGCCCTGTGACCTGACCAAAATGGTGTGAGGTGCCGAGGGAACTCTGATTAATCAGAGTGATCTGCTCAATATGAGAGTCAATGTCTAGTGTAGAATATTGTACTTGTACTAGTGATACACACTATATCATTTGTACAATCCGACCGTATCATAGTATGGGAGGGAGAAGCAAGTGAAGTCAGGCCATAGGAGAAGATCAGTGGAGGAGATAATGTTGATTATTTACAAATGACTAGGCATTTAATGCTTCAGTGTATAAAAGATGTGAGATTATATTTCTGCAATGCTGATCCTGTTCTCATCTCCTGGGAGTGGACTTGGGTGGTAGGAAACAAAGGCAAGAGCAGTCCTCTTTCTAGTAGCCCGAAGAACTCAATGAACCTTGTGCAAGCTGGGCTTTGTCCTTTCTTTCCCCCCATGTTGAAAAGGGAGGTCAGAGTGGGGATGTTGTGTGTATTCATCTGAATGTGAGTTGAACAAGCAACCCGGGATCCTGATAAAGCAAGGATCCCTGTCATATGAAAATGTCTGTTCCGATTAGATTAAATAAAGGTAAAACCTCCATTCTGCTCAATCCACAGAAGCTAGGTGATGATCAAATCTGGCATGCACTGGGATGTTGGGATAGAGGCAAATTATGCACCACCATACCTATCTCTTCCTGTCTGGCCAGGTTATCCTGCTATGGTAAATAGAGTAGACCATACTGCCAGCGACACATCACAGATGAAAGGCCACTGCATTATATTCTCAGGACAGTCTTCATGGCTGATCGCCATGAGGATTGCCAGTATTTGGATTCAGATACAGCACAAGAAGAAGATCCCTATCTCTCCTTCTAGTGCTCACAAATTCTTTCAAATGCCTGGAGTAAAGTGTGTCTCTGCTGCTACATATTGTCCATTGTTGGGATATCATGAATATATTGAAGCAAACGGTTTATAGGTCCCCAAAGAAGAAAAGAGTTTCCATTTTTGAAGCGGTTTTTAAATAAAATGTTAATAGATGGCTTGCATATGGAAAGCAGGGTTGCCCAGAAATGTCATGTCTCTATGCCCAGAATCTTAATATGCAAAAAATGCTTCCTCACTGCAGACATGTGTCCTGTGCATGGATACAACGGGGTGGGTGGGGTTCAAAGCTGATATTTTGTGAGGTTGTATTTTATTATTGTTACTGTACTGTTGCTGCTTTGACTGTAAGCCGCCCCGAGTCGCCTCGGTGAGTGGGCAGCAATATAAATCTGAACAAATAAATAAATAAAGCTGCATGCTTGCGTTGGGAATGCTAAGGGTGGGGTCTCTGGTTGCTTGTTGATTTGGCATGTATTCCTTTCTTGTTAAATGGCCTTGGAACTACTTTTAAAAAACTTAATATCTCACTGAAAAGGTTGGTGTATATTCAACCTCAGTAAAGTTCAAAAAGTAAAGGTGACAAAGTCTGGTTCGGTAAGACGGTCACACAGTGATTCCCTCCGCCTCTTCTGTTGGCTTCCCCTTGTATGTTCAGGCACATGAACCATTGCATGTTGAAGTATGTAGTTCAGGGTTCCCAACCTATGGCCCATGGGCCAGATCTGGTCCCTGATGCCAATTCATCCAGCCTGTGCCCGCGCATGCACAGAACAGTGCCATAAATGACCTGCAGCTGCCATAGTTTACGACAGTGTTCTGCATGTGCACATGCACATTTTACTTCCGCTTCCGGGTGGGAGGAACCACGTGATGATGATTTGACATTTGGGGATAGGAAACTTTTGTCTAAAAAAGGGTTGATTCATAAATACCTACGTGATCTGAATCCAACATACCTAAGGAATGCTCTTATCTGCACATTTTCATTATCATTAAAAGTCTTACTTTTTTTTGCTTGTAAAATTATTACAATTGCCTTTTGGCCCAAGAAAGATTAGGAAAATGGTAACTAAGACAGAAGTTTCTGGGCTGATATGATGGAATGTACTTCTTTAATATTTTTACTTGGTACATAGGTTGTAGTCACGAAGGCACAAGGTAGCTATTACTGCATGGGGGAGAACTTTTATTTGATTCTTAGTTGTTGGTTTAACATCATTAGATGGTAATTTAGTGTTTGTTTTTGCCTTATGATATTTTAAAATATTTTAGCTCATCTGGGAAGGCTCATATTTAAAATAAAAATAACTACACAGATTAATTTTTATAACTGACACAATACTGGCTTAATTTCTCCTTTCTTTAGGCAGCATATAAGAATGATAAATAGTACATATAGCAACATATTTTAGCTTTTAACTGTATGTGCTTTTAAAATTCATTTTTACTGTTTAACTCTCATAAGCTAGGTTTGGCACATGTCCATTTACATGTGAGTACTGTATATTTGTGCTCAAAAGTAAAATGGATGAATAGGTTTTGTAGACAGAAGAAAAGAAACTTGCTAGTTTAGACTGAAGCGGCTGTCACTATCATTAATTTAGATGTAGTATTAGGAAGGCTCTTAAAGGTCAGGTTTCCCCTGGAGTGTTAGTTTACCTAGGACATTTTTACAGATGATGTGTTAAAGCTGTAATGCATCTAATAACTATGTCTTGGCTTCATGTGCTTGATTCATCCAATTTTCTCTTCAGAATTGAACAATATATGACTATTGTATTTGAAATGCAGAATGAGAGCTTCTTATAGCTGAAGCATTTGCAGCATAATATTTTGATAAAATCACTTGCACATTTTAAATAAGCACAATGGATATGTGTAACTTGATCTTCATTCATTAGATTTAGGACACACAGAAAGAGCCTTGAAGATTGTGGTATTCTGACCTACAACTGGGTGTATTTCTGGGCAATGGCCACCTTGTGCCAGCTAATCTTTCTCACATTAGGTTGGGTGAAAGGAACTACAGAATGAACTCCCCAAAGGTGGCTTCATTTTTGGCAGGTTCACATTTGGCCTAGACACGGAAGAAGAATTCATTACGCTTGTATTTTCAAAGCAGGGTAAGTTTGTTGCTGGGTTGGGGAGGCAGAGAAATGGCAGTTTCTCACATTGGGTAGAATAAATCCTTCAGACTCTCAGGTGTTTTTATTCATATCTGTAATTAATCAGTGCAAGATTTATGTACCTGATTGTTTTAAAGTGTATTGATTCTGTTGTAAATACAGTAATACATGTCTAATTATAATTGTCAGGTTCTTTAAAGCCCTTTTATTATCAGTTCTTGAAATACTTCTGTAAAGTTTGGCTCATATTTTTCTGTTTGTTCTGCATTTAATAATTTAAGTACAGTACTTGGTTAAATGATTTTTGATGATAATTTGTGATCCTCCACTTGCTGGACTGCAGCTTCCCTCATCCTTCAGTACTGGTTGTACTGCTTCGCTTTGATGGAACTGCAGTCAAGCAACATCTGGAAGGCCACGTGTTGCTCATCCATAATTTAAAACACCTTTAAATTAGACCTACATGGCAGTACTGAAGCCAGTGTATGAAAGAAAGAGGTGAAAGGAAGGACGGAGGAATATGGACCAGGTGCTTGTTTACAACCTAATAAACAGTGGTCTTAAACTTTTTGCTAGTTTTAATAAAGTTAATGGGAATGCTGTGTCTGAGAAGACTGAGTGAATCCTAAAAACTGCCACCTGGATGTTGCCTCAACCAGATTGTCTAAAGTTGAGCTTGAAACAGGACTGATTTTCCACAGATACTACTAGCTGTCTTTTAGTTTTCCAACTGTCCCACAGAGTGGTTTCAAGTTTCAGTTACTGAGAAAGAATTGCATCCTTTAGGCTAATTTCATTCCCTGTGAAGCTTCTATTGTCAAAAGCTAATTCACAGAAATGTGAAGTAAAATACAAACTTGTCTTTTGTTTGATCCTAGATATACTTCATGTGTGTTGGCACTCAAACATCTCTTTTAAGAGAGCTGTAGGCAGTTATTCAACCATGACCCACAATTCTCAAACTCTTTTAAATATTGAAATTATTTTAGAATAAAAGATACTTGAATTTTTGATGGATTTCAAAGTAGGCCACCTTTAAATTCTATGCAGGAGTAAAAGCCTGCCTTGTTCAAATATTGAGGTGATTTTGAAGTTAAATTACATGAACACAGTGCTGTCTCTTGGAAAATCATATTCTTATTTCAGTCTGTGTCCTCTTGCCATATTGAAGAATACCTTGTTTGAAAAACTCACTGCAAAATTTATGTAAGAAAGAGGGTTTGACTATGATAATAATAATAAAATGAAGTATTCAGTTGAAATTATTGGAGTAAATAATAAACAAACAGTCATTTTAAGAGAATATTATTAGTGTGCAAAAATCTCATGCTCAAATAGAGGAAATTTGTAAGCAAAAATGTCTTAGAACTCTGTTGTATGTTTATAAAGCTTCGCATCTACTTTTCCTTCCTGTGCAATTGTAGATTCTCCTCCATGGTGTGTGAATCACATATATGATGGCTTTTTCTGTGCCTGTGTGGGACTATGTCAGAATATTATAAGTGGCTAAGACGCTGACTGGAAGGCGGGCGGTCATCAGTTCGATTCCCGAGTACTGCAGGGTGGAGTGATCTCCCGTCTTTGTTCCAGTTCCTGCCAACCTAGCAGTTCAAAACCAAGAAATTGCAAGTAGATAAATAAGTACAACTTCAGTAGGAAAATAAACAGCCTTCTGTGCATGTCTAGTTGTGCCTAACACATGTCCACAGAAACGTCTATAGATGCAGACATCGCTGGCTCTTTGGCTATAAATGGAGATGAGCACTGAGCCCTAGAGTTAGATACAACTGGCTTTCGAGCATGGGTGACCTATATGATCCTAACCCAAACCCTGACTCAGTCTTGTCACCACTGCTGCAAATTTACTGAATTGGTAATTAGAAGCAGATGGTCATTGAAGGTCACTAGAGCTGTAACCCAGCAGAACTTTAATGCTTATGTGTAAAACCCCATTACGGGGGCGAGGCAATCAGATCCAGGGAACTAGCCTCAAGATGACTGATCCACAGGGGGAGCTGCAATCAAAACTCAAAACCAAGGCTGTGTTGAGATTGTTGTCTGTGCATTGTCTTCTTCCAAATCCCCTTTGACATCAAATCCCATTCCTTTAATCTTGAGGAAATGTATGAATCTGACAGAACCAGAATCATCTCAACCAAAGAAAACAAAATCAAAACATAAATCCAAGTTGTTGAGAAATAACATGTCATGTTGAGTAGGATTCCTGGTTTGTATAAGTATAAGTGATGTTGTAACAGAAGGGACCTTTCTCTTGGGTAGGCCCCATTGTTCTTCTGGATCGTAACTCTTGGCTGGACAACCCAGGGAAGGATTTGTGTAGAAAAGGCAGCATTAGGCCAAATAACCACTTCCAGTTTCTTTAAGAAATATATTGAAAGCATTATAAAATATAGGATACAGTCCATTAAAAGAACAGCAAGCATTTCAAAGCAGAAATAAACCATTAAAGGTTCCAAGGAAAGCACTCAGCCCCCCTCCTTCCACAAGTCTCACATTTTGTAGAATGTGAGACTTGTGGAAGGAGGGGGCCAGAGTGCTTCACCCTTCTGTTACATGGTGGCAGAGGTGGAATAAAGAACCATGCTATGTTTTTATCATTTTTTTATTATGCTTATATTGTATCAAAGTAATTCTATATTTTGTGGCAGACTGAAATCCCTATTTCAATCTTTCTAAAAGGAAACCATGTAACTGAAAACGCCCCATTTTAAAACAGTGCTTTTTCTGTTTGCTTCGTACTAACTTAAATGTGTTTTAGTACTTTTAAAATGGTGATTCTAGATCTGTGGGAGGAAAAAAATATGTAAACATCCTTGCCTCATGGTTTTAGTGAAATGAAACTGAATGTGTGACTGACGTGCCTTGCTGTAAGATCATAGGCTGGAATGCCTAAGGGGGAAGGCCAGAGGTGTATCCCAGTGATGGAGACACACACACACACAGCTTTTTTCTCCCTGGAAGGCTGTGCAGCCATTCTGTAAAATGTAAGACTTGTGGAAGGAGGGCCCCAGCCTGCTTTCCTTGCAAAAATAAATTTAAAAATGTGTGCACATGTGTCAAACCTCCATTTGACGCATGTGCAGTTCTTTTTTTAGTGCACATGCATCAAACCGCTATTTGATGCATGCACACTAAAAAATTAGAACTGCACATGCATCAAACGGAGGTTTGACGCATGCGCAGTTCCGGGCAGCTATTTTGGCTGCCCAGAAAAACATTTTTGGAGGGGGCTGGAGAGGCGACTGAACCAGTCACCTGGGGTCACCTGGGGTTCCCCCCCCCCAGCGACCCCTCCTGATGGGGTGCTACCGGTTTGGGTGAACCGGTCCGAACCGGTAACATCCCATCACTGGGCGTATTTTACTTCCACTTCCGGGAGCGACAAGGGCTTTGTGGGCTGGATGAATTGGTGTTGGTGGGCGCATCCAGCACCAGGCCGTAGTTTGTTCACCCCTGATCTACATGCTCGTATGGAGGATTAACAGTCATTTGGCTCAGCATGGTGCTTATTCATGCCACAGCAGTCAAATTGGACACTAAGGAGAATTAATTATTTCTGATTAATTATTTCTCTCTCTTGTAATAGGATTTCTTCACAGATATGTATCTCAGCAGTCAGACTTGGAAATGCAACCAATGTTTGCCTTCCACTAATCAAAATAAAGCATACTGAACATAATATAAATAACTAAGGAAGATTTCATGCTATGACAAACAGATGTCTTTCATCATGAGAAAAAGCATCTCTTCTACAAAGAGCTAAATGCATTGTCTCATATGTCCTTTATTAAGGTGGGATTCCTTGTTTAAATGCGATATCAAAATATGAGCTTTGCTTTGCGAAGGCCTACGATAATTGAACCAAAGCTTTTAACATATGTTAAAATATTGTAGCCCCCCTCCCCCCCGGTAGTAAAGTATCTCTTTGTATAGTTTTTAAAACCATTACCATGTAGTGACTAGAAATTCTTTGCTACGTACTGGAAAAATAGTGTTCCCCTTCCTTCAGATACTTCAGCTTCTGAAATCAAGAGCCTAATATGGTAAACATCTGTTGCTTTACTATATTGAAGTTGATTTTAGTCCCAGGTGTACTATGTGTGTGTTCAGTATAGGAGAGAGCATGGGAATCTTGCCAGGCACTTTAGTTTTTCTTGGCTGCCTCTTGCCTAAGTTATACTTTTTTTAGTTTAGGAAATCAAATTCAACTTGTAACCTGTAGCACTTGGGGTTTGAAAGTGGAAGGTGTGTTTTAAGAATAAATCAGCAAATAATAAGATCTCTGTATTAAAGGTATCTCAGTCCTTACTGTGCTTTTAATTATTTCTTAGTAACAAATAACCTGGAAAGCCATTTAACATGAACTCTTCAACACCTCTCCAAATTCAACAAAACTGACATTTATGGCTTCATTGTAGCGGAGACATGGCATTTCGATTGAGATTGTTTGGACTGCAGAGTGTCAGCATAAATAGCTATGATTGACTTTTATGTGGAGCACATCTGGAAGCAATTTCTGGCATTCCAGCTAGATTAAAGCATGTTTAAAAGAATTTCATCAGCCCATTTTTTTCTGGTTGTGGTGAATAAAGTTTCAAAGACGTTTTAGCTGCCATTCCAATTAATGCAAACCCTAGAGAAGTCAAATTCAGGACAAATGGAAAAAGCAACCCCCTCATCAAAACAGCAAAGCATCTAACCAAGTTATTGAAAAGTCAAATAAGATCTATTTTAATAAAGAATAAAAGTAAAACATCTGGTACAAGACAACTGTTACACACTTTCAGCTCTGATTAGGTAGCTCAGGAGTGAGAAACACTATTTAATGTGATCTATTTAAGGGAGATCTATTTTAAAATACACAGAAATATATTGGCTACAATTGACATGGGTAGTGACTGAGGCATGGAGCAGTGAAAAAGACTTCTAGATTTCTAGGGGATTAATAGTGGCAGAAAGTGGGGAACAAAAATTGGATTTGCCGCCCCTCCCCCTGTGCCTATGCCAACTGCCAGGGGGGGAGGAGGCTGGGGTGGGATGGGGACCTTGCCGCCCCTACCCCTGTGCCTACGCCAACTGCCAGGGGAGGAAGCCAGGGCAGGATGGGGACCTTGCCGCCCCTCCCCCTGTGGCTACACCGGCTGCTGGGGGGGGAGGAGGCCAGGGCGGGATGGGGACCTTGCCGCCCCTACCCCTGTCCCCACCCCAACATATTGTATTGTAATGTAATGTATTGTCTGTAAGCCGCCCTGAGTCGCCACGGCGAGTGGGCGGCAATATAAATTTGAACTAATAAATAAATAAATAAATTTCAGAATTCATTTGAAATATTTGGCTAAATGTTTAGTCATGATACTTAATGGTTTGATTTCGGTTCACTTTCCCTTAGATTAAATAGCAAAATACTGTACTCATTTTTTAACCTAAAGTGGATTTTCAATTAGCTGTTTAGGTTAATGGATCTTTTTTGTTATCTGATGTCAAATTGCAACTAACTTATTGAGAGTCTTAACAGCAAAATGAGTGGAGGAGAAACCACTTCACTATTTTGATTCCCGATGGTAATGGAAGAGGCCATGCCAGATGGACTGGCTGTGAAGGTGCACCTTATTAATATCCTCAAGGCTGTGGCAGTCCATTGCAGTCCCTGTGTTAAATCCTGCATGTCTCATTTCATACGTGCCACAAGAGATGGCTCCGTGATTATAGTGTGTGGGTTACTTCATGGCAAGTTGGGATCCACCTTACACAAATTCACACCAGTGGCATTTTCCTGTTTGTTGTGAAAATGATTTCTAGGGAAAATGTATACTAGGCTACGGGTAGCAGCTGATAACGAATAAGGTTTTCAAAGTATGTGAGATATTTAAGGAATGGTTTTACCAGTTCCTCTCCTGGCATATATGGCAAAGTGGGAATTTGAATCCAGGCCTCCTGGGTCCTACACTAAATTTAGTACCATGTTAAACGTCTAGTGAAGGTTTGCAGAAAAGAAACCTGGTAGTTCAAATACTCATGATGTGTAGCTTTTTTCTCCATGACACTCTATCCCAGGATTTCTTAAACTTTTAAAGCAGGAGGGTTGGGTCACGCTCCCTCAGACAGCTTCAGGGGTAGGATGGCCATTTTGCCCTTCCTACAACACATGACACTTCCTGGTGTGGTGGAGGCAGTGCAGGGCCACATGAAATGGTGTCATGGGGCACAGGTTGAGAATTCCTTTTGCATAATGGGTCACATGACTCGTGCAACTGATTTCACAACTGGTGGTTCTGTCTATAAAAGAGAATGATGGAAGTGAAGAAATGGTGCCACATTTGATCCAATAAATGAACGGGGTTCTAGTCATGTTTTTGTTATAAAACAAGTCACTATTTGAGGCTGCCCACAGAAGGATCTGCCAGTAAATTGCGCTGTACAATGCTGCATTTCACAGTGTCAAATTGTCAAAAGTTAAGGATTCATGAAGAATGAAAGTTATGGACTGGCACAGATGAAGAATAAAAATGGTAAATCCTTAATCTAGTGGACTGGTGGTCAGCCCCAGACCATGAGATTCTGGCCAATATTATTTTCCTGGGGTAAGTGTGAATTCAAAAAATAGTGAACAGCTGCTTCCCTCCAGCTATTCAGATTTTATTCCTCTGGCAAGATCCCTTCATATGGCAGAGCACAAATAAAAATCATGAGGAAAAGCTTCCTTCATTTCCCTTTAAGCTTAAAGCTGGGAGTCAACGAGTACAAAATTTGGGTAAGCCTTGACTTCAGTAGTGGAGAACACCATAATTAACGAACAGTTGAGGGCCCTGTTGTAGTGGCAGTAAAGGTGTTTCCTTCCCACTTCGTTTTCTATGCCTCTGTGCAATTTGATATCATTTTTGCCTCCCCCCCTACCAGTTATCACTGCTGCAGCCATGGTGAATAGTCACCACACTGTCACTGCTAGCAATAAACATACGTAAACTTTGTCAAACCTTGGTCCCTTTGTCTTAAAAACAACAACAACCAACAACACAGTCTGATTGAGGGCTGCCTAAAGTTGATACTGGCCTC
This sequence comes from Furcifer pardalis, assembly GCA_030440675.1. Classification (NCBI taxonomy): domain Eukaryota; kingdom Metazoa; phylum Chordata; class Lepidosauria; order Squamata; family Chamaeleonidae; genus Furcifer; species Furcifer pardalis. The sequence continues at coordinate 69,995,535 of CP126897.1, read as the reverse complement.
AGCCTGTGTGTATTATTATTAAATAATTATTAAATTAGACTTATATGCCGCTCTACTTGCCTCGCCGAGGCGACTCAGAGCGGCTCACATAACATAGGCAACATACCAGTATACAGTATCACAATCTCAAAAATAAATACAGCATAATATAAAAATATAACAATAAATGCAGCACAGATAATGCAATCAATAAATTTTACATAAAAAGAAAAAACAATAAAAACAATAAAATAAAATACAGTGTTAAAAATGCAGTACCGTCAAGAGAGATAGCGGTCTTCGGCTGGCCAGCCAGTCCACACAGCTGGCCGGCCGAAATCAGCAACTAGCCATCCCCAGCTGTATCTCAGGGTGCATCTTGATTAGCAAAAAGTACTATATTTATGTGAGGTTTGCTTGGTTCACAATTGATTAAAAGACAGATAAATATATGATATGCTGCTGTGGCATGCATTAATTTGCGACAATGTGGGTTATTTTAAACCACCTGTCAGGTGTCATTTATTATGGATCGATTCCTGAACCACTTTCTCTGTGTTGGCATTTAGTATTATTTATTTATTCAGATTTATATTTCCGCCCACTCGCCAAGCCGACTCGGGGTGCCTTACAGTCAAAACAGTACAGTAAAAATTATAAAATACAACCTCACAAAACAACCAAAGCAGGACACAGACTAACTCCCCTCAGGCCGTTGTTGTGGGCCGAGAGGAGGAGGCAAGGTCCACAGCTGCCTGCCAGGCCATGTAATCTTCCCCCTCAGGCCGTTGTTGTGGGCCGAGAGGAGGGTGTGATGGTCTCAGCCTCCTGCTAGGCCTTGGATTCTTCTCCCTCCGGCCATATATGGCTTCCCCCTTAAAAATGACAGGATTCCCCCACATCCCAAAAATGCCCCCCCCCCCGATCCTTACAGTTATAATACTAAAACAGTTCAGTTGTTTATTTCCTTTCATGCCAAATAACTTACAAAATTATAACATTTAATTACAGTAATAATAAAATTAATTGGTGCCAGCTGAGGGACACAGCTGTCTGGCCAGATTATCCTGCTGTGGTAATAGAGGAGGCCATACTGCCACCAACTCAAGGCCTATCATCAGGTGGTGGTTAGCTAACCTGACAACCCTGAGGACTAACAGACTTGGGTGAAGAAGTCCACAGGGAAGGGTGATGGTCCCTAAATGGATTAAATCCCACTTTAACCCATCTTGATGGATAGCAGCAGCTGCAGCCTGGAGCTGAGGAGCACTTTGTGTGCCAAAAAGGCTCAGGACCAGAAAGTGACTCATGGAACTAGATCAGTGGTAGGGATGTCACACTGTGACGCAGAAGGTAAAAGGAAGACCACTACAATACATTCCCAGGACAACTTTCATGGGTGGTTGCCATGAGGATAGCCAATATTTGGAATCCGATACAGAGGAAGAAGAGGAGGAGGAGCAACAATAATGGGGGTTGTACCCAAGGATGGCTAGTAATGGCTCTGCAGCAGAGATGGAAGTAGGGTTGGTGACTGCAGTGGCTGGAGATTTCTCTCCCCCTTCAAAATGTAAGCCAGATACTTAACAGCTAACTGATGACAGCATGAGGAATAAAGAAAAAAAGAGAGAAAGAGAGAGAGAAAAGAAAACCATAAAGGGACTGGAAGGAAAAGGGGAAATTGGAAGGCTGCTTGGTGGCCACAGCTACAAGGTTAAAAAGTTCAGGCAAGGTTTCAACAAACTGACACAAGCACCATGTGACCTTAACTCAATTAAAAATGACTCAACAGTTTTAAAAACTGATTCTTTTGAGATTCCAGACACACTCTCAGTTCAATCATTATGGTGTTTTCCTTTGAAAATGGGAAGATTATACTCTTCCTATTGTATGCAATACTGGATTTCCAAGAGTTTATTATGTGCAAGTTCTGTGTTAATGTGATTACAAAGGGTTACCTTTCTGAAGCTTTGTGTGTCAACAGATCAGCCTCCCAATATGCTAAGACTTTTACAGGCTTTTCTCTCAGCGCTGCTCTACCTGATCAAGTTCTGGGTGGCCTTTCCAGTAGTAGAGAGAATTTTCTCCCCAGGACTATTTTGTTTTCCTTTCTGCGTTGGGTGTGTGTGTCATTTTAGTTGCAGATCATTATTTGCAGTTTTAATAAATTACCTATCTGTTAATTCACTTATACTTTTGTAATATCTTTATTGTTGCTATTTTAATGTATGTGATGTAAAGTAGGCACTAATTTTAAACAGAAACAAATAGTTAATTAATATACATACCTTATATCATATGTGAATTAATAGATCACAGAGTGATAAAATTAAGGCAGTGCAAATTGGAATAGGCACCTGTTTTCTATGAGTTGTTATTTTGTAGGCATTGGAAAAATTGCAGAGTAGAATTAGGTATTCAGCGTCTGTCGAGAGGCAATTGAAAGCATGTCCCTATCTTGCCTTTGGAGAAGAAATACACTTCATTTCTGTTATATATGGCACAATCAGCAATTCTGAATAAGACAGGGAAAACTTTAATGATTGCTGCAGTACTTCCTAGAATCTTTCTAACTTCTGCACACATCACAAAATTAGCTATTAAATGTAATGTCACATATAAAGCAAGGTATTTTTAGACTTTAGCAGTGTATCATCAATTACTGTTTCACGATCTCATATTCGTCATTTTTATATACTATTGTTTGTGGAAAGTTTTGACAAGGTGCTCTTTTAAACATGATTTGTAACAGCTTTCCTTCTTGTTGTTAGTTTCAAATGCAGGCTCTGTGCTGTGCTATTATTTAGGAGGCCCATAACACCACTATTTGGCCATCTGTTATTAGGCTCATTTAGACAAAGCCTACATAAAAATTGCATTCCTATACAAGTGTTTAATTTGTAAGTAGCAATAAATATACCAGGCACTAGTCCAGATATATTTTGATGAGTTGCAGTCTCTTAATGGCCACAGTGCAGACCAATACTGTGAAAATTCTTTGCATTTTTAATGGTAAAATTTTGGGGTGGAGATTGTCGGAGTATTCCAAGGTTGTTCAGAAATAAACATGAGAATAAAATAGTGAGTATAAGTGAAAGCTTAGAATGCTGAAAGGGTTGTAGTGATTTAAATATTTAAAATATTTATATCCAAACTTTAGTTGTGCTATTGGAAAAGTGGCCTATCATTATTCAAGAACATTACACAGAGTCAAAATAAAAATAGCAACTACCACGACAGCAGTAAACCCAGTTACTTTATATGCAATTTAAAGTCCAGGGATATATTTTCTACCATGTTTTGTACCAAGGAAACATATAAGAATAAATGTCACCGATCAGACAGTGTTTTTGATCATGTCTATCACCAGTAGTAGACCGCTTTGTAACAGAACTTAGTAGCACCAAGAGTTGGACATTAACAAGTGTGATATATGACAAGATATACTGTAGTTTTCATGTTGAGGTTGCCTGAAGAAGGATCTGCCTGTGAATTGCTCTGATGCCTGATACCTCCCAACAGAAGAACCAAAATGGGGCAGATCATTAGTTTTCATTGCGATATTAGGGACAAACTTAATGTGTTGTAGTGAAGAGAGTGATGGACTAAGACTCCAGAGACCTGGATTCAAATCTCCATTTGCTCATAGAAACTTATTGCAGGAATGGAACCTATAAAACCACTCCTTAAATATCTCACTTACCTTGAAAACCCTGTGAGGGTTACGGTGAGTGAGTTCCAACCTGATGGTACATAACTAACATTTGACACTAAGTTAGTGCAACACAAGGGTTGCCCTCAGTAATTTTCAAAATCCTTCGCTTTTCTTCCTGTCATTAGATTACAGTTAATAAATACACTATATCACATAGTTTTTGCTCAACAATAGGCAACATCAAGAGCATCTAGAGCAACTAAGAACAAATCTTCCATAGTACATGTTGTGGAGCACAGAATACACAGATGTTGGCACAAAATTGCCTGTTCTTTACTCAGAGAACTGTCAGTGCAATCCCCGTGTACCATTCCAATCAAAAATCTATTAATCTACTTCTGAGAGAATATAGAAGGAGCCTCCCAGAAGAATGTAAATACATTTGGTCAGCCCCTGTGCAACATCAGCATCTGTACAACACAGTGAGTGAATGACATCACTGGTGCATCTATAGCAGGAACCTATCATTGCTGGATGCAACTCTACCCATACTGATATGTTAGTAGTATTAAGGTGTTTAGATGACATCAGTTTTTCTGATTCCACTGGAGTGGATCAGCATCTGTTGACTCACTAAAATCTCGTGGGAGATAATGCTTTGATTCACAAAGTCAACCAAGTAACTAAGTAAGTAAGTTTAGGGTCACTTTTAATTCAGCTTAAACTGGCCTAGTGTCACCTGCAGTGCCCTTTTTGGATTTTTCTTTCTTTAGAATTAGGATTGGACTGTTAGAATATAATTTTAATAGACCAAGAAGGCCAAAGACCTATTTTCCTAACTGTAAATTCTAAACTGGTACAATCAGCAGATCTCAGAAAAGTTAGTTCATGAGTTCTAGTTGCACAGTGGTTAAACTGCTGAACTGCAGCCAAAATGTTGTGAGTTTGATCACACTAGGATCATGGTTAACTCATCCTTCCATCCTTCTGAGGTTGGTAGAATGATTCCCTGGCATGTTGGGGGCAAAATGCTAATTAACTTGTGAACTGCCGAGGGAGTGCACTAAGCACTATGGGGTGGTATATAAGTGTAATTGCTTGTTTTGCTTTACTTTTGTGGAATGTAGAATTCCCTGTCCAGCATGGGAGTTTAAAACTAGATCTTGCAAGATCAGATAATTCGATTATAAATGTGCTCTTTTGTTACTTGGTATGCAAGTATGTGAATGGCAGCAATGATAAATACAGTATATGCAAATAGTAGTAGAAACCTGGATACGATAATAGATTACATATCACTTTTAAGTTACTTCAGTAACAGCCACAAGAACAGGGTGCATTTGAAGTGCGAGACATCAAGTCTTGGTTATAAATGTTCTACAGTACTTAAGAGTTCCTTATTTCATTTTTAATTAAAATCTGAGTAAAATGAAATACCTGAAAGGAAATTAGCATTCATCAGCAAAAGGCAAAGCTATTCTGAGGAAACACCAGATAGCTGAAAACTGTTTTCATATTGTGCAAAGATTGCAGATTTGGTCAGTATTAATTGATTTGTTTGTAAATGTTCCAAGTAAACTATTCATGAAACTTAAAAAATAAGGGAGATGTGAATCTTCTTAGAGCAAGAATTATTCTCTCATGGAGTTGAATCAATAGTTTATGTAACAGCAAGAATACTTATATCTGGATGTTCTGTGCTAAATTCCTAGCCAAAAAGTATGTATTTTCATTTTATTTCATTCTTTATTTTAGCAGTGTATATCCCATTATGAGCTTAAAAGACAAAAATGGATAAAATATGTATTAAAAGGAGTTTGATCAGAGATCTAAAGCTAGATTTTTTAGTAGAATAGCAGCACATATGCACTCAGATTTCTCCATTTAACGTAGTTGGCAGTTGTCAACTTAGGCATGTGATGGTTGTGTTGTCCGTTTCTCTTCATTTTTCTCAAAGAAAGCATGAGACTTTGACTAACTCTGCCACTTGCTGTCAATGTACACAAATCACACCTTGATGAGCAGGGTTTGAATGTGTGCACGCCAGTATGTGCACAACTATCTCCTGGCAAAGAAATTTTTTGTTGGTGTGCATTATTTTTAAATGGAGAAGCTCTATGTGATTGTATTTGTAAATAGGTTGCCCCCTATATCTATGAGAGATAAGTTTCAAGAACTTCTACTAATATCTGCAAATCCTGTATTTTAGTATATATGCCAGAGTCATACAGACATGGTTGGAGGAAGATATGATTCTGCCAGTTGTCATGCCCACTCATGAAATGGCTACTGTAGAAACACGGAACATTAGAAGTGTACTTACTCAACAGTAAATTTTATATAGTGGCCTCTAGTGGCTAATTATGACAGTGTACCTCAGAAATATATATTGATTACATATTTTAGGGTTTTTTCATGGAATATTTTCAGACTGCGGATAATTGCAACTATGAATACTGAACCACAGATATTTATTTATTTATTTAGTCAATTTGTAGAGCCGCCCCAATTGACATGTGACTCTGGGTGGCGTACATAAAATCCCCAACGTTTAAACTACAGAAACCCTTAAAATTCCTAAAAACATTTAAAAACTACCTCCCACCTGCACCAATTAAAATTTAGTTAAAAACTTTTAAAAGCATGAGTGATCCTGATCTAAATGAGCTGGGGGGGGGGGGTTGTTCCCTCTCCACCTCCCCACACATTCCCTGCCAGCCAGGTTTTCAGCTCTTTCCTGAAGGGCAGCAGCTCTGTCTGGAGATGCACTTCAGCTGTCAGGAGGTTCAATAGGGCTGGAGCAGATACTGAAAAGGCTCTTCTTCTAGTGCTAGAGAGATTTGTGTTTTTAAAGAGCCCCTCCGGTCCACTCTAGTGGGATGGGCAGATGTCCTTGTGGTGATGCGGTCTCTTAAGTATCCTGGCCCACTACCATGTAGGGCTTTAAAGGTAATTACCAGCACCTTGAATTGCACCCAGAGGCACACTGGCAACCAATGCAGCTCCTGTAGCAGGGGTGAGGTACAGCATTCGAATGGTCATCAAAGGTAGCCCCATGTAGAACGCATTACAATAACCCAGTCTGGAGGTGACAGAGCATGTGTGACCATAGCAAGGAGTCCCCGTCCAGGAGTGGGTGTAATTGGTGAATGACACAAAGTTGTGCAAAAGCCCTCCTAGCCACGACTGCCACCTGCTCATCGAACAGGAGTCGTGAGTCCAGGAGGACCCCTAAATTATGCACTGAGTCTGTCTGTAGCAAAAAAAAAAAGCCCCATCCAGCTTGAAAGATGGTAGCTCCCAGGATAACGCGAGGGCCCTGACCCATAGCCACTTAGTGTTTCCAGGATTCAGTTGTAGTCTGTTGTCCCCTATCCAGACCTTACAGCCTCTAGACACCTGGATAGGACTTCAACTGCATCGCTTGGATCACCATGGGCCGAGATGTATAGCTGAGTGTCATCTGCATATTGATTTATTGATCTGAGTATCATCTGCAGATATGATGGACAACCTGTGTATAGTTATCCTTCTTGGATATATTGAATACACAGCAAGTGAATAACATAATTGGTGCATCTGTAGCAGGAGCCGGTGATTGCCGGATACAATTCTCCCCTTAGTAGTATTCAGAGGAGTCTCATAGGGGCTGCAGTGGCTCAGTGGTTAAGAAGCTCACCTTGTTAGCTGGAAGGCCGGCAAGTTGGCAGTTGGAGACCTGAGTATTGCATGACGGATTGAGCGCTCGTCTCTGTCCTAATTCCTGCCAACCTAGCAGAAATTGAAAGTAGATCAATAGGGCACACTTTGGTAGGAAAAGATCTTGGGGACAGGAAAGGAGCCTCATTTGGGTGGTCCCCTGAGTGGAGTTTCTCCAGCAAAAATCCTTTCAACCCAAAATAATAATTATTATTATAAGCAGAGTCTTATTTATTTAAAAGACATCAGTTTTTCTCACTCCACTGTATATTGGATTTCTAACAAATGTCCTCAAATGGCTTATTTCAAAAGGTAGTCTGTGGAGCAGGGGTGGAGAAACTTCAGTCTTCCAGTTTTTTCAGGCTTTAGCATTGAGTAGCCCCATCCATTTTGGCTGATGCTAAGAAATAGGAAGTTTTGGAATAATTAGCAATGGATTAACAACACATCACCCTCTCTGAAGTGTTGACTTCTTTCAGTAGATAGGGTCAAAAGGCACTGGGTCAAATTGCTTACACATCATTACTAAGAATGGGGGAAGCTTCCCTTTCTATGTGCTCTTTATGGCTTGAATTGTGAGTGCTCATCTATTCACATGGGCATTTAAGCCACGTGAATAAAGCTCCAGACCCCAGGTTTGCTGGTGGTGGATGGCATATGATGCCAACTACTGAACCTAAGTGAGTAAAATGAAAAATAACTATTTCCTTTTTTTTGCTGTGAAGTAAACATAATCTCCGAGAAAAAGTATTGAGAGCTACAGTTTTCATTCCCCCTTTCCACCAAATGTGACATTAATGAAGATGGGAATGAGTGATGAAGTTCTGTTTTAACAACTTTTAGTTATAAATAAAAACAAACAAACACCAAAATGCAATGAATTTATTTTTTAATTTTGATTAAATTGAATGTTGTATGTAAATTAAAGATAACCCCAAATCTGAGTACTTTGTTGAAAAGCATCTTGAGAAAAGTCTTGAACAGCTTTTGTGCCTAATTTTAAAGCTTTTTCAACAAGTCTGAGGCAAAACTGTGCTGGAAGTAAACCATCCCAAAGAGGATAAAACTGCTGGATTGGATTGCATTCTTTATCTTTCCCTCTCTTTTATCTTATGTGGAACTACCTCTATGAGAGGTAGCAGTTAATAGTAAAAAAAAAAAAATCTCAAACCATCTGTATTAGACATGCATCCTCTCTATCATTCATGCCTTGTCCAGATGAAAATCAAAGGCAAGTCTCCCTCAAAAACATCTGTGAATCTTGAAGGAACAATAAAGAATACTAGGACTATAACGAGGAGACAAAGAATTACCCACCTTTTGAAATTAATGGAACCCCCAGAAATCCGGCTCCTGACCACATAACAAAGTGAGTAACTTAGAAGTTACTTAATAGGCTGTGGAGCAGAACCAAATTGACAGAACTAAATTGAACCTAAGAAAATGTGAGTGAAGAGAACAAGAGGCAACTTCACATCTATGTCAAAATATTCTATGCCCCTTGATCAGTGGTGGGCTAAAAAAAAAATATTACTGCCACACTGTGGGTGTGGTATGGTGGGCGTGGCCAGGGGAAGGCCCTGCGTTGGACCCAAATTAGGACTACTTTATTTCACAACTTGGATCGGTGTGGCCAGTCAAAATTTCTGCTACTGTTTCTGGTGAACTGGTGCGAACCTGCTGATGCCCACCACTGCCCTTGATATATATCATGAAAGACTTGATGCTAGATCTTGCTGTTTCCCCTTATTGGGTGAAAATGATCTGATATATTTATTAATTTTACTGTGGCGCTTTTGAAGAAATGACGTAAAGAAAAAATGCCTCCATGTTTTAGTCTGTTAGTTCCATGATGCACCGGGTGTGTGTGTGTGGGTTAAATTCAAGTTGAATATACCAAGGGCTGTAGGATTTCAGTAGGTTATGTATCAATGGGAAAAGTGAAACTGGCATCTCATTGAAAACTGAAGGGCATTCTGAGGGCACATGTGCAAGTGAAATAGGGCAGAACTGTTTTTAAATGATGCAAAATTAATAAAATAATCTTGTGCTCAATTCAGCAACCATTTGCTGAGCAGAAAGAACAATTAGGTATAGGAAATAAAATTGAATGGCCTTTTAAGTAATCAATGTGGACTTCTGCACTAAATTACTGCAAAGTGAAAATATACTGTGTCATCAGTCTTTAAATATTCTACTCATTAAAAGGTTATGCACTAACCTCTGCTCCATAATCCTTTGGATTATTACTAATAATTTTTTCTACTTGAATCAGTAGACATGACTTGAACAAATGGATGTGTGGTTTTAAAAGAGAGCTTCAGGAATGTGCATAGTTACATGATGTTCAGCTATAGCCTAACAAAATGTGTGTTAGCTAATGTGTTGTATTGTCACAATTCTTTTCATTGTTTAACCTTTGCAAATTATTGTTAATGGCTATTAATTATAACAAGCCAATTTTATATTCATTTTATATCAGGTACAGTTTACCATTAACTTGTTTCAGGTTGCTTTAAGGCCAAGCCTCTGAAGATGTCCCATTGGAATCAGGTTTGTACAGGTTCTTGCTTTCTATATAAGGATAAGTTCCAATGTATACTGTTATAAATCTTTTTGAGAGGATGTTCAATTAATTACACCCCAGGGGTTAAATTGAGTCTCCCATGATTGCAAAAGGTGGGACTAACTGGCTTGTGACCATTGCATTTATCAGCAAGACCTGAAATTGTGTGGCAAGGGGGAACCTTCTGTTCACCCTGTTATTGATGTGGTGCAAAGCATGCCTCCTCGTTCCACTTTTGCTGCAGGGTGCTTTCTCTCCATTCTTGCTGTGCTTTATGGAGACCATCTCATCAATCACTAGTCTGCTTTGGGACTTTCACATCAATCACCATTGTGCTACAGGGCAGTCCTCAGCTCTGTAGTTCCTTGATGGTCAGTTTCTAATTACCAGTACTTTTAAAAATGTTATTTTGAAGAGTTGGGTGGTTGTAATTTTAAATGTTACCTTTTATGCTTTGGTGTAAAATATAGTGGCTGAAATCCAGTAGTAAGTTGCAACTAGAGTAGGTCTGTTGAATAAAAGGGAATTTGGTAAATGGGCTCCTCGGTTACTTTCATTGATTCAGTGGGATTCTTTTAGTTCTGACTTACTGCTGGATTTCAGTCGCTGACTTCTTTGTGATTCTCTGCTTGTGACTTTCATTCTAATACCCTAACTGTTTAGATCCTGAGAAGGAACACAAAAGGAAAAGGTGAAAGAGAAAAAGTCAATCAATTAAACACATATTTTCAAAGAAAAGCAAGGAGAGATAAGGAAACCTTAAATGAACAGGGCAAAGAGATAGATGAAAACAACAGGACGAGAAGGACTAGGGATCTTTTTTTAAAAAAATGGGGGAATCAAGGGAACATTTAAAGCAAAAATGAACACAATAAGGGACAAAAATGACAGGGATTTAGCTGATTCAGAAGAGATTAAGAAAAGATGGCAATAGTACACAGAAAAACTCTACAAAAAGGAACTCAACACCCCTGACAATCATAGTGATGGGAGCTTTGAACTGGAGCCGGACATCCTGGAGAGTGAAGTCATGAAATCCCTTAAAAATATTGCTAATAACAAAGCTAGTGGAGATGATGGTATTCCAGTTAAATTATTCAAAGCCCTAAAATATGATGGAATTAAAACACAACAATGGCCACAGGATTGGAAAAGGTCAGTATACGTTCCAATCCCCAAAAAAGGGCAATGCTAAAGAATGTTCAAATTATTGAACAATTACACTCATCCCACACGCTAGCAAGGTGATGTTCAAGATAATGCAGGATAGGCTTTAGCAGCACATGGAGAGAGAAGTACAGACTGGGTTCCAAAGAGGCAGATGGCTAGAGACCACATTGCCAACATACGTTGGATCATGGAGAAAACAAAGGAATATCAGAAACAAGTCTACTTCTGTTTCATTGACTACACTGAGGCCTTTGATTGTGTGGACCACAACAAAATGTGGCAAGCAATTAAAGAGATGAGAATACCAGAACACTTTATATGCGTCATAAGAAATTTGTACATGAATCAAGAAGCAATAGTTAGGACAGAATACGAAATGATGAAGTGGTTTGAAATAGGAATAGGAGTAAGACGAGGCTGCATTTTGTCACCCTGCTTATTTAACTTATACACAGAGCGCATAATGTGCAATGCAGGGATAGATTAATCAAAAGCTGGAATTAAAATCTCTGGGAGAAACATCAACAATTTGAGATTTGCAGATGATTCTACCCTAGTGGCAGAAAGTGAAGAAGACCTAAAGAAGCTCTTGCTTAGGTTAAAGGAGAAGAGTGCAAAAGCTGGCTTGAGACATAACATCAAGAAAACCAAGATAATGGCAACAGGCCCTATCAGTCCCTGGAAAATAGATGGGGGAAAAGTAGAAGCAGTGACAGACTTTACATTCTTAGGATCCAAGATCACTGGAGATTGTGATTGCAGCCATGAAATAAAAAGGTGACTAATTCTTGGGAGGCAAGCTATGAAAAACCTGGGGAACATAGTTAAAAGAAGAGACATCACCTTGCAAACAAAAGTCCGTATAGTCAAAGCAATGGTATTTCTGGTAATAATGTATGGTTGTGAGAACTGGACCATAAGGAAGGCAGAGGATAGAAGAATAGACGCCTTTGAGATGTGGTGCTGGAAGGGAATTTTGAGTGTACCCTGAACAGCACAGAAAACAGGTCGATCATAGAAGAAATCAACCCTGGCTACTCTTTGGAAGATCAGATATTGAAGATGAAGTTAAAGTACTTTGGACATCAAATGAGAAGAGAGGACTCACTTGAAGAAGCCTTGATGCTGGGAAAGGTCAAGGGCAAAAGAAGAAGGGGGCGGCAGAGGATGAGATGGCTAGATGGCATTGTTGATGCAATGGGCACAAAGCTGGGTGGGTTGAGGAGGATGGTGGATGATATGGGTGCCTGGTGTGTGATGGTCCATAATTTTAATATTTTTCAGAGTCAAGATTCTCATCCCACCAGGTGAACAAACGTGTTCCTTACATGGTTTTGTGTTGACCATTACAATTATACATACTCAGACATCTTGTTATCTCTCTAGTATACATGGAATGAATTAAATGTGCTAGCTCCATTCCTTTCTTTGTCAATTTAAACATGTAAAAATCACAGTGTGATGAGGAGGCTACTACGTAAGACAGAACCTTCAAAGTACTGGTTTTTGGAAGAGGCTGTCTATATATGCCTTTCCTCATCATGTGCAGATTACACATGCTTTCAGTTGACTGATCTTATAACATGTAACTGACCCATTCTTGCAGGATAATATGTATTTTCCTGAAAGAATTTTTCACCTGAAGTTGAAAAGTAGGTTTGGATCAGGAAAGGGTAGAATTCAAGCTTTCAGGTACTACATTGTTTTGCTAATAAATATGTGAGATCTACTGGACAGAACTAGGTAATATAAAATGATGGTGCACAGAATAGAAGCCATCATTTCCTGCACACAAGAGCCATACAATGTGCGGTGGCACACTTAGGAACAAATCTACATCTGGATTGCTACTTGCCCAAGGTTGTAACAATTTACTGTGGGAATAGAGAACAATTATATTGTCTTTCTTGTTAAATAACTGCAAGTCACAAATACTGGTTTATTTACTGCAAACAGTTAAATGATCTGTTAGTAGATTCTGGTTGTTCTTAGGTTACTGCTGGATAGTTCAGATATGTGGTTGTTAAGGCATAGGTTGAGAATTCATTAAACCACTTTGCCTCCTTGTCAAGTGCTGGACTCGATGACGGATAGGGAGCCATCCAACCCTGCAGTTATTATCATCATCAAAGGTGTACATTGTTCATCAGATGTTCAGATTAGGGTTTTGGAGCACCACTGTTTGAGTCTTAGCCCTAGACCTAAGAGCTGTCACCAGATAATGTGGGTGTTTGTTTGTTTAGCCAAATTCATATAGCAACTCTGCTGGAAACCTTGCCCTTATTTAATTTCCTTTGTGAATCTTGCTCATTTTGAATATAGATGTCATTGCTAATAAAATTCCAGCTGGAAATATTGCAGGCAAGATGAGGTGTTCCATAATCACCCGAAAAATTAGTTTATTGCTTCTAATCTCAGCTGTTAAAAATTACTCTGGGAAATAGTTCTCACCTTCTAAATCGGCTTGAAATTCTGAAAGTAATATTCTACGAGGGATGGAAATAGCAAAATAAGGACAGTGTGATATAGTGGATGCTGTGATGAACTAGGACTCCAAGGTTCGAAGCCTTGTTTTGCCCATGGAAGCTCAATGAAGGCATGGGACTGGTAAAACCACTGGTAAAACTTTGTGAAGATTGCTTGCAAAGCAATGTTTAATATTTATAGGTGGAAATCCTGTTGCTTAGTATACTAAATTACAACTAGGGTAAGACCACTAAATGGAGGATTATGCAAATGAATATTATATTTAAGATTATTATTTTTGGATGTTATCTTTAATGTTAATACAAATAGAGTTATAGCATTGGCAGAGTTTGATAAATGTAACTTGTAATGGGAATGGAAGATGAAGAAAAGTCAAAAAATTATGATATTTACCACAAAAGGAGGAAGAATTAGGCATCCTGAGTATTAACTATTATTATGTTGCCAAACAGGTGAGAACAATACATTCAAAATAGTTAATATGGAGTCCTGATAATATTGAATTAAATGAAGCTAAGGAGAACTTCAAATAAAAAACCCATTAAACAGTATAAAAGATAGAACACCCCCACTTTAAAATGCTATTAATTTGAAGTAAATATAACATAATATTTAGTCCAGCAATTTCCCTTTTGCCCATATAGCGGATTTGATGATGATAGCCTCTATCTGGAACAGATACAGCATCTAAAGAAGAAGAAGAAGAAGGATTGATTAAATAAAGTGTTATGTAGAAATCAAATAAAGGATATACTGGGAGGGCAAGAAAGGATACATTGGGTTATTGTGATGCAATTGGATAGATAAACAAAAATTGGCTAAAAATATAAAAAATAGTTGACAAAATTTGAAGAGCTAATAGTGGAAAAAGAAAAAATTAAAAAAGGAAAGGATTAATATGTAAAATTTACAGAATTTTCATAGAAGCAAAAGGTCAACAGCAGAATTGGAGAGCAATATGGAAAATGGATTTATGTTGGGAACTAACTGAAGAGGAATGGAGGATATGATTGAAGAAAAGAATTGTAATCTCGATAAAAACTTAAGAGAAATGTTATAAAACAATATGGATATGGTATTTAACACTAGTAAAATTGAATTCTTACAAAGGCAAATATTTCAACAATGTGTTGGAGGTGTAAGCAAGAGGTTGGTACTTATTTCCACTTATAGTCGAAATGTGAAAACATGCTGCCCTTTGGGTTGTGTTGGATAGTGATTTTTGTAAGTATAGATGATGGTGACGAATGAGGGGATGAGTGAATTTGCAGATTACCAACATCTGGAAGTCCATACCTTCTGCACTCCTGAGTTAATTTTGGTGTCTTAATGCTATCTGAGTCTAAAATCAAAATTCAGACTTACCCATTGAATACAAACCCCAATTTTTTGTTTGGGGAGTGTTTCTTGTTGTCCATCTTTTAGTCACCCTGTCCTTAGGAAATGTGGACGTTGTCTCAGTAAGGGACAAAAAGGAGCACATGAACCATAGGAGGGAAGAGCAAAGGCCAAAAATGACATTAAGTATATTGAGTGCTTGGTTGCTCTACATCACCTCAGGACAAGGCAACTGTGCATGTCATGGCAGTTTTTTAAAAACAAAATATTTGACACTTCAATGATGGGTTATAGCAGGTATTCTCTACCTGTGGCCTGTGGGCCGAATGCGGCCTGTGGTGCCATTTCATGAGGCCCTCACTGCCCCCACCACATGAGGAAGTGCCATGTGGTGAAGGAAGGGCAAAATGGCCATCTGGCCCCCCAGCTGGCTGAGGGAGTGTGATCCAGCCTCCATTTTTAAAAGGTTGAGAACTCTTGGGTTATAGAGCAAGGCTTGTCATCCATAATGGTGTGTGTGTGGGAAATATTCTTGCCTTAGGGTGAAATAAACTTCTTTGCCTGACAGATTTAGTTTATAGCTATGGAAGTGGAAGTTAACATTTTGTTCCTCTCCCCTTGATATTGAGCTCTGTCTCTTTCCATGGGAATGTGATATGTTTTAAATGATGCACCTTCCAATATGAAAAATTGTAAAAGCAGGATAAAAATGTTATTCTCATGATACAAAAGGACAAAAGGTTACTAGTTACAATGTTACTTTTAATAGCTCAGGCAGTTCCTGTTGCCCTTTCACTGTGGGCTGAAAGAAATATTTAATAAATTCTAACTAGAGTTTTTGTAGGCTGAATGTTTTCAAGGTACAGTAAAACCCTGTATAACGATTTTAATTTGTTCGGCAGGTCTGTCCACTATGCAATTTTTTCGTTGTACTATTGTTCCTATAGAAAAAATTGTACAACAATTTTTTTTGCTAAGCGGTTTTTCCATTGAATATTGGTTGTACGATTTTTTCCATAGGAAAAGTCATTATGAGGGGGTGCCGTTTTTTTTAAAAAAACTATTCATTATGCATTTTTTTCGCTATAGGGGACATTCGTTATATGAAGTTCCACTGTATGTAATACGTGACCTATATATTTCCTGTTCTTAATGCCATTGCTTCTTGTTTACTAATATATACAATTCAGTGCATTAATCAAAGGCTTTGTTTAGAGTTCATGTTAAACTGTGGTTTAGGTGTGAGGGAGAGAAAGCTCTAATGAATCTCAGGTTCGTGCGCTATATTCTCTCATCTTGTTTCATGCACAGAGAGAAAAGAAATAAAACAATATTGTAAGATAAAGCAACTGGGAAAGATGTTGGGATTTTCTGCTTCTTAGTATTCATCAATTATAAGGTTCTTATTGAATTCTGAAAAATATGGTTTATTCTTATTGGTGGTAAATAGAAGTTGAGTAAAATCAGTGTAAAGGAATTTCCATTACTGTACTTGTTAGTACAGTAATACCCCGGATAACACTAGTACCGTATAGCGCTAAAACCGCATAACGTTACAAGATTTTTGGAAAAATCTTGTATCGAATAGCATGATTTTTAGCGTTATCCGGTACAAGCGTATACGTGGGAGAGGAGAGTTGGATTGGGTAGTACATCTACCCAATCCAACCCCCCCCCAGCGCCAGCCCCCACGATGTTTGGAAAGGGTATGGGGATCCTTACCCTTTCAAAACATCGGGCAAGCGGCGCGCGTCGGTGGGGGTTAGGGCAGGATACGGGGAAGACCTCCGTATCCTGCCCTAACCCCCACTGACGCGCGTGCCTACAAGTTGCCCGATGTTCCAAAAGGGTAAGGATCCTTACCCTTTTGGAACATCGGGCAAGCGGCGTGCGTCGGTGGGGGTTAGGGCAGGATATGGGGGAGACCTCCGTATCCTGCCCTAACTCCCACCGACGTGCGCGTGCCTGCAAGCCTCCCAATGTTTCAAAAGTGTAAGGATCCTAACCCTTTTGAAACATCGGGCGAGCAGCGCGCGTCGGTGGGGGTTAGGGCAGGATACGGGGGAGACCTCCGTATCCTGCCCTAATCCCCACCAACACGCACACGCCTGCACGCCGCCCGATGTTCCAAAAGGGTAAGGATCCTTACCCTTTCGAAACATCGGATGAGCGGCGCGCGTCGGTGGGGGTTAGGGCAGGATACGGGGGGAAAGCCAACCCTTGCCCAGGTGCGCAAAATGGGGATCGCATGTTAAGGTAAGGGATCAAAGGGGGTGGCACGCCCTGCTTTGATCCCTTGCCTTGATGTGTGATCCTCGTTGCTATAGCGAGCCCAGGAAAGTGGCGGCTTGGCTGAAATTGCCGCTCTTGGCCACTTTCCTGGGCTTGCTAGAGCAACGAGGATCGCACGTCAAGGCAATGGATCAAAGCGGGGGGAGCCACCCCCCGCTTTGATCCATTGCCTTGACGTGCGATCCACGTTTCGCTCGCCTAAACAAGGGTCAGCTTTTCCGAATTTCCCCCTCCCCCAGGGGAGGAGGGAATTCGGAAAAGCCAACCCTTGCACAGGTGCGCGAAATGGGGATCGCAAGTTAAGGTAAGGGATCAAAGTAGGGGGTGGCACCCCGGGGGAGGGGGGAATTTGGAAAAGCCAACCCTTGCCCAGGTGCGCGAAATGGGGATCACACGTTAAGGTAAGGGATCAAAGTGGGGAGTGGCACCCCCTGCTTTGATCCCTTGCCTTGATGTGCGATCCTCGTTGCTATAGCGAGCCCAGGAAAGTGGCGGCTTGGCTGAAATTGCTGCTCTTGGCCACTTTCCTGGGCTCGCTATGGCAACGAGGATCGCACGTCAAGGCAATGGATCAAAGTGGGGGGAGCCACCCCCCGCTTTGATCCATTGCCTTGACGTGCGATCCACGTTTCGCTCACCTAAACAAGGGTTGGCTTTTCCGAATTTCCCCCTCCCCGGGGGGAGTAAGGGATCAAAGTGGGCGGGGGTGGCACCCCCCACTTTGATCCCTTGCCTTGACGTGCGATCCCCGTTGCTATACCCATTTGGTAGAAGAGGCTCCCACTGGCGTGCCTTTTCGTGCACGTGCGAACGCCTCTTCTCAGTTTTTTTTTTTAGCATTGTTCAATGTATACCCTGGAAAACGCTAAAAACCGGATAACGTCATGACTTGTGGAACCATGTCATAACGTTATCCGGGGTATTAGTGTATAAGTAATTCTTCCTATTGTAATATAGTGTCCAGATTCTGGACATAAAATTCAGTCCAAATTCATAGAAATAAACACCAACATAGGCATTTTGTTGTGGGAGAATTCCAGAATTAGATATCACTGGTAAAATTGTCAGACAGTTACTTTATATTTGTCATAAAGTAATCTTACTTTGAAGGTGGTGGGGGAGGCTTTGCTGAATTCTCTCCCTCTTATTCAAACATGAACATGTTGCAGGAGATATGTGGTGGTGACTCTCAACGTTAACCTTTAGCTTTCATGTGAAACAGAACATGTTATATGACAGCACTTTATTGGCTGAAGTGAAGCAACATGGGAAAATTGAAAGCGATGAGGTAAAATCCTAGTGAGTGTGATGAAATAAAATAAATTGTGATGAGGTAAAATCCTAGTCCTATTCAATGATTTCTGTACCTCTCATCATCACGATAGTTAGAGAGGAATGTCTAATCAGACCCTGATTTCTGTTTGCTTTCTCTGCATATTCTGAAGAAGAAAGGTCACTCATAGACGGGCTCTGTATGGGAAACAAGACGTTTTAGCAGTGTTGATAGTGCCAGATACAATGACTAGGGCTCATGTGTTCCTTTTACTACATGGCACAGAGTTGTTATTATGAGAGTAGAGAAGTTGGCTAGCTGGGTGTATAGGTTTGTGGCTTAGGTATCTGGCTGCAGATTGAGAGTTGGGGACTTTGATTCCACATTGTGCCTCTTAAGAGAAGAGCCAGAATGTGCAGACATGCACAGTCCCCAGAAGAAGGGAATAGTATACCACTTCTGAGTGCTCTCTACCTATAAGACCACAGATGTGCTCTCTACCTATAAGACCACCTCATAAATCAGAATTGGCTTGACCACACACAGTTATTATCAGAGACGTTGGCTAGTTCAATTTTTTGAGACAGCCCTTTGCTTCCTATGCCAGGGTATCCACATTCACCTTGAATCACAGTTTATTTGTAGTGTAACTCTTGTCATATTTGGTTTATTTGGCCAAATAATAAATAAATTGAATAGATTGTTTGCAGAAACAGTCTGCTCCAATTTTCATGCAGTGACATTGATAGAAGCATCTAAGCATGAAAGGTGGTTATGTTGTTTGAGACCGCTCTGCCATAAGTCAAGATGATGTGTTTCCTTGTTTTAGAGCAGAAATTCTCAACCTGTGGACCAAGACACCATTTCATGTGGCCCTTTACCACCTCCACCATACCAGGAAGTGCCATGTGGTGGAGGAAGGGCAAAATGCCCATCCGACCCCCAAAGCTGTCTGATGGAGCGTGACCCGTCCCCCAGCTTTAAAAGGTTGATAACTCCTGTTTTAGAACAACAAATGGCATGCTTTCTTTTTATGAAACTGTCACTCTTGTTATCTGTATGATGCTTCAACTTAAATTATATTCCTGGTTTCAACAGGAGTAGACCAATTGAAAGAATTGTAAAAAAGATGAGACATCACTTTGGTAAATGTAATGAATTCACTTAGGTAATGGTCATGAATTATATGCCAAAGTCAACAAATTAAGAGACGAGTAATGGTTGGCCCATACACTTTTATATGTCAGAAACAGGCACACCAAAACTGAAAGTAAATGGGGTTCTACCACTTTCTCAGACATGCAAACCTCTCTCTTCCACCTTTCCCCCTACCACCCGTATCATTCTTTTTCACTTTCTCTTTTAGACTTACTTATACAGTGGAACCCTGCATAATGAACACTTTGCATAGTGAAAACTGTATATAACCAAGTGTTTGTTATGCAAGGGCGATACCCCCACATAACACAGAAAAAAACCCCGTTCGTTATGTGGGGTTTTCGGTAGCCGAGGTATACCCGCTCAATGGCAACCCTGGTTAATGTATTTTTTTTTGTTTTGGTTATGCGGGGTACCGCTAGTAGTGCTTTGCATAATGAAAAATCCACATAACGAAGAACTCTGTGGAAAAGAGTTTTTTTGTTGTGCGGGGTTCTACTGTATACACATACTCATTCTTGGCCGTATCATTTTGTGTAGTTAAATTGTAGCTGCTGACTAGCTGACTTGACTGTAAAGCAATTGCTGTGCTCTAACTAACATTGAGAAATTTTCTGAAATAATAAGCATTTGGAGAAATAATTGCATTCCTCTCTTACGCCAGTTATATCTGCTTTCCAGCTAGCTTCAAAGTTTCTTTTTTATCAGTTTGTTTAAAATTCTGTAACAATCCCTTTTTATTCATTTTTTGGAATGTAAGTAATAAATTCTTACTTACACTAACAAAATGGGCTTGGTTTTTATTATTGTTGTATCTTCTTCCTTAGAAGGATCTGCACTTCTATACCTGTTTCCTAACCACAGTTGTTTATAGTGCCCCCCAAAAAAGATCTGACCTTTGACGTCAATAGGAAGTTGACACAGTCATGTTCTCAAAATATGGTCTCCTGTTTACCATGGCATTTACTAGTGAAAACTAGAGATAAGAATGAATTGAAACAGATATAAAAAGATGTAATAAAATGAGTGTACAAATGCTTACGGTATTTCAGGGCAACAAGTCTCATAATAGTTTCATACTTCCATTACTTATTCAGTAACATCCTGTGCTTCAGATATTTTATTTACTCTTTTCGAATTTACCATCTTTCTTCTGAGGACTAAAATAATATATTGACATACAAACAAACTAGCATAATAGAAATATAAACATTTAAATTGTAATATGCACCTCACTGTTGGTTTCATGGTCTCTAGTTTTAACTGCAAATATATTTTTAATAGTTAGGAAACACCGTTGGTTGTTTTTTTTAATAACTGAAAGACAGTATAGAAATGAGTTTAGAATGAATTAAAATGTATTTATTTATGTGTCTGTA
The DNA here is from genome assembly GCA_030440675.1 of Furcifer pardalis. Taxonomy (NCBI): domain Eukaryota; kingdom Metazoa; phylum Chordata; class Lepidosauria; order Squamata; family Chamaeleonidae; genus Furcifer; species Furcifer pardalis. The sequence goes on along the minus strand of CP126897.1, from coordinate 69,974,539 downwards.
ACTAAAACAGAATCAGCTCACGTCTTTGTCCCACCTCTGGATAGCAACAATACAGTCAATGTATTGTGTACTGACGTGGACAGCATTTCTGACATATTCCTTCATGGAATACTCATGTGTAAGCTTGAAAAATGGGAAAGTATAATCTTAATATAGTTATATATCTGTTGTGAATATGAGACTAAAAAATAATAATGAATTGAATAAACTATCAAGTGGGGTTCCTTCGAGGTCAGTCCTGGGTTGTGCTCAGTGTCTTCATAAAGGGTTTGGAGATGAAGGCAATGACAAATCATCACTGGTCTGAAAATACTTTAAAAGCAAAATGGTCTCAATAAAATGGAAAGGATGAGGAATCATTTTAATAACCATCATCACCTACAAAGGAATGCTTTTTTATACTGAGTGCTAGTGTCAGGATGATCTTTCATCCCTCCAAAATCAGTTTTGCAATATGTGCTAGTTTAGTGAGGTTTCTGATATACATGAGTTCAGTGACAACAACAGTTGCAATTTTGTAGACTTGCAATTTTGTAGAAAGAGCTAAAGTTGAGAATGAGGAAAGATGGCAACTCTGAACACATTTAGGTAACGGTACAGATCGCCCTTGCTCGAAAGCCTGTTGTATCGGACTCTAGGGCTCAGTGTTCATCTCTGTTTACAGCCAAAGAGCCAGCATTGTCTGTGTTTGCAGGCATTTCTGTGGACATGTGACAGGCATGCCTAGATACCAGAGTGCACGGAATGTGGTTTACCTTCCCACCAAAGTGGTACCTATTTATCTACTTTCAATTTCTTGCTTCCGAACTGCTTGGGTTAGCAGGAGCTGGGACAGAGACGGGCGCTCATTCCGTTGTGCAGTACTCTGGTCTTGACCTGCTGACCTTCCAGTTGTCAAGTTCAGCATCTTAACCACTAAGGCACATTTATTGGGGAATAAATCCAAGTGAACACTGTGAGATTTATTTTTGAATAAACATGCATTAAATCAGCTTGTGTGCATCTGTTTATAAATCTGATAACAAAATATATCTTCTGAAATATAGTAGTAACTTGCAGCTTGAGGATGACTATTGATCAGTAGGGATTTGATGAATCATCAACCCTGTAAGTTCTGTTGCTTCATTGGGACTACTCTGGTTGTGACTTATTACTGACTTTCAGCCACTGTGTAGAAGATACATTACTTTTAATCTCCATACAATATGTTATAGACATATAATGGATATTTTAAAATGAACAGGAATTCAACCATAACATATTTAGCATCAGATGAAAGAGAGTTATCTCTAGTTCAGATCATGGGTTTTACTAAGGCTAAGAATGCACATTTTTATGCCAGAAATTGTAGTCAACTTTTGGCTACAGGTTTAAATGAGAATGAAAAACAGTAGCAGCTCTGACCTATTTTATCATGCTTACTAAAGAAAATTTTACTATAATTAAAGATATGCTAGCCACAATATGCCAAATAGTCTCTGATAGCAGAAAAGACCTGCTGTTCTTAGGGTTATTATTGGGGGGAGTGTTCATTGTTCTTCAACAGTGCAATAAACTCTCTGGCATTTCGTTTCATCATCAATTTATTCATTTTTTCTAAAAGGCAAGTTGCAAAGAAGTGGCATGTAAATGAAAAAAATTCTCAAACATCAATACTTGCAGGTTTTTGCCATAAGCCTAGTGCTTATAGTGCATTACTTGGAAAGTTACTGTAACAATTGAAAACCTACAAAGTTTCATAAAATTAGGAATATTCCATCATCAGTAAGATGCTGTTGTTATGTACTGTTAAGTCACCTTGGATTTATGGGAACCCTAAGAGTAAGTTATTTCCAAAATTGTCCTCTCCTCAACAGTTCTTCTCACTTCTTGTAAGCTGAAGTCTGTGGCTTCCTTTTTATGGAGTCAGTCCATCTGATATTTTTTCCTCCTTTTCCTCTGCTGCCTTCAGCCTTCCCTAGGATTATCTTTTCCAGATAATAATAATGATGATGATGATGATGTGTCAGAAGTTATTCTGGGTTGAAAGGTTTTTTGCTAGAGAAATTCTGCTCAGGGGATGCCTGAATGAGGCTCCTTTCCCCACCAAAGCGGTCCCTATTTATCTATTTGCAATTTCTTGCTTTTGATCTGCTAGGTTGGCAGGAGCTGGGACAGACAACGGGGGCTCAATCCATCATGCAGTACCCGAGTCTTGAACTGCTGACTTGCCGGCCTTCAAGCTAACAAGGTGAGCTTTTTAACCACTGAGCCACTACAGCCCCTTCCAGAGAACATTGTCTTCACGTGACAAACCCAAAGTATGTTAGCCTAAGTTTCATCATTTTTGTCTCCAAAGATAGTTCCTACAGTAATTGACCATGAAGTCACAGCCTAAGTCAGTGATGGTGAAACCTTGGCATTCCAGGTGTTCTTGAACTTCAATTCCCAGAAGCCCTGATCAGCAGAAGTGCTGTTTGGGCTTCTGGTAATTGAAGTACAAGAATACCTGGAATGCCTGTATAGCCAGGGGTGGGGAATTTGATTCCCTATTGTGTCTCCTGGGGGAAGAGCCAGCTTTTAGGTCCTTGCCATGTGATTAAGTAGAGGAATTCCATTGAATAGAAATAGCGTAGTTATTCAACCAAGGGCATGTGAAATTAGGTACACCATTAATCCATATTTAGAGAACTAAATAATTAGTTCTAGTTTCAGTGATGCTGAACTCTTGCAGATTGTATTGATTTGAAATGGTTGTAGAGTTCTTAAAGTTTGACATTTTACCTTTTAAGTTGTAGCTAGTCAGTGGAAACAGATTAAAAATAAAGACTTCCTGAATGTTAAGGAAGCATCATGCTCATTTGACCTTTGCTGAAAGGGAAAAATAGACTATTGAAGGACACATTGCTAATTTTATAATAATAGTAACACTAATTTTAAAATGCAGTAACTGAACAAGTTGTGTCTAGGTTTCATAGATCCCTGTGAATATCTCATTTAGAAAAAAACAAACAAAGAAATTGCTTTACATGTACTCTTGGTGGCACAAGTTGCTTCTCTTACCATTGTCGATATGTAAACTTCTTGCTGCTTCATTGTGAATACTGTATGTTGACTTTTCTTTCATTTGTTACTTCTTAGACTCATCCTAAATGTTTCCTCTGGAGAAAGGCAATATGCATGCCTTTCATTCCTCATTATCCTCACAACAACCTTGTGAGGTAAGATCAGGAAGAAAAGGAATAATTGTTCTAAAGTCACCTAATGCATTTCATGAATCAAGGAGCATTTGAACAGGCAGAACCAGGACCAGTGCTGTGGCAAAGATTGCAAAAAGATTAACTGCTCACTCCTATGACATTGTTTCAAGGAGTCTTAAATTTTGTGGATTGTGCTTGCAGTCTAAGTTGTGGAAGATTTAAATGTAATTCGGTGTTGTTGATTTGGCATTGCTAGCATTTCACCACAGTGAAAGCTGGTCCTTTATAGTAAATGGGACCATGCTGATTGACAAACTTTGATTATCCCCAACTACCCCAGTCTGGGGTGCCTCTTTATCAAAAGTAAAGCTCAGGGCTGCAACTGATTTCCTCTCCAGTTGTGTATATGTGGTGTTGCTTACCTGGGTGTGCAGTGTAAATATCCATAGTTGTTCTTGACTCACTCTGTTATCTGTGCCTGTACCCATCTGTGCTGTACCTTCTCTCACCAACCACAAGACATTAGTTCATAAAATACTCTCCAACACAAGGGAAAGTTTGTGGTCTACCATGTACAGTAAAACCTCAGTTTATGAAATTAATGCGTTCCATGGGACCTTTCATACTATGAAAAATTTGTAATGCGAAATGCAGTTTCTCATAGGAATGCATTGAAAAACAAATAATCCGTTCTGCAGCTCAAAAAAGTGAAAAAAAAGTAATTTTTTTTCTGTTCCAAAATCTTTATAAAGTGCACTTTGGAACTTTTTGCCATGTTTTTGCCACTTTATAAAGAGATTTGAATAGATAAAGGACTTTCCCCCACATTTTTCTGATATCTGGAAGGGATCAATTGATTTTCAGTGCATTCCTATGCATTTGAGCACTTCAGACAACAGCCTTTAGTGGTCAGCTCTGGTATATGCCAGACTCATTCTCGACTATCAGCTATTTGATTCCCCTGGCACCTGGATGTGAAAAAACCCACATTTTAGCTGATGAAGTGCAGCGGAAACCATGGTAAAGATGTCCACCCCACCCCCTGCTATGGGAAGCAGCAGAGGCTGCAAATGAAGCCAAAAAAATTGCACAATTGTTTTTGCTGCTGCCACCGAAAATGTAAGCTCTGGGTCAACCACGCTTCCAGCCAAGGCACCCTGGGGAAACGTTTTCAGTGTGCGAAAAAATCCGTAAACCAAGCCTCTATTTTCCTTGGGTTTCCTTTCACAAACCAACTTTTACGTTAACCAAGCCATTTGTAAATTGAGGTTCCCCTGTTAATACAGCCTTGTGCTCCATAATGTGTAACATTGATGTGCTGAACATGTCTTCATGTGTCATCCCGGACAGTACAGAAATAATTGTGAGTAATCAGCAAATTGGGTTTTAATTTCAGGTGTTTTCACCCCCCCCCCAAGTGTTTACAAACATCAACAGGAATTCTGATTTCAGGTTTGAAAGAAATGTAAGAACAATTTTATGTGTAAGTGAAGTGAGAGTTATTCCTTCAGTTTTCAATCACATTAATTACACTCTAATGAAGTGGGGCATACTGAACAACCCTGAGGAATAATTTACCCGTCCTTAAAAACAGAAAAGCTGTTCAGCTCTATTTGTTTATTTTGTGTTTCATATTTATAGATGTGTTCTGGAACTGATTTTTTTAAAAGGGATGTTTCGATAGTGAATTTTAAGCAGTTAAAATGTTAATTAAAAAAAAACTACAGTGAGAGCCAGTTTTCATATTTGGAAGAATATAAGTGTGTTGCATATACTGTTGGGATTACAAAAAAGAAATTATAATGCAAAGTATGATATTTGTGTAAATATTTGTATGAACAAATTTGTTTAAGTTTTAAAAGTAAAGTAAAATGAGGTTCCAGGTTTCTTTATTTAAGAGAGAAGGAATGTTGAGAAGGAAAGGCAAGTAATTTTTGATTTTCTGCTTAAGTATTTTCAGCAGCAATTGGATGCACTGTGTCTAATTCTTCATAAATCAACACTGCATTGTTGTGATATTAACAGTGGCTTTGCTAACCTCATTGTTTCTATCAAGAGTTATATTCTGCTTCAGAACAATTTGCTGTGAACACTCTTGTTTGTTTGCTGCGCTAGTCTTTGTTCTAGATGAAAACTTTGATTTATCGTTGTATGTAATTGATGGCTGTGTGGGAGGTGGACTATAGCTATTGCTCCTCTTCTCTTAATCTAACTTTGTCTAGAAATCCATGTCATGGAGCATTCTCAAGGGAACCAGGCTGGGAAATTTTCTGTGTTCCCAATGGGAGCCCATTAATCATAGTGAAGAGTCTCTTACTGGCTGCATCCCCATGTTTGAGAAAGAAGACAAAAAGTAGACCACAACAAAATGACTTATCTAGAGAATAGATGTTAAAGATAATGTATTCATTGTAATGACAGAAAAGGGGAACTTTATGCATCACTAAATTCATCACAACATGCTTCTGGAATAGATTCCATTCTTGTTTAAGATTTTTATCTCAGTGAAATATTACACAATATTACAGCAAGAAAAAAGACCAGGGTAGGGTTTTCTTCTTTATAGAATAAAAAGAAGACATAAAATCACTGCTGTTTTTACAGTAAAAATAACAAACAGCAATTACTGAACACAGCACAGTTGAAAGATGTGACTGTGGTAATTGGCAAGTTTTTAAAGATATAAATGTCAAGAAGTAAGTGAAATTGTTTAAAAATTGAAGTCTTTTAAAGTCTTACAGTTTTGAAGTCAGTTAGAGTTAATAGCAATCAGAATAAACTAATTTGAATGCTAGATAGTCTTCCATTGTGAATTAACCTGCATTTCTCCATATCATGGTAATAGTCTTTCATCCTCATTCTTTACAGCTCTACAACAGTCTGGCTGTGTTCCAAAAAGCTGCATGATTAATTTACGCTGGACCTCTGGGCTGTTTAACAATAATTCCCTGCCTCACTTGACAAGCTAGTTTTGAAATCTGAGGTACTGAGGCAGTTATGAAACAAATTAACAAAAGATACCATTTGGGGACGTACCTTTGTAGATTACTGGTATCGTCATTATTCCAAATGTTACAAATAAGGTGGATAGAAATCATGAATTATTTAGCATTACTAATGGGGTGGATCCAACCTGAAGCATAATCAGAATATGCTCACTGAAATAAATGTGCCTTAACTTACTCATGACTTACAACTGCGTGCCATCAAGTCTTATGGCAAAGCTTTTCAGGGTTTTCTCGATAGAGAATACACAGAAATGGGGAGTTGAGGTTGGATTCAGCTCAGCCTCGGCTGACTTCGGCCATCTTGGCTAGTTAGGATTACACTCTGAGTTCCACTGAGTTCCTCTTAAAGGATTCATGACTAACTGATTTCCGTTTGGGACTCAAATCCAGTACTTTTTGGAATAAGCAAAGATGTTCATGAACCAAAAGCTCGATACTTTCTCCCCAAAGATTGTGGTGTTTTTGAATGACAATTTGACATGTTTATTTATTTATTTATTATTCAAATTTATATGCCGCCCTACTCGCAAAGTGACTCAGGACGGCTGACATGGTATCATAGCACAATGCCACAAACACAATAATCTAATAATAAAATTTATCAATAAAACCATAACCCATCCAATAAAATTTAGAAGATTAAAAAATTTAAAAGAGTTAAACAAATTAAGAAGTTAAAAGATTAGGAGAGAGCGGGGGAGGGGATTATCAAATGAGCCAACAGGCTGGGGCCACTGTGTAGCCAGTACGTACGCTGGTAATGGCAACCTTGTGTTGTTGGTTAATCTTTCTCACACTAGGTCATGCAAAAGGAACTGTAGAATGAACTCACCAAAAGGTGGCTTCATTTTGCCAGTTTCACATCTTTCCTAGACACGGAAGGAGTGTGGTGTATATCCTATGGAGTCGTTAAACTGCTGTACTGCAGCCAAAACCTTGTGACATTGATCCTGATGAGTATCATGGTTGACTCAAGCCTTCCAACCTTCCGAAGTCAAAAATAAAATAAAATAAGAACCTAGGTTTTTTTGGGAGGGGAAGGGGGAAGAATGCTACTTAATTTGCCCAGAGAGTGCACTAAGATGTACAAATGTTATTGCTATTGATATGCCATATTTCTGAGCATTTATCCTGCTTGTTGCAAATCTACAGCAAAGTCATTTTCTTTAATGAAGATTACACTCTCCCTGAGGTGACATCAAAGATGCAGCACAATCCCCAAGTTACTGGAAGCCATGTTATCCTGCTTCAACAAAGATTATAAATAGGTGATCTTACAAAGAAAAAGTATGTGTAAAAAACAGATCTTCCTTGCAATTTTTTGCTGTATCAGCTGAGCTCTAAAAAGCCTGCCAGTTCCCACAAGAAGTAAATGAAAAGATTTCTTAGTCCCACATAGCTTCAAAAAAGTTTTTGCCCACCCAGAAGTAAAGGAAGTAAATAATCACTCATAATGCTATTTTGTTCACTGGCTGTCTGGTTCCTATCCCATGTAAATAACTGTAAAATGAGAAAAGGGGTCACAATAACAATGGACATTCTGTTTGCTAAAGAAACAGCTTTCAAAGTTGAATTTATTACAAGGGAAAAAAACAACCCAAAATGTATTTTTCATTAACTTCCAATACAGAAGTACAGTATATTTGAGGTATTTGTTTTCCAATAAAATAGTTTATTTCATATATATTTTTTGACAATTGGCTGGATAGCTCAGTACTTTAGGCAAATGGCTACAGAGATCAATTCCCCTCTGTATATCTCAGAGGAGCCAACCTATGTGGTCTTGGGCTAACTGCACTGTGATTCCAGAGTGTTTTGGGAAGAAGCGAATTGTAAACCACATCAATGTATTCTCTCTGTAGAATTGAATCGATTGCACGTTATCAAAGGTGTACATGGTCTACCAGATACAGTAAAACATCAGATAACGCTAAAACTTGGTTCCACAAGTCTTGGTGTTATCCAATTTTTGGTGTTATCTGATCCATGTTAAAATCCTATGGGATGGATCGGATAACGTTAAAGCTCCATAGAGATACATTGTAACCGCACAAGCTTTAGCGGTTGTTATCCAACCATTCCCATAGGACCTTAACATTATTCGATGCAATTCTCCTCCCCAGATTACTTAACGTTATGCGATTTTAGCGTTATCCGATCCAATCGTTATCTGTGTTTTACTGTATTTGGACCAGAATTTTAGAACCGCTCTGCTCCTTTGCCCTTGCCCTTGCCCTGGACCTAAGAGTCACTTAGGTATTACCTGATAATGTGGCTGCTACCTATTGGTGCTACTCTGTGCAACTGGTATACTGTATCATGATCTTATCAATTTGAATACACTTAGATGTTTTTTTTTTAAACCCTTTGGAGATTGTTCCCAGTGATGGTGGTGGTGGTGGTGATGAAATTCATATTTATTATTTATATGAATTGTTCAGGAAAATCAGTGAATGATTTTATAATCCAAAATGGTTCTGTAACTGTACAACTGGTCATCTTCAAACAAAAGGAACTTGGCTGGAATTTCAAAGAGAGACTGTAGGAAATTGGTATACAGTTGTACCTCGCTTAAAGAGCACAATGTGTTCCACAGGATTGCTCTTTAAGCGAGTTTTCTCTTTAAGCGAAACACCATTGTAAGTGACCAATTGTGACTTCTGGCCGGGGGGGGGATTGTGAACCCCGATTTATTTGTTAAGTGACTTTTTGTTGGTTTTATTTGTTAAGCGAACATTCAGAGAAAATTCTGCTCTTTAAGCAAGTTACTCTTTAAGTGAGGTGCTCTTTATGCGAGGTTTGACTGTATTACAGGCCAAACACCATTCTTTCAATGTTTTTAGGCACTTGTAATAAGACTTCTGTGGGGATGAGGCAATGAACCTGAAGAAGAACCTTCTAACTTCTTTGACACAGAATCCTTCAATCATTTATTTTATAGCTACTCCATATTATTACAACTTTACCTGCTCTGGCAGAAAATGATATGGAAGCACAGTCCTCAAAAATACTCAATGTTCCTGTATCTTCCTCTTTTCTACAGGTAGATGAAAATTTGCTGAGTCTGCATACTCAACAGTTAATGCAAGTTTACCAGATTAACATTTTTTAAAAAGAGGTTGTTATTAGATGCTATGAAGCAATTTGTAATTTATTGTTACTGTATGACTCAGTTACCCCCAGAAGGTCCTCTAGTTAACAGCCTTGCTCAGGTCTGGCTGGTTCAAGGCATGGGCTTCCTTTGTTGAGTAAGGGCATCTCATGTTAGGCCTCCTTTTTTCATACGTCTTTCAACTTTTTTTAGGATTATTGTCTTTTTAGGAAATCTTGTTTTCTCATGATTGCCCAAAGCCTCAGTTTCATCAGTACAGCACTACCTTATTTGTTTTTCTGACAGTTCATGGTGTTTGTAAAGTTGTCATCTAACAATATCTTTAAAATAAATAATTTTTTTCATGCTAGCTTTCTTTATTTCCCAGTTTTCTCATATTTCATTTCAATTAGGCTTTTCTCCTATTTAACATCATGTCTGCTACCCCAATCCTAGTTCTGAAATTAAAGTTCTGAAACCCCAGTTCTGAAATTAAAATTGCTTTTAAAAATTCCAAGGGGAATTACATTACATAAACTGTAGTTTTTTAAGTGGCAGTGATATCTAAGGAAGTGAAATTGATCCACAAAAGTTGACATTAAAATGTAGCAGTCAGTCAGTCTTTAAGGTGCCACAATGTTTTTATATTCTTTATTTTTTATTTTGTTTTTGTTTTTATTACATAAACTGTGTTCCTCTTGAGTTTGTGCCCTTACTGAAATGGTAAATAGCCCCCTACTGATCATCAAAACATATTAAATTGAATCCTGTTTATTATTCTGAAACATGAGATTTCTTGGATATATTCCAGTACAGACGGCCTGCATAAAGGAAGCATAATATACAAAGGTTAGCTTTAAATGCCAGCATTTAATTAGCAAACAGATTTTTCTTTTGCCATCTGTGATAAGAGAAGTAGTTTGATAGTAGGGTTTGAATTTAACATTTCATGCTTGAACCTGTTTAGGGATCTTTATGAAACCACAGATTAGTTCCATTGAAAACCCCTGTCATCTGCAATAAAAAGATCAGTACTCAAGTGAGTGAAGTATATTTTGCAAGGTTTACTGTGAGATTTAAGATTCCTTACATTAGATGTGTAGTTTTTGTGACTGCTGTCTGATAACCCAATGATAGTAATAGGAGCCATAAATATGGTGCCATGCCTCGTATTAGTAAATATATTTGGCTTTTTGCGTAGCTGTTTTGTTATGGAAACTGATGAGTCAGCTGATGAATTCAATGTTGGTAATGGCATAGGTTTCACTTTATGGTAAATGTTATGCAGGGTTGAACTCACAGTCAACTAATAGCACCTAGTTTAATTCAAGACACAGTTATTTTGAGAAAATGTAATGTTTACAGATTGCCAGACTGGTTGACTTTATTTAGCTCACCATCATTATTCTTTGTGTGCCTAACAGGAATCAGAGCATGCAGTTAATTGGTAGTTACCGGTAGGTGTTTTCCTAAATGACATTATATTGTGTCATAATAAAGAATCTAGTTAATTGTTGATGAATTTAATATGGTATGTATTATTAGATTGTATTCAGCTGTATTTTAGAAACAAGGTGCTTACCATCAGAGACATTAGGTTAAGATGATGTTGTACTGTTTCTATACTCCTTGTTCATGTTTGCTGTAGAATATTTTGAGTGTATTCTGATTAATCACTGCTGAAAGGTAATTTCCCAGAATTTGCATTCAGCAGTGAAGTTAATGTTCCATGTTTTTAAACAAACTTCTTTTAAATACTTTTGGCCAGAGAATCAAAGTACTGTATTAGCTGATTTCTGTATAAAGAAAAGAGGACTATGGTGAATGTTATTAACATTTGTAACACAAAGCACAATTCAGTTTTGGGGCCTAATCAATGCATTACAGATAACTCATAGGAATTCCTTAAGTCCTAATAATAATTTTGTGTCAGAAATTATTCTGAGTTGAAAGGATTTTTGTGGAAGAAACTCCGCCAGGGAATGCCCAAATGTGGCTCCTTTCTTGTCCCCAAGAGTTGGGACAGAGATAGGCAATCAAGCCTTCATGCAATACGCAGGTCTTGAACTGCCAACTTGTCAGCCTTCCATCTAAAGGTGAGCTTATTAACCACAGCCACCGCAGCCCCTGATTGTATATGATCCTTAGGAATATTTTCCCCCTTAGCTCTGATAATCTATAAATTAACTTGCTTGGTTTTCAGAGCATAAGCATATTCTTATTTGGCAGCTCTGAATTCTCAGTTATTGAAGTCTATCTGAATCCCTTCTCTGGAATACTAGTTACAGGTTATCTGTACTTGGATTCCTGCATTGAGCAGGAGTTTGGACTCACTAGGCCCCTTCCAACTGTTATTCTATGATTCTGTGATTCTATTACTGTCTTAGATAGCATGGGGAGTAAAGAATATTCCTAGAGGATATGTCTATGAAAATTAGGGATGCAACGTCCGAGTCATCATGGGGGAACTAAAAGTCATGAAATACAGACCCTTGTCTGCAGAAGGCGATGGACTACTTCCTTCTCTGGGGTCTCCCCCACAGTAACTTTATTTGTTATGTCAAAAATCTTATTAAACCCAGTATAAGAATCTAAATATTATTTATATTATATGTAATTTATAATCACGTGGTGTCCAATTGGTTTTGATTAATGGCTACCCTTCCAGGAGTATTTTTAGTTATAATGTACAAAAGTCTTCATGTAACATGTGCTTCAGGTGATCTCAGCTGCCCCTTCTCCTGGGAGGCACAGCCTCATAACCAGGCAGACCAATTCGCTGAGTAATACAAACTCTTAAAATTAGTTTTTTGGAATAGTAGCCATGTTAGTCTGTGGTTCAGACATATCAGAAAACAAAACAAAATAAAATAAAAAACACTGTAGCACTTTAAAGACTAACTGCTATATTTTTATTGTTAGCTTTCGTGGATCAAGTCCACTTCATCAGACAAAGGCACCCCTTCTCCTTTTGAGCCCCTGAATTTGGTATATAAAGAACATGGCTGTAAGTTTCACTCTTTGTCTGATGAAGTGGACTTGATCCACGAAAGCTAACAATAAAAATATAGCAGTTAGTCTGTAAAGTGCTACAGTGTTTTTTATTTTATTTTGTTTATTTTGTTTTATTTTGTTTTCTGATATGCCTTAAAATTAGTTGCAAACAATGAATGGAATGCTGACTACATTTCTGTTCATAGCACACTTGCAGGTATACTTTTAATAGCAGAATGGAATGTGAATCTTCCAGTTATTCACCCAGACATTTTAAAACCTATTATTTAATCTTGTTACGGTAATTGATTATCCAGAGAAGCCTGAAATAATAACACAAAGGGTCAAATAAGAGTATGGAAATGTTAGAAATACAGTAGAACACAGTAAGTGCTGCCTGGATAATTGTCAAGTAGACTGTGGTGCCAAAGATTGGGAGTTCGATTCCACACTGTACCTCCTAGGATAAGGGCCTGTCATTCTGGCCTTGGGCAAGGTGCACAGTCCCAGGGTGCTCCCAGATGAAGGAGATGGTAAACCCTTTCCAAGTGCTCTCTACCTGAGTAGCCCTGAAGAAGGTCATCATAACTGACCAAATTGACTTGATGGCACACTGTTATTATTACTGTATTACTACATACAGTAATAATAACAGTGTGCCATCAAGTCAATTTATAAATATTCATTCATTATTACTGTATTACAGTCAAACCTTGCATAAAGAGCGCCTTGCTTAAAGAGTAACTTGCTTAAAGAGCAGAATTTTCTCTGAATGTTCACTTCGCTTAACAAATAAAACCAACCAAAAACTCGCTTAACAAATAAATCGAGGTTTGCAATCCCCCCCATAATTGGTCATTTACAATGGTGTTTCGCTTAAAGAGCAAAGTTGGGGCCGGGTCATACTCCCTCAGACAGCTTTGGGGGCTGGATGGCCAATTTGCCCTTCCTCCACCATATGGCACTTCCGGGTGTGGTGTAGGTGGTGGGGGCCACATGAAATGGTGCCATGGGCTGCATCTGGCCCCATGGGCTGCAGGTTGAGAATCCCTGAGCTAAAGTAATGTAGATAATTTGTAACTATAGCTGTTTGAGCTGGTTTTATATACAGATGTTCATCATGACATGGTGACTCAGAAGCAAGCTGTTAATAAACACCTCTTTGTTGAGGATTAAAACAATATCACAGTGTGTAGGTAGTTATACCCTTTTCCATGGTAGTGATGCCTCCTCTCTGTTTATTATTATAGAATGCTTTTTTGTTTCTATTCATGAAAAGAAAGAATAGCTTGGTTCACAGTTTCTACTTAATGGAACATCCCTATGGAGATGATATGAATGCAGCCTCATTTTTAAAAAGCCAATATGATCCTAAATGTTCGTTCTGGTTTCTTGGGGACATGTTGTAAAAATATGCTTGCCAAATGAGTACTTTGCCCAGTATATTTATTTTTAGAAGCCCTTAGCAAGAAAATAAAGTGATGGATATTCTCTCCCTATCTTGAAATTAATCTCAGCAGACAGTACCTCAGAGTTTTAATCAGGGCTTCTCAACCTGTGGCCTGTGGTCCAGATACGGCCCATGGCACCATTTTATGTGCCCCCTGTCTCCAGCACACCAGGAAGTCCCATGTAGTGGAGGAAGGGCAAAATGGCCATCCAGCCCCCAAAGCTGTCTGAGGGGGTGTGACCTGGCCCCTGGCTTAAAAAGCTTGAGAATTTCGGGTTTAAATGGTAAATAGGAAAGAAATTGTATTTTGTATTCTAAGATTCCCTTTCCTTTCAATGTTCGGTATATTACTTTGGAGAATGCTGCACAAAGGCTGAACCTGCAGTTTTGCAAAATCACCTTTGTGCAAGATTTGTCCTTTACATCACTTCCCAAAGCTCCACCTTCCATCTCACTTGCTGTTTTGTCCTTTTAGTTCTTGCTTCCTTTTTTTTATATCTGCTTTGGTATATTTGGTTCATAAAATCACAGCCAGAATTGCAAGCATTATTACTATAAAACAAGTCATGCCTACCTTACGTTTGGTGTCATCAACTAGGATATTGTGTGCTCAGTATTATCACTTGTACCGTAAGAGGAAAATTAAAGCATGTATTTTCCACATGGAGAAACTAGATGTAATCTAAATGCAAACCACAAGTTTTATTACATGATAGTCTTTTATAGCACAGCTATTACTAATCCCAGTATGACAAGAAGTTTGGCGCATTGGAATCCTGAAGTATGCAACATCTTTGATGGTTGCGGTTTTAATTTGTAGCATAGGAAAAAAATCCACTGAATTTGACCATAGTAAGTTTATTTGCGTAACTGTGACCAGCCAGGCAAATTACTCTTAATGTACAGTGGTGTCTGTGAGCAAGTTAGGTAATTTATGTGAAAATACTTTTTAGGTAGAAGTAGTGCAATATATGGGTAGCCCATGTGGTGTAGTGAGTAGAATAATGGACTAGGACTCTGGAGACCTGGGTGAGATTCTCAGGTTCTGCAATGGAAAATCTCTTCAGGGTGTAGAACTGGTAAAATAACTTTTGAAGTGCCTCAGAATTGTTGTACTGCTAAAAAAAGAAGCATGCCGTCTGTCTGATGTTGTATGCCAGGCTCCTCTATCATCTGCCATCTTCCATAGCCTGTCCAGATCTACACTCACTGCATCACCAATGCCATCGAGCCATCTCATCCTCTGCTGCTCCCTTCTCCGTTTGCCTTCAATCTTTCCCAGAATTGGGGTCTTCTCCAGTGAGATCTCTCATATCATTTGGTGGCCAAAGTACTTGAGCTTCAGTATTTGTCTTTTCAAGGAGCAATCAGGGTTGAGTTCCTTTAGGATTGACTGATTTGATCTTGAAGACCAGAGGACTCTCAAGACTCTTCTCTAGCACCACAGTTCAAAGGCATATATTCTTCTGCGCTCAGCCTTCCTTATGGTTCAACTTTCACAGCCATACATTACTACTGGGAAGACCATTGCTTTAACTATGCAGACTTTTAGTGCCATTCTTTGTCCTCACCTGTGAGAGACATGGTGGCTAGAGGATTCTGGAAATTGTAGGGATTTTTTAAAAAAGTTTTCAAGGTCTATTCTACCTGTAGTCTCACTCTTAATTGGACTTCCTCAATATCCTAAAGTTATAAAAATCACATTTTTATTTTTATAACTTAACGAATACATTTTTCAATGAATTCACATGATTAATAAATAAAAATTGGAAAAATAAAATAAATAAATAATTCAAAACTACTAAATTATCTTATTGTATTCTGCATGTAATAGACTCCCTGTTAGGCAAAATATTGAGTATTAAATTGATACTTTACCCTCCTACCTATCGCATAATTTTGTTCCCTCCTAGTTAATGGTTGTGCTTTCCTCATGTTACTTCCTTATTGCTCCTTTGACAAGAACTTAGAGAGACAAACACTTTAGGTGTTAAGATAAATAAAAACGTAATCACTGCTAGCCCACTGGTATCTCCAGCTGGTCCACCAAAATCAGTTTGTGCAGTAAAATGTACTTCAGATAATAAAATATGGCCCTGAAACATAAAACTGAAAATTATATACAACTGCACAGTTTAGGTTGAATCTGTTAGGAATAATTTTCCGTACATGAAAAATGAAAATGTTGAAATAACCTCTGTACCTCCTATTAGCAAGATTTGTGGTTTTCCATATGATTTTGGATTGCAACGTCCATCCTCCTCATCTACTAGGAGTGCTGTCTAGGACTGATGGGAGTTACAGGTTATCAACGTTTGTCCACACTTTCCAAAGCATTAGGTAGCAATTCCAATTTTGGTGGGTGAAGGCAATTATGACAAATGTGAAGAGAGGAACAATTAAAATTTAGAATATATGTGGTGGAGTTAAATAAAAGGTTGACCTTGCTCGAAAGCAAGTCATATCCAACTCTAGGGTTTGATGCTCATCTCCATTTATAGCCAAAGATTAAAATCGTTGTATGAGGTACCACTGTATATCCTTGAAGAGTTTTATGTATATTCTCTCCTTCAAAAAACTTTGCAATATCGTGCCCACATTGCCAGCAAGGGAAAGAGTATCAAGCTGTACAAAGCAAAGGCTGACCTTAACATTTACGAGTCCAATGTCAGTAGTCAAGATGGGCTATAAGTTTCCCTCTTGTGATCACCACCAGGTGCAGAAAGACTCCAAGCAAGGGAAAATCCTAGAACATGACTCCATTTTCCATCAGTTTCTCCCACCAAACAAAAAGCAATTGCCATCACTTTTTTCCACAAACCCTACAAAAGAGGAGGACCAGGCCTTAGGGAGAAAGAGTAAAGTAAAGTAAATTTGTTATGTGGGACACCATTTCCCCCAAAAAACCTAATTGTTATGAGATTTCGTTGCTATACGGGGCAATTGTTGTATGAGGCTGCACTGTAATTCAGAAAACAAAATTAGAGTAGCATGAGGCATTGACATTGTCAGGATGTGTAGGAAGAACAGTACACATAATTGTAGCAATAGGGTGTAATCACAGTGCTCTGTATTAGATATTACAAATTTACCTGTTGTCCATGAGGCCCGAACATTCTTGAAGTATTTCAGGTGCCTTCTCTTGAAGAGTGTTTGGGAAGTCACTGCACAGGAAATCTACCACTTACTTTTTGCATAAATACATTATTTTCGTTTATCTGGCTTCTCTGTGATAAATGATAAAACTGTTAATTCATCCCTTGATTGTCCATTTATATTTTCTTTCTGGAATATCCTTGGCATGAATGTCTAGTGAAAGAAATATGGAATACAAACAGAAAGCGCTAGGGAAAATGAAATTTGTAAAGGCATTTTCTAATGGATAGTGAAGTATGGGACAGCAACTATTCCAAATGCGCTGTTTCTCGTCATAATCATTTTTACCTTCATTAATATGGTCAGCATCATTGTTTTTACATTAAGAAAGGTCCAGTTTGTAGTACAGTAAAAACCTACTGTATATACTCGAGTATAAACCTAGTTTTTTAGTCCCCCAAAGGGGAAACGGCTTATACTTGGGTCAATGACCATGAGGGTACCAAGACCACACCAAAAATTTAATTAATTTTACCATATTTTCATGTATTTTGAGTATTGAAACTCACTAGCAGCCACTGCATTTCCCATCCTCAGCTTATACTCGGGTCATTCTATTTTCCTGGGTTTTCAGGTCAAAATTAGGTACCTCGGCTTATATTCGGGTCAGTTTATACTTGAGTATATATGGTACTTAAGTTAAATGTCCGTTCCATAGGCTTTTATGTAAATTGTTTTTTTACTTAACTCAAAGCAAACCCATAGGAAAAATAAATTTTTACATAACTTGAAGCAAACCTACAGGAAATTGTGTTATGTAAATCAGAATATTTATGTAAATTGGGACATGGTTTTAGTGCAAAAATCATTATGTAAGTTGAATTTTATGTAACTCGAGTCATACGGTATGTAAGTTGGGGTTTTACTCTATTACGTATGGAGTTTAAAGATCCTGAATCAGTCAGTCAGTCAGTCAGTCAGTCAGTCAGTCAGTCAGTCTTCCTTCCTTCCTTCCTTCCTTCCTTCCTTCCTTCCTTCCTTCCTTCCTACCTACCTACCTACCTACCTACCTACCTACCTACCTACCTACCTACCTACCTACCTACCTAGTGCATATTGATATGGTAAACTTCTGAAAATAACCTGCGGAGTGTTCATATGTTGGCTTTGCTAAATCTAGTCTTTGCCTGTTTTGAAAATAGATAAATAAACGAGTAATGGTCAGACCAAATCTCTATTGATGGAGAGCTTGTCTTCTTCCACCAAAATAAGAATAGTTGGGGCCATAATTTGTAAAAGGTACTTCTCAGTTTCCAACACCCTTTATGTTCAGTGCAAATGCTGAAAGAAGATGTTTGGGAATTGTAGTTGCAAAAAGTAAAGTCCTAGGGCAGAGTATATGCTAGGCAGTGCTCTAGCACAAACCTTGAAAACTGTGAGGCATAGATACAACATTTTACAATCAAAAAGTCTGATGGACTTCAGCAGCTAGTTATCTCCCCTGAATTTTTAAGTATTTATTTATTTATTTATTTATTTATTTAGATTTATTATCCCGCCCCAATCAGGCGAACCTGACTCTAGGCGGCTTACAGAAATTCATAAATTAAAACCTTAAGGTTCATAAATTACTTAAAAGTCAATTAAAAAAGAATTAAACGCTGAATTTCCAAAAATCTAAAAGATTTAAAAAGGTTAAAAGGTTTAAAAAGATTTTAAAAGTTTAAAAGAGTGAGGGAGGGGTGGCTGTCCCATCATATCAGCCACCCAACATGGGACCCCAAATTCCTGGAGCCCCACACCTGCCCTGCCAGCCAGGTTTTTAGGCCCTTCCGAAAGGACAGGAGCTCTGTCTGTAGACGTAACTCAGTTGGCAGGAGGTTCCAAAGGGCCGGGGCGGCCACGGAGAAGGCCCTCTTTCTGGTGCTAGAGAGATGCGCCTCTCTAGCCGATGGAATGATAAGAGAGCCTCTCCGATCCGCCCTGGTGGGACGGACAGATGTCCTTGGGACGATGCGGTCTCTTAAGTATCCTGGCCCACTACCATGTAGGGCTTTAAAGGTAATAACCAGCACCTTGAATTGCACCCGGAGACATACTGGCAACTAGTGCAGCTCCCGAAGCAGTGGTGAGGCACGAGCATAACGCCCGCACCCCATCACTACCCGAGCAGCCGCATTCTGGACCAGCTGCAGCCTCCGAATGGTCACCAAGGGCAGCCCCATGTAGAGCGCATTACAGTAATCAAGTCTGGAGGTGACCAAAGCATGTGTGATCATGAGCAAGGAATCCCGGTCTAGGAGTGGGCGTAGCTGGCGTATTACACGAAGTTGTGCAAAAGCCCTCCTGGCCACGGCTGCCACCTGCTCCTCGAGCAGTAGTCGTGAGTCCAAGAGGACCCCCAGATTACGCACCAGGTCTGTTTGGGGCAAAACTGCCCCATCCAGAACCAAAGATGGTAACTCCCGAGATAGTGCAGGACCCCTTACCCATAGCCACTCAGTCTTGCCAGGATTCAGTTGTAGCCCGTTGTCCCCCATCCAGACCCTGACAGCCTCCAGGCACCTGGATAAGACTTCCACTGCATCAATTGGATCTCCACGGGCTGAGATATACAGCTGGGTGTCATCTGCATATTGGTGATACCTCACCCCGTGGGAACGGATGATCTCACCCAGTGGCTTCATGTAGATGTTAAATAGGAGAGGCGAGAGTACCGAGCCCTGAGGCACCCCATATTGCAGGGGCCTAGGGCTGGACCTCTCGCCTTCCAGCCACACCGACTGGGTCCGGCCCCTCAGAAATGAAGAGAACCAGGCCAGCACAGTGCCCTGGATCCCCAATCCTTGGAGCCTTCCCAGAAGGATACCGTGGTCGACAGTATCGAAAGCCGCTGAGAGGTCAAGAAGAGCCAGGATGGTTGGATGACCTCCATCCCGTTCTCGCCAGAGATCATCCACCAATGCGACCAATGCAGTTTCAGTACCATATCCGGGCCTGAATCCTGACTGGAAAGGGTCCAGATAATCCGCTTCATCCAGGACTTCCTGTAGCTGCCACGCCACTGCCTTCTCCAAGACCTTACCCAAAAAGGGTAGGTTGGATACAGGTCGGTAGTTGGTAAGTACCGTAGGGTCGAGGGATGGCTTTTTCAGGAGGGGACGCACCAAAGCATGTTTTAAGGGTGCTGGAAAAAGCCCCTCCTGCAGAGATGAATTTATAATTGCCTCGACCCAACCGCCTGCCACAGCCTTAGATGCCTTGACTAGCCAGGCAGGGCATGGATCCAATTCACAGGCAGTGGCGCGAACAGATCCAAGAAGGCTGTCCACTTCCTCAGGGCCAACTGGATCGAACTGATCCCAGATAACATGGCCAGACTGTACTCTGGTATAAAATTGTGTGCAGTTTTTATTTAACTGTGTTTAAATGCTGAATTGCTATCAATTTGTGCTTTTGTTGCTGGATCTGTGGTATTTAAATATCATATCTTGATTTATGAATAACTAGCATGTGATAAGCATGCATTTTAGGCCACAGTGTATCCTCAGAGTTGGCAGTTTATTCTTTTAATCGTGAGTAGGGATGGAAAGACTGTTAGCTGAATCCCTAATTTGTAGCAGTTTAGGTTTCTCAGTATGATCAGACAGCTCAATAAGGAATACTGAAATTCCGTGAGAGATTCCTTATTTCCAGCTGAGAGCAAATGAAGAATCTCTATAACATACATAAAATGTCTGCAATATTGTTTCCTTTCAAGAAATAAAGGATATAACCAAGCCAAGAATGAAACAATTGTATAATTCAGGGGTGCCGAAACTTTTTGTGCCATGGGGCAGTCACGTGGTTCAGCAGGTCAGTCGCATGGTTCCTCCCATCGGGAAGAGGAAATAAAAATGCATCTGTGTTTATGACAGCCGTGATGCATTTACGGTAGCATTTTGTGCATGCGTGGGCGTGTTTAACTTCGTCTTCCAGAAGTGGCAAGTCTGGCACGGGTCAGACTATTTGGCACCATGGGCCATAGTTTGGGCACCCCTGGTCTAATTGGAAAAGTACAAACAACATATGTATAATGCCTCAGATGTTTAGATGTTGTGGTTATATTAGTTTTGAGTAATTCAGGTAATTAACACAACTGCATGGATTGTTCAATTTTGTACACAAATAGGCATGTTTGTTCAAACTTTGGTAAATGTTATACAAATAATATTCTCAGCAATGTAAAAATTTTGTCAAGACTATTAGGAAATTGTTCATCATTTTCATTGATAAGGAGGCAGATTTTGCAATTTCTCATTCTTACATGCAAGGGTGACTATTTTAGACATGATGCTCAGATAAATTATTGTCATTGTGTCTCACTTTTCATATTAGTTTTGCAGATTTTTAATATTACATTTGATGCAAGAATTTTGAACCCAAAGCTCTTTGGAAAGCTTTTAATCAAGAGGTTAGCAAATTGGGAGAAATGTAACTCTTTAACAAGTTTTACTAAATTTGACAAAAATTAAGATCCATCGTTTGCAAAGTTGCTTTGCAAATGTGAAAATATCAGAATGTTATACCTTCATAGAGACCTACTTTATCATGCTGAATACTTACTCCTTCATATTTATAATTTATCAATTCAGAATTTACAAGGACTGCTACTTGGCTTCTGAATCCTTTCATGATGTAACCTCTTTTAATTTATATTACCTTAAATACTTGAGTATAAGCAGGGTTTTTTTAGTCAAAAAGGGGAATCAGTTTATACTCGGGTCAATTACCACAAGACCACACCGGATTGAAATGTGCCAACAATTTAATTAATTTTACCATAATTCCATGTATTTTTATTATTGAAACTCACTAGCAGCTGCTGCATTTCTCACCCTCGGCTTATACTGGAGTCAATCTATTTTCCTGGGTTTTCAGGTCAAAATTGGGTATCTGCTCATAGTCAGGTCGGCTTATATTTGAGTATATATGGTATGTAATAGCTTCCTTTGCTTGGTGGTGGAAGAAAGAATTTGCAGATACACAGTCAGATGTTTTCATTTTCAATTAGGCTGAAGTCTTTAAGCTTTAGATATATAAATTTTCATCAAAATATTTTTACAAGGACTATTTTACAGGATGGCTATATATGGATTTGTATTTTTATTGATTCTTGTAGTTAGATTTCAAATATACATTCTCTTTTAGCAGTTAATGTTTAGATTTGGCTGTTTGTCTGTAGCAGTTTTTTATTTGCCAGGGGAAAAGTACCCACTTCTATTTCTTTCAAGAAATACACATCACCCTCCAGATGTCTGCATCTCATCAAGACAAAAGGGTACGTTAAGTTCCATCTATAAACAGAATCCACTAATTAAGAGTTATTACTTAGGAGATTGTACAGACCTTTCAGAATTAGATGCATGTTCCTCTCAGATATCCATTAGCCACTAATGAGATAATGCAGATGGACAATTTGGCTTCCTGTTTCCTTCTATTGTACCTTTTGAGCCATATATGGACCAATGGGATGGGCTGAACAATAACTGGATGTCCTTCTGCTCCTTGAACGGTCCTCGAAGAATGTTTATTATTAGATTGCTCTTTCTGTTTAGCCCCGCAGAACATGATAATAAAGGAAACATGGCATACTGAAGACCATTCCCTTCCTCGCGTTTATTTTTTAAAAGAAATTTCTTTCTGGAAATGGTTTATTTAGATAATTAAAAAAGAAAGAAATTGATATAGCCTTACAGACTCAAGAATGAAAAATAGAGTAATTAACAATACTTGAGTATTGAGTATGCTCTTCATGTGGAACATTTTTAATGAGTTCAGCTCATCCGAAAAATAAGAATATGCCTTAGTCATCAGAAGGACATTTCATTTTACATTGGGGTGGCAACAGGAACACAACAGATGTTGGAGTGAGACTCCTTTAATGACTCACCATTGGCTGTGCTGCTTATTGCTGTTAGGAATCTTAGGTACGAGCCATCATGAAGGGTCATGTTTGTGTACCTGTGGTTTAGCTGACATTAAGGAAAAGGTTCACATAATAGTTGGAATGGACCAAATATGGAAACTGGGCATGTTGGATATGGATTCTCCATCTCCAGACAGAGTTGTTGCCCTTCAGGAAGGGAGTGAAGACCTGGCTGGCGAGGCATGTGTGGGGTGGCCCAGATGGTCAGCTCAGCCGGCTGGCTCCTTTGAATACCCCACCTCTCTCCCTGTTTTTTTTTTACTTTTTTTACTTTTTAATCTTTTAACTTTTAATTTTAATTTTTATCGTAAGTAATGTGTTTTTAATTGTTTTAAATTGTAAGCCACCCTGAGTCCTTGGGTAAGGGCGGGGTATAAATTTAATAAAATAAATAAAAAACTGTAATCTAGAAAAGTAACTTTTCCAGGCTGCCCAATGAACATATTTTCCCTTACTGAAGCATAGATAAATAATGTGAGAACTCCCAATTTTCAATTTTGAATATTTTTCATCTAGCGGCCCATTATGAGAGCCACATATCACTTGACAGTTCTATAATCCTGTTTGTAGGCTGAAATTTCACATTTTAGGTGGTTCATCATTAGAAGAAGAATTTTCTTAACTGATGAGAACATCTTATTGTTATTGCAGATTTTGTTCATGCCTTGTAATTGATATTTTGGACTTAGATGTGATATAATTTCTCAGACATGAAATATTGCCTGAATTATTTATCTAGCTTGAATCATATTTTGTCAGTGCCAAGAAGAAAAAGAGTTAGCTATATAATCAAGTATAAGTCGTCCCGAATATAACTCAAGGTACCTAATTTGGACCTCAAAAACTAGGAAAATAGATTGACCCGAGTATAAGTCAGAGGTGGAAAATGCAGCAGCTGCTAGTGAGTTTCAGCAATTAAAATACATGAAAATGTGGTGCAATTAATCTATTCACTCATTTGTGTGAGCATGTTTCCAAATTTTTCTGATAGTATTAGTGCATTTAAAAAATGTATGTTTGAATTTACATCACCGTGGTTTTGGGACCCTCGGGGTTGTTGACCCAAGTATAAGTCGAGTCCCTTTTTTGGATCTCATTTTGGAGGCTAAAAAAATTAGACTTATGCTTGAGTATATATAGTATTAATATTTACAAAATTCTAGTCCTGTATGAACAGCTCCTTCTAAAGCTCTTTTTGAGTTGTTTTGGCCTGAACCTATTTTGGAATTGTCAGAAAGGCAGAGTTGCAATTATCTCATCTTGGTCAAGGTGGACTGTAGATTATTCTAAAGGTGAGTTGAAGAGCTTGTTGTATTTAATGTAGTTACAAAGGCATAGCTCCACTTGAAGTAAATTGCTTTGGTTTCATTGCCCCCCCCCCCCATTTAATCATAGTTTAAAAACAATTAGGTCGGCAACATAAATTTTCTGAGCAAGTCATGAAATTGTTTCCGTTGAAGTTTCAGATGGAAGGTTTTTATAACTGTCCACTTAAAAGTTAATTATATAATCCATTTTTATATTTTATATCCACTAGACAGCTCATTGAGTAGGTGTCTGGCTATGGAACCAAAAGCTGAGAGTTCAGTTCCCCACTGTGCTTCCTAGGAATAGAGCTAGCTTGTGTAATCATGGGCAAGCTACAGAGTCCCAGGGTGCCCCCAGAAGAATGGAATAATGAACCACTTTTATGTATTCTCTACCTAGTAAGCCTTGGAAAGAATTGCCACATGTTGGAATAGACTTGACGTCACACAGTTGTTGCTGTTATAGTAAGCTTACAAGTCCTTGTGCTTTAGAGTATATATTTTACTGCAAATAATCTATGAAAACATTCATACTTTGTAGTCTTTAATTAAATGAAAATAAGACTTCTACATTCTAAAGCAGTGTTTCCCAACCTTTGGTTTTTGGACTTCCATTCCTAGAAACCTAAGTCAATTCCCCAAAGTACTGATCAATCAATGTACTGACTTAGGCTTCTGGGAATTGAAGTCCCCCTGTGGGGCATGTGCCCCATACTAGGAACCACTGTTCTAATGTAATGATCCTTTTCCTCACTCCCATTCCTGCATATTGTGTACAATATGCTGTCAAGTCACCTCTGACTAATAGTAATTCTAATGGAGCTTATCAGAGAGTAAACAAAACAAAACAGTGAAAAAAGACCAAAAATGTTGTGGCACATTAAAAACATAACTCCTGTATTTAAATGTGAGCTTTCGTGGACCAAATCCACTTCAGTGTCTGATGAAGTTAGTCTTTAAGGTGCTACCACATCTCTCTCTCTCTCTCTCTCTCTCTCTGCTCTTTCTCTCTCTGTTTTGTTTTGTTTACTCTCTGATATGCTTGCACAGATTACATGGCTATCACTTCAAACATTTCATCTAATGGAGTGGTCAAGGTTAGTGAGATCTTTATGGGATGGCTTATCAGTAGTCTGTTGGTGGCCACCAGCTTAATGGGTAGGATCCAGGGTGAGTGGGGTGGGGATGCCTTTTTGTAACTTTTTTCTTTGTAAGATTGTGTAATGTTCCTATGGGTTTTGTAATATTTTTGTAACTTTATGACGTATATTGGGGTTTTATCTTACTGTACTGTATTTTATGATATTCTATTGTTTGAATTATTGATGTATGATATTTCATTGTGTTGTGACATTTTATTGTTCTATTGAATTGTTGCATTGTGTTTGATTGTGTTGTGAGCCGCCCTGAGTCGGTTTTCGCTGAGTAGGGCGGCATATAAGTTTAATAATAATAATAATAATAATAATAATAATAATAATAATAATAATAATAATAATAATAATAATAATAATAATAATAATAATAATAATAATAAGTTTCACCCCAGCCCCCCAAGTTTTCATGGCTTAATGGGAATTCAAACCCAAGCCCCCCCTTCCCCCAGTCCTGTTTTGTTACTCAGTCCTAGGCATTAATTCAATAACTAGTTAGTATGGATGTTTTGTTATCCAGTATTCAGAAGTTTAGTGCTATAATGCATTTTGAGCAAGGTTTGTACTATGACATGATTTTGCTTAGTTACTTCCCATTCTGATCTGGTAATTCTAAGTCCCCATGGACTCTTGGCTTATAAAAAGACTTGCATCATAGACCGCCATGTTCCTGGTAACAAGTTGCTTTTTTCCTAGGGTCGGTCCTGACATTAACACAGTCACGCAGATACTTCAGGCAGTGAACAGTTAGATATTTAATTCATTATTGCTCTATTTTTATTACTAGGGAATGAGGGAATTTCTTGTGGGATTTTTCTGTTTCATGTCCCAAAATTGGCTTGGCATTAGTCTTTTGCAGCTTGATGTGAGTTGATTGGGGCAGAACAATTACCATTGCTGTTCTGAGCTGATCCTGATTATTACAACATGCTGGATGTTTTTTTTCTCTTTTCTTCAGTGACATGCCATTCTCAAGATGCTGAGTCTTTGCACAACCAACCGTTACTGCTTTTTGCCTTTCATATTTGAAACACAGCATATCTGACAGAAATTTTTGTTTCCAAGAGAGAAGGTATTGACTCCTTCTCTGATTGTTATAGAAAGAGAGAATGTCATAATCCTGAAAGAAAGAGGTTTGACAGCTGCATTCCTATTAGTATTATTCAGCCTCAGGATATTGTACAGTAGTGGTGAGTGAAACTAGCTGTTCCACTTTTTAAAGGCACCGTTGCCCCAACACATGTTCATCCTGCGCCTCAGCCCAGCAGCCCAATGGTAGCACTTCCTCCCTCCCCCAGCACAGAGTTAGCCCGCCCCTCTGCCCAACAGCCCAATGGGAGCACTTCCTTCCCCAGCCCAGAGTTTGCCACGCCCATCGGTCTCTAAACTTTTATTCCCAGAAAATGGACTTTTGGCTGTTCTTTCTGAGGTTTGTGGGAGCTTGAGACTAAAGTTTTGGTCCAACAGAAGGCATGCCTAGCTTTGTCTTACATAGTCTGCTGTAAACCATGGCTATGCTAGCCTTTGCTTTCAAATACAATCCACCAATGAGTTGCTTAAGTGAATGGAAGTTGTAAAAACATCTCTTAATTTTTTTCTGTTCTGTGGTAAAATTGTTAAGGCTTAGAGATAGCATCTTGTGTTGTCTTTTTTTTATGCTTTGGCAGCACAAATTTAAAAGATGTTACTATATAATTTTGAATTCATGTGCTAAAAATAAATAAATAAGAGGCACTATTTTAAAAATTCAAATAGAGAAGATGCCACCTGCACAGATCATAATAACCTAGGCACATTTATCCTCCTTTTGAAATTGCTGCAAAAGCCACTGGCTATGCACATTTTGATAATTTGTGCTGAGCTCTACATGTCTGTGGCTAACAGAAATGCAGTTGAAAATACGATAGTTTTGCAAGCTGTATTTTATTTCAAGGGTTCTGGATCATTCAGTATAGGTGACCTTGATGTAAATTTTATTGATTAAATGCCACGAGCCATAATTCATCCCTTATGCAATTGGACTGGATACAGAGAGCACTTGTTTAGCATACTGCTTCCACTGTCCTCTTTCAAGTATCCAGGTTTGTTGAAATGGTAAATTACATTCAGAAATACACGCCTCACATCATTAGAGTTGCTTGAAAGGGAAACAGCAGGGGATAAGGTATCTTTTCCCTGCCCATTCTATGTGCCTGTCTACACAACTCTCCACAAATTGGAAAGGCAACATCTCTAGCAGAGAGCTTTCTTTTCGTTTATGCTGCCTTGATGATTAAGTCATCTTTATTATTATGTAAATGTTCTTCTGCATGGATGGAGAATCCTCACTGCAGAAGTCACCATGCCAACACATGGCGTGCTTTGGCAACAGGCAGGGAGGAAGAGACAGGGTGGCATTTCTGATCACATTGTCTTTCCCCTCTCTCATGCAGTGCTAACCCTGAGGGGTGGAGGTGGGTTGACTATCAGAATAAGGTGATAGCTACAGGATAGTCTTTGTATTATAACAAACTTGTTCAAACCTGTCACCAATGGAACATATGCACGAACTACTTGTTGTGATGAGATCCCAGTGTTTTCCATGATCAACTACTAAGAAATGTAGGTTTGTGCTGTATAGCGATTTTAATCCGTTCCACAGATCTGATCGCTATGTGGTTTTTGACGTTGTACGATCTCTATGGGAAAATCTGTACAACGATTTTCCCTATGGGAAAAAACGTACAATGATGTTTGTCGCTAAGCGGTTTTTCCCATTTTAAAATCGTTGTATGGATTTTCTCATAGGAATGACTACTATGAGGAATGACTTTCCACCCTCCAAGCCACATCGCTATGCGATTTCATCGCTCTATGGGGTGATCGCTATACAGGGTTCTACTGTATATTAATAAATGTGAAGAGTTGCACAGAAAACATTACTGGAGTTAATACAGCTGATAATCTTTTCCTTTTCCTGACCTAGAACACTTCCTAGCTCAGTGGTGGGCATCAGCAGGTTGTCATTGGTTATCTTTGAAATATCCCTTTGCAAACCTCAATGATCACATAGTAGTATTCAATTGTTGTTGTAAAAGGATGGTGGTTTAGTGTGTGTGTGTGTGTGTGGGAGTACTATGGCTGATTTGTCAAAAGACAGAAAAGAAATATTCATCACAGAGTGCTCCAAAGATTAGTGAACACCTTCCTTTTAAGAACGCCTTTGGTATGTAATTTTTAACTTGATTATTCAATGCTTGCGTGAAACCACCAGTGTTGTGGCACCATACGTTTCCCTTCTCTTTTTGTTCTTACTATCCAAAGTAGTATTCCAGGAGAGATCTGGACTTCCTGTGGGATAGTAGTTTGCATATGCTTAATAGACCAGCCCTGCTGTTAGTATCAACGCAGGCAGCAGATTTGGGGTGTAATGAAATAACTTTTTTTTTTTTGCTAAGTGGTTTTTCCCATTGAAAAATTGTTGTATGATTTTTTCCATAGGGAAAATTGTTATGGGGGACGTCTCCCCCCCAAAAAAAACAAAACAAAACAACCCTAATTGTTATGCGATTTCATTGCTATACTGGGCAATTGTTGTATGAAGTTCCACTCTACTTGGAAAAGTTTAGCATATTTATTATTTGGCGTTGGGTGACAAAATAATTTGACTGTCCCAAGATACTGTACAGCTTGGGCTGCATCTGATTAGTAGTACTAACTATAGTAAACTCATTAAATCAGCAACATTTATGTATCTGTTGACTCAGTCCATCTATTCCATCTGGGATTATTAATTAGTTCTAGCTCTTAATTTTGGAACAGTGTGGTCCGTCCACCCATGTCTATCTTGCCAGCAAAGGTACTGAAACTCTTTAGGGAAGAATCAAAATTAAACTTTAATACAAACTTTGCAACCAACAGGCTTGATTCATTCGCATCTGTTTACATACAGAGGTAGCTGACAGTTATTTCACTGCCCCAAACCCTCCAAACAGGGGTTCCCAACCTACGGTCCATGGGCCAGACAAGGCCCACAACGCTATCCCATTCAGCCAGTGGTGGGCAGCAAAAAATTTGCTACCACACTATTATGGGTGGAGCCTACATTGTGGGCTGAGCCTATTTCATGGGCGATCTAGTCATGTCTGCCATATGGCCATGTATACATCTGCAAACACAGACAGCACTGGCTCTTTGGCTATAAATGGAGATGAGCACTGCACCCTAGAGTTGGATATGACTGGCTTTTGAGCAAGGGAGACCTTGAACCACTTGCATGGACAAAACCTGATTGGGAAGGGCAGGGAGGTGAGCGTGGCCACCCAATTTCACTACCCCCCTTCCCAAAGGCTACCCAATTTCGCCACCCCTTGCCCATAGGCCACCCAATTTTGCTACCTCCCTCCCGGGGGGGGGGATGCAAACCTGTTGCTGTCCACCACTGCATCTGGCCCATTGCCACCTCTGCCGCACCCAGAAGTGGAAGCGGGCCATTTACATTAGCTGTAAAATGCACTTGTCCATGTGCAAATGCACCCGTAGCTGTCATAAATGTGGAACTGGGTGCATTTACGACAGCCCTAAATGCTTCTTGGGTGTGTGGTCCAGCTCACTCAGCTGTCTGGGGGTGTGGTTAGGCCTGTAAGGTAAAAAGGTTGGCCACCTCAGTCTTAGATTCTCCCTTCTGTCTACTAGCTTAGCCCATTTGTCAGGCCTCTTGAACCTCTCCCTAATGTCCCTGCTGTTCCCTCCCCCCCCCCCCCCGTATGAAGGCTTGTGAGATACTTTAGTTCTGGTTTGGGACCTTCATCCACAGTAGCTCATCAGTCTAGGGGTCCTGATAGAAGATGGAGGAAGGAGCTCACTGGACAAGGAACAACATTAAAGAAGGATATGGCTGAGGAACTCAACCTCTCCTATGTCACTTTGAAGACTGGATAGGCTGAGGGTTGGAGTCAGAGGCGTAGCTACCGCCGTATCTGCCGTATCAATTATACAGGGCCCCTGGGCCACAGGGCCCCCCAACGTGCGTAAGCAAAACAAATCTTTACCCTTCCTAAGGGCCCCCAAACAAATGTTTATACGGGGCCCCGCCAAGGCACGCTACTCTTCTGGTTGGAGTCTCTCAATGCAAGACCAACATGCTCAAGTGGGGGCTGCTGGCAGACAACAACACACTGTGTGAATGTGGAGAGATACACAATCTGGCTCATTTACTGTTCTGCCGATTACTGCCAGAAACCTGCACTGATGAGAACTTAAGTTTGGGCAATGACAAAGCGAAGAAAGTGGTTTGATTTTGGCAGTCCAGGGTTTGATCGGGACACAAAAGAAGAAGCATTTTGCCACCAACATGCTGAGAACTCATTTTACTGACCTCAGAAGGATGAAAAGCTGAGTCAGCCTGGCATCCTGTCAAGATTGAATTCACAATGTTTTGGCTGCAGTACAGCAGTTTAACCACTGCACCACAGGACTCTTATATGTTAAAAGGTATTTTAGAGTTTTCGGTATGGAAAGTTGTATGTGAAAATATTGTAGTATTAAAAATTCTTCTGCATTCAGAAATATGTTTATATAATCGCTTGCATTTGTACACTGTATAGTAGTTCACACATTTGGATGGAAAACCAAGCAAATAATTTGGGTTGTTTCTTTTTCCATTTACTCAAGGTCTTGCTGGATCCCAGCCTAGTTCAGCACGTCATTGTAGTACTTAATTAATCAGGAAATTCATTTCCAAAGTTGCTAACCTTTGTTATTTGTGATTTCCCTTCTCTATACAGAATACTTCGGCAAGCATCTGTAGAGTGAATCTATTGCTCCTGGTAGAAGGAGGGGGGAAATTACTTGGAACAGCAGTGAAAGAGTCCCCAATATGTGATCACATTAAAAAGAAAAGAAGGAACAGAACAAACAAACGGAGAATGCCATCACAGCAGGAATGTACCAAGAAAATGAATGGAAAAATTCAGTCGTGAAAAGTGGGGAAAAGAATTCTTTAATGAGTTACTTTCTCAACCTGCATTGCTGGACTTAATATCCCATTTTCTATTTGCTATGGAGTAATGGTTCTAAGTATTTCTCTGCTTTGAGGTGTTATCATGACAACCAGCAGTCGTGCGGGTCCTGTACCAACTGTCAATGGACATATGACTCACTATCCAGCACCACCATACCCACTGATTTTTCCTCCTGTTCTTGGTGGACTCTCACTTTCAACACTTCATGGCATTCAAGGCAATCCACCAACTAGTGGATACAGTACCCCATCACCAGCAAGTAAGTAGAGATCCTTGTGTGTATCTTCTTTAGTAGTTTTTGTGATGAACGTAAGCAGGTTGGTTGATTATTATTCCTTGAAAATATTTGAGGCACCTAGACGTCATTGAGTTGGATTACCTCCTATTTTGATATGTTGAAGTTGTCAGGCAGTGTGCCATCTGTATTTCAGTGGAGCCACTGCTGCTCAGCTCTCCATACACAAATTCTCTGAACATGTGGGTTTATGCACTCCATGCCCATGATGGAGACTGTCACACTGCCCCTCATGGAAGGGGGACTAATCCATCCTGATTTCAAACTTTATTGGCTGTGAGCCTGAACAGTGGTTGGAAAAGTCTGCTTGTTTCAGGAATCATTGAACTTGGTAACTGGTTATTTCTTTAAGGTTTAGCTTTATGATGCAGTAGCTAAAGTGCAGCTGGATTATTATGTATTGCTTGTTTTCTAATTCACTTCTGCCTCAGTGTCTTTGTTTGCCAACAAAAGTGATTTTAGGGTTCTAAAGCATAAGAGCTATTGTATCTTTCTATAATGTTGTAGTGACAGATCTAGTAGAATTGGATTTCTCATCTACATCCAGCCTTAATTCTGTTTGAAATCAGGAGTGAAATCAAGTACCTGATCAGGGACCTGGAAAGGGATATTAGTTTGAATTATGTTGAGGATCATAATCATCAGAAGCAGTGATTAGAGCAAGGGTGAACAGTATGGCAAATGGATAACATGTGCCCTGGAGAAAGCAATTACACATATATTGCCTCATAGCATTTAGTGCACTCTCTGTGTGGTTCACAAGTTAATTTGCATTTTGCCCCCAACACCCTGGATACTCACAAATATGACCCCGCCACCCTTCCACATGCACTCTTTTTAAAAAATAATAATACTATTTTTGTGCCCAAAATGTCATTTATATGAGTACCCAGCATATTGGGGGCAAAATTCTAATTAACGTGTGAACCGTCAGAGAGTGCACTAAGCGCTATGGGGCGTAATTGTTACTGCTATACAGTATTTCTAGAAGATATGGGAGTCAATTTTATTACATTTTGGATGGGCAGCATTCCTGCACTACATGTTGTAATTTATAAATTGTTCTGGCCACTAGGAGGAGTGGGGGCTTTTTAACTTCAAAAGGCTTTTTTAAAAAAAGAAAGAAAGAAAAACTGTTCTAGGGGGACAGATGGAGCTCTCCAAGATCCATGGTTGAGGATGTGACCCAGTGTTTCCCAACCTTTGGGTCCACCCCCCCCCCCAAAGCATTGATCAGTCAATGTACTGACTTAGGCTTCTGGAAATTGAAGTCTCCCCAGCGATGGGATGTGTTCTCACCAGTTTGCCAGAACCAGTAACTTTTCCTAGTGTCCCGGAGAACTGGTAGCAGCTTTTGGGGGGAAACACCTTTGGGGCTTACCTTTTCACTGGTTTCCCTACTGCACATGCGTGCATGAATGCCTACAGTGCTTGGCACGTATGCATGGCCTCCTTGCTGTCCTCCCAAGTGGGGAGGAGGAAGAGAAGCAGCTACCCTGAAGCTCACTATAGCCTGCTCCCCAGGGTAAGTGACTCACCTTTGGATGTGGTGTGTCTGTGTGTATCTTAATGTGTATTCAATACCCTTACCTATATTGACGTACTACCACAGTTCCTAAAAAGGCCTGGCAGCCAGCAGACCTGGCTTGGGGTTTTTAAGCAAAGTCTTAGAGTTACCTCATCAATAAGCTACACCCGTACTGTTTCAATTGCTGTTCCAATTGGAAAGCCCTTAAGGAGGTACAGCTGTTTTACATTTACATTAAGGCACATTATTCTAGAGAACTGGTTAGCCAAAGACTTAGTACCTAATTTCTTTAACTATTGAAAAGTTGAAAAGTGCCAAAATGAACCCATCTTGTGGTGAGTTCATTCTGTAGTTCCTTCCATCTGACCTAGTGTGAGAAAGATTAGTCAGAATAAGCTTTAATCTCTGGTTTAAAAGCTCTGGTTGATTTGTGTTTGGGGTGGGTGGGTGCGTGTTTGGGTGGGTGTATTTTAATGTATTTTTATTTTATTTATTTATTTATTTAATTTATTTATGGGTTTTTGTTGTGGGTTTGGAGGTGTATGTGTGCATGCTTATTTTTATTTTATTTTTAATTATTTTTATTATTATTATTTTATTATTTTTATTTTTCTTTGGCCCCACCCACAACATCATGATGTCATGACATTAGCTCCACCCATGACATCATGACATTGGCTCCACCCATGACATCATGACATTAGCTCCGCCCACACTGTGATGAAATCAGAGTGGGGTAGTAATTTTTTTGACATCCCACCACTGAGTCTCCCTGTGGGATGTGGTCTCCATGTTGGGAACCACTGTGTGACCTCTAGATGCTCCCCACCCCTGGTCTAGCTGACTTCTTGTTGACAGTGAGAGATTAATAGTAGGTCTTGTGCCTAGAAGGTTTTAAGTATTTCAAGATATATGGCTGTCTTTTTGCAACTACAATTTGTTGTGCTGCCTGAAATCTAGACGTTCTAGTCCAAAAAATACATTTGCCAAATCCCTACATTTCTTCATTGATGGGGTTTGGGCTATCAATATGTGGTCTATGAGAAAAAATAGCACCACAATAGTTTGTTATTTTGTTCCATTAATTGTTTCTTATTAACATCTTGTATCTCAAGTATGGGAAGACAGTTCCCTTTCTTATCCTGATAGGACATCTTGACCACCCACGTCAAGAAGAGAGATGAATGTAGGATATTGAAAAAATAGATTTTAGTTTGTTAAAAATGCCTACTGCACTTTTGCCAATTTATCATTTGGCCTTCTTCAGGGACATTACTTTAGAAACACATGCAAAGATTGTGTTTAATATGTTTCCAGATTTCATGGAGCATTCACTAAATTGGCCAAAATGAAGTGGGACTTTTTAAAAGTGAATTAAACTGATGTTTTCACCATCTGAGACTTACTCTCTTCTGTTGATTATATCTCAATTGATGTTTTCAGTTTATTTCCACTGTATTGTCTGAGTAGCAGTGTCTTATAAAAAGGGCAGGATTATAATATATCAGAGTAGTAATTATTCAGACAATTAAGAGAAGTTTTAGCAAAATCCAACTCACAATGCTTTTGAGCAAATTAATTTCACAAGCATAGGTGGCTCCTGGAAATAGATATGTCATAGAGATTTAATTCCATTGATGATACTAATGAGTTTGACTTCTTAACCTTAACATTTATGCCTTAACTTCTGTTTTTATACCAAATTAACATCAAGAAAAATACTTAATAATTATGAGGTTGCTCACAGTGTTATGAAGGTCAGTAGAAGGAAAAATATTACCTTTCCGTAAAGGTTAAACATAAATTAATGCTAAGAGTAATAAAAGAAACACTTGGGCAAATTTGAACATTATTATTCCAGAATGATTGGGTAGCCAAGTAGAGTACTAACAGAAGAAAGGTTGGTGTTAATCAGTCTCCTGGTCCCTTTAGTGATATGTGAGATTGTACAATATATGTCTTCTAGAATTAAAGTGTTTCTGATTCAACTTTGTTAGTATCAAAGGAGCTAGTTGCCCTTGTCCATGTGCTGCTGCTTCTTCCGTATCTGAATCCAAATATGGACAATCCTCATGGCGATCAGCCATGAAGACTGTCCTGAGAATATAATGCAGTAGCCTTTCATCTACCTTGCACATCGCAGAATAGGGGCTGCAGTGGCTCAGTGGTTAAGAAGCTTGCCTTGTTAGCTGGATGGCTGGCAAGTTGGCAGTTCGAGACCCAGGCACTGCATGATGGGTTGAGCACCGTCTCTGTACCAGCTCTTGGAGAATTAAAATAGCCTCATTTGGCCATTCCCTGAATGGAGTTTCTTCCATAAAAATCCTTCCAACTCAGAATAATTTCTGACACAACATTATTACGGTATTATTGCAGAATGACACCCATATCACTGATCCAGTTCTGTGAGTCACTGTCTGGTCTTGAGCCCTTTTAGCATCCAAAGTCCTCATCTGCTCTAGGCCAGTATTGATGAAACTGCTGCCCTCCATCAAGATGGATGCAAGTGGGATTTAAGCCATTTGGGGACCATCACCCTTCCTTGTGAACTTCAGCACCCAAGGCTGTTAGTCCTTATGGTTTTCAGGTTAGTTAACTGCATTAGTTAACTTGGTGTTGAGTCGCTGACAGTATGGTCTACTCTATTACCATAGCAGGATAGCCTGGCCAGATTATAGCCCATGTGCTTGCATTTTTAAAATCACGTAAACCCATTGTTTTTAACAGCATGCCCCAAAATGAACTGTTCTAATATTTTTAAAAACAGGAATGGTAACATTCTATGTTATGTTGTTATTTGGAATGTATGGTATGTATGGTATTTGGAAAGAGCAATAAGCAGTGGCCTGGTTTCCTGTGTCTGTTAAATGGGGGAGGGATATAAAATGGACTGCTACTTCACATTTATTTTTTAAGAACAGAGCCTGGCAAACACCACCATGCCATAAACATTTGGACTTTCATTGATGATTTCCCTACCTTTGCATACCTGAAGAAATGAGCTTGAATCACAAAAGCTCGCAATGAATTTTTTATTTAGTGATCCAAAAAAAGGTATAGCCTCTTCTTCTGCGTTTGTTTTGTATATGGATCATATGGATGATTTGTTTGTTTATTCTATGGTATGATGACGTTTTCTTCCCCAGCCAACAAGCGGATTGCATTGGGTTGCTGTGACATTTGCTACCACACTGTCAGAATTTAGTAGTACAGTGGCCAAGAAATTATAGTAACAAGGAAAAAATAGATTTGGAAGGCTCAACTATGGCAGAAAGGCCAACTATGGCAGGAAGGCCAACTATGGCAGGAAGCATATTAACACGATGGCAGTTCCCTAAAACAGTGGGGTGGCATTGCTCAGGGCCACCCAGGTTTGTGGAATAAATGTCCAGTCTCAAGATCACATACTTGTGAGTAAGCATTCAGGTATGTCATTGGATAAACAACTATATCTAACACCTGTCTTGGCTATGAATTATGTGTTCTTGTTGCCTGTTTCGGGAATTGTGGAAATAAGTCTTGAGTTGCATCTGCTTACTCTCAACTGCTTATTAAGCATGGCAATTTCAGATTTAAAATGATGAAACAGTTACACAGTCAGTTGAGCCCTGAAGGGAAAGGAAGTCGTTGTCATTCTCTTTGTCCTTGAGTCACTATTCCTAGCCGCAGAATAGGCTTACATCGGTAATATTCATAAATGATTTACAAAAGTAATTCCTCTGTAATAGCTTAGGATTTCAAGTTTTTATGATGCTGCCAGATGTGCTATCAAACATAATTATCTGGTTCAAAAAACTTGTGATAAATCCTGTCACTGTAAACTCCCTGAAGCAAACACATGCTTCATTCATTCCTCTAGGGAAGTTACTATATCTTGCGCACCCCCAAAAAAAGGAATGGAAAAAGGATTCTTCTACATTTGCTTAAAATTAAATATCATTGTGTCTTTAGGATTACTCAAACATGCAGACAAGCAAGAAGTGTTTAAAATGAGACATTCATTTAATGCTCAAATCTCTTCTTGAAAGCACTGCCTATAACAAAATTAACATCACTAGAATTTGATATAAATGTAATGCAAATACATTGATAAGTGTTATGACTCTTGCAGCTCCTTGTATTGAAGTTTCTTAAAAAATCTAATAACTTTCAAAAATTGTGCCAAAATTTTAAAAGAAAATACATGTACACATAGAAGCATTGGAATCAACCTTGAGTTAGATCTGTGGTCTACCTAGCCAAGAATGATCAACACTGACTGCAAACTCAGTTATTTTGTGATTCTATTATTTATCTACAATAATGATTTCTTCCTTAACGATTCCAACATAATTTAACCCTATATATTTCAAGGCAAGAAAAATAGAAGACAGAGCAAGAAAGAAGGTTTTTTTAATTGCTGCAAATTGTTTAGATTATATTTAAAAGAAGTGAAAGAAGAAGTTTTATAGCCACTTGTAATAATTGGTGATATTAAAATAGTTGTGGGAAATAAAAATGCTTGGTAGAATAAAAATGTCTTTACAGCTTGTTGGGAAACCACCAAAGAAAAACAAGTAGAACTTTTCTTGGGAGACTCTTTCACAACTGGGATGCTGCTTGTGAAATATCCTGTACTGTGTAACTGCCAAGCACATGTGCTTCTATCAATGGTTTGGTTTATTGAGGGGTTCTGATGATGATTGTACTGTAGCAAGAGGAACATACACTGATGCTAAGTCTTGTTTGAAAAATAGTGCTTTATGGTCTTTTGTAAGAATAAACAATAGCTATCACTTTACCTGGTAATTATTATTATTTCATGTCAGAGATTACTCTGAATTGAAAGGATTTTTGCTGGAGAAACTCTGCTCAGGAGACACCTGAAGGAGGCTCCTTTCACGCCCCCAAGTGCAGCCCTCGGTTTTGAAATCTAACCTTCCAGTCTCCAAACTCAGCGTCTTAACCACTAAGCCACTGGTGGAGCTGCGCATTATCTGGTAGAAACAAAAGAAGTGTACAGTACTATACTTTTAAGGTGGGATATTGGGGGGGGGGGGTCTGTCCCTTGCATGAACAACCCTGTCCATTAAGTTGTCCCCATGGAACTGAACACTGCTTACTAAGATTTTGCTCTGTTACTACCTGTATGAATTATGATGGAAGAAAGGACTGTATAAAAAAGTCCACTTAATAGATTTCAGTGATTAAGGTTATAGAATATATGTTGTTTTTATTATAACCTTAAGATTTACTTGCTGGACCATGGCATATGTGAGAGAGACTTAGAATTGTGAAGTTAAAAGAAGTTTGCTTTTAGTACCAGTGATAGCTCGCTGTTTTTTCACATGAAAATCCAATCCAAGTTATCCAGCCTTTCTTTATTTTAGTATTATGATATGCAGTGTGAAAGGGTCATTTCCATGCTAGTCTTGTTAAATTATTTGGGTGGGGGAGAGCAGGAATTTCTTGTTGATCTAAACTAGCATTATCCAGAGATCTTGCAATAGAGCTATTTCCATCTGTAATGCTAGAGTGCAAAAGCCATCTCATGTTGACAGGCAAGGAAACAGGTCTATAATAAAATGTAACTTTTATGTTGACCTGTATCAACTTTGGACAACAGCAAAAGTGAACAAATGGATAGGTTTTATGCAAGAGTGTGGGCACGTTACATGAGTCAAAGGCACTTCCATATCTGCTCAAATGAGCTTGGCATCTTGTGGGATTTGTCACTGAGTGAGCTATTGCTCTAATAATGTTTCACATAATGCATCACTGATGTGACATGCCATTCTAATGATGCATTAAAGTAATGTATCATCTAGAAGCCAAACTGGTAATGCTTTCCTCTATCTAACGAAGTATGCTTCTAGCAATTGATGTGCTACACTTGAAGGATAACATCAGGCAGAGCAGAACATAACAAAAGAAAAAAAAAGAATAAGAATGCAGTTTTGTCAGGTCTTTACACAGTTCCCTGAGTGCCACTCCACCTTGTGATTTTGCTATTGCATCTCCCCAAGATTATATGTTTTTCTGTGGTGGAGTAAGTAACATACTTGGGAGCATATTTTCATCCATCCAAATAACTCTTCAAAACAGTTTTGTTTAGATGAAATATCAGCAACGTGCAGCTTCCAGAAGTTGATGGACTTCAGTTCCCATTCTCTTTTGGACTCATCCTAATCTCCAGGCGTATAATGGCAAGTTCACTGGTACAGGAGATCACCCTTGTTCCTTGTACTGAAGTTATGGCTGGAGATAGGGATTCCAACTTTGGCTTATTTTGTACTAACACAGTCAATGAAAGTCCTTCTGTGCTGCAGACAAACATTGGTGTGATGGCAGAGGTGCTTTATTGGCAAAGTGTAGAAAAGCTGGAGATACTATATAGTATTTCTGGCCAGCAGGCTGTATAGAGATGCCTCTCTACAATTTCCAGGAGGAGGTGGTAGAAAAACGCCATAGCTGTGAATTGTTTAAGTTGGATGCCAGCTTGCCATGAAGTGACCCATACACTGTAATCACGGAGCCTAAGGCATGTATGAAATGAGACATGCAGGATTTGACACCGGGACTGCAATGAACTGCCACAGCCTTGAGGATATTAACAAGGTGCGCTTTTACAGCCAGTCCATCTAGCATGGCCTCTTTTGCCTCTGTGACCATTGGGAATCAGAAAGGTGGTTTCTCCTCTGCTCGTTTTCCCGTTGGGCCCAATATGATGGTTTCCAGTGGCATTTCCTCCACTGAGGGAGACCATCACCCAACCTAAAGGGACTCATCCACCTATAGCCGTTGGCCCCTTTAGGGAGTCAGATTATTTACCACCGCCCAACACTCAGCATTGAGTTGCTGGCTCTATGGTCTACTCTATTACCATTTTCGAATGTCCAGCCAGACATGAGGCCAGGAGGCGCTATGTTAGGAAAGGAGAAAATGAAGTGAGTGTTGGAAGTAAATTACTCAAAAGCTCTTCTCTAGGGTGAAATCTAGGAGGTCTGCAGACTGGGGATTATAGGCTATAGTTCTTAGACGTGTGCCTGAGGAATTCTTAGAGAACTCCAGGAGTTGTAGTATAAAAACACAAAGGAGTGCACCCCTAAAAGTCATCGATTTTCTTCCTAGTTTTTGTACAACAGTAAAACCTCGGTTTACGACCTTGGTCCATTCTGACAACCTTCATCATAAACCAAAAAATCGTAAACCGAGACACAATTTCCCATAGGAATGCATTGAAAATAGAAAAACTGTCCCGAACCTCTGAAAAATAATACAAAAAATAGAAAAAATAATTTTAAAAATCCAAAACAAACAGCAGAAAACACAGTAAAAT
The DNA here is from genome assembly GCA_030440675.1 of Furcifer pardalis. NCBI lineage: Eukaryota > Metazoa > Chordata > Lepidosauria > Squamata > Chamaeleonidae > Furcifer > Furcifer pardalis. The sequence continues at coordinate 69,934,149 of CP126897.1, read as the reverse complement.
GGAATGGAACATGAAGCTAAGCTCCCCTGCCTTTTCCACTACTTCAGAAATCCACTGCCAGCACTACTTTCCTAGGCTCCTAGCAGGGCTGCCCACGCTCTCTTCGGAACTGATTTTTTTTTGTTTTCAAGGCATATTTGTCACATTTCTGTCAGCCCCATCTATTGGCCAGCCCTGGTAATTGCACAGAAAACCTCAAACCAACAGCTGATTGGGGTTGGGGGTATTTCTAGCACTTTCTGGTTGTGAGAAGAGCTTCTACCAGAGCCCAAAAGTGATGAAAATTTTCAAAAAATAGCCGGAAATTGATCCAAACAGCCTTCCACCAAAGTGGTAAGTGATGAGTCGTAACATCCAGCGGTGGGGGGAGGGCTCCATTTTAAAATCTAAAATGGTGCTGGTGGTCTAATTCCTGGTCATAAGGCAAAAAATCGTTGTATACCAGGACATTATTTTAAAGGAATTTGCTGTCGCAAACCACGGGAAATGTAAACCAGGCATTCGTAAGTCAGGGTGTTACTGTACAGTAGTTATTATCTTGTTTAAGCTTTGGAGGGAGACAGCTTCTTTCAGACAGAAATTAGAAAATTGTGGAATTTCTTTGCATCATTGGTTGGGACGCTACTGTGGTCTTTCTTCATACAGGAAGGGTAGCTAGCAAGGCTAGATGTGCCACTGGAACAAGTGTTTCCTAGTGTCAGCAAGAGTCTTTTGAAAATGTGTTATATAAATAAAGTTTCTTTAAGCAGATAACCAATTAAAATTAAAGCTTTGAACTTAAAACAAGAGCTCGGAAGAATTACTATACCTTCCAGTGGTAGAATGACCACTGAAAGAATGTCTGGAGTACCAGATCCCAAAATAGACTTTTCTGAGTTCTATATGTGATATGCAAAGAGGATCTAATTGGTATATCGTGTTTGAAGGAAATTCTGGTTGTTCCATGCTTGCTATGGTATAATATGTTTGGGTAGAAATGAGTACTGAATTTGGCTTTATGAATGTAGTAAATCATTGAGTTATATTACAAGGTTTCCTAACGCTGTTATAAATAATGACTCTGGTAGTGGCAGCAACTAATTACGTAAACTCCTATGAAATGAATTTGGTGGCATGAAGCGGCATTTTGCCAAACATTTGATTCATATCCACATTCAGAATACTCCAGTGACTTTGTCTATGTCTTTGAATCACAACTGGTTGTAGTACTCAAGAAAAACAATAGTGGGTGATACCTTATTAAACTACTAAAATCTCACAAAATGGGAACTAGATTTTGAGTCCCAAAGGACCCTTCATCAGCATTGACATTACACAGCTGGGAATGATGCAGAAGAAACATAAAAATTCTAAAAATTATGGTCAAATGTGTGGGCCATGGGCCTCCATTTAAAGCAGTTGTAAAAAAAATTTAGACTGTAGAACAGTTCTTCCCAACATGGCCCCATGTTCCACTGGGGGACTTCAATTCCCAGAAGTCTAAGTCAGTACATGGGCTTTGGGGGACTTAGGCTTCTGGGAATTGAAGTCCAAAAAACCACAGGTTGGGAAACACTACTGTAGAGACATCTCTGTTATGTCTGGTTGGATTTACATCTGGCAATAGAAGTTTGATTTCTCCCTACTAATCTGGCCCTGTATTCAAGGAACTTATTTTTCTCTTGAAGTATTCCTTCTCACTATTTCATGAGCAACAGGATTGTTTTGGCTACCTCTGTCTATTGTCTTCTGTGTCTTGAAGATGAGCCAGTCCATGTGGACTTGGATCAGCAATGCACCCAGAAGAAGGGAATGGTAAACTACTTTTGAGTATTATATACAGTGGTACTTCACTTAAAGAGCATAATGCATTCCACGGGATTGCTCTTTAAGCAAGTTTACTCTTTAAGTGAAACACCATTGTAAGTGACCAATTGTGACTTCTGGGGTGGGGGGGATTGCAAACCTCGATTTAATTGTTAAGTGAGTTTTTGGTTGGTTTTAGTTGTTAAACGAGGTGACCATTCAGAGAAAATTCTGTTCTTTAAGTGAGTTAGTCACTAAGCACGGCACTCTTTATGCGAGGTTTTACTGTATCTAGAAAAGTCTGACGTGGGTCACCATAGGTTAAAATTGATTCACTGGCTCATCCTATATCTGCATAATTTGTTTGCTTAAACTGGGGAATCTCAACCTGCGGCCCACACACCATTTTATGTGGCTCCCCACCGCCTCCACCACATCAGGAAGTGCCATTTGGTGGAAGAAGGGCAAAATGGCTGTCTGGCCCCCGAAGCTGTCTGAGGGAGCATGACTCGGTCCCCGGCTTTAAAAGGTTGAGAACTCCTGGCGTAAACAACTTAAGCTGCGCTGTAGCTTTCCCCCCCATTTAGGTTTAGGAACAAAATGACCCAAAATGAATATAATCATGTCACAGATGCTGAACTGAGAGTATTATGTTTTGGTATCCTAGGAAGACTTCTCCATCTTACTTTTCTGTCTGAATTGTCTAACTTTAGGACAAGATATAGTGTGGGAAGAGGCACATCAATCTCTAATACTTGCTTGGGATACAAAAAAGTCCAGGACCATCATTGGTAGCTATATGTTTTAGAGAATATCTGTGTGAATGTTTGGAGCAAGAGCACAGCATAGGCTGCTGAGCAACTTATTGGCTAGGGATATGCTTAGTATTATAGAATATAGGCTTCCGATCTCCCTTAGCTCTTGCAGGAGCTTCTTCTACTGCTTTTATTTCTTTATCTCCTTTATCACATAGTGCAGTGGTGGCGAACCTATGGCATGTGTGCCAGAGAGGATACTCAGAGACCTCTCTGTGGGCACATGCACCATCACCCCAGCACAGAGTATGCTCTGCCCCTCTGCCCAGCAGCCCTGTGGGAGCGCTTCCTCCCTCCCCTCCTACAGAGTTCACCCTGTCCCTCTGCTCACCAGCCCAATGGGAATGTTTCTAACCTCCCCCAGCAGAGTTTGTTCTGTCCTTCTGTCCACCAACCCAGTGGGAATGCTTCCTCCCTCCCCTGTCTTGGATAAGGTGGATGGCTCACATGCAGTGTGAGGGTGTGGCATGGATGGCAGCCTTATGAGTGTGTGGCAAAGGGGAGTTTGGGCACTTGGTCTCTAAAAGGTTTGCCATCACTGACATAGGGACATTCAGTTTTATCTCACGGCAGGTCTGAGATGTTGATTAGAGTTTGGAAAAGTTATTCTTGGGTTACTAAAATTATGTGGTTAGCAATGGAATCCTGGGCTTTGGTCTATGTGCAACACTACACTGGCTCTGCTGTCCTAGAGAAAACATTGAGAGGGAATTTAATTTAGATTTTTTAAAAATAAAATTAGTCCAAAATTTTGAATATCTTCATATTTATGACAGAAAGATATGAAAACCATCTCAATCAGATCTGCCCACATAGCTTCTGGGGTTTGAGTGTTCAACTCTTAAAGATTTGTATTTGAATCCTCTTGTTTATATTAATATTTGTTTTTGTTGGAAAATGCTTGACTTGTATCATGGAAAGGGCTGGCAGGTCAATGGTGGGATTCAGCAGGTTCACCCCAGTTCGCCAGAACCGGTAGCAGAAATTCCAGCTGGCCCCGCCCATCCAAGTTTTGAAATAAAGTACAGTAAAACCCCTACTTACGAATGCCGCTACTTACGAATAATTCAAATTATGAATTGGTTCTGCACTGAAATCAATGCCTCAAGTTACGAACATGCCCCAATTTATGAATGGATTTCCCCCCTCTGTGTTGTCTCCAAGGAAGCAAAAAATGCAATTTCCCCCATGGGTTTATATTTTATACACATGCACCCTTTCAGAGCCCTGTAGGTGGCAGTAGAGTGCTTAGAGAGGAGTTCTTTGTCTAGAGTTTCAGCGCAAAAATGGCTGCCTATTGCAGGTTATTGTTAGTTTTCTGTCCATTTTCAAAGCTTCTTTAAGGTAAGGAACAGTGTTTTTGCTTATGTATGCTTTCCTTTCAATGCTGCTGTTGTTTTTGGGTGGTTTGATTGATTTTTGTAGGTGGGGGTGTCCCATTTTGATTTTTGGAGGCTTGGATGGGGATTTTGTTTTATCTGAATGGAGATGCCTCAAGTTATGAACAGATTCGATTTACGAATAATCCCCTGGAACTGAGTTTATTCGTAACTCGAGGTTTTACTGTAGTCCTAATTCAGGTGCAACGCAGGGCTTTCTCCCTGGCCACACCCACCATACCATACCCACAGAGTAGGTAGTAAAAAAGGTCAGATCCCACTATTGTGGCAGGTATAATATGGTCTTCACCATGGTTGAAACACCTGTAGCTGCTTAATGTGAGCAGTGTCAATGGGGTACAGTTTTATTTTTGTAATTTTTGATCAAACCATTAATTTTATCATAAACAATATTGTAAGAAGCTGAAAGTTTGAAGCAACCTCAAATTTGTAAAAAGCAAAATTGACATTTCTGTGTGTGCAAACAATTAAGTTTCAGACTTTTTTAAAAATGGCAACAACATATTCATTAATTGAACTCCTGATGTGCTGCAGGACTGTAAAACAGCAGCCGCAGCAAACTTTGAACTGTCCTCATATATTAGCTTTTCCACTCTGTTTGAAGGGTATACCTTGAAAGTTTAACAAGAGTTGCCTAATAAGAAAATCAGAGATGACTGACAAGCTTCTCAAAAGAACAGCTTGCAGACGACTGCTGATCTTCTGCAGGGCAGAAAGGGGAAAGTAAGGAACATAGTCTAATATCTCTCTCAATGGGCAAGATTTTACAGGCATAAATTTATGCTGGTGTAATCTGGATCAGGTGCCAAAATATTTAGTTCAAATTAATCTTACATTTTTGGTAGCAAGTGGTGATTTTTGATTTTTAAAGTCCCCCCCATCTCAAGTTTCCCAAAGATTTGCCCAGGGCAGAAGGAAGCCTTAGAACAGGAAAAGGTGCCAGGAAGCTTTCCAGCAGTTTTAATTAAATAGTTCTAGCACCTGATCCAGGTTATGGCAGTGTAAATTCGCTCAACAGGATTTTGCCTAATGTATGTAGCAACAAGAAGGCATAATGGACCAGACCATTATTACTTACTGCACATAGCATTCCCAGCTAACTATCTGTAGTATAGTGGTAATTACTCTCATATAGTATCATTTACAACTGAGTTGATGGAATGCTAAAATATGTTCTTCTGAAATGTAAAGGCATTCTGGAATATCTGGAACTCTTCTAGCAGATCAGACAATATGGGAGAACTTTATTGAAAGTGGAAAAAGCAGCTCACTTAGTGAACCCTGAAACAGTGTCTCCTCTTCTGTTTTTTTAATTTAATTTTAAAAGGATGGCGAGTGCTAAAATCCTAGCAAACATCATCTCTTTATCATATCCTGAAATACCACTGTGCTTTATGTCCATCTCTGTCCTGTTCCATTGTGATTTAAGCACAGCATGACATATTTGGAATATAATGTGATGTGACATGTCCAATAACAAAGCTACTAAAAGCAAACAGTTTAGAGTTCTGTGGATAGCTTTCACAGTCCTCATGAATAATAGTTCTCATGGATAATTCATTCTCCATTCTCCTGTATTCTCTGCGCATGCACATTCATGTGTGTAAACACACACACACACACAATCTTTACCTTGTGTTGTTTTTTTGTGCATTCTTTTGGTGACTTCTAATGATGTCTTCCTTCAGTCTGGCAGATGGTATTTGAATCTGGCAACGGAATAAAAAAGGGCAAGATTGTGTTCGTTTAGTTTTTTTTTCTTGTTCACAATGTAGAAGCATTGCCTCTGGGGAAAGCTGATATTTGAGCAGAACGTACTATTATGAATTTCATGTGCATATGAATTAAACAGTTGCCAGAATATATCACTGCAATGACAGGAGTAAAAGCAAATACAGAGTTAATCCCACCTACATACTGTATATGTACAGTTCCGTATTAAAGAGAGTTTGTCAATTCAGAGGAGACACACCCTAGGAATAATGCCAGTTCTTTAATATTGTGGATGTTTTAAATTTAAGAACAAACATATTTTTGTTTTTTGTTTTTATTTTAAAATGTACAAAATAGAAAAAACATACAAATACTACTGGAGGAAAAAGTAAAAGTTGTTTTAAAAATTGAACATATTGTACTGTATAAACCCATCACCCGGGGACATAATTTCTTATCTACTACATTAAGTTTAACCAGTTGTACAAATTTCATAAATTCTTACTTCTATCTCCAAAATAACATACTGTATTCATCTCTAGGTTTAACACCTCTAATTTTTCCCAAAGTATGTTCAATGAATTCTCCCCAAATATCCACAAAGTCACTTTTCTTAATAATATTTTTTTCCAGTTCACACCTGCCTCCCGGGTAGGCCCCAACATTCTTCTGGATTGCACTACTCTGGTTGGACAACTCAGGCCTCGGATATGTGTAGAAAAGGTAGCGTTAGGCCAAATAACCACTCCAAGTTTATCTAAGAAATATATTGAAAGCATTGTAATATACAGGATACAGTTCATCAAAAGATCAGCAAGCATCTCAAAGCAGAAATTGACCATTAAAGGTTCCAGGGAAAGCACCCAGCCCCCCTCCTTCCATGTCTCACATTTTGTAGAACGGCTGCACAGCCTTCCATAGAGAGAAAAAGGTCTGTCTGTCTGTCTGTGTTACTGGATTACGCCTCTGGGACTCCTTAGGGAATCTAGCCCATGATCTTACAGCAAGGCATGTCAATCACATATTCACTAAAAGCATGAGGCAAGGATGTTAACATATTTTCTTCCTCACACATATCTGAAATCGCCATTTTACAAAGTACTAAAACACATTTAAGTGGGTAACAAGGCTAACAGAGAAAGCATCGTTTAAAAAAGGGGCTTTCTATGACACACACCAATTTCTCATTAATTGCCATATTCCAAATATCTTTGTACCCTTCTTCCAAACCTAAATGCCTATACATTTTCCAATTTCTGGCTATTAAAATTCTTGCAGTCATTGTTATAATAATAATAACTTTTCTGCGTTTTTGTAAGTTTAACCCTCCAAGGTCATTTAACAACACAACCCTGGGGCAAAATCGTATTTTAAGTGATAATATGTTATTTACTTCCTCAGAAACCTGAAACCATGTTTGTTTCATCTCCTTACATTCCCACCATAAGTGAAAAAATGTCACAGGCTATTCCTTACATCTCCAACATTCTCCTTTATACCGGGAATCATAGTGACTTAATTGAATTGGACTTTATTGAATTGAGGTAACATACAAATATTTTTAAAGGGCTTCTGTTTTTAGTAGATGAATCACATTTTAGTAGATGAATCACATGTAGTAGATAAATCACATAACACTGCATCACAATAATAATAATAATTGTCTGCTACTTGGTCTAATCCATGTGTCCTATACTAAATCAAGTGCACTGAATCCAAATCTGAAATCCTATTCTGCCTAGGGCGTCAGGCTCTTAAGTTAGCAAAGGTTGAGGACCTTGCCGCCCTGTGCCCACCCCAACATATTGCATTGTACTGTATTGTAATGTAATGTATTGTCTGTGAGCCGCCCTGAGTCGCCACGGCGAGTGGGCAGCAATATAAATTTGAACTAATAAATAAATAATAAATAAATCAATCTCATCCTCTTGTTTAGGTTCTTGTGTTGATCATATGTGGTATATTTGCCACAAATGTAGCAAAAATTGCATGGTTTATTAACACAGCTACACCTATTCATCTTTAGCTCAAAACAGACTCACTATGCCCTAGCTGTACTATCCAATAAGATGGTTTTGCACTAGAGACAAGTCCTTGGTCCATCTTGCCTTATATACCAATTTCTGACGTCAGCTCACTGACTTGCCCAGCCATGCCCAGCCGCTGCTGGAACATGCATGTCATGTTTAGTGGAGGCAACAGTAGGCATAGGTGATTCGGTGGTGGCGGCAGGCATAGTGGTAGCTGCAATTGTTATAATGTTCCCATGTAAAAACACATTACCCAATTACCAACCATTTGAACAGCTATAGCATGCCTAAAATTCTGATTTCAGATTTGGAATCAGCACACTCTATATCATGTAAATCACGTGTTATTCCCAGTAGCAAAATTGTTGTTGTGCAGTGATGAAATAGTTGAAGTTGTTTCATGTTTGCAAAGTTTGTGTCATTTATTTAGCTTGCAGGTACACTGAAAGAGCTTGCTCAAAGATTGTGGTATTTTTGAACCACAATTGGGAGTATCCTGGTAACGGCAACCTTGTGTTGCTAGCTAATCTTTCTCACACTAGGTCAGGTGAAAGGAACTGCAGAATGAACTCACCAAAAGGTGGCTTCATTTTGGCAGTTTCATGTCTGACCTAGACATGGAAGAAGAAGTTTTTAATTCAAACCCTGTGTGAGTCATTTGTTTCAGATACAGCATAGTGTTGTCGTCAGCTGCAACTTGTATCAGAGAATGCGGGTTTTTTTCCTGAAGCAGGAAAAATGCCATTGGTGTGAATTTGTTTAAGGTGGATCCCATCTTGCCATGAAGTGACCCCACAAACTATGATCTTGGAGCCATCTCCTGCAGCACATATGAAATGAGACATGCAGGATTTAACACCAGGACTGCAATGTACTGCCACAGCCTTGAGGATAATTACGAGGTGCGCCTTCACAGACAGTCTATCTGGCATGGCCTCTTCTGCCTTCATGACTGTTGGGAATCAGAGGTTTTTCTCTGCTCGTTTTGCCGTCGGGCCCAGTGTGATGGTTTCTAGTGGCATTTCCTCCATTGAGGGGTAGAGAGAGTGGGGTGAGTGTAGTGTAGCAGTCAGAGTACTGGGCTGGAATTTAGATTGAGGTTGAAGTCCCCACCAACTGGGGAGCTTACTGGGCTACCTTGGGTCAGGGTCTTTCTCACAGCCTTCCTTACTTTGCAGAGCTTATTGTGAGGATACTACGAGTGAAAAGAAGAGGGCAATGTGGCAGCATTTTGAGCTTTCTAGGAGAATGGCAACATATAAAGGCAAACGATGATAAATAATCATCTGTAATGGGTACGTGTCTATCTTTAACATAAAATATGACTTTGTCTAAGTAGCCCAAATGTCTAGAACTTCAGAGTAACCCTAATTTCAGATGAATAGGTGTAAGCCAGTTGGCAATCACACCACACTGGCCCTCCATAGGTCCTTGCCTAGGACATCTGACAGGCATGGGATGGATCACTTCTCTTGGGTATTATATTAGAGTGGGCTGTGCACTAGTGCCAGGAGACCAAAAGCTTGCCAAGGGAATATCCCACCATGAGAATAAAAGGCAAGCAGAGCCAGAGGCAGTGAGTAAGAAGGAGGAGGACAGTGAAACAGGATGTCCCAGAGTGAGGTGGGGAAGAGTCGGACCTGGCTGTGTATTTTGGCTTTGCAGCATCATGAATCAGTTCTCTCTTAGGTTCCTTTCCCTCTTTGTCTTCTTCTTCTGTGCTCTATGCTGAATAGGCTCATGATAGAGGATCCTGAAGTATATGACAAGGCTAAGAACAGACCAAGGGTTGCACCTGAAGCTAACCAGTGTTGCTAGGGTACTTAATCCTGACTGAGTAATATCACTTGCATCATGTGTGGCAATTCAAATGCCTGTACTAACTTGCAAGAAACATCTAAGAAGGAAGGCTGAAAGTTGACAAATGTTAATTGATGTTTAGACCATATGAGTGTCGGGTGTGGTGAAAGTAATTTTCTTTCACTCCTCAGCAGAGATCTTAATGAACCAATACCATTTCCTCTGTGGCTTAAACAATGAGAACTGTGTAGTGGGGATATCGTATAAATAATAATAAAATAATTGTGTGCCAACAAGTCAGCTCTTGATTTATAGTGATCCTTTTCAGAATTTTTCTAGATAAAAGAGTACTCAGAGTTGATTTACTATTCCCTTCGGAGTTTCCTGGGACAATGCAGCTTGCCTATAACTGCATAGGCTTACTCTACTCACAGAAGGCACAGTGAGGAATCAAATTCCCAGCCTCTGACTCTACAGCAGTGTTTCTCAATGTGGAGCCCACACCCCACCGGTGGGCTTCAATTCCCAGAAGCTGATTAGAGCTTTGGGGCTTTTGGACTTAGGCTTCTGGGAACTGAAGTCCAAAACCCAAAGGTTGGAAAACACTGCTCTACAGCCAAATACCTAAACCACTGAGCTATCCAGCCAGCTATGGGGGAGATCAGTGATGGTGAACCTTTTAGAGACCAAGTGCCCAAACTGCAACCTTAAACCCACTTATTTATTGCAAAGTGCCAACATGGCAGCAGGGGAGGAAGGAAGCACTCCCATTGGGCTGCTGGGCAGAGGGGTGGGGTGTACTCTGTGCTGGGGGGAGGGAGGAAGTGCTCCCACTGGGCTGTTGGGCAGAAGAAAGGGGCAAACTGTGCTGGGGAGGGAGGAAGTGCTACCATTGAGGTGCTGGGCAGAGGGGCAGAGCAAACTCTGTGCTGGGGGGAGGGAGGAAGCACTCACATTGGGTTGCTGGGCAGATGAGTGGGATGAACTCTGTGCTGGGGTGACCACATGGGTGCCCACAGAGAGGGCTCTGAGTGCCACCTCTAGCACACATGCCATGGGTTCACCACCACTGGGGTAGATAATTCATATGATTACTGATCAGAGGTTTTCTTTGGTATGAATGAATGAATGAATGGTATGAAACGAAAGATGTACTGAGATTTAAGACTAGATGTATAGTGGAAGAGCATTCTGAAACACAGGGCAACCAGATGGTTAATACCAATTTATACAAAATGTTCTCTTTTTTCTAGTAATAGTCCTGACAATTGCCAAAAGTGTGAACCATTTGATTAGGGAATTCCATTTTGTTAATGTAAAACACCTCCCTTCATGTTTACTACGGTGGAAAAGTTTTTCTTTGCCATTTTCCATAATGGATGGTATGCTTTCAAGATTATGTTCTATTTTAAACATTTAGGTGAATAAGTAAGTTGATGGAGCTGATAGTCCACATTTGGAGGCCTTCTGTTTTAATAATACTCCATGTGACCAGCTGTCTTCTACAGTGAGTCTTTTGTTCACATCATTAAATGTTAAGCTTAAGATGAATTTGCTAAGAGGTCAAGAGGAGCAAGATAAATAACCAACCCTGCTCAGTGTTCTTTCTTAATGGTTTTAGCACAGTGTGAAAGAATAAACAGTTTTGACAAAATACGTTAACTGATTGCCTAGGTGTGAATGATGAGTCAAAAACTACAGCTTATCCTCACTCACAAGATACTCATTAATGAAGTGAGCTATGGGTTGTTACACAAAGAGTAAAAGGTGTGCTACTAGAGAACTAAAATAATAGTCCCAGAGTTTAGTATGGCACAGGTAATGTTGGCATTCTTTGTAAAGGGACAGAGAAATAATTATTTCCGCCCCAGTTTCAATATATTTCTAGAACCTTATGTAATAAAGTACTGTATGTGGAATGTTAGTCTTGAACTATTAAGATCCATTTTAAACCCTGCTCAGCAATTAAGGTAAGTGGGCACCATTGCTGTTTTCTACCTAGTCAGTGTACAAAGTGTTTGCAAGGATAATGTTATGTTGGAATACATACCAACATTTTTGGAATATATATCTCTATGGATACCTGAAACCTATTTTTCCATGTCTAAGAAGCAGGCCTTCAGAACAATAAATGAATGGAGGGTCTGTACTATGGGAATATAGCCCGCTGTCGGTTTGGTAACAGTAGCCTAGGAACTAGCTCATTTTCTGAAATACAGAAATAGACGGAAGCCTAATGTATGTAACTAAGGAGGCTGTTCTGGAAAGGAAATGCATCAGGCTATGTTTGTAGAAGATCAGTTTAAAAGGTAACATGTAGGCTTGCACAGTGAAGTCTTGAGCGAAGCTCCTGGGTGAAGTCATTTTTGAACCTCATTTTGATCTGGCTTTTCATTGGCGAAGTTGCAATTTTTAATAAAAAACAAAAGAAAAATGCATCTTACAAATTTTTTAGGACTGGGTCAGGTGGAGCATATTAGTAGGTTCCAAGCACTTAACACTGTGCCTACAGTTCCTCTGGACTATAAGATAATGTTAAGACTTTTGGAACCACATCCCTCTTTTCAAGATCAGGAGTTTAATTCATATAAGTATTGCAGTAATATATGTTGCAGTAATTCAAGGGAAAAGCAGTTTGACTATTCTGCAAACTTTATTCTTCTGTATTGCTTCTAAAGTACTCCAAAATTTCCTTGAATTATTCCAACTCTTGATACCCAGATGAATTAGACTGCTACTGAACTGCAGAAGAGCAGAACCATTCAGGGTAAAACCTCAGAAAATTACTTTGTCAAATGGGGAAGAACTTAGGCTTTTGATTTTCCTCAGGAAAGTCTACTTGATTGTAGGACTCCTGTGAGTTATGTTCAGAGAGTCTCAAAAAGAGATCTGACACTTGCCATAGCTGCAAATAGTTATAACTGATGAATTTGGCCAGTGCACTTAAGAGAGAATTTCAATTTAATTTGTTTTTGGGGGAAATGCCAGAACTCAAACATTTCTTCCAACTAAAGGCAGAAGGAACTAGAGATTCCAAAAAAAATCTTCACATTTGAGAAAATGAAACTGACGGATCTTCTCACGTTTAGTTTTAACATGGAGGAAATATTCAGATACAGTACCTTCATTCTCAAGTGGTATAGTCCTGGATAGGATCATTTGAGTGTGTTCTTAGGAATGCATGTGTGGGAGATATCACATGTGAACTGGGCTATAGTTAATTATAGTATCTGGAATAGTTTCACTGCTTATAAAGAGTGCATGGCTGGGAGAAAAAGTGCTTCAGAATGCTGTTTTATTGTCTTCCGTTATGATGAATCATGGAAGATCATCATTTTGGAAAAGATTTCCAATAAGCACCCGATATTTATGTATTCAACATGTACAGTATTACCTATGTAACACCATCATTGCTTTCAGCATTTCATTGTTTCCAGTGTCATTTTTCACACAACTGCTAACACATGCCACCAAACCTGTGCAAGTTCAAGATTCAAAGAAATATTTTGGAGAAAAAAATGGTTTAATCGTTACATGATACATAAGGCCAGCAAGCAAGAACTGGTAATAATGTTTTACTTCTGGTGAATAGGTCATGTAAGTGTACTGAATTGAAAGTTGGCCATTATGACTTAAATTGAATTATTTAGTATATTATAGTCAAGACCAGCCCAGGTATGCCAGTGTGTCTCTTGGTCCCTGCTCTTGTAAGAACAGCTGGGTTTGCAAGAAGAAGTGGTAATGCAAGGAAACAATGATATAAAATTAATGTATGTCATTTTTGTGAGATCTGTATTCTGCAGATTTGATGTTTGCAGATTCCATTGCTGTTGAAAACACACGGACAGATAGAGAATTTTTTTATTTCTTTGAGTTTGTAATTTCTCACATCTCTTCAAAATGCTAACATGGAGATCTAGGGTGGACATTTGGAGTGGAAGACTGCATTGGTCTCCATGGGAACCCTTCACTGGTTGTAAGGATTATCAGACTGCTGGTTAGTGGAGGAGTGGTGTGATCTCACTAATAATAGGTGTTTCTTTGCTACAATTAGCAATGATTCTGACAAGCCCTGTCATAGTGAGTCCCACTCAAGCTAACTGGGGGAGGGGGAGATTAAAGTGACTAAACTGTTAGCAGTGAGAAAACAACATCCTGATCAGGGTTGTTGGGAGAAACCTACTTACAGTCTTGGCTACTCCACCCATGATTATCTCAAGATTGTTGTTTTTACCCTTAGGGCAGATTTAGAGATTCAGCGTGCAATTTACCCTCTGCAGTTACAGCAGTTTGCCTATCTTGGCTCCATTCTATAGAGTCCTTGGGTTTGTGGGTTGGGATATTTAAATATTTTGCTAAAAATAACTCCCATGAACTATTCCCCTGAACCACAGCAAATGGGTGTTGAAGTGTTATCAAATTGCTGCAAGTGTCTGCTGGATATGCTGTCTGCTGTATAAACATATACAGTAAAACCTCATATAACACTAAAACCTGGTTCCACAAGTCTTCGTGTTATATGATTTTTCGTGTTATCTGATCCTCTATGGGATCCATAGAGATACATTGTAACCACACAGGCTTTCGCGGTTGTTATCTGAAGCATCCCATAGGATCTTAATGTTATCTGATGCAATTCTTCCCCCCAGATTCCTTGATGTTATGCGATTTTCGTGTTATTCGATACTAATGTTATATGAGGTATTACTGTACTTGTTTATGGAACTACTGAAGATACCACAAAAAGCCGCTCTAAAGCACTACCGAGAACTCTTCATGGATTTTTAACATTAGCCCTGCAGGACTACAAAGTGAAGGGAAACAGCTACTTCTTCATGGTCCCTGTGAAGACACACTAATGGGTTCAGTTTGCGCATGCTCAGTTATGTTTGGAGTCTTCCAGAGCTTTTTTGGAGTCATCAGATTCCACCCCTCACGCCTCACCCTAGTGGTTCCACCTCAAAGTTCATCCAGTTCTCTTTTTGCTGCCATAGTATTTGGTCGTCTTCTGAGAGCTCCCTTCACACCAAAATTAACTTTTTTTTGTTAAAAAAATTCTCTCTTAATAGTTCACAGTTTTCTGTAGTTAAATAGTTTCATAACTCATACTTATATTAGTATAGTGTTCATTTTTCCTGGAGGTTATTAATTAGTCTTTCAATAACTTGTTTAACATTTATAACTACAGTATATAGATGTTTTAGGGGAACTTTATATGGTCTTGACTGCTCCATTAAATAGTGCCAGTCATGCAATAATAAAATCCCTTCCAAGTTTTCTGTGTTTGTTGAATAGATGAGATGTTAGAGCCAGCCCCCTGGGTCCCTTCCCCCCCAACTCACTTCTAAGAAACAAACCTCCATGAACATTTGGGACTCATTTAGATTTTGCTTTACTATCCACCAAAAATTGGTGTATGTTTGAAGAAGTGATATTGAATCACAAAAGCTCATGTAATGTTTGATTATTATTTTTAGTGAGCCAGCCTTCCCGCTAGCAAGGTGAGCTTCTTAACCACAAATGATCCTGCATTTGTATACTGGAGATAGACTCTCAGATAGAGTTCATAATACAGTACTATACAAATAGGACCCATAGAATAGGATAGCTTTTAATGTATAATACAGTAATAATAGTAATTTTGTGTCAGAAATTATTCTATGTTGAAAGGGTTTTTGCAGAAGAAGCTCCGCTCAGGGAATGCCTAAGTGAGGCTCCTTTCATGTCCCCAAGAGCTGGGACAGAGACAGGCACTCAATTCATCATGCAGTACCCGGGTCTCGAACTGCTGACTTGCCAGACTTCCAACTAACAAGGGGAACTTCATAACCAATGAGCCACCGCAGCCACTGTTAATGTATGATAAGCCATAATGTTTAAGTGGTTATATTTTGAGATAGAAATACAAGACTTTGAGGTAGTTTGTGATTTTTATCTTGAAATGGACCTATGGTGAGTGATTTTAAGACAGTGAAAAGGCCGAGACTGTGAAATTCTTCATTTTTAGATGGATGGATCAGTGAAGGATACTACACTGGAGGTATCTGTCAGAGTTGCCAGATGTGCCTCTGGTATTTTCTCTGCTATAGAGCACAACGTTCATCCTTTCAGAAAATATCCTGCTGTTTTTGAAAAATTGTATAATATGTAGAAATTACTTCTGATCTGATTTCTTGGCAAGACTGGCAGGCTAGGTTGAGGAAGAAGACAGTGAGAGGTATTTGCTAACTAGTGTTATAGCCTAAAGAGACTGTGATGATCTCTTCTGTCAAGAAAATTGTTTATCTTTTCATGGTGATTTGGGTAGGAGATGTTTTTCAGGCAGATCGTATTGGCATTTCGTTTGCATGTGGTGCTGCATTTCAAAAAACATTAAAGGAGTAAATAAGATGGCAAAAGATTGCCTTTTTTGCAGTTCCATGAAATCTGAGTTAACTGGGATTTTTTTAAGGACAAGGGGAGCAGTGCCATCAACTGCTCCCCTTATGCAAGCCTCATTCATTTCTATAAGCCAGTGCAACAAGAAATTCAAGAAACGGTTGGAAGAGGAAAACCTGATGGCAGAGGAACAAGCAGGCTTTAGGGAAAGCAGGTCTACAATAGCCCACTGCCTAGTCCTCCAACATCTCATTGAGAAATACTTTTCAAAGAGCACAGTATCTCTGTGTGCTGCTTTCATTGACTTTAAGGCTACCTTCGACTCAGTCTCCAGGATCAAGCTGTGGGAGAAACTAGTGAAATCCTCCATTGACCGCTGGCTGCTCCACCTGATCCACACTCTCCACACCAACCGAAACCCCGTGGTCAGATGCTCCCAACAGGGACACTTTATGGAACCAATACCTACACAGAAGGGCATCAAGGAAGGATGTGTACTGACCCCACTTCTATTCAACTTCTTCATCAACAATCCAGATGACCATTTAAGAAGCCCTGCCTTGCCAAGCTTGCTGGCAAGCCCATATACATACTCCTATATGCTGACAATGCCGTAATTATCTCAAGGACACCAATAGGCCTCAGAAGATTGCTGGCATCTTTGGCTCACTACTGTAACAACAACCAATTAGAGATCAACTATCGGAAAACTAAAGTGATAACATTTGCTAAGAGGCCTAAGAAACATACCTGGAGAATAAATGGTCACAAGATAGAAGGTTATCTGCTTTAAATACTTGAGAGTAGTCCTCTAAGCTTCAGGTTCAAGGAACGCAGTTCTTACAGCCCAGAGATCCACCTTCGCTATACTAAAATTCCTGAGGTCAAAAGGAGGTCAATACATCCCTGCTTCACTCAAACTATTTGAAGCCAAAATCCTATCGCAGCTACTCTACAGGGTCCAATCAGCCCCCCTTAACAACGTGGCTCTTATGGAAAGAATGTGATCTAATTTCTTATGTGCAGCATTCCAGACACCTTGCTGTGTAGCCAATGCCATCCTTTGCCTGGAGACAAAGGTTGAGGCAAGACTATGGTTAGCTACTGTCAACCTTTGGCTTAAAATTCTGTTTAATCCCAGTTGACTGGCACCTCTAACTCTCCAGGACAGCTTCCAATCAGCATGGAAAAGAACAATCCAATCCAGACTGCAATATCTTGGCCTCTCCCAACCTTTCATACATGCCATGAGCCACAACCAGGCAAAACAGGCCATTAAATAGAGAACACTAGATATGAAAAGGCAAGAAGACCTAGCCAGCGCCCCAACCTTCCTGGCTCCAGAGTCTTGGAGATACATTGTTTGCTCCAGCCCCATACCTGCTCCAAATTGAGATACCAAGTCATCAGGGGGGAGGGCATTCATGCTAGGCTACTGTTAGGCCCTCCCTTCTGCAGTTCTCAAAGGAAAATTCCAAAGGACACCAATCACATAGAGAAAATGCCCCTGTAACATGAGAAATCGAAACCACAGAACACATTCTCTGCAGCTGCCCTTTTTATAGAGACATCCAGAACAAGTTCATATCTCCGATGCTCTGCAGGAATCTTGGCCAGACAAACAGCACATACACCCACTTGCTGCTATCTGATGAAAAGCCCACCTTCACCCACAACACTGCCAGGTTTTTGTGCCACAGCACAATTCTGGTAGGACCTTCAGCCAAACCAACTACTAGTGCCACAGAATAGGCTTAGTAATAGCTGTAACACTAGTGATCTATGTACTTATTTTACTATTCCTTAACTCTGAGCAGAAATGCTCCTTTTTAAGCACCCTCATTTTAACTTTTATCTCCTAATATATTTTAGTACCCCCATTTTAATTTTTGTTCTCTTTGCTGTTCTGTGCTGGTCTTGGACCGTAATAAAGATTTGATAAGCCAGTGCAATGCAATTTCAAGATTCCTGCATAGCAGAATTCCTGCAGTGGAATTCTTCTCTATTTATCTTTCCATGAAATGAACTTATGCTTGCTCTAGTCCCACCACCTTGTATCTAAAATATACTCTAAAACAGGCTTCCTCAACCTTGGCCCTCCAGCTGTTCTTGAACTTCAATTCCCAGTCAGTACTCCTGCTGATCAGGGCTTCTGGGAATTGAAGTTCAAAAACAGCTAGAGGGCCTGGTCTAAAAACTTGAAAATGTAAGAAAAGCACAGCTGGATCAGACCAAAGACATATTTAGTCCAACACCTTTTACAGTCAAGACATGAGTTATGCACTCTCTCTTTCTCCTCTCCGCCCCCAACCCAGCAACAAAATAGTTGTGTTCCCCTAAAAGTAGCATTCAAATACCTGGTGCTTCCGATCTTACAAGCACCACATTACTAGTGTGACTGAGGACATCATTTCTTTCCACATACAGTAATACCCCAGATAACGAATGCAGATAACACTAAGACCGCATAATGATGACAAATTTGGGGGGAAGATTTGCATCGGAGAATGTTCTTTCTAGCGTTATCCAATGCATCGTAATAAAGAAGTAAAGGAGGCCAAAGCTCCTCTCCCTGCCACTTCCCTACTTCCTTCCCCCCCCCCACCCCCAGCAATGGGGTGCCGTACTGCCGAGAGAATCCAGCCCAGCCCTGGCCCTGCTTACCTTCAAGCCACCACAGCTGCTGCTCCCACCAGGTTCCCCAGGCAGCCCTTTGCACTGGAACTCATGGCTGGCCCAGGCAAGGGTAGCGTGCACGATCAAGCCGGCCTCTGCTCTGACTGAGCCAGGCTTAACCAGCTGATTGCAGAGCACAGAGCTATGCCTCATGGCAGGCAGAGGCAGCCAAGCGCCGATGCAAGAGATCAGAAAATGGAGAGGAATGGTTGCCAAGGCAGCAAGAGACGCATGCATTGGATAAGGCTGAAAATCGCATAACGTTAAGACTTGTGGAACCAAGTCTTAACGTTATCAGATGTATTACTGTATCTGTTTAGTCCCATTTTAAAACTATACAGTTTGATGGCTGTGTTTGAGGAAATAATTTATATAGATTTATTTTAAAGTGTTGAAATGCATTGCATAATTTCTGTAATATTTATATTAAATCTATAGTGTTATACTGGTATTGTTCATCCATGCATTTCTAATAGGTGATTGAGAATACTGATGTGATGCTTGACACAATTTACCAAGTGGCGAGTTCCTTACCTCTGAATAAACATACTTTAGGATTATATTGCATACACTGCTGATGACATAAGGCAGCAAAAATAATTCATGACTGATCTGTGGTTTGAAGACTACATTACTGTTCCATACTTCATGTTCTTTACCACTGCACTACTCCTGTTCATTTCTTGGAAATAGATTTCCCTCTTCTCCCATTGGATTTTGTACTCAATATTCTGGCAATTCTGATGCGCTAATTTTATAATTATGGTTTTATTGATGACTTCTTTATTAGAGATAACAAAAAATCTATATAGGGTACTACAGAATTCTTTGTTTATTAGTTAAACAATAAAGAGTAATATATGACTCCTGAAGTTTTTATTTCAGGGTGGATGGCAGCTGCAACATAGATGAGTTCATTAATCTCCTCAGCTATTAAGAAATGAAAACGGCACAATAGCCTTATGTATTACTCTTCTAACATATCTTCTCCATAAGATTTGCCATTAAAATTAAAATATAGGTACTTTAACAGCTAGTTTAAAGGAGTGACTGTCAGTGCTGTCAGCAGCTAGAATATTAACTGGGGGGAAAAAATCTAGCAGAGGTATTGCCAAATCTTGCTTTGTACTGTGAGTAGCCAGTCATTAGACTATGTAGTTTCTGGCTCATGTTAAAAAATGAGCATATATAAAGGGACTCAAAGGAGTGGCAGAAACTTAAGCGCAAGCTGTGAACTGAAGGATAATATAGCAGATTTTCTTGCAAGCTAAACAAGATGTGAGGCACAATTCCTGCAGGTACTCCTGAAACCAGTGTAAAGTGGCAAAGAATAATGCTCCAAATATAATTAATCAGCATGGAAGAGACAGATTAGTTTTCTTATATTTTGCCAAGGTCTGGTGGGTTCTTGCTTTCTGTAGAGATTGCTAGGAGTGTTTTTGCAGCCCAGCAGAGCAACACTGCATGATACTATTGTGTTGCATATTTTGAAAAGTGTTCTGCAGACAAAGAATATTATCCATTGACACAGAATTGGGTCATGTGTAATGCAAGCAAGCAAGCAAGCAAGCTGAAAGTTACAACTTGTTAGTCCAATATATTGCAGTTGGTAAGCTGGCTTCCTGGCTACATCTCCTGAATTTCGATCACTCTGACCTTGTGTGAGTGGGTCCACTTCTGGCAGAGCTAGTCAACCCTGTCCCTTATACAAGTAAGAACTGACTCTAATACTGGTTGAAATAGAAGGCATACTTTCTTTGCAGGTTTGAGCTGCTTGTTTTGAAATAATTAGATTTATTATAATTGATGCACTTTAGTCTAGTCTAACACTACAGTTTTCATCATTTGTTATTGTTGGTCGTATTAGTTAGAGCTGATGAGAGAGTACGAAAGAGATTTTATAATACCAAACCCAACTATTTGTAGACAAGAGACTCATACTTGTCTAGAAGTTGTATCTTCTAGTTTCAAAGTCATTACTCCACAACCTAGGTCAGGCTTTCTCAACCTTTTGGGGGCAGATCACTCTCCTCAGAAGTTCTTGTGCAAAAACGCCTGTTTTCGGTGAGATCTCGTGAGATTTCAGCAAAATCTCATGAGATTTTGGTGAGATCTTGTGATTTTTCACACAAGAACTTGCCAGAAATGCACTTTTTTTCCAGTTTTCAGTGCTTCCAGGTAGTGATGGTGGCAATGAGGAGGACATCAGGGGCTGGATGGAAAAGCTTCATGGACCTAGATGTTCATGATTGACTGAGATGACATATTGCTACAAAATCTTATTGCATCAGTAGCAAGTTCCACAGTAGAGTTTACTGGTTCTGACACTCCAGATTGGCTTTAAATTACTATCTAAAGCCTGTTGTTATTTAATTTGACCAGAATAAAAAACTCATTTGTATACTGCCACCCTTGTGGTGAGCCATCAGATCTGCAAGTCAAGCCGTATGTATTCCTGGAGTAAGGCATTATTTCAGCCAGATAGCCAGCAAGGAGTATAAAAGCTTGCTGTTCAAGATGGGGTTATTTTTGGATAGAGTGATATTTATTACTTTTTATTATTTCTTTTTTGTTTGGCTACTACAAGCTCCATGGGGCCATATCTACAAACCCAGGTCCCTCTAGGGGCCTCACCCACCTTGGCCTACAAAAATAGGAAGTGCCAATATGATCAGCATTAGGGATTGTGTGTGGACTACAGATTTTCTGTTACAGTATATGGGTGCATGCCTTGTTCCACAGTAAAAATGCTTGTCTAGAGCAGGACTCAGTCTGCAGGGCACATTGTTTGCATAATTTGGCTAGTCTCTTTAGATCTGTTGTTAAACATAAACGAGGGTCCTGTTTTATACTTGTGGAGTTTAAAGTTCCACCACTAGAGTAACATGGTTAACCTACTTGCACAATTTTTTGGAATAGTAGCCATGTGTGAGACATCAGAAAACAAAACAAAATAAACAAAACAAAAAGCACTGTAGCACTTTAAGTGTTGCTGTTATGCTGGTGGTGATCGCTATTCTGGATGTCTGGGCTTCCTTTTCGACAAGAGCGCCAGAAAAGCCACACCACTCACCCTGTGTATGAGTGATTTGTGTCAAACAAGACCCCGGTTTAAAATTAATTGAAACAACAACAAAACGTCATTGGTTAGTGCAGTGGTCTGAAGGAGTCTCATTTTTTAATCTTCATTATTTGATACTATTAAGGGCTAGAGCAGGGGTGCCCAAACTTTTCAGGCTGTGGGCCAGTCACATGGTTTAGCGGGCCAGTCATGGCTCCTCCCACTGGAAGCAGAAGCAAAATGCACCTGCATCTGCGCAAAGCACTGCCATAAATGCACCTGTGGATGTCATAAACACATTTACGACAGCTTCAGGTCATTTATGGCAGCATTTTATGCATACTCAGGCACATTTTGCTTCTGCTTCCGGGAGCGGCATGGGATGGGTGATTTGGCCCAATGGGCTGGATTCAGCCTGCGGGCTGTAGTTTGGGCACCCTTGGGTTAGAGTACCAAAATGATTTGTTTTCTCTGGGTTAGATAATTGATACAAGGCTTGATGTATTGCTTTTCATGTTTGTTATTATTTACTCTCTTCAGTATTCAAATTCAGCTGATGTCTTATAGTAATACAGGGGTGTTCATCGCTGTGGTTTTCTACCACACCACAAACACTTTGCATTTTCTGGCTGTATACTACAGAATTTTGACAGCTTTAGCAGTCAATGTAAAATGATCTCCTCCAAATATTGTCAAGTTTACTAGTGTATATATGCATTTAAAGAAAAGAGTCAAGATGGTACGAAGTGTATTTGGCTACTGTAGCAAGATATTAGCATTAAATACCTTTATTGTATTATGTTTCATGGGGAAACTCTTTACTGTATAACCTTGTCTGGGAGTCAGCTGGCAAGGATGCTGGAAAAATTAACACAGCTGACATCTGGCCTATTACCTGTAACTGGATATTTTCACCTCTGTAGCACACTTTGACTGATACCTACTGACAAATAGCAATAACTCCTGAGTCTTTTTAATGCTGGAGTGTTTAGGTTTAGCGAGCTCAGGTCTAATCCATTGCTCCTTGTATTCAGTAAATTATTTCCAGGGATGCTATTGTGCTGTCATTCATCTTGAATGTTTCCTAAAGATTTTCTTTGTTTTATCTGGCCTGTGTGTAAAGTTTTTTTTTAAGTGGGCAGGTGGGAGGAGAGTATCATACCACTAACACTGTAATCTTCCAGTACTCATCCACAGATCATATAAGAGAAATGTTCAGCTACAAAATATCCTTTACTGTTTTGCTATCTCTAAGCCATTGACAATACAACATGATTTATTCTGCTGCTTAGCCTTTGAGGGGTCTCCATAAAGAGTAGAGTTTGCTGAGGTACCGACAGCCTGGTGTTTGGGTGGTTAGTGATAGCCCCTAACCAGATGGTAAACCTTAAACTTGCATGCAGGAGTTGTGATTCTAATCCCTAGTAAATATTTTACATTTTAGGACTTGGAAGTGCCAGCAATCAGCTTTGAGTTAAATGGACTGATGATAACTTTTGATGATGACAGTTCACACACGTAGATCAGGAGTTCTCAACCTTTTAAAGCCAGGGGCCAGGTCATGCTCCCTCAAACAGCTTCGGGAACCAGATGGCCATTTTGCCCTTCCTTCACTACATGGCACTTCCTGGTGTGGTGGAGACGGTGGGGGCCCACCTGAAATGGTGCCATGGGTCGCATCCGGCCTGTGGCCTGCAGGTTGAGAATCCCTGATATAGATGATCCTGGAACTGATAAATTTCCTCATTCTCCTTTGTTCTCTGATCAGTTGCATTGGTTTGCTATACAGTCAAACCTCGCATAAAGAGCGTTTCACTTAAAGAGTAACTCGCTTAAAGAGCAGAATTTTCTCTGAATGGTCGCTTCGCTTAACAAATAAAACCGATCAAAAACTCGGTTAACGAATAAATTGGGGTTCGCAATCCCCCTCCCCCCCACAATTGATCACTTACAATGGTGTTTCGCTTAAAGAGCAAACTCGCTTAAAGAACAATCCTGTGGAATGCATTATGCTCTTTAAGCGAGGTACAACTGTTCTTATATCTACCTTGCCCCCAAGTGCAAGGTACATGGTCTTCCTCTACCTTTTTATCTTAATAAATGTCTTATGAGCTATATTAGATTGAAAGATGGTGACTGGCTCAAGGTGACTCAGTCAGCTTAATGGAGATTTAGAACCTGTTCTCCCCAAAGATAGTCTCTAACCTTTAAACTAAGGATGCAAATACATGTTCTCACAGACAAATATGAGAAATCACACTCTTCTCTCTCTTTGGTTTGCAAGTGAGTTGGATATTTTCTGGTGCTTCAAATTCATCAACTTTTCCATCAGTTCTAGAACTTGTGCAAATTACAGAAAACTATAATCATTGTTGTCTTGTTGTGTGTACCTTTAAGAATTACAAGCAGCAGATTTGTGTTATTTTTTAAAGACAGTATTCTGTGCTTGCTCTATGCATGCGTATATGGGTTGCTTTTTAATTAAGAAGGACATTAGATTTATGCAGACAGCTACAAAAATGTCATGTGCAAGTTGCAGAAAATTTAACAGAGAAGTACAGTCAAACCTCGCATAAAGAGTGTTTCACTTAAAGAGTAACTCGCTTAAAGAGCAGAATTTTCTCTGAATATTTGCTTCGCTTAAAAAATAAAACCAAGCAAAAACTCGCTTAACAAATAAATCGGGGTTCGCAATCCCCCCCCCCACAATGGGTCACTTACAGTGGTGTTTCGCTCAAAGAGCAAACTCGCTTAAAGAGCAATCCTGTGGAACACATTATGCTCTTTAAGCGAGGCATAACTGTACTCCCTTGTCATTGCTGTGGAAGGAAGACATCTTGTGGAGCCTAGAAGTTTAATACTGAAATGTTCTGTCTTGTCTTGTCAGCATGAATCAGCAAGAATAAGGACACATTCCCCAGTTTCAGCAAATTGGGATGGACAATTGAAAGACCTAAAAATGATGACATAGTTTTTTTCTTTTGCAAGTGAAAATATGTTTATGCATATGAGAGTGCAACAAAATAGGATAAAGACACATTCAGCAACATGCTGTAGAAAAGAGCAGTGCATATTTATTTGGGATTCATTTCCATGGCAAAAGAGATAGGTTGAAACCACTAGTTGGGATATTGAGCAGCATTCAATAAAAGGTTTGGGATCCTGTGAGTAGCAATGGAAAATTGGGAGTTTGTGTTTCTTTTTGCACAGCTCAAAATCATGATGTTCACAAAATGGAAATTTAAAGTAGAATTAGTTTTGACCACTTTGCTAATTGGACTCTTCACCACCCCTGCCCCCTCCATTAATGTGTATTAAAGCATTTTAATAAAACAAGTTTACTAGTTGGTATTAGCTTTTAGGAATACAATGCCAGTCACTTTTCATGAAAAATTATTGCAGAATATGTTTGGGACATGGAGGTGATATTTCAGTACATAAGATAAAACATTTATATCTTTATATCAATGATAAAAGATTCAAAATATATTTGTTAGAACTAGTAATTTTGAGTAATTTTTCTGAAAACTGATAATCCTTATGGAAAAGAATTATTTTGTTTATGTAAAGTTACAAAATAAAATAAACAAACAATGCATGAATTCTGACCTTTCACAGTCTGGTTAGCAGGTGTTCTTTCGAAGTTCAGATCCTCTTGTATTTTCAGTGCTCTTTTCCTTTCCAATTATTAACATGTTGAATACATTTGAGTATGTTGTGTTTGACAGTTGTTGCTGCCAGCCTATCTTTTGTTGATACAGAGTTGACAGAAGGAGCAGCTGCTGGTTATCTTTGCAGATATCTCTCTGGTGATTATGTGCCTGCTAAAAATAAACATTTTCACACAGATAGTAGCCTTGTCTAGGATTGTCATTTGGCTCTGTTTGCAGAAGATTCTAAAGTATGTGAGCTCAAGTCAGAAATTTTTGGCTAACCATAGGCTGCATTATGATACCATCACATTCTTTGATCTTTGATAGCATGTTTTGCAAGAATGAGCGCTATGTTCAAATACATTTCTTCTCTTGCTACCTTGTACCCTTAGCCAACCAACAGTTTGCTATGATGTTCAAGTCAGCTAAGTGATTTGTGCGATCATGGCAAACTAGGATGGCAAGCCACAAATTGATTCTACAAACCTGGCTTTATGAGATCGGTGAATAGTTTGGAGAAACAGAGAACATACCAATTGAATACAGCTGCTGTAGTGTCTAATGGGGAAAAGATTGTCCCTTGAGGGTATAAAAGTTGGGACAAAGATATTGCCTGTTCACCTTTTCAACTGTTCTGTTATTTGATTGGCATAGTGTCTGTTTGAAAATGTGGGAATCATCCTTATACAGTGGTGGGTTGTCAAAAATTTTACTACCCCACCATGATGTCATCACAGTGTGGGCGGAGCTAACATCGTGACATCATGGGCAGGGCCAAATAAAATAAAAATAAGCACACACACCTCAACCCACCCACCCACCCACAACACAAACCTGTAAATAAATAAATTAAATTAATAAATAATACATTAAAATACACCCACCCATCCAAACACCCACCCACCCACCCCAAACATAAACCCGTCACTTACCTGTTAGTATAAGTGCCTGGGCAGCACCATGTTGCAAGATGGATATGGTCATCGTACCAGTTCCCTAGGATAATATGCCTTAATTAAATGTAAAACAGCTGTACCTGTACCTCCTTAAGGGTTTTCTAATTGAAACAGCAATTGGAACAGCACAGGTGTAGCTTATTGATGAGGTAACTCCAAGACCTTGCTTAAAAACCCCAAGCCAGACGGCCAGGCCTGCCAGCTGCCAGACCTTTTTAGGAACTGTGGTAGTATGTCAGTATAGGTAAAGGTATTAAATACACATTAAAATACACACAGACACACCATATCTGAAGGTGAGTCACTTACCCTGGGGAACAGGCTATAGGAAGCTTCAGGCTAGCAGCTTCTCTTCCTCCTCCCCGCTTAGGAGGACACCAAGGAGGCCCTGCATACGCACCAAGCACTGTAGGCGTGCATGCACACCAAGTGCTTGGTGTGTATGCACAGCAGGGGAACCAGTGAAAAGGTAAGCCCCGAAGGTGGTTCACCCCAAATGCTGCTACCGGTTCTCCGGGACACTGAAAAAAAGCTACTACCGGTTCTGGCGAACTGGTGCAAACCTGTTGCTCCCATCACTGTCCTTATATAATTTCTTCATGAAATTGATTCAGAAAGCTGTTTTATGCTAGAATTTGCATTGGGTCATCAGTGTTCCGGCTAAGGATCTTCTAGGTTTATGATATCACTACTTTGGAATAGAGTTGTTTGGTTGGATTCAGTTAGTTATATACATCTTGGTTAGTGGAGAATTGGAGTAGCTACTAGTATTTTAAAAGTCCATTTGCTTTCTTTCATTGGAGTCATTATTGTTTTCTGATTGGCTTGGATTAATTAATAAATGTGGAGTGGAATCAGGGCTCACCAGCCAGAGAAAATGTTCACTTGAAGAATCTTCTAGGTTCATATTCTCTAATATCTTCCGGTAAAATGGAGTAAGCTGGTTTCAAGCAGAATAGATTGTTGTGAACTAGATAGATGAATTTTTATTTGTTTGATTGTATAAAACAGTTTCCTATGTTCCTAAAACCAAATGAAGGCATATAACTTCTTATTTTCTCAGAAAGCACACACTAATCTTTATAAATTGCCCTCCCCCTTTAGTTGTGTAAAATATAGGATACATTTGTGGTCTTCATTATAACTAAAATTACTTTATTCTGAGATATCCCATACTTTTTCACTGCAGTCTGAATACAGTTATTAATCTGTCCAGCTATGCCATCAGTTAAATATTCAGTAACTTGTAGATTATTTTTTTCTGAACAATTTATTAGTGTTCATTGTATACCAGGGATTTGCAACCTATGGCCCATGGGCCGGCCCTAGCCCCCAATGGCATTTCATGTGGCACATGGTGATGACTCTGGAAGTGGACATGCCCACACATTCAGAAACACACCCATGCATGTGCAAACATGTGTTCGTGGCAGGGGCGAACCACATGTCCGACCTACTCAGCTGTCTGAGAGGGAGTTGTCTGGCCCATGTCATGAAAACCTTGAGAACCTCTGATGTAAACTTTTCCAGAAGTAAGCTACATAGACATAGAAGAGTACACTACAAATTACACTCTTTTATATTAGAGGCTAATGCCAATTAAGTGCACATGTTGGTATAGAAGCAGGTAAATTTAAATGTTCCGTTATACATTCAGTAGAACCAAATTTCCTCTGTAGTTTTACTAGCTTAAAAACGCATTTGCTTTTCTTATTTGACAGTGGCTATTCTTGTTGTTAGTACTATTTGCTATTATCAGCCTTTCCATTAATTAAATTGTTCCTATCAGGATTAATTGACTTAATGTTGAGAGAATGGTATATGGCAGGACATTATAGTTACCCAAGTCAGCTGATAGGTTTTCTTGATAACACTTGTTATGCCACCAGAAATGTTTTTATAGTATCATATGTGTACAGAGGTACTACTAATGATGTGTCTGCATTTTATGTGTCATAAGTGCATTGAGGAATGTTTTTTTTTCAGATGAGTAAAGTTTATAGTTACACTGTTGCTTAGCATAGGAAGTTACATTACAGTAAACCCACTGAATAAAGTTTTGTGAGTCAGCATCTCCATAGGCTCTAGTGCTTCAAATAGCCTATTCTAGTTGCAACTTGTTGTGCTAAAGTAAATTGCTACTAGAATAGACCCATTAAAATTGATGGAATTTAAGGAAATGTTCACTCATCAAATCTCCATGGATTCAGTGGGCCTAATCTAGTGTCCTGCTTTTGGATATCTTAACCATCAACTTTCATATATCAGAGACTGGAAGTAATAACTTAAACTAAAGTACAGGTACTGTAATGCAGTTAACTTTGCATGAAATGAAATATTCTTTTTAATACTAAGGTGTAACATTGTGAATGGATGAGTAACAACTAATTTATTCTAGTGACTTCGGGTTATTTTTAAACATTATTTTAAACAGCAATTTCAGACACTTTAACAGGAACTTTTTGAAGTTTTATGGCTTACAGCATTAGTGATGTTGAAAGATGAATGTTCAGAATATATGTTATCAGAAGTGGGCATGGTAGAAAGAAGATAGGAGATGCAGCAAAGCAGTGTCAGAATATAACTGCAGTTTCTTTGATATCGTGCTTTTCTCAAACCAGTAATTCCCAAATGTATTGGATTATAATCTTACCATGCTCAGTTAACAGTGAGATAGTGGGATTTGCATTCATCAGCAATGTTCTAGATCAGTGGTTTCCAATATGGGACATGCACAGTGATGGGCAGCCAAAAATTTTACTACCACACTGTGGGCAGAGTAGACGTCATGGGTGGGGCCAACATCATGATGTCATGGGTGGAGCCAAAATAAAAAAACATAAAAATAAGTACACATAAAATACAAATTAAATAGACATAAAAACACATAAAAATACACATAAAAGCACATAAAAGATACATTAAAACAAATACAGTTGTACCTTGCTTAAAGAGCATAATGCGTTCTACAGGATTGCTCTTTAAGTGAGTTTGCTCTTTAAGTGAAACACCATTGAAAGTGACCAAGTGTGACTTTTGGTGGGGGGGATTGGGAACCCCAATTTGCTAAGCGAGTTTTTGGTTGGTTTTATTTGTTAAGTGAAGTTTTAATTATGGTGGCTTAGTGGTTAAGACGCTGAGCTTGGAGACTGGGAAGTCGGGGTTCGATACCAGAGTGCCGCACAATGGATCTTGGGGACATCAAAGGAGCCTCATTCGGGTGTCCCCTGAGTGGAGTTTCTCCAGCAAAAATCCTTTCAAACCAGAGTAATTTCTGACATGAAATTTATTTATTTATTTACTTCTAAAAAGGCCCCTTTGAAGGAATCACCAACAAAATATGCCACATGGAGGCAGTAAAGTTACCTGAAATATATGCTATTGTATGTGTCAGTCCTACATCTAATGTTAACCTGGAACTATTACCATACCAAGACATCAACAATTTCCCCCATTCAAATTTAATGCAAATGAGTTACAAGAACAAAGCACATTATGTCTTTCTCCAGTTGTTCTAGTGTCTGTCCTATTCTGATCCAAGCTGTAAAAATTTAGATGATAGTTTAGAAATTGTTCAGGCACATGTGTTGGTAGATGAAAATCTAATTTCTTCAGCAATTTCTAAAGAATAATGTGATACAGAGGTTTTTGTTGCTCAGTCGCACAGTTGATTCCGACCCTTTGCGACCCTATGGACCACTGTCCTCCAGGCACCTCTGTCCTCCACCATCCTCCTCAACTTGCTCAGTTCTGTACCCATTGTCTCTACAATACCATCTAGCCATCTCATTTTTGGCCGCCCCCTTTTTCTTTTGCCCTGCACCTTTCCCAGCATTAAGACTTTCTCAAGTGATTCCTCTCTTCTCATTTGATGTCCAAAGTACTTTAGCTCCATCTTTGCTATTTGACCTTCAAGGGAGCAGTCAGGGTGCAGCTGAATATTTAGAACAGGGGTGCCCAAACTATGGCCCATGAGTAAGATCTGGCCCATGATGCCAAATCACCCAGCCCGTGCCATTCCTGGAAACAAGTCAAACACACATGCACAAAACGCTGCTGTGAATGCACTTGGAGCTGTTGTAAACACATTTATGACAGCGGTGGGTGCGTTTACAGCAGCATTTTGTGCATGCACGGGTGTGTTTTACTTACGCTTCCAGTGGGAGGAACAACGTGACCGGTCCACTGAACCATGTTACCAGCCCATGGCCCGAAAAGTTGGGCACCCCTGATTTAGAACTTGAAACTATAGACTGTTTAACCAAGAATGCAGCAAAATTGAACAAAATTCTGAAATTCACAAAACTCTGTACATTGCCAAAACTGCAAATAATACTGGCAAAAGTGGAAGTTTATAGGAGAAGAGGAAGACCAAACATTAGATGTGAGAGAAGCCATAGGCTTGATTCAACAAGAGCTAAGCAGGTTTGTTGAGGACAGGATATTTGGAAATCTCTCATTCAAATGGTCGCCATAAGTCGAAGATGACTTGACAACACATAAGAATTCTACAAAACAGCTTTCTTCTTCTCACTGAATGGTACACAGAAAGAGTCTCCTTGAATATTGTGGTATTGTTTAACTGCAATTGGGTATACCCTTGTAATGGGAACCTTGTGTTGTCAGATAATCTTTCTTACACTAGGTCAGGCAAATGGAACTGCAGAATGGATCCACCAAAAGGTGGTTTCATTTTGGCAGTTTCACATCTGGCCTAGACGTTGAAGAAAAAGACTGAATGATACAAGATTTTGATAAAAGACCAGGGAAAATTAAGACTGTGAATGCAAAGGAAAGTGTTACCTTTTTTGTAAGTGTTTTTTTTTTTTAAATTTGCCTATTTCTTCCTTTCTGTGAGTCTCAGTCTTTTGTCGTAGTTTGGATTATTTCCCTTCAACATTTCACAGATAGTTGGGCACAACTATGCAAATACTACAGAATAAAATGAATGTTTGTAAAAATTTGTGTTGCAAGTAAGTTTATTAGATTCATGCATTTACTTTCTTTTATAGATGATGTGGATTTATATGGGCTTTGTAAATGATGGTGGTTGTGCTGGTAGAGATGATGATATGAGCCAAATAGAAAGCCACCGTTTTAACCATGTTAGTGTATTGTGCTTGAGTAAGCTATGCCAGATTTATTTTCTGTAGTGGTGGTGTTGCTTCCAGGCTCCGCTTAATTATTATCCATAAGATCACATAGTAAGTGTTCCAAACGGTATGCTAATTGCTTTCTAATCCAGAGTAGCAGGATTTGTGTCAAAGGCATGGCTTTACTCAGTCACTTTATGCTTACCATGTTGGTTGATGCTCCTGTCTTGAAGTGTTTCTCCCCCCCCCCCGCCCCATTGAAAAAATATTTGAAGAGTTTTAAATAAATCCATGAATTGTTAAGCACCATTGCATTGTTGTTCAGTTGCACAGTCAATTCCGACCCTTTGCGACCCATGGGCCATTGCCCCCCAGACACCTCTATCTTCCACATCATGCTCAACTGCGCAGCTCTGTGCCTATTACGTCTACAATACCATCTAGCCATCTCATTTTCTGCCCCACCCCTTTGCCCAGCAGCCCAATGGGAATGCTTCCTCCCTGCCCCCAGCACAGAGTTCGTCCCACCCTTCTGCCCAGCATCCCAGTGTGAGCATTTCTTTCCTCCCCTTTTGCTGTATTGGCACTTTGTGATAAATAAGTAGGTTTTGGGTTGCAGTTTGGGCACTCAGTCTCTAAAAGGTTCGCAATCACTGGTGTAGTCAATGAAACAGAAGTAGACTTGTTTCTGATATTCCTTTGTTTTCTCCGTGATCCAACATATGTTGGCAATGTGGTCTTTAGTTCCCCTGCTTCTTTGGACATCAGCCTGCACTTCTGAAAATTCTCTCTGGCATTACCCTTTTAGGGATTGGAATGTATACTGATCTTTTCCAAACCTGTGGCCATTGTTGTGCTTTCCAAATCTGCTGGCATATAGAATGCAATAATTTGATTCCATCATCTTTTAGTGCTTTGAAAAAATTCAATTGGTATATCATCATCTCCACTGGCTTTGTTGTTTGCAGTCCTTTTTAGGGCCTTTCTGACTTCACTGTATAGGATGTCTGGCTCAAGTTCAGTTTTCTCATCATTGTGAATTATCCGGGGTGTTGAGGTCCTTTTTGTAGTGTTCCTCTGTGTACTCTTGCCATCTTTTATCATGGTCATTTTTGCTTTAAATGTTCCCTTGATTTCCCCAATTTTTTTGAATAGATCTCTAGTCCTACCCCATATGTTGTTTTCCTCTGTTTCTTTGCATTGTTCATTTAGGTAGGCTTCCTTATCTCTTCTTGTTTTCTTTCAAAGTCTGTATTCAATTGATTGAATTTTTTTCCTTTCTCTTTTGCCTTTTGCGTTCCTTCTTTCCTCTTGTTCAGTCGCACACTCGATTCCAACCCTTTTCGACCCCATGGACTACTACACTCCAGGCACCTCTGCGTATACTTACAGAATCTGTGTATAGAAGTAGTATAGTTCTGCATAACAGAGGATCAAAAGTACTTTACTTGTGAGTACTTGAAGATTCTTGCATATAGGCTCCAGTGGCTCACCATGTTAGCTGAAAGGCTGGCAAGTCGGCAGTTCGAGACTCGGGTACTGCATGACGGATTGAGCATCCGTCTCTGTCCCAGGTCTTGGGGACATGAAATGAGCTTCATTTGGGTATTCCCTGAGCAGAATTTCTTCTGCAAAAATCCTTTTAACACAGAATAATTTCTGACACTAAATTATTATATTATCGGATGAATATTAGGGAAAAAAATCCTAACTGTTAAAGCAGTATGACAATGGAACCAGTTACCTTGGGAGGTGGTGACTACTCCAATGCTGGAGACAGTGAAGAGAAAATTGGACAACCATCTGTCAGACCTGCTTTGACGTGTTTCAAGGATAGACCTATGACCGCACAGTTGTCAGTTTAAAAAATTAAGAAGCCAGTGCCCATGTCCATGTTTGGACTAAAGATCCATACCAGATCTGTAACGACTGAAGGTATCTGTCATGAATATGGATGATTACAGTAACTGTGGTGTTGCTGTGCTCTCATCCCCCCCTTTTTTGGGTTCCTCCATCTTCCTTCCCATGAAAAGGAAATGACCACTTGTCTTTTGTGTCTTATATTCTTAAATCCACTGCTTGACTGATCAGCCAAGGACAGGCACAGTCATACATTAGATGTGTAGCTCTTTTTGGCAGCTGACTTACTCCTGAACACTATCAAAAAGGGGAAGGGAGAGGGAAGGATAGTCTGTGCACCACTTTAAGGACAAGCCTTGTTTACTGTTAACAATTTCACTCAGTCAGCAAAAGCAAGAGTGACTATGAACTTGAATTTGCATTTAAAGTGTAAATATGAAAAATGAAGTCTATCCTGAGCATGTCCTTTAAAAAGATGATAAATCTACTTACTTGACTTGAGCTCCACTGTGGTTTTTGATTGCTCTACTCAGATTAACATGCTATTTTTGGAAGCAAGGTGTGTGGTTTAGGTGGGCTGATGCTACTGTTTTAATAATTCCTCATGGAAATATCTGTGCATTGGCCATTTGGATGATAACCATGTTCCAGGTTGCACTGATTATACTGATATATTGCACTTTGGCACTTGGTGGGTTAATACTTAGATACTCTTTTGTGTATGGTTCAAGTGAAGGCCACCAGCAATGACTTCACTTTGGCTGGGGTTTCCCTGTAATCCATTTAGCAAATTAAAGAGATTACTTTGATTGGTGCCATTATCTCCTATTCTCTTGCGGTTGAACCACTTAACCTGTGCTTAATTGAAAGAGATAGAAAGGGTACAGTAACAAATACAATCAAATGAAAGGGGCAATAGGATCCGTAGGCCAAACAAATGATCAGCACTGGGCTAACAATAGCAGATTAGAGGTGAGATCAATTAATTAGAAGCTATTGTAGGCATTGGGTGGCTGCCAAGGTTTCTAATAGCCTAAGCAATCATGCTGTTCTGTTTGGGAGGATTTTAATGACTGGGAGTTGATGTGGTTATTTTAATAATTACTAATTTTAATAATTAGTTCATTAGAATACAAAATCTATTGTTCAGCAAATTCTCTAAAGGGATTATTTGTTCCATTGTGTGTACCTGGTGTAGGAAATTATAGAGGCTTTGGGAAGGAATAGCATGTGACAGGTTTCCCTTGCTCAAAAGCCAATCATGTCTGACTCTAGGGCATAGTGCTCATCTTCATTTGTAGCTAAAGAGTCAGCTCTGTCTGAGTCTGCAGACATTTTTTGTGGTCATGTGGCAGGAGTGCAGGGAACACAGTTACCTTTCCTGTTAAAGTGGTACCTATTTATCAACTTGCAATTTCTTGCTTTCGAATTTCTAGGTTGGCAGGAGCTGGGGCAGATGATGATGAGAGCTTACCTATCAGGGCAATACATTTGCAAGGTTCAAACCCAGTTCAAGTGTTCCAGATCCAGCACTCAGTAACACAGCTCAGAAGTTGCTCAGCCTTATGGCTTCTAATACAGCAGTAGTACACCAAGCGTGACTCAGACTTAAATCTCTGAAATCATGGTTCCTTTCTTCATTCATCCCTCTTCAAGATTACCTATCCAATTTACATATGGGTACTCTAGAACAGTGGTTCCCAACAAGGGGTACACAGCCCACAGGTGGACTTCAATTCCCAGAAGCCTAAGTCAGTACATTGGCTGATCAGTGCTTTGGGGAAATGACTTAGGCTTCTGGGAATTGAAGTCCAAACACCAGCATTTGGGAAACACTGCTCTAGAACTTCACCTCCATTTTTTTGTGGTGGTCAAATCCCTCAAATCTCAATATGGGAACACCTTTTCTCTCGCCAAAGAGAAACAGATTTGACACATGCCAGCATGACTAGTTGTGGTGCTTTCTGTGGCACCCACCAGGTGCATGCTGTTTGGTCAACCCCTGGAAAAGAGAACTTTTGACTTTCTGGAAGGCTTTCAGAGCATTCGAGATGCTTCTCACTGGACGAGTTGTACAGGTTACGACAGATAGCACTAACACTGCTTGTTAGTGCACGATAGTGCACTGCACAATAAACAGGGGGTATCCATTTCAAGGGACTCCTATATCTATTTGTACTGCTCTGGGAGTTGTGCCTAGAAAGACACGTCTTCCCGGTTATGGTCCATATGAACAGTTCAGCCAATGTTCCAGTGGACTCTTTGAGCAGGACTTCGACACTTACGCACAAGGGAACTGTCAAACCCAATATTTCTTCTCCTTTACATTTTCACCACACGGGAAAACAAGAAATGCCCCAAATACTGT
This sequence comes from Furcifer pardalis, assembly GCA_030440675.1. Classification (NCBI taxonomy): domain Eukaryota; kingdom Metazoa; phylum Chordata; class Lepidosauria; order Squamata; family Chamaeleonidae; genus Furcifer; species Furcifer pardalis. Next base: position 69,898,561 of record CP126897.1, on the reverse strand, counting down.
TCCCAGGGAGGGATCGGACAGAGGCCCTTGGCACTACCTTCATGATCTCCTGGTTGAGGGATCTTCTATACCTTTTTCTGCCAACCCCACTGGTTCAGCAATGCCTTCTCAAGCTAATTTCAAATAGGGACAATGTCATTTTGATCATTCCCTTTTGGCCCAGGCAGCCATGTTTCCTGACTCTCATCCAATTTACGCTGTCTTCCTTGAAATGCTGATCTTCTGTCTCATAACGGGTCCAATCCTACACCCAGATATACACAGTCTCTATCTTATAACCTGGAGAATCACCCTGACTTGATGCACATCCTGTCACTCACCTGCAAGCCTTCAGCGAAAAGGACTTATGCGCACAAGCACAAGCGACTTCTCCATTTTTTATCATTTTTTGGAGAATCTTCTCTTCCTTTACAATTGACATCTCTTCTAAAGTTTCTCCTCCATCTCAAACAGAGCAGTCTCTCGCAATAATCTGTGAGGCTATACCATAGATGCTCATTACCCCCCTGATTCTGAGGTTTCCCCAGTTATTTTTCCATCCAACAGCAAAAAACTTCCTTTGATGTCTTCAGAATGCTTTCCCACAACTATGATTTCCACCTTCTCAGTGATTAATATCTACAGTCTTCAATTCCATTTGAACCTGCTGCAACTGCCCCTCTTTCAACACTGTTTTCCTGGTTGCTTCTACCTCTGCCCAAAGGGCAGATGAATTGCCAGCTTTAAGTTGTGACCCTCCATTCCTACACTTCCATCAAGATAAGGTGATTCTTTATCCAGATATTTCCTTTCTTACTAAGATGCTTTCAGAGTTTCATCTCTCTCAGCCCTTGATCCTACCAACATTCAATAGAATTGCTAATGGCTTCTTTTAGCTCTGGAATATTCCGAAGGAGGTTTCATGCATGCATGGAAAACCATATGTGTGAATTCGCAGATGACCAATCAAAGAAAATAATTACAGGTAAATAATATCTTTCCGATCTCTCTCTTTCTCTCTGATCTCCTGCTATGCCATTTTGGATTCCCATGGGTATTCAGCTAATAATCATAATTGCTTGAATTACTTTGATTCGGTTGCTTGAACTCATTTACCTGTGAGTGATTCTTGGCTTGTTAACTAATAAATGTTGCTGAACACAATCCACCACAAATGTTTCCTTTGTCCTGAAAATACATCCCATTCATTTCAGTGAATCTCATGTGAGAGAAATGCCTAGTGAATTATGTCCCGTTTTCTGAACAAACTTGCTACTCCACAAGTCACAGTATTTGTTTAACATTGACCCTTGGAAATAACTTTATTTTATTGAACCAAGGCCTATGAGGGGAGAAAATATTGTGGTTAGTTGGCATGAGCAGTGAATTCTGTAATAATAGCTTGACTTTAAAGATAGTAAGAGGAAGGTAACCTTGTAAAATTGGTTTAACCCTTATGGGTAACTGGGAAGTACTCCCTTATTCCTGAAAGGCAGCAAAAAGATAATATATTAATAATCTTTCTTTTAAAATCATCAGAATTAATTTGTTTTTTAAAATGGTTGCTATAGTGCTCCTAATGGACTATGCTTGTCTCATGTTTCAATTTTTTTGTTCTAGCCATGAGGGCAAAAAATTCTAAGCACGGTCTAGTCCTTGAACAAAGTTTAAATTTTTACTCCTACCACCTTTCACTTGCTGTTGACCTCCTTGCATATCAAAATGCACATGTTATTTTAGTTATTTTATAAATCATTTTAAATAGACATACAATGCAGCTTATTTGAATTGGGAGAACAATAACCAGGCAGCCTGCATCCCTGCTGAGTATATTGTTGTTGATTATTGTACATAGGCAATTTCAAGGTAAAAAAAAAACCCTTTGTGGTTTTTAATCTTTTAATCTGAATTGTCTTGGGAATGGGCGACTCCTTCCAAAAAGAGAATTGTCCTGTCATTCATACAAGATGATATGTCAGTAGCACCTTTAAGCCATCACTGAATTGACTTTTAAAGATTAAAGCAACATTAGTTTAAAAGATAAAATACCATAATCATTTTTATTGAAGAATAAAATATGTATTTTAAAATATTTTAAATACTCAAGTTGAAACACAATACTGTAATTCTATTATCCTAAAGGCTTTATTCCATACTTTCATGTTTCCTGTGGAAACAGTTCATCTTCCTACTGGATTTCCATTTGGGTTTGAAGAAAATGGCATGGAAATGATGAATGCTGTTATTAGACTGCATCCTGAGACTGAAGACAGGCTCCTATGAAAATCTTAAATGCAGTGGCGTAGCGTGGGGGGGGCGGGGGGGGCGGATGCCCCGGGCAGCGCCTTTCAGGGGGCGGCAAAATGTCCCCTCCCCACCCTTTTGCTGGCGAGCGCCCCACGTGCGCTTCGCCGCTTGCCACACACCTCCGTCCGCTCACACCTCCGTCCGCTCGCCCGCCCGGCTGGCCGTCGGGGGCTCTCCGCCGCCTGTTGCCCCTGGCAGCGGCTTTCAGGGGGAGGCAAAATGTCCCCTCCCCACCCTTTTGCTGGCGAGGAAGAGAAAAAGGGGTTTTTTTTAGGCGGACAATTCAAGGAGGCTCCTTGAATTGTCCGCCTAAAAAAAAACCCCTTTTTCTCCTCCTCGCCAGCAAAAGGGTGGGGAGGGAAGGAGGGGCACGCCCAGTCGCCCGCCCAGCTGGCCGTCGGGGGCTCTCCTGGCGGGCGGCCCGCATGCGCGCGGACGCTGCTCGCCTCCGCCCGCCCAGCCACCCACCCAACTTGCCGTGAGACGGGGCGCTCGTCGGGGGTGGGTGGCGCCGTGGCGGGGAGCCCCTGGGGGCTGGCTGGGCAGGAGGAGGTGGGCAGGAGGAGGTGGGCAGGAGAGCCCCCGACCGACAGCCAGCCCGGCGGGCGGGCCCCTCCTTGAATTGTCCGCCTAAAAAAAAACACTTTTTCTCCTCCTCGCCAGCAAAAGGGTGGGGAGGGGACATTTTGCCGCCCCCTGAAAGCCGCTGCCAGGGGCAACAGGCGGCGGAGAGCCCCCGACAGCCAGCCGGGCGGGCAAGCGGACGGAGGTGTGAGCGGACGGAGGTGTGTGGCGGGCGAGCGGACGGAGGTGTGTGGCGCGCGTGCGCGCGCGCGTGCGCGCGCACGCCGCTAGTCACCAGGGGGCCGGCTTCTACCTGGGTCAGGGGGAGGGGGCGGCGGCAGCGGCGAGCTGGGGGGCGGCAGCGGCGAGTTTGTTCTTCGCCCCAGGCGGCTGAAGACTGCGCGACGCCACTGCTTAAATGGCTTCCTAATTTTATGTCAGATTCAAGGTTTTTGTAACTGTATAAAAAACCCTATATGGGCTTGTTCAACCTGGTCCTGCCAGGCCTGTTGACTGTATTTGCCTACTCCGAGAGAGGCCAGAAAGAGAGAGAGAGTAGAATTCAAGCCTTCTTGGTTGTGGCGCCCACCCTTTGGAACACAACACCACAAGAGATATGCCAAGCCCCCTCTCCCCAAGATTTTAAAAGACTCCTGAAAACAGAAATGTCCTGGGAAGCATTTGTTGACTTCCTTCTCCTCGGGAGTAATCTAGTCTCTAACGTTTGTTTGGCTGTATTAATACTAATGTATTTGTATTTGTGATGAGTTGCGTCTCCAGATGGAGCTGCTGCCCTTTAGGAAGGAGGTTAAGACTTGGCTGACAGGGCATGTGTGGGGTATGGGCCAGACGGTTGCCTCAGTTTGTTGGCTCATCTAACCCCTCCCTCTCTCTGTGTGACTTGTTTAATCTCTTTTAATTTTTGTAACTTTTTAATCCTGCATAATACTGTTTTTATACTATGTTTTTACTGTGTTTTAAGTGTTTTAAAAGTTTGTTAGCCGCCCTGGGTCTTTGTGAGGAAGGCAGCATAAAAGTTTTATTAAATAAATAAATAAATATCATTTATCTTTATTGTTCTTATTGTGGACGGGTTTTATTTTTACTGCTGTACTTGCTGCAGTGGCTCAAGTCACTAAGACGCTGACTGGGAGGCAGAAGGTCAGCAGTTCGATTCCCGAGTACTGCAGGACGGAATGAGCTCCCGTCTCTGTCCCAGCTCCTGCCAACCTAGCAGTTCGAAAGCAAGAAATTGCAAGTAGATAAATAGGGACCACTTTGGTGGGAAGGTAACAGCGTTCCATATGCTCCGGTGTCTAGTCATGCCTGCCACATAACCATGGAAACGTCTGCAGAAGTAGACAGCGCTGGCTCTTCGGCTTAGAAACAGAGATGATCACTGACCCCTAGAGTTAGATACGACTGGCTTTCGAGCAAGGGAAACCTTTACCTTTACTTGCTGCCCAGAGTAGTAAAATTCTACTGTGTTTCCCCAAAAATAAGACATACCCATAAAATAAGCTGTAGCAGGATTTCTCAACAGTTGTGCAATAAAGCCATACCCTGAAAATAAGACATAGTGATAGGCGTGGCTATGCAGTGTCCCGCTGTGCAGCAGTAAATATGATGGGCAGCCAGTGGTGTAATAAAAATAAGACATCCCCTGAAAATAAGACATTGTGTATCTTCTTAAGGAAAAATAAATATAAGGACAGTGTCTTATTTTCGGGGAAACAAGGTAGTTGAGTAGAATATAGAGAGATGGAGAGATAGATGTCATATTGTTCATTATGTAATCGTCTAAAACTAGAAATGTATAAAGGGGGTTAAGTGAGCAAGAAATTATACATTTACCCTCAGAATTATTGTTGATAGGACTGAATTTTCCTTTCTTTGAATAGAAGGCACTAATATAAAACATTTTTATGACCAAGTACACACATTGACAGTGATTTCTTCCAACCTTTCTCAGTATTTCCCACCCAAATAATAATCTTCCACTTTGTCTTGAAAGATCTCTTTTCAGAGAGCAAACTAAGTTTTAACCAAGTTTTTATGTCTAGTTTGTGTGTGTAAGTACCGTTCGTGTGGTTTTGTTTATTTATTTATTTATTGAAAGCAGGAAAGAGATCTGGCAATTTGTTTGGAAGTGTCCCCAGGTTGAACCAGCATGAAAGTTAAATATCCGCTGACTGCTAGGGATACCAGTGCCTCCAGGCCTGGATTGAGGTCATTAGCAGGTCAGCCTAGGAAAGCATGTACTGCTGCCTCCATCTTTCCTGGCCTGAATATAAACATAATATTTCAGTTTCTATTGTTACTGGACAAGTAACCTTCGCAAGCAGTAATGGCTGCTTAACAAATGTCAGAAATATTGTTTTTCTTACAAATTGAAACACTGACATTTTTCCTGTTTATATTTTATTGTTCTGTAGTTTTAATACTTAGAGTTTATTTAAGTGTGGAATAAACTCATGGAAATAAAACTAATTGAGTGAGTGGATACGCAGTGTGGTACAGTGGATAGTGTGATTGACTGCAACTCAAGGGTTTGAATTATTGCTCAGCTATTGAAATTCACTAGAGGAATAGAACTGGTAGAATCATACCTTAAAGCCCTATTATGGTCATTATAAGTCAGTTCTGATTTGAAAGCACATAAATTAGCAGTTGAATGATTAAAAGAAGAAGGGGGCGGCCAAAAATGAGATGGCTAGATCTCCGGTGCGGCAGGGCTGCCTGGCTCCTCCACCACCAACACAGCCCGGGAGACCGGCGGATGGAGGGAGACGCCGACGCTGGCGCCGACACAGCCTCCAGCCAGAGGACCGGCACCTGCCCTCACGCCCCGCCCCCGCGGGAACTTTAAAAACTCCGGTGCGGCAGGGCTGCCTGGCTTCTCCACCACCAACACAGCCCGGGAGACCTGTGGCTGGGGGGAGATGCCCCCGCTATAGCCTTTACCCGGACTACTGGCACCAACTCCCAACTCCCCCAAACCCCGCTTTGGCGAGGGATTTAAGAACTTGGGAACGGCAAGATTGCCTGGTCCCACTACTGTTGGTGCCACCAGGGACAGCCGTGGACAGGCAGCATCGGGATCGGGGCTGGAAGAATGGATGGGGGAAGCAAGGAAGGACCTGCCAGCCAGAGAAGGGGGATCAGGCTCCGCCAGCTGGGCCTGGGAGGCTCCATGGGGCCCAAATTGGTGTGGTTATGGGCATGGGGTGCTACGTCGGGAACCAAGGGGCGGGCCGCACACGGAGAACGCGGGACAGATGGTTGGTTGCTGTCCCGTGTTCTAGCCCCTCGGTTACACCTCTAGGTCCTGTGCAGCCGGTCAAGAGTGACCCCTCCTTTAGGCTGCTGCTGGTGAATGCCAGATCAGTCTGCAACAAGGCTCCTCTGCTCGCTGATACGATCTTGGGGGAGCGGGCTGATCTGGCATGCATCTCCGAGACCTGGCTGGTGCCTGAGGATGGGGTACCCCTGTCTGAACTCTGCCCAGCCGGGTTCGGTGTTGGCACCAGCCTAGGGAGAGGGGAAGGGGCGGTGGAGTCGCCATAGTAGCCAGGAGGTCCTTGGGAGTGGCCAGGGCCACGGCTCCACATATTCCGGGTTGTGAAGCCCTGTTCTTGCGTGTGGGCCCTAAAGGTCAGTTGGGAGTCTTGCTCGTGTACCTGCCTCCCTGCAGAGTAGCAGACTCCCTGCCTGAGCTCCTTGAGGCGGTCTCCATGCTGGCATTGGAGACCCCCAGGCTGATGGTTCTGGGGGATTTCAATTTGCCATCATTGGGGACCGGCTCGGAGGTAGCTCGGGAGTTCATGGTTTCCATGGCAACCGTGGGCCTGACCCAGGTAATTCAGGGTCCTACCAGGAGCAGTGGCTACACCCCGGATCTGATCTTTTTGTCGGAGCTGTGGCAGAGTGATCTGAATGTACAGAAATTAGACATCACTCCTGTGCCATGGTCAGATCACTATCTGGTGACTCTGGACTTCCTGGGGGCAAGACTTCACCGTAGGGAGGCAGGGCCGATTAAGTGGGCCCGCCCCCGGCGACTAATGGATCCAGAAGGATTCCAACGGGAACTGGGGTGTTGTCCTCTTGACCTGCAAAGTGATTCGTCCGAAGCCCTTGTTGCTTCCTGGAACAGGAGAGCGACTGCAGCTTTGGATGTAATCGCGCCACTACGGCCTCTCTACGCTCGTGGGGGTCGATCTGCCCCTTGGTTTACAGAAGAGCTAAGGGAGCTGAAACGAGCTAAGAGACGCCGAGAGCGCCGCTGGGTGAAGACGCGGAGCGAGTCCGATCGAACACTGGTTAGAGCTGCTATTAAAGACTACCTAGTGGCGATGGGGGCGGTGAAACGCCAATATTTCACCGCCCTCATTGCCTCTGCAGATAACCGCCCAGCGGCCCTGTTCCGGGTGACCAGGTCCCTCCTTGGCAAAGAGGGGCCGGGCCCTGGCTGGCAGGGATCTGCTGATGCTTTTGCGGATTATCTAGCGGAGAAAGTCGCTCAGATCCGCTCGAAGTTTAATCCCGGCGTGGAAGGTACCGAACTGGGGTTGACCAGGGCACAGTCTAGCCATGTTATCTGGGATCAGTTCGAGCCAGTTGGCCCTGAGGAAGTGGACAGGCTTCTTGTATCTGTTCGCGCCACGACCTGTGCACTGGACCCATGCCCTGCCTGGTTAGTTAAAACTGCCAAGACTGTGGCAGGTGGCTGGGTCGAGGCGATTATTAATGCTTCATTAAAAGAGGGGCATTTCCCAGCACCATTTAAACATGCTTTGGTGCTCCCCCTCTTAAAAAAGCCGTCCCTCGACCCTATGGTAATTTCCAACTACCGTCCAGTGTCTAACCTACCTTTTTTAGGTAAGGTCCTGGAGAAAGCTGTGGCGCAGCAGTTACGGGATGTCCTGGATGAAGCGGATTATCTGGACCCGTTTCAGTCAGGATTCAGGCCCGGATATGGTACCGAAACTGCACTAGTCGCATTGGTGGATGATCTCTGGAGAGAGCGGGATGGAGGGGAACCGTCTGTCCTTGCTCTCCTCGACCTCTCAGCGGCTTTTGACACTGTCGATCATGGCATCCTTCTGGGAAGGCTCCGGGGCTTGGGGATCCAGGGCACAGTGCTGTCCTGGTTTTCCTCATTCCTGAGGGACAGGACCCAGTCGGTGTGCCTGGAGAAGGAGATGTCCAGCCCTAGGCCCCTGCAGTATGGGGTGCCTCAGGGCTCGGTACTTTCTCCTCTCCTATTTAACATCTATATGAAGCCGCTGGGTGAGATCATCCGTTCCCACGGGGTAAGGTATCATCAGTATGCTGATGATACCCAGTTGTACATCTCAGCCCGTGGGGACCCAGGCGGTGCAGTGGAAGTCCTTTCCAGGTGCCTGGAGGCTGTTAAGGTCTGGATGGGGGAAAACGGGCTACAGCTGAATCCCGGCAAGACTGAGTGGCTATGGGTAAGGGGCCCTGCGCTAACACGGGAGTTACCAGCTTTGGTTCTGGATGGGGCAGTTTTGCCCCAAACAGACCCGGTGCGTAATCTGGGGGTCCTCCTGGACTCACGGCTACTGTTCAATGAGCAGGTGGCAGCCGTGGCCAGGAGGGCTTTTGCACAACTTCGTGTAATACGCCAGTTACGCCCCCTCCTAGGCCGGGATGCCTTGCTCATGGTCACGCATGCTTTGGTCACCTCCAGACTTGATTACTGTAATGCGCTCTACATGGGGCTGCCCTTGGCGACCATTCGGAGGCTTCAGCTGGTCCAGAATGCGGCAGCCCGGGTAGTGATGGGGTGCGGGCGTTATGCTCGGGCCTCACCACTGCTCCGGGAGCTGCACTGGTTGCCAGTTTGCCTCCGGGTGCAATTCAAGGTGCTGGTCATTACCTTTAAAGCCCTACATGGTAGTGGGCCAGGATACCTAAGAGACCGCGTCACCCTAAGAATGTCTGCCCGTCCCACCAGGGCGGACCGGAGGGGCTCTCTTGTTACTCCATCGGCCAGGGAGGCTCGCCTCACGAGCACCAGGAAGAGAGCCTTCTCTGTGTTCGCCCCGGCCCTTTGGAACCTCCTTCCGACAGAGCTGCGCCTGCAGACGGAGCTTCTGCCCTTTCGAAAGGGCCTGAAGACATGGCTGGCGGGTCAAGTGTGGGGACATAGCAATGCAGGTTCCCATACGGGATGGCTAATTTAAGAGCAGCCATCCGCCCCCATCTGGTAGCTGTTATTATGGGTTTCTATCCGTTTTTACTGTTTAACGTTTTAAATTTTTTATGAATTCTTATGAATTTTAAGGCCATATATATTATGAGCTATGCTGTAAGCCGCCCAGAGTCGGGTCCGCCCGATTGGGGCGGGATATTAAATGCAAATAAATAAATAAAATAAATAAATAAATTGTAGACACAATGGGCACAAAGCTGAGCGAGTTAAGGTGGAGGACAGAAGTGCCTGGCGGACAGTGGTCCATGGGAATCGACTGTGCGACTGAACAACAAAAATGTGAATAGATCTTTTATACCTTATGATGTTTACACAGTCAGATGTTCTACTCTATAGCCACCTATCCACACTATCTTTCTTATCCTGGAGTGTGTGAACCCCAGAAAGAGTCAGTTGTGATGATGATCATAAGCCTGCAACTGGCAACATATTTTCCCAACACTTCAATCTATTCTAGACATGGAGTGATAGGAACTTACATGTAACACACTAATCTTGTGATGTAGCTGCTACCAGACCCACACAAACAAAATTTCCAGTAGCTGGTTGAGGTAATACATGGTTTTAGTATCACATTTCTTCTAACCAGGCAGCAGCTGGAAAGTGGTTTGGGGTTGTTGTTGTTGTTTTTTTTGTAATTTTATTAACAAGAAATAAAAAATTTTAAATAACAAAAAGCAAAAGTTTAAGTTACAGAAAACATTTTCCAAAATACAGGAACAAATACAGAGTCAGACTTAAAACAATTCAAGAGGAACACACCAGAAAATAACAAAACTAAAACTAGCATCATTATTACTCACACCTTAGTGGAGGCACAGGATAGTCCTGAAATATAGACAGAATGCAACCCTTCTTGGCACAGTTTTGTAGGACAGCAGAAAGATGGCATATCAGCAAAACTCATTCTAAGAACCAAGTTGAGATCTTGGACAAAGCTCCCTACTTCAGAGTCAATTAACATATTGAATACAGCTTAGTTGTTTATGCACAGACCTTCTGCTGCTTCTTTTCAGTCAGCTGTAATTTTGTCCTACATTAGCAAGAAATCAAACTGGTTTTTGATAAGTGTTAAACCTGGATGGGAGGGTTAGTTCTCTTTCAGTTCTTCTTTGAAGTTTTCGTTAGTAGGAGATTAATTGAAAGCATTAATTACAATTATGTTATGGGCACACACTAGCTCACAGCTTTCCAGCCAGTTTCCAGTTACTCTGAGATGTGGGGCGGCCAACCATTCCGCATTCTGCGTGGCAATCCCATTTAGGAAGGGGGAATTTCGACTTACCCTTGTTTCGAAAATGGTACCGGACCTCCCCTGTTGCGTCATGGAAGCACCGGTTTCCACTCCGACCGGCAGGCAGTTAAAGAGAAACGGAGCCGAAATGACTCCAATAAACTGCGCATGCGCAGAAACCCAGTTTGGCGCCAGATTGGGTCTCTGCGCAGGCACAGTTTATTGGAGCCTTTTCGGCTCCGTTTCTCTTTAACTGCCTGCCGGTCGGAGTGGAAACCGGTGCTTCCGTGACGCAACGGGGGAGGTCCGGTACCATTTTTGAAACAAGGCTAAGTCGAAATTCCCCCTCCCTAAATGGGATTGCCACGCAGAATGCGGGACGGTTGGCAGCCGTATCTGAGAGAAGCCTTGAAACTTCTAAAAGCTGAATTTTGTGTTCCATGCTCCCCATTTTCTCAGTTTCTTCATGTATCTGTTGTGTTGTGTATTATGGATTAATTGCTTTGTATCTGGACATTTACTGTATGTGCACTACAGGACATTAGAAAATTTATTTGAATGAGCTATAGATGAGCTATTCCCCCATTGGGGAAAACAAGTGTGTCTGCATAAAGTGGCTAATAGTACTATTTATGTTCTGTGGGTTACAGTAAAAGCTATTTAGTAACATTTTAAAGTTTAACCTTTTAATGGAAGAATTATTTGCAACCATTTGTTGTAAACTGATGTTACCTTGAACTCAATTTGCTTTTAAAGGAAAATAAAAGAAGACAAGTAGATAATGGAAAATTTAGAAAAATATACTTTCACATTACTAAGGGCATAATAAGTGCCATTAAAGGCTGATGGCTCACTTTGTTTTAGGGCTGGTTAGCAACAGCTTGATTTCAGTGGCAAGTTTGTAATGTCTATTTCTTTTCTTTAATTTCTCCAATAATTAGGGCTATGATAATTGAAAACAGACTCTCTTCTGATACTTTGAGTTAATACTTAAATTAGGCCTGCAGAGTTTTATGGACATTATGGCCTAAATAAGAGGTATGCAGATTGGTATTTTTGTACCACAACTCCCAATTGTTGCCTGGGGAATTCTGGAATTTGTATTCTGGAAACGCAAGTTTGCATATCCCTACCCTAAATCGTTTTTTTAGAATAGACTTGGTGGATTAGCTGTTGTATAATAGGTCAACATTTACATAAATCCTACAGACTCACTGGGTTTCTTTAGTTGGAATAAGTGGCTGGGGTCAGACTTATCTTTCCAAATGCTTGTTTGTAGAATTACAATCTCCAATCAGAGCACTTTAGGGCTGTTACGAATACTGAGATGTCACATAGAATAGTTTTATAGAAACAACTACAACTAAACTAGGAATAGACAATACACAGTTGTACATCGCTTAAAGAGCATAATGCATTCCTCAGGATTGCTCTTTAAGCGAGTTTGCTCTTTAACTGAAACACCATTGAAAGTGACCCAGTGTAACTTTTGGTGGGGGGGATTGCGAACTCTGATTTGTTAAGCGAGTTTTTGGTTGGTTTTATTTGTTAAGTGAAGCGAACATTCAGAGAAAATTCTGCTCTTTAACCGAGTTACTCTTTAAGCGAGGTGCTCTTTATGTGAGGTTTTACTGAGTAAAACCTTGTATAAAGAGCGCCTCACTTAGAGACTAACTCACTTAAAGAGTAGAATTTTCTCTGAATGGTCACCTCGCTTAACAACTAAAACCAACCAAAAACTCGTTTAACAAGAAAATCGGGGTTCGCATCCCCCCCCCACAGAAGTCACAATTGGTCACTTACAGTTGTGTTTTGCTTAAAGAGCAAACTCGCTTAACGAGCAATCCCATGGAACGCATTATGTTCTTTAAGTGAGGTACCACTGTATTAAAGTCACGACTATGTGCAGATCCTGCTTATTTTGTGGGCTTCTACTATGTTGATAGTGTGCCCACAGAAGCTGATACCTGTCCTTGAAACACAATACACAAGGAGTTTACACTTTTTTTCAAGTTGTTTGTTATTCCTGGAAGCCCAAACAAGTCTTGCATGCATGCTCCTTGTGCAAATTTGTGTTAAAGGCAAATCCTGGAACTTGTGTTCTTGATTGCCCCTATTAAAATCATTGGCAATTTAATAGGTGGTGGAGGGGTTTTGTGGGATGGGGGCTATTGTTTACCCTTAACAGAACATTGTAAGGTAATGCAGAGGTGGATTTTCTGTTTCAACTAAGTTATGCATCAGACAGGTTGGGGGTGTTTTTTTTTTGAGGGGGGGGGAGATGCTCTGGCCTTTTAAAATTAAGCATCACTAAACAAACTTAGGCTACTTAGTTGGACCTAATGGATGGTGACGTTAAACCAGTGTTACCCAACCTTTGGTTTTTGGACATTAATTCCCAGAAACTTAAGTCAATTCCACAAAGCACGATCAGCCAATGTACTTAGGTGTCTGGCAATTGAAGTCAACCAGTGGGATCTGTGCCCCAAGTTGGGAACCACTGCATTAAATAGTCATGTTGTTTCCTCATCAGAGTTTCAGAGAAGTCACTTAACTTGTTATTCATTGAATAGGTCAGCTGATTGGCAACCTGGCAGTCAGGCAGACATATGCAAATTACTTTGATTCAAAGGAAGTATGTCCTATTAAATCAGTTGAGACAAAGACAGCTTCTTAATTATACACTTTTCTCACACTTCGGTCTTGTTCCTGACAGTCCTAGATTTCTTTTCAAGCAAATGAGAAAACATGGACAATACCAAACCAAAGGCGTCAGGATAAGGTCCAAAAAGAGCCCACTGTCTGCTTTACACATAAAGAAATACATACATGCTCAGTATTAGAGAATAGCTATTTACCATTATCATGGTACAAGAACTTGGCAACACACTTTACCTTTTTAGCCAGTGGTTGAAATAGTCATGAACTTTTACTGAGTTCACCTGGAAGAATAAAAATACTGTACTTATTTGGGAAAGGTTGGTGGAGAGCACGCACTAGCAAAAAGAATAAAGCTCTAAAGGAATCTTAGGATACTTTCTTAAGACAGTCCAATGCTGTGAAGTGCTGTGATATAGTTCCTTGGGGTCTGCTCTAAAGTTGCATCCGTAGCTTTAAAAAGGAGAGGATGTATCTTCAGGTAAAGATCACCATTACTTGAAAGCCAGTTGTATCTTACTTTAGGGTTCTGTGCTCATCTCCATTTACAGCCAAAGAGCAAGTGCTGTCTGTGTCTGCAGATGTTTCTGTGGTCATGTGGCAGGAATGACTAGATACCGGAGCATATGGAATGCTGTTACCTTCCCACTGAAGTGCCATCATTTTATCTACAGTATTTGCAATTTCTTGCTTTCAAACTAATAGGTTGGCATGTATCCTTACTAGCGGACAAATATACCTACTTCATAGTGAATGTGATTATTTCTTAATCTTAAACCCAGGTGCCTGAAAAAAAGTCAGATCTAAAATAGGAAATTGTGTCTATGGACAGATCTGAAAGGAGACATTTCTCCCTTTAAATATTATTATCCCCATTCTGCAATCTGTTTTAGGACAGGTGCACAGCTACAGTAGGCCCATTGAATCAGTGGGGATTTATTTATTTATTTATTTATTTATTGTTCGTATTTGCTACCCCGCTCCAATCGGGCAAGCCTGATTTGGTAAATCACCTCCTCTGTAAGTTCTGTTGACTTCGTGTGCATATTCTAGTTGTGTCCTATCATTCTAGGCAACAGGATTTCGGCAAGTACATTTTTGTTTGTACCATAGTTGTAAAATTTATTTATTTTGAAATGTATTCACATTATTTCTGTTGCATCTTTCTTCCGAAAAAGGGACTCAGGGTAGCTTTCAGTTGAATAAAAGAGACACATAGCTAAAATCACAATAAAGTAGAAATACTAAATTCAAATAACTATAACAATATTAAAATTCTCGTTAAAACCCAGTTTAAAATACAAAAAATAATAATGAAGTATACAGCACCTTATACTAAAATTCATTTTTCACAAACATGTTAAGTTTCAAACCCCTTCTTAGGAAGGAAATTTTCTCTCTTTCAGCAGCAAGGAAGTCAACCTTAGCTTCTCTTGGAAGTGGGTTCTTGAGCTTGGAAGTAGCCATCAGAAACTCATCTGTCATGTCTACACTAAACATACTTGTAAGAGTGACAGGACTGAGAGGTCCTCTTCTGAAGATCTCAAAAGCTGGGGTAGATTATATGGGAACATATATCCTGGACCCAAGCTATATAGGGCTTTATTGGACATAAAAGGCACTTTGAATTGCTCTTGAAAATTGACTGATAACCGAGAACTGTATGATCCCTATAACCAGGGATTAGTAGTCTAGCTGCAGCATTTAGAAACAATTGAAACTTCTGAACAATCTGCAAAGGTAGCTATGCGTGGAGTATTTTACATTAATGCAAACATAATGTGTCAAAAGAAATGTGTCATTTTAGGCAAGCTAAGATAATTTCAGGAACAACTTCAACTAGCACATGACCTTTAACTGTGCATATGCACCCCATCCATTGCTAAAATATGAATGTCCAAGCTCAGGGATGAAACAGTGAGTACATCCAGCCTGGAAACCAGAGTTTTCAGTCGGAGTATATCCCCATTAAATACAAGTTTATTCTATATTCTCTAATCTTCTTTACCTCCTGATCAGAAATACAGTGGTACTTGGAGTTATGAATTTAATGCGTTCTCTGGGATGTTTTGTATTATGAAAAATTAGTAACTCGCATTTCCCATAGGAATGTATTGAAAACCAAAATTCATAGCTCAAAATGTGGTTTCCCATAGGAATCAATTGAAAACCAATTAATCCATTCTGGAGGAAAAACTCGTAACTCAGGGCGTTATTTTCAATGAATTTTAATTTGTATCGTAAAAAATTCGTAACACGAAACGTTCATAAATATGTCTTGCCTGGATACACATTCACGACACAATCCAGAAAGTTAACATAGTTGATGGTGTTGAAATGCTCAGCAATCCAGCCCTAGGGCCGGATGATGACATTCCATGGGCTGCACCCAGCCCATGGACCATAGTTTGGGCACCATTGCCTATCCTATCCCTTTTTGTTACTAGAATTAGTGTATCTGCTTACTGGTGGTCATCCTTGTCTGAAACCTTATTGACTTATTCAAACACAGTTTCTTTATATCATTGTGGATTAAGAAATTTAAATGTTTTTAAAAACAGCATCTCTCATAGAATCCACACTGCTAATGAATCAAATAATGTTAATTTATTGGTTTTGTTTATATATTAAGTCTGTACCCAGTCTTTTTACTAAAGCAGTTTGGCTTTAAATTCTGCTGTCATAGCATTATTTACATCAACATGGAATTAGAAAAGGAATGTAAGTTTGTTTGGACCAGAAGGTTCAGTATGATAGTTTGATATTTTCTTGGTTCCTTAAATGTAAATTTCCTAGTTTCAGAGGCATCATCAGCTGTCACTATATTTCAGTTTAAATATAACTATCCTCTTCTTTCTGTTGAAGGCAGTTCATATCTCTTACTATGAAGCTGGAAACTTGGAAACTTACTTTCTGTTCAAAGCCTCGTATACATACTTTATGTTAAAACTAAAAATTATTTTTGTCAAAGAGTTCAATACAGTACCTTGATCTGTTTGTTGTGATTGGGTTGTTTATGTGTGACCAAGTCTCAGAGGGCAAAGACTTCACTCACAACAATTTTCAGGGAGTGATTAAAGTTAAGCTAAGGATCTTGATTGATGGGACATTTTTTGTGCAATGAATTTTAGCCTCTCTAGTTGCATGTCCTCTGAGTACAGGGAAAGAAGGCCTATGGGACTCTTAAATGGAAGTTTCACCTGCATGTGTGTGTGTTGCAAAATCGCTATAGCAACCAAACATAAATCAAGAAAATAGCTCCTTTTGTAAGTTGGTTAATAGGCACAACATGCTTCTTTAGAAAATCCAACTATTCTTTCAATAGACTTTGATTGAAAGTCAGCCTTTTCTACAGACACATTCACATTCACATCTAGTAGCAGCTTGTATGGTTGTCCAGGGTCTAATTTATGACCCTTTAAAGATCGTGTAAAGGAAAAATGGTTCTCTGAACAATGTTTACATTCAGAGGCATAAGCACAGTACCACAATAGAGCATCCTTTTGTTCTCAACACAGAATATTAATCTTTAACCTAAGGCCTATTTTGTCACCCCTATCCTCTCCAATCTTCCTTTTATTGAGTCAGTAGTATTCAGGCCATCTAATTTAATTTTAAAATATTTTAATGCTTTCTTAAGGATAGCAGAAAAGCAAGTTTTCTTATATAGGATTTTGTTTGTTTTTTGCCCATAGAGGTCAGCACAGTGATGCATTTCTGAAGCTTACAGTTTTTTGAAGATACAGGTGCCTGACATTTGAAGGCCTCTGATGCCAAGTTTTTTCCAGGCCTAATCAGACATGATGACAGCAGCTCTACGAGTTTAAACACAAGAGGTGCTCCAAATGTCCAAAGAGAGGGATTGTAATTTAAATGTCAAAAATATAAGGAATGTCTCCTGCCTCTTGCTTTTTCTCTCAGATCCTTCTTTATGTTCACTTCTCTCTCTCTTGAGCACACTCCAGATTCAGAGCTTTATTTAGGAAAGTACTACCTGGGGTGGAGATAGATTATGAGAAGTTAAATTAGTTGGATGGGGTGTTCTGATCCATCACTTGCATTCTATTTGTTGTTAAAAAGTGGTGCATGTGCTCAGCTTTCGGTGTGATGGAGCAGATCTGAGTTTAAATTCACGAATCTGCTACCATCATGTGGAGTTTAGCCACAGCTGTTTTTAATACTTGAGTTGGATCAAAAAGAGGAATTCTACTTTGTCTGTATACATGGTGCTCAATGTGTTTTTGAACTTAAAAAGAGAATCCTATCACTTCCTCCTTACCAGTCAGGCATTAAAAATCCAAAATAAAGAAATAAGTTGCTATTTGATATCCTTTTGTGACATTCAAAACCAGCTATCTAAGACAATCACTTGATACTGTCTGATGATATGGGCAGTCCTGAGTTTAGCTCATAATGGTCCATAGGATCGCAAAGGGTCGGAATCGACTGTGTGACTGAACAACAAAAACTTAAGCAAGAATGTGCATAAATACATAATCCCAGACAGCTCTTCTGTATTGCTACTTACTAGTGCAGTCGAATGACATGGAAGCAATTTTCATTCCCCTTGAAAACTCCAGTACAGAAAGAGTTCTCTTGTTTTATTAAGTCATCAAAAAAGTCAGAATTTTGAAGAAGGTTTTGTGGGGGAAGAATGCAGTGAAGCTAATTGAGATTCTTTGATGTATGGGTGAGAGTTAGAGATCATTGATTGAAAGACAAGATTTCCCTCAAAGACATTTGGAAATACGCTGTCTTTCTGCTGATTTCTCACAAGGCATAAAGGTGAGGGAATCTCTAGGGGTGCCCAAACTTTTTGGGCGGTGGGCCGATCATGTGGTTCAGGGATCCGGTCACTAAGGCCTGGGGGTCGGGTGCAGCCCCCGACGCCAATTCATCCAGCCCATGAAGCCCTCGTCGCTCCTGGAAGCGGAAGTAAAACGCGCCCGTCCAGGCGCATTTTACTTCCACTTCCAGGAGCATCGCGGGCCGGATGAATTGGCATTGGGGGCCGCACCCGGGCCTTAGTTTGGGCACCACTGTTCTAGGATAATGTTTCCCAACCTTTTTTTAACTTCAATTCCCAGAAGCCTAAGTCACTTTCCCAAAGCACTTATCAGCCAAATGTACTGACTTAGGCTTCTGGGAATTGAAGTTCCCCTGTGGGGTGTTGGGAACCTCTGCTCTAGGGGCAGTGATGGTGAACCTTAGCACTCCAGGTGTTCTTAGAATGCAATTCCTAGAAGCCCAAGTGAGCACTCCTGCTGATCAGGGCTTTTGGGAATTGAAGTTCAAGAAAAACTGGAGTGCCAAGGTTCGCCATCACTGCTATATCTATGGTAAAGTTATTACAGCTGTTAGCTTTTGCTAGGTGAAATCAAACGTAGAGTAGCATAGAAACTGTAAAGAAAGCCAAGCATACAAGGAATCCATACCTTGAAAAGGTTACTTTCTGGAACGGTGGATTCTAAAATCCTTAAGCATTTTTTTTTTGCATCTCTGAAAAATCACAGCTATAGAAATATTAAGCTTATGGTGAGAGCTTTGCCCTTTCACACTGCAGTCCATTTACTTCAACATCCTGTTGCTAGTAGTGGCTAATCAATTGCTTTTTTAGAGCCTTTAAGCCCGGGGTGCCCAAACTATGGCCCGCAGCACCAAATCATCTGGCCCGCACAGCCCTCACTGCTCCCTGAAGTGAAAGTAAAATGTGCATGTGCATTTTACTTCCACATCCCGGGGGGGGGGGGACCACATGGCCAGCACGCTCAATCATGTGACTGGCACATGGCCCAAAAAGTTTCAACACCCCATCTTCAGCCATCTGTGAAGACAAGTACAGTAAAACCTTGCATAAAGAGTGCCTTGCTTAGAGACTAACTCACTTAAAAAGCAGAATTTTCTCTGAATGGTCACCTCGCTTAACAACTAGAACCAACCAAAAATTCGCTTAACAACTAAATCAGGGTTTGCAATCCCCCTCCCCCGCCAGAAGTCATCATCTTGGCTCATCTGTAAGTTGATTTGTGCTAAATTCAGCAGCAGCTAACCCAGCCGGATTCATTTTTTGAATATTTGGGTGGTTAACACATGGTCTCCTTTAGTGGGAGAGTGCAACTATTGCTTACTTCTAGTTGCTCCTACTGACCAGTGTATTGACATAGAGAAATAGATGGTCATTACTGACTTTCCCCTTGTTATTGCTTCTAGCCCATTCCTCATCTGTATAACCAATCCAATCCTTACTTGGGAACTGATCTTCATATATACAATCCCCTTTAATTACTTCAAACATCGGTGTGACGTTTGCTCTTTGAGAAGGAACTATAGTGCACTGGAAAGACATTAAGAGACCTTGTAATTAGATAGTCTGAATAAGTTGCCATAACAGTAAAAAAAAGTTACCCTAGGATAGTGATAGCGAACCTTGGCACTCCAGGTGTTCTTGAACTTTAGTTCCCAGAAGCCCTGATCAGTAAGAGTGCTGACTTGGGCTTCGGGTAATTCAAGACCAAGAAAACTTGGAGTGCCAAGTTTCGCCATCAAGAGGTAATGGAAATAATTACTTATTTGTAGAAGATGATAACTTTTTATCTTATTTGCTAGTAAGAATTTTTCGATAGATGGTCTCTTGTAGAACATTATAGAAAAATGAATGTTAAAGATTCTCAGTGAATCATTTTATCCTGGAATATAACATAAGATTATACTATCATAAAAAACACCCTCACATTTTAGTGCGTAATTTTAATGTTTGTTTCTGTACGTTTTGTATTGGTTACTTTGAAATAGAAATTCATGCTATTCTTTGCCTGCACTTTTACACTACTGTATTGAGACTTATTTCTTATACAGTCAAAGAGCGTTTCGCTTAAAGAGTAACTCGCTTAAAGAGCAGAATTTTCTCTGAATGTTTGCTTCACTTAACAAATAAAACCAACCAAAAACTCACTTAACAAATAAATTGGGGTTTGCAGTACCCCCCACAATTGGTCATTTACAATGGTGTTTCGCTTAAAGAGCAAACTCGCTTAAAGAGCAATCCACTTTAAGCGAGGTACCACTGTACTGTATTACTAAAATGTTGTTACTATTAACTTAAATGAATTTCTAAAATCTTGTTTTGGAGTTCCATCTGTGTAAAAACAGTGATGTTATTGTCAGTATCAGATTTGTTGCTAGAAATCCCAAAGCATCACCTTCTGAGGGGGTCCCTCCAGGAAGTCTTATTCTAGAGAAATGTCCCAGAAGGTCACCATGGTTGATGGTATCATAAACTATATCATAAACTGTTGAGAGGTGCATTAGAACTAATAAGAACATGCGCCTCCTGTCTATTTCCAAGTGTAGGTGACCAAAGCTGTCCCATGACCAAGCCTGAAGGTGCACTGAAATTGTGGGTCCAAATAATCTGTCTCATCACACATCTCTTGGAGCTGAGAACCCACCTTAAATTGTAACAACTTGTGCACCTGCACAAAGAGGGCTGGAACCTGGTGGCAAGTAGAAAATAAACCATGCTTCCCAGTTGCCTTTTTTTTTTTGGGGGGGGGGGGAGCATACGTTTTTCAGTGACCCTTTTCTTTATCAAAACAAAAAGAAGCCATTGAGATTATTAAATTAGCTTTCATAAAAAATAAAATCCAGCAAAGTGTGTCACTTCTACATGTCTACTGCAATTATTTCCTTTGCTATAACACTTGTGTGCACATGTTCACACACAGAACAAAGACCTTCAAATATCTCTGGTTCTGTGCATTTACGCATTCAAGAGAGGGATGTTTGATAGTCCCCCTTCCCCACTCCTTTCCCAATTATCTACTTTGGTCTCACATGTGGGATTAATTATATAAGACAAATAGTTACATGAAAATTCACTTCTGTCTGTGAGATTGTTTTTCTTATTATTTCCACTTTTCAGATGGTTGTTTGAATGACTAATGCACTTGATTTGTTCCAGTGTTTTATTAGGATAGTCTAGTCCTATACACTCTCTCTCTCTCTCTCTCTCTCTCTCTCTCTGTGTGTGTGTGTGTGTGTAGAACATAAGGGTGTGAGAGAGAAGCATTCATTTTTAATTTAATTGGTTTACCTTGAGCGATTGCCAAAAAGTGATTACAAGATATTCTTATACATGTTTTCTTTCATGCTGTGGGACAAAGGATTGTTGCACTTATACATTTATTTCTTTCAACAGATACGAAAACACTGTCCTTGTTTCTTGTTATACAAGGTGGTCACTCTTATATTTGAATGAAAGAAGAGAAAAGAAGGAAGTATTGTCAGTAATAATAAATTGTGTAACATCCATTCTGCAATATTGTATAATGAAAAATTTAAAATCTATTTCCTGCTGATAGCCCCTACTCCTTTTTAGGTGTGGAATGTACTTGGGGCAAATAACTTGTGAACGGGTCAGAGAGTGAACTAAGCACTATGAGGTGGTATATATGTGTGATTGCTTTGATTTTGTTTTGCTATATGAAATTTCCTTTGGTAGCCCTATTCACTTGCATAGGCATTTATAGTTTGATCCAAAACCAAATTAAGCTCAAGTATTTATAGAAAAAGGTTCTCTATAGGAGCATAATGGCTTTGTGTTTTTTTTGCACACTTTATGTAGCCCAAATTTACTGCTAACCGAGGCTGAGCCAAATCCTCTGTAGATTCTATTGATGGACCTACTCTAACTGCACCTTATTTTAGCATAGTAAGTAACAGATTAGTCCATTTGAATCAATGGAGCTTAACAAAGGAGTTATCTCACTAAATCCTAATTGATGCATTGGCACTACTAGTGTGATTTACTATGTTAAACAATAGGATTTTGCCAAAGTGTCTGAATGCAGCCCCAATCACAAATACCTTTTCA
The DNA here is from genome assembly GCA_030440675.1 of Furcifer pardalis. Taxonomy (NCBI): domain Eukaryota; kingdom Metazoa; phylum Chordata; class Lepidosauria; order Squamata; family Chamaeleonidae; genus Furcifer; species Furcifer pardalis. Next base: position 69,876,706 of record CP126897.1, on the reverse strand, counting down.
CCCGGAAGGTGTAGACTTTATTAAATAAATACAAAGATTTTCAATTTTTAAATCTTTTATTAAGCACATTGCCTGAAACGTGGAGCAACAGAATAATAAAAATATACACTTTCAATTAAGGTAGACTTTCAATTATGGTACAACACCAATTAAAATAATGTCCTGGATTATTTTCTAGGTCAGGGTCAGCAGCTCTCTATATGTTGCTGATCAAATCACTAAGGCTATATTTACTAAACTGGTGTGTTGCAACCTAACAACATCGGGAGTACTAGTATTTCTGCTCTAGTTCTAGGTGTTACAACCAGAAACAAAAGTCCTATTGTGTATATTGGGGTTACTCTGTGTTCTGCATAACTCACAATAATATACATATTGAATTTATCACAACATATACAAAAGAATACTAGTAAAAGTCTATTTCAGCTTTGTGTCATTCTTACACAAAGTTCTGGATCCCCAAATATTTGCAGAAATGGATTATTATGACATGTTGTTTGGATGTGTAAAATTTCTAGACATTTGTGTAGATTTGTTGAATAGGCGAAAATGCAGTTTGCTTTTCATTCTTCACCACAGAAAGGTTTGTGTTCTAGATATATGCTTATACTATTCCTCAATTCCCCTCCCCTTCTAAACACTAAAACAAATCACTTGCAAAAAAAAAAAAAGATAATTGAACCTGCAAGCTGTGGCAATCGGATTAAACAGATTTAATCCCTCATTATGTCCTTCCCCAAGATAAGTTTCTTAGAAAGTGTCAGTAGGGGGAAGGTAAAGTTTTGACCCCTTTCATAAAGTTTCCAAAGGTTTTGGCCTTTTCAGGGAGACAGAAAGATTTTCATGGATCCCAATCTTTAACTGGAGAATGAAGTCAAGTGTTGGATTAAATGCAGAGAGGTAACCTAGAAGCAGGCTGACAGGCTGTCTTTAAGAAGAAACCTAAAATGTAGTTTTTCATTCTCCTGGCTTTTGCTTCCCCTCTGGATGTGGCAGGTGTAGAAAAGGAAATAGCTTAACATTTGCAGATAACCATACACCCAGTTAAGGTAGATAATAACAAAGATTGGCCAAGCTATTTTGGTATCCTAGAGCATTTATCCACAGTTTGTTGCTCTTTTATGAATGTGTTCCAAAACAGTTGCACAAGATAACTGAGGCGTCTACCTTTTTTTTCAATTGAATGCCTTCACATTAATTCTTGCAAAGTGGCTGCTTAATCTGATGTGGAGAGATTTGTAGACATTGTTTTAAAGCCATTTTAGCTGACTAGACCAGTAGTAAGGGTAAGGCAGCAAGGAAGCTGGCTGCATTCAAACCCTCTCCTTACTACACCTGTTGCCTGCACCTGTTTTCATCTTTCCTTCCTGTTCTGTTCAATTTCTTTCTTTCTTTCTTTTGGTGGGTTAGTGGTCAAGGTGCTGAACTTGTTGGCTGGAAGGTCAGCAGGTCAGGAGTTCAAGACCCGAGTACTTTATGATGGAGTGAGCACCTGTCTCTGTCCCAGCTCCTGCCAACCTACCAGTTGGAAAACAAAAAATTGCAAGTAATAAATAGGTACTACATTGATGGGAAAGGTAACCGTCTGTGCACTCCGGCGTCTAGTCGTGCCTGCCACACAACTATGGAAATGTCTGCAGATGCAGGCATCACTGATTCTTTGGCTGTAAACAGAAATGAACACAGAGCCCTAGAGTTGAACACGACTGGCTTTCCATCAAGGATGACCTTTACCTTTACTCTTCTGCAGTGTTTCCCAAATGTTTGGTTTTTGGATTTCATTTCCTAGAAGCCTAAGTCAATTCTACAAAGCACAGATCAGTCAGTGTACTGACTTAGGCTTCTGGGAATCGAATGTGGGAACCACTACTCTACTGCTAGAGCATCTAGGCAACTAAAGGAGTGTGGGGTGGGTGGGAACGATGACTTGGCAGAGATAAAGCAGGATGTTTTAAGGTATTTAACTGTGTATCCTGCAAATCTGGCCAGGACGGTGTTACCTTAACAAGACAGAAACACGGCTGAACTGAAATCTTCCTCCTGGGTTTCTGCTGATTAGTTTTGTTTTGACTCTTTCCCCTCTTTGGTTAGCTAGCTATCTTGGTGCTAGAAGAGGAACCCTTTAAAATAAAAAGAAAGGAAATTTAAAGGGAAAAGGAAGAAGGAAACAAACAAATGGTTGGCTGTAGTGAATTAACCAGGTGAAACCTGACTTCACAGCAGAACTATTTGTACACACACCGGACAGCTGATCGGGCTGGCCACATGGTTCCTCTCACCGTAAGCAGAAGTAAAACACGCCCGCACATGTGCAAAATACATTTATGGCAGTGTTCTGTGCATTCACTGGTTCATTTTACTTCCACTTTTGGGAGCAGCGAGGGCGGCGTGGGCCAGATGAATTAGCATTGGGGGTCCAGGCTGGCCCACGGGCCGTAGGTTGTGAATGCCTGATGTAGCTGAAAGCTAAGCCTCTTCTTTGATTGACTTCCTGTAAGCTGATCAAGAATAATGAACAACATAATCCTTTACATGTCTACTTACATGTAAGCCCCACTGAATTAAATTGGATTTACTTACAAGTAAGTAGGTGTAAACTTGCAGTCTAAAATAAGATCGAGATGCCTAATATGGTTAAATGAGAGCAGAAGTGAAGAATTTATTATTTCAATCAATTCTGCTTTGAAATATATTCCTGTAGGAACTACGGTATGTTGTTATTCCAGATATTGGTGGATCCATATTCACCTCTGTGGCATGTAGGCATGTTGTAGTTCCTATTATTGCACCTTTTAAAATGTCAGTTTGTAGACCTGATGATACTGCAGTTTCATATAGCTGCAAGAAAATTTCTATTTGTATGAATTGGTGGACAAAAAGATGAGAACATTGGTGTTTTCTTCGTCAGTCTGTCTCTCTCTGTCCCCCCCCCCCTCCATGATTTATTTTAACTTTCCCTCATGCTGGATACCATGTGCTTTTAATTTGTTTTGGAGTGTATTTGAGCCATACAGAATGCTTTTTTTCTTGTGAACTGAAACTTGCAACTGATTCCAAGTTGTTTGTATTGGTTTATTTTAATGTTTAATTTAGTTCTACTCTTTATTGAGATACAGTATATTGAAAATTTGCCAAACAAGTGTAGGAAATAAAAATGGGGGTTGATATTATGTAGAGTAGTCTCATGTGCTTTGCTTGTTTCTTGTGGCATGTTCTTTTCTGGTGAATATAGATTATGTTCCTTGTGGGTTGTGTGTCGAACAGGGGTGCCCAAACTTTACAGGCTGCGGGCCGGTCACTGTGGCTCAGGGGGCGGATGCGACACCAGTTCATCTGGCCTGCGAAGCCCTCATCGCTCCTGGAAGTGGAAGTAAAATGTGTCCGTACAGGTGTTGGGGGCCAAATCTGGCCCCCGAGCCGTAGTTTGGAAACCCTTGGTGTAGAAGATCTTACCTTAGGACAGAGGCTGGATTCTGATGTGAAATTTAGCTTTCTGGCATCTTTACGCATGGGATGTCAGACAGCTAGAATGGATATGACACATTCTTGACATGGACAACAATTTACTATGCTAGCTTGCCCAGGAAAGGCCTGAGAATTTTCTGTTAGTTCTTAGCTCATTCTCATGGGTTCCTTCTTAAGACTTTGCTGTGTTCCTGAATATACTTCTGGATTTTTCTCTCTCTCTGAGTTTCCATCCTTTTCTGTGAGGAAAATTAAAGCTGTGTTCTTGGAGGGCGTACTTCTGAATAAAATATTGTCTCTGTTCTTAGGGTTGAGTGGCTTATTCATCGCTGACCATGATTCTTCAAGCTTGCTGGCTCCATCATAGAACTTTAATTTAACTTCGCTTCCTTTAGCTAAGATGATGCTTGGATATTTTGTTGGTTTGCTTCTGCCTTGCTTTGAAATCCCTGGAACCAAAGCGGATGAAAATTTTACGGAGTTGGGACTTCATATTTTAAATAATATTTTAGTGGTATTACACAACACTAATTCTTCATTCTTATTGTGGATAGGGTATTAAGAAGAATGAGAGGACAAATGTTTTCCCCCAAAGGGATTTATAATAATTGGTACAGTTTCAGGTATGCTTTCTCTGGCATAGCTCCAATATTGTATGGAGGCAGAGAGTCTGAAGTTAATGTTCCATGGCAAAAAGATTTGCTAGGAGAAATACTAATTTAGTGTAGAAAAACTAAAAATTCTCTGGCTTCCATTAATTGTTCTGTTACAGGGTTGCTGGGTTTTATCCGTTAAGAAATCTCTGCATTTTGAGATTAAAGCCTCTTGAGATTAAAGCATGGCTCCAGATAGATTTACTTGGGAGTCATCAGCACATCTGGTGGCCAGGCAGGGCCATTTCTTTTCATTAACACATGCTGGCATACAGTCACACACACAAGCTAAGCTGTTAAGAAGAGTGCCCAGAGACTAGAATTACGCAGCATTTCATTTAGAAACTGAAGGAAAAGAAGATTATGCAAGAAAATGGAAGTGAAATATAACTGGAATATGGAGACTGAATCAGAGGCTATTGACGAGCATCTTGACAGCTAGACACTCTTGCAGGATATGATCCTTTTGGTTTGGAATGCAGGATTCATATTTCCTCTGTTGTTGCATTGGCTCGGGTTGCCCTGGTTGAGAAGCAGATTTGTTGATTCCACAGCACGGGAAAGAGTCTACCAGCAATTTTACTGCAGAGGTAGTTTAGCTGTCCCTGTTTTCAAATGTTATGAGAAGAGTTTTTGAGACTGTTTAGCTTGGCCCCTCTGCTGCACAATAAATTGTTATTTGAAACAATAGAGAACAAAGGAGGAGGGGGAAATCATAAATACATACCAGGAAATGCAAAGCCCCATTTTGGTCTGTGGAGCCACGAGGGCATTGGGTTTCATTGACTTGAGTCTCTGTGGAAAGCAGTCTGCCCCACAGGAAGGCCTTTGCATTCCTGTCCTTTCTGTGAACCTGCCTGAAAAGAATACAGGAGTTATTGGGTAATCAAGGCTTGTCAGCACCTTGGTTATGCAGCATGGTTCAATCCGATAATGTGAATGGAACCAGTAATAGCGCTGATGAAAAGCACGCTGGTTTGAAAAGGGCCTTGAATGATTTTTTTGTTCATTTTCTGTTTACATGTAATGTGTTATTGATGTCATTACCTTATATCCACAGCTGCTTGTTTCATAGAAAAACTGTGAATTAGTTATTATTTCTTTAAAGAGAGAGAGAATGAGGGAGAAAAAAGAAAGAAAGAGGGAAAGAGACAGAAAGAGAAGTTGGGGGGGGGGAAGAAACCCTGTTACGTGAAGAAAATTGCATTCGAATGCCGCAACTGAAACATATTGATTTTCTGGCACAGACTTTTTAGATTAAAAATGCCAATGCTAAATCCTTTCATGACCTATAGTTCATATGAAGTTCACATGTCATTTACTATTATTCTGGAAAAAAGCAAGATCTTTAATGAAAACATCGTTGGAAGGAAAGTCTTGACTTGCTAGCATTTGCATGCCATTGTCATAATGCATGGCTGAGAGTTCAACATGCCAAAACTGTCTCAAATACTTTGGTTTAAATTGCAGCCTATTTATCTTTTTTAATTGCTTGCATGTCTTTGTTTTATTTTCAGCTTCGTCTTTAGATCTCTTGGTTTTTCTTAGTTCATTCATTCTTGTTCATGGACTGCATTAAATGAAGAAAAGGCACTCCCTCCATCATAAACAAGTTGTTAGAGTTTGCTTCTCCTACTTACAAAATTTTAATAAGTAGCACAGAAGATCTTAAATTCAAAGAGATTCTTTCTCTACTCCTATTTCCACCCATTTATATGGCACAGGATTGTTTAATAGTGTGCTGGGATAGTTTCTATTTAGGCGAGTATGTAGAAATGGATAGGAAACAAATTATCTTCCATTGAAAAATAATCTTCCCATTTCTTGTAAAATCATGAAAAAGCCAATTGGATTTTTACCACAGATTACCGTTGTGTAAACATGTTACTATATGCTCATTTAATGCTTTTTGAGAACTTTGTCTTGCTTTATAAGTACTCTAGAATGCACAAAGAATTCCATGCATGCAAAAATGTATCTTCTAAGATATTGGGGATTCCCTGTACCCACATGTGCAAATTTTTCACTCTCTTTGTTGGTAGTTTCATATACATATTGAACTGTGGTAGTTTAGCATCAGTTACAGTTTTAATCAAGCCAACTGTTCATTCTGCGTTTGTTCAGATCTCTCCAAGTGGATAGTTTATTTTATTTATTTTGTTTATTTACATTTATGTTCCACCTTTCTTCCAATTAAGGGATCCAAGGTGGCTCACAGATTATTAAAAAACAAACCAACTAAACCTGAAGTAAATTATGACAATTAAACATACAACCGTATTAGAACAATTACTTAAAACTGTTAAAAACTCATTTAAAACTCCCACAAAATAATAATGACCAAGACGAAAAACTACCCAATTCGTTCTTAACATTCTACATTAATACCTCAGATAACATTAGTATCAAATAACACTAAAATCGCATAACATTAAGCAATCTGGGGGGAAGAATTGCATCGGATAACATTAAGCTCCTATGGGATGCATCGGATAACAACCGCTAAAGCCTGTGTGGTTACAATGTATCTCTATGGATCCCATAGGATTTTAACATGTATCGATAACACTAAAAATCGGATAACACCAAGACTTGTGGAACCAGGTTTTAACGTTATTCGAGGTTTTACTGTATTTTTAAATGATATTCTTCAACTGTCACCAGAAGGACAAGAGAGAGGGGCCAAACTTCGTATCCTGAGAGTATGAATGCTACAATATGGGAGCAGCAACAGAGAAAACATTATCTCACATTCCTACCTGATGTGCCCATGAAGACTGAGAGAAGGGCCTTCTCTGAAGATCTTAAGAGGTAAGAAGTCTTATGCAAGAAGATACATTCCTTCATATAGGGCTTTATCTTTTGAATTGGGATGAGAAATGGACTGACATTCAGTGAAGCTGCCATATGCTCTCTTGGTCAGCAACCTGGCTGCAGCATTTTGAACCAGCTGAAGTTTCCAAATTGCCACATTGAGCATTTTACAGTAATCCAGGTGAGAGACATCTCAAGAAATGGGAGTAGCTGGTGCACCAAATTTAATTAGGAAAGGCACTCCTAGCCTTTCCTTTTATCATCCAGGGATAAGCCCAGATGTACATGCATGCTGTGTGCCTGAATTGTCAGGAAAGCAAACCCTTAAATACATGTTGGTTTATGTATATACTAAATAGTATGGTGGACAAAACAGCTCTGGGGCTAAAAGGCTGAAGTTTCAAAAAGAAATCCCCCAGCACCACCTACTGAATTCTCTTCTCCAGGAAGGACTGGAGCCAAAAGAGAGGTTCCAAATCCCATCCCAGAGAGATGATCCAGAGATGACCCAAGACCTATGTCAGTGGTATTGAAAGCTGCAGAACCAACAGGGATGCATTCTCCTGGTCCAATTCAGAATTAAAATCATCCATCAAGACAACCAAAGCTGTTTCTGTTCCTTATCCACACCTGAAGCCAGATTGAAGTGGACCCAAAGAACCTGCTTTAAGGAATTCTTAAAGTTGAGAAGTCATGACCTGCTCCAGAACCCTGCCCAAAAACATTGTACTGGAAAATAGCCAATAATTAACACAGTTTGGGGTCCATAGAGAGCTTTAAGGAAGGAGTTTCTTAAATCTCTTTATATTATTTCTTAACATCATTTCTCTTTGTAGTATTAGGGGACAGGATAATTTCTTTTGAAATGGGGGAATCTGTCTGATTTGTTTTTGTGTTACTTTTGCTTGTGTTTGTTCATAATTTATGTCTGTTTCCACACAAATGTGCAATTTTTTAAAAAACCTGTTCTTTGTTTCAGTGACCAAAGTCCCATTAGGTAAAGGTCACCCTTGCTCGAAAGCCAGTCATATCTGACTTTAAGATTCAGTGCTCATCTCTGTTTATATCCAAAGAGATCCATTTCTGTGGACATGTGACAGGCATGACTAGACACTGGAGTGCATGGAATGCTGTTTATGCCTACTATCATAACTCAATCTCTGTAAATCTCAGTGGCAAATTGCTACTATTTATTCACTGTAAGGCATTCACTGATGTGTAGCTCAGCATGCTACAACTTGCCTACACTGACTTCTTAACTCAAGGCAATTTGCATTGAGATATACACCAAACCAGTGGCTCAAGTCACTAAGACGCTGACTGGGAGGCGGAAGGTCAGCAGTTCGATTCCCGAGTACTGCAGGATGGAATGAGCTCCCGTCTCTGTCCCAGTTCCTGCCAACCTAGCAGTTTGAAAGCAAGAAATTGCAAGTAGATAAATAGGGACCACTTCGGTGGGAAGGTAACAGCGTTCCATGCACTTCGGTGTCTAGTCGGGTATACCCGATTGGGGCGGGATAATAAATGTGAACAATAAATAAATAAATAAATAAATAAATAGTCATGCCTGCCACATGACCATGGAAACATCTGCAGAATCAGGCAGCGCTCCCTCATGCTCCTTCAGTCGGCTTTGGGGGATCAGATGGCCATTTTGCCCTTCCTCCACCACATGGCACTTCCTGGTCCGGTGGAGACGGGGGAGGGGTCACATAAAATGGTGCTGCGGACCGCATCCAGCCCATGGGCCACAAGTTAAGAATACCTGCACTAAACAATTTATGCAACTTTAAATATGTAATTTGATTTTAATCAAAGTATTTGTGTATTTTGATACATTTAAGCTGCCCAACACTTCAGCAGAGCATTCAAGGAAATGTGGAACTCACTACATTGCAAATTCTAGTCAGCAGAGTAATCTGTGACATGTGGCTCAAATAATTTCATATGAAAATCTGCAGGAATGAATATCTTCAAACATCCTTAAATTGCCTTATATTATTTTAGTCATTCTTTTTGACAATTCCCCATCTCAAATGTCTCCATGAATGGTGAACTAGTTAGCAAAGGGTTACGACTTGTTCCAGTATTTTAAACATTTCTTTTATTTTCTTGCCCTCTAGTCAGACATTGGTGTTTTCTTTTTTCCACGTTCTTCCAGCACTAATATTTCCAAAATTTAGTCTTAGAATTATATATTGGTAACATAGCAGCCTCTAGTCAATAAAATGAATGTGATGTCAAATATGCTACATTATCTTTCCAATACAAAGGAGTTATATGCCAATAAGGGAAGATGAGATTAGGTTGAGCAATGTCTTTTTAAATTGGGAAAGGGAAATTTCTGTCATCATTGCTTTGCTTTCTTCTGTGTGTCAAATCATTTTTCTTTTTGCTGTTTATTTCTTGTTCTTTAAATCACTTTGACTAATTATAATATAAATCTTATCAAGGAATGTCTGCTGTACTGGATGAATTTTGTTAAAAAGGGTTATTGAGTGGAATCCAGGTTAGGTAAATGATGCTTTGGACATATTTAATAGGGCTAAATAAAGCCAGCTATAAGCTGGGGAATGGGGAACCTAGGGCCCTTTCAGACAATGCTATTGTATTGCCATGTTCTAGAAAGTTACAGGTAGAGTGGCAGAAAACAAACTTTAGACTTAGACTTTTTAAAAAATAAATAAATTATTTTTATTGAATTTAAATCATAAACATACAAATGAAACAATATAACAATTTAAAAACAAACATAAAAAGAAAAGCATCAAAACTTCAAACATAAACAAAAATTATCTCAGTTATAACAGGTATCAATCATATTTTAGAACATATTTTTACTATAATATATTTTCTTAAACTCTTTATCCTCAATATATATATAAACCATTATTAATCAATTACCCAATACATGTTTTTCAACATCATAAAACAATTCAAAATAATAAACATCACCCTAGTGTTATTTACGATGCCTTGGAATTTAATATACAATACTTTGTCATATGAATATGTTATTATTTGCAGAAATTCATTTGATCTGGTACTGTTCTCCCACCTTTACTCTTGTTCGATGTGTATTCCAAAATGGGCTTCCAAATATCCCAGAACTTATTATCTGTAATTATACGTTTTTAAAAATTCAGTTCCCATGTAAGCTTGTCATTTAATGCTATTTCCTTGTACCAGTCATCCATTTTTAGTTTTAGACTTAGGCTTTTACCTAAGAATCATAGGAGCCAAACTCCACTGTGGAACAAACAGGTATACAAATAAACAAGGGAGTTGGGGGCTGGGAAAAGAAAAGTTACGAAGTGAAAAAAGGAAAATTTCACTGGGGTCTTGGTGGAGTTTCTGATATGAAGAGGAATCAGAAGAAATTAGTCCATTTGTATACAGTGGTACTTCGCTTAAAGAGCATAATGTGTTCCATTGGATTGCTCTTTAAACAAGTTTGTTCTTTAAGCGAAACACCATTGTAAGTGACCAATTGTGACTTCTGGTGGGTGGGTGGGGGGATTGTGAACCCTGATTTAGTTGTTAAGCGAGTTTTTGTTTTGTTTTCTTTGTTAAGCGAGGTGACCAATCAGAGAAAATTATGCTCTTTAAGCTAGTTACTCTCTAAGTGAGGCATTCTTTACGCGAGGTTTTACTGTATTATCTATTGTGATTGTAGTGGCTTAGTGGTTAAGACGATGAACTTGACAACTGGAAGGTCAGCCGGTCAAGACCTAAGAGCTCCTTCACAGAGTGAGCTTCTGTCTCTGTCTCAGCTCCTGCCAACCTAAAAGTTCAAAAGCAAAAAATTGCAAGTAGATAAATAGGTACCACTTTGGTGGGAAGGTAAAAAGCGTTCTGTGCACTCCAGTATCTAGGCATGCCTGCCACATGCCCATGGAAACACTGGCTTTCGAGTAAGGGCACCCTTTACCTTTATCTGCATTATCTACATGAAATGGATATGCATTATTAGTAAATAAGCACACAGAAGGAGAGCTATGAAACTCTGTGATGCAATTCCAGTTGTGCTGTAGTGGGTAGGAAGTAGAGTCCTTAGAGTGGTGGTTCCCAACCTTTTCAAAGTTGCAACCCTCATGAGACTGGCTGCCACATTTACAAAAAAAAGGCATTTTAATGGGGTAAAGAAAACACCATAAAATTGCTTTGATTTCTTTGTTTACAAAATGACCTTACAAAATGACCTCACAAAATGACAGCTTTTCTCTAAGCCACTCCTCAAGAATCTCTTTGTCAGCTCAGTGTAGCATAATCATGGCAAACCCTGAAATATGATTTTATTTATTTATTTATTTATTTATCTTTCTGATTTATATTGCCACCCAACTCCGGAGACGTTAGCGGCTCACAGAAAATAAAACCAATCACATTTTTTAAATCCAATAAAATCCCATTAAAACTGCCACCAAAAATTCGGGATCCATTTCGGGATCGCAACCTACAGGCTGGAAATCCATGGTGTTAGAGGCCATGCCTTGGGAGATAGTGCAGAATTCATTTAGAACCTGATAATATTATGGCTTTTTTAAAAAAAACACCAGTGGGCTCATGTAGATCAATTGCATTGTAAGAAAAGAATCTGAGTGACTTAAGAGACATGTGCATTTGTTCAGACAAACCCAGTTTCCTTTCTGATTCCACTTTCTGAATACGTACTGTACTATCTGGAGGAGAGACTTTGTTCCCTTCAGAACTTGGGTACGTTACTGTTTTGATGTTTTGAGCAAGGAGGCACTGGAAATCTGGTGCAAGCAGTGGGAATGTTAAGCTGGTCTTGCTTTGGTCCATTGTACAAGCAGCTTTTATGACGAGGAACCTGGTAAAGTCATAATCCAAAATGGAACCTTCCTAAGCTCTTAGGATTTTAATTTTATTTTTGTATGTGTGAAATTTGGACAGAAACAATCTTTTGTATATGAAACTTCCTTCTGCTGAGTCAGAACAATGTTCAGTGGAGCACTAGGTTTCCTGACCGGGCTGGCGTTGGCTGTCCAGTGTCTCAGGCAAAAGGTTTTTCTTATCACCTATTAACTTTACAAGTCAGGGATTTTGCTGGTAGAAAAGCTTGTTCCTTGCAGGTGAACTGTGATCCTTCCCCCCTCCCCAAATGAAACAGTTGTATCATTGTGTTGACTGACAATAATGAAGGGCACTATTAAAGTAAGTTCTCACTTCTCTTTGTCTCATTTTGCCCTTCCAGTTGGCCTTTTTCTTTCAGTACATGAATTTTCTTTCTTACCACAGGGGAGGCTCATGTAACATTGTTTTTAATTTTCTTTTCTGATAATATATATTTGTTTGTGATCGCACATGTGTGATTCAAACAAATATTTATTTTTATTTAAGAAGACCCTTAGCCACACAGATATAAGCAGCAGAGCTATGGTGATATGCTGAAGAAGTCAACTTCATAGCAGTTAGAAATAGGATCTATGTGACAAATGAATGTTACTAAAACATTTGTAGCATTTCTTAAGGCTTTGTAAGCTGTCTTTTAACAGAGGGAGGTTGTTCTGAAATTCTAAACATTAATTAACCCTCTCTCCCTAAATCTGTCTGGCAGCCCTCCTGGTTTTCAGAATTCAAAGTGGGATGGTGAACCTTGTCCAAGACTTACAGAAATGCAAGTTTAATTTTTAACTCTATTTCCTATGTCCTGACTTTTGTGACTATGCAGGGAGAGAATAAATTATTGAATTCCATTAAAAAGAAGTGTTTCTATCAATTCAGTTGAATGTTAAGGCTACTGTTTCTCACATTTCTCAGAAAATGTGATCATTTAACCCATGGATTCTCAATCTGCAGCCCACAGGCCAGATGCGGCCCACAACACCATTTCATATGGCCCCTCACTGCCTTCAACACACCAGGAAGTGCTATGTGGTGGAAGTAGGACAAACTGGCTGTCCGGCACCTGAAACTGTCTGAGGGAGTGTGGCTCTCAGCTTTAAAAGGTTGAGAACTCCTGATTTAACCCAAGAGTTTGGACTGAGATTGGCTGCTTTCAGGATGTGAGAATATGATTTTAAAAATCTTGATTCTGAGAAAAGTTCTAACTGATTAGAAGCTTGGGAATATTATATTTACAGAAGAGGTGAGTTAATGATCAAGGTGATGATTGCACTCATGCTTATGAGAAGAAAATTGCCCAATGGTTTTATAATTCACAAAACAGGTCTACATACAGTAGCTCTTTGAGAGACAAAGTGTTCACCATTTTAGCTTGCAGTTGATAATTTGAGATATTAATTGTGTATCTTTTATCTAGGGGCACAAAAAGCTCTATTTACATGTTCAAATTTCTTTAGAGACAGATGAGATCAGTATCACAGGATGAATATCTGCTTTTACAATGGGCAGCATCCTGTTGTCTGTCTACATATGTGTAACAGGACTGACATTATTGCAGCAGCAGCTTATTACTGATTGAGATGTTTGTAAGAAGATCTCATTGAAAGGAAAGCTGTTATTATTTCTAGCATCCTCTTGAGGATTTGGATGACACTTAAGGAATTTCACTGTTAATTTAATATTAAAATGTTTTCTTTGTTAAACAGTTGTTGAAGTCCAGTAGTAGGCCTGTTGAATCTGTGAGGATTTGGTGAGTTAACTCCTGTATGATTTCCAGTAATTCAGTGGGTCTATTCTAGTTGCAAATTACAGTCAAACCTTGCATAAAGAGTGCCTCACTTAAAGAGTCTCATTTAAAGAGCAGCTTTTCTCTGAATATTCGCTTTGCTTAACAAATAAAACCAACCAAAAACTCGCTTAACAAATAAATCGGGGTTCGCACTCCCCCTCCCCCAGAAGTCACAATTGGTCACTTACAATGGTGTTTTGCTTAAAGAGCAAACTCACTAAAGAGCAATCCTGTGGAATACATTATGCTCTTTAAGTGAGGTACAACTGTACTGTTGGACTTCATCCAATATCTGTTAGACAGATATTGTTTTGGTTGACAAAGCAACACTAATACTTGCTTTGTCAACCAAAACATATGTAAAGCTCAGCAAGTTTTCATCCTGGTGCACTAACAGAGCAAATAAGTAAACCAATTAGAACATATACACACATACATTTCAGTTGTCAAACGAAACAAAATTTCTGCCGTTAAAAGCCAGAGTAGGACTATCTCACATTGGCTGAAATTAGAAGTTAGGCCAGATAGTTTAACAAATGTGACTCATGATCAGGAATGCTTTGCATTGCAATAAACAGTGCATCCTTGAACTTGAGTCCATTCAATTTAAAATAAAAAGGTGGGTACAAGTTATACATAAAAGCTAACACATAAAATCTCCTTTTTGCTGAAAGAGAGGTATAATTCAATTCATGAATATATGAGAATCACACACACACAAAGTAATACAATTCTGAAAGATATGACAACCTCCTTTCAATACATGTAAAAGGTAGAGATTAAAGTTTTAAATGTCAAAAGAAAATACAACATTCATAATGAAATGATAATCTTTCTAATATTGTCAGAGAGAATCTTTGAAAATGGGTTCTGAGTCTGGCTGTTCATTATCAGAACCTGTTCCTACAGATTTACAAACAGTATTAATCTTGTCAACAGAGAGGCTTCTTTCATCTAAGCCAGTGTTTCACAACTTTTGGTTTTTGGACTTCAATTTCCAGAAGCCTAAGTCAATTCTCCAAAGCACTGATCAGGCAACGTACTGACTTAGGCTTCTAGGAATTGATAGTCCCCCAGTGGGGCGTTGGTCCCACATTGCGAACCACTGCTCTAAGCCAATGCCTCTCACACCTCAAATATGTATTTCTGAAATAGTGTCTATAAATATTTGAAAAAGAAATTTCCCATTAGGTTTTCACTACTACAATTTTTAAAACTTATATCACTTTTCTGTTTCATATTTGTTCTCAAAATAATATTAAAGAGCTAATGTTTGCATAAAATATGGTTAACATTAAAAGGATGAACTGCAATAACTCAACTCATGTACATCCTCATCTTCTGGTATGAATATGAGGAAATTGGAAATTGTAGATTAGCCAAAGTTTAGGGTGTCAAACTACTATAGTCAGTTGTAACTATGATAAATAAAAACAAGTCAGTTTTGTAAACCATGGTTTGAAATTGTTGTTTTACTACATAAGGATTAACTTTAATTTAGATGACAGAGTTAATCTTTATTAAGCTACACCACAGGCTTGCATATTTTCTTCCTCATGCTGAATTATTTAATTAATTGATTACAAGTGTTTAGACAGAGCCTACTTAGATGTGGAGAAGTCAATGTGATGTGTAATAATTTCATTGAAAATACAATAAACACAAAATACTATATATATAGTATCTGTGAACCATGTAGTAGGTTGGAATATATATGGAAAACCTGTTGATGGTACATGCCATCTCCAAAATGTTCTGTGCTCAGCAGCCCCTCTCAGCTCTTGTAAACAAGCGTATAGCTTCCTTTAGGGAGTCAGCCCATTTTGAATTGGGTCTTCCTCTTTTCCTGCTGTCTTTAACCTTTCCCATATTATAGTCTTTTCTAGAGACTCTTGCCTTCTCATGAAGTGCCCAAAGTAGAATAGCCTTGTTTCATCATTTTGCTTCTGGAGTCAATTTAGGCTTGATTTGCTCTAAAACCCAATAGTTAATTCTTCTGGCAGTCCAGAGTATCACAAAACTCTCATCCAGCAGAGTATTTCAGTTTTTTTTTAAAGCAAGTTTTTTCATACCTGTTTCCTTTGCCGACTAGCTTTCACACCTGTACATAGTGATTGGGAATACAAGAGTATGGATGATTTCGGTCTTGATCTCCAATGAAACATTCTTACACTTTGTGATCTTTCTAACTCCTTCATTGCTGCTGTTCTAAATCTCAATCTTCTGATTTCTTGGTTGCAGTCTTCCCTTGGATTGTCTGAGCCAATTATACAATTTTTTTTAACAACAATGTATTTACTATCAACATTAAAGTTGTGTAGTTCTCCTATAGTTGTGATTTTAATCTTAATATGTATCTGCAGTTCTCCTTAGGAACTCTGTTATTTCATTTTCATCTAAAGTCATGTCAAGTCATTGCTCTTTTCTGCCAGTAAGATGGTGTCATCTGAATATCATAAATTATTTATCTTTCCCACACCGTTTCCCCTCCTCCTTTTTCTGACTTTACACATTTCTGTATGATATATTCTGCATAAAGATTGAAAAGGTAAGGGGATAAAAAGCTTCCTTTTCTCACTTCTTTGCCGTAGGACATCATTCTGCCTTTCCATCTTCTGTCCTAAAATTAGCTTCTTGTCCACCATTCAGATTGGATATCAGGACCATCAAGTGTTGCTCTTTCAGAACAATCCATAATTTCTCATGATCTACACAGTCAAAGGCTTTGCTGTAGTCTATAACAGTGGTGGCAAACCTATGGCATGTGTGCAAGAAGGGGCACTCAGAGCCCTCTCGTTTGGCATGTATGCCGTCGCCCCAGCACAGAGTTCACTCCACCCATCTGCCCAGCAGCCCATTGGGAGCACTTCCCTCACCAGCACAGAGTTTGCCCCGCCCCTCTGCCCAGCAGCCCAATGGGAGTGCTTCCCACTTCACCTGAGCACAAAGTTCACCCCACCCTTCTGTTTGGGCACTCGGTTTCTAAAAGGTTTGCCATCACTGGTCTGTAATATATAGACTGACCTTCTTCTGAAATTATTTGGTGTCTTCCAGTAGTCAACAGATATGTGTATTTTGTGTCTCTTATTTATTTATTTTTGAATCCAGCGTGTATATCAGACATTTCTCATTCCATAAAATCCTTTGCTGCAACACCTTGAGCAACTCTTAGCTTGCATGGACAATTAGAGCAATAGTCCTATAGTTATTGCATTATTTGGCAGCACCTTTCATGGATATCAGAATATATATTTCAGGATTCCGATCTGTGTGTCATTGTTTTCCATATTTGTTGATATGTTCAGAGACAGATTCATTCTTTGTAACTTGAAATAGTTGCATTGGTATCCCATCTTCTTTCCGATATTTTTCTTCCCAGTGCTTTCAGAATAGCTTTCACCTTACTTTCATGGATTCTTCATGATAGAATTCATCTTCAAAGAAACCTTTCATCTTTTTATCTCTTCTGTATAGTTATTCAGTATACTGTTTCGATCTTCTCTTTATGTTCTCCTGGTCTGATAGTGTGCTTCACTGTTGGTCTTTCAGCATTCCTAATCTAGGCTTAAATTTTCCATTGATTTCTTGGATTTTTTGGGAAGGGATCTCATTCTTTTTTCCTCTTTTGCTGATCTCCCATATATATATGTACTGGTCATTGTAATAGTTTTTCTTTTCACCTCTTTTACATTTCTATCTTTCAAAGGCATAAAACATAAATCAATATACAATAATACAAAACAAAATATATTACATAATATTGTATCCATCATTACTTTTAGGACCCTTTAGATTTAGAATAACATTTTTTCTCTCCTTTTCTTCTTCTTCTTTTGCTGAATCCTATTGCTCTCAAAAAAATACATGTTTCATGCACCAGTAGCTAACCTTTATCTCCCAATAGGTCAAATTCTATAAAATCTCTCCATATATCTTTACAGTTATATACTTTTGACAATTTGTTTTACTTTAATCTCACATGTTAATTTATCATTTCTAGCTACATTTCAGACTTTTTTAATACTATTTAATACATTGAAATTCATATCTTACTTTTGCCATAATTAATCTTGCTGCAGTTACCAAGATTATAATCAATTATTTTTTTCTTTTCTTTTGCCATTTCAGTTGAACATCTCCAAAGCTGGATAAAAGTGCTATTTTGGGGCATAAATCAAATTTTAAGATAAGATCACATCCGTTTTATTAAAGACCAATTTCCATACTTTCTGAATCTCGTATTTCCACCATAAATGAAGATACATACCAACATCTTGATTACATTTCCAACATATTGCAGAATATTTTAGATCATAATGGTTCATTTTATTGGTGTTAAATAGCATCTCCATTTTGCTTTATAACAACTCTCTAGTACTCTTTACTTCTATGTGACAATTGCTGAAAAAGCTGCATTGAGGATTCTGATTCTGTTTCTGTTACTTCTGCTTCTTGCCTGTCTTTTAGAATTTTGTTTCTTCTATCATCCATCTACTTTCTTCTTTCCTTTGACTACAGGAATTGTCTTTTTACATTCTTCCATAGTAATATCTCTTGTTTCAATCCACAGTTCCTATGTTTGAGTTTAGTCGTGCAAATCTGCCCCTTGTGTGGACTTTAAATTCATCAGAAATGTTGTTTAAATTATATTTTGCACTATAATTCTTTTAGTGTTCTTTTTCAGCATTACTCTAATAATGGATATTAAAAGTTCATGATTTGTACCACAATCTCCTCCTGGTCTTGTTTTGGCGGAGTGATTATAGCTTCTCTATCTCTTGCTTCAAATCTTTTGGTCACTTCTTACATTTTAATCCTTAACTGTCTATGCCTTAGTATTATAGCACTTTATTCCTTCTGGGTTTGTAATTTCCAGAGTAAAACACTTCATAGTTGTTTTACTGAAAATATCCCATCCTAGTCCACTTTGGTTAATAGACTCAAAGTGCTGCAATGTTCAAACATTCCACTGCTTATTTATTGATTTCCAGTTCATCTTAATTCATTCTTGTCATGCTCCATGTCCCAGTTGTATATATTGTGCAGCATTGGACTTTTACTTTTCACCTTTATGCGAGGAAAGGCTTGCAGAAATAATATTTTCGTTATGCATCTGAAAGTGCAAACTGTTAAAATATCTGATGGAATGCTAGACCACACAATGGCACCCCAGTGCTAAATACCCTGCTGCAAACAACTGCAGAGCAGACCTCAATTTACCTGTGGTAGGACAAGAAGGTACATAGCAGGGATGGCCAGACTTTTTGGGCCGTGGGCCAGTCACATGGTTTCTCCCACCAGAAGCGGAAGTAAAGTGCACCCACGCATGTGTAAACCGCTAGTGTAAATGCACCCACGGCTGTTGTAAACACATTTACGACAGCCGTAGGTGCATTTACAGCAGTGTTTTGCATGCACAGACGTTTTATGTACACTTCTGGGAGTGGTGCAGGTTGCGTGGGCGGATTATAAGGCAGTATTGGTCGGATCCGGCCCACAGGCTGTAGTTTGGCAACCCCTGGTACATAGTAACACCCTGGTACAAAATGGCTCTGTGGAGAAGGCAGGCTGTCAGGTAGCCTGGATTTATTTTATTTTTTGAGATACAGGAAGTAGCACTTTGCATTGCTGTTTTTCTACTAAAGATTGTCATTGGGCTTGAGTGCTATGAGGAATTGTTTTTCTAATAAAAAAAAACACAATGGGAGGAAATGTAGGATTCTTTCTACAAATAAGGAACATGGTGTAATTAGTATTTAAGAGCTTATAGGGAATTGAGTTATAAACTTTAACCTGTCAGTGTCAGCGACTACTTGAAAGGTTAGAAAGAGACAAGGAATTGACAGTAATACAAAGTGATATTACATGTGTCTCTTAAAAAGGAAATGAGCAATTCTGGTAATTTCTGATTAGCCCAAAGGCTAATATCTGTGACTTGTAGAATATTGGAGTGTGTAGTGAGAGAAGAGTAGGAAAATGGGCAGTAGCCTATGTTCAGTGTAGCTTTAGGGTAAACAAAGTATACTAGATAAATTTGATTGTATTATCTAATTAGTGGTAAAGGACAAAATGGTGGAAATACTGTTATTTGGGCCATTAAAGGACCATTTGATTTAGCAAGTCACAGGAAGATGAAAAATAAATCTAAAAAGATAATACAGTACAGTACTTGTAAAATTACATGATGTATAGTATTGCATTTTAAAGGTCTGTTTTATATCTTCCACAGATCTATATTTGCACTAAAATTAATAATCACAACTTGCAAACATCATGATCAAATATATCCTGTTTTTGTATAGATATAAATTGATGTATAGGTGTAAAGGAGTCCTAGTGGTGCGGTGGTTAAACTGCTGTACTGCCACATAAAGGTTGCAAGTTTGATCCTGGCTAGCCTTCCATCCTTCTGGGGTCTGTAAAATGAGTACCCAGCATGTTGGGAGCAAAATGCTAATTAACTTGTGAATGGCCCAGAGAGTGCACTAAGCGCTCTGGTGTGGTACAGTAATACCCCGGATAATGATTGCATCGGATAACAATGCAAGTTTTTTGGAAAAAACTTGCATCGGATAACGATTCTGGATAATGATTCTTAGCGTTATCCGAGGCAATGGTCTGCAGGTGTGGGGTGGTTTGGGTAAACTACCCAATCCACCCCCCACCTGCAGCAGTCTCTGCGACTGCAGAGCACCTTTCTGCATGCACCTTTCCCTGACCCTACTGCAGTCGCAGAGACTGCTGTGTCTCTTTCCCTCCCTGTATTTAAACTACAGGGAGGGGGAAGAGAGAGACGTGATTGGTTCTCTAGAGAACCAATCACGTCTCTCTCTTTCCCCCTTTCTCTTGCCCCCTCCCTGTAGTTTAAATACAGGGAGGGAAAGAGACACAAGCAGTCTCTGCGACTACAGTAGGGTCAGGGGAAAGGCATGCTTTTCCCCCCGACCCTACTGCAGTTGCAGAGACTGCTGCAGGTGGGGGGTGGCTTTAAAGGCAGGGAGGAAAAGAGAGACCCGATTGGGTCTCTTTCTTTCCCTGCCTGGCTTTAAAGCGGTTTGTCCCTGAAGTCAGGGCTTTTTTTTTTAGCATTGTTCAATGCATGCATCGGACAACGCTAAAAATCGGATAACGTCATGACTTGTGGAACCAAGTCATAACGTTATCTGGGGTATTACTGTATATAAGTGTGATTGCTTTGCTTTAAATAACTGACTAAATAGTTCATTGGGTTAGGTATCTGGCTGCACAGCTAGTGATTGCTGGGTGGTGGTGGTGTAGGGTGTCAGTTCTTCCCAGAATGGTCAGTCTGTGTAGCCAAGTCCTGGGGTACCCTCAAAAGAAGGGAGTGATAAACTGCTTCTGAGCAATCATTATCTAGAAATATAATAGATAATCTTAGAATTTATGGATCATAAAGTCTACCTCCTGTCAAGGAGGTACAGTAGGGAATTGAACTCCCAACCTTTGACTCTGCAGCCAGATACCTAAACCAAGAGTTGGCATAAGTCAGGATTGGCATGTGTGTAAATATGATTATTACCATTTTATAATCTCTCATTATGGATAAACTTCACCCTGAAATTTGGGTGTTTATTTTGTGGGTGGCATAAATTTGCTCTATAAAGCAAGTAATGTAATTTTGTTTATTTAGATTAATTGTTCCTGAAAAATCTTTTCTTTATGACACTACAGGGGTATACTATGGAATTCCAGAGCAGTTTCACCATATAAAATGTCTATTGTTTTTAACTGTTGTATACTGTTCCAGAGTTGGGAAAATATCCCATATGGGTGGTATACAAAGTGAATGAATATTGGAGGAAGGAGTTAGCAGTATTGCTATAAAAAGATGCATTTTAAACAGGTCCTCAAGATTAAATGAACCAAGTTGTTCTTACTCCCATTACTTCACAGTTCCAAAGAAGATTAACGGTTTAAGACCAGTTATGGAGTTGAGAGATGTCATCTTCTTCATAGGAATTTTCACAAAATGTATGGTCCCAGTGGCAGCCTTTGTGGAATTAATATTTTTCCCCATGTCGACAACTGATTAAACATGTAGAATTCACTTTACAACTGTGGTTTAATTTTAGCTTTTGGGTAAACCTAAATGAGTCACATTTGAAGTGATCCAATACATTGAAGCTATTATAAAATCAAAAAATCAGAAGACCTTTCCCCCCTCAAGATAGGATCAAGAAATGATATAATTGACACCATAAGCAATAATAGCAGCACTCATGGCTCAAAGGTTGTTTGGTCTTAATGCAGTGTTTCCCAACCTTTTGTTCTTGGACTTCAGTTCCCAAAAACCTAAGTCAGTACATTAGCTGATCAGTGCTTTTGGGAAATGAAGCCCAAGAACCAAAGTTTGGGAAACCCTGGTCCAGGCTTCCACCACATAACTGATCACCCACACAAGACTAAAGATGAGATCATTACAGGTTTGGTTTTTAGTCTCAAATAAAAGTCTAAAGAAAGCAACCAGGAGGAAAACCTCCAAAATACCATCAGAGTTAGTAGAATCAGGAAAATTTATCCATGGAAAGATCTTTCAAACAATGACAAGTTCTTATAACGATAGATACAAAGGAAGACAGATTTACAGTGTGTGGTCTTGGGAGAGAGAAAATGAAACTTCACATCAACAAACTAGAAATGCTTTCAGTTTTGAAGGTGTTCAAAGCATCTGAAAAGTAGAAACGTAGTTCAAGTGGTCACAGACAACACCATCGCCATGTACTATATAAAGAAATGGAGGCATCTACTCCATAAACATCTCCTATATTGTGCTTCATTTAGGGGAGTGGTATGTTCAGAGACACATCCATCTAGTAGCTGGCAATGTAGAAGGAGAAGACAATCAAATAGCAGATTCCCTCAGTCAGCAAACAAAGCAGATGCATGAATGGAAGCTGTCACCTTACATATAAAGTTGTACCTCGCTTAAAGAGCATAATGCGTTCCACAGGATTGCTCTTTAAGCGAGTTTGCTCTTTAAGCAAAACACATTGTAAGTGACCAATTGTGGGAGGATTGTGAACCCCAATTTATTTGTTAAGCGAGTTTTTGGTTGGTTTTATTTGTTAAGTGAAGCGAACATTCAGAGAAAATTCTCCTCTTTAAGCGAGTTACTCTTTAAGCGAGGTGCTCTTTTTGCGAGGTTTGACTGTACATAGAAATATGCAACTGTTGGGGTCAACCCACTATAAATCTGTTTGCCACAGAAACAAACAAGAAATGCATTGTCTCTGAATTATGCATTTCTGATTAGATAGTCCAAGGAATTAACCCATGTCTCCTCCCCCATTTCCATTGATTAACAAAGTAATTGTAAAACTGTGTCAAGAAAAGGCCAGTACAATTTTAATAACACCTTAGTGACCTCATTAACCTTGGTTTGCAATGCCTATCCAGTTGGCATCAGAAATTCTGCACCTACTGATAACCCCAGATCTGATAACACGCACACACACACAAACAGGCAGTTTACCATCCAGATCTGGACAGGTTGAAATTAGCAGCATGTAGAATTCACAAAAAGTAAATATAAAATTATGGAATACAAAAAATGTTCAGTGAGAGAAAAAATATTTTTACAAATTGAAAACTTTGACTTCTTATGCTTAGTCAATGGGAGAGGAATATCAATTTCCA
Source organism: Furcifer pardalis (assembly GCA_030440675.1). Lineage (NCBI taxonomy): Eukaryota > Metazoa > Chordata > Lepidosauria > Squamata > Chamaeleonidae > Furcifer > Furcifer pardalis. The sequence continues at coordinate 69,853,459 of CP126897.1, read as the reverse complement.
AAATTACATACTACTGTATTCTATGATTCCTGCTATAAAAGAAGGGGGTTTAAACCATTCTTCATTAAACATCTGTTTGCCAGCTAGAGTGGCTAATGAAATAGAGGGTTCTTCAGCCTCACATTATTTCAAAAATCCATTACTGAAGAGATTTTGAGAGGATTAAGAAATTTATACCCTGATATCACACAGCTAATACCTTAATAGTAATTTCTCCTTATGTTGTATGAGTTTATGAAACTACAATTTTAATGGTTTTCCCAAGAGGAGTCCAGTTGAAGGAGAAAAGCAAAGCAGCAAGACTAGATATCAAAGGTGAAGCTTGATGCCTCTTTCGGCCATGTTGTAGTGTTATCAGTTTTGGATTGACATTCCAGTAAGTCAGCTTATCAGTCATCTTTTACTATGAATCACAAAGACCACAAAAAAGAAAGGATGGGTTACTTATCTGTAACTGTAGTTCTTGAGGTGGTCATTTATGAATTCACACAATGCATTCAACCTCCATTCTGACTGCCACACTATCATTTCATTTCAGTGGTAGACAAGGGAACTGAAACAAAACAATTGGGTGGTCGCATGAGTATTGTAAGTGAGAGGGTGCAATTAACAGCTTGTCTTTAGGTTCTGGAAAGTTCTGATGTCAGTGCAGGCACATAAAGAACTCATTGGCGTGAATGCACAGATGACCACTTGAAGAACTGAAGATACAAGAAAGTAAACTGTCCATTTTCAAGCCTATATTCTAGGATACTTCCCTGTTATCTTTTGTAGAAAAGAGGGACTAGTGGATCCTACAAAAAAATCAACCTTTGGGGCAAAAATGATGAAGCTGTGGCTGACCTACAATGGGCACATTATAAGAAGGCAAGATTCTCTGGAAAAGACAATAATGTTGGCGAAGGTTGAAGGCAGCAGGAAAACAGGAAGACCAAACATAAGTTGAATTGACTCTGTGAGGGAAGCTACAGGCATGTTTTTGCAAGAGCTGAGCAAGGTTGTTGAAGACAGAAAACTTTGGAGATCTTTCATAGGGTTGTCATGAGTCAGAGAAGACTTGATGGTACATAGCAGCAGCAACAACAATATATTTTGTACTGATAAAACTCTTTTGGTGTTTTATTTCCGATCTCATGTCTTCTTGGTTTGTATGTTTTGTAAGTTGCCTAGGGTTATTGATTAATAGGCAATATAAGAATGCCACATAGAGTGTGTATCAATCACCAAGGAGAATAAGAATCTGCTCCTTCTCCGGCCCTTTAGTTATCACAGTTAGTTTATGTTTCATTTCTAGGTGTGTTCTAGTCCTACATATCTTGGCTGGCGATTCCATTAGTTAAAAGAAAACTCACAGGCAACCGATTTTAAGTGGTGTCAACTTCTTCCATGTCTAGGTCAGACTTGAATCTGCTAAAAGGAAGGCATCTTTTGGTGAATTCATTCTACAGTTCCTTTTGCGTGACCTAGTGTGACAAAAATTAGCTGGCAACACAAGGTTGCTGTTACCAGGGTACGCCTGATTGTGCTTCAAAAATACCACAATCTTTGAGGAGGCTCTTTATGTGTACCCCAGAAGTGGTGTGAGACAGCAGTGACTTGTTAGCCAGCTGAGATAGTGTTATACTGATAGGAATGGAATAGATCAGGGTGCCCAAACTTTTCAGGCCATGGGCTGGTCACATGGTCATGCATGCCGGTCACGTGGTTCCTCCCACACAGAAGCCACAGGTAATTTATGGCAGCATTCTGTGCATACGCAGGCACGTTCTGCGCATATACATGCACATTTTACTTCCTGGGGTGGGCTGGATTAATTGGCATTTTGGGCCATAGTTTGGGCACCCCTGGAATAGATACTTGTGGGTTAAGATAGGTGACAGGAAAACATGACTGATCTTTAGTTCTGTGTACTCTGAAAGAGCTAGACGGAGCACAGTGTTTTCTAGGGAGCAAGAGAAGACTTTTCTTTCAATGATAGAATATTTTGAAACAGACTGGCTGAGCTGCATGCTGCATTGAAACCCTAGGCTTTACCGCCTCTTCACTCAGCTCCTTCCTGTTTTCTGAAAGTAGAACTGCTGTTGTATAGGGTTCAAAAAGAGCACCCTGGTTCCATTTAAGCCAGTTGGAATTTTGCCATTTTTTTTAGAATGGGAACAATAAAAAGTTAATTGGAGAATATTAGGAATAGAAAATCCATAGCCTCAGCAAACTTGGAAACATGTGCAATAACTGTATAAAACATTAGGAAATACAGTATATTCTAAACAAAAGGGGCATTGGTTCTTCAACTTTTTTTTCCAAAATGACTTTATTTGTTCAAATCACTTTTGTTTAAAGAGGGATTTCTTTTCGCCCAAACAAGTGAAATAATTCTAAACAAAATTTAAGAAACTAGGAAGCTTTTGTGCAGATTATGTGAAAAAGATTCTGCTTTCTTTCCACTGCTTGTTTATTTTATTTAAATTATAACATTTGGAATTTTATTTAAACTTCAATGTTGTTGTTTGAGTGAATATGATTGTAGGTTAAACAGATTTTATCCACAGTTGCTATATATGGTTCTCAAGTTATTATTACAGTTCCTTGGAGTATATTTAAATCCACCTTATTGTAATAGATTATGGAATAGACTGTCTAATATGTCTAATGTAGAATAAATGACTATAATGATTTATGATGCAGCACTTCAGTTTTATTGAACATAAGGATCATTGTACTAAAATGGATGGTGTATTGCTGCTTTAGCATAAAATACTGAATAACATATTCAGGAAAATGAATGGATTGGCCAGTTCATAATATTCTGCCCCTTCAGCTGAGAGGTCTTTAATAAGCAAGAGTGTCATTACACTTGAAAATGTATGTGTAGGTGATTCATTATCTAGAACAATGACAATGATTGGTTGAAGTGCTTATTAAAGGCTTAAAAAGAAATGCAACACACTTTGATTTCTGTGGCACGGCTGCTTTTGCTCCGTTTTATATTTTTGCTATAATGACTAGTAAGAATTAGGATGTTAGAATTTTGAAAGTAGATGAATGTGTAGATTATCTGTTGCTAATAAGGCTTTTAAAATCAGAGACTTATTTCCCTCTCTTTTATCTGGTGCTTCGCCTGTGATGAGAATGAAGAGCAGTTTTCTTCACAGACCCTATTACCTGCAGGCTCTGGTGTACCTTTGATGTAAATGTCTATGCACTTCATTTTTAAGTCAATGAAAGACTAGTGTAATTATATCTGAGCACCCACCTTGTTCCTATTAGCATCCATGCTTCGATTCTAAAGTCGTTTGGCGGAGACACATATCTATCCCTTTTTTGTTTTCTTTACAGAAAGCAAGGCATGGTACAGGCAAAACATTCATTAAGACTCTGGGGTGTCACAGTTATTAAGATACTTTTGGAAAACATAGATTGTAATTGATACACCTTAGCTGATATTTTTCTGAGATAGATTTCACAATTAAATGGATTTCAGAACTCTGGACTGACTTATATTGCAGTTTGGAAACATTACTTTTGTGTATCAATAGTACCTGCAATCTCTCCGCTAGCATGGTTAGTAACCATGCTAACCAAAGGATTCTGGGGGTTGCAGTGGGGAGGGGGGAAGTAATTGTTGTACAATCATCTACAATGGCTACATGGGAAAGGGGAAGCTATACATACAGAATAGGTTACAAAATCCCACTTCCTATCCTTGATCCTTTGTAAGACTGGAGACGAAGTAATGCAGCATCAGGTAGTGTTGTTCATTCCAAGATCGCATGCCCTTTTTGCATGGTGGTTCTTCTTCCATGTCTAGATCAGATGTAAAACTGCCAAAATGAAGCCACCTTTTGGTGAATTCATTCCATACTTTTATTTTTGCCTTACTTAGTGTGAGTAAGATTAGTTGGCACAAGGTTGCCATTGCCTGATTGTGTTTTAAAAATACCACAATATTCAAGGAGGCTCTTTCTGTGTACCACTTTTGCATGGTAAGGATGTTAAGTTCAGTCTCTGGCTTTGCCAGGTAGAAGGACTAGTTGTTAGTGGAGGTGTGAGACCTTAGTCCAAAACCCAACAGAGTTACTGCTAACCAAAGCAGGCTTTGTGGACTAGATGGGGAAATACTATCCTGCAGAACTTTGACCATGTTTGAATGCCAGTTGCAAGCCTATCTCTGGTGAAGTGAGTCTAGAGGAAAAAGCAGTAGAACAGAAATGAGGTTGAAACAAAGTGTGGAATGTTACTTTTATAAAGTACTGTAACTAATTCTTGTGTTGTTAGTGTTTGGAAAATATTCATTGTTGTGACAGGCTATTTTCATGCTGGGGAAAAGAAAATATTCCACAGGGAGTCAGGAGAAGCACTGAGAAGTCTTGGAGGCCACACTGGTGACTGTGAGTGGCCCATGGGTTCCTCTTTGCCTACCTTTGCCTTGTTACAGAGTATGTCAACTCATAATTGATTGTAGTAAATTGCAGTGGCCCTGTTGGTTTTTCATACTTAGAGGAGATACTGTAATGCAGCTCTGTCTGACAATGCCAGGAAATCTGGAGTCTTTTCATAGAAAGAATGGACTCAACCATAGAATTCTGCCCTTTCTCATGTATCTTAAGTACAGTAATACCTCGGATAGCGCTAAGACTTGGTTCCACAAGTCTTGGTGTTATCTGATTTTTAGTGTTATCCGATGCATGTTAAAATCCTATGGGATGTATCGGATAATGTTAAAGCTCCATAGAGATACACTGTAACCGCACAGGCTTTAGTGGTTGTTATCTGATCCATCCCATAGGACCTTAACATTATTTGATCCAATTCTCCTCCCCAGATTACTTAACATTATGAGATTTTAGCGTTATCCGAGGCAAACGTTATCCGAGGTATTGCTGTATGTTAAAATAAAATCAAGTTCTCCACTTTGAATGGATTCCTGCATCTAATGCAGTGTTTCTTGTACTTTTGTTCTTCGAATATCTGGAATTGAACATTTACATCTGTATGCCTCAGGGTCAATTATGAGAGCTTCCTATGGAGACTTGTTGCAAAGAAATCCAATCCTACTGCTACCCTTCTTAACCTTTTCACTAGTATTCTTTTGTAAGACACACTGGGTATCAATGTTTTCCCATTTTTATTACTCTATTTGTCAACATTGATGAAAATTTGGGTGATATTTGCAATAACCTTAAGTTTCCCCCCTTCATCTTGTTATTTTACACTAGAGCTTGTAAATTCATCATTAAAAAATATTATACAGAATACACAATAGTGTGTTGTTTCTAGCAGAAAAGAATAAAATATATTTTAAGCTTGTCAAAGGATAGTTAAAGTTATTAATACTTAGAGATCTATGAGAGTGAAAGTTCAGTTCTGCTTCCCAGCAGCCTGGTATTGCATATTGTAGCTTCAGCAGCAAAGTTTTTATCAAGTAAACAGCGAAGACCATTCTAAGACACCTCTGCTTTCTTCTTAGAGGAATCTTCATGTGAAAATAATCTCTGGGATTTAAGAGTGATGCAGATATCTAAGAGACCTGCTGGAGAGTACCACTGGGAGTTAGTTTATGGTAACAAAGAGACATCAAAGATGGGAGTGAGGCTTCATGGCATCAATTTATACACATCAGGTACAGAGGGTACAGAGTGATTGGTTAGCATAACAGATAAGCATACAAATAAAATGTGGCTTCATACAATATTATGTGTTCTGCTAACCAATCACTCTGTACCTGATATGTATAAATTGATGCCATGAAGCTTCACTCCCATGTCTGATGAAGTAGAGTTGATCCACGAAAGCTCACATTGAAATATAACAATTGGTCTTTAAAATGCCATAGCGTTTTTGTTTTGCTTATCCTCTGATGTGCCTGAAACACAGACTAACATGGCTACTATTCCAAAAAGAGGAACCCTAGTCTCATCCATATCCTAAGCACTTCAGATAGATAATGGATTGGCAACTACATATAGAATAAAGAGAGAGAAGTAGCAAGACAATTGTCCAAAAGAACAATATCAGCTATGAAGGGGAGGAGCTGACAGAACATTAGTATGCAGATTGTCTCTCACTGTTACTTCTGATTGATGGAGGAAAAAAAATCCCTTGTGAATCAAGAAAGGAGCTTTAAGTGTTTCAGCATTTTATCATCTGTTCCTGCTCCCAGAACTCTGTCCTTTCTTTGAGAAGGCAAATGAGGTCATGTTGATAAATGCAACTGTGACCTCAAGACTTCTTCTGCTGTATCCAAATATAGGCAATCATCATGGCAATCAGCCATGAGGACTGTCCTGAGAATATAAGGAAGTGGCCTTTCATCTCTCACATCGCAGCATGACCCCCATACCACTGATCCAGTTCTGCAAGTCACTTTCTGGTTCTGAGCCTTTTTGGCACACAAAGTCCTCCTTGGCCCCAGGCCAGTGTTGATGAAGCTGCTGTCCAGTAACTTCACCTGGAATTCTGCCGCTCGGGGCTGGAGCCAAATTTGCCGCCCCCTGGTGGACACTGGCGCCTGCTCCTGCTAGGGCTTCTGGGAATTGTAGTCCAAGAACACACATAGACCAAAAAGTACCACCTGAGGCCAGCAGACCCCCTAGCAATTCCACTGCTGCTGTCCTCCATCAAGATGGATTCAAGTAGGATTTAATCCACTTGGGAATCATCACCCTTCTCTGTGGACTTCAGTACCCAAGGCCATTAGTTCTCAAGGTGGTCAAGTTAGTTAACCACTGCGTGACACTTGGTGTTGAGTCTCTGGCAGTATGGCTACTCTATTAAGAGAGCAGGATAACCAGGCCAGACAGACAGCCTCAAGACTAAGCTACTCTAATCCCATCTATATTGGGCTACTCTGGAAGTCAACTTGGAAGACAACATGCAAAAGCTAGGATACTTACAGTTGCTCCCTGTTGTGACTCTGTGACACCTATTTTGTATAAATTGCATTGACTGCCAGTGGTTTTCTGGGCTTAGATATTTTTAAGCGCCCTCATCTTGACTTCTATCTTTTCCTGTACTATGCTGATCTTGGGCTATTAATTAATTAATTAATTGAGATTTGATTTGGATTCAATTCAAGGTGTTGGTGATTAGCTTTAAAGTCCTAAGTGGCTTAGAACACACACCTACAATACCATCTCTACCTGTTTGAGTCCTTGCACCAGTTGAGGTGCCAATTTTAAAAACTGTTCTGTTTGAATATAAAGTATCACTAAATTATTATTTTATATTGCTGCCTCTATCCTTTGAAATTATCTTCCTGAATCCCTGGAAAGTTAGACATCCTGGTAGAAATTAAGGGGTGGTGGTGGGAATTTAAGGTAGAATTATTTCAAAAACTTTTCTTGTTATTAAACAGGTATTCTACCACTTATATAAAGTGTTCATTATATGGTAATGTAAGTAAAATGAATTTGTCTGGTAGACTTTAGTTTCTTGTTAATTTTAATGACATTTTATCATTTACCGGTATATGAAGTGTTTTATTACTTTGTTGCTGTAATGATATTGTGGTGTGTGTTCCTAAGTATTTTCAGATAGAAGGATGGCATATAAATGAAACAAACAAACAAACATATTGTACCCGTAACATATCCAGACAGGGCTGGGGGGAAATTCTATTTTTAATCCTGGATTATTGTTGCTGGTCAGTACTGCATAGAAGATACTGTGTGAGATGGGCATCATCTGACTTACATTAAGACAGCTTCCTGCATTTGGTGAAGGAAGAATGGCAGGAAGGAAAGCTAATTGCTTCCCCTTTTAAATCTGATATAGGGAGACTGCAAGAGTAAGTAATAGATAAATAGTACACATACTGTTTGTCTTTCCATCAGCGGATTTCATTAGGGTTAGGCAGGACAGAAATATATGTAGTCCAGACTCTCTAATGCCATTAATACCCTTCAGTGTCAGGGGACTTTGGTTTCTTTTAAAATCTGCTATGGTTTGCATTTATCATACACAAGAGTGCCTTAAAACATTCTACACAGTACAGTACTAGGATTTTTAGAAGCTTTGGGCATAGTTTCACCATTTCCCTTCAGATTGCCTGGTTGGTTAACAACACAGCACCTGTAGCTGGCCTCTTCTGTTTGTGTTTGAACTTCATCACCTCATATCTTTTTCTGCTCATCATCTGTTCGCTTACTCTTGATTGTCAACCAATCTCAGCAAAACAAATTAGATTATTTTAATGACTGCAGTTTGGTTGTATCTGATTAGGTCTCTATGTTGGCTGAATTTAATCCCAGTGAATTTAATTTTGATGGTTGATTAGCTTTTTCCTGAAGCTCATCCTTGTTTTTTAAAACATGAGATGTGCTCTAAAAGTAAAGCCTTTCTAAAAGATAGCGTCCTGAATTGCTTCTAATTCTTTCATGTCTTTTCTTCTCTTACCCATACTAGTTTTTTCACCTCTCTGGTCACCATAGCCGCAGTGCATCCAGTGCTAAAGTTACTTAAATTCCATTAATTTTGATGGCCCAGTGAATCACAGGCTACATATCTCTTTTGCTTAAACCAGGGATGCCCAAACCTTTTGGGCCGTGGGCCGGCCACGTGGTTTAGGGAGCTGGTCAGTATGGCCCAGGGGTCAAATCTACCCCCTCTGATGCTAACTCATATGGCCTGCAAAGCCCTCGTCACTCCTGGAAGTAGAAGTAAAATTTGCCCATATGGGCAAATTTTACTTCCACTTTCAGGAGAGACAAGGGCTTCGCAGGCTAGATGAATTGGCATTGGGGGCTGGATCTGGCCCCCTGGCTGTAGTTTGTAACCCCTGGCTTAAACCATTGGAACATAAAACAATATAACATTGGCTGATCGTGCCTCATTCTACCATTTTCAAATGTTGTTGCTTCTGCTTTGTAAATGTTAAATCATCAGACATATACTGTGCAAAGTTCTCTGTATATCTATTAACATAATTATTACAAAACATTTAGTACTTTAGAAAGCTGAACCTCTCATAGTTTTGAAATAGTGCTCAAATTTAAATATTTTAAGTACAAGACTACAGTAAAACCCCTACTTACGAATGCCCCTACTTACAAATAATTTGAGTGCTTAGAGAGAGGTTCTTTGGAGTTTCAGTGCAAAATGGCTGCCTGTTGCTGTTTCTTGCTAGAGTTTTCTGAGTTTTCTGTCCATTTTCAAAGCTTCTTTAAAGTAAGGAGCAGCGTTTTTAATTATACATGCTTTCCTTTCAATGCTGCTGTTGTTTTTGGGTGGTTTGATTGATTTTTGGAGGGTGGGGTTGGCCTGTTATGATTGTCGGAGAGTGGAGCAGGCTGTTTTCTTTATCTGAATGCAGATGCCTTGAGTTAAGAACAAATTCAATTTACGAACAATGCCATGGAACTGAGTTTATTCGTAACTCGAGGTTTTACTGTACAGTATATGTATGTACTGTATCTATAAATGACTGGAACATTTAATGTTAATAGTAAGTTAGCAATAATTTACTTGATGCAATGATGCTGGAAAATATTTTTAGGTCTACATTTTTAAATGAATTGAGCTAATTCAGTTGCCAGATTAATATACAAATTTGTATATAGTAGATGTTTCATTTCTCCAAATTTGTTGATGCTTTTTGTCACTCAGAAATTGCTTACAAAATGTGTATATTTTAGGGAAAGCTTCATATACTGTATGCATTTAGAAAATGTTTATATAATATATAATAAGAATTTGCTCTGGACACAAAAGAAGAAGAAGCAGCTTTGAGCCAGATGTGAGAATTAGCTTGTAGATCATCAAGTGAACTGTATCAAAGACTGATTGTTGTATGCATTTAAATAGCAAAATATTTTGCTTTATCACTGCCCAATTCAAGAAGTAGAAGAGATGTTCTGTTATTGTTTTCCTGTGTACTCAGCAGAATGCACATTGCCATATTTAAAATCAATATTAGGCAATCCATGTTCATCCAAAGCTTTTGTTTATCTCAGTTAGAATCCTTCAAAATACATCATCCATTTGCTTCATATGACAGAACAGTTCAATAAATATTATATACAGACAAGGGTTCCAGTAAAGGCTGGAACAGATGGAGAGAAGTTTCCATTGCAAGAATGGCTTCTTGAAGTTCCTTCTTCAGGAACATCTTCATGGGGTTTAGCTCCAAGCCTCCTTCCTTACCATGAATTGGCCCCAGCAATCCTCAGTATTTCTTATATGTTCCACTTGGCAGGACATCTTTTTGGTGGGTCTTTTCCCCACTCTTCTCACTCAAATGCGTCTTTCCAGCTTCTGAGCTCCATAGGAGCATCCAATCCCAAGTGTTCTGGAGCAGTAATGTACCTTATGTCCACAGCATAATTTTGGTAGGAACCCCTAAAAAGCCAGTGAGATGTGGAGGTATACCCTTCATGAACACCCAAGCTCTCTTACTTATAGACCCTGAATTATTTCTTTTGTCCATCATGAATTGAGCACCCGCAACAAGCTTTCTGTTGAAAATACATTTTGGGAGACTGTTGCCCAACATCCTAACAACATAGCCAACCCAATGAAATTGTAGTTTTTTCCAGACTGTAAAAATGCTTGTCATAAATGTTTGCTTTGAGATTTCCATATCAGGAACTTCATCTTGCCGTTTGATGTTCAGATTTCTCTAAAGACAAGTAAAATGAAAATGATCGACCTTCTTATATGATAGATAGTCCAGGCCTACATTCTATAAATCACAGCCTGATGGGAAGGTCATGCACATAGAATGAAAATAAAGAGTTATGTGGCACCTTAAAAATTCCAGATATATTAAAGGATAGATTTTCATAGATTGTGCTCATTTCATTAACAAACTAACATAGTTACCCTTGGGGGAACGTTTCCTAGATTTAAGATATGCTAAGCCCAATCATTTGATTTGAATACAAGTACTGGATGTATCCCACTGTGTTATTATTACTGCTACACATGCAAACATATAGAGACATGTTTCCTTCCAAGTGTTTTTCATCTTTTAATTTAGGTAAGTAGGTTTTTCCCCTCCTATTGTTGAATAATAATTTGAGAGAATGAGAAAATCCTTGGAAAGGGGGGAATGGAAAAATGGTGCCATAATGTAGGCTCCAGTTGAGGGGAAAACCCCACTCTAGTATGTTTAGTGCTCCAATTCTAGATTTGGCCATACCATCTGTTCAGACTGATCCAAAAGCTACAGTCAGGGAGTAAGAAAAGTTGTTGTTTCTTGTAATTAAAATGTATGAGCATGCATAATAATAATTTCATGTCAGAAATTATTCTGGGTTGAAAGGATTTTTGCTGGAGAAACTCCACTCAGGGGACACCCAAATGAGGTTCCTTTCATGTCCCCAAGAGCTAGGACAGAGACAGGAGCTCAATCCATCATACAGTACCCAGTCTCGAACTGCCAACTTGCTGGCCTTCCAACTAACAAGGGGAGCTTCTTAACCATTGAGCTACCGCATGAAAAAATAAGTGACAAAAGTTATTTGAATGTTATATGGTTAGGCTGAATAGTGACTGGCTTTGGTCAAGAAGGGTGAATTAACTAGTTCAGAACATCTAGGTTTTATATTAAGTTAATATTGTAGAGATGGTAAAAAGGAAAGTATATTTCACATGCTTATATCTAGTACAGTAGAACCCCACATAATGAAAAAAACCTATGTTCCACGAATATCTTCGCTATGTGGTTTTGTTTTTTTTTTGTTATGAGAAGCTAATGAGAGATGCCCTGGATAATGAACAAAAAATGTTCGTTATCTGGGGTTCCCATTGACTGGGTATACCCCATTTACCAAAAACCTCTGCATCACAGAAAAAAAATACATTATGCGCGGTATCTCCATTGCCTAACAAATGCTTTGTTATGCAATTTTTCGTTATACAAAGCATTCGTTATGCAAGGTATTACTGTACTTCATTTTGCTGACTGAATTTTATTTGAATTTGTGATGAATTTGGCTTTCATTTTAATCATGCTCTTGTTGAATTATATTATATTATTTTATTTGCTTTTTTATTGTGACTTACCAAGGATATATTATTGCAGAGTTTTGAATTTCTGGTACAATTCCCTTTAACTACACAGTAGATGTGCAGAGACCCACATAGAATAGCTACAAGTCTCCCAGAGTTCACCCTTTTCTCATTAACCAGCACGAAAAGTCTTCTGAACTCAGTGAGAGACATTTTTAGAAAAATAAAAATATTGATATTAAAGACATGTAACTGCAATCATACTAGCAACTAACAGAATAGATCAGCAGCAACAAGACAATTGAGACCAACTGACAAGAAAGAACACAGAGCAGAGAGATTGTCTTTGAATTTAGAGAGAAAGAATGATTGCTAAACAGATAACCACCCCAGCCCAAAAAGGCCCCTCAAGTCACTCTAGCTACAGGTAGTGTGTGAGGTTGTAAAAAGAAAAAAAAAGCCACTCCAACATTTTTGATATATATAAACACTTGTTCCACTAGTTTTTTTTAATGTAAATAACTGTACTGTACTGTATTTTTAAGGGCACTAAGCACTGTCCTGTGAGCACATTGTTTTAATCCAGTAAAAGAAAGTAGATTCAGTACTCAGGTAAAGGAAATCCCTAGTTCCAATCAGAAGCGTAGCATGCCTTAACGGGGCCCCGTATAAAAATTTGTTTGGGGGGCCCTTGTGAAATAAAAAAAATTGGGAAGTTTTTATTAATTTTTGCTGTAGGGGGCCCCCGTGGCCTGGGGGCCCCGTATAATTGATACGGCAGATACGGCGGTAGCTACGCCCCTGGTTCCAATCTCTACTGAATCCTCTGGGCCAGACATTAACTTTGATTAACAGTTGTGAGTATGTCACGAGGGCATAAGTGAAGGGCTGTGAACCCAATGTCGTTGTCTCTACCACTGTGAAGGACAAAGCTATCTAGACAGGCACCCAACTATTTTTCTTTTCTGAAAGGTACAAGAATAACATATAGCAAACAAGGCTTTGTTAGGTACAAGTATCTTCAATCGAAAATTGATAAACCACAGCAGTTACGGCCATGCCTTCTCCTTTTAATGCCTTCTCCTTTTCCCTTTTATCCAATTTGACAGTTTCTTTTGATGGTAGTTTTCTTTTTCCAGGTTCGAAAGCTCATAATCTCCCAGTCTTCTTTAAGTCTCAGCCTCCTTTAGAAACCTACATTAATAAGATTATTTATGAAACAGTCATAGTATTATTTCAGTAATCATGCCTGATGTTATGTGACCTCTGCTGTCATGTTATGAAGTCGAAGTGTGTGTGTGTGTGTGTGTGTGTGTGTGTGTGTGTGTGTGTGTGTGTGTGTGTGTGTGTGTGTGTGTGTGTGTGTGTGTGTGTGTGTGTGTGTGTGTGTAACACTTTTGTTGCTACACTGAGAGAATCATTGGTGTGAAATAAGAGGTTTTCAGACTGTTGCATTCAGCTTTCATTCTAAAGATTATGGCTCTAGTCCAAATAACAGCACATTCCATTGAATCCTATTGTCAATTGTGGAAGGCAAAGATGACAAAATACACTGACTCTTCCAAAGCTGGTTCTCTAATACTCCCTCCATGGTTTATGTTGGATTTTTTTTTTAAAAAAAAATGATATTCTGTACAGCCACAATGACAAATAGCATCCTACTTGATAGATAGATTCAATATCACCTACTAACTACAAGCAAGTTCCCAGGTGTGCTCCCTGCATTATAAACAAAAGTTACTTCTGTTACTCAATAGTGGCCTGAAGGTAAATCAGAAGGGATCTGTTCCTTCTCTTCTGTCATTGGATGGTATTATTTAGCTGAGGTTTTCAACAGATAATCTTTGAAAGCCGGACTGACCATCACTGATAATGCTTACTGCTATCAGGTTCAATGTGTCTTAATAAAGAAAGGAAATCAGCAAATTCGCAATATGTCTGGGACTTTACTGAGGGTTATTTTTGAAAAGCTTTTGCCATCCCCTAGAAAAGAAATATCTTTTCTTCCAAGATAGCTGTATCCTTCCAATTTTGTTCACATTGAGTGAAAAGTTATGCATACTTGACTTGAAGCAAGACAATAAAACAACTTTCTCATAAATAGGAGCAATTCTTTGGAGAGTGTGAAATGGAGTCACTCATATCAATTATGTTAGAACAATGTTACATTTTGATTTTATACTTTTGTGTATATTGTCCTTGAAATCCAAATTCTTCACAGAAGGGGATGTACAGTGGTACCTCACTTAAAAAGCATAATGCATTCCATGGGATTGCTCTTTAAGAGGGTTTGCTCTTTAAGCGAAACACCATTGTAAGTGACCAATTGTGACTTCTGGTGGTGGTGTTGGGATTGCGAACCCCAATTTAGTTGTTAATCAAGTTTTTTGGTTGGTTTTATTCATTAAGCAAAGCAAACATTCAGAGAAAATTCTGCTCTTTAAGCGAGTCGCTATTATGCAAGGTCTGGCTGTATTGGTATGACGTAAATGTCTTGTATTAATTACCTCTTACCCTTGAGCATGAAATGGATATATTTCAGCTTTGTGGATATGAGGAAGCAGATGGACTCCCTAGCTCAGTCATCATGTTTAACTGTCTTGGGTTTGTCCAACAAACAGCTGCCTCCTGTGGTGATGCCTGATAAAGAAGAAGCAGTGGGCTGCTGTTTGCCTGCCTTGTGTTGCCACAGCACTTAACTCCATGAATGCTGGCTTAAAGACCAGACACAGAAATGAAATAGTTGAATAACAGTTTGGAAGCAGCAAGTGAATGGGGAGTATCCTACTCCTATGGTAGTCTCAAGTGCTGCTTCTTCATCACCATCATGGAGAGCAGAGCCCCAGCTTTCATTGATTAACCTCATGAGCATATAGTATCAGAGAGCACACCAAACCCTCAAAGTGAGGCATTTGCAAGGCACAGTAATACCCCTTTTGGTTTCAGGGTTAACTCAGTGTGAGTTTCCATGGGATGAATTACCAGAGAGTTATTTGACTGTCACTCTAAGACAGTGATGGCTAACCTTGGCACTCCAGCTGTTCTGGAACTTCAATTCCCAGAAGCCCTGATTAGCAGGAGTGCTGACCAGGGACTCTGGTAATTGAAGTCCAAGAACAGCTGGAGTGCCAAGGTTAGCCACCAGGACTCTAGGCACTTGCTGCCAGCCCCTCATGAGGAAGGCACTTTTATTAAGGGCCATGCTATGATAATGATATGGCCCTGTAATTGTTACCTTACAGCCAACATTTAGGAAAGCCTTGAGTGTTGTTACTTAGGTGAATGAGGGATACATGCTGGAGTTTGGCTTCAGATAAGACTGTTTAGACAGCATACTTCTGCTGTAGCTGTAAAGTTTGTGGAACAGAACAGGTTTAATGTCATCATACCAGAAGATTTGCCAACAACATGAAAAGAATGTATTTCCTGTGCATTAAAATTTATTATTAAAAGTGAATCAAACTAAACTCTTGGGATTGCATGATTCATCAAGACTCAATATATTTACAACTTCCCCCTCTTAGAGTGCAGTTTGCCATATGGCTAGTGCTATGTCCACTGAGAATGCAGCTGGGTATATTTAAATAACTGAAAAGAGCTGGTTTTCAGCTTAATGATCAAGATAAAATTTCATACTGTTACTGAGATTCATATTAGTTATTCCTCACCTTCTGTTATCTGCTGTGGCATTTTATTTACTTTCTGTCACATGGAAAGTTGCACTAAGGTGATTAATAACCTGCCTAAGTATTACTTTCTTGCTGCCTTGTCAAGAAATAATGTGGCCTGCAGATGTTTGGAGAAACCTGTACCTTTTATTGATGGCAGCTGCTGTTGGAACATGAGTCTGCTTATCAGCCACTGCAGAAACAAAAGCATTTTTTGGCGCATTGGTCTTCATCTTTGTTTTGAATCCTGTATGTGTGGAAATATCCAATACAGCAGCAATTCACTAGACTTTTTGCCAATCCTGGAAGGCAACTGAGATTCAGATCTGAGGAAGTAAAAAGCTGATTTAGCACTGTTTCTCAGTATTGCCTTTCCCTTGAAGTTATATCTATGATAGATGGTGTATGCTGTATGCCCTTTTTATTTCTTTTTAAAAAAGATTTTGACTTTCCAGTATGTACAGTGGAACCTCAGTTATATCTATGATAGATGGTGTATGCTGTATGCCCTTTTTATTTCTTTTTAAAAAAGATTTTGACTTTCCAGTATGTACAGTGGAACCTCAGTTAACATAAAAATCGCGTAACAAAAAGAAATCCATAAAAAATAGTGGCTTAGTTTACAGATTCCTCCCCCCCCCCCCGAATGGGTTAATTGGTTTTCATTGCATTCCTGTGGGAAATTGCATTTTGGTTATTGTATTTTGGTTTTCAGTGCATTCCTATGGGAAATTTGGTTAAAGTAATTTTCGCTGTAAGAAACGTCCTGGAGAACGTATTAATTACATTA
This sequence comes from Furcifer pardalis, assembly GCA_030440675.1. Classification (NCBI taxonomy): domain Eukaryota; kingdom Metazoa; phylum Chordata; class Lepidosauria; order Squamata; family Chamaeleonidae; genus Furcifer; species Furcifer pardalis. The sequence continues at coordinate 69,837,052 of CP126897.1, read as the reverse complement.
ATTGAATTACCACTGTTATTTGGGTTATATAGGATTTGTTTTTACCAGAGAAGTGAGAATTGAATAGAAATCCAGGAAGTCTTGGGAATATGGGAAAAGAGGAGACAAACCTGTGTTGCCAGCTAATCTTTCATACACTAGGTCAGGCGAAAGAAACTGCAGAATGAACTCACCCAAAGGTGCCTTCATTTTGGCAGCTTCACATCTGGCCTAGACACGGAAGAATTGTTGTGCCAAAAAAAAATGTTGCAACTCTATAGCTGTTACATATAATTTTAAAAATAATAATAATTGATACCAACTGGTGGGTACAGAGTATCAGTGATGGGGGCTATGCTCAAGAATGCTGCAGCCATGAATAGCTCTGCAGCAGAGATGGAGATAGAAGTGACAACATCAACGGCAGCAGGTTTCCTTTCCCTTCAAAATGGAGGTTGGCTGCCTAACAGCAGTGGGAACAAGTAAAAAAAAAGAAAATAAAATCCTACAGAGAATTGGAGCAGAAGGAGAAAATTTGGAGGCTGCTGGGCAGTGGCTACAGTGTTAAAACCATTTGAGCAAGGTTTTGCTAAGGACACTCAAACCAACACAAACACCAAGTGACTTTAGGTCGATTAAAGAAAGATTGGCAACTCAATTCTTTTGACAGTTAAAACAAACCCTCATTTATTCATAACAATAGCAAAAACCCTTATATACTGCCACACAATGCTTAGTGCACTCTCTGGCTGGTTCACAAATTAATTAGCATTTTTGCCCTCAGCATGCTGGGTATAATTTCACTGCCCTCAGAAGGATGGAAAGTTGAGTCAACCTTGATTCTATCAGGATCGAACTCACAAAGTCAGCATTTTTTATTGAAATACTGGATTGCAGTTTAACCGCTGTGTCACCAGGCGTATTCAAAAGAATGTTCTCAGCCAAACTGCCCAAAGTTTCATCCTGAATACACAAAAGCAATGTACATTGTTTTTTTATGTTTTTATTTCAGCAACAATAAAAAATTACAATAATTGTATAATAGTGTTTTTATTATTATTATTATTATTATTATTATTATTATTATTATTATTATTATTATTATTATTATTATTATTATTATTATTATTATTATTATTATTATATTTTACAAGTTTAGCTAAACCAATGGGAGGGGCTTTTAACCCACCCCTAAACAACAATGCTCAAATCACTGGTTCGTTAACCTGAAGATATTGAATCTACCAGCCCTCCCTTGCCTCTGCTTTGCTCAGTGCCAGTCTCGAACCTATAATATCTGTGCACTGCTATCTGTACTTCTAAGAAAGATGTGCCAACAGTGGCTGAAACTAAAGATAAGGTTTACGACGAAGACTCTTAAAGGCATGCCAATAAAAGGTTTCTGTAGCACATCTGTGTTTTTGGAACAAAGACAGTTAAAAGGAAACTCAAGGGCTTTTTACTTGAAATTGCAAATGTGCCACATTGTATTGGCTGCTCATGGATTCACAAGCAAAGATGCTTCAGATGGTTCGTCCTGGCATAGTTTATGCATATGCTTTAGGGAACAGATGGCATCATGGATCCCCATGGCAAATGAGAATTTATTCTTCTCACTGGCTGTACTAAAGTCCTCTGCCTGTAGGCGAAAAAGAAGCAAAATTATTTGGAATTTCTACACTGCAAATCAGTCGAGTGAGTGCTGCTGTGCCACATGGAAATGAAATAATTATAATAAAAATTTTAGCTATTGCTGTCATGTATTCAGCTCTATGAGTTTAGATTATCTGCTTCCCATTGGCTAGTGGAGCCTGTTTCAACAGTCTGGACTGACAATGATAGGTCTGAAGGTTAAGAGATCAACCTAAGAGATTAACCTAAACATACAAATTATTGACATAAAATTAGAAAAGTCATATTTTAAATTGCTGAACATACAGGTATGTATATATTTCTCAAACATGTCTGGCTTATCTTCCATAGTGGAGTGTTCTGTATATCTCTGAAGCAACTGTTCCGAAAATTCTATGTGTTCAGATCAAGTTTATTGATTTCTTCCAAATTTTGTATACAGATTATTATATCAGAATATATTTTTCTCTGTATTAATCAATTTATTGAGCAATAATGGTTGCTTATTACTTCCTGTAAAGGCATTATTTCTTATTACTTTAAACAGATAGGGACATAGTATTAAAGCAAACAGAAATGAGAATGAACTAGATTAAGACAGAAGCTTTTGTATGAACTAAACATTGAGGTGTGCTCCCAAATAATTTACTGTGGATGCCTGTAAAAATTGATTTTATCTAAATACTGTATAGTATATTCTACAGCTGCCAGTCCTTTGCCATCCACATAACTTGTATAATAGTTATTGACCTGTTGTTCACATCTGTTACTTTACTATCATTTAATTGTCTGTTTAGATAGTCTTGAGATCTGTGAATTCCCAGTGCATTACTCCAGATACCATATGTTGACAGGTAGCTTCTGTGTAGATAAAATAGGGTGAAGACACTCCTGGTCATACAGACATGCAGTACACACTATTACTTATTTTCCAATCTGAAGCAAGTACAGTCAAACCTCGCATAAAGACCGCCTTGCTTAAAGAGCAGAATTTTCTCTGAATGTTCGCTTTGCTTAACAAATAAAACCAACCAAAAACTCACTTAACAAATAAATCGGGGTTCACAATCCCCCCCCCCCAAATTGGTCGCTTACAATGGTGTTTCGCTTAAAGAGCAAACTTGCTTAAAGAGCAATCCTGTGGAACGCATTATGCTCTTTAAGCGAGGTACAACTGTACTGTATTTCTTATATACCATAGTTAGGTTAAAATGAAAGAAATTGATCTCTTAAATTTCTTTTGTTACCTGTGCTGTTTTACCCAGTTAATTAAAGCCTTAAAGCCCTTGTAATTGTTTTGAATGTACGGTATATCATTTTCAGCAGAAACTTTAATGGAGGTGAAAGAGCTGGGAAAGATACGGTAGGAATGGAAACGTATTTCCTAGTATTTCTGTTCAGCTTTTTTAATCTCTCTTGGCATGATAGTTTTTCCTCAGCTGCAGATGTTGTATCCAGCATCCCACTGCCTATTTCATTCATTGACAAAGTGGCTCATTTCCCCTAAAGTATCATTCCTCAGTGCACTTATTAGGGCAGGATTTATCCTCACTATAGCTTTTTCTTCTTTTGTGCACTGCCAAAAGTGAAGCCACTGTCTTGGACTTGTTGATGGCCAAACCTAAGACCTCATCACTGCATGTTTCTGGCAGCAATACGCATAGTACCAGTAAATGAGCTGGATTCTGTATTTCTCCACATTCACACAGTGTGTTGTTGTCCACCAGCAGCCCCCACTTAAGTATGTTGGTCTTGTATTCAGGGACTCTGACCCTCAGCCTATTCAGTGTAGTCCAAGTGACGTTGGGGAGATTGAGTTCCTCAGCTACATCTTCCTTTAATGATGTTCCTTGCTCAGTGAGTTCCTTCCTCCATCTTTTAATTTGGTTTTGCTCTTGCATAGCCTCAAGAACGTTTGTTCTTACCATAAAGCCCTTCCTGGATCTGAACTGGCAGACTTGAGGCTCATATCTGTTCAGAGGATGTTGAGGGTCATTCTCTTACTTAGTTCTCTTGGTGTCCGGCTCTACTTCTTTCCTGATCTTAGGTGGAATGATACCAACAGGAGGGTATATTTTCACAACAGGTGTAGGTTTGAGGCATCCTGTCACTATACATATGGCTTCATTAACAGCAGTGTCAACTTGTTTTGCATGTGTGGATGTGTTCCATACTGGAGCAGCATACTCTGCTGTGGAGACACTCAAGGCCAAAGCTGATGTACACTATAGCTGCCTAGAGAGAAGGAGATAACCAGAGTCCTCCCTTTTCCTCCTAGTTGTATGCTGTGGTGCGCCAGCTGTTCTTTTTAAAGCTGGCATTTTCACATGTGCTTCCTATGTTTTCATGAAACATCCCTTTCCCTTTGACAACTTTAAATTTAATTGTGATTATTATTATTTTGTCTAAGTTGCAATGTTATCTACAGCAAACTTAACAATAGCTGTATTGTATCATCTGTAATCTATAATTACATACTTTTATTCACAAATTTGACAAGGTTGAATTGTCAAGATAATTTTAGATGGCATTAATTTTACTTCGGTTTATCTGTGCTCTCTGTCAAGAGGACACAGGGTCAAGTTCTTTCTTGCTCCTAGTGGTATTCCATTGTCTTCAGTAGATTTATACCTTTGTAATTTGCATCCTGTTCATCAGTAGGAATGAGAAAATCTACTTTAAGGCTGCATTGTGACACTGGAAGTCTTTGCCTCTTTATTTCTTAGATACTAAGGAAACCTGTCACAAACATAGGATCTTCAACTTGTTTAAGGGTTTTCCCAAAGTTATGAAATCATGCCGTGTTTGTCCTGCGGCACAGTCTGCTTTACATTCTGCACAGATGTGAAGTAGAAAAGCTAAAGAACAACCTCTCCCCTTGCTTTAGTTTCAACAGAAAAGGAAAAGAGGATGCCAAGAGAATTGGGATATTAAATCAGGTGTATAAACTGGCAGTGGCTCAGTTTGCAGTTAAAGTTAGCAATAATCATCCCACTAAGTGCATATAACACTTAAAAACAGCAAGGAGCTTTTTCTTTAAATTATATTTCTCCATTTTCAGCTGCTTTAGAATGCCATGATAATAAACTATGTATGTCGGTATATGACTCATACTGCGATTCCTAGAGTAAACCTGTTTTGGATGGGAGACTTTGGCTCTCAAAATATAGTGTTAAGTAGTCAGAATATTAAATGGATTCTCTAAGGAGGTGTGAGCTTTCTCTAATTTTCTTCAGACCAGCTAGATTGCCAGTTGTTGTAGTTATTTCTTCATATCCTTTATCAGTGTGGATGCAGCTATATTGGAAATACTGTAGGCTGCAATTTGAATTGCAACCTTTATTATGGCTGAAATCATAATCAGTACTTATACTGGTTCAGTATTCATACTCAGTGGAGTAGGAAGTTTGCTTTTTCATGACACTAAAGCATATAGTAAGTAGTATTAACTGTTGTGATCTCTATCATATGTCACAATATTCTCCAGACTCAGTCATTGCAAATATTCTGGTCTGTTACTTCTACCATCTTGATGTGTCTAAAAACATTCTATTGGAAATGGTTGTAGAAAGCTACTTTATCTTATGCTACATCTTATACCAGGAGGTGTTCATTTTAAATTGTGCTAGTTGGAAGCCACAACTCCTTAACTAGCAAACTATGCATGATTTCATTTGAAAAAAAATTCTTGCTATGAATTGTGGAGCTATTCTCTTCCCATTCCCATGTTGTTTCCCATGTTTTTATGAGGTAGCCTTCAAAACATGTGCTTAACTTAAAATCATGGTGCTATGTCTTATATGGTTCTGACTTCCATGCTGTGTGCTTCAAATCTCCATGTGTTATTCAAAGTACTTTCTCCATTTCAAACCGAGTCTTCTTCCAATTTCCAATTACTATTTTATGTAAATTTATGCTCCTCTCAGAGTCCAAAGGTTGGTGACATCAGTCAGTTAGGTTCCCTCATCAAAAACAACATTGAATCAATTAGTAAACTTCTGTGAGGGAAACGCTATGATTCCATTATAATATAGTTGTGTCAGTCATGTGGTGAAAAAAGTTATTTGGACCAAGATAGTGAACAAATGTGTCATGTATTTATACAGTTACCGCCTGATGTACCACACTTGAAACTATTATAATAATTTCAAATCAATATAGACAAATAAGTAATGGTGGGCTTTGAAACCAAGCTGGAAAACAGACCACACTTTTTGCTGGTGGCAATTTGTAAGTAGTGAGTAGTTGGCTTAGCTCAGTGGTGGTGAACCATTCAGAGATTGAGTGCCCAGACTGCATACCCAAACCCACTTATTTATCGCAAAGTGCCAACATAACAATAGGAAGGAAACACTCCCATTGGGGTGCTGGGCAAAGGGGTGGGGTGAACTCTGTGCTGAGGGGAGGGACGAAGCGCTCCCATTGGACTGCTGGGCAGAGGGGTAGGGTAAATTGTGCTGACATGACTGCATAGGAGCCCACAGAGAGGGCTCTGAGTGCCACCTCTGGCACGCGTGCCATAGGTTCACCACCACTGGCTTAGCTCTTGTTTCAACAGGTAGCAATAATGTTGCCAAAGTCTAAATCTAAGTCATGGCGGGAACATTGAGTCAAATCAGTCTAGAATCTGGTTCTGTTTTAAAGAGACTTTAAAGGTCTGCATCTCCCCATATGAGCCTACTGCCTTTTTTATGATCTAGGGGAGAGATCTCTCTCTCTCTTAGTCACAACAGCCTCATATGAGCTTTTGGTGAGAACATAAGAGAGACCTTTTACATTGGTTTCTCCCGAGCTGTAGAACTCCCAAAGAATCTGTCCAGTTCCCTTTTGTTCTTCTGCCTTTTTATTCAGGCAGGCTTTTGGCAACTGTTTGGATACTGTCAAAGGAGTTTTACCTGTGAACTTAGTTTTACTTTGTAGTTTCTTTAATATGATAATCTGTTTTTGTATTTTAATAATCCAATTTATTGACCCACATCCTCTTACCTGTTTACACTGACATAGCACATTATCAGTAGACATTATCTGTTGCATACTGAGTTGTGCATCTCAGAGTAGAAGTGATGTTGTCTGCTGTGATTCTTAAGTTGAGTCAATTTACCTCCAAATGTTATGCTGCTTTTGTAATTAAATACATAATTTTGGGCATCGTGTTTGCGTTTGTGTGTACATGTGGCTGTTGTTTCTTAATCACCTTCAGCTCCAGCAATAAGAAACAAGAGGGATTTAAGAGAGTGAATTAAATTCTGCTCCTTTATTAATACACAGTTTTGTTCTCAACACTGCTTTTGTTTGTGTATTGATACAGAACCCCTCAGCTAACTGTACAGTTCTCTGCAAACCAGCATAGTGTTGACAGGTGAAATGTAGCACCAGGAGAAGAAAATCCACTCTCTCTTTTCCTGCAGCTCCTACTGCTACCCATTCAAGAAGATGGTGGAGTGGGGGAGGGCAGTGAGGCAGGCTCGAGGGTGAGTGAAAGCTTAATTAAATTGGAGCTGCAATTCCCTGAGGTAGCTTATCTAAGCTCTGAAGTCTATGGTCAATACGTGATGTGAAAATCTCTTTTATGAAATCCATTTGTACTTAGAAGTTATTCAGTTAGACTGTAGAGGACATTCATAAAGATCAACTTGATCAAAGGGCCACCTGACCAGTCTAGGGACTGGATTATATGAATCATGCCAATATGAACCATGAAGTCACCTGATTCTATAGGAGTAAAAGTGGTTGTGCGTCTGTACAATATTTATATGTGAAAAGCCTTTGAAGTGTGCATGCTAAATCATAGTTATTTACACTGAGATATTTCTGACTATTGCTAGGCTTGATGCAGTTTTAAGTTTTCATTAGGAAAAAAAGGCTAGGTTCCCACTCCTAAACTCTGCTTGGCCTCACTTTATTTACACTGTTTATTAGCAATTATTGTTAAGTCAGCAAGTACACAAAGATGCTCCCATAGATCTCCATTCAAAATGAATGAATGAATGAATGAATGAATGAATGAATAGGCAGGCACTAGGGCAGGAGTTCTCAACCTTTTAAAGCTGGGTGCCAGGTCACACAGACAGCTTCAGGGGCCAGGCGGCTTTTCTTCTCTTCCTCCACCACATGGCACTTCCTGGTGTGGTGGGGGCAGTGAGGGACCCACATGAAATGGTACCGCGGTGTGGTTGCGGGGTGGGGGTTGAAGTACAAATCCCAGCAGGGGATAGCTTAAAAAAAAAAACAAGAACCTAGGTAGAGCTAGGCCTATTCATGGTCATGAAGCCTTCCAGCTTAAACCATTATCCCAGTTAAGCCACATTTAGGTTCTGTATTTTCTGTTAGAATGAAGAATTCTGGGATATATAGTCTAAAAAAGATTTTTAAAATGAACATTTCTAGTAGGTCTTGAGGTAAAGAATTAACCAGATCATTCTCTCATACCACTGCTATTAAGTACTAAGGCAGAGTTAAAATAAAAGCAGAAGTAGATGTGCAATTTCATTCATAGTAGACCAAAGCAAATTGTATTTTTAATACATAAAGAAACCTCCCATTTATGAATGCAGGATTTTGTGCTTCTGTTTCCATGATTCAAAACACCAGGAAATGATCTGAATGGGTCTGCACAATATCATGCCTCCATTGCCAGCAGGAAAGAGGATGCATAGCTTTACATAGCAAAAGGCAGCCTGAATGTTGACAACACTGACAGCAGTAGTCAAGATGGTCTTGTGCTCACTACCATTCACACTTGTTGAAAAACAGCCATGACAGTTCTTTGTGTTTGGGTGAGGACTGTTAGTTTAACTCGGGGTGGCCAACCTTTTTATGCTGTGAGCCTGACCATGCCCCCCCTTCAGACAGCTGAGCGGGCAGACCACACACCCTGGGAGCATGCTGGACCACGCTCCCCAGAAGCGGACACATTTATGGTTGTCGCAAATGCACCCATTTCTGCATTTACGACAGCAGCATTCATGGGTGTATTTTATGGCTGACATAAACATGTCCACTTCCACTTCTGGGTGTGGCGGATGTGCCACATGAAAGGATGCCATGGGTTGGGATCGGCCCAGGGGCGGTAGGGTGGGAACCCCTGCTTTAACTAATATAAATGGAGTCGATTTCTGGGATTTTCCCTTGTTTGGTGTCTATTTATGAATGGTACTAAGTGAATGGCATTATTCTCTATATGAATATAGACGTCTTGACTACTACCATTGGTATTGTCAACAGTTCAGTTGCCCTTTGCTGTTTAAAGTTTGACATCCTTTTTCCTGATGGTCGTTTCCTGGCATTTTGAATTGTGGACACAGAAGCATAATATCCCACATTTGTAAGCTGGAGGTTTTGTGATGAATAGGATTTCCTGGCTTTTAAAAACATACACTACACACAAATTTCACCAGAAACTCCCCTCATAGAGAAATATTCAGTGCTATGCTACAGGATCGCAGAAGTTGAGCACACTATCTGTTCTATGGTTGTAGGGAGAAGACAGAAGCAAGAAATTGGCTATAATCGCACTGTGTCTAAATATTTTGAAAGGTAGTTTTAGACTTAATAAAATGGTGAAGCCAAGATGTAAATTAATGTAATCCATACTACAGAGAAACAGACATACAGTTGTACCTCGCTTAAAGAGCATAATGCGTTCCACGGGATTGCTCTTTAGGCGAGTTTGCTCTTTCAGCGAAACACCATTGTAAGTGACCAGTTGTGACTTCTGTTGGGGGGGGGGGGACTATGAACCCCGATTTATTTGTTAAGCGAGTTTTTGGTTGGTTTTATTTGTTAAGCGAAGTGAACATTAAGAGAAAATTCTGCTCTTTAAGCAAGGCACTCTTTATGTGAGGTTTGACTGTACTCAGTAAAGGAAGCCACAGCTGTTAGCAAAACTTGCTGGGAAAGACAATATTGATCAAAGTTGGAGGGTGAAGTGCTGTTGGTTTGCAAGATCTGAACAGAGCTGTTAATGATAGGGCATTATTGGGGATAATTAACTATTTCAGTGATGGCCCATCTTTTAGAGACCAAGTGCTCAAACTGAACAGGCGGCTGTCTACGTCCCAGAGGGGCAGGGGAAACTCTGTACTGGGGGGAGGGAGGAAGCACTCCCATTAGGCTGCTGTGCAGAGGGGTGGGGCAAAGTCTGTGCTGGGGGAGGCGCGTGTGCCCACAAAGAGGGCTCTGAGTGCCCTCTCTGGCACGCATGCCATAGGTTCACCATCACTAGACTATATGGTCATATCAGAAGTGACTTGATGTCACATAGAATCTTTGGAGGTTTTTCTTTATTTACTAAACACTTGTACAGTATTATCCAAGACAGATGGAATAGGCATTAGGACTCTGGTGACATCAAGGAAGTCCATTCCTAGTCATAAAGGAAAAAAACAAACAAAAAAACCTCCAGTAATTTTATAGTTTAAATTAGGGAGCGTCTGAATTTTTATTATATTTTATTTTTAAAAACACCTTTTAAAATATTTTTACCACGAAAACAGAATTCATTTAAATGTCTTTTGAAACTTGGGGGAAGACCTAGGTCTTAAAAAGTTCTTCTTCTGAGTTTCAGCTATTTAGGTACTGAGTGACAAGGTCACTGAACCTGTAACAGTGACTTTGGAAAGTTCCAGCATTGCATGTGCCCCCCCCCTCCTTTCAGGTTCAACTGTCCAAGTGAGAAGAACAAGAATTATGTGTTCAAATAAGTCATGTAGCATCTCTTATTAGAAATAAAGGAAGATATGATGATGAATTATAGTTTGGAAGCTTGCAGAAGCAGCCAAGGCACCACATAGGAATTATTTATTAATATAAAGATACCAGTTAATTATCTTTTACTCTTCCCAAAACTATGAAAACATTCAAATAGCACTAATAACTAATAAAAATAAGTGTCTGATAATAAAAGTATTGTACTCATTATAGGAAAGGAACTGTGGTGGTTAGCAGTTTGAGACCTGAGTGCTGCACAACAGAGTGAGTTCCTGTCTCTGTCCTAGCTTCTGCCAACCTAGCAGTTCCAAAGCAAGAAATCGCATGTAGATAAATAGGTACCATTTCGGTGGGAAGGTAAACATCGTTCTGTGCACGCCAGTATTTAGTCATGCATGCCACATGTCCATGGAAACGTCTACATTGAACCCTAGAGTCAGATACCACTAGCTTTCGAGCAAGGGTGACCTTTACCTTTACTAATTGTAGGATGGAAATAAGAAAGTGGGAAATATATTGACCATTCAAGACTTAGGAGAAGAAAAATACTCTTGGCTTGGTGTCTGAAGGGTAACAGAGCTAGTATTAGGAGTGACTCATGACTTTTCCTGTGCTGAAGTAGTACCCATTTTATTATTACTACTGTACATAAGATGGATCATAGAAAAAACAAAAGAATATCAGAAACAAGTCTACTCCTGTTTCATTGATTACACTAAGGCTTTTGACTGTGTTGACCACAACAAAATGTGGCAAGTAATTAGAGAGATGGGAATACCGGAACACCTTATAGGCCTCATGAGAAATCTACATGAATCAAGAAGCAACAGTTAAGACAGAAAATGGAATGACGGAGTGGTTTGGAATAGGAAAAGGAGTAAGACAAGGCTGCATTTTGTCACCCTGCTTATTCAACTTATACACAGAACACATAATGCGCAATGCAGGGATGGAGGAATCACAATTTGGGATCAAAATTGCTGGGAGAAACATCAACAATTTGAGATAATAAAGATGAAGCTAAAGTATTTTGGACATCAAATGAGAAGACAGGATTCACTTGAGAAAGCCTTGCTGCTTGGAAAGGTCGAGGGCAAAAGAAGAAGGGGACGGCCCAAAATGAGATGGCTAGATGGTATTGTAGAGACAATGGGCACAGAGCTGAGCGAGTTGAGGGGGATGGTGGAGGACAGGAGTGCCTGGCGGACAGTGGTCCATGGGGTCACAGAGGGTCGGAATCGACTGTGCTACTGAACAACAACAACAAAAACTTTATTAGCCAAGCTAGGTACATGAGTTAATAAGGGTTTGGGTACACTTCAGAATGGTTGTTTTTCAAGGTTGGGTTTATCAGTAGGGTCCAACTAAACTGCTGTGCAGATTATTTTCCTTCTCTTCCTCCTCTGTCTGATCTTTTTCATAGCCATTCAGACATTCAGGTCCTTTGTACTTCCATCTGCTTGAGCCAGAATAGAATTCTCAGCTACTATCTGTCTCAGAGTTTGTCCAAGCTTGACAACTTGCACCAAAGGCAGTGCCAATGTAACAGAAAAAACACAGAGAGAATTAATGTGATAACTGAAAATATTTGATACGTGAATGAATGAGCAATGAAACAAATGTGATAAAAACAAATGAGATGTGTTATGGCATAAGTGAGAAGAATAACAAAATGGGATGAGAACGGAGATGTGCAGCCCTGATTTCAAGCACTAAAGGTTTGAGGATGTATTTCTTAAAAATGATGGATCTGTGTTCTATCATAAAACTGTTAATTTAAAAAAATCTGCAATCCTAAATTGAATGAGTTTTTTTAGTTGCCAAGAATAGCTCTAGAGTGTGGGTGGGAAGATGCATCTGTATCAGCTCATACTTCAAATTTCTCTGCAGCCTTGCTGTTGTATAATAATAGAGTGGTATGTGGTAGACATTCTCTTTTAAGAATGTGGCTTTTTTGCATTTGGCTCAAAACAGTGGGGTGTGAGTTGATGTGCTTTATACTCAGCACTGCTGTGATACAGTCATTGTAATAATGTAGATGCTGCTTAGGAAGGAATAATTTTTGAAAATGTGCTGTTTCTTGCAATAAAAAGCAGATCACATAGTAGAGGAGAAAGTCCTGGTTAAAGTATTGATAAAAGTTCAACTCTAAGATTTGAATAAACAGAAATAAAGAACAGTTTTCTGAGTAACTTCCACAGCCAAGTACCTGAGAATGATGGTTTGCACTTATGTGAAAATATATATAGAGAGAGTAACTCGTTTAAAGAGCAGAATTTTCTCTGAATGGTCACCTCGCTTAACAAATAAAACCAACCAAAAACTCGCTTAACAAATCGGGTTTCTCAATTTCCCCCCACCAGAAGTCACAATTGGTCACTTACAATGGTGTTTTGCTTAAAGAGCAAACTTGCTTAAAGAGCAATCCCGTGGAATGCATTATGCTCTTTAAGCGAGGTACCACTGTATATAACTTATTATTTTACAGACGTTTCTTGACCCTTGTCATATATGAGTGCACAATGATTCTTTTTTTAAGAAGGTAAAAACTTGTTGAAAATGTCTTGAAGTCACATAACAACGAAGACTTTTACTGAAACATTTCCCATCATGTATACTAAGAGACAATTTAGACATGATTGGAGCAACTACATTCACTATTAACACATATCCCAAATGCAGATATAAAGTGGGGATGGCAGCTTCTAATTTTAACATCAAAAGACACATAACAATAAACCCTCCTTCGATTTTCCTCACCACAATACATTGACTGGAGAAACTTGCCTGGGGCAAAATATGGGGAGGGTTCAGCTTTCCTTATCTGCGTACTTTTTCAGTGTTAGAATTAAATGCTTGATTCATACCTTATATGTGATTGGAGGAAGAGTATCCAAAAAACTAGAGATTGGTTTATAATATGCTATAGGAGAAGTTGGAATGAATAGGCAGTGAATCAGATGGAATCTTGGTTGAAAGGACATGTTCTATCATAGGGAATTCCACATCTCTTCTTAGTGGTGCTGTTTGAGTGATGTCTAGTGGGGACTAATAATTTTTAGTCTGAAAGGAAAACACACAAAATCTTTTTCACTATATAGTAGAGACCCTAGCACAGCCTATTAAGAGCAGGTTTTCTCACTTGATAGCTGGTTGACTAAGAACAAAGATACTTTCTTCTAGACTTTTTGAAACAAATAGTTCTGTGTAGCACTTTGGGTTCATTGAAAAAGAGATGACATTGTGGACCAGAGGCATTCAGAATGTAATTCTTTGTTTTTATCATGTTCTCCAGGTGAGAAATGCAAATTTCAAACATCTTTTTACTGAGAAAATTATACAGTAAAACCTCACATAAAGAGCACCTTACTTAGATAGTAATTCACTTAAAGAGCAGAACTTTCTTTGTAAGGTCACCTCGCTTAACAACTAAATCCAAACAAAAACTTGCTTAACAAGTAAATCGGGGTTTGTAATCCCCCTCATCAGAAGTCACAATTGGTCACTTACAATGGTGTTTCGTTTAAAGAGTAAACTCGCTTAAAGAGCAATCCCATGGAATGCATTATGCTCTTTAAGCGAGGTAACACTGTACATGTTTGTGCATTATTTGATTTTTGGAAAATTGTCAAAAGTGGTGTTTTGTGCAGATAATTGCAGCATTCCAGCAGCAGGTTTTGGCTATTAATGGCTCCCCACTCTGGTCTAAGACTTCCAAAGGTTTCCCCAGGGCAAAAGGGAGCACTAAGGAGATACGGATTTTTCAAACTAATTTGAAGTACAGTAATACTCCGGATAACGTTATGACTTGGTTCCACAAGTCATAACATTATCCGATTTTTAGCGTTGTCCGATGCATGCATCAAACAACGCTAAAAAAAAAAAAGCCCTGACTTCAGGGACAAACCGCTTTAAAGGCAGGCAGGGAAAGAATGAGACCCAATCGGGTCTCTTTTCCTCCCTGCCTTTAAAGCCACCCCCCACCCGCAGCGGTCTCTGCGACTGCAGTAGGGTTGGGGAAAAGCGCGGCTTTCCGCCGACCCTACTGCAGTCGCAGAGACTGCTTGTGTCTCTTTCCCTCCCTGAATTTAAACTACAGGGAGAGGGAAAGAGAGAGACGTGATTGGGTCTCTAGAGAACCAATCACGTCTCTCTCTCTTTCCCCCACCCTGTAGTTTAAATACAGGGAGGGAAAGAGACACAGTCTCTCTCCCTGTAGTTTAAATACAGGGAGGAAAAGAGTAAGTCGCGATCGCGTCTTACTCTTTTCCTCCCTGTATTTAAACTACAGAGAGAGAGAGACTGCTTGTGTCTCTTTCCCTCCCTGGCCGATAGCACAACCAGAGAGCCTCTCCAGTCGGCTCTGGTGGAACAGACAGATGTTCTTGAAGTTCAAGAACAGCTGGAATGCCAAGGTTCACCATCACTGGTGTAGTTTCTTAAATCCTACAACAGATATAAGGAAAGATAGTGTTGCATCTTGGACTAGGAAAAAAGTGAACTTAATACTGTGCCAAAGCTTGTACTTAAATGTTCCCAAATATTTTTTCCATCACAAAAGTCTTCTATTTTTATGCCTTATTCTAGTACACCTACTGATCAGGGCTTATGGGATTTGAAGTCCAAGAACATCTGGAGAGCCAGGAACCATTAGGATTCTCTTCTGATGATATTTTCAGTTTTCTGAAACACTTTGCAGTGAGATGCATTTGTTTTTCCTTCCCATTACACATCCATTCATCACTCTGTAGATTCCCTAGTGGTTACTTTTCCTGTTCTGAAAAAGAAAAACCCTGTGAGACATTAAGTCTTCTCCTGGGAACTAATTGAAGTATGAAAAGCTCTCTGCTCCTATACAGAAAAAGGCAGAAATTCATACACATTTACCACGTAATGAATGGAACGACAAAAAACCCTGAACCCCATCCAAGAGATTTCCCAATTTCCTCCTTCCTTTTAACTCCCCCCATTGTAATTTCTGTTTTACCAAATTAAATACGAATGATTAAGAAAAAAAATATGGAGTAGATTTTGGCATAGTGCTAGTTAACATTCCTAATAACAGGGTGGGAATGCTTGCCTATATAGAGTTGCATACAACACTCAGGCTGATTTAACATGGCTCAGGACAAGAAAATCATCTCAGACCTCTTAAAGTAGGGGTTCCCAACCTTTTCAAGCCGGGGGTCGGGTCATGCTCTCTCAGTCAGCTTTGAGGGCCAGATGACCATTTCCTCCTTCTTACATGAGGGTGGAAGCCATTTTGTCAGCCTTTTGACAGAGGAGCCTTGCGCGCTGTAGTCCATGGGGTCGCATAAGGTCAGACTGGACTGTAACTGAACAACAACAAATAGATTCAACAGCACACAGGAAACAGACTGATATTCCTTAATTGCTATTGGTTCCCTCTTCTCTGTGAACACAATTCAAAGCCTCAGTACATAAAAGGACTACATCATCTCTTAGGTTCTGTCAGCTTTCCTAAAATCAAGCTTGATTGTCTTATACACACAATCTGCACATCACATCTGGATTCAAGGAAATAAGGCATTTTAAGCCTTATTATCTGGTGGCATTGGCTTTGTTAAAAAGGCATGGAAGAGGTCTTTGCCTCTTATCCTTTGTTTTATTTCCCACAAAGTAACTTCAGCATTCCTTATGACAATCCTGTTCCCATTTGCTTGGAAATACATTTTGCAAGAAATTAATGGAATTTAACTTTGAGTAGATATACAGAGAATTGTGAGGTATTTGTTGATATTGTTGCATGTTACATTTGCACAACATTGTATGTTAGATAATTGTGTAGGCCTAAATATTTTTACAAAATACCATATGTACAAGAATAAGTGTACAAGCTGTTCTCACAGTTTGCTGGCTGTCGGTTGCATGACTAGTTCTGCTGTTGATTACACAACTGGGCATACAACAAGGAGTTGCAAAATGCTTGCCCCTGCTTGCATAATTGCTCATATGAAAGAAATTAAATGCTGCAACAGGATTAAGGCCATATTTTTCTAGGGCCCGTCTTTTGAGAATAAAAATTTAAATACGTACATACATAATTGAGTTGAAAAGGGCAGTTTTAATATAAAATTGAAGCCAGTGACCTTGCTGTAAAACTGTAGAACTCTACAAAAGTTTTACGGTGGTATAAATCACAGCTAGTGAATGTGCACTCCAAAAATGGTTGAATTAGATCTTTTTGCTCATTGATTTTGTATTTGCTTAATGATTTTAGCTCTGAGATCATAACACTATGTAAGATGTAAGATATCTTTAACCTTTTAATTTTAGCAACGTGTTGATTTTGACATTGACATAGTGCAGTGACCGAGTAATGTTTTTCATTATTTAAATTTTTGCTGATGTTTAAAATACTTTAAAGAGCTTATTCATAATTATAACATATAGCATTACATAAATTTCTCCATAATTAGAAAGTTTCTAAATTCTGACTGATCAATTTGGAAAGGTTTTGACAAATGATGCATTTAGTTCATGAAGATTTATTAATAATTTGACCTTTAGTGAGCTAATTGCAGTTATAGCACTGATGTGGTAATATTGAAGCTATGTCAAGCAATATACAGTGGAAGACTGTACAACAAATGCTTCATATAATGAAAATTTCGTACAACAAAGCATTAGTGCGGCAATCACAATACCCTGCATAACAATTTTTTTTGTTATGCGGGTTTTCGTTAAGCGGGGTATACCCCGGTTATGTAAAACCCTGTACAGTGAACATTTTATTTTCATTATGCGGGATATCACCCATTTGATCCACATAATGAAAAACTACATAGTAAAGAGCTCTGCGGAATTGAGCTTTTTTGTTATGTGGGGTTCTACCATATTTGCAAATTTATTTTGTTATGCCAGTTGTAATTATAGAACATTACAGTACGCTTAAATTTTCAGCTGTTGAAGCATGATACTTGAAGGTTTCAGTATTTAATGATAGGATTTAGTAAGTTTGTACTCTATATTTGTTAAACATAGTTCGAGGACAAGTGGTTTTTGAATTGTGTCCTTATTTCACCATCAGTAGGCCCCCACATCGCCAACATAAGATGGATCATGGAAAAAACAAAGGAATATCAGAAACAAGTCTACTTCTGTTTCATTGATTACACTAAGGCTTTTGACTGTGTCGACCACAACAAAATGTGGCAAGTAATTAAAGAGATGGGAATACCGGAACACCTTATAGGCCTCATAAGAAATCTGTACATGAATCAAGAGGCAACAGTTAGGACAGAAAATGGAATGACGGAGTGGTTTGGAATAGGAAAAGGAGAAAGACAAGGCTGCATTTTGTCACCCTGCTTATTCAACTTATACACAGAACACATAATGCGGAATGCAGGGATGGAGGAATCACAATTTGGGATCAAAATTGCTGGGAGAAACATCAACAATTTGAGATATGCAGATGACACCACCCTAATGGCAGAAAGTGAGGAGGACCTAAAGAAGCTCCTGATTAGGTTGAAAGAAGAAAGTGAAAAAGCTGGCTTGAGACTCAATATCAAGAAAACCAAGATAATGGCAACAGGCCCTATCAGTCCCTGGAAAATAGATGGGGAAGAAGTAGAAGCAGTGACAGATTTTACTTTCTTAAGATCAAAGCTCACTGCAGATGGTGATTGCAGCCATGAAATAAAAAGGCGACTGATTCTTGGGAGGCAAGCGATGAGAAACCTGGGGAACATAGTGAAAAGTAGAGACATCACATTGCAAACAAAAATTCACATAGTCAAAGCAATGGTATTCCCTGTGGCAATGTATGGTTGTGAGAGCTGGACCATTAGGAAAGCTGAGCGCAGAAGAATAGACGCCTTTGAGATGTGGTGTTGGAGGAGAGTTTTGAGACACCCCTGGACAACGAGGAGAACAAATAGGTCAATCTTAGAAGAAATCACCCCTGACTGCTCCTTAGAAGGTCAAATAATAAAGATGAAGCTAAGGTACTTTGGACATCAAATGAGAAGAGAGGATTCACTTGAGAAAGCCTTGATGCTTGGAAGGGTCGAGGGCAAAAGAAGAAGGGGACGGCCCAAGATGAGATGGCTGGATGGTATTGTAGAGACAATGGGCACAGAGCTGAGCGAGTTGAGGGGGATGGTGGAGGACAGGAGTGCCTGGCGGGCAGTGGTCCATGGGGTCGCAGAGGGTCGGAATCGACTGTGCGACTGAACAACAACAAGGCCCCATTTGCTCACAGATACAGAAATTGAATTAAAAGAAGTAGAATTAATGTACTTGCACCTTTTTTTTAACAACCAATACTTCTGTTTTGATGGCCACTGTGCCTTAATAGAAGAGTTTGATATGTTCTGAGTAAAGGTAAAGGTTTCCCTTGTTCGAAAGCTAGTCATCATTTTAATGCAGAACCTCGGTTAACAAAAACTGCATAACAAAATGAAATCCATAGAAAATAGTGGCTCGGATTACAGAATTTTGTTTGAAACGGATTAATTGGTTTTCAGTGCATTCCTACGGGAAACTGAGTTTCAGTTAATGTATCTTGGTTTTCAATGTAGTCCTGTGGTAAATTGCATTCAGCATGGGAAATTCAGTTAAAGTAATTTTCACTGTAAGAAACATCCCAGAGAACACATTAATTATGTTAAGTGAGGTTCCACTGTATACAGATGGTGTATATAATCCCTTAATATCCACCCAGAGTGTTATTCCAACAAATGAAAAGCAGATTCCAGTCCCATTTATACAGTTTAGTATCAATATATCTAAATCTCTCTCATTTATACATAATAAGGCTTAATTTGGCTTGGACTTTGCCTGTACCTTTCTAAAGACTAAAAGATGCACAGTAGAAGGTTATGTGATCAGTTTGACAGTTATGAGGGAAAGTGACTAAAATAATAGCAAGCATTACATGGAGTATAATCGCTTCAAGCCCGTGCATTTTTCTCCTGAATGCCTCCATCAAAGCTTTTTGTGTTATCCAGGAAGAAGCCGGAGTGTTTATTAATATTCTGCTCCTTTTCATTCTTTCACAGTAACAGTATATTCATAACATTCCCTGATCTCTCAGCTCTCCTACCAATAGCTAGAGGTAGGTTATTAGACAGAGGGCAACAGCCAAATGTAATCAGTTCTACAGAAATGGTTGCTCAGGAAATATGTGAAATTACATTTGGAGTTGTTGAGGCTATAGATCAAAACCACATGCAGCATGTCTACATATACGTGTGGAAGCATATGTACAGTGGTAGATCTATAGTTTGGGAAGCTTATATTATTTTCTGCCTCAAGAATATTCCCAGTTTAAACATTCCCCAGTGACTTTATTAAGCATACTCTAGCATTATAGCACTGCAATGGCAATATTCTGTTCAAAGAATAAGAGAGCCAGGTGTGTTTTTCCAAAGTCTCTTGGCTCCAGCAACGTTTCTTTAACAAAGCCAGAACATTTATATACAGTGGTACCTCAAAGAGCATTATGCGTTCCACGGGATTGCTCTTCAAGCAAGTTTGCTCTTTAAGCGAAACACCATTGTAAGTGACCAATTGTGACTTCTGGTGGGGGGATTGTGAAACCCGATTTATTTATTAAGCAAGTTTTTGGTTGGTTTTATTTTGTAAGTGAGGTGACCATTCAGAGAAAAGTCTGCTCTTTAAGCAAGTTACTCTCTAAGCAAAGCGCTCTTTATGCGAGGTTTTACTGTACATATATGTATTCATATAAAATATTACAACTATATGGTAGCTTTTAAGGGCAACACAATAGGATAGAATCAGCTTTACTTTTGAAAACACAGGTCTTCTCTCTTTAGCTTCTTACCAGATGACTGATAAAAACATGCTGTGGATTTCAGCAGTTTCCATTATCGGTACAGCTAACATTTGGATGTCGTTGACTATAATCCTACCAGTATTTATGTAAGGATGTATAGCCTAGTGTTGCTAACTGCAGCTAATTTGAGAAGTGTTGGTTGTGTCTTGGTCACATATCGATATCAAGTTACAGTCACATTTGGACAACCAATATGCACCCAAGCACTATGTCAATTAGCTGCAGTTATTTGTGGCATGTTATGTAGACTTGACTTGAACACCAGGATTCTCGTCATCCCCCCCCCCCCCCCGGTTCTGTGCCTGATATTGGTATTGGCATATTCAGCTAATTTTTTTTATTTCCTGCCTTCCTTGCAATTTTCTGAATTAGAATTATAATTGTTTGATGCCTGAATTCAAAAATCATGCTTAGTGTGATTTCAAAGCTTTTGATGTTCAATATGCAATTATTACTATGTTTAGCTTTTCCTTATGTTATAATTAGAAGTAAGGTCTTTCTCAGTGCTGCTCCCATACTCTGGAACTCTCTGCCAAGGGACACCAGACTGCTTCTCTCCCTCTCATGTTTCTTCTAGCAGGCGAAAACCTTTTTAATTACTAATCCTTTGGCAAAGAACTTCATATGCCCCAGGAGGGCTTTTACTGGTTAGGTGCTGGGTTTTTTTTATTGGTACGTTGTAAAACTGCTTTGTGTTTTTTTTTAAAAAAATTGTTATTCCTTGTATGTTTTGGTTTTATTTGTTCAGTTATTTCAAAGTTGCCTTGCGTACTATTCTTGAATAAAGTGCAGAATATAAATTTAAAAAATAAGAACATGCACCTGTTTATGGGGAAAAGGAGTAATTCAACTCACAAAGATCTGATCATGGAAGAAACTGTGTTCCATATTTCTCCCTAGTCCGTCACCCAGTGACAATTTTCTCCTGGATGTCAGAAAGAGCTCAGCCCTTAACACTAAAGTCCTTATACAGGCAGCACAAACCATGCATATCCAGAAATTTCACTGCTGACAGTGTCCTAGTTCATTACCACAGTCTGCTCGTCGGTTGTCACAGTAAGTTTTTCCTTTGTTCATTCTCAAGACAGATAAAACATATTCAATAAAATAAACATTAGAAAGTGTTGATTCCTCTCTCTTCACATCTGTCCAATGACCCATTTTCTTCTGTTCTCTTCTTAACAGTCAAGGTTCCTCTCCCTCGTAATGGAATGCCACGGTAAAAATATTAGTTTCGGTGCGTCCTGAAATATCCGGTAGTTTACGTTATAATGGTACCAAAGTAACATTGGAGTTGGCATCAAGCTGGTCTCTCTAGGGAGGGCATTTTATAGAACAGGGTTTCTCAACTTGTGGCCTGTGGGCTGGATGTGGCCCATTGGGCTATTTCATGTTAGGGCCCCACCGCCTCCACCACAGTGCCATGTGGTGGAGGAAAGGCAAAATGGCCATTTGGCCCCCGAAGCTGTCTGAGGGAGCATGATCTGGCCCTCGGCTTAAAAAGGTTGAGAACTCCTGTTATAGAAGGAGTGGCCGTACAATGATCATCTACTTAACTTCACAAGGCAGGAGAAAGCATAGAATAACCTCATATTCTGCATCTTGGGGCATTTAGTCATCTTTAAAATTACATAGGAACAGAGAGAACAGTCTTATAGTGAGCCAGACAATTGGTCCATGTAGCCACATCTTGTCAACACTGACAGGCAGATGCTCTCAAAGGTTTTAGGGAGGAGCTGATCCTGTCCTGTTTGATAATACTAGGGATTGAATCCAGACGTTGCCTGTTGTTGTGTTTTCCCACTGAGATACAGCCTTTTTCCACTTGAACAATCTGGAAAGCCATTTAGGGTTTTTAAAATTTATTACCAGGACTTTAAGCTCTGCCAGGTATGTGCCAGCAACCAGAGTAGCAGCTTAAGAATACGAAAGATGTGATGCTTATATTTCTGTGTAGACAGCTCAGAACATAATATAAAATGTGTTTGGGGACATACTATCTCTGAGGATTTTGCTGTGAAATGTGCAGACTTTTCTGTAAACTAACCAGCACAAGTATGCTTTATGTGCAGAATATGATTCATGAGTTTGGATGGTCCACTGTTTAGTACTGAAACAAAACCAGAGACAATGATACAGGATGTGATTTTTGGTTGTAAAATGTTGTTTTATGATTATGGGCTACAAAAGTATTATGTCACCCAGGCAAATATATGTAGTAATACCAAAAGAAATAGATTTTTAACTTTAACTTTTTTCTTTATTACATTTATGGCTAAGAAAATATTTATTGTTTTCTTTGCCACTTTAGATTGAAAGAAAACAGATTATATAGGTGACATGAAATAGGAATACTATTTTCCTTGTGCCTTCTTTGCTAGAAGAATTTTGGAGAGTTCTCTTCAATTAGCATCTTTTAAGAATTATGGATACGATTGTAAAATATTCACATATCATTGCATTTAAATTAACTGAGGAATTAATTACTGCGTGAGTAATTCTTCCTAATTATAATGAATGGTAAGCTGTATTTTTAAAAGACTATTGGTTCAATGTGGGGAGTAATCCCATCATTTACCATTGTGTAAGCTTTTCTGTTTATGTCTTTCCGTCCATATACAGCCAATATTATTTTAGAGCTAATCTGGGCAAATTAACTTTTTATGAAAATAAGAAGAAATATCGAGAATGGGCATCTACATTATCTAAAGAATTAATGTTAGTTAATTACACATAGGCTCCGCAATAACCAAACATTAACACAGACATAATTCATTATGAAACATAGTGAACTCCCAAGCTAATTTAGATATACATGAAAGAGGCTATCTTATTCAATTTAGAACAAGGCAATTTAGTTTTAAATTACTAAATTTATTTTCATACATTTTAAAAATATGCATGAGTTTTAAAATAAAGCAGTCACAAAATATTAACCCTGAAAGCAAAATAAGTACTGTACAGTATAATGCATTTACAGCATTGTATTACTTTTTATTTTATTTATTTATTTATTTATTTATTTATCATACTTCTATACCGCCCTCCTCACCAGATCGGAAAGTCAGACTCTAATAAATACATTTAATTGGGGTGGGAGGGTCTGTGACTGTCCTATATAGATAATTTCTGTTTAGGAGCATAATTATTATTATTATTATTATTATTATTATTATTATTATTATTATTATTATTATTATTATTATTATTATTATTATTATTATTATTATTATTAGGGGTTGAAATTATTTTTGCTGGAAAATCTCCAGTCAGGGGACACCCAAATGAGGCTCCTTTCATGTCTCCAAGATCTGGGAGAGAGATGGGCACTCAATCCATCATGCAGTACCTGGGTCTCAAACTGCTGACTTGCCAGCCTTCCAGCTAACATAATGAACATCTTAACCACTGAGCTACCCCAGCCCCCATTTCACTAATTAGAATTATACAATATTTGGGCTGGGGTCCTTGAGGGCACCGAGGCCATGTTTTCTTTAGTTCCATTGCCAGGAAAATAAAATTAGCTGGGGTCCCAAAGACTTCACCTAGCTGTTGGGAGAACCAGAGTGATATATGTCGCCACTCCCCCACTGCCGACTGCACCCCAAACTGGGCTCCCTAAACTCCCTTTATTTGGGATAGCAGCAGGGTAACCAGGTGAAGAGACCGAGGAACCAAGATCCACCTAATTTTGTATTGTTGGGACGGCTGGGCGGTGTATCAAGGCCCTTCCTTCAGACTGCCGGGCAACAGAATTTTATTCCCATGGTAGGCCTGTGAAAATATCTGCAGTCTGAGCCATTGTCCTTTAATCTCCCCTTTCCATGGGAACTTTAAAGGTCTTGCAATGGTAGTCCTGCAAGATCTCACACTTCCATGTAGAGAAACTATCTCGACGCTTGAACCAATAATCCAGTTCACAAAACAAACGTCCTTTAAAAAAAATTTTTGTAGGAAATGAAACCAATCCTGGCCCCGACTTCCTTTTTATTGTTGAAGCGATGAGAAGCAAAGCATAATCCAATGAAATATCCAAACGAAAAGTATAGCTAAACTTAAGCTAATAAATTCACAACACACTCTAGAAATAAAATTCCCCATTCTTGGGTTCCTAATTTAAATCTAACCTAACATGCAACTTAAACTTCAAAATAAGAAAATGTGCAGATTCTAAGAATTGTCCTGGATTCTTCTCTCACCAGAGTTAAAGTCCAGCCTTGCTGTGAATCCAGCTAAATCCGGATTTCGTCTATCTCCCAGCCTATGGCCTGGCTTGGGCCATGCATCCAAACTACATCTTGCTGATGTTCTCCCAATCTTATTTCCTTTGACAAAGACTTCGCCTTGTTTGAAGTAGCTCCCTTTTAACTTAACAAAATGCAGGGGTTTTATACACAATTTCCCCCTCTTACTCCCTCCTTATGAATTTTCAGGTGATCTTGGCTCAGATCTTGAGATAAATCTCCTCAAAATCTTTCAAGGTCAAGGCAGTTGGCAAAGTGCCAAGCTCTCATTTTGTCCCCCCTCCCAACTCTCTGGCAGCATCGTTGACCGATGGTTTGAAAGGGCAATGAACTTGAGTTTGAAAGTTCACTCCTGTTAATTGAACTTTGAGAACCCCTCAGGTGTTTCTCTGTCCACTAGAGGCACTAATCCTGAAGACGTCATGCTTCCAGGATTCTCTTTGAATCGCTGCACTTTTAAAATTCCATTTCTCAACCTAGAGACATGGTGACAAGTAACTTAAAACAAAGTAACTTTCCAAGTTCATGACGATATAATGGTTAGGCTCTCTAATACTGTGTAAGCACACAATGCCACACTGATTTGTGTCAACTTTCTGCAGAATGTTGGGTGAGGTAGATTTCCACTGATAAGAATACACTGACACAATATTTCTGAACTATGAGTTGAATAAATTAACAAATGTTCAAAATTTTTGGAAGAACTTGAGTTTTTAAAAAAATCACACATGGGGAAAAACTGGATAAATTGTTTTGTTTTTAATAAGTCTTTCCACCATGTTGCATTGATGATGATGCTTTTTCTTTATAGCCCTCTCCACTTGAATCTACCATTCAGATTACCCTATTTGCTGGCATATAAGACCCACTCCCCCCCCCTTAAAATACACTGGAAAAATTGAGTGTGTCTTGTATATAGTAGCCTATAGTAGGCTTTTTGGTAATAACAGGGTGTGTCTTATATTCTGATGCGTCTTGTATGCTGCCAAATAAGGTAATTGAAAAGTTAGTTTTGCCATTCCTCCTCAGCAAAGCAGAATTCGTTGCTGATTAATTCTGCTCCTAGCCGGGTCCATTCCTATTGTCACACACATAAAACAAATTTCATTGTGTTTTGTACAGTAGCAATAGTAAATGATCTTGAATGGTGCTGACTTTTTCTTTCAATTATTTTTTTTATTAAGCATCTTAACATAATACAAAATACACTAATACCCCAGATAACATATGCAGATAATATGTTAAAACCAGATAACGTTAGGGAATCTGGGGAAAATTTTGCACTACACAACATTAACTTAACGTTGTGTGATGTATCATGTTTCCCCCCAGATTTCCTCCAGAGATCTCTGCTGCAAAGCCTGCAGAGATGAACTCTTCCTGGGAAGGCACTTCCCAAGCAGAGACCAGCCCTGCGGGCTTTGGGCCACCTTTAACGTTGTGCGATAAATGTATCGCACTACATTAAAAACCGAATAACATTAAGTTACAAACAAGGCATGAATGGGATAATTGTATTTTCATGGTTATGTGTAGCACCTGCTTCATAGCAGCATATTGATTCTGAACAAGAAATGTTGGTTTAATTGATTGATAGAAAACATTTACTGTATATATGTATCTTTAATCCCAATTTTAATCCCAAGGGACTGTGGTGGCTCAAGTGGCTAAGACACTGACTGCAAGACGGGAGATCAGCAGTTCGATTCCTGAGTATGGCAGGATGGAATGAGCGTCCGTCTTTGTCCCAGCTCCTGCCAACCTAGCAGTTTTAAAGCAAGAAATTGCAAGTAGATAAATAAGGACCACTTCGGTGGAAAGGTAAACAGCAATCCATGCACTCCAGTGTCTAGTTATGCCTGCCACATGTCCACGGAAACATCTGCAGAAGCAGACAGCACTGGTTTTTCGGCTCTGAAACAGAGATGAACACTGAACCCTAGAGTTGGATACAACTGGCTTTCGAGCAAGGGAAACCTTTACCTTTATTAATTCAAATTTTATACCACCTTTAAAAATACATATCAAGCTAGATTACAAATAAAACCAAAAGGTTTTATTTTTCCTTCTTTAGTTTTTTGTGTGCCCCTTTTCTTTCTTTCTTTCTTTCTTTCTTTCTTTCTTTCTTTCTTTCTTTCTTTCTTTCTTTCTTTCTTTCTTTCTTTCTTTCTTTCTTTCTTTCTTTCTTTCTTTCTTTCTTTCTTTCTTTCTTTCTTTCTTTCTTTCTTTCTTTCTTTCTTTCTTTCTTTCTTTCTTTCTTTCTTTCTTTCTTTCTGATTACATCTGGCAATTTTTAGTTGTTGTTAAACCTGTTTGTTTTCAATTTAGATATATCAGTTTCAAAGGGGTTTTTTAACAGAAGTTTTTTTTATCTTTTCATATTCAAGTTTTTAAACCCCAGTCAGGAAGGAGTGTCATTGAACTTTTAATGACTCACAGACCTTTTGTGCCGTAGGGGACCATGCGTTCTTGTGTGAAGACTCAGCTTCTTGAGCTGAGGTAGCCACTGTACCGGGAAACATTGCTTTCATCTGAATGTAGTGGAAAGCAGTGGTTGACTCTGGCTGTTACAGGTTGACATTCAAAATCTGATATATAATACCTCTCTCATTCTCCCTCTCTCTGAATCTGTGTTTTACATCATAAAAACTTCTTAGCGGTTAGAGCAGTATGACAATGGAACCAACTGCCTCTAGAAGTGGTGAGCTCTAACATTGGAAGCATACAGGAGAGAATTGGACAGCCATCTGGCAGATCTGCTTTAATTCAGATTCCTGCATTGAGAAGGTGGGTGAACTCGATGGCCTAAAGGCCTCTCCCAACTCAGTTATTCCAGGATTTTATGCCTTTCAGAGATGATGCTACGTGTCTATCTAAAAGCATGTTGCCAAGTTTCCTGTGTTACCTTTTCCCCCTTTACTCCACACTCCTGTCAATCCTTCTCCCCATACCCAGGGCTCTGTTGTTTTATAGCAGGAGTGGCCAACCTTTTTGCATCGGGGGCCTTACCACGCCCTCGGACAGCTTTGCGGGCCAGACAACACACACTGGAAGCAGAAGTGGGTGCGTTTACAGCTGACGTAAATGCTCCCACATCTGTGTTTATGCCAGTCATGGGCATGTTTGCACATCCATGGGTGCGTTTCACGGATTATGTAAACACCCCCTTTCCACTTCCGGGTGCGCCAGAGGCAGCGATAGGCCACATGAGATGGCATCAGGGGCCAGTCTGCGAGCCCTAGGTTTGGAACCCCTGCTTTATAGAAGTTCGAAAGCAAGAAATTGCAAGTAGATAAATAGGGACCACTTTGGTGGGAAGGTAACAGTGTTCCGTGCGCTCCGGTGTCTAGTCATGCCTGCCACATGACTATGGAAATGTCTGCAGAAGCAGACAGCGCTGGCTCTTCGGCTTAGAAACAGAGATACGACTGGCTTTTGAGCA
This sequence comes from Furcifer pardalis, assembly GCA_030440675.1. Taxonomy (NCBI): domain Eukaryota; kingdom Metazoa; phylum Chordata; class Lepidosauria; order Squamata; family Chamaeleonidae; genus Furcifer; species Furcifer pardalis. The sequence goes on along the minus strand of CP126897.1, from coordinate 69,809,220 downwards.
AGGGAAATCTTTACCTTTACCTAAAAATCAAGGATTAGTGGCCATGGAAAACTGCCATCATTATACAGGTGATCTTCACAACTAGGCTACCCTCACTACCTTTCTTTGAGGGTCCATCTGGAGCTTGTAGGCTCTCGAAAGCCACACACTGTTCTTTTCTCTCCTGTGGCATAGCTGCAGCAAAAAGAAGACGGCATGACGTCTAAATCCCACCAGTGCCCTACTTTGAAGAGCCATCCTGGCTTTTGGTTTTCCACAATGGAAGAATGGCTGGTGAAGCTCAGTAGAATGGCAACCATGTACGTTTTCACCTTGGACTGAATAACCTTAATGCTAGCATTATCATTTGTGTATTGTGTAAGTGGGATCATATTACACCTGCTACAGCTGTGTGCTTGGGGAGTTTTGGGAGGTCTAGTTCAAGAAAGCTGTCCCATTGCTTACTGGGAGTTTCTTTTCTGAGCAGGAAGCTGGGTGTGACTAAGCCTGGCTAGGTCTCAGAGTCTTCCAACTTAGGCCTTTATCCCAGATGACCAGATTTAGGTGTCTATATGTCAGAGAGAGGGGCTTTAGTGGCCTAGTAGTTAAGATGTTAAACTTGATGACTGGAAGGTGAGAAGGTTGAGACATGGGTGCTGCACAATTGAGTGAGCTCCTGTCTCTGTCCCAGATCCTGCCAACCTTGCAGTTCATAAGCAACAAATTGCAAGTACAGTAAAACTCTGATTTACATATGCCTCGAGTTACATAAAATTCAACTTACATAATGATTTTTGCACTAAAACCATGTTCCAATTTACATAAATGTCCTGATTTACATAACAAAATTTCCTATTGGGTTTCTTCACGTTATGTAAAAAATTCATTTTTCCTATGGGCTTGCTTTGAGTTAAGTAAAAAACCAATTTACATAAAAGCCTACAGAACAGACTTTTTACATAAGTAGAGATTTTAATATAGATGAATAGGTACCACTTCTGTGGGAAGGTAAACAGTGTTCTGTGCACTCCAGTGTTTAGTCATGCCTTCCACATGTCCATGGAAATGTCTGAAGGTTCTTTGGCTATAAACAGAGATGAGCACTGAACCCTAGAGTCAGATACGACTGGCTTTCGAAAAAGAGTGACCTTTACCTTTGCCTATGTCAGATGGAGTTCCTGAAATGGAAAATTATAAGATTTTTTTGTCAAAAAAAATCCAAAAGTCCTATGATTTTTACTATCTGCTATGTAAAACTGGTAGTGGACCAACTGAGGACAGTCAGGTGGATGGGAATGCATGACATAACATAAAATGGGTGAATTTTAAATGGAAGTGATTTTAAAAAGTACTACTTCTTAATCAGAATAATTCTGAACCCATTTGTGGTTGCACATTATTTTGTTTAAAACAAGGTGTGTATGATACACCTTATTTTTTTTAAAAAATGTTGTGTTGCTGCTGATGTATTGCTCAAATTCAATGGTGCCATAGCAGAGATACACAAACTGAGAAGCAAACTATATATTGTACATAGGCTGTTTGTTGGCTTTCCCTTCTCAGAAAGTCACTCCCTCCTGAAGATAGATCCTTTCTTGCCATGCAGATAACATGCCAAAACCTAGGATATAGGGCTTGGGAGGGTTAATTCTCAGCAGGCATAAAAAATGTTCTTCCTAGTGCTGTTCTTCTTAGTTTATTTTGCTTCCTTCTCACTACACTTATCTTTAAGTAGAAATTAAGACTCATCAAAAATGTCTCAAACCAGATTAATTTTGTACAAAGAGGAATAAATTCTATTTCCTTCTGTATTTAAACTGTTTTATATTTTATTTCTATATTATTTTCATTCTGTTACTATTCTATAACTCGGTGTTTTCTTGACAGTTTGCTAACAAGGATAGCATTAGTATAAATTTGTTTTTTATTATGAATTCTGCCTGTCCATATTTACCTCAGTTGTTTCATTGTGAACAGTTATAGCGTTGCAGTTTGAAAAGAATTGCAGTGTGTGCGGCTGGAGTTCGCAGACCAAGAGTTTGTGCTGACTTGATAATAGCAGGGTGGATTGTTGCTTTAGATTGCTATGTAAAGCAGAAGTGGTGGTCATATTAGAGCAGGGGTTCCCAACCTATGGCCCATGGGCCAGCCGTGGCCCATGGCGTCTTTCCGTCCTGCCCATCACTGCCACCGCCGCACATGGAATTGGGCACATTTATGTCAGCCATTAAACGCATACGCCTGCGTGAATGCGCCTGCGACTTGTAAACACGGAAGTGGACGTCTTTACGACAGCCGGAAATGTGCCCACTTCCACTTTGGGCGGGGAAAGTGTGGTCCAGCCCAATCAGCTGTCCGGGAGGCATGGTCAGGGCCGTGGAATAAAAAGGTTAGGAGCCCCTGAATTAGATCATAGATAGAATGGATCTTTTTCTATATTTTCTAGACTTTTTTTGATGCTGACTCTGAACTTCCAGTCATCTCATTGAACTAAATGAGATGCATATTGAGTTGGATCTAGATTGTAAAGGTAAAAGTCACCCTTTCTCAATAGCCAGTCATATCCGACTCTAGCGTTCAGTGCTCATCTCTGTTTCATAGCTGAAGAGCCAGTGCTGTCTGCTTCTGCAGATGTTTTCGTGGTCATGTGGCAGGCATGATTAGATGCCGGAGTGCACAGAACACTATTTACCTTCTCACCGAAGTGGTCCCTATTTATCTACTTGCAATTTCTTGCTTTCAGACTGCTAGGTTGGCAGGGGCTGGGACAAATACGGGAGCTCTTTCCCTCCTGCAGTTTTCAGGTATCGAACTGCTGACCTGCCGCCTTCCAGTCTTAGTCACAGTTAAAATAGAGCTTTTGAAATCAGTCAAGCTCAAGTAGTCATCACACAGTCCTCAGTGGGTTTAAGTCCTAGTGTATGTAAATCTAAATCCAACCCATTGTTGCTGGTTTCTAAAGAAATACAGTGTGTAAACAACAAAGCAATGAGTATACACTTAGCATCACTGGGTATGGAAATTCTGCAGGCATTTGCTTTGCGCCGTGCCTTTGAAACGAAGCATTACCACAGAGGTACATATTTGGCAACCTGATGTTAGAGGGCGGAGGCAAAAAATCCCAGCCTTTGGGGTATGGTGGCTGTGTGAACTCTAACACTGGCAGAACAATCGTTTTATGTTCTGTGTACCAGGCAAGAAAATTAACTTTGCTTTGTAAACCCTGTGAGTGCAGAATGTCACGTTGCTAACTCCCCTGGATAGCATAGTAGGGGACCTGATGCATATGTATGCCGGGAATGGAGTGTGCATGATGATAGTGTCTTTGTGCATGATAGTGTCTTTAGATGAGGCTGGGAGTCCCGAGAGGAAACAAGGCTGTAGAAATGTGTGTGTGTGTGTGTGTGTGTGTGTGTGTGTGTGAGAGAGAGAGAGAGAGAGAGACAGAGACAGAGACAGAGACAGAGACAGAGAAAGAGAAAGAGACAGAGAAAGAGACTGTGTGTGTGTGTCTGTTTCTGTGTGTGAGTATGTGAGTGTGTGTGTTTGTGCATGTTTCCTTTCTCTCTTCTACGTGCATTCACAAATTTTCGGATATAAATCTGCCGACTGTGCTTCCCTGCTCAGAATCCCGAGGCAACTGCTATTTCTATTTCTTCCTTTTAAAAAATCCTCTAAGATATTTATACACATGTATCTTTCCCATGTTTATTTGCCTTTTGCAAAGGCGAGCTATTCTAGGTACGCCTGCCTGCCTGCTTCCCTGCCTGCCTGCCTTGTTTTGCAAGGCTGCTGGGAGTTTTTAAGCTGTGTGAGAATCCTGGGAGTTGGTGATGTCAGATTGGTTGGGTCATTTGAAGGTTAGCAGCCCGGGAAGGGTTCATCGAAAGTTCACTCGCATATATTAAGCAATTCAATCTTTCATTCTGTGTGACACAAGTAGTAGGAAGTGAGCTGTTTGAAGGCAGAAGGATCTATTCACTGGCAAAGGGGGGATCCAGTGCTCCTATCAAAGCCTGTTTTATCAGCAAAACTTCCACGCTACCCGGGATACAATTTCCCCCCCTCCCCTGTTTATTCAGAGCCAGCCTAAAAGACCAGAAGGCTGCTCAGAGATTCGGGGTAACAGAGGAATGAGAGCTGAAAGTTGGAATGCTGTCCTCCCCCCCCAAAACCCTCTCTTCTGCTGGATTGTCTGAACAGCCTGGAAAATGGTAAATGATCATTTGGATCAATTACAGGCTTTTAGCTGTGTTGTCTGTCATAATTCATGATTCTGGTCTGGGAAAAAGACCAACATCTTGCGTGCCAAAAAAAAGGGGGAAGAGTTGGATGGAGTTGGAGGCACTTTTATATGCCATTCCCCACCGCACCTAGAGGAAGGCACTTTTTACAGACCTGCGGGCGAGGGGGAATCATGTTTGACTGCATGGATGTCCTAGCAGTCAGCCCTGGTCAGATGCTGGATTTCTACACTGCAAGTCCGTCTTCCTGCATGCTGCAGGAGAAGGCTCTGAAAGCGTGCTTCAGTGGATTGGCACAAACAGAGTGGCAGCACCGGCACAGTGCGCAATGTAGGTCCTGGTATTACTTTGCTCCACTTTTTCTCCCTTACCTTTGTTTTCTTTGCATGCCAAAAAAAATGAAAGAAATGAAAATAGATACTGTCAGCAAAAAAAAAATGTGCAAAAGGGAAAGATGTACTTCCCAAGAACACAGTTTTGTGCAGATATATGTGTATATGCATGTGTTTTACAGTAAAAAAGAAAGGCAAGTAGCAACTTATGTATGTTGTTTTTCTCTACTTCTAATAGTCATCCTTTAGTTTTTTGGGGAAAGCTTAGTTACAGAGGAGAAAGCAATTTTTAAAAAAGTTAAGTATTGGGGTAGTCTATATACAACTGTCAAGTCTCTTCAAAGGTAAATTATGAATGTTTTGTTTTGTTTTGTTCAGGTGTATTAAGTCCCTACATGACCCAAAGTGACAATTGTAGGCTACCCTGTGGCATTATACGCTGTGTAAGTTGTAGCCTTCCATCGATGTTGCTCTTTGGAGGGGCAGGGAGCAGCAATATTTCTTTGCATTGACCTTGCTGCCACCTTCCTTTTTTTAACTTTGTTGCTCTAAGAACCCCCTTGTTTTTGCTAGAAGACTAAGGGCGAACACCTCTTGTGTTTTGCCATCAATTATGTCAGTGTTTTCTCTTCGGATGTTCGGGGAAGAAAAAGAAGTGTTGAAGATTATTTTTAAAATGGTGTTTTGTTAGCAGATTTTTAGAAAGTATTGTCTGGCACAGGTGGCATGCCGAACGGTGCATTTTAAAGTTTGAGAAACAGCAAGAAGTAGCAGTGTTCCATCACCACATTCTCTGGATTTCAAGAAGAAAATCCTTGAAGAATGCTTCATTGCCCTGACACTGATTTAGATAAATGATAGTCATGTATCACATTGTTTTAACATACTCTTTGACAGTTCAATGAAGCATTAACTGCAGAAGTATGCTTGATATCATTATGGTTCCAGGACATCTTAGTGGCTCTGAAATGTGTGCAGTTCTTTCTTCTGAATAGTTAAGAAGATATGGAAAAATAATAATTCTCTCTTAGCTAACTAAGAAGACAATATAAAAACATTTCAGTTACAAACTAGGTCATCACTGATAACTGAACAAACTAATGCAACTTAAGACCCAATCCTAAAACTGAGGCCAGAAAGATTTAACTTTTGCCTTAAATTTTGGCATTCTTTGAAACTTCTGTTTTTTATTTGCAAGTTTTTTTAATAACAATATACCTTACTGATAATAATACAGAATACTGTTACTACCCAAATTGTTGCTTGGAGCAGCAAGAGGTTTTTACAAAATGAAACTTACAAAATAGTTTTGAGAGTTTATTACAGTATATTTTAAGACATAGCATTACAGATCACTGTAGATTGCTGTTAATTGAAATCACCTCTTTCTGTCAATCTCTCACTTTCTCTAACTCTCTCCCTCTCTCCCTCTCTCTCTCTCTCTCTCTCTCTCTCTCTCTCACACACACACACACACACACACACACACACACACACACACCTGTGTGTGTATAATTTTCTCCTGAGCAAATTAAACCCAGGGTCACTCTTATCAGGGCAAGTGCTAAATATGTTGTTTGCCAGGCAGTGGAGATAAGAAACAAAGGTTGATTATAGTAAAAGCGACACTAATTAAAGAAAATGCTGCACAGAACAAATACATAAGTATTTATGAGCCTTCACAGTTTTGCAACCTGTGTTGCTTCACTTTTCAGTTTTGTAGCAACTAAAATGTAATGTTGGGAAAGTATGTAAATAAAACACACACAGCTTTAATTTGCAGATAAAAGTTCAAATATTTTCTTACAAGGTCCATGTTGCTTTTAATTCTAAAAGTGTGGACAATGAAGGGAAGATAACACACAGCTCCAAAGGACAAGTATTTGCTTATTCTTTGTTTATACTAAGTCCTCTGCGGTTTTGAGTAAACAATTGAGATGAGAGCCACTTCCTAAGTTATGAAAGAAGAACCCACTGAACTTATTTTGCTTTGGCGCTGGACTAATGCATTGTGCAAAAGCTAATCTTTATGCCTTGTTTTCAGTGTTGTTTTTACAAAGATAAAAATTTTCATAAACAGCAGGAAAATAAGAGTCTTATTCAATAAATTTATTCAGAAAAGAGTCCAAAAATAGCATTAGCACTTCTCTTGAGATGCGGAATACCTGAAATGCTAAAATTCAATATCTAGAGTAAGTCAGAGTCATTTGTGCCCTTAACTATGCCCTCCCCCCCAATTGTTAAGTGTTCAAAATTTTGATAATAAAGGCTTAATGCAAAAATAATCTGGGGGATATTTCCCATTGGCCATAATACATGGCTTCAAACTGTGCAAAAAATGAGTCTCAATCCAAAGAAAGCAATGGACTTAAAGAAACAGCGAGTGTAGTTTAAAGTATTGCCAATACAGCTCCCCTCTCCCATGAAACCAGGGTCAATGTACCAAAATCAAATTAATCGTCTTGAAGTAGAAAATTAAGTCTGAAGTGAGTGTAATATAAATAAGCTATGTTATCCTAAAGTAAAATTAAGATATTTACAAGCAAATCTGTGAAGGAGTTAAATGCAACTTTTGCAAAGACTTCACATTCTTCATTATTGGGATAGAAATATGGATTAATTGTAGCTCATTAAAGAAAAAGGAGAGAGAAAGAATATACATGATCAATAGCCAAATCCCTTCTAACCTTTCGTGATCATGTAACAAATATGATAATGATATTATTATATGTGCTAGAACTCCTGTGCCTTGTTATTTTCAGAGAAAACAAAGGCATGATCCAAGGAAGCAATGAGGAAGTAAAGCATATGTTTGACAGTTCAGTCACATGTAAGTAAATGTGACTTAGTTCCAGGTAAACTTGTCTAGGTTTGGAATCTGAAAGTATGCTCAGTTGTAAGTCCTACTATATTCAGTTCTGCCTCATAATTGGATTTAGGTCCACAGCCTTAATCTTTCTCACAGCTGAAGCAGGCCTGTATATAAACCTGTTGAGAAGAAAATGCTCTTTCATAAAATTCATTGCTAAACTACTGGTTGTTTTTAATTTTAGACCTACAATAATGCTTGCACTATATGCATTTAAAAATTCCTAGGAACATGAACCCCACCATGAAAATTAATGCTTTATTATCTTTCATCTCTTGATCCAGAATATAAAACAAAGTGCATTGATGTTAAGCATTGAAATCCACATTCCTAGATATTGAATTGCAGCAGGTGTTGTTGAGAAGTTGTAGGTTTCAAGCACAGAAGGCAAGGTTTATTTTTATGCACGTTTGTTGTATTTAAATTTTCTATCTAATTCCCCATGTGGTGATTAATAGGAAGCTTTTATTTGTGTTAATTATTTTAAAGAACACTTGACAGTTTATTGTTTAATCTGGATTTATAGTAATTTAATGCACTTTTGAAATACAATGAAATCCGAGTATCTTGAATTTCTCAGTGACACAGAATGCCTTGTTTGTTTTCTGTTTGCACTATGTAACTTTGCTTTATGTAATTTTATTTAAAAGCCAGCCTTTCTCTAAGAAAAACAAAAGCTAAAGTTTGTGTTGCTGAATTTAAAGTTTCCGTGCCTCAAGCCCAGTTTCATTTGTAAACAGAGATCTAAAATGATCTTGTTGCATGGTGGTCCACATGCAAAATATTTTTATAATAATATTAGATGAGGAACAGAAGAGTCCATTTAAGACTAAAAGATCATTCCGACTTATATTACTCAAGAAAATAGTTTATATATCCTGTTTTGTTCTTATTCTGGTTGTTTGTTGAACACATTCTTTAATGTGTTCTCATTTGAAATTCTCTCTGGCCTTAAAATGGTACTGTCTGCCCTATGTTTCCCACATTGATGTTTTACACAGCTAACAAACTGAACTAATGTTAACAATGATGGTTTGATCCTACAACATAACATTTGATGTCTAGTAGCACTGACACTTGGCACAACTTGGTATACCATCTTTCACAGTTATGCAGCAAAACTTAATGACAAATCAAAAACTGAATTCTTGGAGGAAATGGGTCACTGTTAGCCTAAGGAGTTAATAATTGGTTTAAATATGATTGTTCCTTGATCTGCGTAATAAATTAAGATTTGGAAGCTCTAAAAGTATGCATATAAATGTGTGGGCTTCAGAGAAAATTCAATTTCTGCTAGGCATTACTGGAAAGTAAGCTTAAGAAGGTCAAGAAGTAGGGGGAGTTGTATGAGTTAGCTTTGAAAATCCATTTGGCAGAGAATGACATGGTTCCACTCTAAAAAAATGAAACCCCGCCTAATTTTTTGTGGGTGGGTGCATATTTTTGGAGGCTGTCTTTCTAAGCAAAATCAGCCATTCATAAATATCCATAGATTATGTGCAGACTTCAAAGTCACTGTACTTTGGTATTTCTGTAACTGGTATGTTGTCAAAAGAGTATAATCCTACAGCCTTGGTGCAGAGATTTATTCTTGCTTCTCCAGTTCCCTGTCATCACAAGAACGAGAAGCGTTAACACGATGAACACCAGTTTCCTATCTCCATGAATGTACATTCTCATCGGCCAACTCAAACTGAAACCCTGTAAGAAGAATCAGTAGTTTTAAAATTCAGACCTAAGATACTTGTTCTCTGTCACAGCACGTTTTATTTGTTCGATCAAAGGCAAGGCAGGACTTGAGAACAACTAGCATATTCATAAGCAATATGTAGTGGTGACTGATGCAGAACACTTTTTAAATCCAGGAAATGGTCTGTCTTCAGTAGCTGATATGGAGGTGGTTTTTAAATTCTTAATTTTCCACCCTTTAATGACTTTAGTTTGAACCAGGTTACACAATTTTGGTGTGTGTGTGTGCTAAAAGGTATTAGGTTAAATACTTGCAGCAGAAATCCATTTGGATGCTATCTAGTCATGCAAAAAAGCTAAAGGAATACTGCCAAACTAAGCTGAAACCTAGTCAATTAAAATAAAATTAAAAGAATTCACATGTTACTTCTATGCCTGTTATTCTGCTCATACAGTTACAGTATATCCTAATGCTTTCTTGTCACTTTCTTGCTACATTGGAAGATAAAAGCTGTAAAGAAATCCTATTGCAGAATAGACACAGACAGCAAATATTATTACGTGCTATTTAGAGTTGCATGGGCATTCCCCTTTGCTTTGAAAAATATAGATTAATGTTATTGTTTAAGTAAAATACATGAAAGAGGAATAGGTGTAACAGCAAATCACTTTTTATTACTGTGATATGTTTTGCCTTTCTAACTTCAGATCGAACAATAGATTATTTTGCTTTTTTTGTATTGTTAATATCTGAAACCTGTACAGTAGAATAAAAAACCCCTAATAACATTATTATTGCAGTACCATGTATGTTATTTGTAGTACAGCTAACTGTACGTATTAAATTTCAGCTTCCAGACTAAAATGTTTATTTATTACCTTAAGTATTATGTTAGGCAGGAACATTTTATAGTCTGTAGATGTAACACTTTCCTTTAATCCTACACAATACAGGAATCTTTAGAACTTAATTCCTTTTGAAGTTAAAGGTTTAAACCCCCAGTTCATATGAATGAACTAAAGATTAAATCCAATGTTAGTCCCAACTAAAAAGGACCCATTGAATTTGGTGGCATTTATATTAATTGTAAGGGGCCATATTGGTTTAATGGTTAAGATGCTGAGCTAGATGACCAGAAGGTTGACAGATCAGCAGTTCGAGACCCAAGTGCTACATGACAGAATGAGCTCCAGTCATCTGTCCTATCTCTTGCCAACCTAGCAGGTAAATACTATTCGTGACAGGAGTTAATATCCCTTTGTTGATGGGTTTTCAAGATGTATTTCTAGTGTTAATTTGATCAGTAACTTAAGAATCCGTTGAATAGAGTTATCTGCTGAATTCATCTGTATCTTTTCACTTTGATCTTTTAATTTGCTGCTCTGGTGCAGCTCCCAACTTTTGGCTAATGTGCATGTTTGAGTCAACATTACTAGTGATCTCAACTGTGGAAGACTTTGGCATATTTAAATATTTTTATCCCAAATGAAGAAGTGAACCAAGTTTTTCAGTCACCATTGTTGTTGTTTTCTGGCTATTTACAGTAAATAGCAACTTTTCTCTTAGTATACAAATTCCAAGAAGCAGGAGACTTGATCTAGACCAGGGTTCTCAACCATTTTGTGCCATGGGCCAGACAGTTCCCCTCAGACAGCTGAATGGGTCACACATGTGGTTTCCCCCTGCAGCAAACGCTGCCGTAAGCTGTGGTGGGCAAATTTACGTCTTTCATAAATGTGTCTGGAGTCATTGCATGGGCCAGATAGAATGGTGTTGTGGGCCGGAGGCAGCCCACAGGCAGTAGGTTGTGAACCTCTGATCTAGGCAATGCTACCTAAAACCTTTATCAGAAAGTCTCAGCTTGGTAAAAAAAAAAAAAAAAGTGAAATTGTATAGCAGGTCAGAATCATAGTGAAACAGCTATTTTTCTGTGCTCAAAAGGAATGTATTAAGGACATGGCTATCCCCTGTTGTTTTGTCCCAGTTAAAATAAGGTATGGATTGTCTCACTGAAGTCTGTCAGAGACAAATAGTGATACTTAATTGAGACTTCAGTACCCAGAGGAGGAGTATTCGTCTGACTATATCATGGCTAATGTTCATGGATGATAGATTTTCTCTGTCTAATCCTTTTTAAAAGCTAAATCAGCTGGTACCCATTTTTTAATCTCATAACTGTTAAATAATATGCTTAAAAGATAATGACTTCCTTTTATCTATCGTATTCATTATTTTAGAAACCTCTGTCATGTTCCCATTTATTGGGCTTTATTTTTCAAAGCTCAGTAAAGCCTCAATTTCTTTAGCCTTCCTTCAAAGTTGCCTTAAAGCTTTAGCAGTCCTTTTGTGTCTACAGTTATTTCTGCATTTTAATGAAATAAACAGCAGAACTGGATAGAAAGAACAGTGTTTGGTAAGTAGCTTTCTCTCTGACACAAATAAAACTGGTATGCTTTCTGTCCTATATTCCCCAAGGCCAGAGGAACTGAAAGAGGTTATACAAAATAAGACTTGTTAAGGTATCATAAGACTTTCTGATGTTTTTCTATGGCTAGTGAATAGCTGGCATTTGTTATACACATAAGTGTATATTGAAATTAATTTCATCTTGCCAGTGAACAAAGAATGTTGATCCATTCTGAAGGATGTGTGAACAAATGTAGTGTACTGTATATGTATTGCATATTGTGTTGAGAAGATGCTATTGCTGTTACATATTTTATCTTTGTTAATTTTATAAGAGTTAGTTCGCAATAACAAATCTCTTCTATACAAAGCAAGATGATTTGTTAACTTAGCCCCACATTGTCTACTTTAACTTGTATTAACAGTTCCTGTTATCCAATAGCTCAGCATCAAACTATGAGCATGTAGCTAAAAACATGGTTTCCTTAAATTCCATCAGAATTTGATTCTCAAAGCACATGCCTTCACTAAGCTCTGTATCATGCACTTCTGTAAGCTTTACTTTTGAGTTAGATGGGTGTAAAGGAAGGTTTCAATTCCAAGTCTGATAGTTCAGCCTCTTATCTGCTAAGAAATCATATTGTATAAGGAAAATAAAGTAGACTACTGACAGGTAAGAAGCAGTTTACCAAATGTCTAATTTAACTCTCTCTTTTAACTGGAGATACCAAAGGTTCAACCTGGATTCTATGGAAACTGTTTGATTCTGGAGCCAGTCAGAGGTTGTGGTTTTGCAGTTCAGAGACACAAGGCAAGCTTTGCTTTCCGAAGGTCCCTAGATTTGATTCCAGGCCCACTCTCTGGAATTTCCACATAGGGCTGAGCAGCAGACTGGTTTTATCCCGAAGTTTCAGAGAAGGATTTATCCAGCCCCAAAGGTAGACAAAAGATAAGGATTGAAACATTCGTAATACTATTGACATTAAGCTAAGGCTGTATAATTCATGCCATGCTAAGCCAAATTTAGTCTATCTGTCACTCCATAAGCCTCCTGATCTTGCTATATATTTTGCAAGAGGACAGCACATTCAAAGTACCAGTCAGGCTGCACTATTTCATTTTGACAGCCTACTGCTTACCTGAGGAGTTGTACATAATGCAGGCGTCTATTTAATGTATGTTAAATACATCTGAACTGTTTCAAAATTGCCTTGTAGTGGCAGAACTGGTTTTAAAGTCAGTGTCTGAAACATGGCATATTTATAGACCTTAAAACCCACAACTAAACTGGAACTGAATTCTAATGCGTAAAAGATTTCTGGTTTGTAAAGGAAAATACACGGAGACGGCAAATTAATATTGAGCCAGATTCACCATTTTTGTGAACCTTTGAGCTACTAAGCTTGAATATTTTTGATAGTTCTGTGGATTTTTCACAACTTTATTCCCTAGCTGCCTTTTTTTGTGTAGCCATACATTGGTATTTTAAGGCTTCTGGGGCTGAATTACCTTTGTTTCTTCATCAAAGTCTTAACAGCAAAAGGCTGTTTTTCTGTGGGCGATTTCAACTTCAAAAGAATTTTAGGGCTTGGTGTATTGGAAAGCTTGGGGATATAATTAGCTAAAATGGAAATAGATGCAAGTGAAATTTAGTTACTGATCTTTTAATTTAGCACTGTATTGCTACAGATTACTGACGTGGAGAATTCTTAAAAGTAAATGTAATTATTTCATTATGATTCCCAAAATGCCTTTCTTGGTCTTAGTAGCAAGAAACTGCATATGGAGTCATGCATTTTAATCAGCCTTTCCTATATTTGGATCAGGTAGGTAACAAATTATTTATGAAAAAGAAGTCCTTTTGAGTGGTTACTTTCACACACAGTTCTTCTTATAGTTTAATAATGAAACCTTTTTTCATGCAACATTTGATGTTAATAATCTAGAATTGTTACTGTAGCTAAGCTAAAACAACACTTGTTTTCATATATTTCTTTAAATTCCTTTTATGTGCATCAGAAAGCAAATAAATGTGTTAAATAGGTATACCACTGTGAAACAACTTCCATTCACACTGAACAGGAAAAATGAAAAACACCAGGCAGTGAATTCTGTTTCCTTTTTTCTGGAAAAAGAAAGAGCAGTAGCAATTACTGTGCACTTATATACTGTCCCATAACACTAAGTGCTTTCTCTGGGTGGTTCGCAAGTTAATTAGCATTTTGCCCCCAACATGCTGGTTACTCATTTTACTGACATCAGAAAGATGGAAGGCGGAGTGAACCTTGAATCCCATCAAGATCAAACTCACAACATTTTGGCTGCAGTACAGCAGTTTAAACACTGCACCACCAGGTCGCTTAGAGGTCTATGTGTATATATGCCCTTGTGAACATGCACATACAGACGCAAACTTGTTACTAGTGAAGTCATAGCTCTTCCTTGCTAGAATGGCAGAGAGTCATTTTCAGAGCCGGGGATTCTACTACAAGGACAAAAGACAATACAGTATCTCATAACTTTAGAGAGTATTTAGAGACCAACTTATGAACAGGTTGTCAACATCCAGAGATTTTCCCGTCCAGAATTAAAGCCAGACCACAGAACTCATTTACTGTCTCTTAGTGTCAATATAAATTTGATTGAACTATCAAATTAGAAGGACCATTGACTAGGTTTTGACTGAGAGCAGATGTTGAGATGTGTTCCTTTAGAGGAGGACAGACATTTCGACAAATGTTTGGGAAGACCATGTCAGCCCTAATTTAGCAAGCTGGATTGTCTTTATATCTTTTCTTCTCTTCACTCAGCTTCTTCCATGTCCCGATCAAACCCTGGACTGCCAAAATGAAGCCACTTTCTTTGCTTTGTCATTGGCCAAACTTAAGTCCTTGTTGGTGCATGTTTCTGTCAGTAATCGGTATACAGCACTAGTAAATGGGCTCGATTCTGTATCTCTCCTCATTCACATTGCACGTGTTGTTGCCTGCCAGCAACCCCCACTTGAGCATGTTGGTCTTGCATTTAGGGACTCTGGCCCTCAGCCTATTCAGGGTCCTCCAAGTGGCGTAGGGAAGATTGATTTTCCCAACTATATCCTCCTTTAATGATGTTCCTTGCCTCATGAGCAACTTCCTCCATCTTTTAATTTGGTTTTGCTCTTGTGTGCCCACAAGAATGTTTGTTCTTGCCATAAAGCTCTTCCTGGATCTGAGCCAGTGGACTTGAGGTTCATATTCATTCAGAGGATGTTGAGGGTCATTCTCTTGCTTAGTTGTCTCGGCAACTGCTGCCATTTCTCTCCTGATCTTTGGTAGAGCGATACCAACAACTGCTGTAGGATTGAGGCATCCTGTCACTATACACATGGCTTCATTAACAACTATGTCAACTTGTTTTGCATGCATGTATGCACTCCATACTGGAGCAGCATACTCTGCTGCGGAGACGCTCAGGGCCAAAGCTGATAATGGATATTTATAGAGAGAAGTCAACACTGCAGAGACCTAGATCTACAAGTGGAAGTTGCTCTTCTCTCCTTTTACTCCCTTGATCTGGGAATTTGTTCAGGAGGATCCCCCAAGTTGTCTAAGCAAAATTTGAGGGCACAGAGTGGCAGCAGAAAACAGCAAGAAATGATTCATTCTCCATATTTCACAAACAAAGGCAGTTCTTCCATCAGAAAAATAGTGTAAGATTTACATTGTTGCTGCTGTTCTTGCTGTTTACAAATAATTCATGGATTATTTTGTTTTCCTGTGTTGTGCCAAAGGTTCATTACACCACATAAGGTTCTTTTCTTTCTGGTGGTATTGAATACATGTTTTAATGTTTAAGGAGTATTTTGCTCTAGTAGAATGTGCTTCTAGGAATTATTTGCACTAAAATGTTAAATGCTAGTAAGTGCATTTACATTGGCATGCTAAGTTGTGTTAGTTTTCTTAAGTCAAACCCAAAACATAATGCCCATTATTCATTTCTTTAAATGCTCAGAGCACTAATTATTATTGATTTTCCGTCTCACTACAATTACAAGTAACTGTGATGAGTGGTAGATAAAAAGTAATAATCCATGGAGTTCTGGAAGTGTTTCATGTTTGTGTTTAGTACTTTGCATGATCAATATTAACTGCCCCGTAGAAACTAACTGCTGTATCAAATAACAGTAAATCAGATGAATGTGCTTACAGATTATTTATTGAAAGCTTTAATTGTTCACAGGGGTCCTGCTTATCTGAAGAAACAATAGAGTGTAGCAATTGAACAAATCAGTTTGTAAATAGTGATACTGCCTTACATGTCACTAACCATGCTTTGCACATTATTAGAATCAAACAGTCCCAGATTAGTCTTTATTTAGGGCTGGAAAAGATGTTAAGCTGAGACTTTGGCCAGTAAGTATAGATCCATGATGGCAGAACCTGGCTCTCCAGATGCTCTTGGACTTCAATTCCCAGAAACCCAAGCCCCGGTGAATCCATACGAATGGGTTTGCTGTGATTTGTCTGGCCCACGCCACCCTCATCGCTCTCAGAAGCGGAAGTAAAACGTGGCCATACGGGCATGTTTTACTTCCGCTTCCAGGAGCGACGAGGGCAGCACAAGCCGGATGAATTGCAGCAAACCCATTCGTGTGGATTCACGGGGGCTTGGGCTTCAGGGAATTGAAGTCCAAGAACATCTGGAGTGCCAAGGTTGGCCATCACGGGTATAGAGAGTGTCAGTGGTATGTCTCAATATATGGACATAAATACAAAATGAGCCCCCTTGCCTTTTACTGTTATAGTTCATGATGTAATTGTTGTATACCGCCCAGAGTCACTTGCTGAGTGGGCGGCAATACAAATGTGACAAATAAAATAAAATAAATAACTTACTAAAAATCTCACATGATTTCTGAAAGGAGATGGGACCCTTTTCTACCATATGGCGTCCTCTCCATTTGTTGGAAATTACTCCATATTTAGATTTCAATATGAGGCCAGATAGAAACCGCACCTGCATTTTTCTTTTGATTAGAATTGTTTAAATCATGTCAGAAGCACATAAAGGTGCTTTCTAGGTTGAAAGGATTTTTTCTGGAGGAACTCTGCTCAGGGGACGCATGAATGAGGCTCCTTTCATGTCCCAAAAATCTTTTCCCACAGAAGTGGTCCCTAGTTATCTACTTGCAATTTCTTGCTTTCAAACTGCTAGGTTGGCAGGAGGTAGGATAGAGACGGGTGCTCAGTCCATCATGTGGTATTCGGGTCTTGAACTGCCAGCTTGCTGGCCTTCCAATGTGAGCTTCTTAACCACTGAGCCATTAAGGCCTCTTTGATTAAGATGTAGTGACTAGTGCACTTTACAGATATGGTAGCATTTTATGAAAGCCTTTTGGTCATATATTTTCTCTTATCTACTTGTGTAGCAGCTGGGCAGCTAAAGAAGGGTGATACAGTACTTCTATTAGACTACTAAAAATCACAAACAAATGCTAGTTTTCAGATACATACTGCATAGGCTTTTGTTAAAGTTAGGCACCTCTTATCATTTAACTAGACAGCTGGTGGCCCAAGTGGTTAAGATGCTGAGCTCGGTGACTAGAAGGTCGGAGTTTGATTCCCGGGTACTGCATGACGGAGTGAGCTTTCGTCTCTGTCTCAGCTCCTGCCAATCTAGTAGTTCGAAGTAAAAAATTGCAAGTAGATTAATAGGGGCCACTTTGGTGGGAAGGTAATGTCTGCAGACGCAGACAGCGCTGGCTCTTTGGCTATAAACAGATGAGCACTGAACCCTTGAGTCAGATACAACTGGCTTTCGAGGAAGGGTGATCTTTACCTTAAAGTGATGGTGAGCGTCCAAACCATGAGCTTCAGCTGGTTTCTCCTCATGAATCTTCTGCTCTTATCTTTTATAAGTGATTGGAGACAAAAGACTGATTAACGCTTGACTAGATTTTGACTAGATTTTGTGGGGAATTGTACTCTGTTCACACCTGAGGTGACATTTTTTATCATATGGGAACTTATTTGCAGACTGGCCACGTTTTCCTCAGAATGGGAGTACACAACTATAAATGGACAAATTTATCAGACCTGTTTCAGCAGCTGTTGTTTTTTCCAGCTCTCATTATGCCATTTCCCCACTTTCTTGCACATAAAATCCCTTAAATATTCAGAAAGAGGTTTGTAAAGTTCCATATATGTCATTTTAATAAGTGACAGCAACAATAATATTCAAATACTCTCCCTGTTGTTCACATGAAAGTCCCCTCACTTGTTGCAACTAATTTTGGCTAAGTTGCTAAGACACATCTTAATTCTACAGTTGGAAGCGTGACCAGGCATGTGACTGAGAATTGCTTTGACACCTCATCCATTAACTACAGCAGGTTATGCAACACTTACACAAAAACTAGGATTCTGGCCTTTCTGATTCTTGTATAGTCATGTAGTTTCATGTATACAACATCAAGAGGAACATGTTTGGTCCTCCAAGACATTGTGATTATTGATCTATCATTCCCATCATCCTTGACCATCCTTATAGTCTTGTCCTTTTGACTTGGCAGCTCTGCTCCAGAGTCTTAAAGCTGAAGCCCCACCTCAAGTAATACCTACTACTTGTTCGTTTTAACTGCAAGTGTCATCGACTTGAAATTGAGGTGGTCTGCATGCAGAGCACATGCTGTATGGCTGAATTACTTCCCTATTGCAATTGCTCTCTATAGAATCAAAAGTTAAATTAAATTTCCTGCAGTACAAGTAATTTAGCAAAACCTGGCATGCAAGCTACTGGTAGGGTAGGTTCAGGAGGGGGGGGAGATACATACCAGAGGGAGTTGCTTGATTAGTAGTTCTTGTTGGTCAATTTTCCCATTTAAAAAAAATCCCTCCTTTTGGATTTCAGAAGAGATTAATAGACATACAGTACTGGAGAAACGGTTAGCAGAAATTCTGAAGGCAAAATGTTGAAGGTAACTTGAATTTACCGAACAAACTTTGCTCAGGGAATGCTCAAATGAGGCTCCTTTCATGTCCCAAAGAGTTGGGACAGAGATGGACACTCAATCCGTCATGCAGTACCCGGGTCTCGAACTGCTGACTTGCCAGCCTTCCAGCTAAAAAGTGAGCTTCGCAGCCCCTTAACACATTACCTACATCTGTACAAATGACCTTTTTCATAAAGGGTAAATGTAAAGGTTGCCCTTCTTTGTAAGCCAGTTGTATCAGAATCTAGGGTTCAGTGCTCATCTCTGTTTATAGCCAAAGAGCCATTGCTGTCTGCGTCTGCTTCCGTGGACATGTAGCAGACGTGCCTCAACACCAGAGTACATGGAACACTGTTTACCTTCCCACCGAAGTGGTCCCTATTTGTTCACTTGCAGTTTCTTGTTTTCGAACTGCTAGTTTGGCAGGAGCTGGGACAGAGACAGCAGCCCACTCCATCATGCAGTACCCAGGAATCGAACTCTGACCTTTCAGTCAGTGAGTTTAGTGTCTTAACCACTTGAGAGGAGAGATGACCAATTAGTTAAGCAATTGCCTGGTGTATTGTTATTCCCTGCTTTGTTTAGTTTTAGCACTAACAAAACACAAACCCTGCAAGGACAAGCTACAAAGCTTGCTGTGAACAATAGACAGCAAGTCAATAATGTTCTTTACATTGTAAATGAAGAGTTTTTGCTTGTAGAAGAGAACAGTTTGCAGCATCAAAGCCTTCTGTGTTAGAGAAGTGTTCAGTCTGAACTTAGAAAGACAGTTGTAATAGTAGTAGAGATAGAAGGCAAGCGACCATGGGGGAAAATGATAATAACCAGTGGTGGGCTCCAGCAGGTTCGGACAAGTTCCGGAGAACCGGTAGTAAAACTGGCTGGCCCCGCCCACTGCCCCACCCACCACCTCCTCTCACTCCACTCCGGCTGTGACTCCAACATCCTTGCTGCAAGGTCTGGGTGCCCGGAGTGGGATGAGGCTGAGCCAGCAGTTACTCTGCTGCAGTTACTCTTTAAAGCAAAATTAGAGCATCAAAGTGTAATTGCTAACTGATGGTCTGAGGAAATGGACTCGATTCACAAAAGCTTACATTAAAATTCAGTAATTTAACCACACACACCTGGCCATGCCCACAGAGTTGGCCCACAGTGTGGTAGTAAATTTTTTGGAAGCCTACCACTGATCATAACTACTATGACTAAATGCAGCAGATTATCGATATTCATTGTAATAAGTTTTCTGTTATATGTTTTGATCAAAGAGAAAAATATAACCTGTCTCTTTTTAAATCATCATTATCAAACTGGGGTACACAGAAAGAGCCTCCTGGAAGATTGTAGTACTTTTGAATCACAATTGTGCTTAACCTGATAACAGCAGCCTTGTGTTGCCGGTTAACTTTCTCACACAAGGTCAGGCGAAAGGAGCTGCAGAATGAACTCACCAAAAGCTTCCTTCATTTTGGCAGTTTCATGTCTGGCCTGGACACCAAAGAAAAAAAGAAATTATCAAACTGCAGAACTGGAACCCTGTAAATCATCAAATTTAACTGCTATTAAGGAGGCACAGGGGAGAATTGAATTCCCAACCTCAGGTTCTGCAACCTCATATCTAAACCAGTGAGCTACATAATACACTTAGGTATCTTGGTTGGATGTTCTAATGTCCCTTTCAAATAAGTATGGAAGCGAATATATATTAATCATTTGACATCACATGTTAGTGCATCTGGAATCCAAATTAATTAGGACGATCTGTAATGTTCAGATAATGTGGTGCTAACCTTGAAATATTTCTGATCATTAAAGCAATTCATTAATTTTAGAATTTAACCATGCTACAGAGTTTTAGATTTCTTTAATTAGGCGGTAACAAAAATTGAGAAGTGAAATGGCACATGAAATATCACTTGACAGGTCAGTTTTATGACACATGATTAGAATACCAGCTTTAAGTCTTTCTGTATGATAATAAGGCAACTATGTAATGAATTAGAAGTATATTTTCTCCGGTTCTAAACCAGGATGCAAAATATGATCAATAATCATATAAAAGGAGTTCCTGTGAAATGATATAAAATTCAATTTCATCAGATGTATTAGCAAACAAAACTAATAAAAATTATCTGCAAAGCTTGTTTTAAAGAGAAATGTGATTTCTTCATATTTTATTCTTTAGCCAGTTCTATTTTTTTTTTTGTTGTTGTCTCAAATAAGAGAGATTTCTTATGAGGCATTCATCTAAGTCTGGAGCCAATGTGCGTCAGGGTAGGATCTTCAATGCAAAAAAAAAAAAAAGGACTCACAGAGGAGCAGGACATAGTTGAAAGTATATTTTACAGGGTTTATCCTTGTTAGTTTTCAACCAGTAGCATCCACCAGAGATGAGCAGAAACTCTGACCTCCTATGGACATCAATAAAGGGCATAAAGGTGGTTTGTACTATCCTACAGGTGATATTTTTGACTGCTTTGGGCAGGGAGCAGTTGTCAGTTGGGTAGGTAGTATCCTCACAGTGGCTTTTCCATAAAATGATTATAAAACGGAATTAAAAGCACATCTGACAGAGCTCATCATGGTTTTTCCTAGTTTGATAATCTGCCTTTGGCTAGTAAGAACGTTTGCCATGGAGACTCCTGCTACAGATTGTCATTCATTAGATCCTTCCAGTTCTGTGGTTAAGATACTATTACAACCTTGTTCATCTTTATACTAGATTTCACTTTATGTTTGATGCTTTGTACATAATTCATCATATCGTATCTAACCACTTAAATAGCATTCTTCTTTTCTTCAAACGCCAGTGGCTTTTTCCTCACCAAATGATAAAACTGCAGATAAACCCAAAGGGCTACATAGCTGTTTAAACATGAATTTATTACCATCACAATTACATATGAAGGTAATATAAATATAGTCTCTCTGGATTATCTTGATGAGTGCAGTAAAGACAATGATTAACAAAATCTGCCTGAATTCCTCCTGAAATTCTGGCTTTAACTATGACTAAATCAAAAGAAAGGAACGGATGTGCTTGCCCTGGAAAATTGGAGGCTCTACCAGGCAGGATGCAATGGAAGAACTTCATGATGTCTTCTGTGTAAGGATACTTAATGTAGACATACAAAATTCTTGTCTCCATCTACATAAAGCTGAGTCCAGTGCCACTGAATGGCAAATTTATGTACTGATGCTTCCCATGACTGCTTTGTAAGCATAAGCACTCTCTGTTCAACCTTGTTGGAATTTCCGGATCAGTCTGTAGGATATGCACTCTTTACAGCAGAAAGCTGGGTTCTAGCGTCTCCTCCTGTTTTGTGGTTTTGTTTGGAACTGTAAGGACCCTGAAGCTGAGATTACATAGAACAGTGCAAAAAACAAAACAAACCACACCACACCACAAATGAACACAAAACAAAGGAAAGTACCATGTAAGCGACTCTTCTGCTCAGTTACATTCTTCCTTTGCTGGACTCCAGTGGAGGATCTGAAGATGAATGCCTAGTGTATTCTATCTAAATAAACAGCATACAAATCACTTCCATTGTCAATATTGTTGTCTCACCTCTTGCTTCTTATTTGAGAAATGATAACATATTTGGGATCCCTGTTTAGAATCTCAGTTGTTGTAGCCCATTTTGTACATGAAGGTTGCAGTCCTGCATCCACTGATCTTAGAGTAAGTTCCACTGAATTCATTGAAACTTTTTTCTGAGTAGATACACAGTTTGCCATTACATTCAGTGGGTGGGAGGTTATGTAAAAAGCAATAGCTATAATTATGAGTCTCCTTTTTACGTTCTCATAGATGTTTTGTATATCATATACCTTCTGGTCAATAACATCATTAGATACACAACTGGCTTGCACTCATACACCTTCTGATCAATCAGATCTGACACATGTCAAGTTTAAGCTTAGAATGTTCCTGGCCTTCTGGATATTTACACATCTCAGACCTGAGTTGTATACAACAGATGAAGGGTACATATGACCTTCTAGATCAGTGGTCCCCAATGTGGGGCCCATGCCCTCCAAGGGGACTTCAGTTCCCAGAACCTTAAGTCAGTACATTGTTTGATCATTGCTTTGGGGAATTGACTTAGGCTTCTGGGAATTGAAGTCCAAAAATCAAAAGTTGGGAAACACTGTTCTAGATCTTTTGGGCCTGCAATTCATCCTTCATTGTTAGGTGTCATGGTTAGAGATGATAGGAGCAATTCAGCAACATCTAAACATACATTGTTAGGTTTTTTAAAAAAGATCTTCTCTAAATGCAGGAATGTTTTTGTATATTATTTTCTGTGTGAAAAGAAAGAAAAGTGTTGAAAACTCTGTGTAGAAATGTGCTTGGTTCTTGGTGCCCTATTGTTAATTAGCAAATGCTATGGTTAGATGTGTATTGTATGAACTCCATGTTGGTTATAATGGCTCTGTCGCACCGGAAACAATAGAATCCTACAGCACTGTAAAGGCCCAAAGACTTATAATGCAATTCTAATTGTGTATTTAGAACTACAGGTACCTGTTAAATTAGGTGGAACATAATTAAGTGTATATAGGGACATCGCCTTGCAAACAAAAGTTCACATAGTCAAAGCAATGGTATTCTATTGGTAATGTATGGCTGTGAGAGCTGGACCATAAGGAAAGCAGAAGAATAGACACCTTTGAAATATGGAGGAGAGTTTTGAGAGTACCCTGCCTTGACAGTGAGGAGAACAAATAAGTCGCTCTTAGAAGAAATCCACCCCAACTGCTCCTTGGAAGGTCAAATAGTGAAGATGAAGCTAAAGTACTTTGGCCATCAAATGAGAAGAGGTCAGCAGAAAATGAGATGGATAGATGGTATTGTTGATGCAATGGGCATAGAGTTGGGTGGGCTCAGGAGGCTGGTGGAGGATAGGGGTGCCTGGCATGCAAGGGTCCATGGGGTCGCAGGGGGTCGGAATCGACTGTGTGACTGAACAACAACAAAGGGTTGATGCCTTGCTATGGCATAAGCTTTTATGAGCTTGGGGTTTTTCTCAGATGCCTGAGAAATGGGCTGTAGTCCCCTTGGGTCAAATTCAGAGATGTGCAGATGCCCTTGACCTGCTCTGCGCCTAAATAAAAGAGCACACCAAGAAGGCATGACTCATTCTGTGCCTTTTTGGGGAATGGTCTGACTCATCCCTGTTCTGGTCCCCAATCATAACTTGAGCATTTCTGCTTCTCCCTAAAACTCATTTCTCTAGGCTGAGGATCACGAACAGGCAAAAGCAGAACAAAGCAGGAATGGAGGGCTGGTCCCCTCTGTTTTATGTTTATTTTCTTCTGCTGCCAGGATGAAATCCTAATCAGTCTCTTAAGGCAGCCACCAGGAAGGGAGTGTGAGGAACTTTAAAAGCACACAGTTGTCTTTGATTCCTTCTTAAATGGGCAGTGCGGGAAGTGTGCTGATCTCTAGCATTTCTGCCCTTTTCCTGTGACCCTGCCCTTTGAGTATTTGAAATTAGTGGTGCTCTGGCCACAAGATTTTGATAATGAAGTCAATGACTTTAGAGAAGGAAAAGCAAAGTCAGCTGGCTACTGAAGTAAAAGAGACTACTCTTCTTTGTCTTCCTTAGTTTTTCTTTTTCTCCATTTCTGATTATGATGTGTAATTTTATGATGTGTAGTGGTGTTGCATTCTGTAGTCACCCTGGAAATATATAGACATTCCTGATGCACTTTGGAAATTTGTCCAAAGGCAGTGTTAATCCTTGGTCACAGTGAAAATGGTGGTTTAGTAAAGGTAAAGGTTCCCCTTGCTCAAAAGTCAGTCATATCTAACTCATTTTCAGTGCTCATTTCTGTTTATAGCCAAAGAGCCAGCACTGTCTGCATTTGCAGATGTTTCCGTGGGCATGTGGCAAGCACGGGATGTTATTTACCTTCCCACCATAGTGGTACCTATTTATCTACTTTCAAATTCTTGCTTTTGAACTGCTAGGTTAGCAGGAGTAGGGACAGAGACAAGAGCTCACTGCATCATGCAGTACTTGGGTCCCAAACTGCTGACCTGCTGACCTTCCAGTCTTCAAGTTCAGCATCTTAACCACCAAGCCACTGTTCTCTAAAAAGGGTTGGGATGTTGTCACCTTGTAGGTGTTAATGGTCCATTAATCCTATTACTGTATCCTTCAGAGTTTGGCTAGTTCAGATCCAGTTAAGAATTGCTGAAGACCATACTCTGGAAACCACAGTTTCCTCACAGTTGCATTATACTCACAGGATGAAATCTCGGAGACTGTGCTGTATTCTGCATGCACATACACACACACACAATATGATGGCAGGTGATTTTTTTTTACCAGCCTAATAAAAGAAAAATCAACACACACATATACAGTTGTGCCTCGCTTAAAGAGAATAATGCGTTCCACAGGATTGCTCATTAAGCGAGTTTGCTCTTTAAGCGAAACACCATTGTAAGTGACCAATTGTGGGGGGGATTGTGAACCCCGATTTATTTGTTAAGCAAGTTTTTGGTTGGTTTTATTTGTTAAGTGAAGCGAACATTCAGAGAAAATTCTGCTCTTTAAGCGAGTTACTCTTTAAGCGAAGTGCTCTTTATGCGAGGTTTGACTGTATTCCTAATAAAATACAGCACCGAATAAAATGCAGTAATACAGTTGCTACCTATACAACTGTAGTGTGATTTGCCATAGTTGAAGTCAGATTAAGGAAGATTTCCCACTCTCTTTCCCCCATTTTTTTCCTTTTGGCTTTTGGCCCATTGTACAACTACTAGAATATAGCAATTAGCTGAGTCTGATCCTTTTAAAAAGCCCAAGCTGCTTCAAGGACCTGAACTACAGCTTAAGCAAAATCAATACTTAGAAAAATTATGGCCACACATTAAAATGATATGTTTCACAAAATAATAGTTTTAAAGACAAAGATGAGGGTAATAGCTAGAAAAACATGAACTTGCTGCAAGGAGAAGCATGTGAGATATTAATTTTTTTTTAATCTCCCCCCTCAATTTGCTAGGTAATTATTCCACAGCTTCAACTTAATTACCGTGATGTATGTTTAACTGTCTCTTTTTCAGAATTTAACATTACAATAAGAAACTCATATGTTACTGATAAAAATTAACACTTGTGCACGCACGCACGCATGCACACATGCACAGAGAGAGAGAGAGAGAGAGAATTCCAGTCATTAAAGATTAACACTGACAAAAGTGTTTTTCAATCTGCCATAGGTAATCCACAGAAGAGTTTCCTTCCCTGTTTTATCTGAAGGACCAAGTGCACTTGTTGAAATTGACCTAAACTTTAAGGTCATCAACATCTGAGGCCCTGCTCTTTGGTGCAGAAGTAAGAGTTGTGAGACTGGCTAAGCCCAGGGGCAGGATCTTTTTCTGCAGATATCCTTAGGATGCCCTCCCCAGAAATATCATAATAACCTGCTGTTTGATGAACTTTATAATAACAATTTAATCAAGTCTGCATTTGATTAATTTTAATATATTCTTCTGTTAGCAAACATTGTATTTACTTCTGCTATAGTGTGTATGTGTTGTGTGTGTGTTGTTTTTAATTGATAAACCTGTATCATGAACATTGACTTTCTTATATGGATTTGAATTTACGTCAGCAGTACATAATCTGCTTCTCAGTTCTTTACTACAAAACCATAGAAATATGGTCATATTGTGCTGCAGAATTTACATTTGCAACTGTAAAATGTTTATACTACAGGAAGTTGGAGGAAATGACTAAGATAGGCATATGGATTCCAGGATGCTTTTCCTGGAGGGAAGATCATTACCATATTTGCTGGTGTATAAGATGCATCAGAGTATATTACCAAAATAGCACACCATAAGCCACTATATACAGTAATACAGTAATACCTCGGATAACGTTTGCCTCGGATAACGCTAAAATCACATAACGTTAAGTAATCTGGGGTGGAGAATTGAATCGAATAATGTTAAGGTCCTATGGGATGGATCGGATAACAACCGCTGAAGCCTGTGCGGTTACAATGTATCTCTATGGAGCTTTAACGTTATCCGATGCATCCCATAGGATTTTAACATGGATCTGATAACACTAAAAATCGGATAACACCAAGACTTGTGGAACCAAGTCTTAACGTTATCTGAGGTATTACTGTATATGCAAGTTTTTTCTTTCTCTGTAACTTTATTAATTAACAGAAATTTGCTTTGTTTCTTTTTATTTGCCGTAGTACAGACATGAAAATCAAATAATACTAGAGGGGTTTTTTTCCTTTGTAAGGTGGGGACAGTCTGGAGGCATATAAATAACTCCTACAATAAAGCATACATGCAAGCAAGCAGCAAAGAATCTGGTTCTAATTACTTGTACTCTAGTTGAACTTTGGCGTTTCCTTTGACTTTCTATTCTAATGTATGTGAGCTGTGCGCTTTGCACTTCTGCAGTGAATTCACATACACATACATAAGCACACACATCCAGACTGTATCTCTTTGGTGCCAATAAAAATGAGGCTTAACAGAATATTTTGACCAAATGCAACACTTCACCATACACCCTAATTAGCTCAAATTGCTTTCCCCCACCAGGGATTTGGAGCTCAGCGTTCCAGCAACCCTTGGGGCTATCCAGGAAATGCCATTTGCTTTACAACTTCTTATTCTTTTAAGGCTCAGTTGTCTGAGAAGAGTGCATTAAAAGCCAGTGTTTAATAATCTGTGTTTGTCATAAAAATGAAACGGATTTTGTAAATGCGTGTCCTGTTTTTAATAAGCTACAATATTAAAATCCTTCTATTCTGTCAATATGGCTTTACTAACGGTACCTTATCTCTTGTAAAGCACACTTCATTTACTGGTAGATTTTATCTTTAGCTAAACTCTATAAAAATAATCAAAGACGAAGGCTTGTGACTAAAAGTATTGTTTAAAGAATAGTTAACTGGCTCTCTGATGCCTGTTGCTGAATCATGATTGTAGAGTAATGGCATTGGAAACATTATCTACTCTGTATGGAAATCTAGTCCTAGTAGTATAAGGTTTCTGTAGTTTTGTTTTGGCTAGAACTGTTTCCTTTTGCTTCAGTATACAGTAAAACCTCATATAACACTAAAACCTGGTTCCACAAGTCTTCGTGTTATATGATTTTTCGTGTTATCTGATCCTCTATGGGATCCATAGAGATACATTGTAACCACACAGGCTTTCGCGGTTGTTATCTGAAGCATCCCATAGGATCTTAATGTTATCTGATGCAATTCTTCCCCCCAGATTCCTTGATGTTATGCGATTTTCGTGTTATTCGATACTAATGTTATATGAGGTATTACTGTACAGTACAGTAATACCTCGGATAATGCTAAGACTTGGTTCCACAAGTCTTGGTGTTATCCGATTTTTAGTGTTATCCGATCCATGTTAAAATCCTATGGGATGTATCGGATAACGTTAAAACTCCATAGAGATACTGTACATTGTAACCGCACAGGCTTTAGCGGTTGTTATCCGATCCATCCCATAGGACCTTAACATTATTTGATCCAATTCTCCTCCCCAGATTACTTAACGTTATGCGATTTTAGCGTTATCCAAGGTAAACGTTATCTGAGGTATTACTGTACTGTATACCCATATTCATATATGCATGGATACATACAGTAGTAAAAAAAAAAGCTTTTTTCAGATAATAGAAGCTATGTTTGTTCCTATACAAAACTCCTTTTTTTCTTTGTTGCACCTCTTACTTATTACAGTAAAACCTCAGATAACACTAAAACTTAGTTCCACAAGTCTTCGTGTTATCCGATTTTTAGTGTTATCTGATCCATGTTAAAATCCTATGGGATGCATCGGATAACATTAAAACTCCATAGAGATACACTGTAACCGCACAGGCTTTAGCGGTTGTTATCTGATGCATCCCATAGGACCTTAACGTTATTCGATCCAATTCTCCTCCCCAGATTACTTAACGTTAGGCGATTTTAGCATTATCTGATGCAAACGTTATCCGAGGTATTACTGTGTTAGGATCTGGTTTTAGGTTACAGTAAGTCGGTTTATTATAATCAGTAATATTATTAGATTAGATACTTGTCAAATGTTGCAACTCTGAAAAATGCTATAGTTTCTTTCCTTCTTTTTCATTCACAGTAATCCTATGAAGTAAATAGGTAATTGTTTCATTCTTAGAGAGCTGAAATTAAATAAGTTAAGGTTTGAAAATATACCCAGTGTGGAACAGTAGACAGGACAGATTAGAACTCAGGAGACATGGGTTCAAATCTCCACTTAACTGCAGAACCTCACTGACAAGGGGGTAGTCCTGGTAAAATTATTTTTTATATATTTTACTTACACTGGAACACCCTATTACATTTGATGTAAGTTGGATGTGACTTGACAGTTCATAACACAACACAACCTTTGAAAATTGCCCAACGAATTCATTAGATTGGTCCTTCACTGTTGCATAAAGCTATGTTACTATGTTTTCTGTGAGATATAATCTTGTTTGAGAAAACTATGGCAATTAGGGATATATGTCGATACAGTACTCTACTTTTAAAAAAAAGAGTGAAAAAGTTAGCAACATACTAAAATTGTTGCCTACGTTGAAGAATGTGAGTTCTGAGAATTTTAAAATGCAAGAGAAAGGGAAATGGACAGATTTTGTTGTCTCAGTGATAACTAATGACATGCTGCTTTTGAACAGAGATCTGCCACTTTTCCTAGAAGGCCTAATGCAGGAGTTCTCAACCTTTTAAAGCTGGGGGATGGGTCTTGCTCCCTCAGACAGCTTTGGGGGCCAGACGGTAACTTTGCCTTTCCTCCACCACATGGCACTTCTTGGCTTGGTGGTGGTGGTTGGGGGGAAGCACATGAAATGGTGCTGTGGCCCGTAGGTTGAGAATCCCTGGCTTAATGTGTCAGTTGAAAAACTGCTGGATGCTGTTTCAGCAGGGTGGAGCACCTCAGCGTTTGTAGGAAGGAGCACACATTACGAGTCATGCATATCTCCATCATCACCAGATGCTTCTCTCTATTCAGAAGACCTATACTCTGTTGTTAGGGATGGATTAGAGTGTATTTCAGTTAATTCTGTAGAGAAATTTACCAAAATTCACAACAAGTTGAAGGTAGGAAAAAGCATAACTGACAGATTTGCCTATCTTTATTTGCCATGGCCTTGAGACACCACCCATTAAGGGTGCCAGATCAAAAAAAACCCTCCATTGACACTTAATAACACCAGATTGATAATAGTCCATCAGAAAACCATGCCTTCCTCAACAATGCTTTTGGAATCTGTATATAAATGTTGGAAAAATAAAGAGATCCTAAAATGTAGTGTTATCTTTCCACACATCATTTCCATGTGCTTAGTAAACTGTCAAAAGCAACATCACACCCAAAGCACTATAGTTTATTAACTCATGTCAAACCGCGTAGAAAGCTTGTTTTGGCATAAATATTGTTAAATATGCATTTGAAGGTACAGTATATGCTCTTGTTAAACACCTCTTTAGATACTGACATGCTGGAGAGAAAGTGCTATATTATTTAATAGTATAGCACGTGCCTAGTAGCAGCCATGCCTGTAATGTTAGACTTTGAAACTGTATTTGCAAGTGTGCACATGAGAGGCCTGTGGTACAGCTAGAAATATTCCAAACTTCCAAGTTCAATAATAATGATTGTGTATAAGTTGATTCCCAGAACAGTTGTCCCCATGCTAAGTAACAATAAAATATATTAGTAAAAATATAGTTCTTTTATAGTACGTCTCCCCTTTTTAAATTAGGGGCTATATTTACAAAACCAGGCCTATGTGTATTTATTTTGATTTTGTTGATTGGTATAGATATTTATTACCAGAACTCTGATAAACAGCTTTATATGTTTTTCAAGCTTTCATATTATCTCATTCCTATATAGCAGTAGTGGTGAACCTTTTAGAGACGGAATACCCAAATTGAAACCCAAAACCCACTCTGTGCTGGGGGGATGGAGGAAGTGCTCCCGTTGGACTGCTGGGCAGAGGGGCAGGGCAAACTCTGTGCTGCAAGGAGGGAGGAAGTGCTCCCATTGGGCTGCTGGGCAGAAGGGCAGGGTGAACTCTGTGCTAGAGTGACAGTGCATGTGCCCAGAGAGAGGGCTCTGAGTGCCCCTCTGGCATGTGTGCCATAGATTCGCCACCACTGCTATATAGTAATCCATCTCATGATATAATCATGCATTGGATTTACATTACTGACAAAAAGGAACTTAGAATGAGTATGTCTCTCAAATTGATTGTAACTTTGCCTGGTGAAGAGTCACATTAAGGACGTTAGAAAGAATAATCAAAAGCTGCCAACATTTTGCACATCAAGTCAGATAATTCTGTTGAGCAGCAATTGGTACTGAAGTTTAGTCAGTAAAGACAGGCAGCATTTAAGAAACAAGAGATAAAACACTTGAATTAGTATGTGGCGAATACTTGAGTTTCTGTGGATGTTTTGCTCATTTTTCAATTACTTCAGAGAGTTTCTCATTTCCCTGATTCTTTAGACAAAACTAGGTATCTTTGCCTAAGCATGTGTCCTTTTATGGTTGAAGTTTACATCTGTTTGTACTTAAATAAGTTTGTAACGCAAATGTAAATAACACACTGACTAGAAAGTATACATTCCATTTCTGATCTACATTTCCCTAATTGTAAGTCAGCAAAATAGCTTTGTAGAAGCAGAATATACACCTTTTAGTGTCTGTGAAAACCTGTAAGAAAACAGCTAGGCAAGAAAATCAATTTGCATTCCACAGTGAATAGGATTCCAGGTTCCATACCTCAAATAGGTTCCCTGTAGATCTCTGATAAATGCTTGATATAGGTGCCTGAGTAATAGTAATTGTTGTGGAAATTTTTTGGCTCTCTTTCGTTGATGGAGGAGAGGGAGAAAGAGAAGGCAGGCAGAAATAGAGAGTAGAGTACAAAAACACAGGTTATTTGTTAACAAAGAAATAGCTTCTACCAATGAGTGACCAAACAAGGGGTTTCAGAAGAGTAGAGGCCCCTGTGCTCTTCAAAATAGATTACACAATGTTTGGTCTGCAGGCAGCCTAGGACATGTTACGTGGACATGCAAGTAGTGAAGATCCTGAATGTTTGAACTGTGAAACATTATTATAGGAGTGTTAGTCTCAAGGTAAAAGGTCACAGTTAAATTAGAAGGTCCATTTTGTGGATCAGTTGCTAGCGTTAACAAGTTTCCATGGTTAGCTGTGGAATGGAGCATCATCAATAGAAAAAAAATCCACTAAAACAACTTTTTTCTCTTTTTCTTCATAGCAATTGAAACTCAGAGCACCAGTTCAGAAGAACTTGTCCCCAGCCCACCTTCCCCGCTTCCTCCCCCTCGGATTTATAAGCCGTGTTTTGTTTGTCAGGACAAATCATCTGGATATCACTATGGTGTCAGTGCTTGTGAGGGATGTAAGGTGAGTGTCCAAAACTGTCTCATGAATTTTGCTTTTTTCTGTTGCTTTACAGGATTGCTTTTAGACACCCTTCATTTTGACACCGTGAGGGGGATTCTGAGGGAACTGGGACCTCTCAACATAAGATCTGATTTGACAGAATCAGTGTTCCAAGTGACATAGAGATGCTTCTTGAATAACAGAGCTCTCCCTCTTTCTGGCTTCTCACCTTTTGTGTGTGAGAAAGCACCAAAACAAGGGATGTAGTGGACAAAGTTGAGACAGCCCCTCCCCACATAGTAAATATGCACAAACTGATAACACCTGAGTAGACCTCATTAACAAATTATTATAACTGATCGATACAGTTGTGGAAATAGTGGTAGGATTCATCTTCATACAGTTTGTATATACTAGCTTTCTTCCATGTAATAATGTACATGTGTACATGTTTGAGTGGAAGAACTAATCCTACAGGTGAGGATATGGTGTACAGAAGTGATGAAGAACAGTGATTGAGTTTGCATTTAACAATTAGCCATGTTGTGTTTAGTTGTATTCTTATTTGTGGCCAAATTCATCCTTATAAGCAAACATAGGTTTTTGCCTTACACGTTCTGGCTTTTTTATATATCTGAACTCAGAACCATGATTTATCCCAATTGTGCATGCACACACATGTATACAATGGAAAGAGGAGTGGACAACTGGGATGGGAAAGAAATAGACAAGAAATGAGGAGAACAAATTGTCGTTTGTTCGAGTACCTTGTATACCATTCACAGCTAAAACAGAACTACAGCTAAATTAAAACAGGTTTAATACATGAACTGTATGCCCAGGTTCATGGCAGTTGAATTAAAGGTTCCTGTAATGTGGGGTGGGCAGGTAACACGAAATCTGAAGCACTAGGTGTTTTCAGTCTATAGGCTCCATTATTTTACTGCCTTTCTGTAGTTAGGAGAAAACCAAGAAGGTATATATTATCTATAATTACTAGCTCTTGGCAGTGTTCAACTTTTGTGTTATTTTCTGCTATCCCTTAAGGCAGTGTGCTTCTGTATTGTTTATTGTGACTCATCCACTGAAGCAACATTGAATCACTGAAGACCTGCTGTTGCCTTTGTGCAGATTCCAAGGCCACTTTGTGTTTTAATTTGTGCTTTAAACAAAATCTAACACAATATATTAATAAAAACACAGTTCACTTTGTGCCAGCTGGAATAGAAACCCTTAAATGAGGTAACAGCAAACTCAGTGGCTCAACACAGCTAAGGTAAAATTGAGTTCTGAAACCCACACATTAGTGTGGAAGCTGAACATAACACTTCGACTTTAATAAAGTGTGGTTTATTGGCTTTTCACATTTGTTTTTTTTTTTAAGTTATCTCATGATTGCAATTTTAATAGACTAGGTTCTGGTTGCTAATTTTTTCAGTTTTTCTGATGCTACATTATCTCTCTTTCTCTGTATCATTTATACCAGGGGTTCTCAACCTTTTTAAGCTGGGGGACAGATTACGCCCCCTCAGACTTTTGGCGGGCCAGACTGGTCTCCCCCATGCTGCCACTGGCAACAGTCCCACACACACCACCAGTCTGGCCTGCAAACACTCCCCCACCCCCCACAACGCTGACACTTCCCTGCTTACTGGCCTGCCAGAGCGGCACCTGGGAAGGATGCAGGTGGGCACATGAGTCTGCTGCTTCCACCATCGTCCTTTTCCCTCCACCTGGCTTGGTGTGTCCCTAATGCCGATCCATAGCAGGGTGGATACTGTAAACCTTACAACATCTGCCCTGCTATGGAGTGGCATTAGGGATACACCAAGCCAGGTGGAGGGAGAAAGGATGGTGGTGGTGGGAGTGAGGTTGTGGGCCAGATCTGGCCCATGGGCCGTAGGTTGTGAATCCCTGATTTATACATTGGTTTACAGTTGCCCTTGGAAATTCTGTCAGGTTAGGTGTCCTCCAAAGAATGGTATACCGTGGACACAGAATGATCTTGATGTTGACTTCCTTAAAATATTACTCATTTAGCTAATAATCCTGATTCCAATAACAATAATCTCCTTGGCTAACAAGAAGGTATAATCTTAGAAAAGAGTTTGCTGTGGCAGGCGGTGGTTTTGGTAGGGAAGTGGGCAGGCAGGCAGGCAGGCAAAAGAACCTAGGCTGGCCAAATACATTGCTATCTGTGACGAAGGACAAAATATCCCTCAAACCCAATTCCATGTACAAAAGAGTGGACTGACACATGACTCTTACTTCACAATTGAAGAATAGCATCTTCACAGCCCTCTACACAGTAGTTGCAGCCTGAATCTGATTGCATCTATTGGTATAGGTAACCCTGGTCAATGTGTGTCTCCTCAAACCCCCCCCCCCCAAGTGTGTGAATTATGAGGTCTCTCCCTATTCATTTCTTTGTATGTTTATTCTGAAATCAGTTGTACTGAATGCAGTGGGACATGTCCCCAGGTAAGGTTGCAAAACAAAAGTGAGCAATCGTGTCCTTAGGTTGCCCTTGCTTGAAAGCTAGTCGTAACTGACCCTAGGGTTCGGTGCTCATCTCCATTTAAAACCAAAGAGCCAGTGCTGTCTGCAGACATTTCAGTGGACATGTCACAGGCATAATTAAACACTGGTGTGCACAGAATGCTGTTTTCCTTTCTTCCTAAGTGGTACCTATTTATCTACTTGCAGAAATGGGAGATCACTCAGTCATATAGCACTCAGGTCTCGAACTAGTGATCTGCCAACTTTTCAGTTGTCAAGTTCAGCATCTTAATCACTAAACCACCACAGTCCCTTAATCCTGTCCTTACCCCAGATATATTTGAGTGTGAAATAGATGTTTTAGTTGAGTGAGGGAACTCTTTGAAAGAAAAAATATTTGGTCAGTGGGTGAAACATGGGTGTAGATGCAGTTCTCCTAGATGCAGTTCTCCATGGTTGAGGTTTCCCTCGCTTGGTGCATAGATTGTCACATCTTATACCCTTAGCAATGTACACATTGTTTCATCATTTGTTTATTTCAGTGTATTCCTCATGACCCCAGCTCAGCTTAAACTTTTCAGGGTTCCTCTTGGACATATTCATTTGTGCATGACTGTTTTATGTATTCTGCTAAATCAAGGGTTCCCAACCTATGGTCCACGGGTCGGACCTAGCCCACAATGCCATTCCATCCGGCCCATCACCGCCTCCCAGAAGTGGAAGCAGGTGTGTTTACGTCAGCTGTAAAACACGTTCTCTTTATTAGCCTTATTGCTCATGCCCATTTAACTCTTACTGTCACAGCATTGCTCTGCTTACACTGATTTCCCCAATACATCTTTTCTTCCCAGTTAAATTTTCTAATTTACTGCTAGAAGGTGAGCTATAAAATCTTTACAATTGACAGGCATCTAATATCTCTTAACAGCAGAAACCACAGTCTCTTCCTTGGCTTGGATGTCTCTGGGCAGTTTTATTATCTCTAAGTTATCCTTAGTGGCAGCCTTTCTGTTTCAGTGACATGTAATCTTTCTCTGAACCTATTCTAGTGCCTAGCCAAGTCAACTGAAACACCCTCCTTGACTTCAGATAAGCATATGAGCAGCTTCTTCCTCAGATCCTTTTTGGCTCAGTCTCTTCACAAAAGCACTTATCAGCAAATTGGCCATCTCTCACCTTGACTAACTTAATTTCTTATGTATGTCCCCCCTTCCCAACATTTTGTCGAAGAGTCCTTGTCTTCCAGTTTCCACTCAGAAATGTGAATTTTCTTTCTCCCCCCACCTCCACCAAACATGTTTTCCTTTGGCCTTTCATAACCCCTCCTCCCACCGACAATATTTCTTCTTCCTCAGCTGTTCTCTACTATGCACTGTAATCTGAATTTTTTGTGTGGCTCAATCGTCAGAGCTTGGAATATTTTAAAGCCTGCTATAAAGCACCATGCAGTGTTAATGATGCTGCATGAATAATGATTAGAAATAAACGGTATTATTTTTCAGTCCCTCATATTACCATACCTGGGCTTACCAAGATACATTTTATAGAAAATGTTGCACACTAGATTGTTAACATATGTCAGTTATAACATTTCAGAAATGAAATAACTAAGTGATGAGTTCTCTGAAGATTTTTAAAATTTGTCTTTCTCTTATGATTTTTGACAGGGCTGGCAGAACAGTGAAGTGGGATAGTCTTCTCCGGCAGAATTTGAGAGTCATGAAAGAAGAGTCTATTGTTCCTTCTCAGTATAATGTATCATTATTAATATTTTTAACATCAGAAATGAGTAGTTTCATTGCAGCATATCTTGCCTCCTCTTCCAAAATAACACATTTGGTGCTCTACCTTAGGTAGCAATATTGCTTGGGCAGTACAAGATTTCCAAAAGCACATTTTGTATTCATCTCCAATAGTTCAGCTTAGCTATACTCTTAGGTGTATCCTGCTAATTTTATTGAAGGGATTTCCATGCAAAATATATTTCCAAACAAAGCTGGAAGAATATATCCCTTGGCAAAATCCTTTAGTACAGTGCTGTTATCTCATTCAGTCTCATAGAATGTGTGTACAGTCAAACATTTTAGCATATATTGCATCTCACACACAATGTTGAGACTGACCCAGATGTCAGTTAGTAAAGGTCACCCTTGCTCGAAAGCTGGTCATATCTGACTCTAGGGTTCATTGCTCATCTCTGTTTCATTATGTTCCCACATTTACTCTGGAAAAACAATTACTGGACCCAACAACGTCAAACATAGCATTAGGGATAGTTTTACTTATGCCTCTACTAATGTGATCTATGCCATCTTCTGCCAAAATTGCCCCCCTGCCCTCTACTTAGGTCAGACAGGACAATCTTTTTGCAAAAGAATTAATGGACACAAATCAGACATCAGGAAAAAAAACCCCATAGAAACCTGTTTCAAAACATTTTAATTCTCCTGGACATTGTATACGGGATCTGAAAGTTGCCATTCTGGAACAAGGAATTTACAAGACTAGAATTCAGAGAGACAGCGGAGATAAAATATATACACGTGCTGGACACCGATCTGAAAGGTTTCAATATTAGCCAGAGATTTTTGGGACATTATCAAATTTAAAAATGCCACAAATAAGAGTTTACATTCACCTTGCAGAACAGACTTAAAAGGGGGGGGGGGGGGAGAGGGATGTCTCTCAGGGCAGTAGACCCCTAGCTGTTTTGTTGTTCAGTCGCACATTCGATTCCGAACCTTCGCGACCCTATGGACCATTGCCCGCCAGGCACCTCTATCCTTTACCATCTTCCTCAGCCCACCCAGCTTTGTGCCCACTGTATCTACAATACCATCTAGCCATTTCATTTTTGGCTGTCCCCTTCTTCTTTTGCCCTCCACCTTTCCCAGCATCAAGGCTTCCTCCAATGAATCCTCTCTTCTCATTTGGTATCCAAAGTACTTTAGCTTCATCTTTACGATTTGACCTTCTAAGGAACAGTCAGGGTTGATTTCTTTTAGGATTGACTTATTTGTTCTCCTCGCTGTCCAGGGGACTCTCAAAACTCCTCCAATGCCACATTTCAAAGGCCTCTATTCTTCTGTGCTCAGCTTTCCTAATGCTCCAGCTCTCACAACCATACATTACTACTGGGAATACCATTGCTTTGACTATACGAATTTTTGTGTGATGTCTCTACTTTTAACTATGTTCCACAGGTTTCTCATAGCTTGTCTCCCAAGCATTGAATATGGCTCAGTGGTTAAGAAGCTCACCTTGTTAGCTGGAAGGCTGGCAAGTTGGCAGTTCAAGAACCGGGTACTGAATGATGGATTGAGCACCCGTCTCTGTCCCAGCTCTTGGGGACATGAAAGGAGCCTCATTTGGGTGTTCCCTGAGTAGAGTTTCTTCCGTAAAAATCCTTTCAACCCAGAATAATTCTTGACATGAAATTATTATTATTATTATTATTATTATTATTATTATTATTATTATTATTATTATTATTATTATTATTATTGAAAATAGTACTAGTAGTTATCTTGTGCATTTTCTTGGCAAAAATGACATGCTTCAGAAGCTATCTCCTTCTGTTTCTTGATATTCAGAATTTATTTCTTAAAGAAATAGTAAATTCCATGATAGTCAAGTTCATACTGAAAGACCCAGTCTTTAGGACCAACGTTCTTCTTCATTGTGTCACAACTAGCAAAAGACAGGCTGGCTGAGACTAGGAGTAGGTTCACCGGGTTTTTTCCTGCAATAATGCCAGCATTGTGCTGCAGAAGAAGAAAATCCAATGCTGGGGCAAATTCAGCTGTCTTGTTAGAGTCTTGTCTCTTGTTCTGAGTATTCAGAAGGCGACATTCCTTTGGTAGCAACACATGGCCCAGAATTCTGGCACAAGCAGTGAACATACAAAAGTTGCCTGGAGCAATTTAAGACCAAGAGGAGAGGGAAAGGAGGGGAAAACTGTAACATTGCACAAAAGACTACTCTCATTTTTATAGTGGAAGCCAGAAAATTTGTTTGTTCAGCAGAGGTGACCCTCTGTCTCTTGGGGATGCAAAGGGACAAAATGTCCATAAATTTAATTCATTGTTTTCTCATGCCAATGATTAGTGTCTGTCTTAAACAGAGTATAGTCTCCAGCAGAATATTTTCTTGAAATGTCTTCTGAAACAGATTTTAGATGCTACCACATGCTTATGTTCTAAATGAAAGGGCAGTGAAAATAATGTGTGTCTGTTAGTTTGACTTCTTTCTTTACATGTAAATTAGTATTTTGTGCTGTATAGGACTAAAAGTACAGTTGTACCTCGCTTAAAGAGAATAATGTTTTCCACGGAAATGCTCTTTAAGTAAGTTGGTTCTTTAAGTGAAACACCATTGTAAATGACCAATTATGACTTCTGGTGTGTGTGTGTGTGGGGGGGGATTGCAAACCCCAATTTATTTGTTAAGTGAGTTTTTGGTTGGTTTTATTTGTTAAGCAAAACGAAAATTCAGAGAAAACCGTGCTCTTTAAGCAAGTTACTCTTTAAGTTAGACGTTCTTTATGAGAGGTTTGATTGTAGTCAGAATGGTCTATTTTGCCATTTAACATTCTAAATCTGTGGTTCCCAATGTGGGGCACATGCCCCACAGGGGACAATTTGATTTTTATGGGGGGGGGGCAATTCGAGAATGAGTTAGACCAAGTTAATGGCCTTTTAGACTTCCTCCACATTAATAGGAGTTTACTTTTTGCATAATAAGAATTATATGTCAAGGGGTGCACATCAGGATTTTAGAGATGCTTAGGTGGGGCATGGTAAAAAAAGGTTGGGAACCACTGAGCAGTGAGATAGTAAGCTCAGGTCTGACTGTTGGTATTTAATTAGCCCACTCCAATTAGCTTTAGATGGTGATGGTCACTAAATGGATTAAATCCCACTTGAATCCATTTAGATGGAGGACAGCACTTCATCAATATTGGCCTGGGGCTGATGAGGACTTTGCATGCCAAAAGGGCTCAGGACCAGAAAGTGACTTGCAGAGCTGGATCAATGGTACGTGTGTCACGCTGCGATGCAGAAGGCAGATGAAACGCCACTGCATTAAATTCTCAGGACAGTCTTTGTGGCTGATTGCCATGAGGATCGTCAATATCTGGAATTGGATCTGGCACAAGAAGTAGGTTTGGCTTTGACTCTAGCTTTGGATCTGGCAATCTTTCGCTCCAAACAATTACCATTGGATCTCATATTGCAGGGATATCAACAAAAGTGCAACCCAAGACTTCAAACAACCTTTCCTAGTGACTTAATGTTTATATTAAATAATGATTAGGACAGAGCACAATTATGAGGTACAGTAATACCTCGGATAACAATTTCCTCAGATAACGCTAAAATCGGATAATGTCGGTGAATTTGAGGCAAACATTTGCAACATACAACGTTAAGATAACGTTGTGTGATGCAATAGTTTGCCTCAAATTCCCCGATGTTGATCTCTGCCCCAAAGCCCGCAGGGCTACAAACCAGCCCTGTGTGCTTTGGGGCAGAGATCTACCGAGGCTTAGACCTGTTGGTTTGATGGTGGTGGGAGATCAGTCATGCCCCCAACCACCCCGATCCATAGCAGGCAGCCTGCCTGTGCTCTCTGCTTTGGGTTCGGGGTGGCTGAAGGTGCCTACCCAAGCAAACTGGATTGTCCCCATGTTCCCTTTCGCACAACATTAAAAACTGGATAAAATTATGACTTGTGGAACCAAGTCATAACGTTATCCAAGGTACTAGTGTACCTTTTATGAAGTAAAAATTTTGAGTAAGCTATCTCTACCCATTGTGCCAGAAGCAAGGTGCTAAGAAAACAGGGAAAAATCTATGTAGCTAAATGAATATGAGGTCAGCATATACTGTAAAAATTGTGTTGTCTGGGGAAACTCCCTCTAACATGTCCCTCCTTTTCAAAATTAATTCAAACAACAGCCTTGACAATTTCCTATTGGATTCATGTATTACTTTCAGCTTGATTGGTTCCTATTTACCGGTAGTATTTTTATCTCTAAACAAGGATTAAACCACAGTTTCGTAGTTTAGGAAACTGAATAACAGTAACAGGAAACAATAGTTTAAACGGGGTTACAAACATATCAGCTCTAAAGCAAGACATGTGGATCAAGTCAAGAAGGGGATACATAGCCTAACTGGTTTTGTTTCATTTCATATAAATAAATCCAAAATCTTCTACTGATATGGGCCAAGAGCTAAAAATTTGCAAATGATATTTGTTTAAGACTCTTTTATCTAGTTCTGATTGGTAAGGATGGGCCTTTTTTGCTTTTGAATCTAAATCATACTAGGAGAGAAGTACATTTACAGCTTACTTTCGCCAGCAATGAAAACCTTTAAAGTAGGAGTGGATGTCATTTGATGTCATTTCCCACTGCCCGATTAGTTTAGAAAAAGCCATAGGCTGCAATTCTCAAGTCACTGTGATAGTGCAAGCCCCATTAGTTTTAATGGGGATTGTGACAGAACAGCACTTTGAGGAGTGAGGCTGTTAACATAAATAGCTTCCCTCATGAACAGGCATGGCAAATTTGTTTGGGTTTGAAATCCATCTTAAATAGCTACAAATCTAAATGTTGGAAATGTATTTGGTCGTTTTCTGTGGAGCCTCTTATTCTGTGGAATAAATGAGGCTGAATTATATTGGGAGAAACTGACCATCATTGTATATGCATCAGCTTGGTAAAGTTTCCCCTTCAAAACAATGAGAGAAAGTACTGTAATAGTGTTGGCATTCCCTTTTTCACATAGCAATAAAATACTGTATATGTACCATATTTAGAAAAAGAGATCTGGATACATAGAGTGCCTATACAAACCATTGTGGAACCTTCAATACTTTTTGCTTCCCGATGGAGAGAAATAAATCCCCAGATCCCGAGTAATATCCATGGTCCAAATGAGCAAAGTTCAGTGGTGAAATTATTCACCAAGATTGTCAGATTGTCCCTTTAGCTCCTTTTAAATACATTTTGGGCTGGCTGGCTGACTATCTTGACTTAATAGACTTGTATACCGCCCATCTCGTGCAGTGGTGCCCAAACTACGGACTGGGGGGCCGGGTGCACCCCCTGATGCCAATTCATCCGGCCCATGAAGCCCTTGTCACAAGTGGAAGTAAAACATGAGCCGGATGAATTGGCGTCGGGGGCCGCACCCGGCCCCCGGGACTTAAGTGACCGGCTTCCTGAACCACATGATCAGCCCATGGCCCAAAAAGTTTCGGCACCCCTGATCTAGTGGGATGTTCAGAATTCTAGGTAGTTTACATAGATAAAATAAACATAGAAAGAAACAGACAAATATGAACCAACCCTCCGGACTGGCAGCAACACATCATCAATAAAAATCTGAGCTACAGAATTTTTCTGTCCAAACCCAAAGTCAAAAGCTAAAGAAAATCATTCGGCAAGGGGAGATATGTTATTATATCTCTACCTAAATAATTCTGTTTTTAAGTATTTTAAAAAACTATCCAGGGAAGAGGCTTAACACAATGCTATAGGTAAACAATTTCATAGGGTGGGTGCCACCCCCAAAAAGGCTTTCTTCCTAATTGTAGTCTTTTTTGCTATTCTCTGTGTCAGCACATAGAGGTGTGTGGTCTGGGAGTACTGGGTGATGTGGCCAGTAGATCTTTGGGAAAGATGTTCTGATAGGTAATGAGGTTCCAAATAATTTAGGGCTTTGTAAGATAAAACTAATATCTTGTGTTTGACACAGTATGCATCAGGGAGCAAGCATAGTTTGGTGAGAGTTAAAGTGATGTGTTCGAATGCTCATATTCCAATATCATCCTGGTCACAGCATTTTGGATCTGTCTGACCTCCATATCAAGTACAAGGGCAGCGCTACTAGATGGCATTACATATGTTTATTCTTGAGACTACCAGTGCATGGACCAGCATTTTCAGGGACCTCTTGTCCAAGTAAGGGAGCAGCTGGGTGATTTTCCAGAGGTAGGAAAAAAGCAGATCTTGTCACAGAAGCAGTCTAATAATATTTAGTAAGTGCTGGGCACCCAAGTTGTGTACAGTAAAACCTCGGATAACGCTAAAACCTGGTTCCACAAGTCTTGGTGTTATCTGATTTTTAGTGTTATCCGATGCATGTTAAAATCCTATGGGATCCATAGAGATACATTGTAACCACATAGGCTTTAGCGGTTGTTATCCGATGCATCCCATAGGATCTTAATGTTATCCGATGCAATTCTTCCCCCCAGATTGCTTAATGTTATGCGCTTTTAGTGTTATCCGATACTAATGTTATCCGAGGTATTACTGTATTTGGTTCTTTAGGGCAGTTTTTCCCAACCTTTGGTGTTTGGACTTCAATTACTAGAAGACTAAGTCAACTCCCCAAAGCACTGATCAGCCAATGTAGTGACTTAGGGTTCGGGGAATTGAAATAAAAACACCAAAGTTTGGGGAACATTGATTTAGGGGGAGCATAATTCCATCCAATATAGAGAGACCAATCTGCCCAGACTGTAATTTTATTGAGATAATGTAAATATTAAACAGGGTATCATTCATTCATTGGCTGAAATCATGTTGCATAGCTACAAGGGCATATCTCCACATTATGGCCACAGTAGCTGCAATAATAATTCACATTGTCAGCACATTGTGCAGTGAATGCAGTGGGGAATTATGGGACTGAGTGCACAGTTGATTTGCACAGTCCCATTTTGCCTCAGCATGAGACTCAATAAATTTACTTGGGCATAACTTTGCGTTGTGCTTGCACGAACATGATTTTAACTGTTATAATGAAAACATCTCCCAATTAATGTATTCTCAAATATCTTTGTGCTTTTTTGGTATAAAAGTCCTTCCCTGATATTTATTTTAAAAAATTCTCTTTATTTTAAAATAGCTTTTGCACACATTAAAATTTAACATATGCTGTGAAATAAAACAATAAGAGTGCCATTTTGTTTGTGTTACTTGGAATTCAATTTCCCACTTTTCCTCTTAGGAGATGAGCCCACCTATGTAGCCTTGATCACGCAGCCCAGACCCAGGATACCTCAAGAAAAAAAAGATATCATCTACCTAGAA
Organism: Furcifer pardalis; assembly: GCA_030440675.1. Lineage (NCBI taxonomy): Eukaryota > Metazoa > Chordata > Lepidosauria > Squamata > Chamaeleonidae > Furcifer > Furcifer pardalis. Next base: position 69,765,660 of record CP126897.1, on the reverse strand, counting down.
AACCTGGAAATAGTCACCATAAGTCAAAATTGACTTGATGGTACACAGTTACAATTATTTGGAACTAAGACATAACAAGTTCAAGGAGGTTTGTTCCCAGATAAGCAGTCTTAAGCAAGCTAAAATTTGCCAACATGCTAGAATATATAGTATTTAGCATAGTGATGGCGAACCTCTTAGAGACTGAGTGCCCAAACAGAGTGGCAGGGCAAACTCTGTGCTGGGGTTGAGGGAGGAAGCACTCCCATTGGGCTGCTGGACAGAGGGGTGGGGTGAATTCTGTGCTGAGGAGGGAGAAAGTACTCCCATTGGGCTGCTGGACAGAGGGGCAAGGCGAATTCTGTGCTGGTATGACTCTGCATGCTGACATTTACATGACATTTTCTGAAGCGTATGCATTTTGTAAGCATCTTTATCTAACATATCCATGTTTGTATTCAGCTTCATCTAATATAATCAGCTTTGTATGCGATTTTGTGAAATATGCATTTTGTATGCATTTTTGGGGCTGAGAACTGCAGCGAAGTGAGCGAACAAAAGGATAGCTGTGTTTGGCCCTGCATATTAATCTGGGAAGTGTGAATTAGGTCAGTTCACTTAACAATGCCAACCAAGCAAAATCCTTCAGTCTCCCTACTAGTGATCTGGTCCAATTAATTTGACCTAAGCTGATGCCACAATACATTTGTTAGAGCTGTAAATTTCTCAAAGCTTTTTCCTGCTGTTGTGCAGATTGTGTTGTCCGCAATATGTTTTAAAGTACACAGAAGGAATTAATATTTATTTATTTATTTATTTGCAATGAGGCTGGAAATCATGCATTTAATTTTTAATTTAATTTTTAAAATATTCTTAAGTTGGAAAAAATGGAATGGTTTACATTTAGGGGTTGAAAACACAAAAATAAAATAAGAGGGCATTAAAATATACATATATAGTTTAAATGCACACACACACACACACACACACACACACACACACAAATATGGTTTTATTTAAAAAATAATCTGGAAGTGAACTTCTGGCCCCCTAGGCCAGATCCAACCCACAGTGCCAAATAATCCGGCCCCTGCCCTTACTCCAGCCACCGGAATCAGCTGCAGACACATTTACAGCCGCCGCAATTAGCAGGGGAACCACCAGTCCAGCCCCCTCAACTGTCTGAGGGAGTGTGACCCGGCCCCTGACTTTAAAATGTCCTCTCCTCCCCCCCCCCCCATGTTAGAGTCATAGTTCCAAGGCCATAAATGCTAGACACCTTAAATATGCTTTGAATCTGAAAAGAACAAACATCTTGTGTTGTGGAAGCATAAAATTTGGGTTTTTTTAAAATATTAATTTTAATATGTTAGCTTTAGCACTTGCTTTCCTAACTAGTCCATAGCTTTGTGTTTAATACAATTTGGACAGAGAACAACCTCAGAGATAGATCATTCTACACTCTTGCTGGCTCCTCTGAACATATAAACTTAAAATATGGGTATAAAATAGTCCCCAACTACCAGGCCGTGGGGGTGGTGCTGGGAGCCCTGATGGCTGCCCTCAACATGCTCTGCCACGTCTGCTTGGCAAATGGAGCGAGAGCACAGACTTTAGACGGATACCTCACTGCCCGAGTTGAATGGTATGGCTGCCAGGGGGCCCGTTACTTATCCATGGAAAAGTTGTTTAACATGAAACCAGTCCGTGGTGCAAAAATGTTTGGGGACCCCTGGCTTAGGATATATATACAGTGATATATAGTTTCCATATCTAAAATATACGGTTACATTTTTGGAGGGAAATCAGCTTATGTTCTTGTGTATATATACACCATTAGTTCTTTTATAGTTAACAAGTACTATAGACACCATGCCATGCCCTCATTTTTCTGGTTATATTGTTAGAAATAATAATTCACAGAAAGACAGAAATGATGGATCTTTCAGGAGTCACCTAAAAAGGTAACAATTTATGTAGAAGAAATATCTCCTTATTTAAATAGATCCCACAATTGATCTAGGCTGGTAATTGATTTCATAATTTGTCAGTTCTCACCTTGTATGACACAACTAATTAAACATAGACAACTAGATCTTTACTGCTTTACACATAGGTCTGTGGCTCAGAGTTTAATCTTTGGCACAAAAGTAAATGACCTTTTAAAATCATATATTTTATGAGCATAATTTTATGTTCCGACTGCCATTCCTTTGCTTCTTTGCGTGTTATTTGTTTCTAAAATTTAAAGAGTTTGAATAGCGTCCAAAGGAGTAATATTGTGCTTTTCTATAACCCAGTTAAAAATATCACATTAGTCTGTTGCACCAAAAATAACAAAGACCCTTGGCAGGTGTTTCAAAGATGTTATATGCAAATGTTGAGCTCCAGTTCCCACTTGCCCTATTAAACCTGGCCACTGATCAGGGTTGATGAGAGTTGGAGTCCAGGCTATATCCAGGGATATATACAGGAATATATACAGGTTTGTTTTTCTTTATAAACCACCTTTCTCACTATAAGGACATAAATGGTTGCCTCTACCAAAATTAAATCACAATGGCTAGAATCCTATTGACAGTTTACGCATGTGTAAAATAAATCATCTAAGTCAGGGCAAAACTTTGCCACTGTAACTAACACAATTTCTCCTACTCATGGATTCTTCTTCCGTATCCAAGTCAAACTTTAAACTGCCAAAATGAAGCCACATTCTGGGCTTTGTCATTGGCCAAAACTAAATTCTTAACTAGACATGTTTCCAGTAGTAACTGGCAGATCAACAAATAAGCCAGATTCTGTATCTCTGTACATTCACACAGTGTGTTGTTGTCCACCAGCAGCTCCCACTTGAGCATGTTGGTCTTACATTTAGGGACTCCAACTCTATTCAAGGTCCTCAAAGTGACATAGGAGAGGGTGAGTATTTCAGCCATATCCTCCTTTAATGTTATTCCTTGTCCACTTAGCTCCTTCCTCCATCTTCTAATTTGATTTTGCTCTTGCATACCCTCAAGAGTGTTTGCTCTTGTACTCATGGATAAATAAAGTTAATAAAATTAAGATAAATTATTCATGGATAATGTTAAATAATACAAACAAATGACTAGTGGGATTGTGGTTAGTGTACTAAATATAGATACCAATATCAATTATTGCTAATTTGCCTTTGTATCATTGTTTAGCAATGTAAAATGAACAGGGATTTCTCAAGCCATAGCATTCTTTAAATTTGATGTGTCAGAACAGGAGTAGGCAAAGTGCAACTGTCCCAAATGTTACTGGACTTCAGTTTCTATCTATCCTAGGCACCATAACCCTGGGAGTCTCATCCTGTGGCCTGCAGGCCGTAGGTAGCCCATGGCACCATTTCATGTGGAAACCCCACCGCCTCTACCACACCAGGAAGTGCCATGAGGTAGAAGAAGGGCAAAATGGCCGTCCGGCCCCCGAAGCTGCCTGAGGGAGCATGACCCAGCCCCTGGCTTTAAAAAGTTGAGACTTCCTGTCATAACCAGTGCTGAGAAATTCTGGGATTTTCTGACCAACAACAACTGGGAAACTCTAGTCAGTCTGTCCTGTGATCACCCCCTGACAAAGATTCTTTAGAAGCGTGGATATCTGGACATATAGAGGCTCTTGGAGTATAAGGATTTTTGTTTTAGTCAACCTATATTGCAGCACAAAAGTTGGCCTGAGACTCAACATTAAAAAAACAACCAAGATAATGGCAACCAGTCCTATCATGTTTGGCAAATAGAAGGGGAAGAAATGGAAGCAGTGGCAGACTTTACCTTCCTAGGATCCAAGATCACTGCAGATGGTGACTGCAGCCATGAAATAAAAAGAAAATTCTTGGGAAGCAAGTGATGAGAAACCTAAGGAACATAATAAAAAGTAGAGATGTCACCCTGCCAACAGAAGTCCACATAGTCAAAACAATGGTATTCCCAGTAGTAAAGTATGGCTGTAAGAGCTGGACCATAAGGAAGGCTGAGCGCAGATGAATAGACACCTTTGAAATGTGGTGCTGGAGGAGAATTTTGAGGGTACCCTGGACAGCAAAGAGATAAAATAAGTTGATCCTAAAGGAAATCAACCCAGAATGCTCCTTGGAATGACAAATATTGAAGAGGAAGCTAAAGTACTTTGACCACAAAATGAGAAGAGAGGACTCACTCGAAAAGGCCTTGATACTGGGAAAGATCGAAGCCAAAAGAAGAAGGAGGCGGCAGAGGATGAAGTGGCTAGATGGCAATGTTGATGCAATGGACGTAGAGCTGAGTGTGTTGTGGAGAATGACAGAGGAGCCTGGCGTGCAGTCGTCGATGTGGGTTGCAAAAGACCGGACTTGACTATGCGATTGAACAACAACAATTCCCTGCCCAAAGTAACAAGTGCTGTCAGTATGTCTGTGCTGGCTGAGTAGTTCATGTGTGTGAGAAGAGTTTTTCAAGTCTTTGAAAATGTGCAAATATAAATTTGCCTCCTCTTAGCCTTGAGCCCTCGGATGCTAAAAAACAAGAAAGAAGGACAGATGGCAAAAGCAGCACCCATGTCACTTCAGTTTTAAATAGCTTAGTGAATGGTTGGATGCTTGCAAAATCTTGTTTTATTTAAACATGACTTAACAGGAAAAGGTATTGGACACAATGTTGTTTCTTGTGTATTTAAACTGGTCATACAAAATGCTTAGAGTCTTCTGCAATTTTAATAAAAAAATAATATTCTTGTGATGTTAAAAATACTTTTTTTAACTCAGGGGGAATGTTGAACTACACGACTTTGAACATGTTTTAGTGCATAGAAGAAATTATGTGAACTGCGGGAAAAAATCTTGCACTGGTTCAGGGTTAATCTGAGAGTGCAGAATTGAAATACAGTAATATCTGAGAAAAAAAGCAGCTACATAAACGGTTTGGGAAAGTGTCATTCTTTAGTAAGAAATACTGTGCTTAATTAATTCTTGCTCTTGAGAGGTCAGCCTAGGGCACTCATTATTGTCTTAATTGGTGGTATAAATCCTGAGACCCTGAAGGAAGAAAAAGGAAAGAGTAGTTAACAGTAGATGGCCTTTGGGTAAGTGTGAGCTGGTAGAAACACAATTGGAGATTGTGACAGTTTATGAGTTCAGTGGGTTAGAGGTCTGGCCCTGCCTAAATTAGGTTAGAGAGCATTGAATATATTTTTTTTAAAAGAGCAATAACTCATTCCTGTATTTGGTATTCAATGGTGGATAGAAATTCAGTTCATTTCAAATGAGAATATCTTTTTGCCCCAACCTTCTCTCATGGTATCAAATTATTTTCATCAGAATCTCCATTTAGATCTGCCAAATGGGGTAAAATAATTTAGTATTATGAGGTCTATATAATTTTTCTAAGTTTGCCATTACTTCATTAAATTTTAGAGCAATAGTAAATGTCCTAAGAGTCCTGCCACCACTGCCATTGTTACTAGCAATTCTTTAAATTCCCAGCAACTTTTGCTGTTGATTTACCTTTAGCTGTTTCAAACATCCCTGTTCTTGTAGGAAATGTTTGGGTGAATTTCTCAAAAGTGGTCTCTATCTACTTGTGTCACTACAAATTAATAGCACAAAAACTTTTCTCACCATTCATAATGAGATATGGAGTATCTTTTGTGCAACTTGTTCATGCTACTTATATTTGTCCAGTGATTGAAACTGAACATAGATTTGTCTGCAACATCATGATCCTGGAGTAGGTAAAGGTCACCCTTGCTCGAAAACTAGGGTTTGGTGCTCATCTCTGTGTATAGTCAAAGAGCCAGCGGTGTCTACATTTTGAAGACATTTCCATGGACAAGTGGCAGACATATGCACAGAAGGCTGTTTACCTTCCCACCAAAGTGGTACCAATTTATCTACTGTACTTGCAATTTCTTGCTTTCAAGCTGCTAAATTGGCAGGAGCTGGAAGAGAGATGGGAACTCACACCATTGTGCAGTACTTGGGTCTTGAACTGCTGACCGCTGACTTTCCAGTCAATCCATCCATCAATCCATCCATCAATATAGTAGTCTGCAACCAAAATGACTGACGGAGCAGTCACTTACAATGGTGTTCCGCTTAAAGAGCAATCCTATGGAACACATTATGCTCTTTAAGCGAGGTACAATTGTATACTGAAAAGCCTGCTTCCCCTTCTCGCCCCCCCTTTCCCCTCACAGCATCTTCTTATCTTAACAGGAGATGGATAGAGTATCATCCTGGCCATGTCGCATTAGGTGTCCTCATTTACAGATTGCAAGGAGGGGGAAAAATACATCTCATATAAATTATTCAGAATCCATTGTATCAGTGTGTGTTCTCTGAGCATTCAACACTGGCAAAAGCAGACAGATTATTTTTCACTTTTAATTGTGTTGATACCTTATCTGCCTCATTGAAAGTGGAGAGCGCTATGTGAAACCACATGTACCCAGGGAGCAAATAAAACTAGGTCTATTATTTAAAGCTGAAGTAACCCATTTGGACAATGTTACTCCAACACAATGCCAGAGAGCCTGGCGGGAGGGGGCAATCTTGTTGCTATTTACTTTTGTAATGCTTGTCTATTACAATGTCAAACATGAAAGAGTTTAGTTCAGGGATAGGTTGCTTAAAAGAAGATCTGAACAGATTTAATACCCAGTGGCACAAAGGAGTCCAGAATGCCATCTGGGTATAAAGGAAGTCATTGTGTGTATCCCGTCCTCTATGATACTAAGCCAAAAGCCCTCTTGCTTGAAATTCAAGGGCATTTTAAACCAACACAAATCCTATGGAATGTATTACCTTGGTAACAAGCCCTATTAAAATGTTGAATGATTCTTCTAAAAAATAAAACTGTTCCTTCTCTCAGTACGCATGTATGTAGGATTTCCACAATTCATATGATTTAAAATAGGCACAATTTTTCAACATACATAAAAAGTAAGACTTGTTGTCTTACTGGCAGAAGACAACAGAGGACACAAGCATTGTTAAAGGACAAGGATGGGAATCTTGCAGTGGAAATAAAGGATAAGATCAATGTATGGAAAGAATACATAGGGAGACTGTTTAGTGATGAAAGAGGTAAACAGCCGGTCATAAATGGCAATACCTGACAACCAGTAATGGAGAGTGAGATTGTAAGAGCACTGCAAAGATCCAGAGATGGGAAAGCAAGAGGGCCAGATGACATCCCAGTAGAAATTTTGAAACTTATGTCCGAAGTTAACACCAAAGAATTGATGGACCTTTTTAACACCATTTATGACACAGGGATCCTTCTGAGCGGACATGTAATTACTTATTTTATTGTAGGCTGCCTTTCTCCCATAAAAGAACTGAAGATAGCACACAATAATCTCTTTGTTTTCAATATAATTCAGCATACCTTGGAGTCGTTATTCAGCGAGGAGTCCACACATTGGTAGACATCTCTGTGACGACTTTCCGCACATGCAAATAGACCTGAGAAATCAAGTCTATTTGCATGCAAACCGCTATTTGGATATGACGTCACCTGCTGGCTAGGAGGACCATGATGTGTCCCCTCTGCTTTCACCTTGCCCATGGTATCCGACAGAAGATGCTTCACCTTATTTATAATGGCAGCTAAATAAACCTAGAGCTGTAATGTTGCCTTATGTGTCTTAAGTAAGAGAAGACAGAATCAATTGTATGGCATGTATAGCAAAGGAGAAGTGGCTGGAGTTGAATCTGGGTCTCAGCTATGAAGCAAGTTTGGTTTAGTTATGATCAACTATTTTTATAAAGAGACAACAACAAATGTTTTTTCTGCATTCATAATGTAAACACATGAAATGTGCATATTATTGTCTGGAACTACCATCTTTGGTTCTGGATGGGGCAGCTTTGCCCCAAACAGACCCGGTACATAATCTGGGGGTCCTCCTGGACTTGCAACTACTGCTCAAAGAGCAGATGGCAGTCGTGGCCAGGAGAGCCTTTGCACAACTTCGTGTGATTCGCCAGTTATAGCCGTTCCTAGTCCGGGACTCCTTGCTCATGGTCACACATGCCTTAGTCACCTCCAGACTTGATTATTGTAATGCGCTCTACATGGGGCTGCCCTTGGTGACCATTTGGAGGCTACAGCTGGTCCAGAATGCGGCTGCACAGATAGCGTTAAAATTAAGACATCTCTTTTTTTGCACTTGCAAGCATACGGTACCTGGTGTGTTTAGGAGAAATTGCTCCTTTGGTCCTTGCTTCTTCTGCAGGCCCTTTTCTGAACTACATACAGAATATGTGCAATTTTGAACATAATGTTCTCTGAGTATGTAATATTTTGCATGACAAGGATAATATCCTTCCTGCTTATTTTTGTCACTGACACTCCCTTGTTCCCTATCACAGAGGATTTATGCGGGTGCTATAGCACCCATTAACACTAATGAGAATTGTTCATGTAAATTCCTTATGCCTCACAGGCATAATACATCCCTTGTAAGAGTACTCAACACTAATAAATAGAGCAAAATGTGGGCAAATGGATTCGTTAGAAAAATAACTGATGGGGCTTTATATCCCGCTGGCTACTAATTTAACAGCATTATATCATTACTATTATTGTTATTACACGTAATAAATCATAGGTTTCTGTCATAGTGAATGTGTAGTTTTCTTGGACAGGGATGCCAGATATACAAGCCAAGATTGCAGACAGCCACATTATGACAGGGCCTTTCAAGAAATCTAGCTCTGCCTTCTGCCTTCATTCTAGGGACAAAGTGCTTCAGTTGACAGATATTGAGGGGCAACAGACAGGCAAAACCAGCCATGCCATGCCTTGTGCCTTGTAACCTCTACACAGTATTCTGCTGCCCCCTGGTGCAGGGGACAATGATGTCACATTATCAGTGCTGAAATGATTCAGTAGCTAATCTGGTTGGCTCTTCATGAAATGGAGAGAGAAGAGCATCTTGTCTTCTCTGACTCAACCTCCTTTCCTGCTTTGTGATAAACTACTAGCTTCATGTTTTGGGAATTGTAAAAGGATGCAGTCTGCTGTACCACCACCCCCGAACATCTAAGACAGTGATGGCTAACCTTGGCACTCCAGGTGTTCTTGGACTTCAATTATCAGAAGCCCAAGTCAGCACTCCTGCTGATCAGGGCTTCTGGGAATTGGAAGTTCAAGAACACCTGGAGTGCCAAGGTTCACCATCACTGATCTAAGATACAGAGCCTGGCTGAAAAATCATGCCATGAATTTCTGGGACTTTTCTTTCTAGTTTTCCTACCCTGTCTGAAGAAGTGGTCTTGAACCATGAAAGCTTGCAATGTTTGATTTTTTTAAAGTGATCCTAAAAAATATATCACCTTCTGCATTTATTTTATTTTATGTATGGATCACACGGCTTATCTTTGCTTATTGTACTAGGGATGAGACATACTTGGGGCCACTCTATTTCTCAAGCCAGATGCTGTTTCTGGCCACTGAGTCTTCCCTTGGCAGAGAAACTCTCCTTTCTCCCCCCCCCCTCAAGAAGATGATGTCATGGTGCCATCCATGAGATTACTCCCAAGCAGTAACACCACAACAGTGGTAGAGTGGAAGAATATTACAAACATCAGCCACCTTTTGAAAACTTGAACTAATAACAAGATCCCAACCAATCTAGGCTCTTTTACTGATTCAAAATCCTTGCCCCGCTCAGTGTTTTGTTTGGTCACTGACAGCAACCCCTATAAAGCTGTGAGCTGAAAAAAGTAAAAAATGAAAGAAAAAACCCACCAGCCTCTTGTTACATTTTTGTTTGTTTCTAAACAAAGGTCCTATTCCTATCTGTTGCTAGTGTACACAGGATGTGGGGTGCATTAGAACTTCTGGTCTGCTAGTGTATAGCTAATTGACCATTATGTGACCACAGTACTGGACTGTACATGTTTCAGTTTGATACAACATGGCTTTTTATGTGTTCTTCCATTCTTGCTGTTGACTTTTGGGTGTTAATTTAGTTGTCATACACTTGTTCCAGAAAGGTCCTTACTTTGTGGAAATAACTTGCACAAGCTTAAGTTTGTTACTCCATTGGTATTGGGTATTCAGTATGCGAGTCAGCTGAACAATAATTTGGCTACAACATGTCGTTTTTTCCCTAATTTGAAGTCCTGGTTTCTTGGGGAATTTTCAGGAGAGCCCCATTAATCCAGACTAGGATGTCCTGAATATCTACCCTGTCTAGCCTTGGCTTGTAGACTTTCAGTGAGGAAGAGCCAGTTATCTCTCCAGATAATTGGTTCCAATATCAAGCAACTCTTACTGTCAATATGCATTCCTAATGTATAATAAAAATCTACTTTTCTTTAATTTAAGCAGATTAGATCGACATTTGTGGCTGTAGATAAGTATTTACCCTCTTCTGTGTGATAATCCTTCAGGTATATGAGTATTAGCCTGTTCCTTCCCCCCATGTCTCTGTTCTAAAACTGACTGCTCTTCATTGCCATGCTTTAAATTAATTCCAATGTTATGTACCCTTCAGAAAATACAAATTGTGAAGTGGCATTTAATGTAGAAGGAACATGGAGGAAATGAAAACTGGATAAAGAAATACTTGAGTTATGAAGGATAAGAGATGGGGGAGGGGAATGGTGCACTAACAGATGGTTCTATCCATGCCAAGAGGTAGGGTTAGAAGCAGTAGGTTTTATGCTTATATATACCTCTGTATATATACCTCTGTGTTCAAACAGATATAGATTCATTAGGTACCTCATGAATTGCATCCCTTTACAAAATGATATTTCCTTCGTCCTTATTTAGCTGACCTCATGAACTTTAATAGCAGAAAAGCCTAAACATGTTGCCACTTGCTTCTTAGAAGGAATTTAGTATAATGAAAGAGTCTGTTCCCTTTATCTAAAATCTAGTTGAGAGTCTGGTACAGGTCACTCTTTACACTCCCTTGTTTGCAGCAGAACGTACAAAACTACTGGATCTATTCTGGAATAACTATCCAGACAATCTAATCAAGACAAATTTAGGATTATTATTATTATTTGATTTAAAAAAGTTTGTCACATTTTGAATGACATGATTTATTTTGATTCTGCATCCTCTGCTGGCAACCAAGTCAATAGTCAGACTATTTTTATTTAGCGTCATTTGTCACGCTATATTATTTCATAGTTAATTGTATTAATGTTTATGTTTAGATAGATGTAATGTATTTTAGATTTCAGAAGTTTATAACCTGACCAGATGTTTAATTTAAACTCTTATATTTTCTGATATTATGTTGAGTATGTGTTTTTTCCCTTTGTAATCTGCAAAGGCCTGTGTGCCAAAGCCATAAACCAAATGTGATTGTGGGCAGATTAGGCCAGGAGTTCTCAATTTACAGCCATTTCATCTGGCTCTTGCTCCCGCCACCATTGCCTCCCCGTCCTTTCCCCTCCGCATGTCTTGGTGTGTCCCTAACACTGCTCCACAGAAGGGCAGATGTTGTAAGGCGGTGGCGGTGGAGGTAGCCACCCATGTCTTTCCTGGGTGCTTCTCTAACCAAGTGCAGGCCATCACCCATGGCAGGCCGGTAAGCAGGGAAGCAGTGGGCAGCCACATGGGGGTGAGTGTTTGCAAACCAGACTTGTGGCATGGGGAGGGTGTTGGCAGTAACGGTGGTGTGTGTGGGAGTGTTGGTGGTGGGGGTGACACTAGTCCGGCCCACCAACAGTCTGAGGGCGTTATCTGTCCCATGGCTTAAAAAGGTTGAGAACCCCTGGATTAGGTCTTTCTTCTTTGTAAGTCTGTATAGAATTCAGTAGGCTGCCCATAATGCCCGAATAGCAATAGCAATTACACATATATACTGCTTAGTGCACTCTCCGTGCAGTTCACAAGGTAATTAGCACTTACCTCAAAAGGATAAGAGGCTGAGTCAACCTTGATCTTTGCCAGGATCGAATTCACAACATCAGCAGTTTTGGTCTGCCTCTGAGGTATTTGGAATATCCAGGTATTTGAGAGAGTAAAAGATGGCATGACATCAAAATACAGTATTTTAGTTCACAAAAGTGTAATATTAACTGATGCCATCATTTACCTTCCACCTGTCTGTGGCAAATCGCATCCAAAGTTACTTAGAGAATAAACATATAAATTGCAAGCAAGCAAGCAAGCAAGCAAGCAAATAAATAAATAAATAAATAAATAAATAAATAAATAAATAAATAAATAAATAAATAAATAAAATAGCATCTTTAAATGTATTAATAAACAGCACAATAAAATATTATGACTAAAAAGAAAATCCTGTTATTGGAATGAATAGCCGTATGAACCCACATAACAGTAGGCAAAGAATATCATAATAAATTTTGGCCAGGCTGGCTCAGTGTCACCAGGTTGTGTGTACAGTTTTAATGGACCAGAACTACAGCATATCTTTTGTCATTAGTATTGTTTTAATTTGTGTGGCTGGCAGTTGCTTATATCATCAGACTTTCAGGGTCCAGTTCTCTTTGGATTTTATGATCAAAACCAGGAATCTTTTTATAAAGGGTGTGCAAACAGCCCTGAACTTCTTCAATGTAAACTGAAGCTCAGCATTTTATGAGATATTAAATGTTTTGTTCCATGTATAGTGGATACTTGTGCCTCCCTGTTCTTTGTAGATGCCAATTCAAGCTTTTCCTGTAAATGAGAAGGGTCTTCTCATATTTCTTCTTGTAATTAAACCTTTGGGTTAAAAGGATTGCCCAGATCTGGTAGCCTAACTGGACAACTGTCAAACAGGTGACCTATAAGTGAAGTCAAATGGCTAAAGTATCCCCTGTCATGGTTATATTGTGGATTTTGTTTTCCTCCTCCTATGTATTGAGCAACTTTGAAATATATATATATATATGCATCACTGGTTTGTTTTTCTGTTATACCCAGTGGTGGGCATCAGCAGGTTCGCCCCAATTCACCAGAACCAGTAGCAGAAATTTTGACCGGCCCCGCCCATCCAAGCTTTGAAATAAAGTACGATAGTCGTAATTCAGGTGCAACGCAGGGCTTTCCCCCTGGCCATGCCCACCATACCATGGCCACAGTGTGGTAGTAAAAAATTTTTGAGCTCACCACTGGTCATACCAGCAGAAACATTAATTCAAAGAGACATTTGCACAAGTTGAAGCAATTTCCATACATGCTAGGTGGATGTGTGCAATTCCAGTTAATACTTTAGTCTGCCCTCTCTAGCCATGCCACTGAACATGTAGCCCCCAGAATTGTGTGGTGTTTAATTCCAGAGGGGCTTCCAGTTCTCAGGACTATCTTTCCAAGACTATAGTGGGCTGGAGAGGCAACACTCTAAAAAAAATGTGGCTGCAGATGCGGAATGGTGCATGTGGTTGTTTGGATTGAAGCTATGGTATTAATTCAGAATAACCTCCCAAGACTGACTCATGACTTACCACTTCATGAGATAATGGACAAGATGACACACCTTTCTGTGTACAGAAGCCAGTTTTATTTAATAGTATGCTACACCATATATGATTTGGAGGATCCAGGGCAGGCAGTTTGGCACAAAGAACTGTACTATAACACCTTGCTATTTATTCCTATCCTCTATATCTGTTGCCCCAAGCATCTTCTCCAGTTTGTCTAATCAAAGGCACTTCAAGAGTAATGAGCAGGAAGAAAGTATTTCTAAAAATGCTTCCTAATTTGGAAAAAATATATACGTTATGAGAAAGCACATTTTTCTCTATTTTTCTTATTGTAGATTTACTGTACGGTAAAACTCTGACTTACATATGCCTCAAGTTACATAAAATTCAATTTATGTAATGATTTTTGCACTAAAACAATTTCCTAGTTTACAGAAATGTCCCGATTTACATAACACAATTTCCTATGGGTTTGCTTCAAGTTAAGTAAAAAAATCATTTTTCCTATGGGTTTGCTTCGAGTTAAGTAAAAAACCAATTTACATAAAAGGCTACATAAGTAGGGGTTTTACTGTATGTTATGAAATTATTTTGAATTGTAATGTTTTATGAAGAATTGAAACTAGCCATTTCTGGGATTGTCTAGTTCAGATCAAATCTTTCTGGTTTCACAAATATTGTGCCATATTGGTTTCAGTCTGGTTATACTGAATTTTGGACTCATTAAAATCAGTGGGGGTTATTAAAAATATGACCAAGCAGTCCCATTGATTGCAGGATATCTACTCTGATTCAGTCCGAACCATACTGAGGATATTGAATCTTTAGACTTCGGAGAAGAGGACGTTTCTGTTTGCTACATCATATAATTCACACATGCACTTTTTTTAGCCAGAGGATTCTACTTTAATTTAAAAAATTGTGAATAGACTTTTGTTAAAACCAGAATTAGATCTTTAAGAGAGAGAGAAATATGGATCTTGTACCATGACCATTAATGTTTGTGTCATTCCTACATATGAATAGCATTTTTTCTTCTATTTTTTTCCCTAAGAGTGAGCAAATAATTTCCTAGTGTATCAAGGACAGATTTTGCATTGGTGATATTTTTTTTTAAAAAAAGATGGAAGCTAGGTGTAAATGAATGGCTAGTCCCACAGAGTTTTCTACAAAATAACAACTTTCTTCATTGCTGTGTATCTATATCAGGGGTGGCCAAACTTTTCAGGCCGCGGGCCGCTCACGTGGTTGAGAGGACTAGTCACGTGGTTCCTCCCACCGGAAATGGAAGTAAAACACACCCATGCATACACAAAATGCTGCCGTAAATGCACCCATGGCTGTCTCAACCCCCACTTCTGGTAGCAGCGCGGGCTGGATGGAATGGCACCGCAGGTTGGATCCAGCCTGTGGGCCTCAGTTTAGCCACCCCAGTTTATATAGTGAAACATATAGACTAGCGTTTTGTCCTTGTCCTTTACTTGTGTCCTGGATGCCTTTGCCCCTCTAGTAAATTGTGTTGTTTATTTTTGAATAAACAGTATTTCTTGTTGCAAAGGAATAATATGAGATGTTGAATATTTCATAAATACTTGAAGGTTATCAAATCTAGTCACAGTGTTTTAGTTCTTTCAGTCACTTCACAGAATGTCAGGCAACATAATGAAGGGTTTCATTTCATTCTCTCTTTTCTCTCTCTCTTTTTTTCTGCTTGATTGCAGGGTTTTTTCCGCAGAAGCATTCAAAAGAACATGGTTTATACATGTCACCGAGATAAGAACTGTGTTATTAATAAAGTCACTAGGAATCGCTGCCAGTATTGCAGACTACAGAAGTGCTTTGAAGTGGGAATGTCCAAAGAATGTGAGTTGACTGTAGAAATTGTCTCATTGCTTTATCTATCTATTGAGGTCGTGATGATGGTCATGAGAATGCAGCTACCTAATAAGACATATTGGGGTCACAAATAGCGATAGGCAAATCTGTCTCCTTTTCTTTCTATGACAGTCTCATTTTCTAAAGTTACTTCCATTCTGTTTTTTGCACCAACTTGCAATTTTGTAAAGCCTGCATGAGATTTGTGTAAGATTTCTGTATGCAGTGTTGCCTGATACACACCTTTTTGGTACCTTCCCTCTATTTATGCATTTTTGTAAACTATTTCCACCTGTGTATGCATTTTTATATGTAAATTCTCCTAATAGATACATTTATACTCATTGAAAAGTGTTGCAAAAACAGCACAATTGCATTCCATTTTGTTTGTCCAGGAACTGCAGTTTAGGCCAGTTTGTATTAAAATGAGAATAGGAGAAAGCTTTCTTTTTTGCACACACTGCCAGACCCTAGGTGAAAATGGCCAGTGGTTTCTGTGAGTTGTACTCCAGAAAGTATCTTTTACAATAGGAGTTCTCAACCTTTTTAAGCCAGGGGCCAAGTCACACTCCCTCAGATAGCTTTGGGGGCCAGATGGCCATTTTGCCCTTCATGGCACTTCCTGGTGTGGTGGAGGCAGTGGTGGTGGTGGTGGGCACATAAAATGGTGCTGTGGGCCATATCCAGCCCATGGACCACAGGTTGAGAATCCCTGTTTTACAAGCTCTGAATATATACAAAACACATTTCATTTCTATCCTTGATCATAAATTTGTTTGGAAGCTATGTTGTGATAATCTATTTCTTTTTTAAAAAATTAATATCCCATATAGGAGATGTCAACTTAAATCTCATAATGGGTTTTTCAACAGGACTTGGCTATTTTGAATCCCTGCAGGCTAGACAGCTACTCTATTCCCATCAAGACTGCATGCTGAGATCATACTAGAATTAGTATGGATTTCACAACTTTCAGCTTGATAAAGCTGTCTACATGTCATGAGTGTTCCCCTTTCAGGATGCCATCCCAGTTCCTTTTGAGGTGTGCTTTTTTTAGGGTCTTTTTTTAAAAAATGGGAATCTGCTTATAGCTTGTAGGAGGTCTTAGTAGCACCAAAACAGTACAGTAATACCTCAGATAACGCTAAGACTTGGTTCTACAAGTCTTGGTGTTATCCGATTTTTAGTGTTATCTGATGCATGTTAAAATCCTATGGGATGGATTGGATAATGTTAAAGCTCCATAGAGATACATTGTAACTGCACAGGCTTTAGCAGTTGTTATCTGATCCATCCCATAAGACCTTAACGTTATTCGATCCAATTCTCCTCCCCAGATTACTTAACGTTATGCGATTTTAGCGTTATCCGAGGTAAACGTTACCCGAGGTATTAATGTATTCCATGTTTTGCATGCTGTCTGATGGCTGGTCAACTAGGCAGTGGGAAAAGCAAACGGGGCTCTAAAGGTTGGCCATCTTTATTTCATCTTTGAGGACATGCTGCCGTATTTTGTTATAAGTCCAATTTATATTACATACTTATTTCCCACATGTTTACACAGCATTATTTGTGAATCTCAGATGAAGTTTTCCTAAGGCCAGGCTTACCTTCTTTACCTTCACTGGATCAGACAATGAGCATTCAGATTATTTTTTAAAAGCACATCCTTATTTTGCTTTTGAGTGAATACTGTTTAAGTCTGTGTTCTTCTTTGCTGAACATAAGTTGATATTAATTTAGTTAGAGATTTGACAAGAGGAAGAGTTGTCTGAATTTTTTCAAATGGGAATTGTGACACCGATTCTAGTTGCAAATACAGTAATACCTCGGATAACGCTAAGACTTTGTTCCACAAGTCTTGGTGTTATCTGATTTTTAGTGTTATCCGATCCATGTTAAAATCCTATGGGATCGGATAACGTTAAAGCTCCATAGAGATACATTGTAACCGCACAGGCTTTAGCGGTTGTTATCCGATCCATCCCATAGGACCTTAACGTTATTCGATCCAATTCTCCTCCCCAGATTACTTAACGTTAGGCAATTTTAGCGTTATCCGAGGTAAATGTTATCCGAGGTATTACTGTACAGCATATAAGATTATGATGCATGTTAACCTAGCACTCAATCCCACAGACCTCAGCAGAAATTACTGCCCAATAAACACATGTAGATTATACTGCTAAAACAGTCATGCTATGTAGATCTGTTGCCTCCTACCTCTTGGGCACTTTGTAAATTTGAGGCAGTATTAAGGCCACCAACACAAAATGGCTGCCCTGAGGCTTTGCCTAGTCACAAAGGACAAATAATTTCATCAGTAGATACAAGTAGGGGCATGAGTTGGGGCATAGGCCTCTAATAATCAACCCACATAATAAATCAAATTACAGTAATACTTCACTTAAAGAGTATAATGCGTTCCACGGGATTGCTCTTTAAGTGAGTTTGTTCTTTAAGTGAAACACCATTGTAAGTGACCAATTGTGACTTCTGGAGGGGGGATTGCAAACCCGATTTAGTTGTTAAGTGAGTTTTTGTTGGTTTTAGTTGTTAAGCGAGGTGACCATTCAGAAAAAATTCTGCTCTTTAAGCGAGTTAGTCTCTAAGCGAGGCGCTCTTTATGCAAGGTTTTACTGTATCATTTTATGGGGAAGAAAACCACCTGGGGAGGAGGACACAGGTAATGTGCCAACAAATTGAGTACATAATAGAGGTTGGGATTGAGCCTCCAAATCCCTCACAAACAAGGTTTCTTCACAAAGGGCACTAGAACACCTATTTTTCAACAGAAAAACTAATGATTCTCAGACACTCTTTCTCCGTAAATGAGCACACAGGCAGAACATTTTACCCAACAAGGGCAAAAGGCATCTGTGCACACGAGTCCAGGCAAATACAGTTGTACATCACTTAAAGAGCATAAGGTGTTCAACAGGATTGCTCTCTAAGCAAGTGTGCTCTTTAAGCGAAACACCATTGTAAGTGACAAATTGTGACTTCTGGATGTGTGTGTGAAACCCAATTTATTTGTTAAGCAAATTTTTGGTTGGTTTTATTTGTTAAGCGAAGCGACCATTCAGATAAAATTCTGCTCTTTAAGCAAGTTACTCTTTAAGCGAGACGCTCTTTATGCAAGGTTTGACTGTACCTCCAGTGCTACTTTCAGTAATTCACTCTTACTAGATGGTAGCATTGTGAGTTGCAATATATTTTTACTTAGGTTACAGTTATTATTTCCAAATGTTTATCTGTGTATATAAGTGAGCAATAAGATTTGTTACTGTTGCCTCTCTTATCTTCCTTATTAGTGATCTTTTTTGCCCACATGAATGTTACTGTTGCCTCTCTTATCCTCCTTATTAGTGATCTTTTTTGCCCACATGAATGTGACTGCACTAGGACACTTCTGATACCTGCATTGCAGCCACAAGAAGAGTGAAAAGGCGAGTGTATGAGCCCAAGACTTAATCCAGCCTGTGTCCATAATAAAAAAGCATGAATTTAGCATTGTGGCATAAACCCAACACCAAGTTTAGTGTACTTAATTCCATTGATCTCAGTGAATGGAAATGTGCCAACCGTGGACAGAGTTTTTCCTTGTGTCCAAAGTGGTTCAGTGTGTTCTCTCAAGAAGCTGTTGTCTTCTAGAAGTAGATTTATAATATTTTAAGCTCCTTTCTAATCTGGCATTTCAAAATAACATGTTTCTTGAGATAGGTGTTGAAACAAAGGCCTGTTTATTTCATTTACAGCCTTACTATTCTGTTCCTGAAATGCCTTATGCATTAGACAGAAAATGCATTCCCAAGGCCATGTTGAACAAGCCTACATGGTTTCATCAGCCCCCAGTAGAAAGTTTAATCATGCTGGACAATTGAAATAGCAATTTAAGTTCTTTGTCCTGAGGGCAAGCAAGAACAAATGTCCAACCTGAAATGTCTGAAATTCTCTGTGTATATGCTGCTGTTTGCTTCTTTGGGTATCTTAGGAAAAGCAAAATAGGGTGCATATATCCTGAGACCAAATAATGCCCCTTTTTGGCAGTTGCAATAGAAAGCAGCTCTATGTGCAAAACTGGCAGCCAGCCTCAGATGTTCGTAGGATTTTCAATCGCTAATGAGTATCGTGTGGTTGCCAAGAACAGCTGACACCATTTATTTTATTATCTAGTGATTTACTTTCAACAGGGTAAATAGTGAAGTGCAGTTAATTCAGAGATTAGAAACAGAATCATTATTCTCTTTAAATATATCCAAGAATTATATGACTCTATTTACTAGGATTCTCCCTGCACTAAATCCCTACCCCACCCCCAAGCTAATGAATCGAGACTGATCACACATACAGATTTGTGTTTTCTGACTAGTGTCCAGAAGTCTAAACTGAGATAGCAACTAAACTGCATTAGTAAAAAGCAGTTGGCTCTGATCCATCAAACTACTTCACACGGGCTACACAAGGAACTTGATTGTATGGAATATTTAGGATTACCAATTCCCAACATCACATTTTTTTTGCAAGGCTCATTTGCTATTGCAGAGGCATGGCAGCCAAAATTTAAACAGGTCGCAACAACTACAGTGATCAGATATCTGACAAGTCTCACTCTGTTTGGTCATGAGCTCACATATTAAAAATCATTGTAGGCTGGGATCAAGATTGTGCTAGCTAGCCCCAACCCAGTTTCATAGCCCTGGCTACTCCTCCCCTGTTATTTGCATACAGAAACACATCTGTGTAAAGAGGAGAGAATTCATTTATAGTAGTGTGCAATATATATGCTTGAAGGTTGCTTAGAAAAAAACACCCTATACTCAAAATGGAGCTGGCTGGATAGCTCAGTGGTTTAGGCATGTGGCTACAGAGACAGAGGTTGGTAGCATGGTTACTCACTTTGTCTCCAGGGAGAAGAGCTACCCTGTGTAGCTATAAGTAAGCTACAGAGTTCCAGAAGAAGTGGGTGGGAAACTACTTCTGTATACAGCAGTACTTCGCTTAAAGAGCATAATGCATTCCACGAGATTGCTCTTTAAGCAAGTTGCTCTTTTAGCAAAAGCATTGTCGCTGTCATTGTAAGTGACTGATTGTGACTTCTGGTGGGGGGATTGCGAACCCCAATTTAGTTGTTAAGCGAGTTTTTTGTTGTTAAGCGAGGGAGACCATTTGGAGAAAATTCTACTCTTTAGGCGACAGAAGCGTAGCTTACCTTGGCAGGGCCCCGTATAAAAATTGTTTGGGGGCCCTTTATATGCGGGGCGGAGCTAACATCATGACATCATGACGTCGTGGGGGGAGCCAACGTCATGACGTCGTGGGCTGGGCCAAAAATATAAATAAATAAATAAATAAATAGAATAGAATAGAATTAAAACAAACAAACAAACACACACACACCTCAACCCACCCACCCACCCAAACAACCACAACACAAACCCGTAAATAACTTTAATAATTAAAATAAATAAAGAAATAAAACAAAAATTTAATAAAAATCCACCCACCCACCCAACACACACATAAACCACCCACCCACCTGAAACACAAAACCCTCACTTACCCTCCTGGGGCCGCATGGCAAGGCGCGCTGCCCCCGACTGCAGCGTCCTCCTCCTCTTCCGGAGCCGCTTGCCCCGCGCCCCCCGCGCGCGCCCTCCACAGCGCGCTCCTGCAAGTCTCAGATGTCAGCTTGGCGGGGGTGGTGGCAGGCAGGCAGGCAGGTGCAACTGTCGCCACCGCCGTCACCACCGCCGGACCCGGAGGAGGCGGTGGCGCACTCTGCCAGGCGTCCCCAGGCCATGGGGGTTCGGCAGCAGCGGACAGCCCGGGCAGGCCTCAACCTGCCCGTGGGAGCTGGGCGGCCCCAGGGGAGGTGCCCTCCTCTGAGGGCCACCATCGGAGCCGCTCTGAGAAGCTGCGGCTCCGACTCCGAAATTTTATTTTTTTAAATTGGAGCCAAAAATGGCTCCAATAAAGTGCGCATGCGCAGAAACTCAATCTGACGCATGCGCAATGCGTCAGATTGAGTTTCTGCACATGCGCAGTAAATTTTTGCTCTTTTTTTCTTTTCTTTTTTTTCCTTTTTTGCCGTTGGGGCCCCCCGTAGCCCGGGGGCCCCGTATAATTGATACGGCGGTAGCTACGCCTCTGTTAGGCGAGTTAGTCTCTAAGCGAGGTACTCTTTATGCGAGGCTTTACTGTATTAGCTATCTAAAAACCGCTAGAAGTTGACGTAAGTCAGAATTTACTTGATAGCGAATTGTTGTTGTTGAAAATGTACAAGTCTTCCCATGTGATTGTCGCCTGAGCTAAAGTGACTGTTAGTACAATAGCCACAAATCTCATTATGATGTAAAACAGGTGATATGCCTTATATAAACTTTTCCAGTGCTTGCCCTCCAGATAGACTGGACTGCAACATCTCCATCTCCATCCAGCATGCCCATGATCCATATTGAGTGGGAATAATGACACATGCGGAGTGGAACAGGTTGGAGGATCCTATGTAGTGAATTAAAAATCACCAGGTTTAGATCAGTTTGGAATGTGTGCATGTTTAAACATCTTTGTTCCTGAAGGCAGTGCTTAACAACTCTCGGTAAAAAGATAGATTTGCTGCTCTGCAGGGAATACAGACTGTCTCTCCATGATCCTCCTCTGAACTCCCCTTCCAGTTCAACTTGGGTTTTCTTTTGCAATTTTAAATCTTTAAAGCAGCATTTAAAAGTAAATTATTAATAACAAAATTAAATCCATGTTCTGGGGAGAGAGTTATATAATAGTAGTAATTGCATCAACTCAGCTAATGAGCTTTCCCTCCTGTGCCATGTACAGTAGATTAATAGCCCTTGCATCCATTTGCAATGCGTTCGTTTCAGAAATGTGACCTAGACAAGTGAATGGATGGCTGAAGAAACTAGCAAAATGTATGAGATGCGCCTCCATGCTGCTATACATGGAGGGGCTCTGTAAAGATTAAACAGAACAATATTAGCCGCCATCTGGTTATTCCTGTGCAACAGTGCCACAGTGATGATTACAAGCAGAAGAAGTAATGACATATATTCCCAATCAAATGAGTTGTCTTTGATTTGGTATCTCCGGCACCCCATTACATTTGCCTAGGTTTGAAGAAGAGAACTGTTAATTTCCATGTGATTCTTCAAAGCTGTGTTAGGAATATTAATGCTTTTCATATAGTTTATCTGTTTTGCCTTAGCTTTTATTTGAACACTTTTTATCTAGAATGTTCCTAATTTATATACCGTACATAGAAAGTAAACTTTCAGAAACACAGCTAAGGGCTCATAAATTCTGTAGAAATAAATTGGGAAATGGCTCAGGTTTTTTTGAAGTTGGTTTATTGTTGCATGGTTCTTATGTCAACACATGTGTCTTAATGAAGGAACTTGTAGTCCGGTTTAATATTTTAGTCCAGAGGACTAGACAGGATTGCAAATCAATGCATTTAGAAGCAATTTGGCACTTTGGTGCTCCAGATTTGGGGATGGTGTCTAAATATCTGTAAGATTTTTAATACAAAATTTAAGTGGCATAAGCACCAATGTGATGTAACAGTATATACCTTGCCGCCCCTCCCCCTGTGCCTATACCAACTGCCAGGGGAAGAAGCCAGGGCAGGATGAGGACCTTGCCGCCCCTCCCCCTGTGCCTACACCAACTGCCAGGGGAAGAAGAAGCCAGGGCAGGATGAGGACCTTGCTGCCCCTCCCCCTGTGCCTATACCAACTGCCAGGGGAAGAAGAAGCCAGGGCAGGATGAGGACCTTGCCGCCCCTCCCCCTGTGCCTACACCAACTGCCAGGGGAAGAAGAAGCCAGGGCAGGATGAGGACCTTGCTGCCCCTCCCCCTGTGCCTATACCAACTGCCAGGGGAAGAAGAAGCCAGGGCAGGATGAGGACCTTGCTGCCCCTCCCCCTGTGCCTACATCAACTGCCAGGGGAAGAAGAAGCCAGGGCAGGTTGAGGACCTTGCCGCCCCTCCCCCTGTGGCTATACCAACTGCCAGGGGAAGAAGAAGCCAGGGCAGGATGAGGACCTTGCCGCCCCTCCCCCTGTGCCTATACCAACTGCCAGGGGAAGAAGAAGCCAGGGCAGGATGAGGACCTTGCCGCCCCTCCCGCTGTGCCTACACCAACTGCCAGGGGAAGAAGAAGCCAGGGCAGGTTGAGGACCTTGCCGCCCCTCCCCCTGTGCCTATACCAACTGCAAGGGGAAGAAGAAGCCAGGGCAGGTTGAGGACCTTGCCGCCCCTCCCGCTGTGCCTACACCAACTGCCAGGGGAAGAAGAAGCCAGGGCAGGTTGAGGACCTTGCCGCCCCTCCCCCTGTGCCTATACCAACTGCCAGGGGAAGAAGAAGCCAGGGCAGGATGAGGACCTTGCCGCCCCTCCCCCCCTGTGCCCACCCCAACATATTGTAATATAAAGTAATGTAATGTAATGTATTGTCTGTAAGCCGCCCTGAGTCGCCACCGCAAGTGGGCGGCAATATAAATTTGAACTAATAAATAAATAAATAAATAAATAAATAAATAAATAAATAAATATTTGAGATATTTAAAAACAGCATTGTTAGTAGACACCCACTTTGAGGGTGGCACAGTGATGGGCAAACTCCTAAATTTTTAAATCTAAATTATACCACTGCATCACACAAGCATTTATGTGTTATGCATTTTTTTAAAATTACTGTATGGGGAAAAATCTTAAAGATAGGTCACCCTAATTCTGGAGCATCTCAGGAAATTTGCTTTCTTTCCCATTCATTCCTTTCCTCTCATCTCAGTTGCACATTCCATAAGAGTTAAAAATAATTCATGATTGGAATTTATTCAAATAAACAAACTTCACCAGTGTGGTTAGAAATGAATCCCTTTCCAGCAAAAAAAAAAAAAAAAAAAGCATGTTTAGCTGTATGTTGTGTAGTTCTTGTTTAAATCAATTTATACCTTTGAAAACCTGATGTAAATACAGGACTATTAAGATAACTTAATGCACCCAAAGAAAACAAAGCAATACAAAGAAAGTACAGTAAAACCCCAGGTTACAATTGCCCTGGGTTACATTTGCCGCAGTTTACAACCAAAAAATGCACTATTTTAAACTCTAAAATGGCAGCTGGTGCCATTTTAGAATTTAAAATGGCACCCGCTTCCTCCACCGGAAGTCGCAATTCAGTGCTTACCTCTGCAGAGGTGCCATTGTTGTCATCTCCACTGCTATTTCAAGACTGTCTGCCGCCTCTACCGACAGCGGGAGAGCTGGGACCTTATCTACTTGGTTCCAACATTCCAAGCTCCCTGGGCAACGCTATAGCAGAAAACGTGCACCTGGGGGAGGTGCATGTTTTTGGCTGTAGCACTGCTGAGGGAGCTTGGAAGAAGGTTGGAACCGAGCAGATAAGATCCCCAGACTCTCCTGCTGCCAGTAGCAATGGAAACTGGGCTCAACACGAGTGTTTTCAACTGTGGAGGCACACATTTTTGGCTGTAGTGCTGCACAGGGAGCTCAGGTGAAGGTTGGAAAGGCATGGAAAAGGTAATGAGATAATTTCATTGCTTTTGGGGGGTGGGGGATGATCGCATCTGGTGTTTTTTGGATTTGGGGGTTGTATTGGGGGTCAGTTGGGACTGTTTCCCCTTTGTGGGAGTGGGGGACGATCACGTCTGGTGTTTTTCAAGGTGGCGGAGGATTTATTTTAGTCCAGTCAGGACTGTTTCCCCTTTTTGGGGGTGGGAAGCAATCATGTCTGGCAATTTTTGGATGTGGTGGTGGTCTTATTATTATTATTGGCCCAGTCGGGACCTTTTTAAAATTTTAATGCATTTCTAATGGAAAACGTGCTTCAGTTTATTATTTTTTCGGGTTACAACAGAGGCTGTTGGAATGGACCTCCATCGTAACCCAGGGTTTTATTGTACTTAATTTATTTATTAATTACATTTATATCCCGCCATCATCCAAACACTCAGGGCGGCTTACAAAATTAAAAACACAATTAAAACACATTGAATACATTAAAAGGTTAAAAAAATTAAAAAGTTAAAAAGATAACGGGAAGAGAGGTGAGGGTCAAAAGAGCCAGCCAGCTGAGATGACCGTCTGGCCCGCATCCCACACATGCCCTGCCAGTCAGGTCTTTACCCCCTTTCTGAAAGGGTAGCAGCTCTGTCTTGAGATGCAACTCGCTTGGCAGGAAGTTCCATAGGGCCAGAGCAGACACAGAAAAGGCTCTCCTTCTAGTGCTGGAGAGGTGTGCCTCTCTAGCTTATGATATGACCAGAGAGCCCCCCCCCCTCGGGTCCGCTTTGGTGGGACGGACAGATGTTCTCAGGGTGACACGGTCTCTTTAAGTATCCTGGCCCACTATCATGTAGAGCTTTAAAAGTAATAACCAGCACTTTGAATTGCACTCGGAGGAATACTGGGAGCCAGTGCAGCTCTCGGAGCAGTGGTGAGGCACAAGCATAATGCTCGCACCCCATCACAACCTGAGCAGCCACATTCTGGACTAGCTTCAGCCTCCGAATGGTCACCAAGGGTTGCTCAGTGAGTTAGGGATGGAATTTTCAGACTTCATGGACTGCAGCTCCCAGAAATCAACAGGAGAGCCCATAGATAGGCTTCTGGGGGTGTTAATCAAAAATGAAAGTCTACAGAAGACCAAGCTAAGCTCTATGGGCTCTACAAGGGATTATGGTTTTGTAGTCTTTTGGAGAGGCTTCCTCTGCAAAGCCAAAATGGCAAATCTTACCATACCTATAGTCTTGCAACTCCCACAGAGTTTAGTTCTGTCTTAGCTAATAATTAATATTCCCTGAGGTGGTTTATTATTATTATTATTATTATTATTATTATTATTATTATTATTATTATTATTATTATTATTATTATTATTATTATTATTATTATTATTATTATTATTATTAAAAAACTATGCAAAGGGAAAATAAGTTTTAAAAAGCATAGACAGAATCTCTCTCTTTTTCTTTTAAGCTGCATATTTGTGAAAAATGTGGAAGTCATTGCTAAATGAGGCTAACTAATGAGGTATCGATCATGCCCCTGTTTGCATAATGATCACACAACCAGACACGTGAGTACACATGCAACCAGCACTAAATTAATTAGCTTCAAATAGCTGCTGCAATGTCTGCATTTTTGCTCCTGCACATGTACAAAACCAGCAGAATTCTGGCAGTCTAAAATCTAGAGTAGAATAAAACAAGCAATGTAAATCCCCCCCCCCCAAAGAAAACAACAACCCAATAATAAATAGCATTAATTCAAATAAGTTTAGAAGAACTGAAATACCTTTATTTAATTATTGATTTACTATCTCAGTTTATATCCCTCCTTTCTTTTGGTGAACTACAGGTGGTGTATATAACAGTTTCCCTGCTTTGTTCACAGTAATCCTGTGAATTAGGTGAAATTGAGAGAAAATGACTGGCTAAAAGTCAACCAGTGAGTTTTGTGAATCAGTGGCTATTTTAACTTTTGGTCTCAATCATAATTCAGAACCAAAAAGCAAAATGACTCTCTTTAAGAAAAGCAGTCTGTATTTCGGGCTATCATTGAAAATACCTTCTTTCTATTATCTGTAGGAGAGAAATTGGAAGCTGAATCTGCTATGGATTAACTCAGATTCTTTGATTCATTTTTCTTGCAAGTAGAATTGTGTATGCATGAACGTATTTCTTCTTTACCGCAAACAATTTATTCTCTTTGTGAAAAGTGAGCTAGATTACAATATGTATGATTATTTCCTTGAGAATAATGTCCATTGAGTTTAGAAGGGTTTTCCTTTTAATAGACCCATATATAAATGCATAAAAGTTGCACCTTAAACTCCTACCGGCAGTGCCTGAGGCTGGTAAACATTTCATTATCTCTCAGATATATCTTAGTGCCCCAAATCTATTACTGTTGCTTATTTCCAGTACATAAATGTATCCGCTTAAATATCTGTGAAGTGATTCTTTGCATTTTTGAGGCATATGCCTAAATCCGGGAGTTGAAGCCAAATGGAATTCTGCATGTCCCCTGGCATGAAATACAACTGAAGGCAAACATGCTTTTATTGTGGGCTATAGGCTTGGGTGGTCAGCTGACAGGCACTTTTAATGGAGTCAGAAAAACGACATGCAAGTGAAAACACACTGACCTACTTTTCCATCCCCCACCCTCACTCTTCCTCCTTTCTTTTTTGCATTTAACCCTCAAAACAGATACAGCGTTAAATATAAAACTCCCTGGAAAATGAAATGCAACCTCAAATAACATGCCTATATTGCACAGCTGTTGATTTTCTCAAAAACTTATCTAGGAGCAATCCTAGAGTTCAAATATACTTCAGATGTTTATCTTCCAAGAAGATGAGCTATTTCTGAGAATAAGATCCCCTTCTCTCAACAGCTTCAGTAGCTTCCATGAGTAGACCAATGTGTCTCAAATTTACTAAATGATTTAGCATAGATTGTGTGTGAGAGAGTGATATATATATATATATATATATATATATATATATATATATATATATATATATATATATATATATATATATATATATATATATATATATATATATATATATATGCGCTACATCATTTAGTAAACTTGAGATATTGGTCTACTCAAGGAAGCTACTGAAGCTGTTGAGAGAAGGGGATCTTATTCTCAGAAATAGCTCGTCTTCTTGGAAGATATACATCAAACAATTTCTACGTACACACACACTTGTGTGTGCAGAAATTGTGTGTGTGTGTAGAAATTGTTTGATCTTTGAGTAACCGAACCTTTCCCACAAAGATTAGGGTAAATATCAATAAGAAAAGTATAATCTGTGTTTATTAATAAAGTGCTGAGAATTTCTTATCTTCTGTGTCAGTCAGTTTTCACAGAATTGATGGAACAGTTTCTACTAGGTTTATGTTAATTCTGCTTACGCTTGTACTTTCAGGTGTGTGTGTGTGTGTGTGTGTGTGTGTGTGTGTGTGTGTGTGTGTGTGTGTGTGTGTGTGTGTGTGTGTGTGTGTGTGTGTGTGTGTGTGTGTGTGTTTAGGGCAGGTGGAAATCTTCAGGTCTTAATCCATGTATTAGTCCCAAATAGATTTGGGCCATGGAATCAATAGAACCTAAATAAATGCTGATTTACACGGTTCGGTGCACTTTGGTGTCTAGGCATGCCTGCCAAATGTCCACAGAAATGTCTGCAAATGCAGACAGCGCTGGCTCTTTGGCTATAATCAGAGATGAGCACTGAACCCTAGAGTCAGATATGACTGGCTTTCAAGCAAAGGTGACCTTTACCTTTACCTTTGACTTAGTAAGCTACTGTACATGGAACTAATGTTTAGATTTAGGCCATATTTAGTCACCATTTTATACATACTTTGTATATTTTCTAAGATTTACATGATTTTATAAACTACAAAAATGCTAAATTAGAGGGATGGGTATATATAGGTCTACATATTTGTTTGGGGTATGTAAATCTGTCCTGTCATTCAATGTTATCTCAGGTTGTTACACAATTTACTAAAAAGCATATAAAAATAAATAAAGCTTATCAGTTAATCACTTTATATTGTGTACAAGCTATAGCAATGCTTGTGGACATTTCTGCTCTAATACTTTGACAGGCACTGGAAACAAAGCTGTTCAGTGTAAAACATGTGAATCATGATGGCTTATTGCCAAATGTGGGCTAGACAGAAATTTCAAAAATCTTTAGTCTTGGTTGTAAAATATTTGCTCCATATCCAAAGGTTTGTCCAGACAACACCAGCCTCAGGGTTATAAAGCATAAGTGGACAATTTGTGGCCCTTTAGAAGTTCTTAGATGAGAATGGTCATCCACCCTAACGGAGTCAATTTGCAGTCAAGTGAATACCAAAGGTTGTGGAGCATTTCCTGGAAGGCCCTGGATGAATACTCTCCTCATTCATGTTTCCCATAGAAAGGTCATTGATTGTGTTGCTGTTGTAGAAATCACTCATCAGAGTTGCCACTTACACATTGCTAAAATAGATGTGCGTAAAACATATGTATCCTATTCTACATGTACAGATGTTGATTTTGGAGGAAACTCAGATTGGAGAAAAATGTAACTGATCGTTTTCATGGGCTTCCACTCCAGAGCACATGAAGGAGATGCTCCTTTATCAGTACTGAGGACGCCACATGTGTAGCACAACTGCACACAAAGTTTTCGTTCTTCAGCATTGATGTTGGAAAGAAGGCACTGGTTGTTTCTTTTTCATGGTCACTGAGAATACAAACAATTGGGTTAAATCCTGCATCTTCGCAGTACTCTAGAATGTTCCAGAGCTCTTGCAGAGTTGAAAGAACTATGGGAGATTTTTCTTTTCCAAAAACCAACAATCCCAAATCCTGCCTTACTCCAAAGAGTTCAAGACCTTGGAACATGATTATCTTCTCTCAATTTATCGTTGCAACAAGCTGTAAGGTGTATTAGCCTGAGACATGGTGTTTAGCACAAAGTCATCCAGAAAATGGCATATCCATCAAAAGATTTGAACCCAAGCTTGTTCAACTGCTGTCTGCCATTACTAGCAAGTGATAGCTCATTACACTACACCAGGGTGCCCAAACCTTTTGTGCCATGAGCTGATCCCATGGTTGAGTGTGCCGGTCACGTGGTTCCTCTCACCAGAAGCAAAAGTGAAATGTACATGTGCATAACATACAGAGGCGTAGCTACCGCCGTATCAGCCGTATCAATTATACGGGGGCCCCGGGCTACGGGGGCCCCCAACGGCAAAAAATAAAATTAAAAATAAAAAAGAGCAAAAATTTACTGCGCATGCGCAGAAACTCAATCTGATGCATTGCGCATGTCAGATTGTGTTTCTGCGCATGCGCACTTTATTGGAGCCATTTTTGGCTCCAATTTTAAAAAAAAGCCGGAGTCGGAGTCGGAGCCGCAGCTTTTAAGCAGCGAGGCAGCCCCGACTCCGAGGCCCTCCCCCCGGTCGCCGTGGGGGCTCCCTGCCTGCGCCAGCCCGGGTGGCGCTCTCCACGGTCGACGCTGGGGTGGGAGTCCACCAGCTGCAGGACCAGCTCGCGGGCGCGCCCCGTCCCGCGGCAGGCGGCAGGTCAGCTCCAGCCAGGCGCAGCCACCTGGAGCGCGCCTGGAGCTGACCTACCGCGCGCGCCTGGAACTCACCTACCGCGCGCGCCTGGAGCTCACCTGCCGCCTGCGTGCGGGATGGGGCGCGCGAGCTGGTCCTGCAGCTGGACTCCCACCCCAGCGTCGAGGTGGAGAGCCCCGCCCGGGCTGGCGCAGCCTGCCAGGGAGCCCCCGCGGCAACCGGGGGGAGGGCCTCGGGGCTGCCTCGCTGCGCCCGCTCGCCTTCCACAACTGCCCCTTGCCTTCGCCGTGCGCGGCAAGGGAGCGATCGTGCGATGGCAGCAGCGGCGGCGCGGCGGCGGTGACAGCAGAGGCGGAGGAAGAAGAGGCCCCAGGATTAAGGTAAGTGAGGTTTTGTGTTTCGGGTAGGTGGGTGGGTGGGTGGGTTGAGGTGTGTGTGGTTTTTTTTTTTTTTTTACATTTTAATTCTATTTTATTTTATTTTTTTATTTTTTATTTTTGGCCCCGCCCACGACGTCATGACGTCATAACGTTGGCTCCCCCCATGACGTCATGATGTCATGACGTTAGCTCCGCCCCACATCTAAAGGGCCCCCAAACAATTTTTATACGGGGCCCCGCCAAGGTAAGCTACGCTTCTGATAACATACCCACGCATGCAAGTTTTACTTCTGCTCCTGGGAGTGGCACAGGCTGGATTTATTTATTTATTTCAACTTGTTTAGCCGCACCCTCGCCAAGGCGACTCCAGGTGGTTCACAGTGCAAGAAACAAACACTATCATAAAACACTTCAACACACGATACACATGAATAAAACTCTAAAATCTTAAAATCTCTTATCTAAAAATCCAGATGGCAGAATTGTCTGATAATTCATACGAGCCAGTCAGGGGTGGGAGTAGGTCCAGTAGCAGCACCCCACACCCGCTGGACCAACCACATTTTAAAATCTCTTCTAAAGGACAGTAGTTGCAGTTGGAGCCAGAGGTCAGCCGGCAGGAGGTTACAAAGGTCTGGAGCGGATACTGAAAAGACCCTTCCAGCCATTGGTACCCATAGAGAGCCCCTTTGATCCGCTCTAGTGGGATGGGCAGATGTTCTCAGGGTGACGCTGTCTCTTAAGTAGCCTAGCCCACTACCATGTAGAGCTTTAAAGGTCATAACCAGCATCTTGAATTGGGCCCAGAGGCACACTGGTAACCAATGCAGCTCCCACAACAAGGGTGTGGCATGGTCGTAATGACCACACCCCATCACCGTGCGGGGTGCCACATTTTGCACCAGTTGCAGCCTCCGAATTGTCATCAAAGGCAGCCCCATGTAGAGTGTGTTACAGTAATCTAACCAGGAAGTGACCAGTGCACGAGTAACCATGAGCAAGGTGCTGCAGGCCAGATCCGGTGCCGCAGGGTTATAGTTTGGACACCCCAACACTACACCATCCATTTAAAAACCAAACTAGTTGATAGTTTTGGCTTGAGAAGCTAGAGATGAAGACCATCTGTGAAGACCTCTACCATCCCTGACATAAGCCTTGATTTCCTTTTTAAAACGAAAAATGTCTTTGTGCATATGTAATGTTTTTTAAATACAATCAAGAGTTTGGGAGTGAGAGTTATAATTAATACCGTCTTCCATTTCTAAGAGAAAGAGTCTTAGTTCTTGTTTTATCACAGCAGTCAGCCAGCAACACCAATAACAGTTAAGGCTTACTGGGGCTTTCACTGAACTAGGTCTTTTAACTTAAGTTAGAATTTGTTTCATGTCTTATTTGAATGGGAGACCAACTTAATCTTAACCCTGGTTAACATTGCTTTTTATTTATTATTTTTTTATTTTTTTATTTTTCCAATTTTTAAGTAGTCATTAACTGCTTTCCTTGGAACCAACATCCTTGTTGACCAAAGTCCTTTACAGATGCTGCTGTACCATCTCGGCTGGTACAGCGGCATCTGAAAAGGACTTTGGTCAACAAGGATGTTGATTCCAAGGAAAGCAGTTAATGATGCTATTATATTATGTTGCTAACTTTTCTTAAAATAGTTTATTTTTGTTTCCTTTATTGCATTTGACTTTATTTTTTACTAAATACAAACTGCTCACAAATGTTGCTTTAGGGACAGAGTAGATATATTCAAATAGATAAGCAAATAAACTGCTGGTATGTACTTCATTCTGGAGAGCTGCAGGAAGCCTCATTTCCGATCTATTAGATTTGATTAAAAGGACACTTTATGTTGTGTCTCGCTGGGTGGATAGCTCACTGGTTTAAGTATTTGCCTGTGGAGCTAGAGAGTTGGAGTTTGATTTCTCACTGTACTTCCCAGCAGATATGCTAGCCTTTGTAGCCAAGGGCAAGTTGCACAGTCCCAACGCAGCTCCAGGAGAAGGGAATGGTTAACCAGCTCTGAATTTTCTACTTAGAAGATCCTGGAAAGGGATGCCAAAGAGATGTCTGGAAAGGGATGCCATTGACTTGATGGCACGCAATTATTATTTGTTAATTATTTATTGTGTCCAAAGCACCAGCTATCCACACTTCGATGACAAAAATGTGTTTTCAGTTTTTGAGTGCCAGGAGAGGACCATGATTATACCCTGAGATAGAAGAGGGGTCCATGCAGTACAGTACAATCAAACCTCGTATAAAGAGTGCTTAGCGTATTTGGTTGCAGAAATTGAAATTACCAGCTATGGCAAATTATACTATATGATAGGCAGTTGTTTGTGATGTAAAGTACAGTATAGCTACCTACACCCTTCTCTTGGGTCATCATAATCATCTAAAGAGAGACTGATTGTTCGAAGGAGGCAAGAGGCCAGAGGTGAAAAGGGGCCCTTCAGTAAGCCAAACAACCCTGGGTCTTTGCCATATAATGTCCATGTTTTGCATCTTTTGTTAAGAATCTAGAGAAAGTGGGTCAGTTAATCCAAGTAGAAAGCATCATATTATTGAGTTAACTCTGTGATGAACTTTTGCCTGATTTCCTTACCAAAACAAGTTTCCTACTGTGCAAAAACTTTTGCCAGGAAAGTTATCCAGGATCCTCCAAAATCACTTTGATTTGAAACCAGAAATTATAAGACACATGATCCTTTTGGAATCTTTTATTAAAACAAGTGTTTGTCAACTCTTCTTCCTTTTGTTTGGTTACTAAATTTGATCAACTATAATTTATTACCCTTAAATACTCACGAGACTGATACAATGGAAAGATGTATATTATACTGTATGATGATAATTTAGAAGATTTTGAGCCATAGTTGCCCAGTTATACGGATCTGTTCATTACTAGCTTGAGTTATTCCTTATGCAGTGAGTCATAGAGTGGGAATGACACACTTTAAGCTTTTTAAAATCAAATAGCTGAGAGTGAACCCTTTTTGGTGTCCGATTGGTAAAGTTTTCAACTTTTCGGTGTGTTTCTATATAAGCTTCATTTATCATTTGCAGTGACTGGAAACAGACCAAATTGGAGGAAAATGAAGATAAAATGCAAAACTATTACAAAAGATTACAGTTGCCAGGCTAAACAGGAAAGACAAAGTTCATACAGAATTACTTTTCCAGTGGGACTGGTTAAATTGATGTAAAAATAGAAAAGGAACCATAATGTGACATGTCTTGAGCAGCTGATATATAACCACCCAAGGTGAGGAGAATAGGAATTACCTTGCGGAAATAAAATTGACAGTTTATAAAGCCTGAAAAATCTTCTTTGTGGAGAATAAACTATTTGCAAAACTAGCTTGGAGCAACAGAAAGCGTTCAGATTCCTGATGATAAGGAAAATGAGCAAAGCATTATGCATTTGTAAAGAGTGTGTTACCAACCATTCTAGTGACTTCTCTTTAAGTTCCCAGGCATTATGTATGAAGGTTTAGTGTGCATTTTCCCAGAAATTAATACAGAGCAGGCATATAAGTTTGAAGGCATATAGAGGAGAGTGAAAGCATATAGTTATAGCCACCCCTTGATCGTGGACATTTTGTGATGTAAGTTTGTTCTTAATCCTAAAGATAATGTTAGGATAATGGTGAAAGTTAAGCATCCTAATGGATATCACAGTGGAGCAGAATAATAGCATTGCTTGGGCTTCTGCAATACCTGATGTTATAAAGCTGTCCTGATAATTTTTTTTCCTTTCCCAGTGTGGTGTGAACTGGGCTGCACTGACACGGCAGAGGGAGGTAGAACATGTATGTGTAGTTGTGAAACAATGATAAAAATTCAGCAAGTGCTTAATGGTTAATATCAATTTTAGATATGCCTTCCAGACTAGCTCCACACCATCCAGAATGCATTTTAACAGTGACTCCAGAATTGTACCTACCAGACCCAATCCAGGAAACAGTACTATCTTCTGAACAGAATTCTGCAGACATTTCTTTTAAAAAACAACAACTAGAAGCCAGGCATTTATCAGGTGGCTATCTGAAAAACTGCAGTTAACTATATATTTTTGAGATACAGTTGTACCTCGCTTAAAGAGCATAATGCGTTCCACAGGATTTCTCTTTAAGTGAGTTTGCTCTTTAAGCGAAACACCATTGTAAGTGATCAATTGGGGGGGGGGGATTGTGAACCCTGATTTATTTGTTAAGCGAGTTTTTGGTTGGTTTTATTTGTTAAGCAGAGCGAACATTCAGAAAAAATTCTGCTCTTTAAGTGAGTTACTCTTTAAGCGAGGCACTCTTTATGCGAGGTTTGACTGTAGTTGTTTATGAGCTATTAGTTCATTGGGGGTTTCTTGAGTAGGCATATTTACAATGAAATTTAGCTTCTCTTGTAGATTTGGATTATCTTGAATTACAAATTGAGAATATTAACATATTAAATTTATTAATATTAACAATATTTTTAAAATAGCTGGAAACCCCTCTAGACTCATGGTATAGAGCAGTGGTTAACCTTGGCACTCGAGCTGTTCCTGGATTTCAATTCCCAGAAGCACTGATCATTCCTTCTGCTGATTTGGGCTTCTGGGAATTGTAATACAGGAACAACTGGAGTTTTAAGGTTCACCATCACTGGTATAGAGCAAGATACAGTACACATTTATTTCCTTCCTTCCCATCTGGGAAAATAATCCCCACACTGGGCAGTTTACAAAATAAACCCAAACAAAACATATAATAAAACAGAAATAGTGAAACAAATACATCTATCCAAGACAGCAAGGTAGTATAAATATAAATTAATCTAGAAGCTACAAGTCAGAATAGTATCAGATCTGCTCATTGCTGAGTAAACCATGAATATATTTGGATGTCATGGTGAACTATGATTTAATGTGATGTGCAAAGAGAAATGAACTATAATAAGTCTTGGTCTTGTTTGTTACTCCCTTTCTGTTCCTTTTCTTGTCTCAGAAAAAGTAATATTTTTCTATAATATTAGCTTGTTTTAGACTACAGTAAAACCTCAGGTTACAAGCAAGGTCCATTCCAACAGCCTCCCTTGTAATCTGAAAAAAATAGTAAGCCAAAGCATGTTTCCCCATAGAAATGCACTGAAAAATTTAAAAATGTCCTGACCGGAGCAAAAATAATTTTAAAAAATACAAAAAATCACAAAAACATACAAAAAATGCCAGACACGATGGTCCCACACACACCCAAAAGGGAAACAGTCCCAACTGGACCAAAACAAAAATCAGTCAAAAAATGCCAGACGGTATCATCTCCCACCCCCACAAAAGCAATGAAGCGATCTCCTTACCTTTTCCACACTGTTTGGTGACCTTGTCACCTCAGTTTCTGCTGTCATCCAACCTCCCTGGGCAGTGCTACAGGTGAAAATGCACACATCCCCCAGGTGGCAGCCATTTTGGACCTGGTGGCAGCCATCTTGGAGCTGAAAGCCACCCTAAAGCAGGGGCAGCGGACAGTCCAGAAATAGTTGCAGAAACACCACCAACGCTGACAGCACCTCCACAGCAGTAAATGCTGTATTACAACTTCCTGCAGAGGGAGATGGCACCATTTTGAATTCTGAAATGGTGGTGGCAGCCATCTTAGAGCTTAAAATTGCACGATTTTTGTTTGTAAACAAAAAATCACTCATAACCCAAGGAATTAATTAAATTAAATTTCCAGTTGTGAACTGCAGCAAACGTAACCCGAGGCAGTTGTTAATGTTGACTATAGGCCATTAATTACAAATTAATGTCATGTTCTAAAACTTGCAAACAACATGTTATATACATGTGATATGCTAGTTTTTAAATTTAATATACCATATTAATTCTTAATGCCATTACGTTCGTTTGCCCAAATGACTGTTGTTCATTCATTACTGTATAAATATTACTTAAGGATGGAAATCCTTTGGAGCCTTTTTAGTGCATTTTTGATAACATAATTTAAACCATGACTAAAGAAAAGCTGTTAGTAATGGGTTTAATTGCTTACCATCCAGTTGCCAAGAATATTTCTTTTAACCATGTTATGAATTACTGTGACAAAGTAATATTCTAGGTTCTGGACATTCCAATATGCTTGATTCACAGAAGCAATACTCTTGGGTTTTCAAAGGATGACATTATATATACTTTGTGCAATTTTACTGTTTTAATCAAGCCACCTGAAATAAGAATATGTTCTATTTTGAACATTTACTGTCTCAATGTATTGTTGGTTTCACACACAAAAATGAAAATGTGTGTCTCATACTATGATCAACCCTGCCTGTACAATGCTGAAGAAGTAAATTAAGTTAATTGCTATCAAAGGATAGTTATCCTTGGTCTTTCAGGCCATGTGCCTGGTTGCTCTCAATATTTTTCTTTTCAAAAATCCAATAAAAGGATCTGTTGACCTCTGAAACCCCTCATTTTTCCAAATTAGGAGCCACTCTCTTGACTTTCAGGGGACATTAAGACACTATTCATACATTCTTGGATGATCAAACTTTCAGTGATGTATGATAGAAAGGTCACATTATGGATATTTATTTTTGTGATCAGCTGTCCAAGGAAATTGATATTCCAGATTTCAGGACTGTAGCTTCAAAAGACATTGGCTTTAAGAAGTTAGTTTTAAAGAACATTTGAACAGCTGGAATGACACAAGACCACTTACTAATGACCTCTAAGTTATAGTTGGGATATTTAAATTTTAAACATTAAAATAGTTGTTAAGGCACTGGAAAGAAAGAAACAAGATGGGAATGACTCTGCATGTATGAATTTTAAATTATGTTGACACTACTATTAATAATTAGCCTACTCTAAGGAATTATGTAACAACCCAGCAGCACCTTCCAAACATATTTCTGCATTGGCTGGGACTGTCTTGTTTGTGGATTGACAGAGGCTGGCCTTTTTTATGTGTGAGAGAAGAAAAACTTTGTGTATTTACAGTAATACCTCGGATAACGTTTACTTCGGATAATGCTAAAATCGCATAACGTTAAGTAATTGGGGGGGGGGAGAATTGGATCGAATAAAGTTAAGGTCCTATGGGATGGATCGGATAACAACCGCTAAAGCCTGTGCGGTTACAATGTATCTCTATGGAGCTTTAACGTTATCCGATCCATCCCATAGGATTTTAACATGCATCAGATAACACTAAAAATCGGATAACACCAAGACTTGTGGAACCAATTATGCCACCCATTATGCCATTACTAATTTTGTCTGGTAGGAAAAGAGAAGGAGCAATTTGTCGTCAGCTGCTACTCATGTCCAAGTATACATTTTTTCTTGAAAATCATTTTCAGGAAAAATGCCATTGGCGTGAATTTGTTTAAGGTGGATCCCAGCTTGCCACGAAGTGACCCACACACTATGATTACGGAGCCACCTCCTGCTCCTATGAAATGAGAGATGCAGCATTTAACACCGGGACTGCAATAGACTGCTGCAGCCTTGAGGATGTTGACACGATGTACCTTCATAGCCAATCCATCTGGCATGGCCTCTTCTGCCTCCATGACTGTTGGGAAACAGAACAGTGAAGTAGTTCCTCCTCTACTCATTTTGCCATTGGGCCCAATATGGTGTCCAGTGGCATTTCCTCCACTGAGGAGGGACCATCACCCCCATCTAAAGGGACTCATCCACCCATAACCGTTGACCTCTTTAGGGAGTCAGGTTATTTACCACCACCCAACACTCAGCATTAAGTTGCTGGCTTTACAGTCTACTCCATTACCATTGCCAGATGTCCAGCCGGACACACTTGTACAATCACATAACTTGAAAAATCAGTGTTCCCCACTGGGATTCTTACAAATGTTGTAGAAACACTTTATGCACAGAGATGACTCTCCTTTTTTTGGATTGGGGGGGGGCTGCCTGCTTTCTGTGTCTGCTCACAAATTGGAATTAACCATTTTACTGAACACCTAAAAAGGATTATGGAAGAGTACACAAACTGAAACTTCATCCACCCGTAGCCATTGGCCCCTTTAGGGAGTCAGGTTATTCATCCCCTACCAACACTCAGCGTTGAGTCACTGGCTGTACGGTCTACTTCATTACCAGAAGGAGCAATTAAGCACTTGCTTTAAGTCTTTCTACTGCTGGCTTTTGAGCAAGGATGACCTTTACCTTAGGTTTTTCTACTTGAGACCCAGTATCAGTAATAACCATATCAGCTCCCCTGGTGGCTTAGTGGTTAAGACATTGACTTGGAGACTGAAAGGTCGGGTTATGATACCTGAGAGCTGCACTTGGAGATATGAAAGGAGCCTCATTCTGGCGTCCCCTGCGCAGAGTTTCTCCAGCAAAAACCCTTTCAGAGTAATCTCTGACACGAAATTATTATCATTAGTAATCACCATTGCAAACAAGAGAATATGGGCAGCACTAGAACTTGGCATTCTTGGAATGTTTCTTGGAGTATTTCATGACTGTAACAGTGGTAACTGATGACCTTTCATGCCTCCCCCCCAAAAAAAAATAAAACAGAGTAAGGGAAAGGAAAAAGGTCTAATGCTGGGGTGACCAACCAACAGCCCGTGGGGCGGCCCTGGCCCACAACACCATTTCATGTGGCCTGCTGCCTCCCTCGCCAGTACCAGAAGTGGAAGGGGACATGTTTATGATACCCATAGAATGCGCCCACACATGCGTAAACACATCCCAGCCTGTTGTAAATGCCATAAATTTGCATGTTTTATGGCAGTGTTTATGGCGGGAGGAACCACATAACTGGCCAGCTCAGCTGTCTGGGGTGTGTGGGCCCGTGGCATGAAAAGGTTGGGATCCCCTGGTCTAATGCATGCAGTTTAGGTTATTGAATTTAGCCATTGGTTAAATTTCTTACATTGACCCAAACAGTCTTGCTCCCAGTCTTCACTTCACATATTCTGCTTTACAGAAGCCAAATAAGGTGAAAATTCTTTCCATCTAGAGTTGATACTGTATCTAACAGCATCCTACTTCATGTAGATTGTGATTTGAGATGGGTTGGTAAAGTACAGCAATACAAAGGAAACTCAAAGGTAGAGGCTGTTTAGATCATCAGTTGATTACTCAAAGCACCATCAATTTCGTTCAAAAACCTATTGCTCTTGTTAGTTCCTTTGTCATTTTGAACTTTGAACAGGTACAGTATTTCTCAACTGCATGCCACTATTTTCAGCTTGGTGGTGTCATGTTGGATCTAAGGCGAGTCTGTTGGTTAAAAAACACATTCATTTTGTGGTATGGTGGTTGGAGTGCACAGACCTGTAAAAGTAAAAGTCACCCTTACTCGAAAGCCAATCGTATCCAAGTCTAGGGTTCAGTGCTCATCTGTTTATAGCCAAAGAGCCAGTGCTGGCTGTGTTTGCAGATGTTACCATGGCAGGCATGCCTAGACACCGAAGTGTACGGAACACTTTACCTTCCCACCAAAGTGGTTCCTATTTATCAACTTGCAATTTCTTGCTTTCAAACTGCAAGGTTGGCAGGAGTTGGGCGCTCATTCTGTCATGCAGTACTCAGGTTTTGAACTGCTGACCTTCTGCCTTCTAGCCAGCATCTTAATCACTTGAACCACTGCAGTCCCCATGCAAACATGTACACATCTATAAAGTTCACTGAGAGGCTTTGGACCAATCATTCTTTCTTAGTTTATTAATCTATTTTTTTGCTATAAGAATAAAAGAAGAGAGAGAAGGCCTATGTATAATGCCCTAAATTCATTGAAGGAAGAGTAGGATTCGAATGTTATTCATACACATTTGATTCCAGAGCAGTGAATGTATGTTCACATTTGGAAAAAACTGTTTGTTGTCTGGAAGCAGGAAAAGTTCACTGGGAAATTATTCTAGCAATGTTAAAATGCACAGATTGCTGACTATTTATACCCAGGTTGTGTTTAACTACATAAAATGAATAAATCTCAGAATTAATGCCACTATTTCTCTGCTGAAGAAAATACATTGTTCATTGTTATCTTTATGTTTCTGGCATGAAAATGTGTTTCATAGACTGAACTGCTTATGTTCATGTACTGTCCCTAGGGATAGAATCAATCACTGTAGTAAAAGAGAATGACATTTAAAGAATGAAACTTGGAGGGAAATGTCATGCTTAAAAAAATTAGATTTAAATGCACTAGCTCCTGATTGATTTTCATTGCAGTCAGATGGATACAATGATTGATTATGTGGCTTACAGATGTTTGGTATCTTTTTTTCCTTCTCTGATAATCAGAATAATCTAATTTTCAATGTCATTTAATGTACACTACTGAAGGTTATAATAGATCAACTTTATAGTGATATGCAATAATTGTATAATGTATACAGATATCAAAGCCAGACAGAATTCAGGCTGCTGTATTGTATGTCTGATCTAGAATTGATAGCGTACAGATGTTTTATGTGTATGTTCACTGTATGAGTTTGCTTGACTGCTGTGCAGACTTTTGGGTTTTCACCAAATTGAACGGAATATTCTTAGAGATTGTTGGACATTTCCAAGAACAAATTTACTAATCAAGTGTATTAAGTGCAAAAGCATTTTCTGATTTTGTCTCTTTAAAATATATTCACTTTGCACCACAAGAAAAGCAGGATATCCATAACAAATCAGCAGAACTTATGGAAGACTTGACCTCACCAAATCTCCATTGCTTCAATGGGCCTACTCTAGTGATTTATTACACTTGGCAACAGGATTTCAGCCATTGTGCGTCTAAATGGCTTGTTTTTAATGAATTTCTTTGGGTTTCTTCAGTAAGCAAAAGACAGTACAGTGGACCCTCGCTTAATAAATTTAATGCGTTCTCCGGGACCTTTTGTACTATGAAAAAATTGTGAAGTGAATTTCCCATAGGAATGCATTGAAAACCAATTAATCTGTTCCAGAAAAAAATTGATAATCAAGCCCCTATTTTCTATGGCTTTCCTTTTGTTATGTGAATTTTGTGTTAAGCAAGCTGCTTGTTAAGCAAGGGTCCACTGTATAAAAATTGGAAAGAAAGAAAGATGATTAGTGATTGTGAGATTTGGGCTGTCTTAATGTCGGGGTGTCACAACATGAAAGGCTCACAGACCTGCACTTAATAATAGATAGGGAATTTGTACATTCCCTGTGGTGCTTGGATTCCACCTCTGATCATCTCTAGCTGGTATAACAAGTGGTAAGAAACATTGGGACTTCCAGTTTACTAACACTTGGAGAACCTCGTCTTCCACATCTGTATGGTCTGGGGCCACCTTATGCTGTGGGGCTGTTACATTCAGTCAAAGCACCTAACACAGGAGTTCTCAACTTTTTAAAGCCGAGGGCCAGGTCACGTGCCCTCAGACAGCTTTGGGGACCAGATGGCTATTTTGCCTTTCCTCTACCACATGGCACTTCCTGGCGTGGTGGAGGCGGTGTGGGGGCCACATGAAATGGTGCTGTGGGCCGCATCCGGCCCATGGGCCACAGGTTGAGAATACCTGAGCTAACCAGTCTCTGCATGGAAACCTTGTTATTTATAACTAGTTACTTTGAAGTTGTGTTTATTCAACTAAGAATGTGATGGCCCTGCTCTTTAAAACAATATATGAATTCATAGGCTGATACATTCACATATACACATACAGTAATACCCCGTATAACGCGAGTACCGTATATCGTTAAAACCGCATAACGTTGCAAGATTTTCGGAAACATCTTGTATCGAGTAACGCGATTTTAACGTTACACGATACAGTCGTTCTTAGCAGCAGGGTGGGTGGAAAGCTGAACGGGGTTCTCCGTTCAGCTTCCCAGCCACCCTGCAGCTACGGAGGCAGGGGTGGGGAGGCTGGAAAGCTGACGGGGGGCTCCCCCATCGGCTTACCCAGCCACCCCACAGCTGCGGAGGCATGGGCAGGTGGCTAGGGAAGCCGACAGGGAGTCCCCGTCAGCTTCCCCAGCCACCCTGCAGCTGTAGATCGGGTCCTCTGATCTCTCTGGAGGTGTTTCTGGGCTTCCCCGACGTCCAGAGCCGGTGCAGCAAGCCAGAATGTCAGAGTTCGAATCCCGACGTTCTGGCTTGCTGCACTGGCTCAGGACGTCGGGGAAGCCCAGAAACACCTTGGATCGGGTCCCCACACCTCCCTGGACCCGGCGGGGGGGTCAGACCCCCCAAAATTGGTAAAAAAAAGGACGTTTTTTTTACCAATTTGGGGGTTTCTGACCCCCCCGCCGGGTCCAGGGAGGTGGGCAGACACGATCCAAGCTTTTTCTGAGCTTCCCCGACGTCCTGAGCCAGTGTAGCAAGCCAGGATGTCAGAGTTCGAATCCCGACGTTCTGGGTTGCTGCACTGGCTCAGGACGTCGGGGAAGCCCAGAAACACCTTGGATCGGGTCCCCACACCTCCCAGGACCCAGCGGGGGGGTCAGAAACCCCAAAATTGGTAAAAAAAAAAAACGGACGTTTTTTTTACCAATTTTGGGGTCTCTGACCCCCCCGCCGGGTCCAGGGAGGTGGGCAGACACGATCCAAGCTTTTTCTGGGCTTCCCCGATGTCCTGAGCCAGTGCAGCGACCCAGAATGTCAGGATTCGAATCCCGACATTCTGGCTTCCTGCAGCATAAAAGAGGGTGGGGGAAGTTCAAAATTAGCGCGCATCGGGTCTCCCGACCTCCCTAGAGCTGATGTGCGCTAATTTTGAACTTCCCCCACCCTCTTTTATGCTGCAGGAAGCGAGAACGTCGGGATTCGAATCCTGACATTCTGGCTTGCTGCACTGGCTCAGGACGTCGGGGAAGCCCAGAAACACCTTGGATCGGATCCCCACACCTCCCTGGACCCGGCGGGGGGGTCAGAGCCCCCAAAATTGGTAAAAAAAAGTCCATTTTTTTTACCAATTTTGGGGTTTCTGACCCCCCCGCTGGGTCCAGGGAGGTGTGGGGACCCGATCCAAGGTGTTTCTGGGCTTCCCCGACGTCCTGAGCCAGTGCAGCAAGCCAGAACATCGGGATTCGAACTCTGACATTCTGGCTTGCTGCACTGGCTCAGGACGTCGGGGAAGCCCAGAAACACCTTGGATCAGGTCTGCCCACCTCCCTGGACCCGGCGGGGGGGTCAGAAACCCCAAAATTGGTAAAAAAAAAACGGACTTTTTTTTACCAATTTTGGGGTCTCTGACCCCCCCGCCGGGTCCAGGGAGGTGGGGAAACCCGCTCCAAGCTGTTTCCAAAGTTCTCCCACCTCCCTGGAGGCAGCAGCAAGCCAAAATGTCAGGATTCAAATCCCGATGTTCTCGCTTCCTGCAGCCTCCAGGGAAACAGGGCTTTTTTTAACATTGTGTGTTCAATGTATCGCACAACGTTAAAAACCGAATAACGACGGGACTTGTGGAACCAAGTCATAACGTTATTCGGGGTACTAGTGTACTACTGTATATTTTTCCTTCAAGAACCTGTGTACTGCTTCCCAATTTTAACACCCACTGAAAATACTGAAATATTGTAACACTTGAGTCCTAAGTATTTAATGACAATAAAAGTAACGAATTCTTCTACCAACATTACTCTGAGCATGTTAAATGCAGTTGGATTCACACTTGCTTTGACTTCATTTAAACCTATGATCTTCCACTAGGGATTTGTTCTGCGCTAACTAGTTTGGAAAGATATAACTTATACAAAATACAATATACAGCATAATCACAGGTTCTGTGTCTGCACAGCACAGCAGTTACAATCACTTGGGGAACACTAGCTGAGAATTTACTGATTTTTGTATGTTTATTTAATTCCCTGGTCTGTAAAAAAGTCTTACCGTTGACGTTTTGCAGGGAATTAATGGTACCCCTGGATATGTGTAATGCTTTTTTAATCCAGTTGTTCTTTATATCATACAAAATTGCAGTACATGGTTTTCAATAAACGGTGACAGACTTTGAAAGGTTTCTGCAACAGTTTTTACTTTATTACAGACCCATCCTATGCATATCTAGGTAACAGGTCTCCCTTGCTCGAAAGCCAGTTGTCTCCGACTCTAGGGTTCAGTGCTCATCTCTGTTTCAAAGCTGAAGAGCCAGCGCTCTTTGCTTCTGCAGACGTTTCTGTGGTCATATGGCAGGCATGA
Organism: Furcifer pardalis; assembly: GCA_030440675.1. NCBI lineage: Eukaryota > Metazoa > Chordata > Lepidosauria > Squamata > Chamaeleonidae > Furcifer > Furcifer pardalis. Next base: position 69,720,755 of record CP126897.1, on the reverse strand, counting down.
CTAGACACCAGAGTGCAGGGAACGCTGTTTACCTTCCCACGAAGTGGTCCCTTTTTCTCTACTTGCAATTTCTTGCTTTCAAACTGCTAGGTTGGTAGGAGCTGGGACAGAGACAGGAACTCATTCCATCATGCAGTAGTCAGGTATCGAACTGCTTACCTCCCGCCATCCAGTCAGCATCTTAGCCACCTGAGCCACTGCAGTCCCTATCAAGTAGTAAACCTCACTTAGTTCAGTGATGCTTCCTCCCAGGTAATTATGTCTAGGATTATAGCTTTAATTGACCTGAAAGAGGAGAGTTCAGTAAGAGAATGACAGATCCTTTTTAAGGATGGCCTAATGGCATTTTTTACAAAGTGTGATCTAAGAATAATGTCTGCCCTTTGCTTAATACTTTAACCACCCTTAATTGTCACTTAGCAGGCTGTGGAGAATGGTGGAGGATAGGGGTTCCTGGCTTGCAGTGGTCCATGGGTCACAAAGGATCGGACTTGACTATGTGCTATGTGACTGAACAACAACAAAATTGTCACTAGGCACAAAGCAATGGATGCAGATCTACAAAGGGATGTGGATTCTGTGGCAAAAAAAGAGAGACAACTTTGTTGGCCAATTGCAGAAAAGGAATAAAGAAGCTGCTCTTATTGGAGTGAAACATCTTGTACATGGAGCACTTTGCAGCAGCTAGTAAGGTTGCCCTAAATAAAGTGTTTGTGTTCCACAAGCTGTTCAAAGCTATTGTGCTAAGTGGCTGAGGCCTTCTGTTTTGCAAATGTGCCAGTCTGCTCACAGAAATGTATGCAAATAGAACTTTGTTACAAGAGGTTTGTTGTTCCTTTTAGTGACAGAGGAGTTTACATAACAAAATAAGTGGGACTAGCCCATAGCCCTGACACACATGTAGCTACAGAATCCAGGGCTAATGGATCTGCTGGTTCTCTCACTCTCTTTGTGGCAGTGGAGAAGCCTTGACTAGATTTCTTTTTCTTTCGTGTCAGGTTTAAACCCTGGACTGCCAAAATGAAGCCACTTTCTGCTTTGTTTTTGGCCGAAATTAAATCCTCATCGGTACATGTTTTTGGTAGTAATCGGCAGACCAACAAATGAGCCGGATTCTGTATCCACCTTCACACATCACATTGTTCACTAGCAGCTCCCACTTGAGCATGTTGGTCTTACATTTAGGGACTCTGAATCCAGCCTATTCAGGGTCCTCCAAGTGACGTAAGAAAGGTTGAGTTCCTCATCCATGCCCTCCTTTAATGATATTTCTTGTGTACACTCTAAAATGTTTGTTTTCACCATACAGCTCTTCCTGGATCTGAGCCGGTAGACTTGAGACAAGGAAGGAAAGGCACCACCAGTCTATGTCACTGTTGTGGACCTAGCTGTTGTTTGTAAACTGAGAGCAGTGCTTTTTCTCCATATAGGTGGAATGGTTGCCTGCATGTATGGGGAGGAAAGAGAAGCTGTGAGATGGTATTGCCTCTATAACAAATATGTACTGCTGAAGAAGGGAACCTATAAGTATTACTGGACTAAAGACCTCATCATTCTTGATTATTTATCAGGCTCATTGCAGCCAGCCTGAGTTGGAATCCAGCAAACATTGGAAGACCTCAGGATGCTCTTTATAAAGATAGTGGTGGTGCCTTGCATGTGATTTAGTAAAGCTTCTTATGACAGTCCCTCTAGCTGCTGTTTATTTGGAGGTTTATGCCAAGGAATTATAATGTATAATACTAGTTTTGCTATAACTTTGTCTGTTGTTTCTGTTTGTGCTGCTCCATCTAAAGATGGAAATCATATATTTTTAATAGTGGTGATAATGGTTGTAGAGCAGGATGCCTTGTTCACTAAAGGGGATTCACAGGGTAGTCCCAGGTTTTAGAAGGCCTCAGATGAGGTGACATTCTCTCTAGTAGGTCTTCCCAGTGACATTTGGTGACCAAGCATGCCATTTGGTGATTTTTGCCCTGCAATTTATCATTATTCTGTAGTAATTCAGTTGCACAGTCAATTCCAACGCTTTGCGACCCTATGGACCATTGTCTGCCAGGCACCTCAGTCCTCCACCATTCTCCTCAGCCCATTCAACTCTGTGCCCATTGCATCTGCAATACCATCTAGCCATCTCATTTTGTGCCACTCCCTTCTTCTTTTGCCCTCCACCTTTCCCAGCATCAAGGCTTTCTCAAGTGAATCCTCTCTTCTCATTTGATGTCCAAAGTACTTTAGCTTCATCTTCACTATTTGACCTTCCAAGGAGCAGTCAGGGTTGATTTCTTCTAAGATCAACCTATTTGTTCTCTTCGCTGTCCAGGGTACTCTCAAAACTCATTACTCTGGAAACATGCAAAAGCTGAGTTCTTTTTCATGTTTACTGTGAAATCACACTGAACATCTTCACACACCTGTGCAGAGGTCACCTCAGAACATTCCAGAGCTATAGAGACAAAGACATTAGGCCAGGCTTAACCAACCTTGGCACCAGAAGCCCAAGTAAGCACACCTGCTGATCAGGGCTTCTGGGAATTGAAGTCCAAGAATACCTAAGGCACCAAGGTTGGCCACCCCTCTGTAATGCCATTACAGGCACCTCACCTCTATTGTGCATGCACACAGCATAACAGCTTCCTCCAGCTCTTTCTGTGATAAATTGTAGCTTGCTCCTGATGAATGTTGTAGTGTGGGGTGACTTCATCAGTTCAAGTGTATTTCATGTTGCAACACATTTTAGTTTGCACCTTAGCTTTCCCCCAGGTTGCCTCTGCCCATGCATATATTATCTCTACCACATTTCCAGCCCAGGTCACGCTTAGCATGTTGTCTGCAGAATCTCTTGGCTCACTCAGTCTTGGCCTCTCGGGTACCATAAAGTCTGAAGTACAGTAATACCCCAGATAACGATTGTACCGTATAGCGCTAAAACCGCATAACGTTACAAGATTTTTTGAAAAATCTTGTATCGAATAACGCGATTTTTAGCATTATCCGGAACAATCGTGGGGGGGAGGGGTTGGATTGGGTAGAACATCTACCCAATCCAACCCCCCAGGGCCCGCCCACACGATGTTTGGAAAGGGTATGGGCCCCCATACCCTTTCCACATATAATGCAGGCGTGCGCCTGTCAAACGCGGCTTGGGGAGCATACGGAGAAAATCTCCGTATCATCCCCAAACCGTGTTTGTTGCGCGCACATGCCAACGTGCCCGATGTTTGGAAAGGCTATGGCCCCCATACCCTTTCGAAACATCGTGCAAGCGCGCACCTGTCAAACGCGGCTTGGGGAGGATACGGAGAAAATCTCCGTATCCTCCCCAAGCCGCGTTTGGCGCGCGCATGCCAACGCACCCGTGTATACCCCAGACAACGCTAAAAACCAGATAACAACATGACTTGTGGAACCAAGTCATAACGTTATCCGGGTACTAGTGTATTGGTGTAAATACTGTGATGTTTGTCACTAGGGAGTATCTGTACAAATAGAAATGGCAACAATGCAGACATGCATACTCAGTATATGTACATCAGTATTCTCCTTACTTCTACAATACAGTTATACCTTGCTTAAAGAGCATTATGAGTTCCACTGGCTTGCTCTTTAAGCGAGTTTGCTCTTTAAGCGAAACACCATGTAAGTGACCAATTGTGACTTCTGGCGGGGAGGGGGGGATGCGAACCCCGATTTAGTTGTTAAGCAAGTTTTTGGTTGGTTTTAGTTGTTAATTTTCAGAGAAAATTCTGATCTTTAAGCGAGTTAGTCTCTAAGCAAGGCGCTCTTTATGCGAGGTTTTGCTATATTGTAAAAGCAATCAGGAAAACATTCCCCGACACATCAAAGCAGTTTCTCCTTTGCACACCAATTCCACAGTGATTGTGAAATTAGACACAAGATTGGGAACCTGGAAAGTGGGTGATTGGGAACCACTGTATGATTAGTCTTTTGCATGTGGATTTTCTCTAGTAGGATGTTGGTAATTACTAGCTGTTAAAGCATCAAAGGAGCTGCAGTGCCTTAGTGGTTAAGACACTGAACTTGACAACTGGAAGATCGGCAGGTCAGCAGTTCAAGACCCGAGAGCTGCATGAAGGAGTGTCCCAGCTCCTGCCATCCTAGCAGTTCAAAAGCAAGAAATTGCAAGTAGATAAATAGCTACCACTTTGATGATAAGGTAAACAGTGTTCTGTGCACTCTGGTGTCTAGTCGTGTCTGCCACATGACCACGGAATTGTCTGCAGACGGTGCTGGCTCTTGGCTATAAATGGAAATGAGGACTGAACCCTAGAGTCAGATACAACTAGCTTTTGAGCAAGGGTGGATTTTACCTTATAGCATCAACTGGGGCCAAGGCTGCTTTTGCCTCGTTCTTGGTGGTATGACATTTGTATGCATCCCTAGTACAAGGAGTCCAAGTTAAAGTAAACTGGCATTTGATTCTAGGTAGCTTTGAGCCTTCATGCTCTCCCCCTTTGTAGCCGTTTTGTTTTGATGGTTGCTTAAATGTGTTTATCTTCTGTAAATTGTTTTGAATAACTTGTCAGTGATAGGAAGGTGTGCTTAAAAAATAGATAGCAGTAACAACAGAAGAAAAGAAAGGTTTTAGAGTGTTGAATGGGGAACTGGGATTGATTACTTCTGCTGAATTCTGAACAAGAAAACTGTTGAGGGGAAGAAGCAGGTTGAAGGAAGTACCTTGTGCCTAAAGAAGGAGGGAGATAAACTGAATTGCATCACAGGGAAATTGAATATGGTGTGGTTATGTCTTCCATGAAGCCTGCAATCAAACCTGTTATTCCCAGAAACGTTGCAGATATCATTCCGGATGTAGATAACAGGATTTCCCCAAAAAATGTACTCCACGTGTTTTGTGACAGCTGCCTAGTTTTGTGGCAATGTGTCTAGATTAGTTTCTTAGATACCGTTTTCCTTTCCCAGTATTATTGCTTGTCAAGATCATTTGTCTGTTGGAGAGTGTGTTGGCTGACAAATGACTATGAGGATTGGCTTTTTAAAAGTTATTTAGTTCAGCTTAGTTGTTTAGTTTAGGAGATGTGATGCTTATTGATAGAATCCATGCTTTGATTCCTGATGTTTCCAGATAAGGTAGGAAATAATTCAGAAACCCTGGTGAGTCTGTGTCTACCAGTGTATACAAGAGAGAGATGGGAGGAGTAATGGTCCAATCCAGTATAAGACAAATGTTTTTCTAGGTGTCTGCCTCTCTTTTATTTTGTTTTATTGCTCCTTGATCTGACATATTTCAGCAGCTTTTGTAAATGTTCGTGGAGGAAGTTTCTAAATATGAGGCACTCTAGTGCTAAAATGAACCCTTCCCAATAAGTGTACCACCAAGGATTCTCCCATCTTATAATGAAAGAGATCTCTTTGCTACTTGCAGAGAAAGAGATTTGTAGCCTAACTCTGCTAATCTCTTGTGCTCCAATGTTGTTAAAGGATATTGAACAAAGTTACTAATTTCCTTTCTGTAGTCTCTGTATGTTTGACCTGTTTAACATTTGTTGTTGTAACCAAGAAATACTGAATTTAGCATCACTTAGTCTAAATAACCCTATTTCATCTGCCTCCCTTCTTGCCTCTAGCTGTCAGAAATGACAGGAACAAGAAGAAGAAAGAGCCTTTAAAGCAGGAGTTTATGGAGAACTATGAAATGACAGCAGAACTGGATGATCTCACAGAAAAAATAAGGAAATCTCATCAGGAAACATTCCCTTCACTCTGTCAGTTGGGTAAATACACTACGGTAAGCGTCTTGTGGAGATGTTTATGTGTATAACAAGAACATGAACATTGCCTGCTCTCCCAGGATCACAGAGGTTAATTGATCGAGAGAGGACCTGGATGGTTTAAATCCAACCCAATGCAGTGATGGGGATCCTTTGTACTAGAGGCAAGAACATTCTGGAGTGCAGAAGCCGCATTCAGTGGCTTTGAAGAAAAAATGGGTAGAAATATACTGCTGACTGTCCTCTATGAATAAAACCTTTCAGGAAGCAAGGCATACCATGATGTCAGCAACTTTAGAGAGACAGGGTATACACATATAAAAGCAAGGACTACACTTTGCCTACCATAACAAACCCTTATTGGAAAAGAAGCCAGTATGATCCAGATTATGTAAATACTGGAATCAGCAAGGTACCAGAGAATTACTGAACATATATAGATTAATTGAACAAATATTGAAGTTAAGTGGTCGACAGTAGCATAGCAGTTATATTAAAACATAAGTATCCTATACAGGCTGGTTGGATCGCTCAGTGGTTTACTTATCTGCCTGTGGAGAATTCACTGTGCCCTCCCAGAAAAAGAGCCAGGCTGTGTACTGGCGAGCAAGCTACACAGCCCCACAGTATCCCCAGAAGAAGGGGATGATAAACCACTACTATGTTTTCTCTGCCTAAAAACCCTAAAAAGATTTGCCGTAAGTCAAAATAAGGAATAGAGAAGATCTTACACTTGTCTTATAATTTATCAGACAAATGCAAGGAAACATGGTTAAGAAATCAAGATGTGATACATCTCCTTCATATAGGCACTAATCCATAAGCATTAGTATATTATTGCTTAGTTACCACCAAATACAAGTCCTAGCCTCACATAGCCTTGCTTAGCCCTGTGACCATGGAAGTGAAATTCAGGAAGCTGAATATTCAGGTATTCACAGCTGAAAAAAGGGGGTAGCCAGTTTTTTTATTGGATTAGCCGTGTAACCTTGTCCATATTCTCCTATTCAATTAAATAACATAGTATCGTGCATGTATTGTGGAAGATTATACAATTCCCCCCCCCCCGCCATCTATACTAGCATTCTGATGGACTTGATTAGATTTTTCACAGTCTACGAAATGAACATAGTTGTGTGAATATATACATATTTATTGTAGTGCCTTTGAATGCCATTGTATTTCTGTTATATATTTTTGTTGTTCAGTCGCACAGTCAATTCCAACCCTTTGGGTCCCTATGTACCATTGTCCTCCAAGCACCTCTGTCCTCCACCATTCTCCAGGATCTCTGCAAGTTGTTGTGTGCCTGTTTGTTTGTTAAGAAACAATGCAACGTACTTAAATATACACTAGTACCCCGGATAACGTTATGACTTGGTTCCACAAGTCATGTTGTTATCCGGTTTTTAGCGTTGTCCGGGGTATACACCGAACAATGCTAAAAAACATCGGGTGCGTTGGCACGCACGCGTCAAACGCGGTTTGGGGAGGATACGGAGATTTTCTCCATATCCTCCCCAAGCCGCGCTTGACAGGCACGCGCTTGCCCGATGTTTGGAAAGGGTATGGGGGCCCATACCCTTTCCAAACATCGTGCGGGCGGGCCCTAGGGGAGTTTGGATTGGGTAGATGTTCTACCCAATCCAACTCCTCCTCCCCCACACAATTGTTCCGGATAACGCTAAAAATCGCGTTATTCGATACACAAGATTTTTCCAAAAATCTTGTAATGTTATGCGGTTTTAGCGCTATACGGTACAATCGTTATCCGTGGTATTACTGTATCCTACTGGTCAGTACCCAGAAGCCAATTGTTATAATAATTTAAAACAACCTGATCAAGTAAATGATAGTACTGAAACAACAAATCTACATATCAACATTAAAGTCATGTAAAACCAGAGACAGCAGCTTAAAAGCACCAGTTGAAGCAGAAGTTAGGAGACTTCCATAATGATTGGACAGTTTTAAATTTTAACTTTCTTAGATATTTTCTTGAGGAATATAAGTTGAATACACTAGTACCCCGAATAACGTTATGACTTGGTTCCACAAGTCCCGTCGTTATTCGGTTTTTAACGTTGTGCGATACATTGAACACACAATGTTAAAAAAAGCCCTGTTTCCCTGGAGGCTGCAGGAAGCGAGAACATCGGGATTTGAATCCTGACATTTTGGCTTGCTGCTGCCTCCAGGGAGGTGGGGGAACTTTGGAAACAGCTTGGAGCGGGTTTCCCCACCTCCCTGGACCCGGCGGGGGGGGGGGGGTCAGAGACCCCAAAATTGGTAAAAAAAACGTCTGTTTTTTTACCAATTTTGGGGTTTCTGACCCCCCCGCCGGGTCCAGGGAGGTGGGCAGACCCGATCCAAGGTGTTTCTGGGCTTCCCCGACGTCCTGAGCCAGTGCAGCAAGCCAGAATGTCAGAGTTCGAATCCCGATGTTCTGGCTTCCTGCACTGGCTCAGGACGTCGGGGAAGCCCAGAAACACCTTGGATCGGGTCCCCACACCTCCCTGGACCCGGCGGGGGGGTCAGAAACCCCAAAATTGGTAAAAAAAAACGGACGTTTTTTTTACCAATTTTGGGGTCTCTGACCCCCCCGCCGGGTCCAGGGAGGTGTGGGGACCCGATCCAAGGTGTTTCTGGGCTTCCCCGACGTCCTGAGCCAGTGCAGCAAGCCAGAATGTCAGAGTTCGAATCCCGACGTTCTCGCTTCCTGCAGCATAAAAGAGGGTGGGGGAAGTTCAAAATTAGCGCACATCAGCTCTAGGGAGGTCGGGAGACCCGATGCGCGCTAATTTTGAACTTCCCCCACCCTCTTTTATGCTGCAGGAAGCCAGAATGTCGGGATTCGAATCCTGACATTCTGGGTCGCTGCACTGGCTCAGGACATCGGGGAAGCCCAGAAAAAGCTTGGATCGTGTCTGCCCACCTCCCTGGACCCGGCGGGGGGGTCAGAGACCCCAAAATTGGTAAAAAAAAGTCCGTTTTTTTTTTAACCAATTTTGGGGTTTCTGACCCCCCCCGCTGGGTCCTGGGAGGTGTGGGGACCCGATCCAAGGTGTTTCTGGGCTTCCCCGACGTCCTGAGCCAGTGCAGCAACCCAGAACGTCGGGATTCGAACTCTGACATCCTGGCTTGCTACACTGGCTCAGGACGTCGGGGAAGCTCAGAAAAAGCTTGGATCGTGTCTGCCCACCTCCCTGGACCCGGCGGGGGGGTCAGAAACCCCCAAATTGGTAAAAAAAAACGTCCTTTTTTTTACCAATTTGGGGGGGTCTGACCCCCCCGCCGGGTCCAGGGAGGTGTGGGGACCCGATCCAAGGTGTTTCTGGGCTTCCCCGACGTCCTGAGCCAGTGCAGGAAGCCAGAACGTCGGGATTCGAACTCTGACATTCTGGCTTGCTGCACCGGCTCTGGACGTCGGGGAAGCCCAGAAACACCTCCAGAGAGATCAGAGGACCCGATCTACAGCTGCAGGGTGGCTGGGGAAGCTGACGGGGACTCCCTGTCGGCTTCCCTAGCCACCCGCCCATGCCTCCGCAGCTGTGGGGTGGCTGGGTAAGCCGATGGGAGAGCCCCCCGTCAGCTTTCCAGCCTCCCCACCCCTGCCTCCGTAGCTGCAGGGTGGCTGGGAAGCTGAACGGAGAACCCCGTTCAGCTTTCCACCCACCCTGCTGCTAAGAACGACTGTATCGTGTAACGTTAAAATCGCGTTACTCGATACAAGATGTTTCCGAAAATCTTGTAACGTTATGCGGTTTTAACGATATACGGTACTCGCGTTATACGGGGTATTACTGTATTTGATTTGATCTAGTGTTCCAAGAGGATGCCACACCCAGTACATCCAGGGCCTTACTGATGGCATCAAACTTCTGCTGCATAGTATCAGGCACTCTACAATTAGAATCCTTTTCAGGAAGATACTTTTGAAGCTGGGGAAGAACTGATGCAAGCTATAGCTGAAAATTAGAAATCATGATGGTGTACATTAGATGTTCAGATTATACCCCCCTCTTCCATCTACCACTGTTAAAGTATGCGGGCAGTTTTGGATCAAGGACAAGTTGGAGGTCATGGGTGTCTGCCCAAGATACAAGTTGTGCACCATCCTCATTGATCTGGTTATATTCCCAAACCTTACTGTGACAATTAAAATCTCCAATAACAAAATGTATTTGGTCATAAATAAAATTGTTCTGTTCATTAAAACTAAAATTTGCTTCTAGTGGCTTATAGACAGAGGTAACCGAGAATTGTGGGGTTCGGATGGTGAGAATTTCAGTGTTGTTTGTTTCCGTCAGTATAGCTGTTATTATGCTAAAGCTAGGTCTAACAAAAATTGTACTCCCACACTGGTCATGTGGGCTTTCAATCACTGGTTCCATTCCAGCCACTTTAGGTCTGTATTTTGATGTGTTTCCTAGATAAAAACATGTCACATTTGTATTTTTTGCACATGTCTGCTAGGAGGACACTCTTATTACTCAAAAGTCCCTCAGTATTGATTGAGATCATTGTTACAGTTTGTCGTGACAAAGACCTTTCTGGTGGATTCATTCTTCACTTCTTTTGGTTTGATCTGGTGTTAGAAAGATTAGCCGGCAAGGTTGCCGCTCAGGGTATTCCCGATTGTATTCACAATCTTCAAGGAGGCTCTTTCTCTGTACCCGTGTACATTATAGGTTGCAGGTTGCATGCCATCTTCATTGGGCATCAAAGTCTTTCCTAAATGTTTTGGTCCATATTGAACTAGAAGATCAGTTGTTGTATTTTGCAATGTATAAGTTGCCATTGCTTCACAGCCTGGCCTGTACAATTTTGGGGTCCTATATACTGCACCTGCCAGCCATTTCATGTGGCTTTGAGACTCCTGTTGTGTAATCTCAGGGAGGCCAAAAAAGTAAGAATGTCACTGAGTCAGGAAAACCTGGCCTGAGATCTGCATTCAGTCTAGGTTCCCAACATGAGGCACACACCCAACAGGGGGGCAGTTTGATTTTTAAAGGAGGCAGTTCAAGAATGAGTTATTAACAGTGAATGGGCTTTCAGGCTTTCTCCACCCAATTAGGCACATCAGGATTTTAGGGATGCTTAGGTGATGCATGGCCCAAAAAAAGTAGGGAACCACTGCTCTAGTGGTTCATAGAATAGGTGCAAGTGTGTCCACAGTTCCACTACTTTGAAAAATGTCCTTCTGCTCATTGACTCTAGGAGTCTGGGAGTTATAGTCTAAAAAAGAGTAATTTTTAATCAGTTGTGATCCTGATCATACAACAGGAGTAATCTGAAGTATTGGTTGAACTGGTGAAGGAGAATTTAGAGACAGAAAGGTTGTTTGTGTTTGTTGTTTTTTAAACCCACGTCAATATCTCTGTGAATGTTTTACCTTAGGAAGGGATGCAGCCGATGGTAAGCGCAAACCAAAGAGAGTCGATTTACATGAAAAATTAAAGTAAATAAAAAATGGCTCTGTAATTGGATTTTATGGCATCAGTGGGCTTTTCTGCTAATAAAAATGTCACTAGGGTGCCTTACAGTATTGTTCTACCATATGTACCAAATTGCAGCATTATGGGAAACATGGTTCTTAAGCTGCATGCATGAATGCTCTTGGAAAAGACACTGGAAAATTATGCCATAGTTAAAACATTCGGATAAACTCCAGTTTGATGCTTCTCAGAACCCATGGAGAGTGAATCCTGGAGCTTCCGCTTCTAACCTGCCTCTTTATATTAAGTCAATATTTCAACTTTCGGCTTCATGTCGATACTGACTCAATTTTATTTCTCAGTCTTAAGGAAAATTACTAGGAATGTGCTTGTTTCCAGCTATGGTTTTAACAGTTATCAGACCAAATACTAAAATGCTTTCTGGTCACAGTCCTCTTAAAGATCAGGCAGAACTGTTTTCAGACCAAGTCATTCATAGCAATGCCACAAGAAGTGACCTTGATATTTTATTGACTACCTCTTTTCTTTGGTTCACATACCAGTCAAAAGAGATTTGCATTTTGTTAAGCCTTCTGGGCATTGACTCAAAGCAGCTCTGCCTGCATGGGTGGCAGGAAGCATGATAAAGCAAACTCATAAGATCCTGGTTGATATTTTGTTCACATTGGGTGGTTTTTACTCCATCTTCTTTCCAGATGGATATATTGTAAAATGATTTTCTGCTCTAGGTTCTGCATTGTACTGCCTTGTATACCGCCATCTTTCGTCAGAACTAGATAAAACGCCTATTAACTTTAATTACAAGCTAAACGATGGCACATCTTGATCTCATTCCCCACCACCATACATTTAGTATTTCCACCAAGGTCCTTGGGAATAATATAAAATAAATCTTAAGAATGCGTACTCACTGAGGAAAGAAAGAAATCTTTTAATGTACATAGCAAAAATTTGTTAACCCCTTTTGCAGCGCCATGTCTTAGAGCAAAGTACCACCAGCAAAGTCTCAAAGTGATAATCCTTCTAATGTGTAGGAAATGTTGACAAGGAATTTGTGCTTTCTAAAAGAAATGTTTGCCAGAACATTTCCTTTGTCTTATTGTTGCTCTGCCCAAGTGAAAGGCACACAACCTTGCCCTGTGTTTATTATTTATTATTATTTATTAGTTCAAATTTATATTGCCGCCCACTCACTGTAGCGGTAATTGGTACTTCCAAGAGTTTTGAGAAGATCCATGCATGAATTTCTCTTGCATTTTAAAACTGCTCTCTTTTTGCCACAATATTTCACATTAGTCTCTGGTGTTCATCAGAGACTTGTGTCTCCCAGTCTCATTTCCATTTAACTCAACTCTTGAGTATTTTTCCAGTTGTTGTCCTTGAGGTGTTTGCAGCTGGCATGCCTGTGTGCTGCCACTGACCTTTGAATGCCCAGGCTGTCTTTCTTCCATTACAAAGAGAGTCCAACACCTTGTCACTTGATATTTCTTCGGCTTTTAGTTTGTGTACTTTTTTGGAATCCTATTTAGGTGTTCAGTAAAGGGGTTAATTTCAACTTGTGAGCAGACACAGAAAGCAGGCAGCTCCCCCCCCACACACACACACACACATACATCTCACATCCAAAATAGGAGTGTTATCTCTGTGCATAAAGTGTTTTTACAATATTTGTAAGAACCCCAGTGGAGAACACTGATTTTTCAAGTTATGTGATTGGACAAGTATGTCTAGCCAGACATCCTGTACAGTAATGGAATAGACTGTATACCCAGTGGCTCAACATCGAGTGTTGGGTGGCAATAAACAACCTGACTCCCTAAAGGGGCCAATGGCTATGGGCAGATGCACCCCTTTAGGTGGGATGATGATCCCTCAGTGGAGGAAATGCCATTGGAAACCATGTTGGGCCCAGTGGCAAAATGAGTGGAGGAGGAACCACTTCACTATTCCGATTCCCAACAGTCATAGAGGTGGAAGAGGCCATGCCAGATGGACTGGCTGTGAAGGCACACCTTGTCAATATCCTCAAGGCTACGGCAGTCCATTGAAGTCACGGTGTCAAATCTTGCATGCCTCATTTCATATGTGCTGCAGGAGATGGCTCCAAGATCATAGAGTGTGGGTCACTTCATGGCACGCTTGGATCCACCTTAAACAAATTCACGCTAATGGCATTTTTTCTGTTTGTCATTCTTTTATTTCAAGTGTGAAAATAATTTTCACAGGAGAAATCTATACTTGGACATGAGTAGCAGCCAACGACAAGGGTAAGGGAGGGCTACCCTGCACTCTATTCACAGATCTGGATTAACCCTTTTATTGAATGTCTGAATAGGCTTATGTGGCCAGTTTAACAGTGGGTTCTCCCACCAGACTGGTGTATGGCCCTCAGGTACAGGGTCCAGATACACATGTGCCTCATCACCCCACTTGCTACAAGAACCAGATGCCAAAGCTTAATCTCCACATCAGCCACCATTTCCTATGTGGCCACAGTGATAAAACTCCAGCTAAAAATGTCTGTGTTACAGCATAATTTAGGAACTAGTTGGTTTTAGATTTCACAACTGCAGGCAAAGCTCAGGAATATCACAGGACTTTTCTATTCTTTCTTATATGCAGGACATGATGCACTTTGAGGTAATTTAAAGCTAGAACAGATGGAATTTGTTGCACAAAATAGCATTGCATACTACCGTAATAAATAAAGATCCTGAAATAGAGTTTCTTGATGGCCTGGTGGCTTCAAGTGATTAACTATATATCCTGAAATGAAGAAGTCACCCTCAAAACCATAGAGGTGGAAAAGATTATCTGCAGTAGTTTTAAAACTGCATAATAGATGGAACTTCTGTCCATAAGACTCGGTTTTTTTACAGAATTTAAGAAAAAAAATATGTGCTAGGTCACAGGGAGGATAGGTTTACATGAACTAATTTGTTGACACTTCAAGCATTCAAATAGAGTTCATATTGTATAGAAATCATACTTTTGCAAGGCATTCTTTTCTCAGACATGTAAAAAAATACTCAGTTTCCAATTATTTTGGTTTTAAAGTTCTGATTGTACAGGGACTGATTCTTTACAGATGTAGCAGTGCATCTCTATAGTGCATAGTAAATATAGCCATGTTGGTCCACATTGTTGCAGTCTCCATAACCAACTTCTCAAGGAGACCAGAAATGCAGCCAGTTAGATCGTGGCAACAAATGAGGAGCAGGATTTCTGTGAAGCTGGGGATTACTAAGCCCACTCAACATCTAACTACTCCGAAACACTGTGTGAGATAACACCTTCAAGAGCGATGGCTAGGCCAGAGTGTAATGTTGTCGCTTACCTTCTTGCTCTTTTTGCTAGCAATGATTCCTCAAGCTCAAAAGATTTGAAGCAAGTCCTTGGTAGTACAGTAATACCTTGGATAACGCTAAGACTTGGTTCCACAAGTCTTGGTGTTATCCGATTTTTAGTGTTATCCGATGCATGTTAAAATCCTATGGGATGGATCAGATAACGTTAAAGCTCCATAGAGATACATTGTAACCGCACAGGCTTTAGCGGTTGTTATCCGATCCATCCCATAGGACCTTAACGTTATTCGATCCAATTCTCCTCCCCAGATTACTTAACGTTAGGCGATTTTAGCGTTATCCGAGGTAAACGTTATCCGAGGTATTACTGTATAGCCATTGAAACTGATGATGAACATGGAAACAAGATCATTAATGAACTAAATGGGAAAAAATATTGAAGATGTCATTGCCCAAGGTAATAGCAAACTTGCCAGCCCATGTTATAACAGGGATCGTTACGGTTATATATATTTTGGGGGAAATCTATTTCTTTTTTGGGTATGTGAGAATTGCAGCTAAATATAGAAAAGGGAAGGCTGAAGGGAAGGCTGGCAGATGGAATCATGGTCCTTGCTATCAGAAAGTCCCGGGGCTTCCACCCTCTGAACTGTCTCTCCCCTGCATGTGATGAAAGCAACAATGACAGTTGTATTTGCAGATATTGAAATTCATTTTTGCCCTATATACAGATAGCATTTTTAATCGTGCACAACAGAAAAGCATGCAAAGAGTTTTTAGAAGACCAGATGAAGTTAAGGATGAAAACATTCCAGCAGCAAATCTTACATACATTGAAAGTGTTACTAGTACTATTTTGTGTGGATTCCGTTACATGCCACAAAAAGAAACTGGCTGAATTATTTATTTGTTCTGTTCTTTTTAGAACTCTAGCGCAGACCATAGAGTTCGGCTGGACCTTGGGCTGTGGGACAAATTCAGTGAACTTGCCACAAAGTGCATTATTAAAATAGTGGAGTTTGCAAAACGCTTGCCAGGTTTTACAAGTTTGACAATTGCAGACCAGATCACACTACTTAAGGCTGCCTGCTTGGACATCTTGGTATGTATTTTTTCTCTCGCACAGGGTTTATTTTGCTTTTAGTAACAAGAATATGGTGGTCTCTTGGTGGTATTGATGTGTACTGGTAATAAAGGTGAAGGGCAGAACTCATTGCAAAGCACTATCTGTTGCAGTTCTCCTTTCTTTAGGAGGACTTGTAAGGCTCCTGTGCTGACAGGTCCAATTAATTTTGCAGGTTTTATCCAAGGTTGCACAATTTAATTTTTTTCTTTTCAGAATTTGCATGAACTCGACACACGACTCTTGACTTACTAGTTTAAAAGTGAAGGAACTCAAAGAGAGAGAGAGACACTTATCATAAATCTGGTCTTGTTATTCCCCAAGGAAGTTCTTGTCAAAGGTGATCTGCAAATGATTAACTATTTCTTTATAATCAAGTGAATTATATAAAGGAGGAGGCTAAATATGCTTGGGTTTCTGACTGCAAAGAGCTTAAGGATGCCAAATAATTGTCTGTTTCCTCCCCTATCCCTAGGATCCCCTTCTGGGTGGCTTGTCCTTAAAAATACCCACTCTGTGTAGCTTGGCCTAGACCTGCCCGGGAAGATTTTCTACTGAAGGAAGTAATCATGGAATTCCACAAACTCTTGTAACTTCAAACAGAATCTTAAGGAGGGGAATATTAGCTGTTCTTTAGTCTCATTCTGTGGCATACTGTCATGAACGGTCTTTCCTGTGTGACAGTGATATATGGGTGATGAGGAGAACACAACAGGAGAAGGAGAGGGAAAATGGAAGCTCACTTTCAGTTCCCAAGATTGACCTCTACTTTGCAGGCTTTCATTCATGTTGACCTGTCTTCTCATTATTGTAGGTCAGAGGTTCCCAACCTTTTCAAGCTGGGTCATGCTCTCTCAGTCAGCTTGGAGGGCTGGATGGCCATTTTGCCCTGCTTGCACAATGGGGTAGCCATTTTGTCCCAACAGCTTCAAAGAGGTGGCCATTTTGTTTCTCAAATGCTCTTGTAGGGGTGGAGGGCAGAGCCTTCTTGACAATATCACAAGGAAAAAAGCCACAAGAAAATGAGTTGACTGCTTCTTTTTGGTTTATTTCTCTGCCTTGTCAGGCAAAAGACCAGCTGGATTATGGGGTTTGTGTGTCTTGATAAGCAAACTGCAAACAAGATAATAACCCAGTAGTAATGAGAACTTGAGGTTCTTTAAGCAAAAGGAAGAACTTTGAGATAGTTGTTTGTAAAGATACACTGGCTCTGAATAGTCCAATTAGATGGCTGGTGGAAGTCTGTTTTTCATAATGTGTTAACTCTGATGTGATCTGTTGTTGACTGTTGTTTCCAAATCAAATTCAGAGTGCTTGCCATTGAGACCAGGTATTTAAAAGACTACCTTTTCCCAGGCTATCCTGGTCACATAGTATTTTTAAAGGCAAATTATGTGGGTTTCAGGATCCACTTTGGCCAGAGGGATTTACCTGATGGGTCTTAACAAGGTCCCCCAACTTTTTGTGTGCCATTTCAGTGGGTGGAAGAGAAGCTTCAGTAGTAAGGATCATCAGAGATGTCCAGTTTAGTCAGCCCACTGCATAAAGCATTGCCCATCCATATATTTTGTTTACTTTGTGTGTTAAAATTATTTCCATTTTAAAATGTGTGTGTTGCTTTAGGTGCACTTTATTCCCCTAAAAAGTATAGGAATATTTTCAAGCTGCAGTGCATTTTTTATTTATTTTATTTTATTGCAAAATTAGCCCTTTGAGGTACAAAAAGGCTACCTTGAAGATTGTGGTATTTTTGAACCACAATCGGGCATACCCTGGTAACAGCAACCTTGTGTTGTTGGCTAATCTTTTTCACACTAGGTCAGGCAAAAGGTACTACAGAATGAATTCACCCAAAGGTGGCTTCATTTTGGCAGTTTCACATATGGCCTAGATAGGGATGAAGAAGAAATTGAAACTGTCACAACTAAGGTCAAAATGTTTTTGTGAATTTTCAAGTACAGTACAATAGAACCCCAGACAACGTTATGACATGGTTCCACAAGTCATGACGTTATCCAGTTTTGAATGTTGTTCGATACATTGATCAAACAATGCTAAAAAAAAGCCCTGACGTCAGGGACAAACCACGCCGAGGCAAGGCTCGGCTTGTCCGAAATCCCCCCCCCCCCGGGTAGGCATGCAATCGAGTGTCGTTCGGGGTTAGGGCAAGGTACGGGAAAGACCCCCGTCTCCTGCCCTAACCGCCACCGGCGCGCGCAAGCCTGCAAGCCGCCCGAAGTTGCAAAAGGGTAAAGATCCTTACACTTTTGCAACTTTGAGCGTGCGTGCGCGTGTCATTCAGGGTTAGGGCAGGATACAGGAAAGACCCCTGTCTCCTGCCCTAACCACCGCCGGCGCGCGCAAGCTTGCAAGCCGCCCGAAGTTGCGAAAGGGTAAAGATCCTTACACTTTTGCAACTTCGAGCGTGCGTGCGCGTGTCGTTCGGGGTTAGGGCAGGATGCAGGAAAGACCCCCGTCTCCTGCCCTAACCGCCGCCGGCGCGCGCAAGCTTGCAAGCCGCCCGAAGTTGCAAAAGGGTAAAGATCCTTACACTTTCGCAACTTTGAGCGTGCGCGCGAGTGTCGTTCGGGGTTAGGGCAGGAGACGGGAAAGACCCCTGTCTCCTGCCCTAACCACCACTGGTGTGCGCAAGCCTGCAAGCCGCCCGAAGTTGCGAAAGTGTAAGGATCTTTACCCTTTTGCAACTCGAAGTTTCGAAAGGGTAAGGATCCCCGTACCCTCTCCAAACATCGTGGGGGCGGGCGCTGGGGGGGGGGTTGGATTGGGTAGATGTTCTACCCAATCCAACTCCCCACACACACACATACGCTTGTTCCGAATAACGTGAAAATCTTGTCACATTATGTGGTTTTCACGCTATACGGTACTCGCGTTACCCGGGGTATTACTGTACTGCGTTTCAAGGATTATGTTGCACAAGGTTCCCTAGTTTTGTCTTCTCTTCATTTCCGAATTTTAGTCAGTTGTCTGAATCAACCGGTGGATCAAGTTGGGGGCAGTCTTAGTCGCCATCTGAATCTGGTTTTCTTCCATCTTCTCTACACACAATGGAGTAGGTTCTTATTCAGTGTCAAAATACAGAGAGATAGATTCAAATATTGGTGCCAGTTAGTGTAGTAAATCAGTATTTATGTTTTCCATTTATTTAATACACCTGTTTTAGAAGGTTGAGATGTGCAACTGATTTATTATTATTATTATTATTATTATTATTATTATTATTATTATTATTATTATTATTATTATTATTATTATTATTATTATTATTATTATTATTATTATTATTATTTAGACTTCTATGCCGCTCTTCTTGCCGAAGCAACTCAGAGCAGCTAACACAATATGAGCAACATACAATAAATCAGCTATAAATACAACATAATATAAATAGTACAACAAATACAATAGAGTAAATGTAGTCAACAAATCTTACACAAAAATAAAAATACAATTTAGTCAAGAAAATACAATACAGTTGGGAGAGTCCTTATCCCTCCCCAGCAGAGAGTGGATGGCTGCGGAACAGGTGTTGTAGCGGTGGCAGCAGTCTTCGGCCAGCCAACTGGTCCACACAGCTGTGCCTCATTCCACCAGCCTGACTGGCTGGCTGGGGAGAGTCCGGTGGTGGTCACAGCAAGGGCAGGGTCTTTATGGCTGGCCAGCCGGTCCATGCAGCCGCACCTCGTTCCGCCAGCCCGACTAGTTGGGGAGAGTCCTCTCAGGGCAATACCCAGCAACCAAATAGAAAGAAAGGAAAATATAAGGGCTCATCATTTATCCGCTTGGGAGAGACTAAAACAAAACAGTGAGATTTCTTGCTACTTCTTGAGCACCTTTCAAGCTCAATGTGCCTTCAGGGGGTACTTCAGCATTCACTGTTGAACCATTATTTTACTATTTAGGTGTTAAGTGAATTCTTGGTTTGCATTCAGCTGGGCACATACATTTCATGGTTTTGTATCTGCATTATGACATTGGCAGTGGTCATTGAACTGAGCAAAGGAAGTCCGACTGCCCAGTTATAATAATGATTGATTCTTGATACATCTTTGGCTCTATGCCTATTTTTTTGGATGCCAGTAGGCACACAGGGAGAAGAGGAGGCTGCAGGATACCAAAATAGAACTGTGCTTATATTTATCCTATCAGTTGAACACCCTTAATATAAAACCAAATTAAATCAAAGATTTCATTGTGAGTGAGAAGAAGTATAAATATTTTGGTTTGAAATCCTACCACATTTTCTAAGCTTGCAATATTTAATCAGTGTGATTAATTATGTAAATCTTCAATCACAGATTAAATTTCCTCTTGATTAATCAGTGAGGCTGAGAACTTACAGCAGCTCCTTTCATTATAAACTAGATTGTTAAGGGGGGGGGGGGGAGAGAGAGAGATGTTTATATCTTAGCTGGGAAATAGAGAAGAAATTCATGTGATTGGCCTCTCCCTTATGAAGGAATCCATGCCACACCTCTCCAGTCTGGGAGTGGGATGAAATGCTTCTTGACTTGGAAGTTTGTGCATTTCCAAGGTTTGTATATGTCTTGAGAAAGTAAATGGATGCACGCCTTTGGGAAATTTCATGAATTGAAATGTTCTATTTTAAAATATACATGCAAACAAGCTTCACTTGACGGGAAAAATACATTGAAATGTATGCATTAGTAAAAATTCCAAAAGCAATATGCTTGGGAGGAAAGGATGTACAAAACTCAGGGCAAGGGAGCAAAACAATTTATTACATATTGTGATTTAGAACTTGGGTGGAACAAGAATGCCCATAATAATAATTACATGTCAGAAATTATTCTGGGTTGAAAGGATTTTTGCAGAAGAAATTCTACTCAGGGGACCCCCAGATGAGGCTCCTTTCATTTCCCCAATGAAATCTCAGGAAACTGAATGAAGTAAAATTGATAGCTGGATAATCCAAACTAGTCAGAGGTTGGCCGTATAAAGTTTATTCTGCTCTGTAGCCGCCGCTGCCCCCCCCCCCCCGTGGATTAGTTGGGATTATTGTAAAAAACATCAGATACACAACATTCTTGTTAGAGCATTCCAACTCAGCCCTACCGGCAACTATCCCATCACAGACTGGCCTAAGCTTAAAGTCTACTGTTTCTTTGGAACAATTAAGAATTGTTCAAGATAACCACATTTTCTTGATGTCTGATTGTCTAGATCAGCATTTCCCAAACTGTTCCATAGAACACTGGTGAACTTCAATTCCCAGAAGCCTAAGTCAAAACATTGGCTGATCAGTGCTTTGGGGAATTGACTTAGGCTTCTGGAAATTGAAGTCCAAAACTCAAAGTTTTGGAAATAGTAGTCTAGATATTGTCAATATGCCAATATTGGAAAGCAACTTAATAAGTAAGCCATTTCCAGATAAAGTAGTACCTCATACAATGATTTTAATCCGTTCCTTGGGGCTCGTTGTTGTACGAAATAATTGCTATACGATACATGCATTGTGTAGCAATTTTCCCTATGGGATGCACCGTACAACGATTTATTTATTTTTGCTAAGTGGTTTTTCCCATTGAAAAATTGTTGTACGGTTTTTTCCATAGGGAAAATTGTTATGCTGAACACTATTTTCCCCCAAAATCTAATTGTTATGTGATTTTGTTGCTATACAGGGGGATTGTTGTATTTGTCACTGTACTGGCAAATTAATCATCTCCCTTACTCAGTAAATAGCCAGGAAAGTGAAAATGCATATCACTGATGCAGTATTGCAGCTATTAAATATAAAACAAATCTTTTTTTTTTGCCTCACTGGTTAAGAAGGCAAATAAAGATTTTAAATTTTTGTGTAACTGATAGAACACATCAGTGATAGTCTTAAAGAGAAAAAAATTCTCCACTTTCCCTTGGTTTTAAAGTATTTATTAAGTGATTTCTCAATGATGGTGATGTGGCTTGATTAGGATGACCTAGGTTTCTTCTGGGTGCTAGTGTAGCTACCATCCTTGATTTCCCATTCAAGGCAGAAGCAAAATAAGTCATGATGGCAGAAGCTGTCTGTGTCTGAACATGAAGGTGCTTCATTCTGCATTTATTTATGCATCTTCTCAGAAGTAACACCTATTATAATCATTGAGGCTTACTCTCAGGCAAATGAGTACCACATTGTAACTTGCTATTTGCACCAGAAGCAATGGGTGAATCTGATATTGAAGTGGGTAGACAAGATGAAGGAGGTCCTTGCATTTGCCTCTATGGCAAGGTTCTTTACCAAAGGATGCCACTAATGCCAGAGGTTAGCTAATAAGAGATGTGGTAGGGAAATGTGTTGGGAATCTCCATGTATTTGTGCAGGGAGCGTCTTTTTTATTTCTCATCTGTCAGACTCTACCCCCTCCCCCTTTCTGTTGGACTGGTGGAGCTTCATCACATTAAAACGCACAGAACAGCTGTTGTCACATCCATCACAAATCTAAGCTGACAGTGCCAGTTGAAATTTATACCAGCACCTCTATGAACCTTGATGTCTTCTGTGAACATTTGATGATGAAGCTGTTTTAGTTATGGTGTGCTGTTATAAAGCTGCAGTGGACAATTTGCAGAGAGGTCTAGGGGCTCTCCTCAGCCCACCTCCGCTATCAGCTCCCAAACCTATTCACCTCTCATTTTAATACTCAGAATGGCCAATTATACTAGGGCAGTGATGGCAAACCTTTTAGAGTCCGAGTGCCCAAATTGTAACCCAAAACCGCTTATTTATCGCAAAGTGCCAATACAGCAACAGGGGAGGGAGGAAGCTCTCCCACTGAGGTGCTGGGCAGAGGGGCAGGATGAACTTTCTGCTGGGAGAAAGGAGGAAGCGTTCCCATTGGGCTGCTGGACAGAGGGGCAGGGCAAATTCTGTGCTGGGTTGACTGCACGGGTGCTCACAGAGAGGGCTCCAAGAACCACCTCTGGCACGCGTGCCATAGGTTTACCATCATTGTGCTAGGGCAATATTAGCAATCCTGCCCCATTTTGGGGAGGTATGTGGCTTTTTAAAGCTTGAGGCTTTTTGCTTTCATGATCTGTTCTGTTTCAGGGATTGGGAGGGAAATCGCTCCTCATTTGGTGAAAAAAGAAGTCTAGGATTCCTAAAAACATGACAGAATAGCAATTGCGCAACCTAGAGGGTGTGATTGGAAATTCTGAGTAAAAAACAATGGAGGAGGCTGAAACATTGAGACTGACAGAACAGCATGGTGTCTGCTGGCTGCAATTTACTTACTCCTGCTATAAAGCATGAATGCTATAAAGCATATCGGCCACAAGTGACACAGGCAATATTTTGTGACATTCTTGACTACAGGAAAACTATGGGGTTAGATCTGAGGAAGAATCAAGTCTGGCTGCCTTCCATGTACTCAACTGTTTTCAGCACTCTAGTAGACTAGAGCAGGGGTTCCCAACCTTTTCATGACGGGACCCTGGTCACACTCTCTCATTCAGCTTCAAGGGCCGGGTGGCAATTTTGTTTCTTGAATGCCCTTGGAGGGGTGGGGGCCACATGAAATGGCATTGTAGGCTGGATCCGGCCTGCAAGTCTAAGGTTGGGAAGCCCTGGACTAGAGCAACTGGATAGAGCCTTCCCAATTCTTGCACCATAATTCCTATAATCATTTATTCCTTGCCTCGCTGGCTGGGATTTCTGAGAATTGAGGTCCAAAACATCTAGGTTTTTTTCATCGCATTAGCAAATGTTATGTGATACACATGGGGGTACCATTCTATTTTACTTTTGCCTTGCCTTCTGCTAGAAAAAATGTGGGCATCGCTGTCAAAGATATTAGAGAATTTAATAAGAGAGGAAACTTTCATTTGGCCCAGTTAAGATCACTTATGAAAACATATTTTTGGAGATACTTGGGTATAACTTTATAGTAAGAGCGTAATCCAGATGACAGTCAAGTGCAGGAAGCATGCGCCAAGAGAAGCACTCTAGACCCATTTCCTTCCATCCCTTCTTTTGTCACCTTCCTACACAAAGAGGAGGATGAGTCTGAAGAAAGAATTCTGCTAATCATGTATGCTTTCTGAGGAGCCCAGAATACTCCTATACCATTCTCAAAGTAATGGGCAGTATTTACAAACTGATCTCCCTGGTGGGCAAAAAATCATCAGTTTTTATAATGGTTTTACACCATCTTGAAGAAAAGACAGGTCATAAAACTCACGGAGGTTCTTGTCTGGGTAAAGATCTACATGGCTGGGCTGTATTGCCCTAGCTCAGTGTCCATCCTGAAGTAAAAAAATGGCAAAAATACTCAAGGTGTAGGCAATGAATACAATTCTCCTATATGATGTGGAGCTACCATGGGGCTGCAACTCCCAGGATTGATGGCATCTCATTGGTTAGGATGGCTTGCGCTTGTTGGAAATGCAGTCCTGGAACATCTAGTGACCCACAGGTCTCCAGGCTTAAGATAGATAGTAGGCCAGTAATTGTAGAATTCAGCAGGATGTAAAGGTTCACATACACTTCATCCCACAAGTTGACACCACAGGGGGAAATGTGTCCATCCTATCTGCCTTTAAAAGACATATCCAGTTACCTGAATTCTTTATTTTAAAACTTACAAAATAAAAGCTACATTTCCTTTTCCCCTACAGATCCTGAGAATTTGCACAAGATACACCCCTGAACAAGACACAATGACATTTTCTGATGGGCTTACATTGAACCGAACTCAAATGCATAATGCTGGATTTGGACCCCTAACAGATCTTGTGTTCACTTTTGCCAATCAGCTCCTGCCTTTGGAAATGGATGATACAGAAACTGGCCTGCTTAGTGCCATCTGCTTAATCTGTGGAGGTGTGTGAACTGCATGCAGTTGCCATTTAGAATGAAAAGAACATGATCGCTTTCTTGATTGCTTTTGACATACTGAAATGAGCACAAGGGAGACTTGTCAGGTTTTGTAAGTGCAGCTTGTATTACCCCAGATTTAGGTACACACAACGGATTGGGTTCCCTTCCACATCCTCCTCTTAGCAGTCTCACCAGCTCCCCACAGAAATACTGCAGGCCATCAGAAGACTGTGGAATGGTATGTTTCGATCAAATTTTGGTGAACCCTCCATAAAGTGTTCTATAAAGATAACGTGGTCATAGTAATCAGGACCCACAAAGTGGGCCAAGATAGCACAAGGCAATAAAAGGTATTTCTGGCCCCAAACCAAGCCAGAAGCAAGGTTAAATTGTTTTAAACGATCAATATTTTCTCAAACCAGTTGGATTTGAGATGCTGCCACCTGCTCCAGAGCCTTGTTTCAGAAAGGCAGATTAATAATTGGAAACCCAACAATAATTGGCAGAGATTGTCATGGACTTTAAGTACATAAAGAAGCATACATTTCTTTGAAGCAAAGCAATCACATATACTGGCCCCTTAGTGCTTAATGCACGTTAGCATTTTGCCCCCGACATGCAGGGTACTCATTTTACTTCAGAAGGATGGAGGGCTGAGTCAACCTCAATCCCTGGTCAGGATCAAACTCATAACCTTTTGGTTGGAGGACAGCAATTTAATCACTGCACCACCAGGGCTCCTGGTGAAGAATCATCTCCAAGATCTTGAGGCTGATACCCATCAGCTTTTACCTGTGAATAAGAGTAGATCAAATGAAGAATATTTAAATCTTGTAACAAATTTCCAAAACTTTGCAAGTTACACAAAGTAAGAAGTATTAATAGCAACATGGAAATATTCTGGATTGAGTTCAATAGTTTTCTTTAGTGATGCTGGTACCTTAACAGTGGTAATCTTAATTATTGTCCCTCTGCAACTTTCTGAATGCAAAGCAGTGTCCTTACTTCTTTTTTTCTGAAATTGCACACTTGGTAAGGCATAGAGTGGGATATGGATTTGATCATGAGATTTTCCACCTAAAAATAACATATGTTTCCCATATATTCCACAGTATGTTTCACAATCTCTTTTTCCAGTGCACACTTTCAGATAATAAAAATGTTATTAATAGAGGATCGGTGGTAGTAGAATCAATCTGGACAAAGAGATTGTAAAAAAATGTATTATGAAAATACATTATAGGATTATAGTAAACAAAAGTACGTGGGAGTGACATTATTATACTAAGACTTCCTAAGCAGCAATTTAAATTGTGATTTAAATCTATTTTGTTCAAATTAAACTAGATGTGTCTAGTTGCTGAGACCCCCCCGCCCCCAAAACAATTCAGAAGTGCCATTTTTGTAAGGCCAGGTGTTATCATCCTCTCAACTGACTAACCAAATTGGCAGGCTCTTTTACAAAACAGAATGTTTAATTCCTTCGTTCAGGATATCATTAAGTTCCACCACTTTGCTATTCCTACATCTTTCCTCTAGTTCAGGAGTGTCCAAACCTTTCGGGCCGTGGGCCAGTCACATGGTTCAGCGGCCCAATCCCATGGTTCCTCCCGCTGGAAGCAGAAGTAAAACGCACCTTGCAATCTGTTTTGCAACAGGATGAGTTAGATTTTAGGCTGCCATTTTCTCTGCTTAAACCAAGGCTGCCCAAGCTATGGTCTGCAGGCCAAATCTAGCCCCCAACACAAATTCATCCGGCCTGTGCGGCCCTCATTGTTCCTGAGGCGGAAGTAAAATTCACCAGTCTGGGTACATTTTACCTCCACTTCCAGGAGTAACAAGGGTGGTGTGGGCCAGATGAATTGGCATTGGAGGCCAGATCCAGCCCACGAGCTGTAGTTTGGGCACCCCTGCTCTATAAATGCAGTAGTAAGTTCATTAGATTTGTTCTGAGTATCCCTTTGCTGATTTATTTTTTATTATGCATTATTTTATTATGTCCCAGGAGCAGTTGGTATGTTATTTAGTTTGAGGTTATATTTGCATACAGTGTCCTTTTGTCTGGATAACTGTTCAGTCTTTTCAGAAGTCTCCATGGGATTTTTTGGCTGCTTCTTGCTATGTCAAGTTCTGTTATAGTGGCTTTCCAGTGAATTATTTTTGCAAGGGTCAAGATCAGATTTCTTCCAGCTTTTTAAGTTCACTAAAGTATGAAAGATAGTCTTAAATATTGGAGAAGGAAAGTGTTTTACAAGAACATTCCAAAATGGAAGTTACATATTGAGCATGGTTCTCTGGTTCAGGGGCAATGTGTGGCACAGCTGTAGCCAGTATTGGTGTAATTTTTCCAATTGGCTTTTTTGAAATTTTACAGAATGATATAGCTTGGGGTTGGATGCAGAGATCTGACATAGACTGTATGACAAGGAGTGGCCAACCTTGGTACTCCAGGTATTCTTGAACTTCAGTTCCCAGAAGGCCTGATCAGCAGGTGTGCTGACTTGGGCTTTTGGTAATTGAAGTCCCAGAACAGCTGGAGCACCAAGTTGGCCCTCCAGATATATGGGATTGGATCACCTACACCAGTGATGGCCAACCTTGGCACTCCAGGTGTTCTTGAACTTCAATTCCCAGAAGCCCTGATCAGCAGGTATGTTGTCATGGGCATCTGGGAATTGAAGTCCAAGAACACCTGGAGTGCAAGGTTGGCCATCACTGACCTAACTCTTAATACACTGTTGAGCTATAGGGTCACTAACAAAAACTAGGTCTGAAATGTTGCCTCTTTTTCACCTGCCATTGTTAAATGAACTGGGTAGTTTAGGATTATGTATAAGGTACATTAAATGGGATTCTGCCAATTTACAGCAGCGTAACCATTTTTGTCATCCTGCTCTTGCTTTACCTCAGTATTTTGCTGACACCTGCTGGCAAAAGGAGGCAATAGCCTTGAGGGTAAATGATTCAAGCTGTATAGATTAGTGTGCCATATACTGTGTACTTGTTGCAGCACAAATTTCATAATATCCAAGTGATGCTTCATTATTGGTCTCTTAGAAAATATTTATATCTGACATTTCAATTTTAATTAGAAAGTAAGAGGAAAGACGGGAAGTGTTCTAACACATCTAGCAATG
The DNA here is from genome assembly GCA_030440675.1 of Furcifer pardalis. Lineage (NCBI taxonomy): Eukaryota > Metazoa > Chordata > Lepidosauria > Squamata > Chamaeleonidae > Furcifer > Furcifer pardalis. The sequence goes on along the minus strand of CP126897.1, from coordinate 69,693,133 downwards.
TCAGTTTACTAAGTTTGCACTGATTTGTCACAAGATGGAATTGAAGTACTGTATGGATATCCAGAAAGATAAATAGTAATCCTTACATGCCAACAAATCTATTATTTCTAGAGTTTTCTGTAGAGTAGTAGAAGTGATTAACTGTCCCCTTCTTCTGGAAGCCTTATGAGACTGTGCAGCTTAGTCAAGATCAGGGGTGCCCAAACTTTTTGGGCCGTGGACCGGTCATGTGGTTAAGCGGGCTGGTCATGTGGTTGAGCAGGCTAGCCGTGTGGTTGGGCGGACTGGTCATGTGTTTGAGTGGGCCGGTCACATCATTGAGCAGGCTGGTCATGTGTTTGAGTGGGCCAGTCACATCATTGAGCAGGCTGGTCACACAGTTCCTCCCACCGGAAGTGGAAGTAAAACACACCAGCACATGTAAAAAATGTGTTTACAAGAGCTGGGGGTACTTTACAGTAGCGTTTTCCACATGCATGTTTTATTTCCACTTCCAGGAGCGGCACGAGTGGCATGGACTGAGTTATTAGGTGCCATGGGCCATAGTTTGGGCACCCCTGGTCAAGATTATAAAGGCTGGCTCTTTGCCCAGGAGGTATAGGAGATAATCGAAGTATATCCTCTGGCTTCTCATCCAGGTGCCCAACTCACCTAAGTTATCCAGTCGGTTAAAAAACAAAGAAAAGGAAGATAGGACAAGATTTGGTTGCACAGTAAAACCTCAAGTTAGGAATAAACTCAGTTCCAGAGCATTGTTTGTAAATCGAATCTGTTCATAACTCGAGACATCTCCATTCAGAGAAAGCAAAAGCCCCACCCAACCCTCCAACAATTAATCAAACCACCCAAAAACAACAGCAGCATTGAAAGGAAAGCATACATAAGCAAAAACGCTGTTCCATACATTAAAGCAGCTTTGAAAGTGGACAGAAGACTCTAGCAATAAACAGCAACCGGCAGCCATTTTGGTGCTGAAACTCCAAAGAACTCCTCTATAAGCACTCTACTGCCATCTACAGGGCTCTGAAAGCCTGCATGTGTATAAAATGTAATCCCATAGGGGAAATTGTGTTTTTTGTTTCACTGGAGGCAACACGGGGGGGGGATCATTCGTAAATTGGGGCATGTTCGTAACTCGAGGCATGGATTTCAGTGCAGAACCAATTCGTAAGTTGAATTATTTGTAAGTAGGAATATTTGTAAGTAGGGTTTTTACTGTATTTAAAACAATTATCTTAATCCAAATGGTAACATCTGTCTCTTGCGTGCAGACCGACAGGACCTTGAGGAACCAACAAAAGTAGATGAACTACAGGAGCCATTGCTAGAAGCCCTCAAAATATACATCAGAAAAAGAAGACCCAACAAACCTCATATGTTTCCAAAGATCTTAATGAAGATCACAGACCTACGCAGCATCAGTGCAAAAGGTAGGCTAGAGTACCCTCCAGACAGTGTTTTTTTATTTTTGTTTCCACAAGAAAAATTAGCAAGAGAACATGTTTATTTTTTTTAAAACCTACATGTATTGCTCCTACTTGGTTGGATAATTCCTTAATCCATCTTTACAATCCTTCCATCATTCCTTTCCAAAGTTGATTTGTTTGATATAGTTATTTGTTGGGGATAGAATTGTTTGACGTGAAGTTCAAAAAGTGATGGCGTTGGTGTATGATTGTAAAGTATGTTTCTAGAGAGGAGATAGAATGTTCCTGAAAACATCTAATCTCAACAACAGTTTCTTTAAAAGCAGAATCTCCTTCTTGAATAACACTAACTGGTTTGTAATCATTGACATGGACTGAACTTGTACCTCAATTAACAGTATGAAGCTAAGCAACCATCATATCCAGCACTCAAAAAGAATCCCGATTGTTTAAATTCCATAGCTGAATGGCTTTTGTTTTGTATTTTATTTATACTTTCTAGTTAAAAATCTGTTGGCACACTGAGTGCTGCTGAAAAGCTGTTAGTCAGCATCATCATTCAGTGAAATATTTTGTGCCCAGAATGGAAAATTGATTGCAAATTGTGAAAAAATAGGAGCAACTTTATGGAACCTCTCCTTTTAGACATAGCCATGATGTTGATGTTCACTTTTTGCACACATTTTTTCTCTTTGAAAAGTATTCTGGAAATCTAGAATATACAAAACTTAAAGACAATATATAATTTTAGCAACATCCCCCGGGAGGGGAGGGATATTGGGATAGTCAATTGGCCCAAGATTTCTGTCAACAACAACAGCCATCACTACAACGATGATGATAATGGTATATTTTAGTAATAAATGAAGTCAGACCCCGCACAAGATGTTGTGGCACCGTAATGGACTGTCACATTTTATTCGGCATATGCTTTTATAGATTGCAGTCCACAAAAGTTTATGACGAATAAAATTTGTTAATTTGTTGTAGTAAAACCCATGAAAAGTGTCATGACCACTTAAGCCTAATACAGTTGCCGTGGGAAAATTTATTTTCCATGAATTCCTAAGAGCCCATTTATATTCATCTTCTTTCACTGCAAGTGAGTGAATTCCAAAGAACATAATTCTTTTTTTTTATTAAAGGGAAGCTACTTGTACAGCAAGGAATAGAAAAGAATTATGTTTTTTGGAATTCATTCACTTGCAGTGAAAGTTGTTCAGACTCGACTATGTGACTGTTTTACTGCTACTCCACTTCCTGATGTTATTTGTTGCTCCAATACTAGTGAACACTTGTGTGTGTGTGTGTGCATGCGCGCGCGCTAAACCTGGAGATGTTATAAAAGAATGGGTCTAAAGTAAGCTATCATAGGTTGGAGGTCTGCTGTATTCAATGCTGAAACTATTTTAATAATACAGTGGTACCTCGAGTTACGAATTTAGTGCAGTCCCCGGGATGTTTCATATTGCAAAAAAATTGCAACTCAAAACGCAGTTTCCCTAGGAATGCATTGAAAACATTTTTTTCTGACCTCTGGAATTGATTAATTGGTTTTCATTGCATTCCTATGGGAAATCGTGTTTCAAGTTACAAATTTAAATTCATAACTTGAGGCATTATTTTTAATGGATTTTCATTTGTATCACAAACATTTCATAACACAAGGCGTTAGTAACTCAAGGTACCACTGTATGAAGGTAGTTCATATGAGGCCTACCTATTTAATTAGCCAAGCGCTACCTTGCTCCTATAATTCCTTGGCCATCCCAACAAATACTTATTTCAGTAATTTGTCTGAAGGCTACAAAAGGTGATTTCCCCAAACGCGCACACGCACACGCACACGCACACACACACACACACACACACAGCTTGTATATAGTTGGTCCAAATGTGAGTAATATGACAAGTATCTCTTTTTAGAACAGTTCTTCAGGAATAGATGAGGAGTTTCTTTTAACACTTTTTATATTGGCACCTTCTTTATTACATAAATATAGAGCTGGCTGTGTAGAATCTCTTCCAAATAATCAGCAAATGATGTGCTTTTCTGATCCTATGTATTCCCTGTCTTTTGAAAATTGTATTACCTAAAGCAAACCTGCCTGGACAAATTATACACTTGAGATCTATTTCTTTTTTTCTTTTTCCTTTTGAAAGGTGCTGAACGTGTTATCACCCTCAAAATGGAAATCCCTGGATCTATGCCGCCTCTCATCCAGGAAATGTTGGAGAACTCAGAAGGACATGAATCAATGACACCAAGTTCAACTGGGACTACGACAGAACACAGTCCTAGCATCTCACCAAGCTCAGTGGATAATAGTCATGTAACTCAATCCCCACTGGTGCAATAAGATATTTTCCGGCTGCATTCCCAATACTTTATGTATAGGGATGACATACAAGAATGGGCTTTACTGCTGCTTGTTTTCTGGACTTACACATACACTAAAATGCAACAAGGACCAAGATATTTTTCTGTGTGTCTATGAAAGGCATAGATACGTATCTTACACATAGACACCTTGCAGTTTAACTAGAAAGCATCCAACTTTTGAAATATTAAACCAGCTATTTCATGAAATGAAAAACTAGTTAAGCTTCACTTATGAATGTCCAAAATTGCAAGACGAAAAATGAAATCTCAAACAAGAAGTAAAAATTATGGTTGTATCATTTCTGAGGACTTTGTACATACAGATATATGGGCCTGTACTTTCTATACTGGATGTTCGGTGCTTTCTTTTTTTCTCTTGCATACATTAAATGAATCAGACATCATGCTTGTAAAATGGACTGTTTACATGTCCAGAGAAGAACATTCTAAGAAAAGCATTCTAATTTAGTTAGGATGAAGACTTGCCATTGCTGCTTTTTACGGCCTCCGTTTGTATTTTGTCTTTCACAGCAAGAAACAACAAATTCTCACTGCACTAGCAGAAGGAACTTCTGTGTAAGTGTAACTGCCAGATCAGTTATTTGGATGTAATCTGTTCTACTGTTAATGTCACTTTAAACTTTATGAAGGGGGTTCTTACTTGGTTGACCTCGTTGCATTTAAAAATCAATCCTAAAACTTTACTTCAGTTGTAGCCTTCAAGGCCGAAACACTTTCCAGTGTTTTCAGTGATTTTTGTTTATTTGTTCACAAGGTGTTAGGGAAGCTTCGCGGATTAAGGACCAGGCATTACTCACTACCTCTGAGTTGATGATACTCATGAAAAACGACTTGGGAGAAACTGCCCTTCAGTCACAGGCCTCCCGTGTGGCACTAACGGCCTGTCACTAGCCTACCCAAAAGCAAGAGGAAAGGATCCACCTCTATGACATTATTAATCACCATAAAACAGAGTGGAAAATGTGGTAGAGTGGTTACAATTTTTTAAAGTGTCAGTTTCTTAGGTTTCATTTAAAAGCACTAGTGGATTTTTTTATATATTCTAGCAAGTCTGTGATGTACTTTCACTGGCTCTGTTTGTACATTGAGATTGTTTAACAATGCTTTCTATGTTCATATACTGTTTACCTTTTTCCATGGAATCTCCTGGCAAAGAATAAAATATATTTATTTTAACCCTGTGTAAAAACAAATATGTTCCTTTAATTTAAGTCTCCACACAAAGAAAACAGTTTTATATTTTTTTAATGTTTAAACTTCATTTCAAAAAGCAGGTTTGCAGTTTGCAACCATGACAGTTAAAATGTGTGCTTTTGCACAGCTTTCTAGAACATTTCTACAAGCCGGTCGGACAAATACATGACATTTCAATGAGTAAAAAAGAGCATAAAACTGTAGGTGTAAGAACAAAATGTTAAAATGCCTACACACAATAATAAAAAACATCCATTACATCATCACATAAAATAAGTCAAATGTACAAAAAGTCTGCGACAAAGGGACGAAAGGACAACGTAAGATATTCGTTGGAAGTTTGTGTGCTCGTTGGGCACTTAATTAAAACATTGCAAAATCGTCGTCGTCATCAGATTCTGCGAAATATTTCACTTCTTTTCTAGCCCGACCTGTCCTGGGCCGAGATGCCGCTTCAGAGGCAAAGTCCGACGAGAAGAGGTCAGCGTCTGAGTCCTGGTCAAAGGACTGTTTCTTCAATTTCTGTTTTAGAGAAATGTTTTGAAAAATGACTAATACAAAAAAAAATCCCATATATTCTCTCTTGCTATGAAGATGCTTCAACTGTTCTATCCATCAAGAATAATTTTCATAGACAATTAATGTAAGATTTGGTAATTACCGTATTTGCCGGTGTATAAGACAAGACAATCCGTTTATCTGGTGTATTTTAAGAGGGGAAAGTGCATCATATATTATACGCTAGCGAGTATAGTTTATAGATGTAACTTTAACACCTCACCTCTAAATATGAGAGAGTACTGTACAGAATACTACGTTGTCTAGGAAGCTGTTTTTCCTTACTGTTGCAATGAAAGCAGTAACAAGGAATTATGGCTAGCAAATTGTGACATTACCTTGCTTCCTGTTGATTTTGGTGTTTTCTTCCCAGGGTTATATTCACCTTCATTTTCAGAACCAGAGATTTTCCTTTTCTTTGCACCTCTGCCCTTCCCTACTAAAAAATGGAATAAAACAACAGTATCAGGAAAAATTGTAAACTCATTTTATAGACTCTGCTTCCTGCAGACAGAGATCAACTCATGGAATTTCCTTGTGACATTAATATTTTGAAACATCTTTTTTTGATATTCCTAATTCAACCCAAGATTTAAAACTCCAAAATCCTTACCTTTGGGAGCAGCAGCCTTCTTTGGAATGCCAAATTCTGTTTCTGAATCAGAGTTAATTATTTCCACCTTCTTGGGCTTAGGAGGTCTTTTTGGCTTCGGGGGTGTATCTGATGGCAGTTTTGCTGCAATTATATCAATCAATAAGTGTTATATTGCCATAGGTAGACTTCTTTCTCCTATAAGGCGCCACACCCTCAGACACAATTTCCCACAGGACTCAAAAAGAGTAAAACAACAACCCCCACCCCCCATCTGTATACCCTCAGCACATGTAAATACACTGGAGAATGGAAGATCATAGCTTTCTGCTAAAGTATTTGCTGGTACTGGACTCTGAACAGTACCAGCAAAGGGCCACTGCTATTATTTCGGAGGCGGATCCAAAAGGGCTTTTAGCTCATTACGATGAACTTGTTGCAGACCTGAATAAACATCTCACCTTCAAATCTGATAGAAGGTCACAGCGAAATAACCCTCGGTCTAAGCCCTGGTTTGACAACGAATGCATTTTAGCCAAACAAAGACTGATCACCCAATTTAAAGCTTACAAGGAAAGTCCCAATCCTCTCTTGCCACAAGCTCTTTTGGAAGCAAAAAAGAGTTATAAGAAGCTGATAGCCAAGAAAAAAAATGAGGACACCAAGTTAACATGGAAGCGTCTCATACAAGCAGTCAAAGGAGGCCACTCTACAATATTTTGGCATATCACGGCAGGCCTCTCGGCAGTAAGATCACCATATATTGAATGCAGCATTCCACCTGAGACATGGGAAAATCATTTTCGGTCTTTATACAGTGAGACTGAACCCCTTGCTCCCATAGAGGTTAAGTGGGAGGAATTGCCCCCCTGGCCACCAGTATCAGAGAAAGAAATCAAGGATCTGATTGCCCAACTCAAGCCTGGTAAGGCAGCAGGTATTGACTGTATCCCCCCAGAATTAATTAAAAACAACGCTAGTTGGTGGGCACCTATTCTAGCTTCTCTATTTACTTTTATAGATAGGATGGGTTGTGTACCCCAGAACTGGGGGATGGCAGTTATTGTCCCTATTTTTAAGAAAGGACAAAGAAATGATCCATCTAACTACAGACCTATAAGTCTTCTTAGTGTGGTCAGCAAACTCTACACTAGACATCTTTACTGGAAGCTAAAAGACTGGGTCGACCAGGAAGCTATTTTGGCCGAGGAACAGGCTGGGTTCAGGACAAGAAGATCAGTCATGGACAATTGCCTGATCCTACAACACCTTCGTGAGAAGTATCCGAGTTCACTGTATGCCGCCTTTATAGACTTAAGATTTGCTTTTGATTCCATTTCACGGACCAAACTGTGGGAGAAACTAAAAGCCACCTCAATTGATCACCGCCTTCTGGCTTTGATCTCTGTGGTGCATGAGAACTCAGCTTTGAAGGTGCGCTGCTCCCCATGGGATCACTTGTCCTCTGCAGTTGCCACCCAGAAAGGTGTGAGACAAGGATGTATATTGGCCCCACTTCTGTTTAATTTCTATATTAATGACTTGGTCAATCATTTGGCAAATCCAGACTTCCATCCTCCAAAGTTAGCAGAGAGGGATATTAATTCACTGTTTTATGCTGATGATACCCTCATTATGGCAAGATCACCGGTAGGCCTCAGACGGGCACTCAGAGCATTAGTTGCCTACTGCACGGAAAACCATCTAGTTATCAATTATGCCAAAACCAAGATCATGGTCTTTGGCAGGAAACCCAAACTTTACAATTGGGAAATCGAGGGGCATCCTATTCAGCAGGTCCCCAGCTTTAATTATTTGGGGGTTCTTTTCCATGCCTCAGGCTCTAGGAAAACCCATATTGACCATGTAGTTCAGAATGCGCAGAGGAGTGCATCAGCAATCCTTAGGTTCTACTGGAGCAGGGGAGGGCGTTATGTACCAGCAGCCATTAAACTGTATGAAGCTAAATCACTTGCCCAGCTCACATATGGTGCGCAGCTAGGACCCTTAGCCAGTTATCAGCAGGTGGAGAGAGTTCAGTCAAAGTTTCTTAGAGCTGCTCTCTCGACCCCCCGCTGCGTTTCCAATGCCAGATTAAGACTGGAGACGGGCTTAGTGAAGGTAGAGGCGAGGTGCTGGATGCTGATGATTTCATATTGGCTTAAAATACACAATTCCCAGGGCACCTTGGTGTTTCTTACACTTCAAGATTCATTTCGCTCTTCCTGGAAATGTTTTATACTTAATAAATTGGCTTCTTTGGGCTTGTGTCCAGCTACCTTGCTTGCAATGGAAGCACAACAAGCCAGGGAGCTAGTGAAACAGAGAATAAGGGACACTGAACGGCAGGAAGATGTGGCCAAGTCTCCTGGTTTCTTCTCCAATGTTTCCATCAGGTACCAGCTTGTCCCCGCAGCTTATCTGCAGGAATTAGATCTCCCAAAACATAGGCTGGCATTCACCCAGGCCCACTGTGGATGCCTGCCTTCAGCTGTCCTTGAGGGCAGATATAACGGGATACCCTATTCAGAACGATTATGTCCATGTGGAGATGGGGATGTTGAATCGATTGAGCATGTTCTCCTTTTCTGCTCATTCTATAGGGATGCCCGTGCAGAATTAATAATCCCCTTGCTGCGCCAATGCCCAGGGAAATTGCCGGCCCAACAAGCTTCCTTCCTACTCCAGGACAGTAGTATTGCTATCACGCGCAAAGTGGCGGGTTTTTGTGCACAGGCTAGTAGGATACGTCGGCTGCTGACTAGGAAGTCTAGTGTGGCTCTATAGTTTACTGAGATTGCTCCCGCACTGAGCAGCTGACCTACACTACTTATTATGTTATCTCTTCACCCTTATCATTATCGGATTTTACTCAGTTTTTAAATTTTGAATGGATATGTTTTTAAATAATATATTTTAACTATATTTTAAGCATTTAAATTTTAAAAGTTTATCTCCATTTTACTGTGCTGGTCATTGACTGTAATAAAGTGATTGATTGATTGATTGATTGATAGTTTATTGTAAGCATGAAAAAATAATTGTGGGCTATCAAGCCAGTTCTGAAACATCCAGGGACGGTGCAGCTTACTCCAAGCCACACAAGACTGGCACTTTTGGGATACGCAGTGGGGAATTGAACTCCTAACCCCTGGCTCTAAAGCCTAGATACCTAAACCAGTATAAATATTAAAAGATATGAAATTTATGGCATTCGCCATTCATCCATCTCTCAGTGCCTTGTTTTTATATATAGAATCGTCGTCCTACTGATTCAACTCAGGTAGCAACAGTATGTCTGAAAGGACCATGTGAACAAAATGGCATGTGGATATTGATGCCAGAAGTGGCACTTCTCTCTTTAGCAGCTCCATAAACGAACATATCTCTTGCCACAAGATAATCTTAGGTTCATTCTCTAGAGCAGGGTGCCATTCCATCCAGCCTGCTGCCGCCACCGCCGCCACCGGACCCGAAAGTGGAAGCAGGTATGTTTACGTCAACTGTAAAATGTGCCCATGCATGTGTAACTGCCTGCGGCTGTCATAAATGTGTAAGTGAGCACATTTATGACGGCCATAAATGTGCCCACTTCTGGGGTGTGTGGCCAGGCCCGCTCAGCTATTGGGGGGGGGGGGCATGATCAGACCCATGGCAATAAAAGGTTGACCACCCCTGCTCTAGAGTTTATTTTAAAGAATCTGAGGTACTATAGCCAGTAAGTGACTACCTGAGAACTTGGAAAGTCACTGAGATTAGATAACAAAATAAAATACAGTACAATGCATCAATGATCTGGCAGCATAAAGAAAATATATACCATTGAAGTAAACTGTTCTGAAATTGTTTATGGAACAGGGGTGGGTAGTGGCTGATCACAAGAGGAAACTATTATAATGTCCAGTTTATAAAATCTTCTGGTCAAGTAATTTTTGTAGCAGCTAAGCAGGGATATTAAGGTACATTTCAAATGAGCAAGGTAAATTACAGATTCAGACACTCACATTTTTTAGCAACTGCTGTTTTACTTGAAGGTTTCTCAGTTGGCTTTTGGGTAAAAGAAGATGAGAAGACTGGTGCTGAATCTTCTTCATCAGTGTCAAATTTTGATGTATCTAAACAACATAAATGTTTTAATATTAACATTACATGTAACAACTCATGCAAGTTCACAAGGCCACTGAAAAATATCACAGCTTGCCAGCACTCATTAAACGATAAGTATATAGTGTTTGTGTTATGGTACATCCTTGAGTGCTTAGCATCAGTAGCAAAGGAAGATGCATCCATAAGGAATGGAGGTAGTGGAGTTGGAGGTACACTGATCAAAACGCACACTGGTTTACACTGAAAACTGCCTCATTCCTTGATTAATCTACAGCACAACATTCAATAGATAGTAAATGTAGACAACGATTGGTCACAGCAAGAAAAACAAGATACCAGTTCTCACAGCTCAGTCAGCAACTCCTTTCTTATCTCACTAAGGATCCTTGTGGTGTTTTCAACAGCAGTGGCAATACAGATACTGCAGCAAGCATTAACAGAATAAGTCAGAACTCTTTCTCCAACATGGATTGATGGTACAGTTGGAACAGCAAAGCCTCTTCAACTTGGGAGGCTAAGAAGGATTTGGTCACTGCCATATTACCATGAATGTGAAATTCCTTGACCCCCTCCTCCCCCATTATGGCCACAGGCTGAGTATGATGAGACAAGAAACATGAAAGTAACAACTGAAGAGCCAGTTCTTCAGGTTCAAGACAATAATGCAGTGTAAAGTCTATTGCATCTGCCTACTTGTCACCAACAACTATTTTATAGTCTGACATCTCAAGAAGAAAACAACAACTACACCATGGTATATAATCTGCCTTGCTTTCATACTCCTGGGCATGTTGTAGCAACTAGTATAACAGCACCAGAGACACTTCTGGTTAAGTCAATGGTTCCCAATGTGGGGCCCACGGCTCACAGGGGGGCTTCAATTCTCAGAAGCCTAAGTTAGTACATTCACTGATCAGTGCTTTGGGGAATTGACTTAGGCTTCTGGGAATTGAAGTCCAAAAACCAACGGATGGGAAACACTGGGTTAAGTTGTAGATCATGGGGAAGGGGGAGAACCCGACAGAGTGTACTGAATTTTCTTGCCTTCTCCTTTCCCTAATTCTTCTTCGTTTGAAATCTTTATGGCCCTTCTAACAGCCAAAGGCCTGACTACAAAATTGTCAGTCCCGGAGGAACCATTCTGAGATCTCGGGTTTTCATTAAAAATCAATATACTTCCAGCCTAATAAACATAAGTACATACCAATATTGGCTTTTCGAGAATAAGAAGGAAAGGTGAACAGGTTGCTGAAGTCTTGACTGGACTTGTCTTGGGAAACCCTCCTGTTGTAAAAAAAAATGAAAATAGAAAATACTAGCACCAGACAACTGAAAGTGATGCTTACAATGTTACAAAATGTTCATTGCTCAATCAACAGATGATTACAAAGCAATGTTTTGCCATCTGAATCCAAGCCAAATGAAGCTCAGCAGCCACATAAACTGAACCATCACAGTTCCCGTTTTTGCTTTTACATGCTAATGAACCTGGCAGAACCTGGCAAACTGCTGTCAAGCAACTGTGACTGGCTAGCTGCATCTGGCCTGGCAGCCTTCATTCCTGTTCTACAGTGTATAGACCCTATTACATAAAGATAAGAGACAAAAATGGCTACAACTTGTTATCAAGGTGTGTTTTGATACTATGCTATTTCAAGCATTAACAAATGAGAATTTTAGGTAGAATTAGCCATATACTCCTCTAAAGGTGCACTGGGTTGGCCAGTATGAGGCTCACCTCATAAATGTACATTTAACTTTCCTTTCTCATATATTGCACTGCATCACAAAAAATAAATATTGTCTGCTACTTTGTCTAACCCATGTGTCCTATACTAAATCAAGTGTACTGAATCCAAATCTGAAGTCTGATTCTGCCTAGGACAGTGATGGCAAACTTTTTAGAGACCGAATGCCCAAACTCCAACCCAAAAAAACACTTATTTATCCACAAAGTGCCAACACAGCAACAGGGGAGGAAGTAAAAGCTCCCATTGGGCTGCTGGGCAGAGGGGTGGGTTGAACTATGTGCTGGGGTGACTGCACGGGTGCCCACAGAGAGGACTCTGAGTGCCACCTCTGGCACGCATGCCATAGGTACCCCACCACTGGCCTAGGACATCAGGATCGTAAGTTAGCAAATCTCAGCCTCTTGGTTAGGTTCTTGCATTGATCACCCATGGTATATTTGCCACATGTGTAGCAAAAATTGTCCAGTTTATTAACACAGCTATGCCTACTTATCTTTAGCTCAAAACAGACTCACTATGGACTAGCTGTACTATCCAATAAGCTGGTTTTGCACTAAAGACACCCTTTGGTCCATCTTGCCTTATATACCTAATTCAGACACAGCTCACTGACTTGCCCTGACATGCCCAGCTGCTGCTGGAACATGCATGTTACCAGGGGATGTGATTCAGCTGAAGTGGCAGCAGGCATAGTGGTAGGTAAAACTGTTATAAAGTTCCCATGTAAAAATATATTGCCCAATTACCAACCATTTGAACAGCTACAGCACGCCTTAAAATCTGTATGTGATAGGTAAATTCTGAGTTCAGATTTGGAATCAACACACTAGATATCATGTAAATCACATGTGTTATTCCCAGTTGCAAAATCGTTGTTGTGTAGTCAGTGAAATCTCAGATACTAAATGAAACATGATCTTGATGTTACTACTATACTTACTCAGGAGAAGGTTTTGATTTGACAGGTGAGAAATCATATTCGTCCTTTTCTACACCATCCGAGTGTACAAATTCATCTTCTCTGTCATTGATAATTGGAGATGTTTTTACCTTCAGTTGATCTAGATCATTACTGTTGTTGGCTTCTTCGTCGTCATCATCAGCATCTTCCTCTTCTGAGAAATCAAAGGTGTACTTCGGCCTTTCAGCTACGAAGAGAGATACAACAATCAGTAATTGTGTGTTGTATATAAAACTGTACTTTGCCCAGAATGAAGATGACAATGCTACTCAAGATAGTCAATATGTCTTACTGAACTAATTAATAATTGTAAAAGTAACATCTTTAAAAAGTAACATCTTTTTCTATACAAGTGTAATGGACTAGCTGTCAGGTATTGGAAGATACTAATACAGTACTCTATTTGTTATTACAAATCCTTCCTTTACAATACCAAATTACATGTGCATCTAGTAGGAATACATAAAAGTAAGCACATTCACATTGATGGAACTTGTGCCAGCTATGCCTACATAGGGACTGTTACGTTGGTTTGCGAGCAGTGTCAGAGCTGAAGTAACATAGTGATGCATCTAGTTTCACTGGAACTGCAATGTCATCTCTGATTTTGACTATTGCTTTATCAAGGCATCATTGTATTATCCCATTTTTTGTTCCCTTGATTGGTTTAGCTGATGTGGCTAGTGATCAAATCAATGGAGTACTTTAACTGCAGGTCAATACTCAATGAGATTAACTGCAGGCCGGGCATATGCTGATTTGCAATACAGAAATTTGGGGACCATACAATCTCCTAAACATGTACATTCACTTTCAAAGAGCCTGATAAGTCATACTTAGATTAATATTGTGTGATTTGCAGATTTGCAAGTTTTACTGGTTGCTACAGTAAACTTTAGTGGTTAAGATGCTGAACTTGACAACTGGAAGGTCAGCAGTTTGAGACCTGAATACTGCATGACGGAGTGAGCTCCCGTCTCTGTTCTAGCTCCTGCCAACCTTGCAGTTTGAAAGCAAAAAATTGCAAGTAGATAAACAGGTACCACTTTGGTGAGAAAGTAAACAGCGTTCCCTGTATTCCCGTGTCTAGTCATGCCTGCCATGTGTCTACGGAAATGTCTGCAAACACAAACAGTGCTGGCTCTTTGGCTATAAACAGAGATGAGCACTGAACCCTAGAATCGGATATGACTGGCTTTCAAGCCTGGGTGACCTTTAAAGGTAAACTAGGAATTTTTCCCTATGGCACTAGTTTTCTTTTTCTTTTTTGGGGGAGAGAACTTTAAGAAAGAGAAAAACAAGCAAGAAAATTTAACACAGACATTTCAATCTCTACCTTAAGGTTACACCAAAGACCTTCTGCAGCTCTTCTGTGTAATACTGTACTATATTTCACAGAATTATTTTAGAAGGAAGCTGTGTTACATTTATCATGGTATAACAAATGGTGAGGCAATTGTCCCACAAACAAGGGAATGCTTCCTCTAAAATATTTATATATTTTCCATGGTTGCAAAAAATTAATTTGAGGACAGTGCAGAAACCATGAAGAAAACCCACATCAATAGTTACAGTCAAGTAATATATGATTGGTCTATGAAAAGATTTTGAGTTATCCAGAACATTTAATTTCATTGCATTAAACTGTAGCTGAAGTACCTTTGATGCCTTTAAGAACAAACATGACAACTGTTAAATCTACATTCATTTCAATATTAAGTTAAAAGCATTGTATAAATTTCAAAAAGTTTCATTTTCTACCTGCAGCTCTTCTAAGTAAGGAGTCCCTTGGAATAATCACAGGTTCATTTTCCTCCAAGTCACTTTCAGACTTTGATTCATCATCTGACCACGGATTGCGTTTCTTTATTTTTTTTGTTCCAGGCTTTGTAGCTGATGGTGTTCTTTTTACTCTTGTACCTTTTTTAAAAAATTCATTGTCATAAAGAATATACTTTATTACTTTTGTTACTGTTCTCTTAAATCATATCAAGGTATTTTATCTTTTCAGATTAATTATATATCAAATTAACATTTCAAATTATTAAAATGATATTTTCCAAAAGTCACCCAACAAAGTGTATACATTGGCTGACAATTCAGATAAGGATGCCTGCTGTGAAGGTAAATTCAAAAGTTATATTCTGGACTATAGCGCTTAGAGTCCCTTTTCATCATGGGCCCTGGCTAGCTGTGGATTCTGGAAGTTGTAGTTCAAAAACATATGAAAGGAGCCCAGAGACCTACAGGCTGCATTAGATGCTGTACCAAACTATTACTTGCTGCTGTGTAAGCAAAGCTGGAATAAAACTTGGGCCTGTACATTGTTCTCTCCCCTTGTGTTGTATACTTCTTAATCTCTCCTTGCCAAAAGTAACAAGAGTTACTGAAACATTCCTTTCATATCATGTTACAGAGTACAAAAGAAGGCAATATTTGAAGACACCCAATTGAAAATTAAGCCGAGGACTGGAACATACAGAAAGACTTCTTTTAGTTTCTTCCAAATAGCATTCGTCTAATTTACTATGTTATCTATCCTCACCTATGAATCCTGTCCCTATCTGAAATTACATCTGCAGCATTAAGCCAGATTTTCTGAACAAAACTGGAGTATATGAACAAGGAAGGCAAAAATTAACAAGTTTAAATAGTTGGCTCACCCTAAACAACACACTGGACAACTAGATACAATGAGCCACCAGTCACAATTTCTATCTTGAACTAATGAGAGTCAGAAAATTTACTATACATGTCTACTTGACAATTTTCAGAGACTCATCAAACAGAGGGCTCACACCAGCCCCAAGAACACTACCCCATGTCCTATTCATTCAGGTCCTTTCAAGGAAGACATAAGGGATTGCAGTGGCTCAGTGGTTAAGAAGCTCGCCTTGTTAGCTGGAAGGCTGGCAAGTCTGCAGTTCAAGACCCAAGTACTACATGATGGATTGAGTGCCTGTCTCTGTCCCAGCTCTTGGGGACATGAAAGGAGCCTTATTTGGACGTTCCCTGAGCAGAGTTTCTTCTGAAAAATCCTTTCAGCACAGAATAATTTCTGATGTGAAACTATTATTAAGGGAGACATAACCTGTCAAAATACTGTGTTGCTTTTATAGATCTTTGGAAACAATGATTGCAGAAAAGTCCTTGTTACCCAGAAAGGAAGTATTTCAATAACTATACATTTATGCTTGAGGTTTTTATTATAGTAGATAACAAGTCTTACAACAGAAGTGGGGAAGTTCCACCTCCCATGACCTTAACCCACCACATACATTTTCCATTTAGACCTCGTTCTCCTCATTCCATGATGCAGAGATTTCCCTATACACATCAAAAAGACACTTGAGATGTAGAAAAATCACTGATCAGAGCGAACAGTATGATTCCCAGTCTCACTTCATTTCACTTCTCATCTGTGTAAGGGAAAGCACAGTGTTTCTCAACTGAGCTCTGTAGCTTAAGGCCTACTCCTCAAAATGATAGGTTTGCTTAGAATTTCACCTGCATCTTGCTGATTTGGCTGGACCACTTGAGAGTTGATGACATTACATGTCCTATGTCGGAATTCCAGACTACCATCTGATTGGTTCCTACCAAGGTCTTACCATTTTCTCTTACTGCTCATTTACCTGTATGTATCATCAATATAACAAGTTCTAAATACTGAACGTGCATTTAACAGTCTATTTCTTTCTTTGCATCAGAGCATTGCACAATTAGATTATTTTATACTTGAAGCTGGCTACTTCAACACCATTATCTCAGCTATTTACTAGATCTTCTTTTGTATATGTAGTAGGGCATAGATTGTGTTTGTTTAAATGCTAAATTGATTGGATTTCTCCACATTCACAGAAAATTTGTGCCTAGCTCAAGTGGCCACAATTATACTTGATTATTCTTTGTTCTTTCTACTTTGCTTTAAAGCAGGTGTTCTTTATCTTTTTAAGCCATGAGCCAGACCATGTCCCCTCAGACAGCTGAACGGACCAGACTGGTGGTTCCCCTGCCATAAATGCTGCTGTAAAACGCATCCGCAGCTGTTGTAAATGTATTTACGACAGCTGCAGGTTCATTTACAGCTGTTGTAAAAGCATTTATGACAGCTATGGGCGCATTTACAGCTGTCATAAATGTGTCCGCTTCCGCTGGCAGTGATGATGTGGGCCACATAAAATGGTATCCTAGGCTGGATTCGGCCCTTTGGTAGTAGGTTGAGAACCCTTTGCTTTAAAATTTATTAAGAAATTACCAGATGGGTCAATTAGAATTTAGTCCTGGTAGGAGACATTCTTTAGTAGTTATGCATTCAACAAGGTCGTTTTTGCTCTTCATAGGTATATAGTTTCTCCTAGTTTAATATTTAAATAAAACTTTTCCTTGATCTTTGCCATTGACTGGGGTTTGGGGTTCATGAAATGGATATGTCTTATGTTCCATTACCTTATTTTGTTCATTACTTGCTAGTACTTCTTGATCTGCTTCCAGACAGATCATGCCAGCCAAATAATAGACTTTATGTTTGAATTTGAACCACTGTGGTTTTGGGACCCTCAGAATTGTTGATCCAAGTATAAGTCAAGTCCCCCTTTTGGACCTCATTTTGGGGGAGGGGGCTAAAAACTAGACTTATACTGGAGTATATACAGTACTTCTTTGTAACAGCCAAAGCAAAATTTCTATTTACTTACCAGGCTCTTTCTTTTCTCTTTTGGGCTTAGGTGCTTTAGTCACTGGCTCAGAGGTATTAAGCAAATCTTCTGCAGCACCTTCTACTGGAGTGGCACCAAATTCTTCATCAAATTCTAGTTTTATTGCTATAGTATCAAGATCCCCCTAGAAAATCAAAACAATTTAGGATAAGAGAGTGATGCAAACTGAAAAGTAAGCATAACAGATGGTCTTGAGCAAACTTCTGCAGCGTTCTAGTCTGAAATGCAGAGTTAGTAGTACTTGCATATTTTCATCACCAGCCATCCATGGTAAAGATTACTGATATAACTAGAACACTTGGAAAACTCAAGAGAAAGTTTCATGTAACGACTAAGGATTAACAAATTGTATTTTTTACATAATACCGGTTCTAGACAATATTTTAGATTACTTGACTACTTATAGAAAAAAAATGTCATGTAGATATTGAATAGGAGAGGCGAAACGACTGAGCCCTGAGGCACCCATATTGCAGGGGCCTGGGGATGGACCTCTCACCTTCCAGCCACACCGGGTCTGGCCCCTCAGAAATGAGGAAAACCAGGACCACACAGTGCCCTATTAGATTGGGAATCCCCAATATAATAATAATAATAATAATAATAATAATAATAATAATAATAATAATAATAATAATAATAATAATAATAATAATAATAATAATAATAATAATAATAATAATAATAATAATAATAATAATGTTGAAACAATATAGAAAGAAGTATCCAATCTGTCATTCTTTCCTTGAAACAACAGGTTCACAGCATAGAGAATTTTAAATAGAAGAGGGAAAGAAACAGATTGTAAAGATCAGTAAACACAGTTTGCTAAATGCATACATTAAATAAATGGAACAGACTGATGTACCTTCTTTTTTTTAAGCAGTTTTTTACTGGCATCAGCCTTCATAGCTGATGTAATCTGTGGGACTATTCTTCTACCAAAAGGTGATGGCATGGTCTCTTCTAAATGAAGTCTCTTGATCTTGGGTTTACCAACTTTGCCTTTCACAGGCTTTCCAGTCATCCCAGACAAGGCATCTTCTCTTTCTTGGGCTTCTACTTTCTACCAACAGATTAAAAAGACAAATAAAATATAACAAGATTTGTAAACATGAGATAATTTATCTTCATTACAGTGAAATTTTATCTGCTATAAAGAATATAAAATATAAAAGCCACATAGCATGGGCACATTTACAGTTTTTCCCCCTGAAGTTTTACTGAATTCAAAATGAGGTTTACATAAGAAATACTACTTATTATCCAACTTAAAATTTAAAATTCAAATTACATTAGTACATTGTTTTACATTATTTTGGATGATACAGTACAATCTACCAGCTGCACTAGTTACCAGTGTGCCTCCAATGTGGCCCCACATGGTAGTGGGCCAAGAACATCTGTTCATCCCACCAGAGCAGACCGGAGCGGCTCTCTGAAGAAACCATCAGCTAGCACTCTCTAGCACTACAAGGAAATCCTTTTTCGTGTCTGCTCCAGCCTTATGGAACCTCTTACCAACTTACTTGCACCTCCAGGCGGAATTGTTGCCCTTCAGGAAAAAGCTAAAAACCGGGCTGGCAAAGCAGGTGTGGGGTACAGGTGACGTGGTCACCCCAACCTGCTGGCTTTTATAGTATGGGCCTCTATGTTCTTTTAGTAGTTCTTTTAACTAATTAAATAATTGATGGGGATGGGGAGGGTAATCTTTAAGGTCTATTATAATAGTAATTAAGGGTTTTTAAGGGTTTTTAATGTTTTATGATTGTAATGTTTTCATTGTTATGCCACCTAGAGTCGCTCGTTTGATTTGGGCAGCAATATATAAATTTGAATAATGAATAAATAAATCACCTTCTAAAATTAACCTAAAACAAAAGTAGTTGTGATATACTAGCTGCCTTATTGATAACTTATATTTCTCAATGGACTATCTGGAAACTCTGGAGGAGGTGACAAAAAAATAAACCATTCAAAATGTGGTCTTTTAGTTAATAGATACCAAGATAGCTCAATGGCATAGTAGGATTTCAGGTTCTCCTGAAGTTGCATTTCAACTTTACACATCAACTTACAGGACTCTGAACTAATGCAACTTTTTCCAGCTCCTTCTGTATATACAAAGCCAATAATACTGTGCTCAAAAATGTTCTGTCAAATACAAAGATTAAATCATGGATCTTGCTCATGAAAAATGAAATGCAGAGTGAGTTATGTTTCTGCATCTTCTGGCCAGAAAGGTTTGGTTTTAACACCAACGGACAGGGAAGCAGCAGCCAGGGCTGGTTGAGGGCTTCTCCTCCCTCCTCCTGTGCCCACACCAACAGCCAGGGAAGCAGCAGCCAGGGCAGGTTGAGGAGTTCACCGCCCCTACCCCTGAGCCCACACCAATGGCCAGGGAAGCAGCAGCCAGGGCAGGTTGAGGACTTTGCCGCCTCTCCCTGTATTGTAATGCAATGTATTGTTTGTAAGCCACCCTGAGTCGCTACGGCGAGTGGGCGGCAATATAAATTTGAACTAATAAATAATACATAAATAAATAAATGTCTTTGGAAGTATGAACAACTAAAATAGGGGTGCCCAAACTATGGCCCGGGGGCCAAATCCAGCTCCTGATGCCATTCATCCAGCCCATGAAGCCCTTGTCACTCCTGGAAGTGGAATTAAAACATGCCCTTCTGCTTCCAGGAGTGACGAGGGCTTTGTAGGCCAGATTAATTGGCGTCAGGGGCCAGATCTGGCCCCAGGGCCATAGTGACCTTGACTCCCTGAACCACGTGACCAGCACACAACCTGAAAGGTTTGAGCACTCCTGATCTAAAATATATATTTCTCAATTTCTGCAGAGAACTGTGTAATTCAATCTCTATCCTATTGTCCTTTTGGGGACTAGCCAAATGCTCTTAAAAGAAAAAGGGATCACATATGTTATCTTTTGCCAGGAAACACTGTTAAATTCACAGGTTGCAGAGCAAGTCCAAAAACATAGAAAAAGCTGAAAGAAATTGTAAAAACTCAAGTACAGTCTGCTTATCTCTAAAACAAACAAAAAGCTCTGTACACTACTGAAGCTTCTAAAATTTTAACCATTCTTTCACTACAACACCTGCCACAAATGCATACCAGACAACACAATTTGACCATAAAACTAAACAGATTTTCCTTCCACATTCTTTCAATAGTCTGTATAATACTGTATAAGAACGATCAACTCTCCCAAAGCATCCACGTAAACTAAAAGTGAAACATTATTTCTTGATGCTATAGACAAATATTAACATAGGATAGCATACATCAAGCTCGTCTACAAACGCTGCTAAATCCTCTTTCCAAAGTTCTGAAGCAGACTTTCTTTTGAGGTCATTGAGTTCCTTTCCCTGAAAGATTAAAAAAAGAAAGATTAAGAATTTTGAATCAATAAACATGCTCAAAACTTAAGAAAAGTAAATGTTACTAAAGCAAAATTGGACAATGCCTACAAAATTTGCACAAGGATTTTCACAATACACTAGTACCTCGGGTAACAATGAGACTTGGTTCCACAAGTCTCATCGTTATCCGGTTTTTGACCTTGTGCAATGCATTGATCGCACAACGTTAAGAAAAAGACCACAGAGGGGTGATCTGCCAGCCTCTTTGGAAAGGGCAGTAGGGATTCCATGCATGGAATCCCCACTGCCTTTTCCAAAGAGGCAGGTGGATCGCAGTGTGCGATTGGTGCTTGGGTTGGGGGTTGAACCAGGGGGTGCACCCATTCAACCCCCCAACCCAAACGCCAATCATGCGCTGCTATTGCAGTGCCCAGGTAAGTCAGGGGACATCAGAAACAGTGTGGATCGGGTCCCCTTCCCAGAGGTGGCAGGGGCAGTGGAGAGCCTGAAATGGGTGGGGAAAATCTCCATTCCGACAGAGTTTTTTCACCCATTTCGGGCTCTCCACCATGCCTGCCACCTCTGGGAAGGTTGGGGGACCCGATCCGTGCTGTTCCTGACATCCCCAGACCTACCTGGGCACTGCAATAAGGCATAATGCCAGGGAAAGAACTTCGGTGTTTTGCCTTGCAGCACCACCCAGGTAGATCTGGGGACGTCAGGAACAGCATGGATCGGGATCCCCCATTCTCCTCAGAGGCGGCAAGGAGCCCGAAATGGGCAGAAAAAAACTCAATTTTTTCCCACCCATTTCAGGCTCTCTGCCACCCCTGCCACCTCTGGAGAGGGGGGAGATCAGGGGACCCGATCCGTGCTGTTCCTGACATCCCCTGACCTACCTGGGCAATGCTACAAGACAAAATGCCAGAGAAAGAACTCCGGCGTTTTGCCTTGCAGCACTGCCCAGGTAGGTCTGGGGACATCAGGAACAGCATGGATCGGGTCCAGTGATGGGATGACAAAAATTCTACTACCACGCCATGACGTCACGGACGTCATGGGCGTGGCCAATGGCATGACGTCATGACGTCACGGCCGACGTCATGACATCATGACGTTGTGGGCGGGGCCAAAATAAAAATAAATAAAAAATAAAAATAAACATACACAGACACCCCTCCCTCTCAGCCCACCCACCCAGACACAAATAAATAAATAAAATAAAAACAACCACCCACCCAAAACACAAATAAATTACCCACCCACCCCAAATAAAAACCCCTCGCTTACCTTTCTTGGGACCCGGCACCCCGATTGCTGTCCACAGCCGCCGCCGCCGCCAGAGCTGCCTGCACCCCTGTGGCGTCCTCCTTGGGCCGGTACCTTTTTAGCCCGGCTCCGGCCATGGCGAGGGGCGATGGGCAGCCGCGGCTGCCGCGCCTCCCTGGGCCGTCCCCATGCCGCACCGCCGCCGCCTACAGCTTCCTCCTCCGCAGCGCGCGGCAGCCGAGCTCAAAAGGGACCGACCCAAGAAGGAGTCCACAGGGATTCAGGCAGCGGCAGCTCCGGCGGCGGCGGGCGGCGGCTGTGGACGGCGGGTGCAGGCACCCGGCCCACAGGCGCCCGGCGGAGGCGGCGGCAGCGGTGTACCCCGCCGGGCGTCCCCAGGGCATGGGGCTTGTCAGCAGCGGACGGCCGAGGCAGCCCTCAACGTGCCGCGGGGAGGCGCCCCCCTCAGAGGGCTGCTGCCGCCGCCGCTGCCCTGAAAGTTCTAAATGTTTTGAAAATCGGAGCGAAAATGGCTCTAATTGACTGCGCATGCACAGAAACTCAATCTGACGCATGTGCAATGCGTCAGATTGAGTTTCTGCGCATGCGCAGTCAATTAGAGCCATTTTCGCTCCGATTTTAATTTTTTTTTTCTTTCGGTCAGGCGTCCGGAACCGGACGCCCCAAAAGTGGACTTCCCCTCACGTAGAACCCTCCGGGATTGGTCTTACCGGTTCCAGAGATCCGTCTGGAACCGGTGACATCCCATCACTGATCGGGTCCCTCAACCTTCTCAGAGGCAGCAGGGGTGGCGGAGAGCCTGAAATGGGCGAGGAGAAAAAAACCTCCAGTTTTTTCCACCCATTTCAGGCTCTCTGCCACCTCTGGGGAGGAGGGAGGTCGGGGGACCTGATCCATGCTGTTCCCGACATCCCCCGACTACCTGGGCGGTGCTGCAAGGCAAAACGCCAGGGAAATAACCCTGGCATTTTGCCTTGCAGCACCGCCTGGTTAAGTCAGGGGATGTCGGAAACTGCATTTCCTTTGCAAGCCAAGGACTATCCAATGCTGGGGTAGCCCTTTGCTTGAGAAGGGAATGCCTGCACCCACAGCTGCAGGGTGACTGGGAAGCCGATTGGGGGAGTCCCCCATCGGCTTCGCTGCCACCCCCACCGCTGCGTCTGCAGCAGCAGTGTGCCTGGGAAGCGGAACGGGGAGCCCCCGTTCGGCTTCCCAGCCATGCCGCCACTATGAACGCTTACCTTGGATAACGCTAACAGATTATTATCCGATGCAATTCCCCCCCCCCAATTTTTGCATCGTTATCCGATTTTACCGTTATCTGATGTAATCGTTATCCGAGATATTATTGTATACTTTCCTTATACACAGTTGATTTAAAAATATGTTCATAGTTATATAAAATAATAAAATGTAGACACAAAATTTACAAACAATAGGTAAATCTTACTGCAAGTTTAATGTCACTAATGTAACAAGTTACAGCATAGGTTTTATGCTGAAACTTGTTGCTGCTCAAAAGACAGTCATATCCAACTCTAGGGTTCAGTTCTCATCTCTGTTTATAGCCAAAGAAGCAACGCTGTCTGCGTCTGTAGACGTTTCCATGGACATGTGGCAGGCATGACTAGACACCGGAGTGCATGGAATAGTTTACCTTCCCACCAAATGGTACCTTTTTACCTACTTGCAATTTCTTGCTTTCGAATTGCTAGGTTGGCAGTTGATGGGACAGAGACGGTAGCTCACTCCGTCGTGCAGTACTTGGGTCTCGAACTGCTGACCTCCTGACCTTCCAGTCATCAAGTCCAGTGTCTTAACCACTATGTTACCGCAATCCCTACCAGCTTTAAAATGCAACATTTTGCAGTAGTATTTGTGATGAAAGGCCCATCTATAGCTGATGTGAAAACAGTTTAAAGTACAAAATCGTGAAGAATACCTACTTTAGCATCTCTCTGCTTAATTATCTGTTCTACTTTCTCTTTAGTAAGACTCCACAAGGACATATTTAAGATGTAGTTGAAATCTGGGCCTGAGGTAGATCCTGAAGAGGAGGAGCTATCATCATTCAGATTCTGCATTTCTTCTTCAGTTGACTATTTAAAAAATAATAATGAAATTACTTATGCTACTACAAATATATCGAACAGTTGCAAAAGACATACACTATAATTCTGTATTTTATTTCAGTTACAATCTCTTATTGTTGATGTGAATTTTGTTAGGAGCAAAATTTATTTAAGATACAGCCATATAATAAAGAGATAACAAAGAACATCATCACAGACACCTAAATTTCCTTTCCACCAATGTAACATCAACAGAGGAACTGGTTGCTGTGTAATTAAATAGTACTAGCACACGCTATAATACAATTTCTGGATGAATGTGTATCATTTTTACTAATCAGGATGTATTAGTCTCCTCGAAAATTGTGGATACTTTTTACATTTTTGTACCGCAATTGGGCATACTTTCTTTTGACAGTTGATTTTTCTCACACCAGAACAAGCCAAAGGAAAGGATCAGGATGTATTAAAACTATTTTTTGTCCTTGTCAGAAATTTTATGAAGCAAGTCAAATTTGTTTTCATTAGCAATTTATTGTAATAAATTTTATTCTATCACATTTATTGTATTAGAGCAGGCATGCCTGAGCTATGGCCCACAGGCCGGAAATGGCCCCAAAGGCATTCCATCAGGTCCACAACGCCCTCGCCAAACCAGGAATTAAATATGGGTGCTTCTGTATATGCATGAAAAATGGCCATTTTACTTCCTGGTTTGGCGCAAACGCTTCTGCAAAGTAAAATTGCCACTTTTGTGCATTCGCAGAAGCATCTGTGCCAAACCAGGAAGTAAAATGGCTGCTGTTATGCATACGCAGAAGCGTCCATGTGAAACCAGGAAGTAAAATGGCTGCTTTTCCATGTGCAGAAGTACCCATGCCAAACCAGGAAGTAAAATGGTCAGACATATGCAAACCTTCCCTGTTCTGGGGGTGTGGTCTGGTTGCTCAGCTGTTCAGGGGGTGTGGTCAGGCCCCCAGCTCAAAAAAATTGGGCACTCCTGTATTAGAGACATAACAAAAATGCCCCCAAAGAGTACAGACATTCCCCTTGAAATTCAATCACAGCAAAGACAGGGAACAAGTCTGACCAGGTTATCCTGCTATGATAACAGAGTAGAGTATACTGCCAGCGACTCAACGCCAAGTGTCAGGTGGCAGTTAACTAACCTGACAACCCTGAGGTCTAATGATTTGGGTGCCAAAGTCCACAGGGAAGAGTGATGGTCCCCAAGTGGATTAAATCCCACTTGAATCTATCTTGATGGAGGGCAGCAGTTTCCTCAATACTTGCTTAGGCTGAGGAGGACTTTGTGTGCCAAAAGGGCTCATGACCAGAAAGTGACACACGGAACTGGATCAGTGGTACGGGCGTCATTCTGTGATGTGATTTATTATGCAACGAGACTGCATGTCTTTCACTGCTGCTTAATGGACACAGGTTAATGAGCTATTGTTTCTCCTGGGATGGCAGGAAGGTCCAATTCCTCAATTTCCATATACTGGGACAATATGAAAGGCACAGGCTGATTACTGATACAGACATGACAATTGAGATGTTCAGATGTTCACAGCTGAGTTGTGAATTTTTGGGATGATAACTCTCTGGCCACTGTCCTCGCCAGACAGCATGGCCAGTTGCAATCCAATCAAATCTGGAGGGCCATACATTCTCTACTTCTGATTTCAGTCAATACTGTACCTAAGACTAAGCTCCATCAAGATGGCTTTTAAAAAAATAAATTAACAAATCAGTGGGGCTCATTCTACTGAAACTAGATATTTCAGCCATAACCATTATCAATTTTAAATTGCTACATTAAAGGGTCCATTGTGTCAGACCAAAAAATGAGCCGGCGGAATGCACTTCGGGTGAGGGGGGAAGGGGAAAGATTGAGTATTCCAAAATAATAAAGCAGGAATAAGTTAAAAAAACAAAAACAAACCAAATGGTGTATTTTGGTTATTGTATATCGTTGATTTGCTGTTTATATTGTATCCATTGTGTTTTATTTTTATGATTTGTAAGCCGCCTAGAGTCGGGTTCTCGTGAGAAGGGTGGGATATAAATTTGAAATATAATAATGATGATGATGATGATGATGATGATGATGATGATGATGATGATGTGGAAGAATTATATTCTCAGGACAGTCTTCATGGCTGATCGCCATGATGATCGCCAATATTCAGATTTGTACACAGCAGAAGAAGAAAGGGAACCTCTTTCATCCCAAAGACAAATTTTCTTCAGAACTAACTTCATGCAGTGCCTGCTTACAGTGGGCAGGGTCACTTTACACTTTCATTGTAGTTGAAATCTGCATTACACTGAGAGGAGTTCATGCTGAAAATGCTTGCATGGCATCAACCAAATATTGTTTTAAAAGTTCAATGAGAGAAGGACAAAAATGGAAAATTTGGAAAGGGAAGATTCATGAGTCAGTCATCCTCGCCCCTATATGAGATTATCTTTTTTTAATTTCCTACATGAATGTACCTTTTCTTGTGCTTCCTTCCAGGCTTTCACAGGGTCAGATTCATAGCCTCTCTGGACTAACATCTGGATCAAATCTCTTTTGGATTTATTCTCTATGTGAATCAAACAAAAGCAATTACAGAATAAAAACAGATGGTATTTATAGGTATGGCAAAAATGGGAAAGTGGGACCCTCTAGAACTTTCTGTACTTCAACTCCCAGCAGACTTAGTCAACTTAGCCAATGGTAAGGGGTCATGGGAATTTGTAGTCCAGCAATGTCTAGATCAGGGATTCTCAACCTGCAGCATGCGGACCGGATGCAGCCCATGGCACCATTTCATGTGGGCTCCCCACAGCCTCCACCACACCTGGAAGTGTCATGTGATGGAGGAAGACAAAATGGCCATCTGACCCCTGAGGCTGTCTGAGGGAGTGTGGCCAAGTCCCTGGATTAAAAAAGTTGAGAACTCCTGGTCTAGAGGGTCCCAGGGGTCCATACATAAATTATTTTCTTCCCAATTGAAATGTATTACTAAAAGTTCTACAACATGATTTAAATGACAGATTTTTCCTGTACCTATGGTAACTTTCCCTTGTATTTTCTCCAGAATAAAGCGAGCTTGATTGTTAAGCTTGGTAGATTCTGCCCCTAACATTCCCACAAGCCACTCCTTGCGCAAGCCATAATAATTTAATCGTAAATCAAAGAATTCCTTTAAAATGTCTTGTACAGTTTCATACTTCTTCAGACACCCCATATGGTCAAACAGCACCTGGGTAAAAATAAAAGATGTTATTAAAAATTATTTTATAGATGAACTGTGATTAAGTAAGTGCAAAAAATGTGAATTTTTATAGAAAAAATGCACTTAACATAAATCAGTATGTAATTCTTTATGAGCCTTTAAAAGCTCACATTTTTATTTTACTTGTTTCACAATATCTTAATTTGAACTACACTAGGATGACAGAGCTTTTCTGTATAATTATCTACCACTCATTTATCATTTTTAAGCATACAAGAAAGGTTCTTTTCTGTCATATCTAATATTTTATAGTAGATTATAAACCAAGTAAAGGATGCCTTTGGTTTAATGTGAATCATATTCCAACTACTTATAACAGTTTATCACATATTATCAGAATATAATGTGCTATGCACAACTGGGACATTAGTTCCTGTTGAAAATTCAAGTACCAGCTCATCTCCCACATCAGTTTTTAAATGGGGTAAAATGCAAAGTACAAGTGAAGACAAAAGTGTCAGGGTAAAAGTTGAATTTGCTGCATTACGTATGGACAGACATGATAAAAGCCTGTCAAAAAGAAGAAATCAAATTACCTGTATTGGATGGTTGGGAAATGAATCATACTAACTTTTGGACAGATAATATTGATGGTTTCAAAAATAAGATTTCCCACCTTATCTAAATCTTAGCAAAGATAAATTATTGCACTTAAAAAATAAACATGGAAAAAATCAATTGGGTCATGACCTGTAATGAATATACACTAGTACCCCAGATAACGTTCTGGCTTGCTGCAGCCTCCAGGGAAACAGGTCTTTTTTTTAACATTGTGTGATCAATGTATCGCACAACGTTAAAAACCGGATAACGAATGGGACTTGTGGAAACAAGTCATAACGTTATCCGGGGTACTATTGTATTACTATTGCAGTGCTATCTATTAGTTTGGTAGTCAAGTATATAGAAAAGTTACCATAGAATTACAAGTTAGACTTGTCTGAAGTTTAAAGACTTTATGAAGTCCAGCAGCTTCTGCCTGAACAAGTTTTTCTTCTGTCATTTTAATAACAAATTTCACAGTTGTATCAGTATGATACTCCTTGTAGTCTGAAATTAATGCTGGTGTTTTTTCAGTGCCATTCAACATGGGTTCTAAAACCTGTTCTTTGTAAACCTACAAAAAAATTAAAAACCAAAATTAGTTATTTGAATTAAAATTAAAAATTATTCAAAGTTTAAAAATAGCTTAATACTACTTACCTGCGTCCATGTTCTAACTGGAAGCTCTGTAATTTCTACTGTGTTTCTGTCAACAACATATATTTCTCCACTCATTACATACTGGTTCTGACCAAGTTCCTGGATTGTTCCTTTAAAATTTTTGTAGTTTGGAAGCTGCAACATAAAGAAACATTGAACATATAAAGATATGTGGCCTCAGTGAGCCTCAATGTTTGGTTTCTATGGGTTGCATCTGCATTTAGAACGCAATCTAACTAGCCAAGATACATGAAGGCCATCTTATCTCACACTAGGATATCTAAAGCTGTGATAATCCAGTGTCCTCCCAGTCTTTGGTTGCTAGGAATTACTTAAGACTACTCTTGACATTAAGCTGATCATCATTAACTTATATTTCCATTAATATTCAGAGTTTGCTTTCTGTATGGCTAGTTCTAAATCCGGCCCTCTGTTCTACAAAATAAAATTATTCAGTGATATTCAATCAGTATTGAAAAGTCAGGTGATATTTATCTATAACATGTCTGTGTGAAATCATTTATGTAAACACAAGCACATCACTATCAGGGAAAACAGTGGAAATAATAATCAGGATGCACGGAGCCAAGAAAGCAAACATCTCAATTGACCATGTTGCAACATTTCCCAGCAGCTAGAATAATGAAATCTGCTTCTTTTTTCCAGTAAAAACATGTATCAGGACATATGATCACATGCAGGAATTCATCACTGTACCTGGCTTTGTTTGACTTAGACATCCTCATTCCTTCCATTTAGTACTTACCAGAACCCTAGTGGTGACTTAAATGTGTATAATTATTTAAGTCTTGGGAGCAAAAAACACTGCTTCCTGGTTCTAAGCCTAGTTCTAAAACAGGCCCATAACTAGGAATTTAATGGGCATCTTGTTACCTAGCAGCAATTTGCCACAACTCAAACAATTTCATTGATGCATTCATAAACTATGAATAAGATTCTGGAGAGTACTTAAAAACTTGAACAGCATATTAACGATTCTGATAGGATACATCTACCAGTATGTTACTAGGGTCTAATACTAAAATTGCCCACTGACAGAGGTAAATTGTCCCATGAACATATCATCCTTTCCATTCTAAGCACTGGACGCTCTCACAAACTTTCAAAACTCGTTTTATTTATTATTTATTTATTTTACTTTTTTAGATTTATATACCGCCCTACTTGGTGAAACCGACTCAAGATATTTTCCCAAAACATTAAAGAAAGTAAGAGAAAGCTGCCACTTTTGCTATGCTTATGGAAATCAGTACAGAATGTGGCTTATTTAAGTAGAAAATTTAAAATATATATACTCTTTTATGTAGCTAAAGAGTTTATTTGTCCAAATCCTGCAAACACAGAAATGTTCTTAGGAAAATATGTTTAGCCATCATTAGGAAAGGAGAAATAGATTAGGGCAGGGGTCTGCAAACTTGGCTCTCCAGGTGTTCTTGGACTTCAATTCCCAGAAGCCCAAGTCAGCACTCCTGCTGATCAAGGCTTCTGGGAACTGAATTCCAAGAACAGCTGGAGAGCCTAGTTTGCTGACCACTGGATTAGGGGAAAGAGAATGAAATCTAGGTTTTAAAAATATCTTCTCCAATTGGACAAGCAAATTCACAATGAAGACCATATTTACCAATTTCTACAAATTAAACAATTACATACCTACAAAAAAGACACAATCTCCCAGTGTTAGTTTAATTCACATAAAAACCAAAGAAAAACATATTTATTCTTTTTCAAATGAAATTGTTTAATGTAGTTTCCTTTTATGAAAAAACAATAATTAACATATTAGTCTATAGCAAATATCTCATTACCATAGGAAGAGGGTCTAATCCATCCAACATCCGTCTGACATTGTTCACAATTTCCCTGGTATCATAGTTTGGAATTTTACAGGCCCATCCTGTACCGATGCCCTCAGCACCATTTACTAAAACCATAGGAATTATGGGAATGTACCATTCAGGTTCTACACGCAAGTTATCATCAAAAAGGAACTTAAGCAGATTGTCATCCATTGCAGGAAAAAGTAGTCTTGCTAAAGGGCTTTAAAGGAAAAAAAATTAAAGATACTTAAGTCAAGACTCCACAAACTGTTGAACTATGAAACTTGAGGTAAATCATCCAAAATCCCATTGTGTTACATCATCATAGAAAAGGATCACTTAAATATTTCCCACACTCCACTAGGTTCTCCAATGCATACTTAATCTTCAACTGGTTACAGTTAAGTTCCAATGGGATCTTAATCATAAATTTTCATTCTCTTCAAATTTAAGTGCATTGGTTCAGAATACCACATATATTCTTAACATGCATGAAGCACATGAAGTGTGAAGGCTTCCTCGTTCACTGAAATTTTAAAACAGCTCTTTAGATACAAGAGAGATGAGTATGTAGAGCTTTAAGTGGAACACAAGCGCCTCAAACACATAAAGAAGTCTCTTGAACAAGCCTTGGAGAAGAATCAGGTCACAGTAAAGAAGTCTGTTAGCCACTGAAATCCATGGGTCTTAATTGCCCTTCTAGAAGTTCTTTATACTAACTCAGACAAATGGTTCATTTAGTTCTGCACTGTCCCCAGAGACACAACACAACTTTGGTTACATGTAGCTTGTAAGCCACTTCTTGCTTGTAATTGCTATACAGAGTCAAGAACTGTGATTATTCAACTGGGGCAAAAAGCACAGATCAACACTTTTTCATCATACCAAGCCAACTATCACCAGGATGCACTGATCTAATGAACAATGCATCGGTAAGCTGGTAAGCTGCAGGTACAGACAAAATGAAGATACAGTATGACAGTGATAGCTAACCTTGGCACTTCAGGTGTTCTGAAACTTCAATCTCCAGAAACCTTGATCAGCAGGAGTGCTGACTTGGGCTTCTGGTAATTGAAGTCCAAGAACACCTGGAGTGCCAAGGTTAGCTATCACTGCAGTATGAAATCATGTTACTATATCTTATATCATGTAAAGCTGATAATATCAGCAGCTGAAGCAATTTTTCAGAAATTAAACATTCTCTCATGAAGCTTCTGTGTGATCTTTTTCATTGTCCAGAACCTGTAGAAACCGCAGGATAGGAGGGAGAAACCTTTAATCACAAAAAATAAAAAATAAAAAAAATCACTGCTACCAGCATGACTTTACTGTTGGAAGTAAATTTCAGTAATTAAGGGCTATCCCCTCTCATCTTGTAGTTTCTCAGAAAAAGTTATCACACAAAATTAACTAGTCCCAAATGAAACTTAGCTGCAGGATCAAGAGTTCAAAACTTGTGTGGATAACAGTTATGAAAGACAGGTCTTTTCTTTTGGAAAACTGGTGCACTTTATCTCAAATTGAACAGTTGGCAACCGCTGGTGATTAATATATGCTAGCTTTATGATAAACAAGCACAAACCAGACTGCCATATATATTAGAAATGAAATAAAGGAGGGGTCAATTAGTTAACTTTAAAAGCATGCTGAATATACAATTACGCTTACTATACTTTTGTCAATTCTCTGAGAAACTTGGTAAATGAATAGGCTATAGGTAGTCTCAGTTGCAAACATAAACTTCCCAATGCCATACAACTTTAATAAGGCTAGTTTAAACTTTATTATGAACAGTATTTACCTAAGCATGGTGAAGATGTAACGAGGACTTGCAGCATCTTTGCCACCATGAAGCCGAGTCCCAAACTGACCAATAGGCTGTAGTAAGCTGACATTATTGCTTCCAACAAAGTTCTGAGCCAAGTTGACAATAGTCATCATTAAGGCTTGCTAGATGAAAATGTTACAGCACTGTTACTACTGTATAGAAAACAATGTGTTTTTTTTTCATATGAAATTCTGTTAATTGAAACATAATGCCTTATTCAGATAATTTATACCAAAGATAAAACAGAAGCTAAAAAAATATTGTGGTACATTTAAGCATAACATTTATTTCAGTGTGACCTTTTGTGGATTATAATCCACTTCCTCAAATACAAGGAGTACAATATTTGGGCCATATGTTTATATACACCTAACTAAGATGCTGACTGGGAGGCGGAAGGTCAGCAGTTCGATTCCCGTGTACTGCAGGATGGAATGAGCTCCCGTCTCTGTCCCAGCTCCTGCCAACCTAGCAGTTCGAAAGCAAGAAATTGCAAGTAGATAAATAGGGACCACTTTGGTGGTAAGGTAACAGCGTTCTGTGCACTCCGGTGTCTAGTCATGCCTGCCACATGACCATGGATACTTCTGCAGAAGCAGACAGCGCTGGCTCTTTGGCTTAGAAACAGAGATGAGCACTGACCCCTAGAGTCGGATACGACTGGCTTTCGAGCAAGGGAAACCTTCACCTTCACACAGTATCTATAGTTGGTAGGAAGGGACCAGATGAAATTGGATACAAGAACAGTTAATGAATTTTCAAAGTAGCAATACCATTAATAAGCTCCTGCAGAGGTGAATATACAACATCCTGGTGATAGATACTAGCCACTGCAAATAAATATATACCCCTCTACAAAGTGGTTTGGCTGTTCTCTTTTAAATTGTAAAGAGCTAGCTGCACCGAGTCCTGCCCAACCCCCCTTTTTAACTACAAACAAGACTGGAGATAAATCAATCAATTTATCTATCTTTATCTATATATGCATAAAAATGCTTTTAAAAGTCACAATATCTATTTAAGCTTCCAGACACATACTTGATTTAATGATGTAACCCACTTGAGCAGTCTCTCTCAAATTTCCCTTTTCAAAAAAAGCCACTTTGAGATCAGTCTCAATGTGGTCTCTGGACCTGAAAAGCCCCAAAACCTAGATTGTAATGTTACCATTTCTGAAGTCAGGTTTATGTTATTTCTTCTAATGAAGGGTAACTGTCCTGTCTCACTTACGTAAAATTATGAGGAGCTCTGTTAGCAAAATATAGCTTATTATCACATTAGAACAATGTTTCCCAACCTTTGGTTTTAGACTTCAATTTCCCAAAGCACTGATCAGCCAATGTACTGACTTAGGCTTCTGGAAATTACAGTCCACCTCTGGGGCATGTGCCCCACATTGGGAACCACTGCATTAGAAGATAAAACTGATGTTGTGTGTGACATTGATAAAAATCTGTAAAGATCCATAAGAATAGATTTGGAGAAACAACTGATACCTAAGTTTGTTCCAGGGTGTTATTCTTATCTTTGTATCACTGATTTACAAATTGCAAGCTTGCCACCAAAAGCCTGAAGAAAGAAGCATTATTGTCTAGAATTACTGTCTACATTTTCACTGGTAGTTCCATTAGAGATCCTCACAAACATATTTGCTTTAGTTGTGAATTCCATACATCAGCAAGGATATAGACTAGATTCCACCAGGATACTTCCGATTTTAGTGTTCTATGAATCTTTAAAATAATAATAATTTTTAAAAAAGTTTTGGCAATGGAAAACATGTTAAGTTCAAAACAGATTTCTTCTTCCACCAATCAACCACTGAAATCAACCTCAAATGGAGAAAACAGCATGACCAGGACTATATTTTGACACCTGTCTAATACACCACAAATAATACTTTATAAATAAACAAACAAAATTACTGACAAACATACATATTTTCTTCCTTTTCTTCAAATACCTACCTCCCCATGGTGATAGGCTGACATCTCAGCAACAGAACCAGCCAGCTGAGCAACTTTAACTTCACGTTTATCATTCCTCTTAAAGCAAGTGAACAAAACCTTGCGCTGTCCTGGTTTAAACCCTATTTTAAATTTAAATAAAGCTTTTGAAATTACATTGTTCACTGCCAAGAAAATAAGTATAAATTACACTCTGCTGGTTATACCTGAAGATATACACTGAACACACATTTAACAATTTAGCAAATTTTCTAAGAATGTGAGTGTAGTTAAATATAAGTGAATGTTTACTTAATAAGTATTAAAGAATGCTATAAATTCCTAATTTTTT
Organism: Furcifer pardalis; assembly: GCA_030440675.1. Classification (NCBI taxonomy): domain Eukaryota; kingdom Metazoa; phylum Chordata; class Lepidosauria; order Squamata; family Chamaeleonidae; genus Furcifer; species Furcifer pardalis. The sequence continues at coordinate 69,658,231 of CP126897.1, read as the reverse complement.
AACTTCTCCATTAAAGAGGGAGGGTTTTTTGCCCATTTCGGGCTCTCCGCTGACCCTGCCACCTCTGGGGAGGTAGGAGGACCCGATCTGTGCTGTTTCTGATGTCTCTTGACCTACCTGGGTGCTGTGATTGCAGTGCGTGATTGGTGTTCGGGCTGGGGGGTTGAACGGGCATGTGCCCCTGATAAACCCCCGACCCAAGCGCCAATCGCACGCTGCAATCCGCCTGTCTCTTTGGAAAGGGCAGTGGGGATCCCACGCATGGAATCCCCACTGCCCATTCCAAAGAGACAAGCGGATCGCCCCCTGTTCCCTTTCCTCTTCAGAAAGGGAACAGGGCTTTTTTTAAATGTTGTGTGCTCAATGCAATGCACAATGTCAAAAACCGGATAACGATGAGGCTTGTGGAACCAAGTCTCATCGTTATCCGAGGTACTAGTGTATTGGATATGAATTTGACAATCTTGCAATCATAAATCAAAGTGCATTCCAGGAGATTCCATTTGGAAGAAAGATGACTGAATTTATTTATTTGAAACATTTTTATCACCCATCGGGGAGTAGATTTTGTCTCTAGGTGGTTTACAATGTGAAAAAAGAACAACCATTAAAATCCATAGAATATAATCCACCCACCACAGATTACACAGAAGACATGTCCCAAGCATCATATAAAATGGTACTAAGGTAAGAAAACACTATTGTTTCATACACTAGTCACTGGAACTTCCATTGAATATCAGACATAATTTAACTGTACTTCATGGTGGGCAAGCATAAAATAGCAAGATGATAATAATCATGATTTGGCACAACTATAGAATCAAACTGTGATAAACTACTAACCAGGCCTAGAGTCAAAACTGCAATTATTTATAGCTACACTTTGAATAATAGTTCTAAATCAAGAGTATGTAGTTAATTCCAAGTTAGCACTAGCTGTTGTTTGCACATTTGGACATGTCATAAAATGATGGCTAGAGAAAAACAGAATGAAAGAAGGAGTCAATCCATAAGAAAAGTAAATGGGATGTGAATATTCCTGAACACCAAAAATCATTTCAGGCACTATGAAAACCATAGTTCTGAGATGACAGAACTAACCAAAACTAAAATACAAGAGTTACTTGGCTTCACTGAGAACAGACAGCACTTTTATTTTAAGCTATACTAAAAGGTAAAGTGAGAATTGCAAAAGATCTTACTTTTTAAAATAATTACACATTCAAAATGAGATTAAAATGGTATTATATTTTTAGTGAAGGTTCACTCACCATCTACAAGGGATGGAATGGATCGCTCATTATCTGAGTTGGAGAAAAGAATCAATTCTTTGTTGATGAAGTCGTTGTAAGTGAGATGCTTTGTTGCTGTACCATACAAAAATTGCTAAAACAAATAAAAAATATGATTACTTTAAAATGAAGAAACAACAATATTTGCTGCTCCGCTTAATATGCCAACATTACCTCTGGTAATCCATGCAACCGGCGCTGTCTTCTGTCTTCCATGAAATTAGTCAGCCATTCTTTACGATCATCAATTTTTTTCTTACTGAATGCCTACAAAGATGTTACATATCTTAATCACAAACAAGAAAACTAATACAATGAGAAAATACCATAATTCACCAAAAATAAATTAGTCTAGAATACATTTTAGCTAGTATCCTCCAAAGCTATGTGCGAACTGATACAACTGTGGACACAGACGAAGAATATGCACAGTTTTCCATTCTCTCTTTTAGCCCACATTCTGAACAAAATTTGACATAACTTAATAAATCAGCTCTCCTAAAGGAAATGCACTACACTGTATGGGTCATCTGGCTGCTGAATTGCTTTTATCTTACAAACATTTTTTAATTATAAGGAGCACACCTTGTCTTACATTTTCCAAGACAGGAGACTATTAACTCTGGGACTCATGCATTCATGAGTTTCTTTGCCACTGGTTTAATTCATAAATATTCAGGAACATAGAAAGTTACTTTATACTGATGGATAGCATCAGTTCATTTAGCTCAGTATTATCAACACTCACTAATAGCAGCCGTCCACAGTTCCAGACAAGGTTCTTTCTTTAATACTACTTGGAGACCCCTCGTATCCTCTGATGGTCTAAAGATCAAACTGGCCTGATGATGCCTAGTTCCTAAATTTTGACAAGAATATTTATTTATTTATTTATATTGCCACCCAACTCAGAAGACTCTGGGCTGCACGCAAACAAAACCGATCACAATTTTAAAACTATAAAACCTCTACAAAAACCATTAAAAGCTCATATGTGTGGGGTGATATGTTAATCTACTTACAGTAGACTCACTGCAATACATGAAATCCAAGTGTATTCTTCTTCCATTTTATTTGAATGGACTAATTAATATAGAATTTGCCTAGTCAAACCATAACTGGGCTAGAACTTTTTCAGTGGGTTTTCCCAGGCTCTGGATCTCCTTACTAAGAGACACTAAGTTGGTTCCCTGTTATCTTTCTATCAGCAGTCTAAGACCTTTTATTCACACAGACCTTTCACAAATAATTTTACTTGCTGGAGAAGAAGCTTTTACATGGATGATTGTTGTACTTTCTGTTACTGGAATGGTTTTAAATTCCAATCTCAGGGATGTTCTGAGCAAGCACATGGTTTTGTTCTCCATTTAACTTCTACCACATTGGAAACGTTTCCCCCATACACACACCCCACCCCCTGGCCCACAGGCTGCCAGGAAACTTGAAAAATAACTCCAGGTCCCAAAGAGATCATCTTTCCTAGTTAATGGCTCAACATAAATATCTTGATGCTATACTAATGACCAGGCCAATAACCCAAGAGCCACAGAACTGGTGGCAGATTTAAATTGGTTGATTGCATAGTAAATTATCTTTTTTTTAATGTTGTGATCATCATTGAGAGTTTAGTGAATGTCAATCCACTGCTCTGCAATAGAGTTTTTGTTTTCTTAAGTAACTGAATGAGGTAAGTACAGTAATACCTCGGATAACGCTAAGACTTGGTTCCACAAGTCTTAGTGTTATCCGATTTTTAGTGTTATCCGATGCATGTTAAAATCCTATGGGATGGATCGGATAACGTTAAAGCTCCATAGGGATACATTGTAACCGCACAGGCTTTAGCGGTTGTTATCCAATCCATCCCATATGACCTTAATGTTATTTGATCCAATTCTCCTCCCCAGATTACTTAACTTTATGCGATTTTAGAGTTATCCGAGGTAAACGTTATCCGAGGTATTACTGTATTAGGATTATATCATCTTGCTCTTTTGCTCTGATCATTTCTGCTATATATTTCTGATTGATCCATATCAACAAATTGTTTCATAGAGTTAGAAAAGATACCAAACACACATTTCCTAAGAAATGGGTTCTTCTAAAATTATGAAATTGATACTATGAAAATTATAAACAATATAAATATGAACAAAATATAGTTTTCTGGGGGAAAATAAACATTTTCTGGGAATTTTTCAAGGAAATTTTCCAAAACCTAAATGTGATTTGATTTAATAAATTTGCTTTCCATTTCCTAAACAGAACATAAAATGTTCTACAGCTAATAACTATTTGAATAAAGTATTTTCAAATAAATTAATTTCAAATAAATTAATATCTTAATCACAACCAAGAAACTAATACAATGAGAAAATACCATAATTCACCAAAAATAAATTAGTCTAGAAAAATACATTTTAGTTAGTATCTTCCAAAGCTATGTCCAAACTGATACAACTGTGGACACAGACACAGTCCTAGATTGGTAATACTAAAACAGATAAATATTCAACAGGTTGGAATACCTTCCTACAATTTAAAAAAAATAACTTGTTTACATTTAGTTCAGAAATTTTGAAAACAGAGATGGAACCAGACAAAATTTAAATGATAAGTGGAATTGAAAATAGTCAGGAATGCCAGGAAGAGATAGGAACCCAGTGCTTTATATATTTACCAATGTAATTGCAGCATCATCTTCAGGACCAGCGTATCGAAATAAAATTCGATGTCTCTCCATATCAGCAAAATATTCTTTTGCTTCTTTAGCAGTGCTAGTACCCAAACCTATAGCAATGAAGAAAAGAAATGAAAAATGCTCATTTACTCAATATACCTTCTGGGTTTGTCATAAACTAATTTAAAGCTACTTCAGAAAAATAACTGAAAAAGAAATTGTTCTATATCATTATTACATGTCATGACACATATGGAGCTAAGTAATTTTGAGGTTGCTTCACTGAAGGCAATATGAATTAAGATACTTTAAAATAACTAGTCCATTGATCTTCAAATGACAGATTCGAGAATACGTTTAGCCAGACTGAGTCCTAAACATTTTGGTAGTTTGGCAAAGAAGGGTCAGAATTAAACACAAACCTTTATAGTACTTTATTTTCCATGCTTTATGATTTTCCATATGTTTTTTCCATTCATCAAACTCAGGGATGCTATAAAAGGAAAGTTCTTGCTTATTCTTGCTTGCCTTAAAACACAAAAATGTTTTTAGATGTTACAATTTTTTAATTAAACTTTATGACATCACATCCAATGGAGCCTATCTCATCCTTGATCATTCCCAGAATAAAAACATACTACCTATATAGAACATAAAACAGATGGTACAATGAAACCATTTCTCTCTCTCTTATTATCTCTCTCTCTTACAGATTACTGATGTCTCTCACAAATGCACAGGGAACAAGATATTAGTAAACATGTCTTATATGTCATTCAAGTTTTCTCCTTTTGCTTGAAGGAACCAGATCTTAAGCAATTCAATCAATGTAAAGGAGAAGCCCTGGATGAAAATCTGGTAGATGTACTCAGACCTCCCATTCACTGTAATGTCCGACCACACCAATTGTGCATACTCCTGGGTTCTAGTGGCAAAATGGAGGAGGGAAGCGAGAAGCACCTATTGAATTCTGTGGAGTTTTGGTGCAATGTAGGATTGAGTCCATGCTATATAATTACAGCTTTACCCCCCAAAATACAAAAGTATATTATAGTGTTTTATACAAATTGTACAACATCTCGGTAGGTAGATAGATATTATAAAACACTCAGTTTACAAACTGAATTGAACTTGAATATATTTAATGCTGTGCTTTAGTTATGTTAGTGTGGTTGTATCCAGTAAATGCTTGTTACCTTTACAATTGGAGTAATGAATTCTTCAAGAAAGCCGTGTTTCAAAAGGGAAGGCCAATTATGATGAATAAAATTAATCAACAAGCCTTTAATGTGGGAACCATCTTGATCCTGAATGCAAAAGAGAAGAGTCAGTGAGGACTAATTCGTTATCTTCACTAAGAGTCAGTAGAGAGGGAGGATCTTTTTCAGATGTTTTCGTTTTCAATTTTGTTGTTGTTGTTCAGTCGCACAGTCGACTCCGACCCTCTGCGACCCCATGGACCGCTGTCCGCCAGGCACTCCTGTCCTCCACCATCCCCCTCAACTCGCCTAGCTCTGTGCCCATTGCCTCCACAATACCATCTAGCCATCTCATCTTGGGCCGTCCCCTTCTTCTTTTGCCCTCGACCCTTCCAAGCATCAAGGCTTTCTCAAGCGAACCCTCTCTTCTCATTTGATGTCCAAAGTACTTTAGCTTCATCTTTATTATTTGACCTTCTAAGGAGCAGTCAGGGTTGATTTCCTCTAAGATTGACCTATTTGTTCTCCTCGCTGTCCAGGGGACTCTGAAAACTCTCCTCCAACACCACATCTCAAAGACGTCTATTCTTCTGCGCTCAGCCTTCCTAATGGTCCAGCTCTCACAACCATACATTGCCACAGGGAATACCATTACTTTGACTATGCGAATTTTTGTTTTCAATGTGATGTCTCTACTTTTCACTATGCTCCCCAGGTTTCTCATTGTTTGCCTCCCAAGAATCAGTCGCCTTTTTATTTCATGGCTGCAATCACCAACTGCAGTGAGCTTAGATCATTTTCAATACTAAAACTTTATTAAAAATACATGAGTTGTGGGTACTATGAATTTACAATAGTTACATATACTTGAGCTTCCCTGAAACACATAAATTAAGTGGTTAAAATACAAATAATACAACATTAAAATAAAACAGCAATAGTGTACAGAGATATAAAGAAGAATATAAGGATTTCAGAAATGAAAACAATGAATAGCATAGCATGCTCCGTGTATTTGCATTTCAGCCCTTAAACTGACCTGATCTGTCATGATCATAATTTTGCCATATCTTAATGTTTTCAGAGACTCTGAATCTTCATAACTTTTCTTGTATTGCAGGCCAACTATTTTTATTATGTTGTTAATTTCTGCATTTTCCATTATCTGAAGTAAAAACCAGAAGGAGAAACAACAGTTTACCATATTATGGAAGCTACATGTTAACCAACTTCTTACATGGCTTTTCTTTACCTGTTTATGAGATGCCTCTCGAACATTGAGAATTTTCCCCCTTAGTGGAAACACTCCATATCTGTCTCTTCCAATGACAGCTAGGCCAGAAACTGCTAAGGTTTTGGCAGAATCCCCCTCAGTTAATATCAACGTACAATCTAAGGAATGTTTGCCACCTGAGAAGAAACAAACAAAAATTAAGTTGAAGCAACTCATCCAAAATGTCTACTGATCACTCGAGTAAACTTGAAATGTTTAAACAACACTAAATTGACAGTGGCAAGCAATGATAATGCCAAATAATAATAATTTTAGCTTACTCATGAACAATAAGAAGCAAACAATGTTGGAAAAGACACTTTGGCAATCGTTTGTCAGGAAAATATATTTTATGTAAATATGAGTAACTGTCAATTTAGAGTCGTTGAGAGATTGCCTAAGGGAGAGGACAAAAAGAATGTATTTCCTTGACAAGAATAGCCATATTAGAAAATAGCTCTATCTTACCAGCATCATTAGCATCATCAAGTTTTGGAATGCCCTTGATTTTGCTGTGCTTCACTGATGAACATTTTTTGTTCAGTTGTGTCTGGGCCTTGAATTTCACCCAATTGAGGATGCTTTCTACAATACCGCAGTTAGATGCCTACAAAAAAAAAAAAAGTTTTCAATCATATCCAAAACATCAATAAAGGCAAATTAAGGAATCCAAACTATTTCATATGTTAAAAAGTTGTGTTTCTTTATGTATGCCATTACTCCTTGGTGCTTAAAAAACCCAACAATTTAATCAACAAGACACACAATAAATCAAATACAGCAGAATCCTATCAGTTATTTATGAACACATAAGAGAAAGTGCCAAGGTTACTATACTTACTGATGAGGTATTGGTTGTTGGCTGTGTGCCTGGTCTACATCTTGAATGTAGGGATAGGATTTTTGGATTATTATTTTTTTGGACAACAGAGCCCATAATTCTCTTGGAGCTCTACCAGAGAGACAGATACCTTGAAGACATCTAAATGTAGCTCACCTAGGAGAAGGGCCACTAATTATTTAGAACAAGTCTTCTGGTTGAGGCCCTATTCTTTTTAACATGTGTGGTCATCTATTTCAAAGAAACATGTATCCAAGGAATCTTTGGAATTATTTCTTAAACTACAGCTCAGACTCTGCATGTAGCATAATTTGAGAAATGATTTTCTTAAATTAATTACAAAGAGCCTTTCACTGTATTCTTTTCAGTCACATAAAGAACATTTTTTAATACTGAGCAACACTGTATCATAAGTTACTGTAGAAATAAAGATATCATTCTTCTGTTCCATCAATCAAGTAAGATTTCTGTATCTTCCATTAACATATTCATGCTATGTACATGATCATAACCAATACATATAGTACTTACTGCTTTGAAAAACTTCTCTGACAGCTGGCATTTGGACCCAAAACTTTTAGGTTGGAGCGTCATGTTCTCTTTTGTTTGAGAATCAAAACTTGGATTTTCAATGAGGCAGTTAATAAAAACCCATATATGGTTCTTTACCTTTAAAAAAATTATCAGAGAAATGCTCTATAACAATGAACTTACAAAATGAAAGTAAATGATATTACAAAATGATCATTTTTGATGGAATTACTTTAAAGGTTGAAGATCAACTTGCCTGGAATGGTTTCACAGAAACACCAGCTTTATTCTTCTTTTTTACCACCTCTATCAATTTTCCAACAATTTGATCCACAACATAATCAACGTGTCTACCACCCTTGAATAAATAAAAATATAGGTAGTGAGGAAACACTTGCATTTTAGAACAGGGATCAGCAAACTATGGGCCATGGGCCGGATCTGGACCATGGTGCCAAATAATCTGGCCCCTGCCCTTGATCTAATCACCACTGCTGCAGCAGTTACCACTGCCAACACCAGCCACAGATGCATACAGCTGATGTAAACACATTTATGACAACCATGGACGTGTTTACTGTGGGGAGGCCCCACAAGTCCGGCCCCCTCAACTGTCTAAGGGAGCGTGACCTTGCACCTGACTTTAAAAGGTTGCCGACCCCTGTTTTAGAAAGACTAACTATAGTTACCTGTATAATTTGCATAAGAAGAACCAGAAACATTTTCATATTCAACCGTTATTTACATATTCTTGTTCAAGATAACACTTAATATGAAAATAGAGATCAGATATTTCTGTGCTTTCATATTAAAATATTATGAAACATGATAGTGCCATTCTATTGCATGTATTCCATACTATGTGGAAAGGAATGCAAAGAATGGGGAAAGAATTATATTTTCTTTATTTCCATAATATACATATTCCTCATTTGCCTCTATAAATGGTAGCAGTAATCAACATAACTCTAAAGGTAAAGAAATCCATTCATTAGCATTAACATTTCCCTGTCCCACTTGAACTATAAATGTGGTATGCTTTTTTTTATTATAGTCATCATCTTCCCAATGCATGGCATTTCAACAGTCTGGAGTCCTCCTAGCTTCATTTACAAGCTTACACAACAAAATTATTTCATGATGTTTTGTGGTATATGAGACTATCACCATTGGCAAATGGTTTGTATCATTCAGACAGAGGCATTATATGCCATCCTAATTTTAAAAAAAATGCAACACATGATTCTGGGCCACAATTTCAAATCATTTTAAGCTTATGGCACATCTAAATATAAAGTTCAGGTAGTGGTCAATAACAGGTTGGGGTTGGGTTTTTTTTTTTTTTTTGTAATAATACATTCATAGGTTATAGCAATTCTTAATATTTTAATGATATCCAGAATTAAAAACCTGTAACTTCTTCTGTAAATTAAGAAAATTCTGTCTGGTTGGAACACTGGAAAAAACCAGCCAAAGCAGACATTCCAATAGCATTCATTCTCAAATCCAAATATGCCCACTACCAAAAAAAAATTTGTAATTCTTGTAACATTTTAGTGTGATATTAATACTTTTGGATTTTTACTGTGTTATTGATATTTATATATATTTTCTGATACTGTGATGATTGTGATTATGATAATGTGGAGTTTGTGATTGTAATGCTGTTACAGTACTTTTATAATATGTAAGCCACCTAGAGTCAGGTTTGCCTGAGTAGGGCGGGATATAAATTTGAAATGAAATGAAATGAAAAATGAAATTAAAATAATATTTTCTCTAATACATTTCAATCTACTAATCTTGGACAACCATTCTAACAAATCATCACAAGTTCTTTATTATATCAAGATCAAAATGACTATTGTCCCTAATATAGATGGTAGAATCAGCTTTCCTACAATGGTGGGATAAAGTATAGTACTGTATCTATAATGAACTGAAGTCAAGGGGGACCATATTGCACAATTCACCTTATATATTTGAAGTAAATAATGCATCTCACCTTTGTGGTAGCAATACTGTTTACAAAACTAATTTGTTGGAACCCTTTCTCACTTAAAGTAAGACAAACATCCCAGCGTTCATTTGCAAGTTCATGAATAACTTTCAGAGGAACTCCAGTTTCATCCAACTTGTCTTTGACATAAAGATCAACATAACTTCGGAAGCCATTCACCTATGATATGATGAAAATCACCACTTAATGTTCTGAAAACACGCAGATCTAATTACAGAAACATTTGACTAAGTGTCTTACTGGCAGCTTCTTTCCATTAAACATAACTTTGACTCCTCTGCTTGCCCCCGCCAAATCATAAGCTCTTCTTGTCATAAGGGCCACAATATCTTTGTCAAGTTTTTCCATCTTGAATTTAGCAAGATCTGGTTGGAATGTCACACATGTGTAGTCATCACCTTCAAAATGCTTAATCTTGGGATCAGAAGTTTTCATCATATTGTTCAGCCAAGTCTTAATTTAAAATGAATGAGAGAGGAGAAAGACACATCAGCAGCAATTTCTGCATTCTATAAAATTATACTCTAAAAGATACACATTTTAATTTCCATGCATGTTAAAACTAAATTTCAGAACTATATGAACAACATTTACTTTTTACTGTTTTTCCTCTTCCTCTGACCAACTCTAATGGATACTTAGCACTCAGTTTCAGGCAATTTTGCCCTACTGCTAACAAAAACTAGTCAGTCACCACTTTTGTAAACTTTTTTCCTGTTAACATTTTTATTACACACAACTCTCAGAATTTTACAAAATAAACAAAACCTGCTGCAGCACATTTGTAAAAAGAACTTCTAGAAAGATAATGGTCATGACAGATGCAAAGTTAACAGTTAGAAATTATATGTCCCGTATAGCCCAGAAGGTATGAAAAAAACAGCAGTGAAAACTTTATACATTTCCCTGCCAATGTGTGTCTCAGACCCAAACCAAGATCACCAGTTCTATGTGAGAAGGTCCACCAATTTACAGATTTACTGACCAGAAGCTGAATGCACTAGAAAAACATGTCACAAATCTCTCTCAAATAGTAGCTTTGTCCACTAGGATTAAGAAAATTAAAGAGAATCACATAAAATTATGTCAAAGTACAAACATACCATTTTATTGTACTGACTGGTATAAATACAAGAGTTACAACGTGATACATTTATCCCATTTTAACCTATTTTAAAAGGTTTTTCCTCTCAATCAAACAACATCAAAGAGAAACCAGCATACCTGTTTAAAACTGTGTTTGTATTCCTTGCAGGCAGTTTCAACAGTAAACTTTGTACTGAATATATTACAAAGTTTTGCACCATAGCCGTTACGACCACCTAAAATATTAAGTAGCAGTTAGAAATGACCTTATTTCAAACTATTTGGTACATTGCAAACCTCCTAATAACATAACACAAACTGTACAATACATATTCCAATGAGTAAACCCATTATATTAAAAATCAGTACTGTATATGATTTAAAATTGTGCTTCTATGGGGATGCCAAAGTAACACTTTTTAATTCTACAGACAACAAAAATAATAGAATAATGACTACTAGAATTAGCCCTCTGTGCTGTCCTGAACAGAATATGTCTTATGTTACCTGTAACTTTCTTTTCTTCATCATCGTAATTGCTGGAAGTTAAGAGCTGTCCAAAAATCAAGGCAGGAACATACATCTTTTCTACCTTGTGTTCCACAACTGGAATACCTTTTCCATTATTCCAGATACTTATAATATTTGATTCACTAAAAATGTAATAATAAATATTTTGGCAAAATCAAAAAGAATGCCAGCAATTTTGAACTACATATTAACAATACAGCTGTAACATTATTCAACTGTACAGTCCAGCCACCCACCCACCCCCGCAAAGTTGTTTTCCAGGGAATACTTAATTATCACTGCATTTTATGGCAATAGAACAGTTCAGGCTTCAAATAATGACTCAAAGGCAGAACTCACTAGAGATGCCTCTGTCCAATAGAAGCCAGGCAGTATAACCCAATTACAACAGTTCGCTCTAAAAAGCATCAAAACTATCTCAAGAATGAACCTGTGCAGACTTTTTCTCAAATGGAATTGCTTGGGATAGGGGAAACACCTTTTCCATGCAAATCTCTTCTGCCAAATCAGAAATAGCATTTCATTAATAGTAGAAGCTGCTTATAAGTGTAAGGGCACCCTTACTCTAAATTTCTGTTAAGCAAACATGTTCCACATGAAGATTGCTTCTGGTTTTTTTAAATCTATAAAATGATATTAACATCTATTCAATAAAACTGATTAACTAATAAAATTACATTTTATATCATATTCATAATACAGTGACACGTATATTGCAAATGATAGTCATAAGCAAAGGTATAATACTCTATTTCATATATTAATTGGCCAATAATTTGCTTAATACACTAGTACCCCGAATAACGTTATGACTTGGTTCCACAAGTCCCGTCGTTATTCGGTTTTTAACGTTGTGCGATACATTGAACACACAATGTTAAAAAAAGCCCTGTTTCCCTGGAGGCTGCAGGAAGCGAGAACATCGGGATTTGAATCCTGACATTTTGGCTTGCTGCTGCCTCCAGGGAGGTGGGAGAACTTTGGAAACAGCTTGGAGCGGGTTTCCCCACCTCCCTGGACCCGGCGGGGGGGTCAGAGACCCCAAAATTGGTAAAAAAAAAAGTCCGTTTTTTTTACCAATTTTGGGGTTTCTGACCCCCCCGCCGGGTCCAGGGAGTGGGCAGACCCGATCCAAGGTGTTTCTGGGCTTCCCCGACGTCCTGAGCCAGTGCAGCAAGCCAGAATGTCAGAGTTCGAATCCCGATGTTCTGGCTTCCTGCACTGGCTCAGGACGTCGGGGAAGCCCAGAAACACCTTGGATCGGGTCCCCACACCTCCCTGGACCCAGCGGGGGGGTCAGAAACCCAAAATTGGTAAAAAAAAAAACGGACTTTTTTTTACCAATTTTGGGGGCTCTGACCCCCCCGCCGGGTCCAGGGAGGTGTGGGGACCCGATCCAAGGTGTTTCTGGGCTTCCCCGACGTCCTGAGCCAGTGCAGCAAGCCAGAATGTCAGGATTCGAATCCCGACGTTCTCGCTTCCTGCAGCATAAAAGAGGGTGGGGGAAGTTCAAAATTAGCGCACATCAGCTCTAGGGAGGTCGGGAGACCCGATGCGCGCTAATTTTGAACTTCCCCCACCCTCTTTTATGCTGCAGGAAGCCAGAATGTCGGGATTCGAATCCTGACATTCTGGGTCGCTGCACTGGCTCAGGACATCGGGGAAGCCCAGAAAAAGCTTGGATCGTGTCTGCCCACCTCCCTGGACCCGGCGGGGGGGTCAGAGACCCCAAAATTGGTAAAAAAAAAACGTCCATTTTTTTTACCAATTTTGGGGTTTCTGACCCCCCCGCTGGGTCCTGGGAGGTGTGGGGACCCGATCCAAGGTGTTTCTGGGCTTCCCCGACGTCCTGAGCCAGTGCAGCAACCCAGAACGTCGGGATTCGAACTCTGACATCCTGGCTTGCTACACTGGCTCAGGACGTCGGGGAAGCTCAGAAAAAGCTTGGATCGTGTCTGCCCACCTCCCTGGACCCGGTGGGGGGGTCAGAAACCCCCAAATTGGTTAAAAAACGTCCTTTTTTTACCAATTTTGGGGGGTCTGACCCCCCCGCCGGGTCCAGGGAGGTGTGGGGACCCGATCCAAGGTGTTTCTGGGCTTCCCCGACGTCCTGAGCCAGTGCAGGAAGCCAGAACGTCGGGATTCGAACTCTGACATTCTGGCTTGCTGCACCGGCTCTGGACGTCGGGGAAGCCCAGAAACACCTCCAGAGAGATCAGAGGACCCGATCTACAGCTGCAGGGTGGCTGGGGAAGCTGACAGGGACTCCCTGTCGGCTTCCCTAGCCACCCGCCCATGCCTCCGCAGCTGTGGGGTGGCTGGGTAAGCCGATGGGGGAGCCCCCCGTCAGCTTTCCAGCCTCCCCACCCCTGCCTCCGTAGCTGCAGGGTGGCTGGGAAGCTGAACGGAGAACCCCGTTCAGCTTTCCACCCACCCTGCTGCTAAGAACGACTGTATCGTGTAACGTTAAAATCGCGTTACTCGATACAAGATGTTTCCGAAAATCTTGTAACGTTATGCGGTTTTAACGATATACGGTACTCGCGTTATACGGGGTATTACTGTATTTATATGCACGAAGAGCTGCAACTGAAGGAACTACTGTGCTGATCTGTTGCATGTGACCAGATGCATAACTAGCAATACCTAAATGTGCTGCAGCAGTTTCCACTAGCTGGAAACATGTGTAAATATTGGTTAGGCTACAGTCCATTTTGTATTCAAATAAAATCTAATTCTCACTTCCACTTTAACTAAGCCTGTGCAAGCATTGTTTTATATAAAGATACTGTATGTTCTGACATTCCTCTCTCACACACACATACACCCCAAATCAATTCTAAATAAAGCCAGACAGGTTCAGCAATATAAACAAATTAAGTATAGTGTGTTCTAAAAATCTCATTCCCATTTTGCAGGTAAACAAAAAATACGTAAATTGGCAAATACTTACGGATCAATTGATATTTTAATACACGTCATATTCTTATCCCTCTGCTTATTGTCAGCTGCATTTACTAGAAATAAATTAGCACTTCTTAATAGCAGTAAATAGTTCACCTATTAAACATACAATGACGCATTCTCTATACTAAACACTGTGTATACCTATTCATTTTCAGTACCTTGAACATACTGTATATTTCTGTAACAATTGCTGCTAGTCTACATAACCAATGTCACTAGATCTATTATTTACAGCTTACAAGTTCTTATACATTCCCTATGTTAACAATATCTTCAAAAGAATTTTGCATATTACACTTGTGCCAGTTTTTCCAAGTTGTCTCTCTCACATATATGGATACACCAAAAATACATCCCTATATGATTTTACTTCTAGCCCTCTCTATGACCCATGACAATTGTAATGTTGAAGACTGTAACTCCCCATTTCATTCAATAAGCTGTTGTAACATATTGGCACTAGGAGAAAAAGCTGCACTAATATACCTGTCAACTGGTCTGGAGATAATTCTTCATCAGACACCACATACTGCCATTGTGATATGAAAATCATACCCATTGAAGTTAATCCCCATTGATATAATATTCAACCAATATTTTTCCATTTCACTCTCAAAAACCCAAATATGTCATTACATTTGTACAACTACTTTTTGCATGTACCAAGAGGATATATTTGGGACTGGTGCAAGGCTAGCTTCCAAAGCCTTCTTGCCTCCCTTCCACCTCTCTTAAACTTGCTCCATTATTTTGTGACTTTGGTAGATATTATACAAAATCAAGGAAGAACAGTTTTATTAATGGATAAACTTTCTTGGGAGGCGTTAAGCCTGGTTAATATTTTAGCTCTTGTACAGGCGAGAACTATGGCAGTAAACCTCTGTAAACATAGTTACGGACTTGTGATCTCTTTATTCCTTTCTATAAAAAAATTCTCAAAGTGAATGTGCTCAACTGTATAACCATTCGAATTGCAGACTTTATTCTTGCACAGACAACATGACTTTAACATCTGCAAAAATACCACTAAAACTTATTGGATATTGTTGAATTTTTGGATACACCAATTATGGTGCCTCTTTTACTTTTACTCTTATAACTCATTATAAAACAAAGTGTAAAACTAAAAATTTCACTGTTGCTAATACATGAAAATTTCTAGAGACTAGTACTATAGTAATAATAGCTGACTGTTATGCTTAAGGGAATGTGATCAGGCTTTGATATTATTTAGTAACCATTTTCTTTCACCCTTAATAATGCATTGATACAATCTTTTCCCAGACACTGATTATAGTTAATCATAGACTGACTGAACTCCTAATCTATTACTGTATTTGAAACCTTGCAAATGTAGAATTAGGAGCATAGCTAGGCTATAGTTGAGGGGTGGCCAACCATTTCCGATTGTTGGACTGACCACGCCCCCAGACAGCACTGTGAGCTGGACCACACCCTCCAGAAGCAGAAGCAGGCACATTTACAGCTGATGTAAATGCACTCACTTCCGTGTTCATGCCAGCCGCAGGCATGTTTGCGCATGCGCAGACGCATTTTAAGGATGATGTAAACATGTCTGCTTCCACCCCTGGGTATGATGAAGGCAGCAATGGGATGGATGGGATGGTGTCGGGAGCCAGGATGGAAACCCCTGCTATAGTCAATCATGTTAAAATTGATGCAGGGATAAACTCAAGCTACAGTAAAAGTCAACAGGAGTTTTTGATAACTCACAAATGAGAATGTTAACAGTTAAAGGAGAGAACATGCATTATCACAGCACATTTTCAAAATATTAATTATAGTTAAGGACCATAATTAATGACTTAAAAGACAAATCATTATATTTAAGCCCAGTCTATTTATAATCTTCAATTTCTAATCATTTTGCAAAACGTGATAGCAAGTAAACTACACCTACCCAGAATTTCATCAAAGATCTTGTACAAACCAGGAACAAAGGTAATCTCTCTACAATTCATTCCTATGTCTTCATCAAACACCCACATCATCTAGCAGTGAGGGGAAAAAGATGTTTTACCAGTCAATTTTTAAAGAAATATTTCTTGTTAACATTTTAGAATTCCATTTATTCTCAAACCCTCACAAAAACTATTTGTCTCTTAATTCCCTTCAGCCCCGTGGTGAGGAGAGATTTCACTGGGATGGACGGGCGCACACTGCTGCTCAAAGCCCATACCTCGGCATTTTCCGCTTCACTTCTCTCGCCAGTCTCCGCTCTGCTCCATGGGAGAAAGCCTGAAGATCTTCGGGCAGCTTCAGGAGAAGCTGCCAAAGCTGCCTGAAGTGCTTCGGGCTTTCTCCCACAGAGCAGAGCAGAGACTGGTGAGAGGAAGCAAAGCGAAAAATGTCGAGGCAGTGTTTCCCTTTAAGGTATGGGCTTTGAGCAGCGGTGTGCACCCATCTGTCCCAGTAAAATCTCTCCCCACCACTGGCCTTATTTCCTTATAAACCAGAGCCAGTGAACCCGTAGCCCTTCAAATATTAACAGACTCCAGGGGCTGCAGGGGTTTATTTATTTATTTATTATTTATTTGCTCATATTTACTATCCCGCCCCAATCGGGTAAACCCGACTCTGAGCGGTTTACAGATTAAAATCATAGGTTAAGCCTATGATAATACTAATTCATCTTAAAACTTCAGTGGTTAAGAAACTCGCCTTGTTAGCTAGAAGGCCAGCAAGTCAAAACCAGAGTACTGCATAATGGATTGAGCGCCTGTCTCTGTCCCAGCTATTGAGGACATGAAAGGAACATCATTTGGGCATTCCCTGAGTGGAGTTTCTTCTGCAAAAATCCTTTTATCCCAGAATAATTTCTGACACAACATTATTATTTTTATTACTAACAGACTCCAACACCCAAAATCCTTAGCTATTACCCCTGCCCAAGGTTATAGGACAGTGATGGCAAACCTTTTAGGTTGCCCAAACTGTAACCCAAAACCCACTTACCCATTTATATTTGAGTATAAACTGACCCAAATATAAGCCAAGGTACCTAATTTTGACCTGAAAATTTAGGAAAATAGATTGGCCCGAGTATAAGCTGAGGGTGGGAAATGCAGCAGCTCCTAGTGAGTTTCAATAATCAAAATTATATGAAAATATGGTAAAAGTAATTAAATTGTTGGCACATCTCAATCTGGCACAGTCTTTGGACCCTTTTGGTTGTTGACCCGAGTATAAGCTGCGTCCCCTTTTGGGGGCTCATTTTTGGGGCTAAAAACTCAGCTTATACTTGAGTATATATAGTATTTATCACAAAGTGCCAGCAGAGGAGGAAGGAAATGCTCACTGGGCTGCTGGGCAGAGCAAACTCTGTGCTGGGGGGAGGGATAAAGTTCTCCAATTGGGAAGCTGGGCACAGGGGCAGGGCAAACTCTGTGCTGGGGTGACTGCAGGGGTGCCCACAGAGAGGGCTCTGAGTGCCACCACTGTTATAGGAGGTAGAGTTTGTAATACATGGAGGGTCACAGATTCCTCCTCATATGTTAATAATACAAAACCTAATTCACTCATGGTTTTATCCTGCTTGCCTTCAATGAGCTGAAGACAACATACATGGCTCTATCATTCTTCAGTTTAATTTGTGAGATTATGAGATTATTTAAACTGTAAAAAACAACTGGTCTAATATAATTTAGTAAGTATTGCAGCTTGCTATTATTTCCTTCAACCCAGACATTTAATAAAGAGAAAAATGGAAATTACCTGAGTCAAGGGTTCCACTGAACCAATGTATGTATCAGGACGAAGAAGTATATGCTCAAGTTGAGTCTTCTTCTGATAAACTCTCTCAACAGACATCTTCTTTGAATCATTTTTATTTGTGTGTTCAGGTTCTTCTTTTTTGGAAGCATTGTTCTGATTATCAAACAATGTCTTAAACAAAAAAAGATTAAGTTAACTGAACTACTCTAGTACATTTCATTTGTGCTGAAATATTCCTACAACCAGAAACAGTTTTCTAGTTCTGCCTTGTTGAAAGGCTACAGAAAATAGCAACATTTCTAATGTTCTTTCTGCAGAAAAGAGACAAACCAAAGGAAAATATCTTCCATACATAGTAGACTTGCTCCTATTTTGCTTGTTTTGTGAAAAGGAATTACAATCTGGGAATTAATTTGTACCATTATAGATTTTAAGGCATGGGTGGCCAACCTTTTTATGCAGAGGGCTTGACCACTCCCCTGGACAGCTGAGTAAAAAATTTAAAAATTCTCTTCAGTTCCAGAAGAGAACTGCCAAAAAGAGCTGGTTCAGCTAAGATCATACCATGACTTGGCTCTATCTCAATGAGCCTTGATGCCTTAGGCTCATAAACTCATTCTTCTGAAACTTTGAGGTTGCAGTCATTGTAGTGTGTGCTGTTTGACACAAGCCAGCTAACATGCTTCACTTTAAACTAGAAAGAAGAACTGCATATCTCATGGAAAAGACCAAGCATGTAACCCGAGTTTCTTTAAAGGTTTATGTACTTTAATGTAGTGTTTGAGTTACATTTTATATTGATTTGCCATAATTATTTCCAGCATATTAATTGCTGGAGTTTTAAGACCACAATTTTAAAAACCAAGTTACTATCTTTCATAACTATTACATTGTTTTGTTGGTTATTCTCCCCTTAGTGCAGATTAAGGGATATCAGTGTTGGGGAGATAATCCACCTCTTTCCCAAAATATGGAGAAGCGAATAATAATTCACACTTTTACGATATCTAAAAGGAACCTCTTTAAGTCCAAGGGACAAACTGAATTTCAAAGAAACTATGAGCGGGACAACATTCCAGTTGTCATGGGGCCAAAGGCAAAAACTGATGAGACAATGAAGTATAAGCACATTTTAGGTTAAAGTTCCTTCTGCCAATAATTAAACTGAAATTCCCATTTCAACATTGTATAATGGGAAAATTCTTAACAGAAGCTGGTTAACCATAAAATAGTCATGACAAAGGTGGCATGGTCATCAAGGTGGTGTCCCAGTGATCGAGAATCTCCTCCTATATTATTTTCCATCTGTTATAGATACACATAGTGGTACAGTTGCAGTCCATATTCATAATAAAGAACATTCTGCTTTTCATAGTCATTGACATAGATGGTACTTGTACCAAATATAAATTATCATCTATAAATCCTTCTGTTATATGAAAACTGTATATTTTGTGAAAAGCAAAACCAATGGTTAGCCTAAAGGTTTCCCCAACAAAGCATGTACATACCCAGACTTTACTTCTCAAAAAATAATACAAAATAATGGTTTTCCCAAATATATCTGACATGCTGATTTCTAAAATATTAATCTGGGCATAAGGATCCATTCTGGGGGAAACTCAGTTCTGGTTATTATTAGACATTCTCCGCAGGGACTTTCATTGAAGATACAATAAATAATAAAATAGTAAAATAGTGAATCATATCATTTTGACATGATAAGTAAACAATATTGCTCTGAATTATCATTATTATTCCATGATACCTTTCTGTTCTACTAAAAAAATCCTTTCCTAGACTGTATATATACATTTCAGGAAGGAATATTTCCTTTACAAAAGTTTTCCAATAGTCATATCTAATGGATGAATCAAAAATCATATCACTGAGAAAATTAATAGGACTTGTCTATTATTTTACCAAAGCTATAAAATACACAGTTGTCAATTCCTATTAATTCTGGAAAGGTTTGTAAACTATTATTTCAGCTGTCTTGTAGGTCTCAGGGACAGAGGCTGTTGTTATGCAGTTAATGTGTTGCATTATTTCTTTCAGCAGCATCTGTATTTTTAAATTTCTCTGAAAGTCTTCAATAAGGTTTGTCATTGATTAAAACAATAAAATAAAACCCATCTACAGCCTCATCCCTTTTCTAGATGCTGCAGATCACAAAAAGCAACTTTTTAACCGTTAGGTACATTACTGATCACTATGTTCTATTTCTAATTTACAAAGCACATTACTTAAATATACCTAAATCCTAATTCTGTAAACTGCACAAATCCAAACACAGGCTTGTACTCGTTTCTCTTGATACAATAGCCAGGGTTTCTTCTCTAACTCTGTTTTTGAAAAAAAAATAATGTGTTTTAGAAAAATAATGTGTTTTAGAAAAATCTAAATATATGTGTTGGATCCAGATTTAGTTAGACAATAAATAAACTCAGTGAAATCATTGAGATTCTCATCAATTCCAGTGGAGTCCAAATATGCTTAGATTTGAATCCAGTCCACTGTATTGTAAAGTACATGATTCAAATGTTTTATTTTACAACTTGTAGGGGATGGAGTTACCTAATTCTGCTACACACAAAAAAAGCTGGGGTAACATACAGTATTAACATGTAAGAGTGACCATAATTATGACGTGAAATGTAATCAGGAAAACTTTTACATGGTGCACAATTAAATTTTGTAAAATTCTAAAATACAATGGCAACAATAATTATGTTGCTTGAAACATAGGTGTGTCTGATTACATTTTATCAATATGCAGAAGTACAGTGGAACCTCAGTTAACGTAATTAATGCATTCTCTGGGACGTTTCTTACAGCAAAAATTACTTTAACCAAGTTTCTCATAGGAATGCATTGAATGCAATTTCTCATAGGAAAGCACTGAAAACCAAAACACTTTAACTGAAATGTGATATCCCATAAGAATGCATTGAAGACCAATTAATCCGTCCCCCCCAAAAAATCCGTAAACCGAGCCACTATTTTCTATGGATTTCCTTTTGTTATGTGATTTTTATGTTAACCGAGCCATTTGTTAACCAAGGTTCCACTGTAATATGGAACAAGTGGCCCAGATCACAATCGGAGCTTACAAATTACACATTCTCAGTATCACCTAGTTCAGGGGTTCTCAACCTACAGCCCATGGGCCGGATCTGGCAAAGCAGCCATAAATGGCAGAAGCAACTGTAAACATGTCTGCATCTGTCATAAACACATTTTAATGCATTTATGGCTGTCATAAACACATTCACAACAGCCACAGATGTTTTATGGCAGCATTTACAGTGGGAGAGAACCACTAGTCCAGCTTGTTCAACTGTCTGAGGGATCATAATCCAGCCTGCCACTTCAAAAGGTTGAGAACCCCTGACCTAGTTGATTAAAACACGAATTAGATATGAAATACTGTAGTGCCGTTTTAATTCTACATATCTTTACTTGCAAGTCTATTTTTCGATGTATCTGGCATCTCTTTGGTATATCCATGGAAGAGGTTATTAGTCCACCTTCCACTTTCACACTGAAGTAATACACCTCTGTTCCATCAGTTCAAAAGTTAAATTTAGTATTGATTTATTCTCTGTATAAGGTACTGTATATACTTGAGTATAAGCTGAGATTTTTGGCCCCAAAAAAGGAGCCCCAAACAGGGGACTTGGCTTATACTCAGGTCAGTGACCACAAGGGTCCCAGGACCATGCTGGATTGATATGTGTCAACAATTTAATTAATTTTACCATATTTTCATGTATTTTGATTATTGAAACTCACTAGCAGCAGCTGCATTTCCCACCCTCTGCTTATACTCAGGTCAATCTATTTTCCTGGATTTTCAGGTCAAAATTAGGTATCTCAGCTTATATTCGGGTCAGTTTATATTCGAGTATATACGATATACTACTTGCATATTACTGGATGATTCTGAATCACTGCTTCTGTCATGTGTCAAGTCACCTCTAACTTACTGCAACCCTATGACTTTCAAAATGTCCTATCCTCAACAGCTTTGCTCAGATTTTGTAATTTCAAAACTCTATTTTCTTTATAGAGTCAATCCATGTTTGATTTGGTCTTCCTATTTTACTGCTGCCTTCAACTTTTCCCACCACTGATTTCTTTTCCAAACAATCTTGTCTTCTTATGATGTGACCAAAATATGTCAGCCTCAGTTTCATTATTTTTGCCTTCAATGAACATTCAGGCTTGATTTCTTCCAAGACCGACTTGTTTGTCTTTCTAGGAGTGCAGGGTATCCACAAAATTCCCCACTGGCACCTTATTTCAAACACATCAAAAAAATTCCTGTCAGTTTCTTTTCTTTCCAGCTTTCACATACATAGTAAATGAGAATATAGGAGTGTGAATGACCTTGGTCTTCAGTGACACATCCTTACACTTGATGATCTTTTCTAATTCCTTCAATGCTGCCCTCCTGAGCCTCATTCTTCTGATTTCCTGGTTACAGTCTCCATTTGGACTGATGAGCGAACCAACGTATACAAATCCTTAACATTAGAAATGTTTTAGTTGTCAACTTTAACATTGTACAGCTCTGTAATAATAATTTTTGTCTTTTTAATGTTCAACTGCAGTTCTGTTTTTCACTTTCTTCTTTCATTTTTATCAGATGTGGTTGAATCTTACTGCTATTTAATCAACAAAAAGTATGTCTAGTGCAATGGTGTGAAGATTCCTCAGGCCAAGCCCCTGAGATCTATTTCACTATTCCCCTTTATTTTGAGCTGGGGGCTCTCAGAGGAGACACAATGGTGAAAGTCTATTGATCTTGCCAGGGATTTACCACCACCCCCTTTTTTTCCCCAAACACTCCAGCCTTTTAGCCTGGCAATGTTTTCCATGGGTTTAATTCATAAACCCCAGATTCCTAGAAATTAATCTCATTAAGACCTCATAGCTTAGCGAGGCAAGGTCATTTTATTCGGTATCAGGATTCATCCTTTTACACATCCAACCAACAAGAGATCTGAATGTTTAAAGTTTTATTAAAAAGAAGAAAAGAAAGGGGGAATAAGGCGATTTCAAAATGTTACTTCAGAGTAAGGTTTCAAAATAAATAAATAACATAAGCATGCAGATAATTAGATCAGACATAGTTCACACATAAGAACAATAAAATCATTTCTATTATGTTTCTCATACTCAATAATTATCATTATGGCCCATCAAATCAATTGTGACTTATGGTGACCCTTTTCAGCATTCTCTAAAAGTAGTAAATACTCAGAAGTGGTTTGTTATTCCCTTCTTCTGGCAGCATCCTGAGAATGTGCAGCTTGCTCATAACCACACAGGTTGGCTATTTTGGGATGCATAGTGGGGAATCAAACTTCCAGCCTTTCACTCCCTAGTCAGATACCTAACTCACTGAGTTACACAGCCTGCTGTTTCTCATATTTAAAGAGGAATGAAGTAGTTAGGCTTGTTTTTACATATAAGGAATAAACAAACCTGCCTCATTCTGTTTAGTTAATGGAGGCAGCACTTCTCCTTAGAATGCCTATGGACACTCTGAAGCAATTTTCCTAGATCTGGCTTTTTAAAGCTTTTCACTGGCCTCTTAAGGTGATTGTCCTTAATGATTCTTAATCCCTTCTAGGAAGGCAAGGAATACAGATTTGCCCAGAGGAAACAAACAGAGTTGTTCTTCCACCATTGCAATTTACAGTAAATCAACTTTTGATATGCCTTATCTAAGTAAGCCCTCTTTGAAATTCAATACGCTCTCCAGTAGTTATAAAGTGATACAGAAATGTATTAGTTCCTCCTGATCTTCTAAGAGCCATAGAGCATCACCCTGGGAACATCTGTCCATCCCAGCAGAGTGGACCGGAGAGGCTCTCTGGTTGTACCATCAGCTAGAGAGGCGCACCACTCTAGCACTAGGAGGAGGACCTTCTCTGTGTCCGCCCTGGCCCTATGGAACCTCCTGCCAATTGAGCTATGTCTCCAGTCGTAGTTGCTGCCCTTTAGGAAGGGGGTTAAGACCTGGCTGGCAGAACAGGTATGGGGTTTGGGTCAGACAATTGCATCGGCTTGTTGGCTCATTTGACCCTGTCCCTCTCTCAATGTATGAATTTTTAATCTTTTAACTTTGCTTATTTTTAATTTCTTTTAATATTAATTTTAGACAGGATTTTGTATTGTGTTTTATGTCTCTTTTGAAGCTTTGTTGGCCACCCTGGGCCTCTTTGAGGAGGGTGGCATATAAGTCTGATTAAATAAATAAATAAATAAATAAAATAGATATATTAGAATATGTCAAAAAGGTACTAGCCCTTCCGACTTTCCACATTTATTCCACATAGCCCACCTGTTGATAGTACAAGTCTTTAATCTCTTGACAGTAGGATAAGTCTTAAGTGAGGCTTCACACTTCTAATTTAAAAGAAGCAACTAAAAAAATTCAGATCTCACACTGGAAGCACAACTAAAACTATCTTTGTGTTTTGTAAAAGTCTCCTACCTTCACATGTTTTTAGCATGGCAGAGTAACAGTTTTGTTAACAAAGGTGAACTTGGTAAATGGGCTAATATTTATACACTTAAAGCCTTTATTTTTCTTACTGAAGAATTGCCTCACCAGTCACTACAATCTCTTCAACTTGCTGGAAATGGGAACTTCAGCAAAGATCTACAAGAAATTTTAGCAGATATACCTCTTTTGAAACATGGTTCATCAAATCACACACAGAGTGCCCACAATGGGAAATAACATGTAATGTCTTTGAGTTTTAACTTTTAACAGAATGAAATATGTTATCAAGTTCCATAATTAAAAAATATTTCTGTAAGATAAATGCATTTCAGTCTTGCACACTACTAAGCATACTTATGAAGTTAAATTATATCATCTCAAAAGCAACGTAATTTGTACACACAAATCATGACAAAATTTACTACAGAGATAATTATTTCTATGTTTTATCTGAAAAATATATAATTATCCATTAGAAATACTAGGGACTATATTTTTCAGGAAGAGTATGATATATGTACTATTAGCAAGAAGTCATACTTTGAAAATATAATAGTCAACCATACCCACAGTTCAGATTTTTTCAGAAGTTACATCATTAGCATTCATTACTGTAAATCCATTATTACAACATGTATAGAATTTAGATGGTTCTAGGGAAAAATAGATGAGGCAAACTTCTGGAAGAAGATACACTAGAAACTAAATTAAGGTAAGAGCATATTGTTTTATTTATAAAGTAGTTCTGTTAGTCTGTGCAAGCATATCTGACACACACAAAAAACCGCAAACAACAAAAAGCACCCAAGAGAAAAAAAATATTGTGGCACCTTAAAGACTAACAGTTTTATTTTAATTGTGAGCTTTCCTGGATTTGATCCATTAATGCTCACATTTGAATAAAGCAGTTAGTATTTAAGGGACCACAACATTTTTGTCTTTTTTGTTTTGTTTTCCTGTCTGATATGCTTTATTTGTTTATGTAAAAGATCTATACCCTGCTATTCTATTACAAAGCAGCATTCAAGGTAACTTATAAACCTGACAAAAGGATAAAAACAAGTAAATCTAAAATTTAACTATAAAGCTATTAAATCAGTAAGGCCAACCCCACAATTAAATGCCAATAAAATCACCTAAGTATACACTTAAAACAACATGGCAGAACAGATTCAACATTATATGCCAATTTAAAAAGATGGTTTCACACATTTCTTCAAAGCAGTGAGAGTAGAAACTGATCAAAACTTCAAAGAGAGCTCCTTCCACAACCCAGAGAACCATGATGGAAAACAGGTAAATACAAGTCTTTTTTAGATCACTCCTATATTTTCACACACATTTCCAATAGTTTAATGAATGAAAAATAGTACAATCCAGCTAAAGTAAGAGACTTTTTCTGCTGATTTGCTTTCAATGGGAAAACATTTGAAAGAGACCATTCATAAGAATTTGCTTAACTCTGTCCTCTTGAAAAAGACAACATTGGAAATGATAAAATTTTGAGTGCCTTGTTTTTTGAAACACTTCATACTGACAGACTTCTGTCAATTTCAGGAGCCACTTTTGTATGTTACAATAAATAAAATACAGTATTCTAACTGAGATCTAATGACCTGAGGAGCATCAAATAAGACTGTAAAGGCTGTGTAACCTTTATTTTAGAAACCAAAAACAAAAAGGTGACCATTATAAGTAAAAGCTTAGATATAAAGTTGGTGTGGGGTATGGGGCATATGGTCACCCTGGCTGACAGGCTGATCTGACCACTCTCCTTTCTCCTTCTGAATCTTTTTAATCTCCTTGTTTAACCTTTTAACCTTTAAATTTTTAATTTTTTTAAAATTGATATTGGTCAGGGTCATATTGATAAGTTTTATTACTGTTGTTGTTTTAACACCATGTTAGCCATCCTGAGTCATACGCGAGGAGGGCGGCATATGAATATGACCATAAAATAATAAAATAAATGTACAGCTGAAAGACTACCTAAAAAGTAGAAAGAACAGGGATTCTGAAGTACCAGATACAGTACAGTAAATATAAAGTAAACCAAGTAAGGTCTTTTCCTAGCACTTAATCAAAAATGTATTAAACAATAATCTGAACACTTGGCTCTTAAGATCTTCAGAGGAGGACCTCTTCTTAGTCTCGCTGACATAAGAGGTAGAGTTAATAGAGACACAAGAGAAGGCCTTCTCTGTGGCAGCTTCCAGGTTATAGGATGTGCTCCCTTGGGAAGTTAGGTTGTGCTCCTCCCTTCTATCTTTCTAACAACAATGGAAGACTCCTCTCTTCAAGCAGGCTTTTAATAATTATAATTGAGTCCTTGGAAGCTGGTTTTTAGCTAAGTTATCTGTTTTTATTTTAAAAAATTTCTTTATAAAAAGTGTTTAATGTTTTAATTTATTTTAATCAGTGAATGCATTTTAATTATTATTCTAATGCAATTTGCTTTTTATTATGTTTTAATGTGATCTTTTTAAAACTGTGAGCCATCTTGAGAAAGGTGGCCTATAAATAAAATAAAAAAGTTCAGAAACAAAAATTAAGGTCAGTGACTGCATTCATACACTTAAATATAAATTTAATTCAGAGATGCAGAACCTTCAGAACCCACACATAGCATTTTGCTTTTTCTTGCACAAGGATAACCCAGAATTCCACAGTTCATACCAGTTTCCCATTATATCAAGAGTTAATAGGTTTTAAGCAAGCCAGTATATGAAAAGAACTTTAAACCATTAATTTTGATTTTGGTTATTTGGAAACCATTAACCATAATTTTTCTGCTCAGATGCAACAGAAGGCCACATTAACTGTCTTTTCCCAGCTTAATTTGTCATTTGTAGGACAGAAAAAAATGGCAGCCATATAGAAATGAATGAAATTTAACCTACGGTATCTCAGTTTACTAAACTAAAATTTGATCATCTATAATTTGCTCAGATTCTGTTCCATGCCATTTTGTGAAAAGGTAGATAATCCCAAATACTGCCTCTCCAGCTTTACTAATTTCTTTATTAAAGAAGTAACTTTGGAAAGTCTAAAGAAGTGGACTTGATCCACAAAATCTCACCTTTAAATACAAGAGTTAGTTTATAAGGTGCTACTTTTTCATCTTTTGTTGTTGTTTTCTTTTCTCTCTGATATGCTTGCACAGACTAACATGGCTACCACTTCAAAAAATTTGAAACAAAGTGTTTTTAACTATTTCCTCTGAAATTGTAACAGTTGGAATTTTTAGTTAGAATCACATATTTGCAGACATATCAATTACTTTCAAACTATTCCTTCAAACATAAAGCATACAAATATACCTGTACCTTCAATCTGATCATGAGAAGGTAGGTTGTCACATGAAGCAAGCAGAAATTATTCTCTGAAACAGATCAACTTATATGGTCCTACCTAATGCCTGGTAAAGCTATGCCAAATCTGTTCTCTTTGCAAATATCAAATGTACATGTAAAGAAAGCAACAGGACCATCTGTCACAGAAGCATACAATACAGTAATAACATAGGCATAACTGACTTGGTGCCAGACATCTGACTATTCTTCAAGTCATCTCACTGTCTTTTATTTTAAATATGGTGCAATATCAAATAGACATCCTAAAACACATATACGATCTACTATTTTCTTCTGGATACAAAGAAATACAAAAGCTAAGAAACACTTTCTTTTTACAAGAGATTTTTAACAATTGGAAAGTAAATAATATTTTTAGAGCAAGAGTTCAAATTAAGTTAGAGTAGCAGTATCTATTAACACTTAATCTTTTTTAAAAAACATGACCACCTAACACACTTTGAGAAAGAAGCTGCTGTCTTGCTACTATTCTGGCATGTTTCCTATTCTTGCTGGTTACATTAAGAAAGTGACCCTAGTTTGAACTCTCTCCTGAACAAGAGAGATAGAAATAAATTAGTGATTGGCTATGGAAACTGTATCAATTGAACTTTCTCTTCCCTCCAGGGGTCTTTAAAGGAGAGAGTTCTCTTTCACAATGTTAGGCCAAAAGAACATCTCTTAACAATTACACCTTTTCCTTTCAGAATCTACCTGCTCAAGATTACTTAACTGTCAACTCTAGACATCACTCTTATTTTTACACAAAGTGTCATCCTTTCATATTTCTCCCTTTATTTGTTAGACAGAGATTAGGACAGAGCTAAAAAAGCATCAGCACATACAAGAAACAGAGACATCAACTCTCAGAAAGCTAAACACATCCTTGTTCAGGTATGCACTGAATTCCACCATGGTGCAGGGCTGGAGGCAGCTTCCTTTTAAGTCAGCGCTGCACTTGGCATGTTGCAAAACACATCTAAGCAGGCTCCGAATTGTCTCAAGTAAACAGGAAAGGGAGCACCACTTTCTTTTCTCAACCGGCTAATTAAAGGGAAACAGACATGGACTCTCCATTCCAACACACTATTAAGAGAATAGATAAATAAAAAGACAAAAAAAATTGCAACACCTTCAAGACTTAACAGCTGTGTTTTAATGTTGTCTTTCACGGATCAAGTCCACTTCTTCTGACATAAGAAACAGACTTCATGGCATCAATGTAGTACACATCAGTTTTTTGTCTTTTTGTTTTGTCTGATACGCTTGCACAGAGGAACACCGCTTGTACAGACAAACAGGGGCCACCACTTCAAATGTTTCAACACTACTAAGAACAAGAGTGGATGCCCCCCTCCTGCCTCCATTTCATTCAGAAGGATCGAACCCATGCAGGCCACAGTAGTAGTACTCCACAAAAAAATCCAGCATGTGAGCTTCCCATGTCACTGAAGCCATGGCTCCCCCACCAGCCTCCTTTTCCTTCCTTCTTTTCAGGAATCTCCTTCCTGCACCAGTAACGTCCTCCCACCCACCCCTCCTTTCCATACCTTTCCCAAGATTAGAAGCCACCTTTTATTATTATTATTATTATTATTATTATTATTATTATTATTATTATTATTATTATTATTATTATTATTATTATTATTATTATTATTATTATTATTTGAATTTCTATACCGCCCTACTTGGCAGAGCCAACTCAGGGCGGTTTACACACATGTATAGTTACAGTCACAACATATCAATAAATCAATAGTCAATATCAAATGAAAATAGTCAATAAATAGTCAATATCAGTATCACCTTTCCTTTCCTCACCCTGCATCCCCATCTTCCATCCCAACACAGGCATCTTCTTCGCTCCCTCCATTATTATCCCCCCTCGAGGCCTTGGCGTTTGGTTTCTCTTTCCCAGCCTAGGCCTGCTATGGAAGAATGAATGGGGGGGGGGGAGCAGCACCGGCATGAGGAAATTAATAAATATAAAAAGAGAGACTTACCACCCAGGTTAAGCCCCCGCTGCCAGGGCCGCCGCCAGGGCCGCCACCACCACCACCACCACCACCTCCTCCTCCTCCTCCTGATTTTGCCATAATGTGTTTCGGCCCTCGCCTCAGTATAAATAGTTATAAATAAAAGGGGTTATAAAATAAAAAAACAAGAAACGTAGGGGTGGGTGGGAAAAAAGGCCACCCCAGGCCGACACACACACCCACACACACCTTTTCCCTCATGCGCCGCAGATTCAGGGGAAAGGGAGGGGGGGCGGGAAGGCCGGTGGCGAAGGAGGGTGGGTTTCCTTCTCCACAGAGAAAGATTCCCTTCCCACCCACCCAGCGCGAACGCGCCCACACAGAAACACACACAGACACAGTCGGCGGCTCTCAAGCGGGCCCCAAGGTTCCCCTCACGCTAATGCGCGCGCACGCCCATTCGCACAACAGGACCACCATCTCAAACACCTCCCCCCCCACACACCCTTTCTCCCTTTTCCCTTGCTTCGGAGACAATTCCCTCCCCCCCCCCCCCACCTCTCACTCAGCCCTGTGCGGCGCGCGTGCGCGTACACACAGACACACACACACGTCTAACTGGGCGCGAGCCCCTGGCGAGCTGACGGGCTTTCCCCCCCCCTCTCCCTTCCTCTCTCTCTCTCTCTCTCTCGCGCGCACGCAGGCAGGCGGGTGCGCGAGCACGCAGGCAGGCAGGCAGGCAGGTGCGCGCGCACGCAAGCTATGCAGTTTCCCTTTTTCACCCACTTCATTTGCCGCGCGTTCGCGCACCGTTTTCCCCTCACTGTCTCTCTCCCCCTCCTCCTTTTGATCTCACCAATCGCGCGTTATACACACACACACACATATATACAGTATATATACAGTATATATACAGTATATAGATAGATAGATAGATAGATAGATAGATAGATATAGATATAGATAGATAGATATAGATACACACACACACACACACACACACACACACACACACACATATACTTATATAAAGTATTCCCCGCACACACATATAAATACACATAGGATTTTTTTTAAATATCACACACACACACACACACACGTTTGAAGTTATTCCCCCATATATAAAAAACTCATAGGTTTTTTTTACACACACACACACACACACACATATATACAGACACAGACACACACGGACACACATATATACACACGTGTGTGTGTGTGTGTGTGTAAAAACCCTATGAGTTTTTTATATATAGGGGGGAATAACTTCAAACGTGTGTGTGTGATATTTTTTTTTAAAAAAAACCCTATGTGTGTTTATATGTGTGTGCAGGGGAATGACTTTAAACGTATGGGGGGGGGGTTTAAAAAAAACCCTGTTTTTATATAAGTATGTGAATATTAGAAATTGTATGTGTGTGCGCGCGGAATAATGAAAAATATGTGTGTTTGGAATAATTAAAAATATGTATGCATTTTTATATATGTGTGAAGATTAGAAACTATATAGGTGCGGCAGCGTGCGGAATAATTAAAATATGTATATATGTGTTTGTGTGTGGAATAATTAAAAATATGTAGGCATTTTTATGTGTGTGTGTGTATGGGATTTAAAATATATGTCTTTATATATAAAAAACCCGTATGTGTGAGGGCATAATTAAAAATATGTATTTATCCATATGGGGAATAATTTTTAAAAAATATGTATGTATGTGTGAGAAATAAATTTTTTAAAAAAACAACACAATACTATATGTATGTATTTTTAATGACAGCCAAAGCCTGAAACAAGGTCTGTAAAAAGCGGCCCGTGAGGGCCCAGGAAACGTCGCGGACTATTTTTTTTTTTTTAAGGCTTTTCTCCGTTTCGACTGTAAGGCTTGGGCGGCAACGTTATGTCGGAGGAGCTGCAGGTCTGGAGACTTCCTCCGTAAAGCGGCGGGCCAGGGAGGAGCGTTTTTTCCGAACCCTGAGCTGGGCCCCAAACTGGTAACAAGAACCAGGGTTAAAGTCCCCGCCGCTGCTCCTCAACCGCCCGGAGGCCCAAATCCCTAAGTAAGACAATAACTGCGCGGCCCCTCCGCCCGGCATAGCCAGCACGCCTGGCCCTGCCCTCGCCTGGCTAGCTTAGCCAATCGCAAGGGAGAATCTGACGCGCTGTTATCCTCTTTAACCAATCATTTGGAAAAATACTCGAACTGAGGGGTGACGTCACCGGCTGAAGTCATTGACTCTTTGGGCACCGTGTTGGGTCTCGGTGGCCCCGACCTAAAGCAACGGCGGTTCTGAGAGGAAAGAGACAAGAGCGGGCGGTTGCCAGCGCTTGGGCTCCCTTGAGGTCTCAAACCAGGGGGGACCCGCAAATGAAGTTTAAAACGCCCCGGACTCTGCAGTACATATTAATAATCATTTCGTGTCAGAAATTGCTCTGGGTTGAAAGGATTTTTTGCGGAAGAAATTCCGTTTCAGGGCACGCCCCAATGAGGCTCCTTTCATGTCCCCAAGAGCTGGGACACAGACAGGCGCTCAATCCGTCATGCAGTACCCGGGTCTCAAACTGCAGATTTGCCAGCCTTCCAGCTGGCACCTGCGGTGGCTGTGGTACATATTAGGCTGCCTGTTGCACAGGTGATGCAATCTGAATATCAGCTCGTCTCACTGCAAAGAACATAACTTATTTCCTTTTTTTAAAATTAAATTTTAATAGGTATTTAAACAATATAAACATACAATAATAAAAGAATACAGAAATAAGAAAATTACAGAAATAAGGTTACAGTAATTAAAAATTAAAAAAGAAACACATCAAAAAGAACATAACTTATTTCCTGTGACATTCCCTGCCCCTTTGTAATGGAGACACATTTGGGTGTGATGAACTCAACCATCCCAATCTCACTTCTTTCATGTCCAGATCAAACTTTGGACTGCCAAGATAAAGCCACTTTGTTATTGGCAAAAAATTAAGGTCTCATCAATGCATGCTTCTGGTAGTAATTGGCAGACCAATAAATGAGCCGGATTCTGCATCTCTCCATATTCACACAGCAAGTTGTTCCTTTGGACGCTTGACAGGACACTCTTATAAGCAACATTGTTTGAATGCAAAAGTTAGCACAGTACAAGGAACAACATCACCAGGAAACTCACAAACTATAAATGATGAACTCAACCTTTCTTTGGCCCCGAGCATCTCCGCAGCAAAGTATACTGCTCCAGTATGGAACACATTCACACATGCTACTTATCTTAGGTGGAGTGATGCCAACAAGAGGATATACTTTCTCAACTGGTGTAGGTTGAAGGCATCCTGTCACAATATGCATTGTTTCATTAACAGAAATGTCAACTTGCTTCTTGTGTGTGTGTGTATCCACTCCACACTCCAATATTACTAAGGAACTTGATCTAGATTTTAGATAGCATGTGGAAATAAAACAAACCTCTGAAACTGATGGTTTCTTCCAGCTACTCGTAAAATCCCATCTCAGACAATTTTATTTATTTATTCACATTTGTATTGCCACCCACTCAGCAAGAGACACTGGGAGGCTCACAGAAATCAGACATCACCCACATAAAAATTACTGACCTTTAAAACTTTAAAAATCATTAAGAACTATTAAAAACACTCTCTCAAGAGGATGTGTCAACAGGCTGCAATCCTAACCATACCTACTAAAAATCCCATTTTGTTCAGCTTCCTCCAGTGTAAATTTGTTTAG
The DNA here is from genome assembly GCA_030440675.1 of Furcifer pardalis. Taxonomy (NCBI): domain Eukaryota; kingdom Metazoa; phylum Chordata; class Lepidosauria; order Squamata; family Chamaeleonidae; genus Furcifer; species Furcifer pardalis. Next base: position 69,624,487 of record CP126897.1, on the reverse strand, counting down.
AATTGTGGTGACAAACACAAAAGATTTAGGTGGTGTATTTTATTCTTCATATAAAGTGATTTGCTTAGGAATAGTTCTGGAGAGTCAGTATTTATTAATATAATGGGTTAGATCCATCCTTAAGTCATTCATAGATATAGATTTACTGAAAATGGCCTATCATTGTGCAGGGTAACATAGCTACCTATGTCAAGTCGTAAGAGGAATATGATGAGACATGTTCACAAATCCAAGAGAATTCAATTCAGGCTGTGGCAATGTTACCCAAGGCATTAATTGAAACATACAGTTAATTATATTCCAGGTTGCTTTGTAAAACCAGTATTGCAGCTTTCAGACTAATATGCTTCCACAACGTTCAACACAAATCCATAAAGTATACCTGTACGAGCACACCCTAATGTTTCAATTTAACCTGTCTCAGTCAAATGTAATGCAAGGCATTATTTAGTCTGTAGATAAAACACTTCCCTCAGACTGGGCTCTTTTGCCTTTAAGTGTTTTTTTAATCTATAGAAAATAATGTGATCAGTGAAGAAAATTTTGAGGCTTTTTCCTACAGAAGAGGCTTGGAAAGGAAATGTTCTACAGGTGTATTAAGAAAATCAGCACAAATATGTTCTTCATTTCTGAAATTTCTGTTTCATCAACCTGAGGCTGTTACGTTGTACATGAGCAGCTGCAGCACAAGACAACAATTCATTAATATACAGAAAGACTGGACAGCTTTGGTGGGTAGGACCACTGCCCCTCAAACAGACCAGGAGTGCCTCCCCCTCCCCTGTCTGGGGGAAAAGGCTGCAATTTACTTTTCAAACAAAGTGTACCATGGTGCATGTGCTTTGCTTAGAAGCTGATTACAACTTCTAAAAGCCCAGGTTCTCTACCATGTTTCAAAAGCCAATTGTATCCTTCCCCTCTTCACCTGAATTAATCATTACTAAATTATGTGAATTTGCATTTTAGAGAAGATTTTTGGAAGATTATAATTTTGAACTCAATTACATTTTGCTTTACTCAAGTTTTCTACTTAGCAACATTGCCTGTAGTAACTTTATTTATCTTCATATGAACTTCTCCATTTAGAAGTAAATGTTTAAATATACAGTACAGTATATGAATTCCACCAAGGAAATTCTTGTCAATTTCCCTTTCCTCCTTTAACTTGCTACACTGTTTCAAAAGTTCTCCGCCATTTCCACAGCAGCTTTTCAGAAAGCATTGTAGGCTGCAGAGAGAATTAGTAAGATAGTGCACAGAAACTTCTTTCCAAAAATGTCTGCATTACTGAACAGATTGGTGCATGATCTGAGTTGCTTGGATCAGCTACACTGAAATGGAGGACCTACTACATCTGGAGGCTTCACATGTATATCAATTGGCACATCTACCCGGCAGAAAGAACAGCACACTGGGTAAGAAACAACTTCAAACAATTATTCTGATCACCCGTTTGAAAAAAGTATTGACAACTGATTACAGTGCCAGACAAGTTGCTTTAACACAGGAGTTCTCAACCTTTTAAAGGTGGTAGCCAGGTCACGCTGCCTCAAGACAGCTTCAGGGGCCACATGGCCATTTTGCCCTTCCTCCACCACATGGTGCTTCTTGGTATGGTGGAGCTGATGGAGGGCGCCACGGGCCACAGGTTGAGAATCCCTGCTTTAACATAATGCAGTCTCTTCCACTGATTTTACCTACTGTAGAATGAATTATATCCAGTGAAAATTGAAAAAGAAATACAGTACCTTGTAATACTAATCAGCACATGTTCACTTTTGCAAGTCACAGCCAATCAATCACTAGAGGGTGAGGGGAGGTTTAGTCATTAAATCTGCTTGTTTCTTTTTTTTACCAGTCTAGCTCACTAGAGACAGAATAGTCAGAAACAGACCAACTTGCCACCCCCAGATATTAGTGCCCAGTTTGCCCACCCTTAAAGCCAGTCTTGTTTGGTCAAAGATTAGTTTTTTTTAATCTCAATCTGACAATTGGTATTAAGGGACTGCAAGCAATTTATCAGAAACAATTGGTCTGTAAAAACTGTAGCTGAATTCAGAGTACAGTTGTACCTTGCTTAAAGAGTATAATGCGTTCCACAGGATTGCTCTTTAAGCGAGTTTGCTCTTTAAGCGAAACACCATTGAAAGTGACCAATTGTGTGTGTGGGGATTGCGAACCCTGATTTATTTGTTAAGCGAGTTTTTGGTTGGTTTTATTTGTTAAGTGAAGTGGAACATTCAGAGAAAATTCTGCTCTTTAAGCGAGTTACTCTTTAAGCGAGGCGCTCTTTATGCGAGGTTTGACTGTACTGTAATACAATACAAAATTAGTAATTTTGCATAAAAATATGCACAAAATTTAGTAATTATACACAACATTGTGCACAAAATTAGTAATTTTCTGTATCAAAACTGTACACTTTATATAAGTTAAGGTATCTTTTATACTGCAAGTCATGCAAGATTTCAAGGCCGCAATGGCCAGAATCCTTTTGGTTATATAGTAATACCCCAGATAACGCAAGTACCGGATAGCGCTAAAACCGCATAACGTTACAAGATTTTCGGAAAAATCTTGTATCGAATAACACGATTTTTAACATTATCCGATACAGTCGTTCTTAGCAGCAGGGTGGGTGGAAAGCTGAACGGGGTTCTCCGTTCAGCTTCCCAGCCACCCTGCAGCTACAGAGGCAGGGGTGGGGAGGCTGGAAAGCTGATGGGGGTCTCCCCCGTCGGCTTCCCCAGCCACCCCACAGCTGCGGAGGCAAGGGCGGGTGGCTAGGGAAGCCGACAGGGAGTCCCCGTCAGCTTCCCCAGCCACCCTGCAGCTGTAGATCGGGTCCTCTGATCTCTCTGGAGCAGGCAGAGGACACGATCCAAGCTGTTTCTGGACTTTCCCAACGTCCTCAGCCAGTGCAGCAAGCCAAAACGTCAGGGTTCGAATCCCGACATTCTGGCTTGCTGCAGCCTCAAAGAGGGTGGGGGAACTTCAAAAATAGCGCGCATCGGCTCTAGGGAGGTCAGGAGACCCGATGCACGCTAATTTTGAAGTTCCCCCACCCTCTTTGAGGCTGCAGCAAGCCAGAATGTCAGGATTCGAACCCTGACCTTTTGGCTTGCTGCACTGCCTGAGGATGTCGGAGAAGCCCAGAAACAGCTTGGATCGGGTCTCCCCACCTCCCTGGACCCGGCAGGGGGGGGTCAGAGACCCCAAAATTGGTAAAAAAAACCGGACATTTTTTTTTTTTACCAATTTTGGGGTCTCTGACCCCCCCCCCTTGCCGGGTCCAGGGAGGTGGGGAGACCCGATCCAAGCTGTTTCCAAAGTTCCCCCACCTCCCTGGAGGCTGCAGCAAGCCAAAATGTCAGGATTCAAATCCCGGCATTCTGGCTTGCTGCAGTCTCCAGGGAAACAGGGCTTTTTTTAACATTGTGTGATCAATGTATCGCACAACGTTAAAAACCGGATAACGACGAGACTTGTGGAACCAAGTCATAACGTTATCTGGGGCACTAGTGTATTTATACTAGTGTATGGGGAGTGGTTTTAATCATAATTCACAATCAATATCTGTCCACATAAACTTGGGGATGGAGGTCATTATGTGAATTCAAAGAAAAACAGATTATTGCTAGTTACAAATTATCACCTGTCTTCCTCATCATGCACCAAGTCATACAACAAATTCATAACTAAACTCCGATACTGTATTCAGTTCTGCATTGGTGTGTGTGTGTGTGTGTGTGTGTGTGTGTGTGTGTGTGTGTGTGTGTGTGTGTGTGTGTGTGTGTGTGTGTGTGTGTGTGTGTGTGTGTGTGTGTGTGTGTGTGTGTGTGTGTGTGTGTGTGTGTGTGTGTGTAGTCAAATCCGCATAAAGAGTGCCTCACTTAAAAAGCATAAAGAGTGCCTCACTTAAAAAGTAACTCATTTAAAGAGCAGAATTTTCTCTGAATGTTCACTTTGCACAACAAATAAAACCAACCAAAAACTTGCTTAACAAATAAATTGGGGTTTGCAATTCCCCCTACCAGAAGCCACAATTGGTCACTTACAATGGTGTTTCGCTTAAAGAGCAAGCTCGCTTAAAGAGCAATCCCGTGGAACACATTATGTTCTTTGAGCAAGGTACAACTGCATATAGGAAAATTCCAGGGAATTTTTGTTGTTGTTGTTCAGTAGCACAGTTGAGTCCAACCCTTTGATAATTCCAGGGAATAAGCAAATACCAATTTTAGCTATTTCATCAAGAAAGCTTCATTTTCAAAACTGCAAGAAAGTGAATAAAAATGACAACAACCTAGTATTTTTACACAACTCCACAACCTTACTTTAATATTTTTAATACATTTTCCCCATTAAGTTTTTGAAAAATCAAATTGCAAAACCTAGATTTAAAAAGATCAATTTTCTTATTTTTAAAGTGAAATAAAATTCCATTTTAATTTTTAAAATCTCTTTTTAGTATACATTCAATATTAGAAAATAGGAATTCTGATACATTGCCTATGCATGTTGATTGAGGACTAAATCCTACTTTATTCAATAGCATTTACTCTTAAATCAATAAGCATAAGTTTGCAACCAAAATTTAAATTGCCACTATATTATTCCACTATTTGGTGCACGTTGGGACACTTATAAAGAGTTCGGGCCTTCTCTGTGGTTCAAATTAACAAAATGTAATTCATATTTAACAACATTTTTTAAAGAGTCATATGAACAATACAAGGTTACAAGGAAGACTTCATAACAATGTCCCCATGATTTCTTAAATAGTTTGTGTTAGAAGTCTTTGCTTCTTGTATTTGTCATTTCATGTATCTGTTCAGATATTCAGAGATCACTGAATTTTATAATGATTTCAAAACAATCCTCATCCTCGTTTAAGCTCTGCCTAAACAGTTGTGTATGTTGCCAAGCAATATGACCATCCCCTCCACTTAGTTCAGCTTCCAAGACAACATCTGTTACGTTGGAAATATTAGGGTACGAGTGAAGAGTTTTATCTATAGAAAGGAAACAAGACAGAATAAAGGCTGTTCAAACACCTGTTGTATAAAAGAAGAATATAAAATCTTGGGCTAAACATGTCAGTCTTACCTCTGGTACACAGACAGAAATCAACAAGACATAAGTTAATTGTAATTAAAAGTCCCTTTCATTTCAATGGACCTACTCTAAGCAGGTCTAATGTTGAATTTAGTCCATTAACTTAAAGAAGGCTACGAAAACAAGCACAAGCTATTTATTATTTCATTGGGCCCTTACTGAATTTTTTTTTACAACTCATACAGTAGCTGTTTCTGCTTCAGAAAAGTCCTAGATATGTTGACAATTTGAAATTTGTGACTTATGTGTTATAGTTTTACTTAAAACCCCAGATGCTGCCTGTAGTTAAGGGTATTTTCTGTTTAACCAATTTGTCATTGGAGGCAGCCAATACTGGGCAATTTAGAGTTGTGTACATTACCTTTTACTCTATAAACTCCAACAACATAATCAAATAAATGAGCATTCAAATCCTGCTAATTTAAGATTGCATCTTTAAATAATAATTATTACGTGCCATCAGGTTGGTTCTGACTTATGACAACTCTTTCCACTTCAGCTTTAGGTTGTAATATTATGACATTTACTTAAAAGAAAAGCACAGTGAACAAAGTAGGGCATATTTCTGAGCACATCTTTGTAATACAGTCAAACCTCGCTTAATGAGTGTTTCGCTTAGCAAAAAACTCACATAATGAGCGGGTTTTTCAAAAAGCGATCTGACTCGCATAACGAAAATTTGGCAAAACTCACATAACAAGCATTTCTATAGGAAAAACTTGCATAACAAAAACATTTCACTATGCGAGTTTTTCCATAGAAATGCTTGCTATGCGAGTTTTCCCATAGGAATTTTCGCTATCCGAAAAGAACTCGCATAGCAAAAAACTCGCATTGTTAGCAGCCTTGCTGAACGAATTATTTTCATTATGTGATACATGACTGTACTACAATGTAAGTAAGTGAAGCATAAGACCAGCCGTTAACCTGTCAGGTGATATTGAGTCTCAGATTATTACTTAACTTCTGTTTTCTAAAGAGGAATTGATGGCTTGCATTGCAAGATTGTTGAGATGAATTAAATATGTATGAATCATTAATATTAAAAATGATAAACTGATCCATTTTAATTCTCTGCTTTGTTTGTAGGTGCTTTTCAGAAATGCCACTGTTTCATACTTGCCTCCTTTTACATCCACTACGATGTTTCCAGAACGCAGCAACCACTTTACTCTTCCACTATGAAATGTCTGGCTGTATGTCCTGACTGAAATGTTTTCTATTTTTAGACCAACTGAACCACACTCAAACTTCCAGGACACATAAGCAGACAATGATCCTTCTTTTCGTGCTAAATAAACCTAGTCAAAAATAATCAACAGCAAAAAAAAGTGAATAGGGTGATGCGAGCAATATATATTAAAGCCACAATCGAAATCTCAGCTACTATCATGTGCACACTTTCTTGTAAGAAAGCCCATTCAATTTAATGCAGCTTGCTTCCAAGTAGAAATCTATACAGTAAAACCTCATATATACCACCCCATAATGCTTAGTGCACTCTTTGGATGGTTCACAAGTTAATTAGCATTTTGCCCCCAACATGGTGGGTACTCATTTTACCAACCTTGGAAGGATGGAAGGCTGAGTCAACCACCTGGTCAGACTGAACTCACAACCCTTTGGTTGCAGTAAAACAGTTTAACTACTGTGCCACCAGGGTTCCAAACAAGCAACGATAAAATTCATATGAATAGCTATGTGCATAGATCTACATAAGCATAATTTTCAGTCTTCACAAGGTTGACACAGTCATTTTTGGCAGTACTGATTACTTATTAGGAGTAAGACTAGATTTAGACCATTCATCCAAAAGTGGCTAATATTGGAAACAGTAGTTGTCAAAGATTGCACATATGTTGCTAATCCAGCACAAGAATCTCTGTAACCATCTTCTGAAGGTTTTAGGACCCATGCTAGGTTAGTCCATTTATACTGGTTATCTTTTACTGCTGACAATGCTTTCTTCTTCATACTGTAATCTGTCAGTCTTTTCCTAAAATTTTAATGCACATTACAATTGTTATTTAGTCTTCTTACAAATGGGAATTAGCTCAGATAGGATCTTCATTAATCTTCTTCTTCTTCCGTATCTAGGCCAGATGTGAAACTACCAAAATGAAGGAACCTTTTGGTGCATTCATTCTCCAGTTCCTTTCGCCTGACCTAGCAAGAGAAAGATTAGCCAGCAATACAAGGTTGCCATTATCTGGGTACACCAGACTGTGGTTCAAAAAACACCACAATCTTCTAGGAGGAACTTTCTGTGTAATGCAAGGTACTGACATTCTTTATCTCTTTGCATATAGAGGAGGAACATTTGGAATAAAAAGACCCTCACCTATTCTTTATGCCCAATAAAGAGAAAACATAAAGTTACTTCTGTCAAGGTGAAAAATTCTCTGAAAAGGCATTATTGTTATTATTGGTTGCTCTTGGTCTGCCTCTGAAAGGGAAATATCAAACTTAAGGTTTAATATCAGAACAGATTAATGTGCTATCTTCTGCCAACTTTACCATCCTGTTCTGAAAGTCATGTTGCCTGCATATTCAATTGCTTCTTTCATCCACAAATCATATCTGAAGCTGGACATTAATATTTTTTAAATCAAATTAAATACATTAAAATCCCCAAAACTACTGAGGGGAAATTAAAAACTTTTCCATTTGAGGATGTATGGCAGGGATTCTCAACCTGCGGAACGCAGCACCATTTCATGTCGTCCCCCCTGCCTCCACCACAACTGGAAGTGCCATGTGGTGAAGGAAGGGCAAAATGGCTGTCCAGCCCCCAAAGCTGTCTGAGGGAACGTGACCCAACCCCCAATTTTAAAAGGTTGAAAACTCCTGGTGTATGGTGTTGCTTCCATGTATTACGACAAAATGTGGACTACCTTTTCTTGTTATCATACTCACCATTTTCCAGTCAGATTCCATCTTTCTACACAGACAGTCCATTTTCCAGACACCATTCTCCCATCCATCAATCTTTTCATTATTATCAGATATCCGCGTGTAGCAATCTTTCACGATATTGTATCTAAGGTGGAGAAGCTTAGAGGCCTTTTCTTTTACAGTTGGAGTAAAAATAATTTCTTTACTCTAAATAAGCAAGTCCAAAACAGCAAATTAGGTTTTCACTAATTAGTGTACCAAATAAATCACAAATATCTGCCTCCCCCCCAAAAAATAATAATAATAATGGTGGTGGTTATGTGAATTCCAAACTGGTTGGTAATAGAAAGATTTATTTTATTATTTATTTTATTATTTATTTACTTATTGTTAAAGAGTCTTCTACCATCAACAAACACTGTCTTTTCAAAGAGAATGTTGTTTTTTCATCCCTACCATGTCTTGTCTTATAACAACGTAAATGCAATGCCATATTGAATTTGTGCCTTTCCAGCTTTTATACATGATATTGAGAAATTTTTGTTTCTTGTTTTCTACAGTTTTCAGGGTCCATTCAATTCTTTACTTTTCTCTCTGATACTGTAATAAAAACCATAGAAGATTTAGAGAATCTTCTCTATGCAGGTTTTTCTCCTTTTTGTCAATGCAAAACATTTAATTTTTCCTACTGTCACCATTAATTGATTCTATTTAAAGCTTCTGGCCAAAATTCCCAAGGCACATGCAGATTGGCAAAAACAGGGCACAGATAACAATATATCATCCTCTTCTTTGGATGGGATATACTGACACCCAAGGTCTTCATACTCTTTCAGAATTATAAGAATGTATATATTAATGGGGGTCAATCCTGTTTTTTTCCATTCCCTCTGGTGTCCAGAAAGGTTCAGGCTGCAGTGTAACTTTGATTGGACCCTTCACAAATAGGATCGCCAAACTATTCAGCAGGGCCCTCAGGGAAATATAGTACATTTAATGCACAGCTGAGCAATCATAACATAGTAAGGAACCAGCTCTATCCAGTAAATAAATGCACTTAAGGATACAGTCCTGAAAGCAAGTAAGTCTGCTCTATCAATAGTATGTGCAAACAGGATTCAGAAGTGACTCCTCCTATGGAATAAATGCACTCATAATATAACCTGACGTTTAAAGACGTGCATTCAGGACACAATCCCACAAGGAAATCAGTGCATTCTTGAACAGTCTTTGGATAGTAAAGGAAAGGAGTCTAGGGTTGCACACTGGTTCCACCATACACTCCCAAAAGGTCCATTGTGCTATCTGCCCATTCTTATAGGACAGTGATGACAAACCTTTTAGAGACTGAGTGCCCAAACTCATCTTTGCCACAAACTCAACAGGCTGCCGTCCATGCCTCACGCCACACGTGAGCTGCCTGTCTTACTCTAGACAGGGGAGGGAAGAAGCACTCCCATTGGGCTGCTAGGCAGAGCGAACTCTGTGCTGGGGGAGGGAGGAAGCGTTCCCATTGGGGTGCTGGGCAGAGGAGCAGGGTGAACTCTGTGCTGGGGCAATGGTGTGCATGCCCTCAGATAGAGCTCTGAGTGCCCCCTCTGGCACACATGCCATAGGTTTGCCACCACTGTTGATTTATTCCAATTTAATTGTTTTATTCGATTTGTATGCCGTCCACTCAGCATGTGCTGACTAAGCGCGGCTCACAAAAAAAAAATCACAACATATCAAACACCACAGTACAATAAAATATAACAATACAATAAAATGTAACAATGCAGTAAAATAACAATGCAATAAAATGTAAAAGACCAACACATACATTGACAACTGTGGCAAAGGGACCATCATCTCTTGAATCAGCAACCAGCCCTCCCCAGGTGTTCCTCCTTCCTCTGGCCAGATGGGTAAGGGGCCAGCGTCCGGCAGCAAGCAGTTTTTAAACAGACACTGGCCATCCCCAGGTGGTCCTCCCTCCTTAGGCCAGGTGGGTAAGGTTCTAGTATCTTTCCTCCATGGGTCTAAATAGCCCTCTCAGGTAAATGCCTGAAAAGTCAAATGGATCATCTTCTTTAGAACCTACTTTGCTAGCTTCAAACTCTGGTGTTCCCAGGCTTGATGCAAAGGGGATGTCTGTACTGATCTGGACTTTTTCATTGCCTCACCCAGCTCCTCCACTTCCCAATTCATTATTATAACAATATTAAACATAGGCTAGAGCAGTGGTTCACAACGTGGGACACACATCCCACAGGGGGACTTCAATTCCCAGAAGCCTAAGTCAGTACACTGGCTGATCAGTGCTTTGGGGAATTGACTATGGCTTCTGGGAATTGAAGTCCAAAAACCAAAGGCTGGGAAACACTGGACTAGAGCACTAAGGCAGTAAGTTACAAAGATAGATTTCTACAACAGTGGGCAAAAAGATGTTCTAAATACCTCTAAAGCAATTTCACCTCTGGCAAGTCTCCAAGCTAGTGATCCGGATTCTCTTCCCCCCAGTTCTCCTGGCTTAGGAGTTTTAGGAGAAATAAAGGCACTGAGCTCCACAATTGTTCTCTGTAAGAGCTCCCGTCGTCTCTCTTCACTTAATGACTGTTGCCTCTGTGATTAAAGAAATCAGTGATTAAAAACAACATTAAAGCACAATCTTGGGCAGGATCCTGTTCCCAATTATTTGCAAAAGAAGCAAATGTTTCTTTGCGAAATCAAGCACACAACAGTCACATAAATGACACCCTACCAGAGGAGAAAAACTATTGCACAACTCCTCTTACGAACATGGTCTGGATTTGGGCTTACTCTCAGGAAATTGTATATCGGACTACAACCTTATGTTCAAGTCAATGTTGACTGCATGTCTAGCCAACTAATAAAACAATTAGCTTTATTAAGGCTTCTTTAAGTAGCAATTTAGCTCAACAAGAATCATATACAAGTGTGTAAGGATGAATTTGCAGTTAGAAGAGTAAAAATGTTTGGGAACCTCACATTGCATTGGATCCAGTTTTATTTTAGTTTAGTATAGTGTCATTGAATTCATTTCTATCCTAAGCTTCATTGAAAGTGCAATTCTATGTATGTCTACTCAGAAAAATTAAGAATTAAATGGGATTTTCTTCTGAGCAAATATATTAAGAATTGGAACTGAAGCTTGGACCCAGCCTTCCAACTGGATTAGTAACAATGGTTTATAATTAATTAGGAAATCTGGGTTGAGTATGTTTTACTCTACTTCCCTTATTTTTAGACAGTTCTAAACCACTTTTTAATTTCTAGATCTGGTGCTAGGGAAAAGAAAGTCTCAGTCTTGATACTGTAATTAACTCAACGTGTAATTATCTGGTACATGAAAAGGTTAGATTCCGAGCGATGGATGCTTTTGTCTACATAGTGTTCCATAGGACTAGATTTGTAACTAAAAATCTGAATAAAACAAGATCAGCAACAATTCAAGGCAGTGACAATTCAGTTACTTGAGACTTCAACAAATCCACACAAATATCAAACTTACAGTCTATTGTTTGTTAGCATCACCATAAATACTTTAGATGAACTGTAGATGAATTTTCACTGTAGATGAATGTTTAATGTGGGATTATTTTTAGTGTGTTATTGTTGTTAATCTGACCTGAGTCACTCGTGAATAGGGCAGTATATAAATGCGAAAATAAATAAATACATAAATACTTACTTCAGAAATGAAGATATACTGTATATACTTGACTATAAGTCATCAAGAATATAAGTCGAGGTACCTAATTTGGACATCTAAAACTAGGAAAATAGATTGACCAGAGCATAAAGTCGGGGTGAAAAATGCAGCAGCTGCTAGCGAGTTTCAGCAATTAAAATACATGAAAATGCGGTACAATGAATTTATCCAGACATTTGTGTGGGTATGTTTTCAAATTTTTACAGGAGTGTTAATGCTTTTTTAAAAATGTATGTTTGAATTTGCACCACCGTAGTTTTGGGACCCTCGGGGTCGTTGACCTGAGTATAAGTAGAGTCCCTTTTTTGGATCTCATTTTGGAGGATAAAAAACTAGACTTATATTTGAGTATATACAATAATTGTTATTGTCATGGAAGCTGCATCTGACTTTACTGTTGGTAATAGTAAAAAACAATTCATTTCTTTGCTTTAAACCAGTGGTTACCAACAGAGGAACTTCAATTCCCAGAAGCCCAAGTTCATTGACTGATCAGTGCTTCTGGGAATTGAAGTCCAAAAACCAAAGGCTGGGGAGCACTGCTTTAGACATTCAGAATTGATACTCTGCATTCTCTGGCCAGAATGTCTATTTATACCAGTGCCTGCCCTGAAGCTGATCATTCCCACCTAGATATATCACTTGGTATACTGAACATTAATGGCAGGCAATTGAGAAATGTCATGCTGGGCTCAAGAGGCCGTCCCCACCACCTTGGACTTCAGCCTAGCAGGGTGAGAGGAGACCTTTGGCCAGGAGCACCAGGACTCCTCCACCTGCTGGCACTCCTGGGCCCTGCCCCCACGCCGGGCTCAAGATGCCGCTGGCAGGACCCATCCCCGCCACCTTGGACTTCAGCCTAGCGGGGTGAGAGGAGACCTTTGGCCGGGAGCACCAGGACTTCTCCACCTGCTGGCACTCCTGGGCCCCGTCCCCATGCCAGGCTCAAGAGGCTGCCGCAGCCAGACTCATCCTCGCCACCTTGGACTTTAGCCCGGTGGGCCGAGAGAAGATTTAGACATATTATACTGAATTGTGTGTATTGTAATACTGTGTTTTTGTTGTATTTGGTTGCTTAAATTGTGATGATTTATGTACGATGTTATTATGATTGCGTAACTGTGTATTTTGCATTTCTATAAGCCGCCCAGAGTCACTGTCATGAGTGGGGCGGGATATAAGTCTAAAAATTAAATTAAAATTATAATTTATGACTCCAGCAACATCAGGGCATTGTGGTGCTATGCAAGTTAGTTCTAAAGATTGTCACCTATTTCAGCAGCGTTACTTCTGCTTGCTGCTGTGGTCTGCTGGAGAGGGCCTTTCCCTAAAGAGCACCACTCATCTGATGCTGACTTTGGAAAAAGAAAATGAAAACAAGGCTTGCTGTGTAACACCTTCTTTTTGTTAAGTACACAGTTCAAAATTAAAAGAAGTGGAATAATACATATGCAGTAAGGTGGCAGGTTCTACCCTGGTAGGGAAGAAACACATTCAAGTGCAGGCCTGACTCTGTGTCACAATCAGAATTCCTTCTTTCTAGGACTGCCACTAGTCTGTGGTTTTGGTTAACTTTACATTGTAGACTGATTCCTCATGTTGCAGAAGCTTTTTTATGTGGCAAAGTCCAATTCTACTTGTAGTTCTTGATTCAAGGGCAACTTCACTTTATGAAGTTTTAATGAACAAGCCACGGTAAAACTACATACCACTTTGTTAAGATTGTTAATAGTTTCTCGCAATACTGCTTCTTTCACTTGTGTCCTTCTAGATAGCACCTCTTCATGTTTACAAGAGTAGCGCCAGGTCACATCGCCAACCTGAGAAGTATAAATTGCAAAATACACATATTTTTAAACGAGTTTTTAGCAGCAAGGTTCAAACACCACCAGACCTCTCCAGGCTATGGATTTAGCAAATGTTAACAAATCAATCATTTTTTATCACCAAAGCTTTTTCTGTACGGGAGTTCTGTCTAATCATACTGCCACTGCTCTGCAAATAACCTGTTTGATCAAACAGCACTTACACTCACTGGCTACTATCAGATGAAAGTCCTGCCTTTACCTGCAAAACTGCCAGGTTTTTGTGCTACAGTATCAGTATTAGAAGGAACAATTCTGGCAGACTCCTCAGTAGCACAAACAGTGCAGTAGCAGTGGCCGTAGCACTAACTTTAAAACCTGATTTTATCCTATTTCTTTTAAATGGATGTTTTTTAAATAATATATTTTAACATTTTAAGCGTTTAAAGGGGGACTGCAGTGAATCAAGTGGTTAAGACACTGAACTCGAAGACTGGAATGAGTTCAACTCCAGAGTACTGCACACCAGAGTGAACTTCCGTCTCTGTCCAAGCTCCTGCCAACCTAGCAATTTGAAAGCAAGAAATTGTGAGTAGATATATAGGGACCACTTCAGTGGGAAGGTAAACAGCATTCTGTGCTCTCTGGTGTTGAGGCATGCCTACCACATGTCCACAGAAACATCTGCACACAGACAGCACTGGCTCGTTGGCCATAAACAGAGATGAGCACTGAACCCTAGTCAGATACGACAACCTTTACCTAAGCATTTAAATTTTAAAAAATCATTTCTTGTTTTACTGGGCTGGTCACAGACCATAATAAAGCAAGTTGATTGATCTGTCTACTCAGTAAGCATCTCTTACCTCATCTTTAGAGAATGCAATAACATAGGACAGTTTTTTCCCCCATCCAATCTCATACAGAAGGGGTTTATCACAAACATTTTCACAAGGGTCACAGTGAACCCATCTCTGCTGGGATGAAGAAAAAACCTCAGTCCACACATGATCTGTGGAAGAGAAAATACAAAGAAAAGCAACCAATATAGGAATGGAGTCCAGAGTATTTTAAGTGGAATTCCAAATCAAAAGCACTCGTATGATGTTTCTTCTTTGTTTTAAGTGGTATATTTCTTTAGGTTGCATTATTTATATATTCACATGCTATGGATTTGAAAATGGATTTTCATTGCTAGCAAACTCCCAGATACACATCCATCTCTTGCCCAAAAACCTTTCCTTTATATACACAGGTATTTATACATATAACGTAAAAGCAGATTTTAGGATTTATTAAAAATCACCAATCAGATGCCTTTCCACACAGCCATTTTCCTTGCTTTCCAGATATTATGAAGGCCATCAAAGGAGATGTAGAAAGTACACCTGCAGTTACCACAGTCCGAAGGCCTTGAGTAATCTAACAGTCTGTGCACTCTGTTCCAGCTTTGAAATCATCCTGTATTTCTGAAAATAGCGCAAAAGGCGCATGCAGTCTGAATGTCAAACCTATTTCTGGGTCTGATTAGCATTCCTGTCAGTTGAGAGCGCTTACATAAAAGCTACAATCCCAAACCATTGTAATTCGTTAGGATATACGTTCCCCATTTCTTTTTCACGAGAAAAAACCTATTCCCATTGTCCATTCCTTAAAAAGGCAGTCCTGCCCATGGTGACACATAAATCCATAATATTATGCCTGAATTACAGCAGTACTCAGAAAAGTTCAATCTAATGCAGAATACAGCAACCAAGGGCAACCACAGAGCCATAATAAGTCTGTTTCTTGACTGCCATTCAGACTTAGAGTAGGGACTAGACAGAAGCATATGGCTTGCCAGTGCACTAAGCAGGTGTTTTATATTTAAAGCAATGGTTAGAACAGGGGTTCCCAACCTTTTCAAGCCAGGAGCTGGGTCTCTCAATCAGCTTTGAGGGCCAGGCGGCCATTTTATCCTGTCTGCACGATGGGGGTAGCTATTTTGTCCCAACAGTTTTAAAGAGGCAGCCATTTTTCTCGAATGCCCTTGGGGGGCCAGATGAAATGGCACTGCAGGGCAGATCCGGTGCATAGGCCTTAGTTTGGGAACCCCTGGGTTAGAACAAGTGGCCCTTCCAGCTCTGAACTACCAGGGGTACAAATATTCTTTTCTGTCTCTTCCTTCCCAGTTTACCCAAATCCTGTGGTGTGCTTCACAGACACATTATGAAACCACAGACAAGACCCCCTTGGGCCTTTTGCTGACTTCCAAACAGATGTGCAGATTTCACATGAGACAATGAACAAAAAATGAGTGTAACAAAAAACTAAAAAGGCAGTAGGACATATTGCAAAGTGATACTATATAACATAAATGTATTTGAGAGCTGCCATTTCTATTACACTGAAAAAATAGCAGACAAGATGACTGAAAAATGTGGGGCATACTCTATAACCGGAGTCCCCAACCTTTTTTGCACCACGGACTGGTTTCATGCTAAAAAAATTTTCCACGGGCCAATATGTAAGTTTTGCTGTTGTTCAATCGCACAGTTGAGTCCGACTCCTTGCAACCCCATGGACTATTGCACACCAGGCCCCTCTATCTTCTACCATTCTCCTCAGCCCACTGATATTTTAGTAAATGAGTAAATTACAGCCTGCAGAGAATTTTGTTAAAATCTCTTTTTTAATCACTCCCATCTGGCAGGCACAGCTTGAATATGGGCAGTGAGGTATCACACTGCACACAGGCAGGAGGCGGAGCACCACTGTAGATAAGCAAAGTGGAGGAGAGGCCCAGCTACCTGCTGTGTCTGAAGGCCATGCTCTTGCTTCATTCGCCAGGCAGAACCGGTGGAGCACGTTGAGGGCAGAAAGCTGCCATCGGGGCTCCCAGCACCAGCCACTTCTATGGCCCAGTTTGGGACAGCCTGTGGCCTGGTACCGGTCCATGGCCCAGTAGTTGGGGACCCGTGCCCTATAATACTATACTATTGTCCAAATTAAAACTTTCGTACATATATATATTATGCGACTGATTCTTGGGAGGCAAGCGATGAGAAACCTGGGGAGCATAGTGAAAAGTAGAGACATTAAATTGCAAACAAAGATTCGCATAGTCAAAGCAATAGTATTCCCTGTGGCAATGTATGGTTGTGAGAGCTGGACCATTAGGAAAGCAGAACGCAGAAGAATAGACGCCTTTGAGATGTGGTGTTGGAGGAAAGTTTTGAGAGTCCCATGGACAGCGAGGAGAACAAATAGGTTGATCTTAGAAGAAATCAACCCTGACTGCTCCTTAGAAGGTCAAATAGTAAAGATGAAGCTAAGGTACTTTGGACATCAAATGAGAAGAGAGGATTCACTTGAGAAAGCCTTGATGCTTGGAAGGGTCGAGGGCAAAAGAAGAAGGGGACGACCCAAGATGATATGGCTAGATGGTATTGTAGAGATAATGGGCACAGAGCTGACCAAGTTGAGGGGGATGGTGGAGGACAGGAGTGCCTGGCGGACAGTGGTCCATGGTGTCGCAGAGGGTCAGAATCGACTGTGCGACTGAACAACAACAAAAAGTGTTCATAGCTAAATGTCGATAAGCATGAGTTTACTAATTCATTATTCAACATAAACACTTAAACATATAATAGAAAATGACTTAGCAAGCATCAAAACACTGGTTGTATTTCTGATAGGAAAAAAACTAAAACACAAGCTATATTTTTCTTCTTAAAGATGGACATTTCAGAGGCCATGTAAATATTTTGTGATTTAACCTACAATCATGACATATTATGATATGCTTCTCAGTAGACATTATAGGATTTCACTGCAGAGCTTAAATTACCCACAAATGGTCTTTCCAGCACAGAATCAATAAGACAATTATACCTGTTGCATCCCAAATAAATCTTGCTTCAAATCCTACAGCTCTGCAGCAGAGGGTAAAGCAGTTTGCCCATTCTCCACAGCGCCCACGTCTAGTTTCCAAAAGTTTCTCAGGATCGTTATATCTGTGCATATAATTAAATTTTTAGGACAATGGGTTTGTTTGTTTTTTTCCTTCATTTAGGGTCAAAAAATCCTCTATAACTATTATTTTAACATTTCTACTACATTTTAATTAAGAATTATCATATATTATTTTAAAATATATTAACCGTGGTCCTATCAATTAATTACTCCAGCGTAAATTCAAAAGTGATAGACTAGGATTCCAGAGGCTTGGGTTCAAATCCCCACACAGCCATGGAAACTCACTGGGAGTGTGAAACTGACAGAACTCCTCCTTAAATACCTCACTGACCTTCTTCTTCTTCTTCTGCATCGAGGCCAGACATGAATTTGCCAAAATGAAGGCACCTTTTGGTGAGTTCATTCTGCAGTTCCTTTTGCCTGAATCAGTGTGAGAAAGAATAGTCCATAGAATGATAATAGGACTTAAATTTGTTTATTTTCCTCTTCTTTCTCTGTCTCTTTTGTATCATGAGTAAAAAGCTAAGACTTTATTTTTTACACCTGTAAACTATTGATAAAGAGGTTGCTATAAACTCCTTCAATAATCTACCTTCAATTTAAATCCTCAAGAGTGTGTGTGTGTGTGTGTGTGTGTGTGTGTGTGTGTGTGTGTGTGTGTGTGTGTGTGTGTGTGTGTGTGTGTGTGTGTGTGTGTGTGTGTGTGTGTGTGTGTGTGTGTGTGTGTGTGTGTGTGTGTGTGTGTGTGTGTACACAAACTGATTGACTTTGATCAATGTATTTATTGTCTCCTACTGAAAATAATTACCGGTAACTGAACAAGAACTGGTATTTGTTTAAAGTACCATGGCTCAACTCTGTATTGTATACTAATCATTGAATCAAAGCTATTTTAATGAGAATTACACTTCTGAATATGTACACAGGCCCTTCTTTGCATCCATAGGAATGTAACAACATTAAGAGGCAAAACAAAACAGGCACATCAGTTATTCCTCATATCCTAACAACAAAACATAACAGCAAACCTAACAATATCTGCTTCAAAGGGAGTTCTTATCGTCTTGTGTTATACATGGGATTCTGCTTTATGTCAATTTTAGTGCAGATGTGAAATTAATTTTCCAACAATATATCAAATAGACAACAATTGTACTTAGTCAAACACAGACATACGGAAATAAGTGTGACTTGTTAGTTATGCATAACCTACGGTTTTTATTTTTATGGGACTATTCTAAAGAAATCTGGATCTAAAATATTGTCTTATATGGACATTAAAACACCTGTCCATTATACATACCTTGGAAACCTATTGCTAAATTGGCACTGATTACAGAAGTGATTTTCCACCCTACTGGCATCCCATCGCAGGTCATCATCACTCGGTGACAAATTCCCTTTTGCTTCTGTTGGGCCTCCGCACTTGCTGCATGGAAGATTATTTACCCACTCAAAAAAATCACATTTAAACCAGTTCAGGAGTTCTAGCAACAAAATGTCCTCTTCATTCACAGGGGAGCCTAAAAATGTAAAGCACAGTAATCAAGAAAAAAACTCACAAAATCAACTCTTTTGTTGTTGTTCGGTTGCACAGTCGAGTCGAACCCTAAACTGATTTTAAAAATCTACATATGGTAGGGTGGGCAAACTGCAAAGTTTTCCCAGAGTATTCCCCAGAGTACTGTATTCTTTCGCAGTCCTAAATCTCCTCTTTTTCCAGGAAAATAAGGTAAATTGGTGCTCCCGGAAGCATCCAAAGAACCGATTTCAATTTAAAATAGAGGACTGGGTCCTCTAGCAATACCCCAAAATACCATGCTTATGTCTGTGTTCCTTCAAACAATTTTAACAGTATGGTTCATTCAAGCACCCAAACCAGTTTTCTCAATTTGTTGAAAGATTACTCTGGAACAATCACAAGACAACCTGTCCTAAATCCAGGGCCAGTGAAAAAGTCAGGAAGGAGGCTTGTCCTGTTGCATTACTTTATAGCAGAAGCTTGGAAGAATTTCTTTTTGGGACAATTTCCAGAATCTTCCAAATAGCAGTCCCAAAAAGTAACCCTTCCAAACGCCATTTATAGGTAATTCAGACTTGCACATGCATAAAAGCTGCACATTTATAGCACTAAATCAAGCTCTGCATCTGTGACAAATGCTCTGATCAACAAGATCAAACAAAATAAACCATCATAGCACTCTTCATCTTCTTAGTTTTGGTACATATAAACACCAAACTTAATTCTGAGACCTGCATGACTTAACTTTGCTTCACTTTTTATATTAATTTCATTTTTTTAAAAACCCCATCCATAGTGAAATGTCCACAGTTTTAAAATCAATTCTGGATTGTAAACAGAAATATTTGTTTCTAAACCTCGTTAAAACATTACCTTTGTCAGTTTTGTTGGCTTGTATTAGCTTTTCTTGAGCCTTCTTTCTCAGATCTTGTATTGGGATACAATCTAGCGCTTTCTTTTGCAAAACAGAGCTCTCGTATACCATTACATGTTGAAAATTTGACTGAAGCGTCTTTAGGAAAACTGATTCAGTTGACTAAAGTGAGGAGAAAGCATATGCTATTTCAGTAGCTTGAACATATGTTCTAGCAACCTCTGGTCATTTTACTTCCTAAAGCCATCACCTATCAACCTTCCAGATGTGTTGAGCTACAACTCCCATCATCCACACCCAGCTTGGCAGAAAAATATGGAAAGATCCAAGCTGCAGTTCCATACTATACCCCCTTTAATTATTTTTAAACTCTATTAACATGACATATATTGACAGAGCTGAATCAAATTAAGCATTTTCTGGGCATTTCATTGATTGCTGGGACAGTTAATTGTGGTAAAATACAAAGCAATGAAGAGAACTCTCTGGTTATGCCATCGGCCAGAGAGGCGCACCTCTCTGGCACTAGAAGGAGGGTCTTCTCTGTGTCCGCCCGCCCTATGGAACCTTCTTCCAGTAGAATTACGCATGCAGACAAAGCTGCTGTCCTTTACGAAAGGAGTGAAAACCTGGCTGGCAGGTCAGGTCTGGGGGATGGATGGAACAATATCCCCAGCCGGTTGGATGATTTGACCCCCCATGCCTCTTAGCTGCAACTCCTAGTTTTAATGTTTTAACTTTTAATTTTTAATCTTTTAATTAGTTTTAAATTGTTTGATTGTTATTAATGACATGTTGTGAATCGCCCTGAGTCACTTCGGGGAGGAGGGCGATAAATAAGCATGAATAATAAATAAATAAACCATACAAAAAAGAACTCAAAGATTTCTTAGTACAGCATGTTTGGGGACTAACAAGCTAATGCCAATAAACTCTTTAGGTAAAAGAACTCTAGGAGAATTGAAACAAGTTATGAGACCTGAAATGATAAGCAATTCTGAAAGGACATTCCGAGAGGATTTCCCATGGAAGCACAGACTAAGAAGGGAAGTTCTGGAACTCTGTGCAGTCTTCTTAGTGAAGACTCCATTGCAAGAATTCATCCCCCATGTCCTAGCTTCTTCCATAGGAGATTGGTAAATTGGAGATTTCCCATGTAGACACATAAGTATCACTAGTATAAGTATGCTAGGAAAATAAACGCATGTGGCTGAAAACCAATACCATACTTCAATATAGAATCTCAGAGAACTGGACTTCCCCTCGTCTTCTTGATGCAGCCTCCCATGTTGTCAACAAATCAGCTACAAGAGCTTTCCAGCTCTCTGCAAGATGTTCTGAGGAGAGCTGAAGTGAAAAGAATGGCTGCAAATACTGCTGGAAAGCAGTAAGGTTTGGCAAAAGAACACCAATAAATTCTGGCCACGTGTCTCTATTTATCTATGAAAGCAGGATGCACATGTTTTTTAAATCATAGTGTATGAAGTGGCCTAAGCCTACCAAAATTTCACATCCTAACATAGCAGTTCTCAACCTGTGGCCCACAGTGCCATTTCATGTGGCTTCCCACCCACCTCCACCATGCCAGGAAGTCCCATGTGGTTAAGGAAGGGCAAAATGTCCATCAGGCCACCAAAGCTGTCTGAGGGAGCATGACCCCAGCTTTAAAAAGTTGAGAACTCCAGTCCTACCACATTTACTTTGAAGACAGCATGTGGACATGACATAACTTTCAGTATTTTACATGAAAGTCAGTAGTGGAATCAAAATTTCACTGTTATCCTCTGCTTTAGTTCTCTAATTATCCACTTAAGCTTTCAAATTATTAGCCATTCAATGTAACAGGGGTTCTGAGGGAGTTACCGTGATAGCAGATGGAGCTGATGGGTCTGATGAGTTAACAGTTCTTGATGGTTGAGGTGCCACAAGCCGTGCACTTTCTACCTTCTGAGAGAATCCTGACATTTCACTTTGATTTGATCCATTTAAGCGCCCATTTCTTTCCCCAGCAATTAAGTCTCTAATTTTGCGTAGCTGTTCTATTGATGCTTCTTTAGGAAAAACAAGATGAGTTTCTCCCTGCGATTTTAGTTTAAAAAGAAACGTTTTCTGAGTAAAGAGACAAACATTCAATTCCTTTAATATCTGTCACTATTGATTTTGCACTAGAAATAAATTACATAAGGCCATAAGAAAAAACACCATAATGCATAAAATATTTAAAGGAACTGTTTAACTATTCCTTTTAGAAAGTCAGGAGGACAGCATATATAGGCCAGCTCATTCTTTCATAAAACCTTTATAGCCTTTAAAACAAGGTTTGGCAAAGAAAGTGTAACTCATCTAAGCGTAATCCCATGAGCTTTCTGGGTGATAAATCAATGCTATAAATACTCATTCAGAAATAAGTCCCATTATGTTTAAATATTCAGACTGACATAGCCAAGAGAAAAAAAGTCACCCACTCAACAGAGATCTCTTTTCCTATAGACATAAAGAGATCTCATTAGTTCAGCAAGATAGGAGTGAACCACTTAGCCCAATGCCAGATCATAACTAGCGCATGGTAGTCATTAAATGATAGGTCAACCTGAGGCTCAGTAGGTCAAGCCTCCAGTCCAGATGTGTAGGAATATAGATGTTTTTACTGCTCTTGTAATAGCAGGGAAAGTCTCAAAAGACACCAATGTCAGAAAGACAATGCCCCTGTGACACCAGAGAAATCGAAACCATATAACACCTCCTGTACACCTGCCCTTTTTATAGAGGCATCCAGAACAAACTCATATCTCTGCTTCTCTGAAAGTATCCAAGCTGGTCAAACAGCACATACACCCATTGGCAAAGCCCCACCCTTCACCCACAATACTGCCAGTTTCTGCACCGCAGTGTCTAAGATCAGAAGAACAATCCTGGCAGGTCCTTAGTTAAATAAACCACCAGCACTACATCATAGGTTTAGTAGTAGTTGTAATATTAGTAATCTTAAATACTAATTCTTAACTCAGATCAGAAATGCTCCTTTTATGTATCCTCTTCTCAACTTCTGTTTCTGCTGTACCATGCTGGTCTTAGACCGTAATAAAGATTTGATTGATTGCTCTTGTAATATAGTGCATTATTTGTAGTTCAACAAATATTACTACATTAGTTTGCATATTTATTATGTTTACAAATCAGTCCTATATGGGTTCATATAGAAACCCCACTCTGCCTAGTAGAAGTGACACCAGGATAAGCACACATAGGACTGCCATCTGAAAAATCTAAATATTTTAGTCTGTATAACCAGTATATCCACTGGAATACAGTAATACCTCGGATAACGTTTACCTCGGGTAACGCTAAAATCGCATGTTAAGTAATCTGGGGAGGAGAATTTGATCGAATAACGTTAAGGTCCTATGGGATGAATCGGATAACAACCTCTAAAGCCTGTGCGGTTACAATGTATCTCTATGGAGCTTTAACGTTATCCGATCCATCCCATAGGATTTTAACATGGATCGGATAACACTAAAAATCGGATAACACCAAGACTTGTGGAACCAAGTCTTAGAATTATCCGAGGTATTACTGTATTGCTACATTCGGATGTATAATGTCTTAGAATTTGTTGCCTTAAGCAAAATACATTTAAAATAGAACACAGAAACTATAAATCTGACAGTAAACAAAAGAAAGTGTGTTATTTAAATAGAATAATCTCAGTGGGAAAATACAGAACTTCAGTTTATGATAAGGGTAGAACACAAGTTTATATATATAAAACCTAGACTGATGAGGTCATTTTATGAAGAAAGACCCATTTCAATGTACTCACTTCTTCAAACCCCATTTCGAACAGACATTCAACAGCTCCCCTGACAGGCAATAATCTGGTGGAAAATGCTTGATTTTCAATTCTTATTGACCTGTATTTGTCTTCATTTGGGTGTCTAATAAATACAAAGGAAGAAGAGAAGATTATTTATTTGATGCTATATTTACTGTATATCGTAACTTTCTTCTAGGGAGCTCAAGTCAGGGTGGATGTCTGCACTTTACTCTCAAAACAATTCTGTGAGATGTCAGGTTGAGACAGAATGACCGCACAAAATACCTCAGTAAATTACATGGTTCACTGAGGACTAAAGGCCAAATTTTCCCAATTCAGCAATCCCATATCTCTAGACCACGTTCGTCAAAGGAATTTTAACAATTACAAGTCTTAGAAAATTGCTCTATTTTAGTTAACACCCACCTTAGACATTCCTGCTTATGCTGCTATGACTTCCTGGAGGCAGCATTGACATTTTATGACATTCTGATAATTCACAACTTTCAGACACTACTCTTTATTATTTATGTAGCACACAACATTTATGAAGAGCATGTGAAGTCTTTTATTAGTTATACCCTATACTGCAATCTTGCATAGCAAACCAATTAGAATGCATTAATATACTGAAGTAAAGCTAGTACAGTATTCTCAGCTCCACAGCATTATCATATTATTGGTCATTTATAGGTGGCTATATCTATAAATGAGATGTGGTGTTGAAGGAGAGTTTTGAGAGTCTCCTAGACAGCGAGGAGAACAAATAGGTCAATCTTAGAAGAAATTAACCCTGACTGCTCCTTAGAAGGTCAAATAGTGAAGATGAAGCTAAAGTACTTTGGACATCAAATGAGAAGAGAGGATTAGCTTGAGAAAGCCTTCATGTTGGGAAGGGTGGAGGGTAAAAGAAGAAGGAGGCAGCCCAAAATGAGATGGCTAGATGGTATTGTAGACACAATGGGCACAAAGCTGAGCGAGTTGAGGAGGATAGTGGAGGATAGAAATGCCTGCCAGACAGTGGTCCATGGGGTCACAATGTGTTGGAATCGACTGTGCGACTGAACAACAACAACAAACATCTATTCATTCTTTTTTTTAAAAAAAATCACAAGATCTAATTATTTCATTAATAATAATAATAATTTTATGTCAGAGATTACTCTGGGTTGAAAGGATTTTTAGGGGACGCCCGAATGAGGCTTCTTTCATCTCCCCAAGTGCAGTTCTCAGGTATCGAAACCCGACCTTCCAGTCTCAACTCCCCTGGTAGCTTAGTGGTTAAGATGCTGAGCTTGGAGACTGGTAGTTCAGGTTTCGATACCTGAGAGCTGCACTTGGGGGCATGAAAGGAGCCTTATTAGGGCATCCCGTTATTATATGCTGAGCAGAGTTTTTCAGCAAAAATCCTTTCACCCCAGAGTAATCTCTGCCATGAAATTATTTCATAGATGAGAAACATAGACTTCTTCTACTCCTTCTCCTCTGTGTCTAGGTCAGGCGTGAAACTGCCAAAATGTCACCATCTGCAGTTTCTTTCACCTGATCTAGTGTGAGAAAGATTAGCCAGCAACACAAGGTGGCCCAGAAACAACTGGGGTGCTGGCACAAGATGAGGGTGGAGCACAAGAGGTCCATACATTTTTCAGAACCCAAACAACAGAGACGTAGTGCAGGGCAATCTGTCTCCAGCAACCACAATCAACAGAGGGGGATTAGTGGACATTCCAGTTGTGGAGAAGGAAGGAGAGAGTCATCAACACCACTTTAAAATGACTCTTGTTCCAAAGCACAGTATAGTAGTTCCCCTGAACTTCCAGGTGGGAAGACAGAGGTTTTTCTAAATGTTTATGAAAGCAAGTTACTCCCAGTAATAGAAATTCCCTCCTCCTGAGGATTGTTTGTTAACGCTTTAAATGTAAAAACAACATATTCCTAACAAACATGCCATACAGAAAGCCAGATTACATTCAGATGAAGGAGTAAACATGGCAAGATGAGTGGGTGGCTATATAAATTTGATTTATAAACAAACAAACAAGCAAACATTGATGAAACAAACATCAATAATTTAAGATATAGAGATACCATCTTACTGGCAGATGTTGCTCCATTATTCCAGAGTCAAGCTAAACTTTATGATGATATTTCAGGATGTTTGTTTGACTAAATAAAAATGACATACTTCCTGCTACTGCTTCAATTGGATACTTCTATAATAAATTGTTTGCTACTTTTAAGTTAGTACATAATGGGACTCCACAATACAGTACAGTACTTCCATTCTGGGGATACTAGTCTTGGGAACAGTTTTATTTTTTAAATTACACTTTTGTCCTTTCCTTTTCTATTCCTATATTTACTTCCTTCTAGAATGGGAGTGGCTTTGTGATTAAGGCACTGAACTTGATGACTGGAAGGTTGGCAGGTCAGCAGTTCCAAGACCCGAGTGCTGCACGACAGAGTGAGTTCCTGTCTCTGTCCCAGTTCCTGCCAACCTAGCAGTTCGGAAGCAAGATATTGCACGTGAGAAGGTAAACAGCATTCTGTGCACTCCACTGTCATCTTGCTTTTTACATGACCATGGAAACATCTGCAGACACAGACAGAGCTGGCTCTTTGGCTATAAACTGAGATGAGCACTGAACCCTAGAGTTGGATACAACTAGTTTTCAAGCAAGGGCACCTTACCTGTAGAATGGCCGCCTAATCTCTAAGAGGAAGACATTACAACTCTGACATATCAGTCTCTAACCTGAAAGATCCAAGACAATATTTTTACTTGGTAGAGATGAAGGTGAAGTCCACATATGCTCAGAGGGTATCTGTGTGAATGCAAGGAAGAACAAACTATCTCCCATATGATACAATGCACACAATGCCCTTCAATGTGCACTGATGTTGGGAAGAGATCAAATGCTGTTGATGTGGCCCAATATTGGGCAGGTGTCATCTAGACCTTTTAATTCCATTTTGTTTCAGATGTGTTAATTTTAGCTTTGTATGTTATTATAGGCTGGTGGTGCGTCTGACACAAAAAAAGATGGTATCTTCTTCAACACCTGACTAAGACAACTGGAAGTGGTCTATCAATATTGGCAATACAGAAATCTTGCATGAGATTAAAGTTTGCTAGACATAGTCTCAATGGGAATGACTTATCATTTACCAAAGGGCAAAACAGAAACACGTGTACTGTATCACAATCTACTGAGCAGCTGCAGAACAAACTTCCTGCTATAGTAATGGGGGGGAAATGAGCACAATTATTACAGTGTTACATGCAATACAAGAGAATACTGTCTCTGCTATTTAAGCAATTGGTGTATTTTACAAAGAGAGATAACTGAATCTGTCTAACTAGACTGCAAGGCGCAGCCGTCACCCTTTTTTTACCCATCACGACTGAAGGCAACAAAAGCTGTCCCTTCCAAAACGGTGCACCTGCCCGCCCGAGGCATCGCAAACAACTCTCGTCGCCTATGAACAGCAAGATTTTTTTCCCAGTCGAAGGCAAACCCAACTGCCTCAGCGCCGAGACAGACGCCAAACATCTCCACCCGCCCAACTCTTTGTTTGGCGGGCCCGCCCGCCCCTCTCACCTTATGATATTATCCGCACAGGTAAGCAGCAAGCGGGAGGCCTCCAAGAACGTTTCCCGGGGATTCTGGCACAGCTCGCTTACGGCTCGCGAGGTGGAAGGGCGCATTGCAGCTGCCATCCTTCTGCCGTGGCGCTGGCACCCCGCCCCCTCGGAGTGTCCTTCCTTGCCCAGGATGCAAGAAACTTCCACTTCGCCGGGCGCCCGCCCGCACTCAATTTGCGGGAACCTGACTCGGGCACTGACGCCCAGAGAGTTAGCGGGGGGAAATTATCCCCCTCCCTTTCAGGAAATGCTGCTACGGTGTCTCAGACTGGAATGGCGTGGCGTCACGCGGAGGCGCCATTTTGTTTTGGGAGGCTGGAGCATGCGCTGTAGCGAGAAGGTGTTCGTTTGTCTTTATAGGGTTCCTGAACGGTTAAGAATGCCGAACTGGGACCCAGGAGTCGCGGGTTCAAATCCCCGCTTGGCTATTTTTTTTGGTGGGGGGAGGGGATTGGGAGTTCTGGTAAAACTAAACCACTCCTTAAATATCTGTCATACGTCGGAAATCCTGCTAGGGTAGCCAGAAATTGGAATAGACTTGAAAATGCAGAGAAACAATTATTTTTTTCACACACACACCCAGCCACAAATGACCATTCTTAAAACAGCCCTTGGAGAATGGAAAACCATGCATTCCTCAGTGCTTGCTGTAGGATTGCACCTATCCTTTACATTTTATTTCTTTCTTTTATTTATTCCATTTTTTACACCTCCCATTAGGATGTTTCTCATTCTGGGTGGTGTACAGATAATTAAATGAACAAAAATACCATGCAACAAACAATACTATACAACAAACAAAATAATCAGGACTGTGAAAGAGTAGTAATTCTTGGAAGACAAGCTATAAGAAACCTGGGGAACGTAGTTAAAAGCAGAGACATCACCTTGCAAACAAAAATTCGCATAGTCAAAGCAATGGTATTCCCTGTGGCAATGTATGGCTGTGAGAGCTGGACCATTAGGAAGGCTGAGCGCAGAAGAATAGACGCCTTTGAGATGTGGTGTTGGAGGAGTTTTGAGAGTCCCCTGGACAGTGAGGAGAACAAATAGGTCAATCTTAGAAGAAATCAACCCTGACTGCTCCTTAGAAGGTCAAATAGTGAAGATGAAGCTAAAGTACTTTGGACATCAAATGAGAAGAGATGATTCACTTGAGAAAGCCTTGATGCTTGGAAGGGTCAAGGGCAAGAGAAGAAGGGGGCGGCCAAAAATGAGATGGCTAGATGGTATTGTAGACGCAAAGGGCACAGAGGTAGGCGGGTTGAGGAGGATGGTGGAGGACAGAAGTCCCTGGCGAACAGTGGTCCATGGGGTTGCAAAGGGTTGGAATCGACTGTGTGACAGAACAACAACAACAGAGTAATTTGTAATAGGTAAATTATTTAAAGGATGTGGCAGGTATCTAGTACATTTCACCTAAAAATTCTAGACTAACTACAAATCACAAGTGTTTTCCTACCCAACCCACTACTAGACAATTGCAACGACATTCCCCCCCCCCCAATTGAAATAACACATTGATCTTTGTATGTGGTAAAATTCTTGTTCCCCTCAGTCACACTGGCATTTCGAAATTCAAAACTCGCCATATGCACCTTCTCTATTTAGCATGATCAACAATCACAAACATTTAATTTCTGTCTACTTTTAAAAACATTTTAAAATTATATTAAAATACAAAAACACATGGAAACGTCACAACTACAGGAAAAAAACAGGCAACAAACAAAAATCTTAACAAAACTACATGTAACTGCTATGTGCACCCATCACCAGTGGGACATCACAATACGTCTCAATTAACTATTCTCAATTTCATTACAATTTTTATATATAGTGGAGCCTCGGTTAACGTAATTAATGTGTTCTCCAGGATGTTTCTTACAGCAAAAATTAACCGAATTTGCCATAGGAATGCATTGAAAACCAATTCATCCGTTCTGAAAAAAATTCCGTAAACCGAGCCACTGTTTTCTATGGATTTCCTTTTGTTATGCGATTTTTATGTTAACCAGCCCCCCCCCCCTCAACACACACAAAAGATATATTATCTTTCTGAACAAGGGGATATACTTAACGGTTCAGGAAACTAGAGTTGTTGTCTGTAACTTCTGGAAGGCACCAAGTTCAGGGAGATCCTGTCTTAAAAGAAATACTGAACTAAATTGGAATTATACCCAAGTAAATATGTATGGAATCTGATACAGTAATACACCGGATAACGATTGCATCGGATAATGCCAGAAGCGGATAATGATGCAAGTTTTTTGAAAGAAACTTGCATCGGATAACGATTCTGGATAATGATCTTTAGCGTTATCCGATTCAATCATCTGGGGGTGGGGGGTGCAATCGCATGCACATGCAAGGATTGGCTTGTCTGAAATCCCCCCCCCCCAGGGGGAGGTCATTTCAGACAAGCCAATCCTTTCACAGAAATGTGATTGCGGAACTAGCCAAGGATTGGCTAGTCTGAAATTCTCCCCCCCTGGGGGAGGTCATTTCAGACAAGCCAATCCTTGCACAGACACGCGATCGTGCACCTAGGCAAGGATCAGCTTGTCCAAAATTCCCCCCTCCTGAGGTCATTTCGGACAAGCCAATTCTTGCACAGACGCGTGATCGCGCGCCTAAGCAAAGATCGGCTTGTCCGAAATCCCCCCCCCCCCCGGGGGAGGTCATTTCAGACAAGCCGATCTTTGCCTCGGTGCAGGGTTTGTCCCTGACATCAGGGCTTTTTTTAAAAGCGTTGTTCAATGCATGCATCGGACAACGCTAAAAATTTGATAACGTCATGACTTGTGGAACCAAGTCATAACGTTATCCGATGTTCTAGTGTACTTCATTATATTCAGTGGTACCTGGGCCCTAGCAGGTATGCTTACAATTACAGGTATGTTTACAGTTACAGCCTCAGGACACCATCCTAACTAGCCAAAATAACTGAGGTCCACCCTTCTGGGTTGATACTGAGCCAGATAAAGATGTGCTGTATCTCCCAGGCTAGGTGTGCTAGTACAGTAGTTAGGATTATCATCTTCATCTATATTTGAATAGATAAAGTGTTGCATCAGTGGTTTGGAGGAATTTTTTAGCTGGGAGAGCTCGGCCCGCTTGCCATCCTTTTTTGGCTTAGACTAGTGTGACTTACTATGCTAAGTAATAAGATTTCAGCCATTGTGTGGGTGTTTTTTTATATTTTCTTTTAACAGTTCTGTGAACACTCTCAAAATTGATTCTAGTATATTTTTACCTTACATTTGAACCTTGCCTCAGCAGGGCATCATAGTTTTCCCTACCATATGATATCTGAGTAAAACAAGGGTTCAGTCAGAATACAATTTAAAGCTGAAACAGGTTGTGCAAAGCAGAATCACACACAAGGTAATCTTGAGAAGGTTCAAGACAAGGCTCATTCTATACAGTACAGGGAGAACTGTATTTTATTTGTATGTTTTATCTAAGTGTATTCAGCATAGATTTGTTCTTATGCAATTAGATTATACCAGGTGCATAGACAAAAGATTAACAATTACACTTTGTTTTTCAGATTACTACTTTCATTCTTTCCCATTGTTCCAGAGGCCTATCAAGAATGGCATGCCTCCATCATCACAGATCCCAAATGCATCACTTTTTGAGAATCATTAAAAAACGTATGAGCACTCATGCAGTGACACACAATCGAAGGAGGGTAGTTGTCACAGGTATAGGTTTAGTGTCTCCTCTTGGTGTCGGATCCCAGTTGGTGTGGAACAGCCTTCTTCAGGGAAATTGTGGAGTGGTTGCTCTTGAAGAGGAGGAATATTCTTCTGTTCCTTGTAAAGTGGCTGCTCGTGTGCCAAGGGGAACTGGGGAAGGCCAGTTCCATGAAACCATGTATGTGTCAAAATCAGAAAGTAAAGCCATGTCTTCTGCCACTGTCATGGCCATAGCTGCAGCTGATCTGGCCTTAAAAGATTCTGGCTGGTGTCCACAATCTGATCTCGATTGTTTAAGGACTGGTGTGGCAGTGGGAATGGGAATGGTTCCCATGGAAGAAATTTCCAGTACAGCTTTCATGTTCAAAACAAAGGGTTATAACAAAGTCAGCCCGTTCTTCGTTCCAAAGATCCTGATCAACATGGCAGCAGGCCATATTAGTATCAAACACCAACTAAAAGGACCCAACCATGCTGTATCCACTGCTTGTACCACAGGAACACATGCTATTGGAGATGCTTTTCGCTTTATAGCATACAGTGATGCTGAGGTCATGTTGGCTGGAGGAACAGAGGCTTGCATTAGTCCATTATCTCTTGCTGGGTTTGCTAGAGCTCGGGCTTTGAGTACTAGTTTCAACTCAACCCCCAAAGTGGCTTGCCGGCCATTCCATCCATTGAGAGAAGGATTTGTTATGGGAGAAGGATCTGCAGTTTTGGTTTTGGAAGAATATGAGCATGCTGTACAGAGGGGAGCAAAACTATATGCAGAAGTTTTGGGCTATGGACTTTCAGGAGATGCTTCCCACATTACAGCCCCTAATCCAGATGGAGATGGTGCCTTCAGGTAAAAAACAATCCAAGGATGAGCATTCAAATAATTATAAGACGTGTAACATATATTAAGTGATAATTCCCTAGTTACTGTGTTCATTAGGAATTGGGCTGTCCCCACATTCTTTTCTTTCAGGTACAAGTTAGATAGCTTCTGAGGAGCAAAGAAGTATTTAATTTTACTACTGCTTGCTTGTACTGTTTTATTGTACAGTATTTTAACATAATTAATTTTTTATTTGTTACATATTTGTGATCTCTGATTTCAACTGTGTTTTGTTACACGAATTGCTGCCAGATTCCACCTTTTACAAGGAAGGGTGTAGTATAAATCATGAAGTTGATTATGATAATGGTAATTATAACAAGAATGATCATGGTAGTCAAGATCACTATGGCGAACTTTGCTTAATGCATAGGTAAAGCAATTGTGCTCTGTCACAAGATGTGCTGGCTATCAGTTTAATGGAATCAGTTTATGTAGAATGAGGCTATTTATATGTATACCTCCCAGCTGAGAAAATAAAAACCTTCTGGTATCTTCAAGACAAACAGATTTGTTTTAGCTTTCATATACTAAAATAGACACACACTCTCCAGGATCAGTGGCAGGAGATACTCTGAGACTGTCAATGTTTTTTTATTTTCATTTTTAATATCAGATTTATCCTATGTAGAGATTGTCCTGATTACTCGGGTACACAGAAAGAGCCTCCTCGAAGACTGGTATTTTTTAACCATAAGCTTGTGTAACCCTATTAACATCCACCTTGGGTTGCCAGCCAATCTTTCTCCCACTAGGTCAGGTGAAGGGAACTGCAGAATGAACTCACCAAAAGGTGGCTTCATTTTGGCAGCTTCACATCTGGCCTAGACATGGAAGAAGAAGTTCTGTTTACTTTATGCACAGTGCAAAGGACACTTCTGAAAAAGAATGGCATATGAGATATTAGAAGATGAATAAATAAATAAATAAATAAATAAATGAATCACTGATATTATGGATGACATTGTTAGGACCTATAATAGCTAAGTGTCATGTTGGCTATCTGCTACTTTATGAATCGGAGACTATGTCTTCTTTTCTTTTTTTGCTGTTCTGTCATATTTACTCTCAGATATGTCTCTAAACATCAGCTTCTGGGAAAAAACAGCAGGATAATGTTACAGTATTTTCCTCATGTCTTGCATGTGAGTTCCTTATACATGCTTAGTTGGCCTCTGTGGGAAATCACAGGCTGAACTAATCAGGCCTTTGCTTGATCTAGAGGGGCATTCTAGATGCATGAATGGCTGAATAAAGTGTGATGGAGCAGCTATGTCTTTTTGAAACTGAACAAAATTATCTAATATCTACAGGTAAAATTGATCCTTTTGTAACAGACAAGGCAACAACTTTATTAAGAAAGATCTGTTGATTTTTCCAATTGTATTAATCATTTTGTAACGTTTTGCAGGTTCAAACTTCTTCATTTCTAATCTCTTTTTTTCTATATTCTCACATAAGCCTTTAACGCAGGTTGAAATAAGAACTAATCTCTTGCCTATAATTATCTCAGAAAGCTAAGTGATATACAGTATATCTATATATCTGATATGGAGAGAACTAGTGTTTGTTGAAATATCTCTTCAGTTTGAATGCTACAAGAAACATAGCAGAACGTTTGGAATAATTAATGTTTTAGCTCATTAGGGCTGAATTTTCCCATTCAGCATCAGCTTAGCAGTAGATTCATTTAAATATTCAGTTAACATAACAAACATGCAGGGCACATTTGTTTATTTATTTATTGGATTTATATAACCGCCCTTTTTGTCTAAGTGACCCAGGGCGGCTTACAACATCGGTTAAAACCTATTCCCAATCCTAATTAAATATAAATACTATAAAACTATCTAAAAATATTTCTAAAACCTCCCCAATCCCCTTAAAAAGAAAGACACCCAGGCAGGAGTAAATAAGAACCCCGGGCAGGGCTAAATAAGCCAGCAGGGCTGGGTTGTGCTACCAGTTGTACCCCACACCTGCTGGAATAGCCACATTTTTAAGGACTTCCTGAAGGGAAGTAACTCTGCCTGGAGGTGCACTTCAAGTGGCAGGAGGTCCCATAGGGCCGGAGCAGATACCAAGAAGGCTCTCCTCCTCGTCCCAGTGAGATGTGCCTCCCTGGCTGATGGGACCACTAGGGAGCCCCTACGGTCTGCTCTCATAGGATGGGTTGAAAATCTTGGAGTGATGTGGTCTCTTAAGTATCCTAGCCCACTACCATAAAGGGCTTTAAAGGTCAAAAACAGCACCTTGAATTGCACCCAGAGGCATACTAGCAGCCAATGCAGCTCCCGTAGCAGCAGCGAGGCATGGGCAGCCCCATGTAGAGCGCATTACAATAATCCAGTCTGGAGGTGACCAGTGCATGGGTGACTGAAAGTAAGGAGTCCAGGAGTGGGCGTAATCGGCGGATGACACGAAGTTGCACAAAATCCCTCCTGGCCAAGACTGCCACCTGCTCTTTGAGCAGTAGTCATGAGTCCAGGAGGACAACCCAAATTACGCACCGGGTCTGTCTGGGGCAAAGGAGCCCCATCCAGCACCAAAGATGGTAGCTCCTGGGATAACATGGGCCCTCAAACCCACAGCCGCTCAGTCTTGCCAGGATTCAGCTGAAGCCCATTGTCCAGATCCTTACAGCCTCCAGGTACCTGGATAGGACTTCAGCTGCATAACTTGGGTTCCCACGGGCTGAGATATACAGTTGGGTATCATCAGCGTATTTATGATACTTCACCCCGTGGGAACGGATGATCTCACCCAGCAGGTTCATGTAGAAGTTAAACAGAAGAGGCGAGAGTACCAAACCCTGTGGCACCCCATACTGGAGAGGCGTAGGGCCGGACAAATCCTCCAATGACATCAACTGGGTCCAGCCCCTCAGAAATGAGGAAAACCAGGAGCACACAGTGCTCTGCCCCCACCCAATCCTCAGAGCTGTCCCATAAGGATACTGTGGTTGATGGTATTGAACACCGTTGAGAGGTCAAGGAGAGCGAGTACAGAAGGATTACCCCTGTCCTGCTCACTCCAGAGATCATCCATAAGTGCAACCAATGCAGTCTCGGTACCATATCCAGGCCTGAATCCTGACTGAAAGGGGTCAGGATAATCCGCTTCATCCAGAACCCCAAGGAGCTGCCATGCCACTGCTTTTTCCAGTACCTTTCCTAAAAAGGGAAGGTTGGATACAGGCCTGAAGTAGGCCAACATTGTAGGGTTGAGTGATGGTTTCTTCAGTAAGGGGTGCATCAGCACATACATTTATTCTTGCTTTAAAGACATATCTCCAGGACT
Source organism: Furcifer pardalis (assembly GCA_030440675.1). NCBI lineage: Eukaryota > Metazoa > Chordata > Lepidosauria > Squamata > Chamaeleonidae > Furcifer > Furcifer pardalis. The sequence continues at coordinate 69,589,257 of CP126897.1, read as the reverse complement.
TGGGTCTTATTTGCTTGCATCTTGTGAACCTGTATCTATTCTACGGAATGTTGTCAGTGATGCTTTATTCCAGGAGTTACCAACCTATGATCCACAGGCCGGACCTGACCCGTGCTACCATTTCATATGGCCCACACCACCACACCCAGAGTGGAAGTGGACACATGTGTAAACACACCCATGACTGTAATAAAAATGGAGGTGGCCGCATTTATGACAGCCATAAATGTGCCCACTTCCGCTTCTGGGGTGTTTGGTCTGACCCGCTCAGGTGTCTGGGGGGCATGGTCAGGCCCGCGGCATAAAAAGGCTGGGAACCCTTGCTTTATTCTGTCTGTAATATCTTTAACTCACAAAGTACAGACCTAAGTAAGCCTTGTAAAGAAAGAGAACTTTAGTTTCTTTCTTTTCTTCCATAGATGTATGTCTGCAGCGATAAAAGATGCTGGACTTTCTCCTGAGGATATAACATACATCAATGCTCATGCCACCTCCACTCCTTTAGGAGACGCTGCAGAGAATCAAGCTATAAAAGGATTATTTAAAGACCATGCCTATTCTCTTGCTGTTTCTTCCACCAAAGGAGCAACAGGTCATCTGTTGGGTGCAGCAGGAGCTCTGGAGGCAGCTTTTACTGTTTTGGCTTGTTACCATGGAATTTTACCACCGACTCTCAATTTGGATCAGACTGAACCACCATTTGATCTCAACTATGTGCCACTCGTACCCCAAGAATGGAGAAGTGAAAAACGGCGTATTGCTCTCACTAATTCGTTTGGCTTTGGTGGAACTAATGCAACATTGTGTATTTCTAATATTTAGCATTATAGTTAGTGCATGTAAAAACATAAAAACTATTGTGTCTGTCCTGATTCTTGAAATTGGTAGGTTGGTGCTCTTTGTTTTTAGATTGGTTCAACATGCTGAATTTCCATCTTTGGACACCTTATTCCACTGGATCAATGTTTTAGTCAACAAGCCTGCTCACCAGATGAAATTCTAGAGCAGGGCTGCCCAAACTATGGCCCACAGTCTGGATCTGGCCCACACTGTCCACACCACTCCTGGCGCATTGTGATTGATACTAGGATGAGGGATCTTACCCTATGTCCCCAGCACCATTAGAGCCCTCTTCACTTTCAGGCTACAATGCATAATTATTAAGCAGTACTGATCATGTGAATGGCATTATCACTTCTCTTTGGGGCCCAGGACGCCGGCAGTGGTGAAGGGTCCCAGTGCCCATTCCCAGAGCGGCCTCTTCGCCCCGGCCACTAGGAAGTCGGGGGGGTGGCAGCAAAGTCCTGCCACCGTAGCAGCCTTTTGTGCCCTGGCCCGGGGCGGGGCCCAGGATGCCGACTGTGGAGGGTCCTGGCGCCCGTCCCCGCAGCAGCCTCATAGCCCCGGTCGCTAGGATGTCTGGGTGTGGCAGTGAAGTCTGTTTATTGTGAAATTTTGCTGCCCCAAAAAAGTACCACCCAGGGCGAGTCTCCCCGCTACACCACTGGGTCCTCCTGGACTCACGACTCCTGCTCAATGAGCAGGTGGCAGTCGTGGCCAGGAGGGCTTTTCCACAACTCCGTGCTATACGCCAGTTACACCCACTCCTAGATCGGGACTCCTTGCTCATGGTCACACACGCTCTGGTCACCTCCAGACTTGACTATTGCAATGCGCTCTACGTGGGGCTGCCCTTGATGACAAGTCAGAGGCTGCAACTGGTCCAGAATGTGGCTGCCCAAGTGGTGATGGGGTGCGGGCGGTATGTCCATGCCTCGCCACTGCTTCAGGAGCTGCTTTGGTTGCCAATGTGCCTCTGGGTGCAATTTAAGGTGCTAGTAATAACCTTTAAAGCCCTACATGGTAGTGGGCCAGGATACTTAAGAGACCGCGTCACCCTGAGAACATCTGTCCATCCCACCAGAGCAGACCGGAGAGGCTCTCTCATTATGCCATCTGCTAGGGAGGCTACAGCTGAATCCTGGCAAGACTGAGTGGCTGTGGGTACGGGGGCCTGCGTTAACACAGGAGTTGCCATCTTTGGTGCTGGATGGGGCAGCCTTGCCCCAGACAGACCCGGTGCGTAACCTGGGGGTCCTCCTGGACTCACAGCTACTGTTCGAAGATCAGGTGGCAGCCGTGGCCAGGAGGGCTTTTGCACAACTTCGTGTAATACGCCAGTTACGCCCCCTCCTGGACCGGGACTCCTTGCTCATGGTCACACATGCCTTGGTCACCTCCAGACTTGATTACTGTAATGCGCTCTACATGGGGCTGCCCCTGATGACCATCCGGAGACTCCAGCTGGTGCAAAATGCGGCGGCCCGGGTAGTGGCGGGGTGTGGGCGTTATGCTCGTGCTTCGCCGCTACTCCGGGAGCTGCACTGGTTGCCAGTATGTCTCCGGGTGCAATTCAAGGTGCTGGTTATTACCTTTAAAGCCCTATATGGTAGTGGGCCAGGATACCTAAGAGACCGCGTCACCCCAAGAACATCTGTCCGGCCCACCAGGGTGGATCGGAGAGGCTCCCTCGTTGTTCCATCAGCTAGAGAGGCACGCCTCTCTAGCACTAGGAGGAGGGCCTTCTCCGTGTCCGCCCCAACCCTCTGGAACCTCCTGCCCATCGAACTGCGCCTGCAGACAGAGCTCTTGCCCTTCCGGAAGGGCTTGAAAACCTGGCTGGCAGGACATATTTGGGGACCAGGGAACACGGGTTCCCATACTAAGTGGCTTACTTAGGGAGTGCCACTTTGGATCTGGACCAGGGGGATACTGGCGTGTAGTTTGCACTGTTTTTACTTCAAATAATTTTAGATAATCTTTTAAACTTCATGATTTTATATGTTTTTATCTTTTACCTCTGTTTTATGACGATGTAAGCCGCCCAGAGTCGGGTTCTCCCGAGTGGGGCGGGGTAATAAATTCAATAAATAATAAAATAATAATAATAATAATAATAGCACCAGAAGGAGGGCCTTCTCAGTGTCTGCTCCAGCCCTTTGGAACCTCCTGCCAATTGAGCTGCATCTCCAGATGGAGTTGCTGCCCTTCAGGAAAGGGCTAAAAACCTGGCTGGCAAAGCACGTGTGTGACCCCTGCCTGCTGGCCGATTTAGTAAAAACACTCCCTCTTTTAATCTCTTAATTTGCAGGGGTCAGAGTAATTTTGGGGGGCAGTTTTAATGGGGTTTTTATTGGTTTTTAAAATGTAATTGGCTTATTTTCTGTGAACTGCCCAGAATCTTCAGAGTTGGGCGGCAATATAAATCAGAAAAATAAATTTAATAAATAAATAAATGATCCAAGCTAGCGCTAATGGCTATTACAGTCCATCTACTCTCCCCTCTCCCTGCATTGATAATAGGACTTTTGATGGCAATGATTCTTAAAATAAGCAAGGTCCTTTGAACCACTGAACAAGAACTTTTAAAATTCCCTTTCCCAAGTGTAAATGTTTGGAATTCTCCAAAATGGACATAAGAAACAGACAATGATGTTTGCATTGATTTTTCACCATCATAAAATAATAATAATTTCTTAACAGATTTGACAATAAAAATGTTTAAGTAGGATCATAAATGATTCGAGATGGAAAAATAAAATTTTAGTATAGCTATTGTGGAAATGGTATTTACTTAAAAGCTATGTTCGCAACATTGAGGAAATACATGCTTTTCTTGAAAGTATAAGAATGACAATAAGGAGTCCAAAATAAAGAGCAAAAAAAATCAGTATCTGATGATGGGGAAATGAAATCACATATTAATTAGAACTAACTCAATTGATATCACAGTTTCATACAATTAGAAAGAACGAGCCAAAATTCTGTAAGACCTTTGTCTCACGGGTGCTGTGATATAGGTTTTTGGACTTGGGTCAGGTTCAAATTCTCATTCAGGCATGAACCTATCAAGGTTTTTTGGGGAAAGGGATGAGATTGTGCTTCTTTCAGATATTGGGAGAAAGGTGGATACAAATGCAACCATAACTGTTTTGGAAATCATCGTTGTCAGCTTCTGCTTGTATCCGAGTACTGTATGCATTTTTCCTGGATAACAGAAAAAACCCACTGGCATGAATTTGTTTAAGGTGGATCCCAGCTTGCCATGAAGTGACCCACACACTGTAAACATGGAGCCATCTCCTGTGGCACATATGAATTGAGACATACAGGATTTAACACCAGGACTGCAATGGACTGCTGCAGCCTTGAGGATATTAACAATGTGTGCCTTCACAGCAAGTCCATCTGGCATGGCCTCTTCAGCTTCCATGATCATTGGGAATCAGAATAGTGGAGTGGTTCCTCCTCCGCTCATTTTGCCATTGGGCCCAATATGATGCTTTCCAGTGTTATTTCCTTGACTGAGGGGGACCATCACCCCAACCTAAATGGGCTCATCTGCCCATAGGTGCTGGCCCCTTTAGGGAGTCAGGTTATTTACCACAGTCCAACACTCAGCGTTGAGTCTCTGCCTATATAGTCTACTCCATTACTGTAGCAGGATGTCTGGCCAGACATTTTTGGAAATAATAACTGATGGCTTTTAATCTTAATCTTGGCTCCTTTTGTAAAGAGATTGCCTAAAATACAAATTCGTGGATTAAGGATGTGAACCTTGCAATATATTGCTTTTGGGGGGAAACCAAGAGAAGCCTCCTCTTTTGTCTACAGACTGAAATTTCGCTGCTTGAGAGTCTTTTATTGAGAAATCTTGCTGAATTTCTTGGAAACTTCACAGTAATTTATTCTAGGAGAAACACCAGGCTGCATATTACTATTCCTGCACCAAATGACAGCTTTTATTGCACTGATTCACCTGAAAAGTGTAGAAAGCACCAAGCTACACAAATATTGCTATGAATATTACACACAATGGTCCCCTTCCTGTGCAATATTTACAAAGAAGGAAATTAAGCTGCATGGAGTTTGGCGGTTTCCTGAACAGAAAATAGATGAAAAAGAGGAAAAAATGATTAAAAGGGAGACAAAAATAGAGTTTTATTTTCATGGAAGATAGAATATTTGGCTGGTGTGAAATGGGTGGCTTTCCAAGGAATGTCGTATTGACAAGACTTAGAAAATTGCTTAGAATTAGGTATTTCATGATTAGTTGTCACATCTGGAGTATGAACACAACATACATATTTTTGGAGACGTGTTAAATAGGATGGAAAACAACAGGCAGTTTACAAATTCACAATTGGGTATGCTTTAATTTGAGTTATGCACTGACTTTGCTGATGCAAACAGAGCACTTCTAGTCTTACAACTCATTTTGTACTATCTGAATATGATGCTCACAGTATATGTATAATAGACATAGTGAAATGCACCATTTATTTCAGTCCAAACCTTTAGAAATAAAGATGGTTCTAGCTCCCATCTCTGTCCCAATCTAGCAGTTCGAAAGCCAGAAATTGCAAGTAGATAACTAGGTACCATTTCATTGGGCAGGTAAACAGCATTCTGTGCACTCCAGTGTCTAGTCAGGCCTGCCACATCCCCATGGAAATGTCTGCAGACAGAGATGAACACTGAACCCAAGAGTCAGATACAACTGGCTTTCAAACAAGGGTGATCTTTACCTAACTGTCCTCCAGCTGACAGAAGAACTACTTCCATGAGTAGAGGGTCTAACATTATCCTCTGAATCCAAATTATTTACTTCATAATGTCCCTTGGTTAATTCTAGAAATCTCACTAAATTCCTATCAAAAGCTATGCTTTTACTCTGCCTTTTTAATTGCTCAACTACTGTGTCAATTTAGGCACACATATTGGTTAGCTATTGCCGGTATTTTATTTATTTATTTACTTGAATTTGTATACCACCCTCCTTACCAGGGCAACTCAGGGCAGTTAACATCTCATATAAAACATCATCAACAATTTAAAACCAAAATTCTAAAAGATTTAAAATAAACAAGTTAAATTTTTAAAAACTAACTCTTAAAATTACTTTAAAAGGGTGTTGAGGGAGAGAGGGAACTCACACTAGCCAGTGGACTGGGGTCGTGGTGCAACTCACTCCCCATTCCTGCCCTGCCAGCCATGTTTTTAAGTTCTTCCTAAAAGGCAACGACTCCGTCTGGAGGCACGGCTCCGTTGGCAGGAGGTTCCATAGCGTTGGAGCGGACACAGAGAAGGTCCTCTTTCTGGTGCCAAAGAGGTGCACCTCTCCTTCCGATTGAACAACTAGAGAGCCTCTCTGGTCTGCTCTGGTGGGACGGACAGATGTTATTGGGGTGAGGCAGTCTCTTAAGTATCCTGGCCCACTACCATGTGGGACTTGAAAAGTACTCTGTAATGTTAGTATTATTGCTACCAATTTATCTTCCATGACTACTTGCATTTATATTTATAGTTTTAAAGGGTCTACTTTGATGTTTAGGATTCAATAATTCATTAATCCACAGAATTTACCCACTGCCTTTCCTTTCCATAAAACATTCAAGATGGCTTGGAGTAAGAATAGAAACAGTTTTGCAACAGTTTCATCCATTTTAATTTAACGGCCATGAGTCTCCTGCCCTGAAAATGGAACAAGCCAAATAACATTACAAAAGGCATCTGTAAATAAAAGTACAACTTGTCAAGGGTGCTTTTCCCCCTCTTCAGAAAAGGTCTCGGTGAATGAGGAATAACATGCACTCTGAGGAAAAGCATCCTAATTGAATTCTGAAAATAGCATAGCTAATGCTGCAAACCTATATCAAACCTGTTACATAATTCAAGACAAGGATATAATAATTTCTGGCAAGCAAGGCAGTAAACATCATCTCAATTTTAATAACAACAGCAATTAATCCTGTCTTAGGAGAAAACTGTTTTCTACTAGCAGTCAGTGAATGGAGAAAAAATGTGCCATTAACTGTTTCATGACACCTCAGTGTTACTTCAGTGGGAGGCAAAATGATTTAACTCTGATGGCTAATGAGCAGGTACTAAGATAAATGAACATACAGAGAAAACCATTGCACTCTACCTTTTAGTATCCTCTTATAGTTCATCCTGCCTTGCTGATTTCACAAGGGGAATGTTCACTAAACTTTAGGAGCAGGTTTGAAAACAAGGAATTTATTTATTTATTTTATTATTTTATTATTATTTTATTTTATTAATTATATTTATACCTCACTGGCCTGGGATATTTTTCCACTCTGGGTGACTTACAACACATTAAAAATGCCCACACATTGAGAAAAAAATATTTATTTAAGATCCTGGAAAATATCAGTGATATAGATAAAGGAACATAGAAAAATGAATCCTTTGACACATTACTCCCCAAAACTCTATGGTCATGCTGGCTACAGAATGTGGGAGCTGTCCAAAAGCATTTTTTTCAAGATTTTAAGACAGTGGCTCCTAACCTTAGTATCCCAGATGTTCTTGTATGAAAGCTCCTGGAAGCTTTCACCATTGGCTAGGTTGACCAATGATTCTGGGAGCTGTAGTCCAAGAACAATTGGGCCCCAAGGTTTGGAACCATTGCTCTAATACAGGGGTGGCCAATCTTGGTGCCCCACGTGTTCTTGGACTCCAATTCCCAGAAGCCCTGATCAGCAGTTGGGATTACTTGGGCTTCTGGTAACTGAAGTCCAAGGACACCTGGGCCACCAAGGTTGACCATCCCTGTTCTTAGAGGTTCATGTGTGGCTATTTGGACCTAGCTAGAACAATAATTAAGTTCTGTGAAAAATCCTTGGCAAAACCAGCTTTACAGACAAATATACCTTTGAGGAAAATATAACATCAAAGAGGCATCCAACGGATATATTAAGCCCAATGATTACAAAATAAGGAGAAGACAGAATGAAAGAAACTATTGAAAAAATGGTTTTCTAATGCACTTTTTATGAGGGCATAAGAGCTTTTTAAAAGGAATTGAGTCATTCTGAAAATTTTGTTACTGTGATAACTTCCTTTGTGTTTAGTATTAACAAAATTGATCTCAAAATGTCAGTACTGTATACAATTAGAGGGAAATGCTTCTTGACAGGGCTTCCAAGACTTGAGTTTCCAGCAGTAACTGAACTTCAGTTGCCATACAACCCACCAAACATGACCATGGATAAAGAAGTTTAGGAGCTGAAAGGTGGTAGCCCAAGTTTGGTAACCAGTCTTTTTTCAGGTATTATTATCTATTATTAATAACTGTAAGTAGTGGGCATTATGTATCCATTTATTATTATTATGTCAAGTTGAAGTACTGTATTTCATATTTTTTACGTTGTACATTTCTAGGAGGAGACTTCTCCTTTTGTAGTTCTCTTGCAGCTGTTTTATTTTCTGCCTTTGAACGGGGTTTTTTGGTAAGAAAAAAGCCAAAAATAGTTGTGAGGAAACATAGGAGGCTAATAGATTAAAGATAGTATCATCTACATTCTCCTTTAAATTTGTATTGGAGTGGGATGGTTGCAGAATAAAAAGCTAGTCTGTATGTCAGGGGTCCCCAAACTACGACCTATGGACCAGATCTGGCCTGCAGCATAAAATCATCAGGCTTGCTCCGGCCACCTCCGCCATTGCTGCCACCTCAGTCCTTGTCCCCTTCACTTGGTTTGGTGTGCCCCTGCTGATGCTCCATAGCAGGGCAGATGATGTAAGGCTTACAACACCTGCCCTGCTATGGAGCACCAACAGGGACTCACCAAGCCAAGGGGAGGGGACAAGGATTGAGACATGTGATGGTGGATGCAGTGGCCACTCTGGCTGAGCCCAGCTTTCCTGGTGACCACTCTGGCCAAGCACAGTGTTTTCCTGCCTGAGCTTATGGCTGAGAAGGACAGCCTGGACTCCCCCTTCACCCATGCCATGCAGCGCCTCCTGGCTTGTAAGCAGGGAAGTGGGGGTGGGGGAAGTGTGGTGGGCTTGGGGTGGTTGCCGGTGGTGGTGGTGATGATGATGAGGAGTGTGGTGGGCTTGGGGTGGTCACTGGTGGTGGCAGCAGTGGGGGGACCACCAATCTGGCCCCTCAACAGTCTGAGGGTGTGTGAAATAGCCCCTGGCTTAAAAAGTTCTGGGATCCTTGCTGTAGGTAGTCTATAACTCAATCATAAGATACTGAGCAGTTTTATAATGGTAAATTTTGTGGTGCAGATGCTCATAGCCATAATGAAATTCAGTGTAGTCATGTCTCAAATATTGTACAGTAAAAAAAATTTCAGGCAGTTTTGCTGATCCATATGAATTCACCTTTAATAGTTTTTTTTTTAAAGTTGAAATCATGTTGTGTAATTTGCATTTGCAGAAAGCTGATTTTCAGTAATTAAAAATATATGTTTCCATCTTTCAGCTTTTCAAATTGCCATTTAATATTTCATCATAGGGAAGCTGAGGTACAGAAGGAGAAAGTATTTTAATACCAAAAATTTCCCTCATTTATTTATTTATTGCAATGTCATCCAGCAGTAGCAATTTTCAGAAATGAAAGACTTCCTCTTTCTGTCCCAGAACTCCCATGGCTTCCACATGATGCAAGGGATAATACAGGAGTCAGAACAATGTAGGACATTTTTAATTACCAAGCATCACCCTTTCAACAAATATACAATATGTTATGGAACAAGGTTTCAGCCACTGTATCTTAATTGCTCTTTCGGAACTAAGCCACCCCAAACTACTTTTCATTACAAGAGGGAGAGCTTGCAACAATATATTACTGCTGAGAAAATCCATTTTCAATCTTGCAACTTTGAGGATTATAGCAATACACAGAGAAACAGTGGAGCCAGGGGCAGATGATGTCCTGCACTTCCAGCCCTCTAAAGAACATGCATTGCTTCAAGGAATTAACGTTTCAGAATGATCTATATTCCCTTTTGTTCCACTTAGATGGGAGCCAAAAGTAGTTGGTATTTTTCCAGTTCCTAGTCAAATGCAAACAGAGAATTCTGTATGACAATCACGGGATATGGTATTTCAATATGAAAGAATGTATTTTCCCATTTTCATAACCCGTCCAGACTATGACATCTTCAGGGGAAAAAAATTCTTAATCCTCCCCATTGTCACAGGAATGTTTAGTGGGGGAGTGTAAGGCAGGGACTGTTGGTGAACCTCCCAGATTGTAGAGAACTCCCTTCCACTGAGAGTTAGTCTGGTTTCCTCTCTGCTGAGTTTCCACTAGCAACCAAATACTGTACCTTCTTATTTTTATTTGGTAACCAACTGGCATTTATCTGGGTTGGCCTTGCCTTTGGTATGAAGAAATGACCACAAGTAGCAGATGCTGGGAGTTGTCCAACTCTTTTTCCTGAGATCCCAGTCCTTAGCCCTCTTTTGTGGGCCAGCTGTGCGTGGCATGCTATTTTTTCCACACACCCTAAACTAGCCTTAGTTGTGGTGGAGGTCCTTACTCAGCTGCCAGCACTGACAGAAGATCCAGCTCACAGTTCAGTCAGATTTTTTGGGGGCAGTTGGAATAAAGGACTTGTCTAGCCAGGTTATCCTGCTACAGTAATAGAGTAGACCAGTGATGGTGAACCTTTTAGAGACCAAGTGCCCAAATTTCAACCCAAACCCCACTTATTTATCGCAACAGGGAGGGAGGAAATGTAGGGGGAAAGAGTGAACTCTGTGCTGGGGGGAGGAAGTGCTCCCATTGGGCTGCTGGGAAGAGGGGTGGGGCAAACTCTGTGCTGGGGTGATCGCACGGGTGCCCACAAAAAGGACTCCGAGTGCCATAGGTTTGTCATCACTGGAGTAGACCATACTGCCAGTGACTATATGCCAAGTGGCAGGTGGCGTTTAACTAACCTGACAACCCTGGGGACTAATGGGTGCTGAAATCCACAAGGAAGAGTGGTGGTCCAAAGTGAATTAAATCCCACTTGAATCCATCGTGATGGAGGGCAGCAGGTTCATCAATACTGGCCTGGGGATGAGGAGGACTTTGCATGCCAAAAGGGCTCAGGACCAGAAAGTGTCTCACGGAACTGGATCAGTGGTAAAAATGTCATGCTGCGACGCAGAAGGCAGATGAAAGGCCATTGCATTATATTCTCAGGACAGTCTTCATAGATGATCACCATGAGGATTGCCAGTATTCAGATTCAGATATGGCAGAATAAGAAGAAGAATGGAATGAAGGAGACATCATCTTGTCCTGGAGAAAGTAGAGATTAATTGAATGAATATATAAATGATAAAATAATAATAACTAAATAAGCCTTCATACATTGTTACCTCCACAAAAGGAGTTCCGGCTTGCCAAGTGAAAACAGGGTGCAAATTGCAAAACTGTATTCCTCCTTCCTGTCCAGTACAAAAGTAGACTTCCAAAGAAAATAAAATTACTTACAAAAAGAGCTTCTCATAAAGCCAACTATGCAAACTCATCAGAGGGTGGATCCCCAGAAATAATTCTCCACGTGTATTGATCAAAATTTATTCTCCTATCTGCTTCTTGTGATTTCCTAGCCCCTATGAATCACCCCCAATTTCCCCTGAATGTAGTATGTTTGTGGCATTAGAGGGATTTCTCAGATGAATATTATGCAGAACCTGGTTTTTGCAGATATATCCTCCTTGCCATGCATAACTCATTTGGAGCATCAGCTTTAATAAGACTAACTACATGAAAAGAAGGACATACTGTAGTTTGAATACTTTTAATAGTTAGGAAATGTTGGGAATTGCATCTTTTACTGCACCATCTGACATTTCATCTTCTAAGCAAGTCTGGCCAGGTTATCCTGCTATGGTAATAGAGTAGACCATACTCCCAGTAACTCAACAGGCGGCTGTTAACTAACCTAACAACCCTGAGGACTAATGGCTGGGGTGGCAAAGTACACAGGGAAGGGTGATGGTCCCCAAGTGGATTCCCACTTGAATCTATCTTGATGGAGAGCAGCAGCTTCATCAATACTGGCTTGGGGCTGATGAGGACTTTAGGTGCCAAAAGAGCTGAGGACCAGAAAGTACTGTAACTCATGAGAACTGGATCAGTGGTACAGGTGTCATGCTGTGATGTGGAAGGCAGATGAAAGGCCACTGCATTATATTTTCAGGACAGTCTTCATGGCTGATTGTCATGAGGATCGCCGATATTCAGATTCAGATATGGTAAAACAAGAAGAAGCAAGCATTATATGTATGTGAACCCTATTATGTAGTTTCACCTCCCCACCCTAGCTCTGACTCATAGATTAGATGCTCTTTCCTTGTACAATACAAATGCTTATCTATTTCACCATTTTTCAAAGAGGATTTGATGACTTGCAATAACACGTTCATATATCATTTTCTACTTTACAGTAAGATTTATTGGTGTTTTTCTTTTACAATTTCCAGAATGCTGCCCATGCTGGTTCAGGTACTGAGGGAGCTGTAGTCCCCCCCCCCCAAAAAAAAAAAAAAAAAAAAAAAGGACTGGACAAAATCAAAATGTCCACATGATGGCACCAAAACCACAGCAGCATGGAGCTTGGTGTCTAGACTGAATGAGGACTATGTATATTTCTCTTCCTACCTAAATTCAAACATGCTTATTTTCTTTACAGAAAATTAATTATGCAGCTGGTTAAAGAGGAGGAGAAGAAATGGATGGAAAGACAAGAGACTAAGGACTGCCTTTAAAAAATTGTTCATATTATTTATGTGCAGAGTTGCTAGCAGGTGAGCTACGTGTGAAACATCAAACATGGATTTCTAACAGAAGACATGAAAGAACCTCATCTGATCTTCAAACTGTGCTAACAAGATATGGTATGAAATTGAATCCTGTAATGTAATGCCAGAAATTGAGGACTGTACACTACATGGTGATTTTAGCTGACTGAGTTAAAATTCTGAGGCCTCCAATTGTCTCCCATGTCTCTGTGTCATCAGGTTAGTTTCTCTGCATACAAATTCCCATTTTGCTTTCACAGCATTTTTGCACATGAAATCAACAATGAGCAGCGCTTAAAGAACATTGAAAACAAAGGCCAAAGCAGATTTTCCATGTAGAAGGTCCCACATCAAGTCATCAGTGCCTCTGGATCATACAGGAAAAGAATCTGTCCAAAGTTTTGGAGAATGTCTGCTAGCCAGTATAAAGCAGATCTGTTCTTTTTGAAGTGCAATTCCTAGAATCCCTCAGCTGCCATGGACACTGAGATCATGATGGCTGCAGTCCAAAAATGTGGTTTAGCAGACTACAGATCTAGGTGGTCCACCTGTCTGAGTAAGAAGATTCATATTTCTTAATTTTCGACAGTAGCAGTGTATTATTTTGAAAGAAAATAATGACTTGTTTTGTTACGACAGCTTGTGTTTTCTGTTCTTTTCTTTCTAGCTACGCTTATAATCCTAAAATTATTTGAAGCTCTGGGCTGGACATAATATTAGGTGGGGTCAGGCAGCTAAGCAAGGCAACAGATAGAGGGGAATCTTGGCAGTGCAGCACATTGTTAGTTTAAAATTTATATTTGTATTTCTCCAGCTAGAGAAGAGAAGAGACACTTGTAGGCTTTCTTTTTTGATACATTGGTTGCCTCTGAGTGCTGATCACAAATTTTATATGCCACTGTATTACTACATAAATGTTTAAGATAACACAATAAGCTGCTATATTCCTGTTATACATTTATAGCACTGAACTGATATTATGGGTTGGCCTAAAATACCCCTGGTGTCCACTGAATTTGTAAAGTAAATACAGTGTATACCAGGGGTTCCCACCAGTGATGGGATGACCCCGGTTCCATCCAGTTCCCTGGAACTGGTAGGAACAATCCCGGAAGGTTCAATTGACTGGGCATGCGCAGAAACTCAATCTGACGCATTGCGCATGCGTCAGATTGAGTTTCTGTGCATGTGCAGTCAAATGGAGCCATTTTGACTCCGATTTTATTTTATTTTTCTTTTAGAGCTGGAGCCGCACCTTTCAGGGCAGCGGTGGCGGCACCAGCCCTCAGAGGAGGGCACCTCCCCCAGGGCACGTTGAGGCCTGCCTGGGCCGTCCGCTGCCGCGGAGCCTCCTTGGGCCATCCACTGCCGACAAGCCCCCATGCCCTGGGGACGCCTGGCGGGGCGCACCGCCGCCGCCTGCAGCCTCCTCCTCCGCCGGGCGCCTGTGGCCTCCTCCTTGGGCCGGTGCCTTTTTGGCTTGGCTCTGGCTACGGCCAGGGGTGGCCAGGGGCTGCGGGCAGCAGTGGCTCTGGCGGTGGCTCCGGCCACGATTGCGGAGCCTCCTTGGGCCGTCCGCTGCCAACAAGTCCCCATGCCCTGGGGAGACCCGGCGGGGCGCACTGCCGCCGCCTGCAGCCTCCTCCTCTGCCAGGCGCCTGTGGCCTCCTCCTCCTCCTCCTTGGGCCGGTACCTTTTTGGCCGTGGCCGCAGCCGGAGCCAGGCCAAAAAGGCACTGACCCAAGGAGGAGGAGGCCACAGGGCTGCAGGCAGCAGCGGTGGTAGCTGTGGACGGCAGCTGCAGGTGGTGGCTCCTGTGGCCATGGCCTTCGGAGGAGGAGGAGGCTGCAATCGGGGGCGGCACGCCTTGCTGGGTGGCCCCGGGCCATGGGGATTCGTCGGCCCCAAGGAAGGTAAGTAAGTGAGGGTTTTTTATTTGGGGTGGGTGGGTGATTTATTTGTTTTTTGGGTGGGTGGTTGTATTTTTATTTAATTTTTATTTTATTTATTTCTTTATTTTATTTATTTAAGTTATTTACGGGTTTGTGTTGTAGCTGTCTGGCTGGGTGGGTGGGCTGAGGGGTGTGTGTGTGTGTGTGTGTGTGTTTATTTTTATTTAATTTATTTTTATTTTATTTATTTTATTTATTTTTATTTTGGCCCCGCCCACAACGTCATGACGTCGGCTCTGCCCATGACGTCATGACATTGGCCACACCCATGACATCTGTGATGTCATGGCGTGGTAGTAGAATTTTTGTTATCCCATCACTGGTTCCCACCTTACTGCCCAGTGGTGGGATGTCAAAATATTTACTACCCCACTGTGATGTCATCACAGTATGGGCGGAGCTAACATCATGACATCATGATGTCATGGGCAGGGCCAAAGAAAAATAAAATAAAATAAAAATAAGCACACACACACACCCCTCAACTCACCCACACACCCACACACAACACAAACCCGTCATTTACCTGTTAGTATAAGTGCCTGGCAGCATCATGTTGCAAGATGGATATGGTCATTGTACCGGTTCTCTAGGATAATATATCTTAATGTAAATGTAAAACAGCTGTATGGGCACATTTTACTCCTGCTTCCAGGAGCAACAAGGGCAACGTGGGCTGGATGAATCTCAATAAACCCATTCGTGTGGATTCACAGGGTGCTTGGGCTTCTGGGAATTGAAGTCCAAGAACATCTGGAGTGCCAAGGTTTGCCATCACAGATCTATATGTTGTCAAATCAGTTTAAATTTTGTATGTTTTCCTGGGAAAAACTAATTTGAAATAAGACCACGTACTGCTTATCTGTAAGACTAACACTGATAACTTCTTATGGAAGGATTACAAGTGTAATTTATAATTCTTGCTTCTAAAAGAATTGATGTTTTTTAAACTCCTGTTTAAAATTTATGTTAAAATGTTTTTTGTTTTTTTTTATAAAAAATCACAATCGTTAGAGGTAACTTCTGAATATTTGAAACAGACAGATACGGATATTTCCCCAAGTGCTCAACAGTTTCCGACTCAAGTCACACATTAGTCAACCATGCTGTAGTTGGTACTACAACCAGGGCTTTCATCTTTTGTGGTTCAGAAAACACCTGAACCTGGATTTTTGAAATCACAGTCTAGCATTCTAACTGCAAGACCAGACTGATTCTGTTCATATTCTTCTTGTTGTTCTGCCATATCTGAATCCGAATATTGGCGATCCTCATGATGACCTGCCATGAAGACTGTCCTGAGAATATAATGCAGTGGCCAAAAGGGCTCAGGACCAGAAAGTGACTCACAGAACTGGATCAGTGGTATGGGTGTCACACTGCAATGCGGAAGGCAGATGAAAGGCCACTGTTCAAATAGTCCAATGATTAAAAATATTTATTTTTATTTTTATTTATTTTTATTTACTCATATTTATTATCCCGCCCCAATCAGGTAAACCCAACTCTGGGCGGCTTACAATATGAATTAAAAACATAGGTTAAGCCCATAATAATACAATACTAACATACAACTCTAAAAACTCACAGAATTAAAACAGCGGAAAAATGCAGAGAAGAAGGCTGTCCCTTAGATCAGCCACCCTATATGGGATCCCCCATTCGTGGGTCCCCATACTTGCCCTGCCAGCCAGGTTTTTAAGCCCTTTCTGAAGGGGAGGAGCTCTGTCTGTAAGCGTAGCTCAGTTGGCAGAAGGTTCCAAAGGGCCGGGGTGAATACAGAGAAGGCCCTCTTCCTGGTGCTAGTGAGGCATGCCTCTCTAGCCGATGGCATGATAAGAGAGCTTCTCCGATCCGCCCTGGTGGGATGGGCCGATGTTCTTGGGGTGACGCAGTCTCTTAAGTATCCTGGCCCACTACCATGTAGGGCTTTAAAGGTGATAACCAGCACCTTGAATTGCACTTGGAGACATACTGGTAACCAGTGCAGCTCCCGAAGCAATAACTCATAGGTTGATTAACAGTGGATTTCACTTTCCCCTTAAATACATCCCAAAAGAGATGCTATTATCAGATTTCACATCAAGATGGAATTATTCATCAGTAATAAAAAAAACCCATTAATTACCATTAATGGAGATTCACTGCTGTACTATCAGAAAGAGATTAGTTTGGCACTGGAGGGTGAACCACTTGAAGTTATATAGGTTTAACTCTTCATTTACAAGCTGCGGCTGAAAATGCGCTAGCTAATTTATTTCCTAACATTTGTTGCATATATAGCTTAGATCATTAATCCTGCACTTGCTTAATGACATCTTACATAGATCTAGCACCCTAAAGCTGCAACCCATAGTGCTATCTCTGGGAGGAAGCCACAATGAAATATTTTAGGGCAGCCATGTTCAGGATTTTACTGGAAAGAAATAGTATAGGAAATCTCTATATAGCTTCTGGAGCCTCTTGCTTCCAAATTGCTTCTGGTAAGAAGGTAATCCCGCCAGCTCAGTGGAAACATACATTATGCACCATACGGATTTATCCAAATGCTTTGCATCAGACTTGTTGCCTGAAAAGTGTGCCGATTATTCAAATGTCCTGTGCTGAAGATTGCTTATTAAAGTGGTTTATGTGCATTTCTAAAAATAAATAAATCTGCACTTTGATACTGGATGGTCATGCCATAGAAAACCATAAATAGAAAGCAGTCTTGTACGTATTCCACACTTTAAAGGACTTACATATCTATTGCAGAAAAAAAATTATATCCAAAGGTACAATGCCACAGACTTTTGATCATGGAAAGGCTGCTATTTTTTCAGACAAATTCCCTTTATCACAAACTAAATATTTGTTCTTTGGAGAAAAATATATTAATATCATTTGGATGTGTGCATCCTTGTTTCTATGGGTAAACCACAATGGTGGCTCATGAACCAGGGAGGGGACACACTTTGAACTAGTGAGCAGAAGTGTCTCTGCATTGGCTCAGCAACTAAGCCCCTAGCATAGAATTTAAAGAAGTATAATGTTGTGATACTTAAAATATGCATGGGTCCTAAGCGATGTCAAGTTTAAGAGAACTCAGAGCATTTAGTGTATTATTAGAACAGAAATGAAAATAATCAGAGGGGTAGCCATGTTAGTTTGTGCAGGCAAGAAACAAAACAAAACTTTTTTAATGACCAAAATGTGGCAGCTTAAAGACTAACTGCTATGTTTTGATGTGAACTTTCATGGATCAAATCCACTTCCTTTGACATGAGAGTGGAACTACATGTCAGTCATTTATAAAGGGCCTCAGTATAAAGAGACAAAAATGGAAATGCATTTCAGACCCCATGTAGCTTACTTGATTTGAGAGTAAAGCTTAAACTATAGGTTATAGATAGCATGTTTTCTGCCAACCTAGCAGTTCGAAAGCAAGAAATTGCAAGTAGATAAAGAGGGACCACTTGGATGGGAAGGTAAACAGCGTTTCATGCACTCCAGTGTTGAGGCATGCCTGCCACATGTCCACAGAACATCTTCAGACACAGACAGCACTGGCTCTTTGGTTATAAACAGAGATGAGCACTGAACCCTAGAGTCAGATATGACTGGCTTTTGAGCAAGGGCTACCTTTACCTTTACCTAGAAGCAGTAATTCCTTAGCTATTGAAAGAAACCTGGTTGCCATAGCACAAACCTTTTCAACACCAGCACCTCACAAATTAGCTTGTTTTATTTGTCAGTGGTCATCAAGCAATAAAAACAAGCTTTATTCACGATTGCTCAGCTACAAATTTTGCAGAATTACCGTTAATGGCATAATAGGCTGAAATTCTGTAGTAGTTTGGTACGTTTTGTCCGGTTTCTCACAAGTAAATAAAATGAGGCCCTGCTGTAATTATCAGGGGTGTGTATACATCCTGGCTTAATACCATGTTTCCCCTATTATAAGCCATGGCTTATATTTTTTTTCACCCCCAAAAACGGCCAGAAATGGCCCACTGGCTTATTTTCGGGGGGGGGGGTGGCTTACCGTACTGCCTGCTCCGACACAGAGAATACACCCCCCAACTCTGCTTACCGTAACTTCCCTCTGCTTACCTATTTTCTCTCCCGACTAACAGCTGATCAGAGGCTTTTTTTAAAGTACGGTAGGGAAACAAGGGGGAAAAATTCAGCAGGATGTGATTGGATCTCTATGTCACCTGACATAGAGATCCAATCACATCGCTGAATAGGGGAAACACGGTAACAGCCAAAACAAAAGCACGGGAGAAAGGTGGCGAAGGGACGCCCGTTGTCAGAGAGCCCCCGTACGGGACGCCAGCAGCGCCGCCAGCAGCGCCGCCAGCAGCAGGAGGGGCGTGGAAGCCCCGGGCACGTTGTTTCCCACGCAGCAGCACCACTCGGCAACGCTCCCCTCCACCCTCCCTCCTTCTCTCCCACCCACCACAATCCCCCCCTCCCCGCTCATCTGCCAGACTCGCCTCCCTGCCCGGCAGCAGCAGCGGAGCGGAGGCCAAGGATGGCGCCTCGCCGCCTTACCCGAGCGAGTGGGCGTTGCAAGCCCGGGCTGCCTTTCCACCACGACCTGTGCTTTTCTTTTGCCTCCACGGCCCGCCAGCGCCTGCAGCAGCAGCAGCAGCACTGCTTACCGTATTGCGACTCACGCCGTCGTCCCGTGTCCTGAGTCCACCGGCTAGCCAGCACCCGTGTGGCCGGAGCTTGACCGGCAAGCGCCGCCGCCACTGACCCGGCACCTCAACGCCATTGCAGACGGCGGGCACAGCGGCGGCGGCGACTGCGCGGGGAGGGGAGGAAGGAGGTGGCTTCCCACGCTCGGCCCCGGCTCGGCTTCCCGCCTCGGGCGCCGGTGGGTGCTCTCCGGCAGAAGCGCCCAGCGCCAGCAGCGCCCAGCGCCAGCAGCAGGAGAGGCCTCCATACAGGGGCTCTCTGACAACGGGCGTCCCTTCGCCACCTTTCTCCCGTGTTTCCCCTATTCAGCGATGTGATTGGATCTCTATGTCAGCTGACATAGAGATCCAATCACATCGCTGAATAGGGGAAACACGGGAGAAAGGTGGCGAAGGGACGCCCGTTGTCAGAGAGCCCCCGTACGGAGGCCTCTCCTGCTGCTGGCGCTGGGCGCTGCTGGCGCTGGGCACTTCTGCCGGAGAGCACACACCGGCGCCCGAGGCGGGAAGCCGAGCCGGGGCCGAGCGCGGGAAGCCGCCTCCTTCCTCCCCTCCCCGCGCAGTCGCCGCCGCGCCCGCCGTCTGCGATGGCGTTGAGGTGCCGGGTTGGTGGCAGCGCCGCTTGCCGGTCAAGCTCCGGCCACACGGGCGCTGGCTAGCCGGTGGACTCAGGACACGGGACGACGGCGCGAAGCGGGGGGCCCAATCCGGCGCGCCTTCCCTTTCCCTCCCGGGCGGCTGGGCAGCAGAGGGGGCAGGCGCGGAGAGGCGCGGAGAGGCCAGCGGAGCCTCCGGAGGATGGGGCAGGGTTCCCGGCCTGGCGGGCCTGTGTGGTGGGCACTGCTCAGCCAGGCGGCCGGACCGAGCAGGCGGCAGGGCGGGCGCGCAAATCGCGCGCAAAGGGAAGGTCGCCTCCTAACTTCGCCCCGTCTTTGCGGGGCTGGCGAGTGGCGAGGCGCGTTATTGCCTGTGGCTGTGGTTTTAAATGGCTTTTTTTAAAATGGTTTTTCGTAAACAGCCAGAAATGGCCTACGGGCTTATTTTCGGGTGGGGGCTTATATTTTTAGAGCCCCCCGAAAATCTGCATAGGGCTTATTTTCGGTGGTCTCTTATTATGGGGGAAACACGGTATGTGTATGTGTGCTCCTGAGACTCTTGGTGGGGGCTTTTTAATTACTGGTAAGGATTAGGAAGAAACTTTAAAATTTGCATTTTGGACTGTATTGCCTGATTTAACCGTCATATAGCACTAATGGTGTGGTAGAAAGCATTATCCTCTTAAAAGCTTCTTGGTCTTCATCAGAATGTAATCACCTTAGCTTGGAAAAAGTTGAAGCAGTTTACTGAAGTTTAGGAAATCTGTTCTGATCATTCAAGCAGTTGTCTTTGAAATTATATATTTTTTAATTGAAATACAAAAATAAATAAACAAAAGAATCACAACAACAACGAAGAATCTTCAAATTACATATACAGTTAAACCTCGCATAAAGAGCACTTCGCTTAAAGAGTAACTCGCTTAAAGAGCAGAATTTTCTCTGAATGTTTGCTTCGCTTAACAAATAAAACCACCCAAAAACTTGCTTAACAAATAAATTGGGGTGCGCAATTCCCCCCCCCCCAATTGGTCACTTACAATGGTGTTTCGCTTAAAGAGCAAACTCGCTTAGAGAGCAATCCTGTGGAACGCATTATGCTCTTTAAGCGAGGTACAACTGTAATAGAATACAACTACTATGTGCACCCATCACCAGTGGGGTTTATAAACCTTCTCAATTAAATGTTCTCAACATCATTCAATTTTTATATATTTGTCCCCTCATTCCAAAAACATAATACATCTTGTGCTGGGCTGTCACGCATAATCTAAAACCTCTCATATTTCTCTAAAATAAAGAACTAGATTTCTTGATGGCACTTGAAGACGGGGGGGGGGGGGTATCAAACCACCAATGACTGTTTTGAAGTTGGAAAATTTTTTTTATCCCCTCCAAATTTCTTTTTTTCAAATCTTCCATGGACTTGATAAAAATGGTTAAATTTAAAATTCAGGTATATAAGTTAGTCTGTGTTTTGGGTTGGTTGTATTTTGTATTTTGTGAGGTTATATTTTATAATTTTTATTGTACTGTTGCTGTTTTGACTGTAAGCCACCCTGAGTCGCCTCAGCGAGTGGGTGGCAATATAAATTTGAATAAATAAATAAATGGTTTTTGTTGTTTATGCCATATTATATTTATTATGTTACATGATAATTACACTGCATGCCAATTTTTCCTCATAAATCTCAAGGTGGTGGACATGGAGCTGTTTCTCCCAGAATATCACCACAACAATTGTAGAAGTTTTTTGACCAAAGTGCGGGGAAGTGACCTAGGCCAAAATCTCACCACAGCTGCTTTGTTGAGAGGTCAGTCAGGTTGGGAGTATAATAATAATTTTGTGTCAGAATTTTTTCTGGATTTTTGCAAAAGAAACTCCCCTCAGTGAACGCCCAAAAGAGGCTCCTTTCATGTCCCCAAGAGCTCGGTCAGAGACGGGCACTCAATTTGTCATGCAGTACCTGGGACTTGAACTGCTGACTTGCCAACCTTTCAGCTAACTAGGCAAGCTTCTTAACCACTTAGCCACTTCAGCTCCTGAAGCTGAGACTGATTGACTGAGAGTAATCTAACGAGCTTTATGGCTCACCCATTTAATTTCCTGTTCTAATAGATTGCTTTGATGTAGATGAGAGGGAGGCTGATGGACAGGGTTGGAAATATTTGTCTCTGACACATATTTTTCAGGGACTATCCTGTGCTCATGATCCCCTTATTGCAAGAATACAATTTCTTATTCAAAACACATTGACTTCTTTATTGATTTTTGAATGGTGGTGGTCTGGTATTTCAATTAAAATTCATCCTTATGCTCACAACTACAACTGCCATTTAAAAAACTTAGTGAACAGGACTGGCATCAGTGGCTAGAGCAGGGGTGCCCAAACTTTTTGGGCCATGGGCCAATTATGTGGTTCAGGGAACCAGTCACTAAGGCCCAGGGGCCGGGTCTGGCCCCTGATGCCAATTCATCCGCCCCACGAAGCCCTCGCCCCTCCTGGAAGCAGAATTAAAACGTGCCCATACGGTGTCAGGGGCCAGACCCACCCCCCGGGCCTTAGTTTGGGTACCACTGGGCTAGAGTGTAGAAGACTGCTCCCTTCAGATTTTCTACTCTTTTTATACTGTTATGACCAGCACATGAAAATAAACGATGAAACAAACTGGGGTAGTGGAGGATACTTAAACTCCTCAGAATTCCCCAGCCTGCATAGCCAATAAATGACCATGAAATTAAAAATATGTGTGGATTGAAGTTTGAAAATACAAATTGCAAGGGCTGAGTGAAAGCAGGGCTCAACATTTTGGCTTGTTAAAAGCTGTTATATTCTGGGCATTCCGAATATACAAGATTAGCAATATATTTAATGTGCTTTGAAGTTTTGCCTAGTTTCTTTTTGAAAGGTAAATGTCAGTCTTGATTCTAGTCTAAGCCTCAGATAAAAACTCTGAGATTCAGAAAATTTGAGTAAATGATGGTGAATGTCCTTGTATTTACTGGCTTCACACAGAATAATATTTATGAATATGTAAATAACTTTTCTATCTATTTTAATAGAGCTTTCTGCTTTCAACCATAGGATGTAGTGAGGGAAACTTTTCAGTTTTCTGTCCCATGGTTTAGAATTACTAAAGTCTATGAGTAGATAAAGCCCAGGGATCCTCAGATCTGGCCCAGGGCACCAAATCACGCAGCCCTCACCCTCGCTCCAGCCACTGCTTCCACAGTCGCCGCTGCCTCAATCAATATCTGCCCTGCTACAGAGGCAGTGACAGATTTTACTTTCCTAGGATCAAAGCTCACTGCAGATGGTGATTGCAGCCATGAAATAAAAAGGCAACTGATTCTTGGGAGGCAAGCAATGAAAAACCTGGGGAGCATAGTGAAAAGTAGAGACATCACATTGAAAACAAAGATTCGCATAGTCAGGGCAATGGTATTCCGTGTGGCAATGTATGGTTGTGAGAGCTGGACCATTAGGGAAGTGGAGCTCAGAAAAATAGACGCGTTTGAGATGTGGTGTTGGAGAAGGGTTTTGAGAGTACCCTGGACAGCGAGGAGAACAAATAGGTCGATCTTAGAAGAAATCAACCCTGACTGCTCCTTAGAAGGTCAAATAATAAAGATGAAGCTAAAGTACTTTGGACATCAAATGAGAAGAGAGGATTCACTTGAGAAAGCCTTGATGCTTGGAAGGGTAGAGGCCAAAAGAAGAAGGGGACGGCCCAAGATGAGATGCCTAGATGGTATTGTAGAGATAATGGGCACAGAGCTGAGCGAGTTGAGGGGGATGGTGGAGGACAGGAGTGCCTGGCGGACAGTGGTCCATGGGGTTGAAGAGGGTCGGAATCGACTGTGCGACTGAACAACAAACAAACAGAGCACCATTAGGGACATACCAAGCCAAGTGGAAGAGATAAGGATTGAAGCAGTGACGTCGGCAGCAGCAGCGGAAGCAGCTTGTGTGTCTTTGTTTCTTTCACCTACGTGACGCAGCTCCTCCAGGCTGTTAAGCAGGGGAGTGGTGTGGTGTGGGAGTAGGGGTGGTCACCTTTGCTGCCGAAGGCTTGGGGTGGTCACCTTTGGGGCTTGGGGTGGTCACCTTTGCTGCCGAAGGCAGTGGCAGTGGGACCAAAAGTTCTGCCCCTCAACCGTCTGAGAAAGCATGACCCGGCTCCCGGCTTTAAAAGGTTGAGGACCCCTGATAAAGCTCATAGTATTTTGTCAGTTTTTTGTTATTACAATTTTGTGACTTTTTTCATTGTTTCAAGATTGTGAAAATTCAGGCATTCCTTTTTTTTCTGGCCATGAAGATTTTTTTTATATTTTCACAATGTGACTATTAAAGTGATACATAATTCTTTTCATTATCCTCAAATATTATATGTGGATGAAAGGATTATTTATCAAACTATACAGTACACCATCTTCCTGTTGTTGTGAGGACTTTGCATCAACTTAGAAGTGACATGCAAGATTTGCATTTAAATTTGCATGTTTCAAAAATACATATGACATCTGGGGTGTATGCCTGAGTAATTTTAAAGGTTTTACTGTGTACACTGGTTGAATCTGAAGTCAGTTAGAGACTTCATGACAATGCAAAACACTCTGTTTCAAAAGATTGCTTTTCATCACAACTGTGGAGAAGAAGACCAAACCATGCACCACATTATATTTAGGTGTCCTTTATGCGTGTTTGGAGGCACACTGGAGGACTTGCATAGTGTCACAGATGAATCCTTTCAATGGCTTTCAAACTTGGATGTGGAACTCTAGCTAGGAACTTTAGATAGTCAATTTGTGCTTGCTGTTATATCAACATTAATGTAGATATCATCATATGATAAATAAATAAAATCACAACTGCAGCAAGGGAGGGAAGAGTTAAACTCCACTTCCCTACTTGCTGTGGTCCCATTGATCACCCTCTTTCTTCAGATATCATTTGAGATTTTAATAACATATATCTTAACCACAACAATGCATTTAATACCCTCAGCTAGCTGTGCTTGTGTTGACCTGATCAGCCTAGAAGTTGTGGTATTGGAAATAAATTTTTCCAAGTTCTGATTGAATCTGTTAGCCAATATGTTCAACAAGCCATTCTTTCACATCAATGTTCCCAATGATAATGATGTATAAAGCTTTGCATCTGCAAGCAAAGTTGATTGCTTGAGATTTTAAAAGATTGTTGATTACCACAAAAGAAAGATTCCTTGCTGAAAATTTTTCTTCTGGATGATGTTTTCTTATGCAAGTTACATCCAAAATGGCAAACCTCAGCACTATTGATGTAATTGACTATGGAAGCACTCATAATGTGATTACTCTAGAGCTCTTTACTGTGTTATTCATAGTTACATTAAAGACTTCTCAAAGAATTATGTTCATGCCCCCAATTCAAACAACAATAATTCAACTGCAGAAAGCTATAGTATTCTTCCAACTGAATGCCATATAAAGATTTTGCTGTGGTGGAAACTGGAGACATCTACCCTCATCTAACTGAGGTAGAGATATTGGTGGCTCAGTGGTTAAGAAGCTTGCCTTGTTAGCTGGAAGGCCGGCAAGTCGGCAGTTCAAGACTCAGGTACTGCATGACAAAATGAGCACCCATCTCTTTCCCAGTTCCTGCCAGCTTAGCAGTTTGAAAGCAAGAATTTACAAGTAGATAAATAGGGACCACTTCAGTGGGAAAAGATCTTGGGGACATGAAAGGAGCCTCATTCGGGCATTCCCTGAGCAGAGTTCCTCCAGCAAAAATCCTTTCAGCACACAATAATAATTATTATCTAACTGAGGTGTTGTTGTTGGTCAGTCGCATAGTTGAGTCTGAACCTTTGTGACTTCATGTTCCACTGCAAGCCATGAAGAAAAATTATTTTGTATGCTTCTTTGTCCTCATAGTACAGCATTTTCGAATGGTAGTTCAGCACTGCACACATAGTAGAATTAACATAGCTATTTTTCAACAGGTTTTATTAAGATTGCAACAAATATATATGCCACGAAGCAACCAGAGATTCAGAAAGAGACCCTCAGTGCAAAGGCAAAAGGCTTACAGAAACAGATCAATTATAAAACTCTTCTTCATGCATAATTAAAAATTTGCTTTCTGAAAGTACAGCATGTACAGCTTCTTGTTTCTTGTACTGTTCTTGGACACCTGGAGATGGTGCCTGTTTTCTAGCAGAGCTATGCTCTTACAAGGTCTCATACAAAACTTTAATATAACTGCATTTAATATCATGAGTAATATATTTGTTAACTACTGATGCATATATGATCAGTTAGATTTTGTCATCACAAGGGTATTTAATCATCTTTATTCCTGGCCGGTGGTAGCTCCACTTTCACGTATTCTGCTACTATAAGGATGGAAAATGTCTGGCTTTCCAGATGTTGTAGGTCTCTAATCACCCCGAGACAACATCTGGAAGACAACATGTTCTGCTTCTCTATGCTACAAAACTTTTTAAGCTGGAGGTGCTTCAGAGCTTTAAAAAGATGGGGTTCGGACTGAAAATGCCAGAAACCTCATATAGCAGGGGTTCCCAACCTAAGGCCTGTGAGCCAGATTGGCCCCAACCCAAGGCACCAGTTCATGTGCCCCGCCACCCCTCCAAGAGCATTTGAGAAACAAAATGGCTGCCCCTTTGAAGCTATTGGGACAAAATGACCACCCCCATCATGCAGGCAAGGAAAATGGCTGTCTGGTCCTTGAAGCTGACTGAGAGATCGTGACCTGGCCCCCAGCTTGAAAAGGATAGGAGCCCCATCCTCTTTTTCAGTTTATCTTCAAAATACAGTAATCATAGGAATTTCATGACAGGAGCAGGGATGGAAACTCACTCCAAAATGGCAGCATGAGAAAGCTTGACATTGAAATCTTGGTAAGAACAACCCTGTGATTGAGGGAAAAACATCTGAAGTCATTTGTTGACATGTTATGCTCACTGTTTATCACTGACTCTGATACTCCAATGTAAAAATATCTCATCTCACAAAGAAGATTGTACCATAGAGATATGGATTATGAAGGAGGGACACTTCACTATGCTATTTCAGGGTGAAGTGGTTCCCTTTGATCATGGGCCAAACCTAGAGGTGGCTTCTTTCAAGTGACAGAGAAACATCGGATATTACAGACTTCTTTTTGTTGAAATATAATTGACTTTGTTTATAACAGGGGTGCCCAAACTTCGGCCCATGAACATCAAATCATCCGGCCCTCACCACCCTCACCACTCCCAGAAGTGGAAGTAAAACGTGCATGTGCAAAACACTACCATAAATGCATCTGTGGCTGTTGTAAATGCGTTTACGACAGCTGCAGGTGCATTTACGGCAGCATTTTTCACATGTGTGGGCGTGTTTTACTTCCACTTCTGGTGGGAGGAAACTTTCTTTTTTTTAAAAAAAAATAGCCTTTTTGGAAGCTGCAGTCAATGATGATACCATATGTCATATTACTCTTTATTTACTTCACTGTGCAAATTAATTTTTATGGGCATCATCAATACCAATAAGAACTATCTTATTTTAGATATTTTAGTTGCTTTCTGTATTACTAGTCTTGACATGTTGCTCAATACTTTACTATTGTGATTTTGACCCAAAGGTCATGTAATAATTCAAGCTTATCCTTTGGGAATATTCAAATAACTTTTTAAATGAATACCCTTTGAGCCAGCTCTTTGAATTTATAGTGTTGTACAGATTGCTTTGGGGTCCAGAGGAACAAATAAACAAGGAACCAATTCTGGGAGCATGAACTGAATTTCCTTTCCAGTGCACAGAGCATCAAAGAAGGCTAATCTGTTCAAACTAGATGGGGAAGGAAAAGAGGGCTGTTTTTCAGGGATTTTCAAATGGTAGATATTCATTTTTTTGAAATCCATCCCATCCCATTCCATTCATTTAGGTGGGTGGGTGTATCATTACTTACATGGCACGGATTGATAAATAACCAAAAGGTAATTGAAATATAGATACAGTATCAAGATATGCAGTTCATTGTTGTAAAAGTTAAATCACACTGTTTGTGAACAGCATGGTAGGAATCTCTTGAGCAAATTGGGAAATTACTTTCTACTACCTTCAAAATGTGTTATTTATTTATTTATTATTTATATCTATATTATAGTTTGAAATTTAATTCAAAAGTTTAAATTTATCCCCCCCCCTCAATTTTTTAAATTGATATCCAACATATCATAAACTTGAAAATGAAATCAGACAAAATTTCAGCATTCTTATAATAACATAATGCTGTATGATTATTA
Source organism: Furcifer pardalis (assembly GCA_030440675.1). Classification (NCBI taxonomy): domain Eukaryota; kingdom Metazoa; phylum Chordata; class Lepidosauria; order Squamata; family Chamaeleonidae; genus Furcifer; species Furcifer pardalis. Next base: position 69,561,108 of record CP126897.1, on the reverse strand, counting down.
TTTATTGCATTTATTATTTATTGCATTTATTACCCCGCCCCAATCGGGAGAACCCGACTCTGAGCGGCTTACATCAAAATAAGAAATAAAAACATAGAACAATCTATATCAATAAAAATCATCAAAAGTTAAAAGTCATCAAAAGTTAAAAACAATACAGAAACAACACACAAATCCCACATTCAGATCCAGGGGTGGCAATCCATTAAATAAGCCACCTAGTATGAGAACCCACGTTCCCAGGTCCCCAAACTTGTCCTGCCAGCCAGGTTTTTAAGCCCTTCCGGAAGGGCAGGAGCTCTGTCTGAAGGCGCAGCTCGGTGGGCAGGAGGTTCCAGAGGGTCGGGGCGGACACGGAGAAGGCTCTCCTCCTAGTGCAGGCGAGGTGCGCCTCTCTCGCCGAAGGAATAACAAGGGAGCCTCTCCTATCCGCCCTGGTGGGACGGACAGATGTTCATGGGGTGACGCAGTCTCTTAGGTATCCTGGCCCACTACCATATAGGGCTTTAAAGGTAATAACCAGCACCTTGAATTGCACCCGGAGACATACTGGGAACCAATGCAGCTCCCGGAGCAGCGGTGAAGCACGAGCATAACGCCCACACCCCACCACTACCCGGACCGCCGCATTTTGGACCAGCTGGAGTCTCCGGATGGTCATCAGGGGCAGCCCCAAGTAGAGCGCGTTACAGTAATCAAATCTGGAGGTGACCAACGCATGTGTGACCATAAGCAGAGCGTCCCGGTCTAGGAGTGGGCGTAACTGGCGTATTACACGAAGTTGTGCAAAAGCCCTCCTGGCCACGGCTGCCACCTGCTCTTCGAACAGTAGCCGTGAGTCTAGGAGGACCCCCAGATTACACACCGGGTCTGTTTGGGGCAAAACTGTCCCATCCAGAACCAAAGGTGGCAGCTCCTGTGTTAACACAGGACCCCTCACCCACAGCCACTCAGTCTTGCCGGGATTCAGCTGTAGCCCGTTGTCCCCTATCCAGACCTTAACAGCCTCCAGGCACCTGGAGAGGACTTCCACCGCACCGCTTGGGTCCCCACGGGCGGAGATGTATAACTAGGTATCATCTGCATATTGATGATACCTTACCCCGTGGGAACGGATGATCTCACCCAGTGGCTTCATATAGATGTTAAATAGGAGAGGAGAAAGTACTGAGCCCTGAGGCACCCCGTATTGCAGGGGCCTAGGGCTGGACTTCTCCTTCTCCAGGCACACCGACTGGGTCCTGCCCCTCAGGAATGAGGAAAACCAGGACAACACTGTGCCCTGGATCCCCAGGCCCTGGAGCCTTCCCAGAAGGATACCATGATCGACAGTGTCAAAAGACGCTGAGAGGTCGAGAAGAGCAAGGACAGGCGGCTCCCCTCTGTCCCGCTCTCTCCAGAGATCATCCACCAATGCGACTAGTGCAGTCTCAGTACCATATCCGGGCCTAAATCCTGACTGAAACAGTTCCAGATAATCCGCTTCATCCAGGACTTCCTGTAACTGCTGCGCCACAGCCTTTTCCAGAACCTTACCTAAAAAAGGTAGGTTGGACACTGGATGGTAGTTGGAAATTACCATGGGGTCGAGGGACGGCTTTTTAAAGAGGGGAAGCACGAAAGCGTGTTTAAAAGGTGCTGGAAAATGCCCCTCTTTTAATGAAGCATTGATAATCGCCTCGACCCAGCCACCTGCCACAGTCTTGGAAGCTTTAATTAACCAGGCAGGGCATGGGTCCAGTGCACAGGTTGTGGCGCGAACAGATACAAGAAGCCTGTCCACTTCCTCAGGGCCAACAGGATCAAACCGATCCCAGATAACATGGCTAGACTGTGCTGTGGTCAACCCCAGCTCCGTACATTCCACGCCGGGATTTAGCTTCGAGCGGATCTGAGCGATTTTCCCCTCCAGATAATCAGCAAAATCCTCAGCCGATCCCTGCCACCCAGGGCCCAGCCCCCCTCTACCGAGGAGGGACCTGGTCACCCAGAACAAGGCCGCTGGGCGATTATCTGCGGAGGCAATAAGGGTGGTGAAGTATTGGCGCTTCACCACCCTCATCGCCACTAGGTAGTCTTTAATAGCAGCTCTAACCAGTGTTCGGTCAGACTCGCTCCGAGTCTTCACCCAGCGGCGCTCTCGGTGGCGCTTAGCCCGTTTAAGCTCCCCTAGTTCCTCTGAAAACCAAGAGGCAGATCGATCCCCACGGACTCGGAGAGGCCGTAGTGGTCTCCATGATCACTTTGATTCCTGTTTTGCACATATAAAGCTGGGACTGAGACCTCATTCCTATGCAAAGAATGTTGAGAAGGAGTCTGTTTTTCAAAAAAATGGATAACACGAGCCTGTGTTGCAAAGCAAGGGACTGTGTTGGCTCAAATGGTTAAGACCAGTGATGAGATGTAACAGGTTCTCACCAGGTCGCCAGAACCGATAGTAACTTTCCCCAGTGTCCTGGAGAACTGGTAGCAGCTTTTGGGGGGAACCACCTTCGGGGCTTACCTTTTCACTGGTTCCCCCACTGTGACTGTGCGGCAAGCACTTGGTGTGCATGTACGCCTACAGTGCTTGGAACGGTATGCACAGCCTCCTTGCTGTCCTCCCAAGCGGGGAGGAGGAAGAGAAGCTGCTAGCCTGAAGCTCCCTATAGCCTGCTCCCCAGGGTAAGTGACTCACCTTTGGATGTGGTGTGTCTGTGTGTATTTAATACCTTTACCTATATTGACATACTACCACAGTTCCTAAAAAGGCCTGAGGTGTGTGTGTGTGTGTGTGTGTGTGTGTGTGCTTATTTTTATTTTATTATATTATTATTTTGTATTATTTTTATTTTTTCTTTAGCCCCGCCCATGACATCATGACATCATGATGTTAGCTCCGCCCACACTGTGAAGACATCATGGTGGGGTAGTAAAATTTTTGACATCCCACCACTGGTTAAGACACTGACTGGCAGACTGGAAGGTCAGCAGTTCGAGACCTGGGTACTGCATGATGGAATGAGCTCCTGTGTCTGTCCCAGCTCCTGCCAACCTAGCAGTTTGAAAACAAGAAATTGCAAGTAGATTCATAATTACCACCTCAGTGGAAAAGTAAACAGCATTCCATGCACTGGTGTATAGTAACGCCTGCCACATGTTCACGGAAATGTCTGCAGATGCAGACAACTCTGGCTCTCTGGCTGTAAACAGAGATGAGCACTGAACCCAGGAGTCAGGTACAACTGGCACATGATCAAGGGTGACTTTTACCTATACCAATGTTGCAAAGCATATTCTTGCTGAAGTTGCACTCACCCAGTTTTCAGAGGTTCCAGCCTCTTTTTGATGAAATTATACTCCCTCTCCAGAGCACATTTGTATCTTGTATTTCTAGTAGGCCTGGTTCTGCACCCAAAGCTTGAATGGCATCTTTCAACAATTTGAGTTAGTGGAGTGGCACCTATATTCCCTCCTGATAAAATATGGTTATCTCTGACTCAGTAACATCCAGGTTCAGTTACTGTGATGCAGTCTGTGTGAGACTGCATTTCAAAAGTGTTCAGAAGCCTACCCCAGGATTTCTTTTACTGGCCTTTCACTAAGACATGCTTATGGGTTGGTTTAACAAATCGTATACAGTAATCTATGGCCATCTGCCTTGAAGGTCAAAACCTGCTGAAATTTTGATGAGAAACACACACATCTGAAATGCCTTATGAAGAGTATGTAGATTTTTTTTTGAAATTTTCAGAACAAGCTCTTTGTGGGAGAATGAGATGCACAAGCACCATGAGGCATGATGAAGGTACAAAATGGCTACTTATTTTGCACATTCTTCTTCTTCTTTGCTTCCTCTTTTACCTCCTAACCAGTCCATTTTACATTGCCTCTAATGTATAGACTTTTAGCAGCTACTTTTCCTTTAGAAAGTGAAAAATGTGAAGACAGGTAATACCAGTTGGCTTATTACACAGTTGGTGGAAAACATCAAGCAATTTCCAAGCTATATGGGTAGATTCCCTGAAAAGCAATATTGAGTTTCTTAAATCTAATGAAATGAGTATCGATTTCTTCCCTGAACAGGTGTAATTGAATCTGATAACTTGGTGCAGATGTATCAAGAAACCTCTACTATGGTTTTTTATCACACACAGGTGAGGAAGATAGAGCAGCTCAGATTATCAAGAATATGGTTAGATCAGTAGATAATAGTCTGCTTGTACATTTCTGTCTCTGACACAAAACAAACACTTTGGGTTAATAAATGAAGCTGAAACAAATCTACTCAGTGGAAGTCTGAATGACCAGTTTCCTTAACTTTGACTTGTCACTGATGTTTGTCTAAAGAACCAAATAGAACCAGATAAACAAGTGTGGATGAAATAGGAATGCTTGCAGATAACAGCATGACAGCACAGTAATCTCTGCAGTAATAGACGTTTTGATTCAGCAGGATGTTTTGTGCAGGAATGTCATCACAAGGTGTCCATGTCTGCACTTGCATATTGTTAAAGGGATGACAACATGTAAGGCTTGAAAAATGGGAGAAAGAGAGTAGAAGTGACCCGACTTCTTTGCTGCTCTTGTCTATGTCTTTACCATTTCCTGAGACCAGGTAGGGTTAATACAAGTTTGAAAGGTTTTGGGAGTTGTAGACTCAACTGTACACATGATAGCACATAACTAGAAGCTGACATTATGTGTATTACATCTGGCCTAGACAAGGAAGAAGACGAATTTCAGAGATATGATTCTAGGAGACAAATGAAGATCATGCTTACTTCTGATGGCCAATCACAAAACAAAGAACACTAATTTGCAAAATATTGGAAATGTGAAAAACTCCTCCTGTGACAATCAGACTGTATTTCTGCAATAATATGTAATGTATAGTTTGAGTCAAATATCCAAACTGTGTGTATTCTTTTCTGCTTCTGCCAACTTCCACTTCTTTTGGCAATTGTCTGGAGGACACATTTCTCCCTCATATTGTCTCATGGTTGATGTATTTCCTTTATAGTTCTCTATAGAATAGAACACTTCTGAACTATGTAACAAGCAAATTATCCTGATTCTTCTGTTTAAATTATCTTTATAGATGTCTACACAGGAAGGACGGCAAGAGTTTCATTCATTTAAACCAGTGGATTTTGCCTCAAGGTTTTATGTGTTCCTGCTAGATCAGGGATTTTCAACCTGCAGCCCATGGGCCGAATGTGGCCCATGGCACCATTTCATGTGGCCTCCCACTGCCTCCACCACACCAGGAAGTACCATGTGGTGGAGGAAGGGCAAAATAGCCATCCGGCCCCTGAAGCCCTCTGAGGGAGCGTGACCTGGGCCCCGGCTTAAAAAGATTGATAACTCCTGTGCTAGATACATTGGTTTCTTTCCAGTCTAGGAACACAGCCTCCCTTTATCTGGATAAATCCAGCTAAAATGAGTGTGAAGTAGTATGAGAGGATGAAAGGAACCACCAAGATCAGAGGGGTTTCTTTGTGAAGAATTCCTTGTGATTTGTGCCCTAGTTCAGTAATGGTGAACCTTGGCATTCCAGGAGTTCTTAGATTTCAACTCCCAGAAGCCCAAATCCCTGTGAATCCACACAAATGGGTTTACTGTGCATAGGTGGATTCATAGGGACTTGGGCTTCTGGGAATTGAAGTCCAAGAACACCTGGAGTGCCAAGGTTCACCACCATGGCCCTAAATTCTTAGACAGTGAGAATCCTATACAAAATAGCAATACTGTACTTTAAATCTGTTGTATTTTGTTGTTATTTAGTTTGCCCATGTGACAGCAAATAATATCAAGTGAAAGCAATGTGCATGTTTTAAAATATTGGTTCTGCCCAGCTTTCCTTTTATCAACAACTACTGAAGCTAGAGAAAGAGAAACTCAGCAAAGTTTTAAAGCTGCCTAACTAATTGGAACTCAAATTTTATACTGTCATTTACCTCATCTGCATCTGAAAGGTGCCTTTCCAGTATGTTGAAAGAGCTGCTTATTATTACAAAGGACTGGGTCTTAATTGATTTAGTGGCTCTGTTGCCATTTGGACCATAGCTAAAACACAGCAAAGGATAAGAATAGGATTATAAATCGCTGTGACGGGATTAACGTTTTATGAATTTCACAGATGCCCTTCCTGCCTCTTCAGAATCTAATTTTTCTGGGCAAGAGGCCACACATGGCAACTATTTTCCTTAAGCTGTTTATCCTAGCAAAATTATCAGTGGAGGAACATCAGCTTTCTCATACCCATAGCCAGAAGCTAAGTGGTGATGGAACTGTAACCTGAAGGAAAGTGCTGGTGATAAAAATTGATAATTAGAAGATCCTTTAAGATGATACTATCATTAAGAGTGGTGCTCTCTGGAGTTATAAAAGGTGTCTGACTGTTCTTATATGAGCTAGCCTCATTCTGCATTTTGCAAATCAGCCTCTTTTTATTTTATTAACAATCAATAAGGGGCTGCGGTAGCTCAATGGTTAAGAAGCTCACCTTGTTAGCTGGAAGGTTGGCAGTTTGAGACCTGGGTAACTTCATGATGGATTGAGTGCCCGTCTCTGTCCCAGCTCTTGGAGATATGAAAGGAGCCTCATTTGGGCATTCCCTGAGTGGAGTTTCTTTCACAAAAATCCTTTCAACCAAGAATAATTTCTGACACGTTGCTGTTACTGTTGCTGTCGTCATCGTCGTCAGTCAATGGGAAGTAACCATGGGCTTCTTTTGTCTGTAAGCTTAACTGCATTCTGAAACAACTAACTGCGTGGATGGGTGGATGGAATAGGGTGCCATTGTAATAGTGAGCAAAAGACATTTCCTTTACAATATGATTAAACCCTTTGAATCAAAAACAAGGCCCTGGCATGTCTGGGGGAATACCAAAGTTTGCAGCAATGTGGAAAAAAACAACCCCTCTTGTTGTTTAGTCACACAGTTTAGTCCCACCCTTTGCGACCCCATGCTCCACCTCATGCCAGGCTCCTCTGTCATCTGCCGCTGCCCGGGAACCACCTGAGGCTGGGCGGGGAGGTAACCAGCATCAAGACCACCTCCACCATTGGTGCCTGGGTCTCCACCCCTGCTGGAAGCTTTAAAAATGTTGCAATGGCGATGGGTGGTAGGACTTTGCCGCAGCCACTCCTGGACTTATTTGTGTCTGGGGTAGAGAAGCTGTTGAATAGTATTGTGATATGATATATCATTTGTATTGAATTCTGTATAGTGTTCAATTGAACACTGTATAATTTTTGTGTATTGAGTATTGTGTACTAATTATATATTGTGTATTTGTATTGTTATATACCCCCTTGGAAGGCTCCATCTGAACCCTTGGAAAACTACTGCCAGCCATACAACACTTTGCTGTACGTTGGCCTAAATCAGTGATGGCGAACCTTTTAAGGACTGAGTACCCAAACTGCAACCCAACCCCCACTTGTTTATTGCAAGGTGCCAACACAGCAACAGAGGAGGAAAGAAACACTCTCATTGGGCTGCTGGACAGAAGAGGTGGGTGAACTCTCAGCTGGGGGAGGAAGGAAGCACTCCCATTGGGCTGTTCAGCAGAAGGGTGGGGCAAACTCTGTGCTGAGTGGCTAAGTCTATACTATAGTAAACACCTTCCTCTTGATTTGATTTCCATAGTTTTTGAACTTGAATGGTTAAAGTTGCAGGACACTTCTAATGGTTTTACAGTCTACTTAAAGATCCCTAAGTGATGGAGCTGTGCCATTACTGTGTGGTTGTTCCTGTTATTATAATTAGTTTTTAAGTAGATATCATAAATGTTGAGGATTACTCCCTCAACCACTCAGCCTGTTTCTTTTATCATACTTAAAATAATAGATGGGGTTGGAAAGGTGACATAGGTCATTCAGATATCCAAAAGGTTTATAAAAGGGTTGTTTCTCACAAGAAGAAAGGCTTCTCTTGGTTTAAATTGTTGCTGCAATTTTCTCTTCTTTTAGCATAGTATTGATCTTGTTAATTGGTTCCTGTTCCTCTAATTGTACACTGTAGAATAAATAGAGCATAATAATAGCCCTATTCTGCCATGAGAAGTTAGTTGTCTTTTCATTTGCATAGCCTCTATTATCATATTTTTGGTGACTGCTTGGGGATTAAGAGCTGACGTTGTGGATGTAGACTTGATAGGAGGAAATTGTCACGCTCAAGTTAAAAAGGAAATTTTCTTCATTGTCATTTGCAACAGATTAAACACATTAACATTAGTCCTTGATTAATTCTCTGTAAAAATGTATCAAACAGAACAAACAAAAAGGATTAATTTGGATGCGCTGGGAGTTGTGTATGATTGGGAATGAGGGCGGGAGGTCTACACACTCTGAATCTTAAATACTTGGAATGCTAGGGTTGGCTTTAGAGTCTAGAGCAGTGGCAGGCAATTTACAGCCTGAGGTACCAAATAATCCGGCCCCTGCCCTCACTCCAGCTGACACCACTGGTGGAATCAGCCACGAGAGGGGACCATCAGTCTGGCCCCCTCAACTGTCTGAGGGAGCGTGACCCGGCCCCTGACTTTAAAAGGTTGTTGACCCCTGGTCTAAGCACTGTTTCCCAACCTTTGGTTTTGGGACGTCAATTCCCCAAAGCACTGATCAGCCAATGTACAGACTTAGGCTTCTGGGAATTGAAGTCTATCTGTGGGGTGTGGTCTAGAGACTGTGGGTTAATGCTACAATCCAACATTCCTTTTCCTTGAAGTAAACTCATTTGAACATAATCGGGCTTATTTCAGAGTAGACATGCATAGGATTTCATGTAACTCAGATGAATTTAGCTCCCTGTTGAAATGACTTTAGTTACCCTCTTCAAATAGCTAACTTCCACTATTGATTTGAAAGGGATTTAAGTTTATCTAGCTTTCAGCAAACTCTAATTGTGTTTATACAGAAATAATACCCATAGATAAAAATCAGTGAGTTAGATATCTGGCTGTGGAACCAGAAGTGTGGAGTTCAAATCGCCACTGTGCTTCCAGGGAGAAGAGCTGACCTGTTGTAACCTCAGGCAAGCTGCTGTATGAAGAGAACTCCCTAGAAAACTGGAATGGTAAACCAGTTTGGAGTACTGTGTACCTAGTAAACCTTATAAAGAGTTGCCATGAATTCAAATTGACGTGATGGCACCTTATTGTTTTTGTTGTTTCCTTTTTGCCATTGTCAATGCATCTTCTTCTTGCTGTTAAGTGCCATCTGGTTGAATTGACTTTGAGCAACCCTAATAAGGCTTCCAGGGCAAGTGAGATACTTAAGGAGTGGTTGTGACTGAGTGGGAATTCAAACCAAGACTGCTTGAGTCTCAGTTCTTCACTTTCTCTGCTACACCACACTAGATATCCAAGCAGCACAACTTATGTCTAAGGAAATATCAGTAGGACACAGAACACAGAGGCTCAATTTTCATTTTGGGTTCATAAACCTGAAAATATAAATGGAAATGGAAAATATGAAATACCATTTATAAAAAGGGTATAACTTAGATTGAAGAAATGCCTAGCAACTCAATATATGCTTCAGAAGAACTCTGCCAAACTGTTCCACTGAAATAGGTTCTTTTATTACAGCAAGGAACAGGCATTGTTATTTAGATAGTGATTAAACAGAGGCAAACATTATGGCCAATAAAAGCTAGGATCATTTCACCCAGGGCTCATTAAAAGGAAGAATAAAAAATCCTTGTCTGCATCTACAAAAAATATTTTTCATGCCAATAATTAACTATACCTAGAATACAGATGATACTACCTAATGGCAGAAAGTGAAGAAGACCCAAAGAACCTTTTGATCAGGGTGAGAGTGCAAAAGCTGGTCTGAGACTCATCCCCCCCCCCCCAAGATAATGGCAACCGGCCCTATCACTCCCTCACAGACAGAAGGGGAAGAAATGGAAGCAGTGACAGACCTTACCTTTCTAGGATCCAAGATCACTGCAGATGGTGACTGCAGTCATGAAATAAAAAGACAATTAATTCTTGGGAAGCAAGCTATGAGAAATCTAGGGAACATAATAAAAAATAGAGACATCACCCTGCCAACAAAAGTCAGCATAGTCAAAGCAATGGTATTCCCAGTAGTAATGCATGGTTGTGAGACCTGGACCGTAAGGAAGGCTGAGTGAAGACGAATAGATGCCTTTGAAATGTGGTGCTGGATGAAGATTTTGAGAGTACCCTGGACAGCGAAGAGATCAAAGAAGTCGATCCGGAAGAAAATCACCCCTGATTGCTCCTTGGAAGGACAAATATTGATGATGAAGCTAAAATACTTTGGGCACCAAGTGAGAAGAGAGGACTCAGTAGAGAAGGCTTTGATGCTGGGAAAGATTGAAGGCAAAATGAGAAGGGGGCAGCAGAGGATGAGATGGCTAGATGGAATTGTTGACACAGTGAGTGTAGCCCTGAGCAGGCTGAGGAGGATGGTGGAGGATAGGGGTGCCTTGCGTGCAGTGGTCTACAGGGTCACAAAGAGTCGGATTTAACTATGCAACTGAACAACAACAGCAAGAGACTACAGAAGTATAGAGTGAAGAATGTTATTGTGTTTTTATTAGAAAGGGGCAGGAAAAACAGCAGTGAGGCTGCTTGAGGCAGGAAGGACAGTGTAGGACTGTGAAAAAATGCCTTGAGGATGATAGCAGTAAAAAAAACAAGTTGGAAGGCTGGGCAGAAAGAGCTCAGGGGCTGCATGTGGCCTGCAGGCTGAAGGTTGGTGCCTCCTGTCCCAGCATATAAATTACCTCATCCCCAAGTCAGGACAGCATAAAAGGATTGCATTAGATTAGACCCTATATTTTTATAAGTATGTCTGGAAAAGCTTTGATAGCACTGAAGTAACAGTGTAAACATAGGAATTGTTAAAAACACACTCTAATCCCTGTGTGCGTAATGTATAATATCACTTCAGGAAAAAGTCTGATATTGGGAAAGCAGTCAGGCAACCATTTGGCAAGCACTTAGATCCGAGGGCTTAGAGGTACCTTCAGGCAGGCAGGCGGGCGGGCGGGCAGAAATAAAACTTATATTCTTGGCATACAGCAGAATAACCTGGTGCAAAACCCACTTAATACCTACATTGAGAAAGTACAGATAATCTGGGAGATTTATATTAGAAAATAGCATTGGATTGTCTGTCCCTTGGTGATGCTGATTCACCATGCTAAGAGGACTAAGAGCTATGGCCAAAGGAACCCAAGCCTCAGCCTTCTCTTCCACTTCTCCAGCAAGAAACTTGGAAGTAAAAAATGTTGCCATGATAGACTACATTTTTGGGTCACAAAGGCATAACAATTATTTTTGTGATGCAACAATGAATAATATCATTTCCCCTGGTTCACTGGGTAACATTGATTTCCAAGGTGCTGTTTGATGGGAGACAGGGTACACCTGATTTGGTTCAAGACTACCAAAATCTTCGAGGAGGCTCTTTCTGTGTACCCCTACACAACGTTGGTTTCTTCCTTAGAAAGGAAGGTAGCTTCTAAAGATGTTTTATGTCTTCATACATCATTCCTTTCTCATCTGATAGGAAAGATAAATACAGTTCTGAGCTGTAACATCCTACTACAGTATTTTGAGTATGATTTTTTTCTTAAGAAAACTTTGTTCTGGCCTATTCCATTTTACCTGCTCCATTTGACATAGTTGTGGAGCTCTACAGTCATTTAAAGGGAACTTAGAAGTAAGAGGATCACAGTCCTAAAATTGTGTATTCAGCTATAGTGCCTGTATTTGATTAGAATGACCTCTGATTATACCTTTTGAGGACAGCAATCATTCTTCTCAACAGGCAAACCTTCTCAGCCAAACCTGATTTGCATATCAAAGAATGGGAGTCCTGCTACTTCAGAACTGCTAGGACATCCATCAGTCAGTTTTTCCAAAGAAACCACCACTTTTATGTAGTTCCCTGGAGGAAACAGATAAGTTAATATGAGGAGTTTCTAGCAAGTTTCCTATATTATATAAGATAACATTGATACACTCTCATTAAAAGAAATTACTTTACTTTTTATAAATCATGAAGGTCATATTGTGTTTCATGGTTGGAAAATAGCCCTCAAAAATAAGGTAACATTATTCTATATACTGAGAAAACTAAACAAGAGAATGACCCTATATATCCCCTGAATGGATATGTGCCTCAAGCCCACTGGCTCAGATCCAAGAGGAGGTTTATGGCAAGAACAAACATTGTTGAGTTTCCTCAAGAGCAAAACTAAATTAGAAGATGATAGAAAGAGCTCACTGAACAAAGAATAAGATCAAAAGAAGATATAGCTAAGGAACTCAACCTTCCATATGTCACTTGGAGGACCCTAAACAGGTTTAGGGGCAGAGTGCCTAAATGTAAGACCAACATCTCAAGTGGGGACTGCTGGCAGATAAAACATACTCTGTGAATGTGGAGAGATACAGAACCCAGCTCATTTACTGGCCTGCCAACTACTACCAGAAACATGCAGCAATGAAAAGTTAATTTTGGCCATGAAACTAGCTTCAGTTTGGCAATCCAAAGTTTGATCTGGATATGAAAGAAGAATTATTCTATACTTGTCCTATTGTTCTTCCATGTCTACTATTCATTGGCTAGTATCCTGTTTGTGCCAATGTAATATAAATTTATGCCAATGTAAATGGGGCAGGTGTTAAAAACAGGAACAAGGAAATGTGTTATTGAACTGCACAATCTTCTGCATGTGCCCAATGTAGCAGCTTGTTCAATGAACCAATGGAAGTGCTTCAGGAATAGTACCTCAGCCCTGGCTGAAGTGCCTCTAGCACACACAACTTCAATTTAGACCAAGGGTTCCCAATCTTTTCACACAGTGGGCTGGACCACGCCCCCTGGACAGCTGAGTGGGCCAGTCATGTGGTCCCCCCACTGTAAACACTGCTGTAAAACATGTCTGTGGCTGTCGTAAATGTTTTTATGACAGCCACGGGTGCATTTACGACAGCATTTATGGCAGGTGCATGCACGCTTACACAGACACATTTTATGGCTGTTGTAAATGCATCTGTTTCCACTTCCAGTAGCAGTGAGGGTGGCAGCAGGCTACATGAAATGGTGCCATGGGCTGGGTCTGGCCTGCGTGCCATAGGTTGGCTACCCCTTAGACATTGAAGTTGAACTAGAGGATTTTCACCAATTAATGCAATGAACTTTCTGGGTCAATACTTCCATGTTTGCTCAACCTCTAAAATGCCAGAAGTTTGCAGATGTTAAGGACCATTTCTGAAATAAACATATTATTTCAGCAATATAAAATTAGTATAACATCATACACTATGTCTTCACCGTTATCACTTCCTTGGAGATGGCAGGCTATCAGTGTTAGAGTAATGGCCAGGAATATCAGAACTGTCCCAGCTCCTGCCAGCCTAGCAGTTCGAAAACAAGAAATTGCAAGTGGATAAACGGAGATGAGCACCAACCCTAGAGTTGGACACAACTGTCTTTTGAGCAAGGGAGACCTTTACCTAACATCATTAGCAAAAAGAGAAAAATGCAGTCTTGACATTCACCATTTGGAAAATATTTCTCAGGATGGAAGCAAAGTTGGGACTTTGGTTCAAGACAACGAAGTCAGCATTTGTAATAAAAATAGATTCATAGGTCTTATTGTGCTACTGCTAGCCAATGAGACTACAGAGAAGTGGAGTACAGTAATTAAAAAAGGAAGTAAAGATGTCAGTAGGAATATTGTGGATTTGCTAGAACAGTGATGGCAAACCTATGGCATGCATGCCAGAGGGGGCACTTGGAGCCCTCTCAGTGGACACATGCACTGTCACACCAGGAGAGAGTTTGGCCTGCCCTTCTGCCCAGCTGCCCAATGAGAATGCTTCCTCCTTTCCCCAGCACAGAGGTCACCCCACCCCTCTGCAGCGCAGACAGGAGCCTGTTGATTTGGGGCACTCGGTCACTAAAAGATTCACCATCTCTGAGCTAGAAATTGGAAGCTCAATTGCCAATGTATGTTGGTATAAGTGCCAGGGCAGCACTGTCCTACTATGTTGCAAGCTGGATATGGCCATTGTAGCTTTAAGGCTATTTGCAGAGAATGGCCAGGTGCTGTGAGTCAGGACAAAATCAACAAGCCTCTGAGCATATTAAGAGGCACATCTGAGTGGAGACCACTCAGCCAAAGACCACTGAGGTACGAGGAGAATTGCTTCACAGCTTCTTCCAGCTACTCTCAACCGTGGAACTGTTTGTAAACCAATGAGGCCTGCTACCCACTTTTGTTGATGATATTTGGATAAGCAGAGCAGGGAGCTGTGTGTGCTCTAACTTGGCAAGAGAGAAAAGACTGTGTATGTGTTGGACTTTATGAACTTTGTACATATTGCTGAAGTCAAGCAAGTTTTGTTTTCTGCCTGCACTGTAAATATATTGCATTCCTCACGAGTAAAGAGGCTTTAGTTCTTTTCACCAAGAACCTGGTTGCTTCTCTTTGTCTACAAGTCACATAAGCTGCACAACCGGTACATGTGTGGCTCTCAAGGTTGCGGGTGCAGATTCCGCCAAATTTCACCAACAATGTATCTTGTAGGAAAACATCCCACCTGTGTTACTACATAGTCTAAAGTGCCCTCAGAAGAAGGGAAAGTTGAACCAGTTCTGAATACTGCATATCTACTGTAGAAAACCCTGGAACTTTTGGCACAACTCATACTGATTTGATGACATACGATTATTAGCCTTCTGTGTCTGTATTTATATGCTTATAAACTTGGCAGACCCAATGATACATTTGAAGAAACATCGACAAAATGGAGGTAGGAAACTAGTTAACAGCTCTCTATGTGCTAATGCATGCAGGCATCTTCTGGACGAAATCCCTTCTCTGATCGTAATTGGATTGGGATGCTCTGGGACACTTGAATCATTACTGTTGATTCCTGGTGATCCAGACGGCAATTTTCTTCACCACTGCTTGAAATATTAATCACCCAAGAGATAGTGTGAGGAGCGGAGCTGAGGGCAGATAACCTATGGAAATGTAAACCTTCCAAGTTCCTAACCCAAAACAAGAGTTAATTTACACCTTATCTTGGAAGTTATGTTACTTTGACTTGGAACTTGAATAAATTACTATTTTGGGTGCTAGCTTCAAGAATCTTTCAGCCAGCATACTCTGATTTAATTTATACTACTTCAAATACAACACAATTTGATTTTATTCAAAGCAAAACCTTGTTCTGAAAAATCTGAGGCTTCATGTTTATTACTTAGCTCACCTCTATATTATTTCCTGTATCTAATGACAACTCAAAATAGGTGTCCTATCTTAAACCTCTTGATGTTTCATTATTAACTTATATAAAGAAATAAACAAATGGCTACAATTTAGTAATTTATGGATGAAAATTCAAATGCTGTAGCCTTGTCTGACTAGGCAATGCTTCCTAAACTTTATATTAATAGATTCCTGAGTTTCTGTTTTAAAGGGCCTTACTATTTGACATTTTTTTAAGTTAAAAAGAGCAGATGCCTTGGTACAATCATACAGTATTTGCAGGTCCAGTTTTCTGAGTGGATGAAGCCTTTCAAATTCCACACTGATGGGAACTGAAGGTTTTGAGCTAAGGGAGGTTTTTAAAATTTGGAATAAGGTATATTTGTTTTCCAATGTGTGCTTTTTATTGTGGAATTTTAATTAAAAATGATATAACTTGTAGATATGCTACTCATTACACAAACTAATCTCTCCTCCCTCCCAGAAGGATGGGTGATAGGATTAAGGAGTTATAACAAAAGAAAATGAGTCTGAGTTGTTTTATATTTCTGCTTCATTGACATGAAACAGTTAAATCCCTTCTTTACTCCTCCTCCTCAAAACATTGTGATTGACAGTAAAAAAAGAAGCTCCAAGTCAAATCATTTCCTATTTCCCAGCTAAAGGTTTCAGGCACAAATTACAAATCTGTATCACCTCCTCTCCCTTCCTCCTACCTGCTTTTTTCATTTCATGGAAAGTTTGGAGGAGAATTTTAACTAGGTCTTCATGCAACCTGTGATTTTCTGATGCTTTCTACAAAATATTCTGTCTGACTCAAATTTTTGGAAGCTGCCTGATTCAGTATAATCTGCTCAAGGGCAGTCCTACTTTATCTGGTTCTAGTCCTAGGTTCTGCTCAAATCATATGAACTCCCGTATCTAATGTAATGGTTGTGGTCAGGTACTTCTGATTTCTGGCTGCTGCAAGAGTTGTCAAAGTATATGAGGTGTTGAAGGAGTAGTTTGCATTGGCATTGCCCAATGAGTTCAATTCAATTCAAACTTTATTACGGTCAATGACCAGTGCAATAAAAAGGTTTTAAGCGCATGAAATAGAGCCGAAATACACCACCAGCAACACATTTGTTTAAGTTAAACAAAATAGAATAAAATCAGATCTTAAAATTTATGCTACATTTGGGACAGGTATCTGATTTAAAAGGAATAAAAAGTTGCAGTCACAGTCATAAAATAAGAATAAAAATGTCTGCACACAAATGCACACAATGGACACAGTATACATCAGCAGGATATAAAACAGGATCACAAATGCAAAATAAAAATCATTATACTGTATCACAGTAACAAATAAAAAAGTATCAATATCACAATCACAAAGTAATACAAAAAACAGAAGCAAGAACAAAAAACCACTTTTGCTAAGTCCCACCACACTCATATGAGGAGTCCTACAGAAAGTGGCTAAGAAAAGTCCGAAAGAAGTGTCCGGTGGTGATGGTAGCAACAGTGGCGAGGCAGCATTTTTGTAACCGTCCAGCCATGCCACACAGCTGCTCTCGATTCCCTCGAACCGGCCTGGTCGAGAGAGGAGTCCGGAGGTAGTGGTAGCGGTAGTGGTGAGGTGGTGTTTTTGTAGCTGGCTGGCCACGCCACACAGCTGCTCTCCATTCCCTCGAGCTGGCCCAGTCAAGAGAGGAGTCCGGAGATGGGTTATCTGCAACATGATGGGACAATAGCAATGTTGCATGAACTTACATTGGATAGCAGAGGGAAGGGGTATTTGCAGCCTAATTTAATTGTCTTTGCCACAAACTTATTGTTAAGGTTCCTTGCCTCTCGTATCCTACTTATTTTACTTGCTTCTATTGATCTTTCTCTCCTGAAAGTGCTCCATGTAGCAAGCATGGCAGGGACTCTGACACATGGCTAAGACTCCATTTTTCTTTTACTGGTTCTGATTGTAACTACAGATCACAACTGCAAGTAAAGTTACTTTTTCTACTGAAATGCTTCTAAAGTGTTCTTTATGATATGAAGTGCTAGTCACCGTGAAGGGGGTTAGGTCTGAGACTAGAGCTAATTTGTTGCTGCTTCTACCCTATAATCTCATAATTAGAAAGGAATAATAAAAAACGTCCCAATATAACATGCAATTTAGCTTTCAGAATCATAATGGTTAATGAACAGGGCAATAGGCCAGCAGTGGTCATAATGAACCTGTATAAAATAATGTATGTGAAGTAGAGTGAGAAAAAAGGAGCAAGACAAGTATATGGCTGAGGAAGCAAGGAGTCAATTGTGGGAAGGAAGGGAGCTGGGGAAATCTCACACAGGATTCAAGGGGATACATACTGTTAATAGAATGGAAGAAGCTAGCAGAACAGAGGAAACTGATAAATTTCCCATATTGATTTCATCAAGCAAGCCAAGTCTCTGCTGTTTTGTTTTTTTGCTAACACATCTTAAATTCATATTAGGAAATTGGTTAGACTTTCCGCCCTTTTTTAGGTCACCATTCGTTGTGTTTTGTCTTTTTGACAAAATGTGTGGCTGGAAATGGGAGTGCAAGCCTTTTATCCCCTCAATGGCCCTGTCAGTGCTGATGATTTTCCAATTAATCACGATTTATAGTATGACCATAGCTGCTACAAGATTCCCTATACTTGCCAATTCTAGCTTGTTGCAATTCCCTTTAGAGAGCAAGCAAATATAAAAACAGAGACCACAAAAAAGAGTTATAGTCTAATATTGCAATACAATTCCCCTCCTCCACAAAGTCTTATACAGTATCTTAAATTTGTCATTGTCACTTGAACTAGCCTTAGGTTCAGGATGACATTATGCCTATAAGTGAGTATCACCAGCTATATTCTATGCTATAATTTGCTATAGGTTATTTGTGAAACCCTCAATTGAACACTTTGTCCATACAAAGAGATGATGATGATGATGATGATGATGATGATGATGATGATGATGATGATGATGATGATGATGATGATGATGATGATGATGATGATGATGATAATAATAATAATAATAATAATAATAATAATAATAATAATAATAATAATAATAATAATAATAATAATGTTTAATTTGTATGCTGCCCACTCGCTTGCGCAACTCAGGGCAGCTAGCAAAAACAACAGAGCATTACATTACAATAGAGAAAAAGAAAACCATTCATTTAAAAATTTAAAGATCCAATAATAGCAACAATAAATGTAACAACTGTAGCCATCCAAATATTTTTGGATTTGAATTTCCATAATCTAACCTTTAGTAATTCTAGCTAAGTCTGGTGAGTGGGGTGTAATAGCTCGAGATCCCAAGTTACCTTCTGTCTGAACAATACCTGATCTACTAACAGCTGTGTGCTGCTGTTGTACAGCATTAAATGGCACAGCAATAAAACTGTGTGGAAATAAATAGCCTGATCTCAGTTATCAATGCTCTTGTAACCTCCAGCAGAAGATACAGGGTTAACTTTTGAAGATGATTCAGAAGCTGCTGTTAATGAAAGGGATAAGATATTTTAATGCCAAATTGCATTCATTCCCATTCAATTCCTGGTACTAGTTCAAGTTCAAAATGTTGTGCTTCAAAGTCTTTGATGACTTAGGATTGGGGTACCTGAAGGTATATGTGAATGTGAAAGACCTCATGTGATGATACTGATATCTCTAAGTACTAAGAGTGACTAACACAAAAAGGGCTTTCTTAGTGGTGGTGCCCTGGTGCTGGAACACAATTCCACATGAGTCTTATATTAGTACAATATTCAACCAAAGGGCTGGTATATTAAGGAGTTAAAATAAAATGTCATATGGTATAGCATTATGTGGGTCAGAACAGTGGTGGGCAGTCAAAACTTTTACTACCACACTGTGGGTGGAGCCAACATTGTGGGTGGAGTCAATGTCATGACATCTTGGGCGGAGCCAATGTCATGATGTCATGGGTGGAGCCAATGATGTGGACAGAACCAACGTAAAACCACCCATAAAAATAAGTACACATAAAAGTACAAATTAAATAGACATAAAAATACACATAAAAACACATAAAATACTCATTAAAATAAATACACATGAAATAGACATAAAAACACATAAAAATACAAATTAAATACACATAAAACACAAAAATACACATTAAAAATAAATACACATTAAATAGACATAAAACACATTAAAATACAAATTAAATACACATAAAACACAAAAATACACATTAAAAATAAATACACATGAAATACACATTAAAATACATCCACCCACCCCACACCCAAAGGTGAGTCACTTACCCTGGGGAGCAGGCTATAGGGAGCTTCAGGCTAGGGGCTTCTCTTCCTCCTCCCCGCTTGGGAAGACAGCAAGGAGGCCGTGCATGCATGCCAAGTGCTGTAAGCGCACATGCACACCAAGCACTTGGCGTGCATGCACAGTGAGGGAACTGGTGAAAAGGTAAGCCCCTGAGGTGGTTCCCCCCAAAAGCCGCTACCAATTCTCCCGGACACCAGGAAAAGTTATTGCCAGTTCTGGTGAACTGGTGGCAACTTGTTGCTGCCCATCACTGGGTCAGATGTTAACTTCCAGAAAAAGCACCTATTTTGAAGTTAATTATTCACAAAACATAAAGCAGATCAATTTATATTTTTGAGAAATATTTATGCATTTTAATATAGCATTTAGGAATTTTCCTGGCTTATTGTTATTTGGACTGATCGTATAAATGTTTTATCTTCAAAATCTTCTTGGCATTGTGCTCACTAACTTTCACAGTTTAGAAATTTGGGATTAATGTTTACTAGGTGGTAGCTACAATGCAAAATAAATAATGCAAAATGCTTCCAATATGATGGATGAATCTTAAACAGTAGCAGGAATTGTACATGTGAGTTATTACTGTACTGTTCTATTAAAAAACCGGCATAGTTGCCTGCTGTAAGGAAGGTTTAGCTGGATTTATTGAAGTAAACTGCACTGCCATCTTTTGCTTTCCCACCTAATTCCCCACTGCCAATTTCCCACTGCCAGTTTTGCTTTCCCACCTAATTCCAAGCTTGAAAGCAACAATTTTGTACCACATTTGTGTCACTACTTCTTCTTCTTCTTCTTCTTCTTCTTCTTCTTCTTCTTCTTCTTCTTCTTCTTCTTCTTCTTCTTCTTCTTCTTCTTCTTCTTCTTCTTCTTCTTCTTCTTCTTCTTCTTCTTCTTCTTCTTCTTCTTCTTCTTCTTCTTCTTCTTCTTCTTCTTCTTCTTCTTCTTCTTGCTGCTGCTGCTGCTGCTGCTGCTGCTGCTGCTGCTGCTGCTGCTGTTATACTTGTATGCCACCTCACTCGCAGAGTATTTCTGGGTGGCTAACAAAGATACAAAATATACAGTGACAATTACAATTACAAGGTTCCACATTATCATAATACAAAAACGTTTCAACATATCATCATCACAAATCATCACAAATCACAGTATCAAAAAGTATTGGTACCATAGTAACAAAGCATTGCAAAAAACAAACAACAGCATCCCAACAAACCTCATTTGTGAAATCCCACAGCACTCATATGAGAAGTCCCACAGAAAGTCCGACCTATTCTTATGATAAGAGATACTTCTGGGAAGAAGTGAGTCCCTAAGAAATTTTCCAAATCACCAAATAAATAAAAATCTGATTTTATTCTTACTGAACTGTTAGCCTGAATCCAGTGCTGTTTAATTAATTTTAATTTAATTTAATTCTCACACTTGTATGCCACCCAGACAGGAAACCCAACTCAGGGCAGCTCACACAATAATTATACAATAATTATACTGGCAGACAGTGGTCCATGGGGTCGCAAAGGGTAGGAATTGACTATGCGACTGAACAACATCAAACACAATAATACAATATAGACAATAATTATACCATATTCAACCTACAAAAGCACATATAATATGCAATGATATGACTATACAATACTACAACGGCCTCTCCACTCCAGCTGCAGGCAAAATTTGGTGGCGGCGGTGAAGTTAATCAAACATTACAAGGGGAAACATTTATTTAAAGTCCCCAATATTCAACCAGTACATCTACATAAAGACAGAGTGGTTGCAACATCCAGAACAGCTGCCTCTCATCCACCCAACGTTGGTGTGGTCGGGAGGGGGCACCACTATGGATGATGATGAGGAGGTATAGGTCATCTCCATGTAGAGGAACAATAATTAGAGCTGTTCAAGAACAGTTCCAGGGAGTTATTTATTGCAGATGTCTAGAATTTTTCAGTAGAATTACTTTTGGAGCAGACTTCTGAAGTGGGTTGCATCAGTGTTCAGATGCTATACTACAGAGTTGCAGCATGGATAGCTTGGTCTCTAAAATAAATAAACATTTCAAAAGCATAAATAAAGTATGTCAGCCTCTTGCTTCTCATGAGGTCTTGTCCCCTGGAATGCTGGACTAGACTGGTCTCACGCCTACACCTGCAGAACCATTCCTTCTTCTGTTCTCATTGTAAGAGGGTTTAGTTCTTCTTTCTTTGCTTTAAAACTAGACTGTAATTTCAGATGTAGATTCCTATTTGTCCCACTCAGCCATGGTTTGAGTGTCAATTAATACATGAGAACAATTTGCTTACAGTGAACCAACTTTACTAATGCATATTCATCTTCCTGCTTTTGGGTCCATATTAAGCTAAAATCTATCTGATATACATCAGGGGCAGGAGTACTTGTAGAACTTACTTTCCTAGTAAATCCATTAATCCTTTTATTATTCTAATTCTTGAATGGTTTTTGAAGACTATCTTATTATATTGAAAGTAAAAAATATACTGCCCTATTTTATGCTCTTTCCCTGCATTTTATACTGCTGAATTGCTTTACTGCTTATTATTTTTAATTATTGCATTTTATCTCACTGTTGCACCAAGAATTGCCTTCAAGGAAGTTAATAACATAATTAAAAACAGCTTACAACAATGCAGTATTAAAATAATCACAGTAAACAAAACAATTAAAAAGACCACATTGCAAATATCTGTCTCCTTACCTTCCTTAAAGGAAAAAAAAAAGAGAAAACTAGAAATGTCAGTATATTTCTTTGATTTTAGATCCAGACAGTCTAGGTTCAAGAATGAAACACCTCATTCAACAGTCTTATTCTCCTTACTTTTCCCAAATATAAATAATTGTATAAAATCTGAAATCTGAAAAAAGAAATAAAATGACAAGTGACTGTTGTGTTTGGGTCTTCCAATCAAGAATTGTGTAGAAACAGAGCTGGTTCTTGAAAATAATAATGATTTCCTAGCTCTGTTAGCTTTGTAAATTATATCTCTTTCTATTTTTAAACTAACTCTTGTGTTTAACAACAGAGAGCATGGGTTAGAAACTGAGTTGTTTGTCAAGTGTGAATCATGAATGCCTTTGCTCTTGCACAATAAACTCTCAAGACGAGGTACCACAGCAATTGCTGCAGAAGTACAATCACATTTGAATTCCAGGGACAGGGTTTGCTCCATTTAATATTGAATCTTCCAAATCTCATATGACCATGAGTGGCAAACTAGGGTTGAGTTCCTTTCCTTTGGTACTTCTGAGGGCTGTCGGCTGAGGACTGTGGACAAAAGCTTCTTCCATCCACTACTAGGTAACACTGGCTCTAGAAGAATTGGCATTCTAAACCAATTTTTAAAAAGCTTTATCCATGGTAGTTAGTTACTGTATATATTTTCCACTTTTTATACATGTCTCAGTTACTACATAGAGGTCTTTCATGTTGTTTTGAATCATACTGGATCATATCACATTTTGAATTTTACCCGGATTTCATAAGAGGAAGGATAATATTAAATATTCTGAATAGATCAAATATTATATTTTGTTGGTAACTCCTAGGGTTTCTATTTTCTTGGAATGTTCCCAGTGATCCTGCAGGATAGCTGTGAAAAGATCATCTTTGCTCTAAGTCAGGGGTTCCCAACCTGCAGCCCATGAGCTGGGTCCATTTCACATGGCCCACACCGCCACCACTGCACCCGGCAATGGAAGATAGCCATAAAAAGTGCCTGCACATGCGAAAATGCATTGGCGACTGTTGTAAATGTGGAAGTGGCCACATTTATGACAGCCATAAATGTGTCTGCTTCCGTTTCCAGGGGGCATGGTCACCTGTTTGGGACATGGGCGTGATCAGGCCCATGGCATAAAAAGATTGGGAACCCCAGCTCTAAGTAGTGCCAAAAGGATCCTCACATAACCTTTTTACAAATTTGAGCTGGGTGAACTTCAAGCAGGCTAACATACAAGGACCAGGTAAAAGCTCCCTCTCCTCCTTTCTCTCCAGAACCTTCATGGCAATCCAGGCAGACAGAAAACAACCTCCAGATAGTTCACTTAACCCAGGGGTCAGCAAACTTTGGCTCTCCAGGTGTTCTTGGACTTCAATTCCCAGACCCAAGGCAGCACTCCTGCTGATCAGGGCTTCTGGGAGTTGAAGTCCAAGAACATCTGGAGAGCCAAGTTTGAGGAACCCTGACTTAACCCAAAGAAACTAAACCTCCAAGGTGGTAATTCTAATACAACCTAAAATGATGCCTCAGTAGCTGTCCTGAGACAAGGAACAGATTTAGGACTATCAAGCCCCAAGATGGAACTTCACAAAAAACCATGCCTTGTTTTATAATTTCATTAAGATACAATTTAAGTATTTCATTCTGTCCAGTTTAAAGATTCAAGTTCAAAACTTACAGAAACCATGGCTCCTTTTAAAAGTGTAAGGAAAAAACCCCAATGGCTCTGTGTAAGAACAAACCCTATGGAAAAAGAACTTCTGACTAGCCCATCCATCTTACTTAGCTTGGCTTCAGAGCAAACAAAGGTTGCAGCAGCAATTTGGGATGGTACATTGGAATAACAACAACAACAAGATTTTCATCTCAGGGAATGACAATTTAAGGAGAAATGGAGGCAAGATAGAGCACTGGTGGTGAATGGCTATGATGTGACCAAAGAATATTCATCAGACTTCTGGAGCAAACAACCATTCAAGATGACTCTCTTACTACAGATGCTGAAGAAGCTGTCCACTGTCACTTGCTGATTTCTACCTTAATCTCTGGCCCGTGTCCTACAGGAAATGCTTTCTTGCCCCCCGTCCCTCTGCATCCTGCAACAGTGACACCATTGCATCTCCTAGCCCTTACATAGACAGGGAATAAAATTCACAGTTTAGATATCTGTTAACTGACTCAAACTTATGGCATTCCTATGTATTTTTCTCTAGAACGCTCCATACTCTGTTCTAAGCTGTTGTGGTCTTTTTATGGCAGAGCTCTAGGGCTTCAAAAATGTTTTTTTGGGGGCTCCTATTTTAACCCCTTTGTTAACCTTGATTTCTCCACTCACCTTCCTACACACCTGTCTGCTTGCTCCTCTGAACTTTAGGAAGCTGACCTGCAGAGGGATAGAGAACCTTTAGCCTTCCCAGTGTTTTGAGCTTCAGCTCACAGAAACTATTTCAAGAATAACCAATGGTCAGAGTGTGACCATCAAAATGGATGGAGGATCATTGTGCATATGATGTGTGCTCTTTTGTGGGTTGTCCATTGTATATTCACGTCTAGCTTGGTTGTACAGTTAATTACGCAACTGAATGGGTAATGGAGAGCTTGCAAAATCCATAAACTGCTTTTGTGATTGCCCATCTCTGCTTGGTAAAATCCAACAGGACTCTGATCCAACAGGATTGTTATTTATTTATTTATTTATTTATTTATTTATTTATTTATTTATTTATTTATTTATATCCCACCCTTCTAGGAAAAACCTTCCTACTCAGGGCGGCTTACAGCATAAAATTCAAAAATATAAACTGACACAAATATTAAAATTTTCATATAAAACCCCTCAAAATGCACTCAAATACTGCACTGTGGTATTTTACTTAAAAGATAACATTCTGAACTTAGCTTGCAGGATCTTGAGAATGGCTTTTCTCCCATTCTTTGGCATTGTCCTTCTTTGGAATTGAAATGCAAAGCAACTTTTTCTAATCTCTTGGCCACTGCTGTGTTTTCCAAATTTGTTGGCATATTGACTGCAGCACTTTAACTGCACCATCTTTATGGCTTTAAATAACTTGAGTGGAATACCATCATCTTCATTAGCTTTGTAGTTAGTAATGCTTTCTAAGGCTCACTTGACATCATATCCCAGGATGTTTGACTCGAGGTCATTGATCACATCATTGTGGTTGTCAGGGACATTTATGTCCTTCTGGTATAGTTCTTCTGTGTATTCTTTCCACCTTTTCCTAATATCTTCTACATCTGTAAGGTCCCTATAATTTTTGTCCTTTATCATGGTCATCTTTGCTTGAAATGTTCTGTTGATTTCTCCAATTTTCTTGAATAGATCTCAAGTCTTTCCCATTCTGTTGTTTTTTCCTATTACTTTGCATTATTCTTTTAAGAAGGCCTCCTTATCTCCTTGCAGTTCTCTGGAAATCTGCACTCAGTTGGATGAATCTTTCTCTTTCACCTTCACCTTTCACTTTTCTTCTTTCCCCAGCTATTTGTAGAGCCTTATTGTCAACCACTTTGCTTTCTTGCATTTCTTTTTCTTTGGGGTGGATCTAATTGTTGCCTCCTGTACAATATTACAAACTTTTATCCATAGTTCTTCTGGCACTCTGTCTATTATGTCTAAGCCCTTAAACCAGGGATTCTCGAACTGTGCCCCGTGGTGCCATTTCATGTGCCCCCCCCACTGCCTCCACCACACCTGGAAGTGCCATGTGGTGGAGGAAGGGCAAAATAGCCGCCCTGCCCCCGAAGCTGTTTGAGGGAGTGTGACCTGGTCCCCGGCTTTAAAAGGTTGAGAACTCCTGCCTTAAACCAACTCTTCACCTCCACTGTATATTCATAAGGATCAGCCATTGAAACTCATGATGGAGTGTTGGCATTGGTAAAGCCAATCCTTAAATATCTCATTCTAAAAGCTCTATTTGAGTTACTAAAAATTGATTCCAACTTGACAGGATGCAACACACAAGTACATTTAGGTGAGTTGCTAATCCTTGTGCTGTCTAAAGGAAATAGATGTACACAACCCCCCCAAAAAAGTACAGTAATAATTTATTAACCAGTTTGAAAGACATTTCAACAATAGACCTTGCATTAATTCCTTCAAGTATTCAAATCACAAGTGAGACAAAAATAAATTCCACAAAAGACATCCTGGATAAATGATCAAGCTATTAATTTCTGTTCCAGGAATAGATGGTTATGGTGATACTAATGGAAATTCTATCACATTTTGTGTCTTATGCATGATAGCTCAATGGTTTAAATATCTGGCTGAGCCAGAAGTTAGGAGTTTGATTACCCACAGTGCCTCCCAGGAGAAGACCAGCCTGTGTGGCTTTGGCAAGCTCCAATGTCCCCAGGTTGCCCACTGAAGAAGGGAATGATAAACCACTTCTGTGTATTCCTTCTAGAAAACCCAGGAAAGGGTCACCATAAGTCAGAATTTACCTAATGGAATGCAATTACTAAGTCTGGGAAGATATCAATGACTTGAAACATTTAGTTTTGAAAAGATGCTAAATTTACTATACAGTACTTAAATAACCACTGTTCATTTCCAAATAACATATTAGCCACATGAAAATTGCCATACTTGATCAATCCAAGAAAGCTTCCATTCATAACAATAGGATACTACCCATGTAATTTTCATTATGTCATTGCGAATTAGAGATAAACACTATGCCAAGAGATGCAAGGCATAACCCAGAACAAAGATGTATCTGGGCTATCAAAACAATAACATATTTATATCATTCTCAAAAACCAATTAGCATTTTTATTGCTTCCGACTGCTAAAACATCTGAGAGCATGAAATTCTGGAAGCATGTCATTGTCTGATAACAAGGCATTGTAATGACAAAGATTTCTGAATGATTTTAAAGCATAGTGCAGATCTCATAGTAAACACTTTAAAACTCTAATCAATCTTTTGGATTCTGTTGCATGTCTTAGATTGCTTAACTGCTTGCCAAATGGATAAATGGATAAATACAATGAAGTTATAAATATGCATGCAGAACTTATCCATCATCCATTGTTTGGATGGGGTGAGGGAGATCATATTTAACATGACTCAAGTGTATAGGTGCCTGGCGGGCAATGGTCCATTGGGTCGCAAAGGGTTGGAATCGACTGTGCGACTGAACAACAACAGCAGCAGCAGCAACAACAGCAACAACAACAGCAACAACAGCAGCAGCAGCAGCAACAGCAACAGTGTATAGGTTCACATCAATAGCATGAGGTTGGTTGTGCTCTTTCTGGGCAAACAGATTCTGAAAGCCTATTAAATGGACGTCCTCCTCCTATCTTGTACTATATCTGAGACACTTTAATGCCTATGAATTTGCATGAATTTTGTTACCTATTTTTAGTTTAGTGACTACACTGAAAAAGCTTATTTGTATCATTCTGAAGAAAAGTAGAAGCCTGTCCCCTAGGGGCAGAAAAAAAACCTGTTTTGAGGGCAAATAGAGATGGATTGATTTGAACCAGTCTTTGAATTCTTTGAATACTTTGAATTCACCTGTGTTATAAGCAGAGCAAATCCCATGGTATTTGACCATGTAGTCACAGCCAGAGTTATAATTTAATTTAATTCTAATTTTTGCATTTATATGCTGCCCAATCAGGGGAACCCAACTCAGGGCGGCTCACAATTAGACAGTATATATACAATTACATAGTTCAGTACAGCATATCATCATCACAAACCACAGTGTCAAAAATTTTCCACATTATCATAATACAACATATAATCATCACAAATTACA
The DNA here is from genome assembly GCA_030440675.1 of Furcifer pardalis. NCBI lineage: Eukaryota > Metazoa > Chordata > Lepidosauria > Squamata > Chamaeleonidae > Furcifer > Furcifer pardalis. Next base: position 69,532,993 of record CP126897.1, on the reverse strand, counting down.
GTATCAAAAAAAGTCAAAATCACAGTAACAAAGTATCACAAAAAACACAAAATATCACACACACACACACACAAACCCCACACAGAAACACTCCTTTGCTAAGTCCTCAGTACTCATATGAAAAGTCCCACATAAGTAGCCGAGGGAAAAAGTCCAAAAGAAGAGTCCCGGTGGTGATGGCTGCGGCAACGGCATTTTTGTGCCCAGTCGGGCCTGCCGGTCAGCTGATCCTCATTTCCTCTGGCCGGCCTGGCTAAGGGCAGAGTCCTGGTGGTGGTGGTTGCAGCTTTATCCACCCCCGCTGCAGGTGGTCCTCTCCAGGTGTCAGTGGCAGGGCCCGGAGTTGTGGGAGGGAGGGTCCTCAACTGTCCATTATGTCCCACCTTTTTTGTATGTGCACGAAAGACCATACAAACCATAACAGAAAGTTGTTTTGGATTCCACAAAAATAAATTGCCCTAAGAGCTTTAGACCAGGGATTCTCAACCTTTTAAAGCTGGGGGCCGGATCACAGCCCTTCAGACTGTTTGTGGGCCAGACTGGTGTCTCCTTTGGCGGCAGCGGTGGGACCATCCTGAGCCCACCACACCCCAAAAAAGCTCCCCCTCCTCCCAAACCACTCCCCTACTTAGAGGAGATATATGGTGAGGTTGAAGGAACCCACCCACTCCCAGCCACCAGGAACGTGTCTGCAGCTGCCGGGAATGCCTCTGAAGCTGCTGGAAATGCATCTGTGGGTGCTGGAAACACATCAGCAGTTGCCGGAATCCCCCTGGCAGCCACTGCAGACAAATTCCCAGCAACCATAGAGGCATTTCCATCAGCAGTGGATGCATTCCCAGTGTATGCGGATGTGTTCCTGGTGCCCACTGATGCATTTCCAGCACCCACTGATGCATTTCCAGCACTCATTGATGTGTTTACGGTGCCCACTGATGCATTTCTGGAACCTGCTGACACATTTCTGGCACCCACTGACACATTTCTGACAGCCACAGAGACGTTCCCGGTGGCTGTGGATGCATCCGCAGGAACACCTCTGCAGCCACCAGGAACACCTCTGCAGCCACTGGGAATGCCTCTGCTTCCGGTGGTGGTGGAAGTGGTGGCTGGAGCGAAGGATGCGGACCAGTTGATTTGGCACCGTGGGTCATAGGTTGAGAATCCTTGCTTTAGACCATCATTTCAGATTCTTTTGGATGTGTGGCCAGTATTTCCTCCTTCATACATAAAGCTGTGATTTTTGTGATAATGGCAACCAAACTGTCAGATAAAAGGAAGCTGTCTTGCATATTTGACAAGAAAGCATACAAGAACAAGATAAATTCAACAATTTGGTCATATCTCATTGTAGTTCTGAGGAATAATAACATTTTGTTTATTTATTTTTAGGATTTGTATTGCTACCCAACTCCAAAGACTCTGGGCGGTGTACAGATATTTAAACCCTCACAATTTTAAAATCACAATTAAAACTCCATTAAAAACTACCACAAAACATGCTTACAAAGTGTTTACATGTATAGAAACAATCCCTGTTTGAGACAATCAAGGGAGAGGATGTCTGACTCATTAAAGGTTTAAGATATGGGTTATTGGGATGTTTTCATAGACCCCTGAAATAAGTGCCAGTGATCCTGATCCCAGGGCAGGACTGATATTGACATTTTCCAGATATTAAAGTTCTCCCCATAATGAGGCTCCCAAAGACTTTCCTGGGGTGAAAAGGATCCCTCAGAAGACTCAGAATCTGATTGGTGGGGGGGGGGGTATAAGAAGCTTTACATTAGAGATAAAAGCATGGAATCATCAACTTGCACAGATGTAAATTTATGGGACAGGATTCCATCCATTGATTGCATATCTGCATCCAGTAGACAGCACAGATGATCTGTGCCTTGACTTTGCATCAAAGATACTGTAATGCAAAAATGAAAGGCACAAAAAGGAAAAGAATAACCATGGCTCATGGGACTCCACTAAGACGGAGAGGAGGGTCCCCTTCTTCCATTTCTCATGACTTCATTTTTGAAGTGTATATTCTTCTTAGCATACAGCATGGTAGATCTGATGTAAACTACTTTTCACATTTTAAAAACCAATTAAGTAAAGCCTGTTCAGCACTATTGAAAAAGCTGAATGGAACTAGTTGTTTCAAACTCATACAGTCATTTGACTAAAAGTTTGGCAAAGATTAGTGTGATTTAAAAAAAGCCCAAACATTTCAAAGTTCATTATCATTAATCTCAGAAAAGCTAATATTCTTGTACTCCATTTAATATGTCTCCATTCAGATGCTGTGGCTGGTATCGAAGACATTTATTCCCATTCTCACCCCTGGAGTTTTACCTCAAAGGTGGTTTTTCTTAAATTTAATTATACTCCTTGGTGGTTTGCAGGGCTAAATTGCTGCTGCTGAATGGAATTGAGTTAAGGGAAAGAAATATGGTATTTAAGATACAGATGGATATTTGGGAGCTTAGTGTTCTCAATTATGCTTACTGCCATTAATGAAAAAAAATTCTTCAGTGAGAGATTTCTGTGCTTGGAAGAATTATATCGGTCAATGGCGTGGCAGCCTGGCGCGGAGGCGCGGCGTAGCCCAGCGAGGAAAGGCTACTGCTGCTGCTGCCACTCCTCCAGGCACTGCCTGTGCCCTTTCCGGGTAGCCCAAAATGGCTGCCTTTAAGTGTGCATGTGTCAAAACTCCATTTGACGCATGTGCTCTTCTTTTTTTAGTGTGCATGTGTCAAATAGAGTTTTGATGCATGCACACTTACAGGCAGCCATTTTGGGCTGCCTGGAAGAGACATCCAGAGGGCGGCCGGAGAGGCAATGGATCCTGGGGTTTGCTCCCCACCCCCGATGATCCCCTCCGGATGGCTGCTACCTGTTCGGGCAAACCGGTCCAAACCGGGAGCAGCCCATCACTGTGTGACCCTCTAGTAGGATGATTTAAAAATAGGCACAAACCCAAATCACTGGTGGTGAAGTCAATAGGCACTTTCCCCTTTTCCATCTCTCTGGGCAAAAAAGCAGGGGAATCAAAAAAAACTATGCTTCCTTTCTCATCCAGTCACATGTGAACTGGGAATGTGGATGTCATGCTTGTTAGTGGGTGAGAACTGTGGTATTACTCACTGGTACAAGAACATTTGCTTTCCTCCTGGAAACTAAGGGGAGCAATGGAAATGTTTGTTTTTTAGACTATAACTTCCAGAATCTCCCAAGCAGCCTGGCTTTGAATCCCACAACCAGCCAGGGGATTCTGTACAGTGTACGTCTAGAGCAGAGTTTCCCAACCTTTGGTTTTTGGACTTCAATTCCCAGAAGCTTAAGTCAATTCCCCAAAGCACTGATCAGCCAATGTATTGACTTAAGCTTCTGAGAACTGAAGTCCCCCTGTGGGGCTGGGCCCCACGTTGGGTATCACTGGTCTAGAAGGAATGAAGAAACAGGCCTGTGGAAACATTGAACTACAATACATTTTTGGCACAGCTGTGTCTAACTAACATGTTAGTAGATAGGTGCACATTCCTTACACTATATAGCTTTTCTCTTGCATATGGAAGGTAATACAATGTTTTGTAGAAAGCAAGTGCCAAAGTTTTCTTGGGACCCACAGAATGCAGAATCGTGTGGCTATTTTAGGTATGGATATATTTCCATGCTAAAAGTGTATCTGATGTAGGCAGCACAGTGGGAGATGACTGGTCTAGAAATCCTTGCTTTACACAGCATGAAACTTTGGGGAAATGATGGACTGAGAAGAGGATGCTTTACCCTCAAATGGGTATTTCCCATTTGGCCTGTGAGTTACCCACCATCAGATCCATCTAGTTTGTTTTAATAATTTATATTTTGCTTCTCTTTGTCCAGTTTGGACCCAAACCAGTTTAGGGAAATAAAGCCCAGAGCTCTTATTTTAAGTTTCAGCTTAGGGTATGGCCATCTGTGTTCCAAAGCCTCAAGCAAATATTCCTTCCATCCTTATTACTAGAGATGATCAAAGGAAGATGTCTGAAATGGAATCTTGAACCCAGGCCAAGTATGGGTACTACCCCTGAACACTGGCCATGGTTCCATTATGTGGTGACCCTCTAGTGGAAAATCTATGATAGTCATCATGGTAATTCTAGACAACTAAGACAAGATGCAAGAATGACAAGAGATAGGATTTAAGCTTCTGTGGGATGGCTCAAATGTCAGGAACCCTTGATATAAATGCAGTTCTATGGATGTGCAAGAAGTATTTGAATAAAAAATAAGGGTCATATTTAATTTTAATTTAATTTAATTTTTAGATTTCTATGCCACCTCATTCGCAAAAGCGACTCTAGGTGGCTTACAGAATATACAGCAATACAACAATTACACAATACACATCCAAAAAACAAAAAGAAAAAACCAGCACTTAACAACAATAATGATACAATATAATATATATAATAATACAGTATGCACAAAAATTATACAATACACATCCTACAAAAATGGCCAATAACAGCAACAATATAGTCACAATATAATCAATACACAATACAAAAATTATGCAACAATCCATTCAACAATATGCAATACAATCAGATACTATTACAATGCTAAAAAAAACTTCTCTACCCCAACTGCAATTAAGTGTGCCCTCCCTAATTGTGATCTGAACAAGAATAACATATGAAAATTTACTATTTTTCTCTCAGAGGTCACTTCTGGAAAACTGTGGGTTTGGGTGTCTCTGTATAAGAAACATTGTTTTATCCTTGTTTCTCATGTGGTCATTGATAAGGGTTTGTGGCAAGTGAGCAAAAAGCCCATAACTTGACTTGTACTGCAAGTAGATAAATAGGTACCAATTTGGCGGGAAGATAAACAGCGTTCTGTGCACTTTGGTGGAAACATCTGCAAACATCTACACCTCTGGCATCTTCAGCTATAAACAGAGATGAGCACTGAACCCTAGAGTCAGATATGACTGGCTTTCAAGCAAGGGTGACCTTTACCTGTTCATCTCTTGTCTTCACTATTGCTCATCCATAACATTTTGGCTACTCATGATCAGGTTTTTGTGCAACTATGGTGGCAAGTCTTAAAAGTGCTAAGATGGAGTAGTTCAAATGTAAATTTGTATGTGGAAGCTACCCCTGGATTCAGTTCATAGAGTGCAACAGGCAATTAACTTCACCTTCCCAGCCACCATTTTGGATCCTTTGGGCAAGGTGAAAGCGGAGGGCACATGGTCTGCCTAGCCGGTGGGTGATATCCAAATGGCTAAAAAACCACATGCAGATGGACTTGATTTCCCAGGTCCATTTGCATGTGCAGAATCTCATTGCGGAGATGTCTACCATTGTGTGGACTCCTTGCTGAATAACAGCTCCAAGGTGTCCAAGGTGTTTCCTTTCAGGCTTTAGTTCCTGAATCTCAAAGTTCTAGCAAACATCCTGTCAATCCTGTATACCTGTCCACCATAGCCCATATGAACAGGAGAACCAAAGACTTTATAATACCAGAAACCACCAGAAACAGCTGCAATCTAATAGGCAATGCAGTATACAGGTCATCTTGTTATTCTAGATGTTAGAAAAGTTACATTTTAGAAATTAAATTAACTATAGTCCAACATTTATGTTTCCAAGTTCTGTCCCCTAGTCCCAAATCATACTCTCTCCATTTCAACAGCTGATCTTATGTTAGGGAGACAACAATGTATGCCACCAATAAAGAGCAGATGTAGTACATGAAGTTTATTCTGGTGGATCAACAGCACAGAGTCAAAGGCCTGCTAATAGGACTCCTTCTTTGTTTTCAGATGGGATGCAATTGCAAAGAACTCACCCCACCTCTTTGATTCCCAAAAGTTGTGTAAATTTTGAAAAAAGAAAAGGAAGTGATGTTTTAGTTGGTGAATGCTGATGGGATCTGGGAAGGCTTGTTCACACAGATGGTGCTTGTCAGTTGCAACAGCTGCATGGGGAGAATGTGACAAACAAGAGGGATAATGGACAAAATATCTAGGCTTTTAGACCGCTGTCAGGATTTAATGCCAAAATTATATTCCTCTGTTATGTAAAGAGAAGGAAATGCTTTGTCTTCAAGCTTTGTAAGCAGCTGTTGTGCCTCTAATATTAAAAGTAGGGAGTGAAGATTCCATTTGTTGTGTGAATAAGGTACACATCCAGCTGTGCTATTATTATTATTATTATTTTTTAAAAAAATAACAAATATCCCAAACTGAGTTTGGATAACAGTTTCCTAATACAAAATTTGGCACATGCTAAGTGGGTGTTAGATAGCACAGGATGCAAAGTGATTTTGTGTCAAGTAAAGATTTCAGTTTTTGTTGTGGGTCAGTTATAGGATTCTTGTTGTTTAACATAGTAAGTCGTAGTTAGAGCTGGCCCATCTGAAACAATGGAACTTTCAAAGGAATTGAGTTGCTGAATCTCCATTTAATCAAGGGAGATACTAAAGATTTTGGCCACTGAAAAGCTGTGGCACCCCTGAAGTGCTGTTCTTAACTTCTCTAAGGTGTGTCTTCCATTGTAGGCCAGCATAGCTTTTACAATCATCTCTGTCCCAAGCTATCTAAGTTAGGTTGCTGTCTCCAGTTTGATGGAGGATGCCATCCCGACAATTACCAGTTCAAAATCTGGGATCAGAACGTTAGGCAGCACAATATCTTGAACTGGTCCTGAAAACAGCTGATTGGAAAAGAGAGCTGCAGAAAGTTTGAACTGAGATATAATTACTGTCCAGAATACTTCTGGTCATTTCCACTAGAACAAAACAATAGACCAAGTCCATGTCCTCGACTCAGCATCAAATTTCACATTGCTTTCTCTCCACTTTTTTGCATTGTCAATGGAAGCATAAAAATGCTGTGGGTTAGACTATTTGCTACTGAGGTAAATGAAAAAGATGACCACAGTCCCAATGACTAGGCTGAGTTAGGGATAACCAGTAGAACTATCAGTATGCTGCATCTTCCTTCACATAACCAAAGTGGGCTTGAAACCGGCAAGAGGATACTGAACTGTGGATCATCAAGTAACACTACAGGGGCTTTTCAAGTTTCATTTAAACATGTTTTGGGCATAGAAAGTATAAAATTTTATGAGAAGGGAGCTAGATGGATCTGTGTGCCATATACAATTTGGATCATAAGTTGTTTTTGCTCTCTGTTGCTGAAGGCATGGATGCTTTCCAACTAGCTTCAGCAGGCCACACAATCTGCCGCCAGATATTTGACAATTGCTGTTCCACAACTTACCTTTTTAATATAGAAATAATGTACAAGTTGCACTTTTTTAAATGCCAGAGTCTCTTGTTATTACCTTGAATTACTTGTGATGTGATATGTGTCCTGTTATCCTGCTAAAGGAGGGTTACACAGTACATTTTACTGCTGCCACACACTTTTGATGGATGCCAAGGTTTCCTGGTACAAAATTAGTTGAGCTTCTGTCTTTTCTGCCAGTTCTGGCTTATCTGTGCTATTAAATCACATCTGGTTGGATGAAAGAAAATAAGCTAAAAATGAAACAGAAGTCATCATTTTGTCAACACAGCATCTTTGTTGAAAATGTTTCCTTAGGTACATTAGTCTCCAAAAATTGTATTTAAAAGATATATCCTATTCCAATGCTTTGGAAGGTTTGTAAAAATGTTATTCATATCTAACCTCAAGTTCATGGCCAATAAAATCCTGCAATAATTTCTACACTTTTTTGACATTGTATTTGAAGTAATTAGCAATCTTAGATTATACAGAAGTGATTAGCATTTATCATATCATATTTAATTTACTAGTTAGCTGATATTGAAAGTACAATCTGTGGAGTTCAATGGACTGTTTTCCTACCCAGGTAAGCGTATCCTGGGGCGTATTTTTTTTTTGAGAGAGAAACTAGGTGTACATAGGAACTATGATAACTGGACCATGTCTACTATGGTAACTAAATGGAGAGTTAGGTCTTCTTTCTGTGAAATTTCCTCAATTAAAATTGACCACCAGTTGTTGTTTTTTAATTCATGAGGCCACTGTACAGATTTTATAGGTGTGTCACAAACATTGGCTTTAAGTGTGAGTGCGTTTTCAGCAAGAAAATGGGAGAAAAACTTAACATCTTCTCCAGGTCTGTTGTCATAATCCAAATGGTTCTACTTTCAATGTAGCTGCTGTTTTCCATTTCAGCTATAGAGTGCTGTGCATGTTGACTGACAGAGTCAATAAGTAGAAACCCAGTTTCTCCATAATATCTGAAACTGGGGCTACAGGAGCATAGCAAACTCTGTGAAAAGCTTGTACATACCCAGAGACAAGATACACTTGTTGGGAAATGAGTTAGACAAATGTCACAATCAGGTCAGATGGCAACAACAACAAAAAAAAGAATAGAAAAAGCAGGTCACAATTCTACACAGCTCCAGGGCAGTCCTTCTTATTGAAAATATTTTATTTTCTGTGTCTTACTCATTATCTCCCTGCCCCAGGCAAGCATTTAGTTCTACGATTTTCCACTGGCACTGGCACCATGTGGATCTTTCAGGGGACAGTTGGTGAAAATAATTTCATTTCAAGTTTCTGTGCTCAGTCTTCAACACCTCAGCAGAGACTAGTGGCTCTGAGGGTCTGTTCACCTTGTGTAACAGGTTGCATTTGGGACCAGTTATGGAACAAACTGGTGTAATCTATTTCCTGGTGACCACACAGTGCACAGGAAAATGTCCTCCCAATCTTTTTGGTTGTAGGGCTATTATTTATTGAGGCTGGGCCAGAGTGATCCCCTGACAAACAAAAGCATCACTTTAAAGGAGAGTGAAACCTTTGGTGTAATCAGATGCAGGCCTTTCCAATCAACTGATTGCACCCTGTAGTAGCAATGAATCTGCACTGTGTTTACTCTGAACTTAACAGGAACTATCAATGGAGCTGAATTGAGAGTCCATTTGCCTCTGTTGCTTCAGCTCAGAAGAATTTGGCTTGATGTTTGTTTGCTGTTGTATGCGAGGTTTTTCTCTCTTCCCATTTGTGTTGCTAGAGAGGCCAATGTTGTACAGTATTTTGTTTCCCTGACAACAGCTGAGCTGAAGTGATTAAAACACAGTAGGTAATATGCTCAAGTAAGACCAACTTCTTCTTTCTTGTCTAGGTCAGACATTAAACTGCCAAAGTGAAGTCACCTTTTGGTGAATTCATTCTGTAGTTTCTTTCGCCTGACCTAGTGTGAGAAAGATTAATTGGCACAACGAGGTTGCTGTTACCCGAGATATGCCCGATTGTGGTTCAAAAATACAGTAAAACCCCGACTTACATATGCCTTGAGTTACATAACATTTGATTTACATAATGATTTTTGCACTAAAACCATGTCCCGATTTACATAAATTTACATAAATGTCCCGATTTACATAACACAACTTCCGTAATAATGTAAGTAATAGTAGTAGTAATTTTCTATGGATATGCTTCAAGTTAAATAAAAAATCATTTTCCCTATGGGGTTGCTTCAATTTACTTAAATATAATTTTCCTATGGATTTGCTTTGTTAAGTAAAAAAATCATTTACCATATGGGTTTGCTTCGAGTTATGAAAAAATTCATTTTTCCTATGAGTTTGCTTTGAGTTAAGTAAAAAACCGATTTACATAAAAGCCTACGGAACAGACTTTTTACATAAGTAGGAGTTTTACTGTAGGTCCTTTGCTTGGATGCTATGTAATTTCTTAGCCTTTTCATCCATTATTCTTCATGAGATCAGCTAAATTATATAAAAACTATTTCAAAATAATTTTGGTACTAGGACCTGAGCAGAAAACTTAATCAAGATTTTAGGATAATCAATTTTCCTTTTCTCTCTCATTTTATAAAGGTGAGAATTTTTTTGAACTGTGAACCATTGATTTTTTGCCCATAGCATTGAAGCCTTCATTCAACAGCTGGTAGGTATTGAATTACCAATTTGTTTTCTTTTAAATTAATAGGTACATCAAGATGATTACTAATTCAATCAACAAGTACAATTGCTGCGCAATAAACCACCTGTTACGATTGTACATTTAAAAATATGCCATCAAAGTCTTTTTGGGCTTATATCTTATCAAGGTTTTTCAGAATATATTGCAACTTGTTCCCACATCTGATGATTCATCAAGCTATAGGTTGAAAGGGGTTGAAAGAGGGAATTATGTTACTTCCGTGACTATTGGAAGGTTAGTCTGTGATCTTTCTGAGTAACCCAACTATCCAGTCCACTGTAACTATTTGGTCCAGATCTGAAAAACAACCAAAGCTGTCTTAGCTATGGCACACAGGACACAGGAGGAATATCTTCAAACCCTGCCACCCTACTGGGGTATGTAGTAAACTCACTCTAGCCCATGGGAAATTCCCTTCTTCTTCCCAGGTTCTGCACTGCTATTGTCAGGGCATGCACAATAAGAGGTCTCAGGTAGCAACAAGACAGGTATTTTTCCTGCAGTTTGTGCTTTTGATTTGTATTCCATTGACCACATGATGTTAGCATTAATCATTAAACACACAGCTACACACACAAGTCACTGTCCTCCTCGTCCTCTTCCTCCTTCCATTTCAAATTCTGAATGGTGATCATCCTTGAAGACTGTCCTGAGAATATAGTGCAGTGATCTTCCACTTGCCTTCTGCATCACAGAGTGACACCTGTACCACTGGTCCAGTTCCATGAGTCACTTTCTGGTCCTGAGCCTTTTTGGCATGGAAAATCCTCATCAGTCCCAGGTCAGTATTGATGAAACTGCTGCCCTCCATCAAGATGGATTCAAGTGGGAGTTAATCCACTTGGGGACCATCGCCCTTCCCTGTGGACTTCACCACTCAAGGCCATTAGTTCTCAGGGTTGTCAGGTTGTTAACCACTGCCTGACGATTGGTGTTGAGTCATGGCAGGATAATTTGGCCAGTCCTACTGGTTGACCAAAATACAGGTCTCTCACACATAACAAAATCTGTGGGGGATACCTTCGGAGACCTGCCAGGGATATCTGCTAAGATGGCATGAGACGTGAGCCCTCACAGCTACTGCTGCTGTTATTATTGTGTGCATTTTGTTGCTTGGTCAGCTGCTGATTTTTTATTTATTGTTTTGCTTCCTGGTTCTGTCATGTCCGGATCAAACCCTGGACTGCCAAAATGAAGCCACTTTCTTTGCTTTGTTATTGCCCAAACACAAGTCCTCATCGGTACATGTCTCTGGCAGCAATCGGCAGACCAGCAAATGGGTCAGACTCTGTGTCTCTCCACATTCACACTGTGTGTTGTTGTCCACCAGCAGCCCTCACTTGAATATGTTGGTCTTGCATTTAGGGACTCCAACCCTCAGGCTATTCAGGGTCCTCCAGGTACTCTCAGAACTCTTGCATGTCCTGTCTCTGGGACCTCACAGGGCTTGCTCTTATATTTATCCTTCTGGCTATTCATTATTAATTCCACACAACATCTTGTGTGTTGACTTGAGAGGTTTCTGCATCAGCGGTTGGAAAGAGGACGCAAATTGCAACAGAGTATGTGGGCATCAAATCAGCATATCATATATCAACCATTTTCTTAGGGAGAATAATGGAAGGAGAGGAAGTCACATAGACCATTTCCTTAGCTTATGGCTGGCTGCCCCCATTTGATCCCGTCCTGAACCATGAAATTATATTAACGTGTTGCTATGGATATTTTTGCAGCTGTAGGTTAAAGTAATTATTGCTGAACTTAGAGCACAACAATACAATTCCAATGCAATTTAAATGGTTATAACTCCTATTTACCCTGTTTATGGTGGGGATTGGATGAACTTTTATCTGATATCTATTAGAGTGCACCATCACAGGTATACTTTTGATGAAATGGTAAAGTCTGGTGTCTTTCTTTTTTCTTTTTTATCCTCATTCCTGCAGCCAAAGTAATTATATATTTTAACAAGAGAAATGTGATTTCATTATTGCATGATGATTGCACAGCTGGAGTAATCAATTTTTAAGATTGTTTCTATTTTGAGTTTACAAAATGTAATAAATTCTGTGATTAATCACATTAAGGAATTTTATAATATTGTCTTATTTTGCCAAATCTTAATTTGTTATCTTTGTTGTTGGTTTAATATTAATTATCTCCTTGATAATTAATGTCCTGTTTTATATTATCTGACAGGATTGGGGTAGGTACAAAGAATGATGGCTGTGTTCACATCCCAGAAAAATAGGACAAGTCCCAGAAAAAAAAGAGAGAAATATAAATATTGTGGCAGCTTTTTATTAGGCCATCTGTTATTCTACACAGGGTGTAGTAAAGCATTAGATACGGAGTCAATTCACACACTGCTCGCTATTTTTAAAGTTCATTTTGTTTTCTTTCGAGCAAGTGATCTCTCCACATGAGTGGTAATTGAACCAAGAACTCAAGTAGCTGTAACCATCAGTTCTGAGAATCCTGGCTTCCACACTATATTACTCATGCAAGAAGACAACATCTGCAAAAAGAGAAAGCCAGGAGATATGTGGCCAAAGGGACCATGTCTAACACCCATGGATATGATGCATAAGGTCTAACTCTAATTTGGTTTCAGATGCTGCTCCTATTTATCCTTCTCATCCATGGATTCTACCACCAACGTCCTTCTTAAGAGACTCCGCCTGGCTTTGTCATTATCCTGAAACACAACTGCTTCTGCCCCATGCTTATCATGCCTGCCTCCTCTAGGTTTTAGTTCCTTATGTATGGCAGGAAGCTAAATGCCCTGTTGGAGTTGCTCTGGTTGAGAATTATTAAAGACAGGAAATGACCTTTGACTAGAAGTGCAGAAAACCATTGACATGTTGAAAGTGAAGGATAAAATCAAACACGAGACAAATACAAAACAACCTAGTCTGGATTCATCCTTAAAAGTGTTTGGCATGCAGTAAATGGCAAAGATACAAATGAATGCGTATGTTGGCAGACAAACTTCTGTGCCTGAACAAGAAAGAAGTGATTTATCTCTCCATGCAGCAATCACAACAAGATAATAGAGACTGTGTGAGACAGATTATTTTCTTCTTCCCTCTAGTCATCTATGCCATCTAAACTGCATCCCTGGACAGTTTCCTCCCCCTCCACTGCCAAGAGCAGGTATTAATGGTATCTGTAGGCTCTGTGAGTGAATGTATATTTTCACTGAGCCACCTTCTGTCAGCACATGTACTCTATTGCATGGGTCCCCAACCACTTGGCTGCGGACCAGTATTGGGCCACAGGCTGTCCCGAACTAGGCTGGAGGGATGGGTGGTACTGTAGCCCTGTTGGCAGCCTTCTGCCCTCAACATGTTCTGCTAAGTCTGCCTGGCAAATGGAGTGAGAGCACAGGCTTCAGACACAGCAGATAGGCAGATGGCCTGGGCCTTCCTCCACATTGCTATACTACAATGGGGTTCCACCCCCTGCCTGTGTGCAGTGAGATACCTCACTGCCTGAGTCAAATACCAAAAGGACTCCCTAGATATTTAGAAATTTTGGATCTATCAGCCTTGAACATCCTAATTCTTCAAAAAACAACTCTACTAGGAACTGCATATATACTCAGGCATTACTTTAATAGTTCTTAATTCCTTGGTTAGGGCTTCAACTGTTAATTTTATTCCATCCATGAACTGTGATTCAAATGACAGATTTGTATCCAACAACAACAACAACAACACCATCGGCTAGAGAGGCACACCTATCTAGCACTAGAAGGTGGGCTTTCTCCATGTCTGTTTTGGCCCAATGGAACTTCCTTCCGAGTGACTTGCGTCTACAGACTGAGCTGCTGCCCTTTAGGAAGGGGGTTAAGACCAACTGGTGGGGCATGTGTGGGGTATGGGCCAGACGGTTGCCTCAGTTGGTTGGCTCATCCCTCTCTGAGTGTGACTTGTTTAATCTCTTTCAATTTTTGTATTTTTTAATCCTGTTTAATTCTGTTTCTCTACTATGTTTTTACTGTGTTTTAAGTGTTTTTAAAGTTTTTTAGCTGCCCTAGGTCTTTGTGAGGAGAGTGGCATAAAAGTCTGATTAAATAAATAAATAAATAAATAAATAAATGATGATGATGATGATGATGATGATGATGATGATGATGATGATGATGATGATGATGATGATGATGATAGCCATTATATGAGTGGGCCAAGAAAAGGTGATAAAAAGGATAACCTGGAGGATGGGTGGACTATCAAAAGATCATTGAGCATGGTTGCCTTCATGTGAATGTTGATGTTTAAATGTATAGAGTCTAAACTTCTTTTCAAAATCATAAAATAGGACAGGGTCATCTCAGTTCTAAAAGCAGTCCCAGCTAGAAAGAAATGGGAAATAATATAACATGATTGACTGCACCTAGGCAGTATTGCTAGAAGTGCTGGAAATCATAGAAATCAGCCCAGCAGAAGTGGCTCGCATTGCACAAGAATGACAAGTATAATTTTCCCCAGGCAGAATGAGGTTTTGAAATCAAAGTCCTCACAAGTGTTTGATGAGACAAGCTATATTTTTCAGATGTGCCTCTTACCTATGCATTTTTGATAGCCTGGATCCTAAAATTTCATCCTCATCCATTAACACCTTTGGGATACTGCTGTTCCTCAGGACACAAATGCTATCTGTCTCTTCAGAATTTCCCCAAGGAATGGAACTGAAGAGTGGTAAGAAAGATATTTCCCTCTCAAAGTTACAATAAAAAGCTCTATATGGTAACAAAAAGCAAAACAGGAATCTGAAAATGTATGTTATAGCATGAGAAACATGGTCAATTGCAGGGGTATGCAGGGCACCATGGGAAGGCACTGGACAGGGAGTGGCGGAGGCACCTATTTGGAGTTTGGGACTGGGGGGAATCCCATGCATTGCTATTGGTGCCCATGGGTGCCAGAGGGGAGGGCGGGGTGGAACAAAGCCTAAATGCCTGATATACCAGCCTGCACCTGGTCAATTATATGGCATACAGTGGAACTCTGTATAATGAACGCTTCGTATAATGAAAAATTCATACAATGAAGCGTTTTTGTGCTATTAGTGATATCTCACATAATGAATTTTCCCCATTATATGGGGTTTTCATTAAGCAAGGTATACCTCACTTAATGAAACCCCGTATAATGAACATTTTATTTTTGTTATGCGGGGTATCGCCAATAGCGCTTCGTATAACCAAAAAAACCCAAAAAAAAAAAAACAAGCAAACAAACACACACCATATAGCGAAGCACCCCGTGGAACTGAGTTTTTTTTTCATTATATGGAGTTCTACTGTATATTCAATATTATTGGGAGTTCAATTCCCCAATGTGCCTCCATGTTGAAGAGCCAGTCTGTGCAGTTATGGGCAAGTTGCACAGTCCCAGGACACCTCAAGAAGAAGGGAATGGTAAACCACTTTTGTGTATTCTCTATCTAGAAAACCCTGGAAAAGGTTGCCATAAGTCAGAATTGACTGGATGGCACACGATTATTATTATTATTTACCAGGGTAGCTCCAATGCCTGAGAGGGGATTTGAACCTAGGTCTCCTGAGTGCTAGTTTATTACTCTATCTATTATAACACAGTAGGTGGGGAAAAAATCTTTGCAAGTTATTATAAAAATAAAATTTTGATTCTAAGCTGTTACTGTGCTATTAGTGTAGGCACTCCCCTAGGCTGGAGTTTTGTGTTAGTGGAGTGGGATTTCAAATTTCTCCCATAAGACATAATTCCAATGTCTACTGAAAAGTCACAGTCATTTCTTCCTGGGCTATCACATGTATCTCTTCTGTTATTGTCAGAAATTGTTATAAACTCTTGTATTATGGCTTAAATTACTAAAAGCCTTGCCAATTACTTGCTTTGAGTGAAAATAGAGTGTGGGAGGTAAGTAGCCTTTTGTCATTTATTCTAGTCTTAAAAGCTAGATGGAACGGGCACAAAACCGATCCCATCATTCCCCTGGTCACAAAATTACTTTCAAGGAGTGTTTTATTTAAGTACATAGAATTGTTTGAAGTATATTGCTGATACTTTAAAAAAAGAGGAAAGAAAGATGGTGGGGGGGGGGGAGAGAGAATCCACTTCTACTTTGTTTGACGTTAACAGCAGAACTGACTTCCTTAAGCTTTGGATTTGGCACAGTTTCCAGTGAGACTGTTTTTAAAAAGCCTAATACTAGACATACTAAAAGAAGCAGGAATAAATCCTGCAAGTTTGTAAGTACGAGGAAATTCTGACAGCTCAGTTCTATGGCTCCTGGAGAACTTCTGAAGCCAAAAAATAAATAAATGACTGCCATGATAATATTAAACACAAACCCATAGTCATATAGGTGTTTCTTAAGCTATAAGAAACATTACCAAATTGTGAGTGTGAGTTGTGGGAACTAGATACATTACCTGCATTAGAGACATGCATTTCAAAGATGCAAATACAAAATAATAATATGGAGGGGCAGTGGTTATGGGTTTTTCTTCATGTCCAAGCCATAGACTCTAAGCGTGCAGCTACACTAGCAGTAAAGAGTGAGCCAGTGTGGAGTCCTTGGAATTGGACTTAATTAGAACAATCTAATGAAATCTAACCTGTCACATGGAAATGGCTCCTGTCAATATTGTGAAGTAGCTTAAAAGTGAGTCTCTCATGACATTGGCAAATTAATCATTTCCCCTGTTTGGCAGAAGGCAGGGGAAGTGAATTTTTTTGACTGTGTATAGCAGGGTTTCCAACATTTTCCTGCCAGGGGTCATTCCTGCCCCTGACATTCAGCTGTGCAAGGCAGTGGCGGCGGCAGCTATCATGCATTTTTTTCCAGTTTCTTGCACAGCCTCTGCTGCTTTCCATGGTGGTGGGAGTGTTTTCGGAGCATTTTTGCTCCAGTTTGGAATGTTTTGCCACATATCTGCTGCATTTGGCAGCTAACATGCAGCACTTTGGGACTTCCTGGTTCTGTGGTTGGAACTCAGGCACTGCCGGAAGCTCCACCCGGCACTGGAAGTACCAAAGCGCCATGTGTTAGCTGCCAAAACACAGCAGATACATGGTGAGAAATTCCCAAATTGGAGTGAAAATGCTCCAAAACCACTCCCATCACTGTGGGAAGCGGCAGAGCCTGTGTAAGAAGCCGAAAAAACAGCATGAATGCTCCCACAGCTGCTGCTGTGTAAAGTGACATTTTAGGATTTTTGGTGGTGGTGGTGGGGTTTCTGGAAGTGCCTATGTGGCCACCATATTAATGAGTTCCTTGGCCTGGATTAGGGCAAAATGGCTGTCTGGTCCCTGAAGCTGTCTGAAGGACCATGACGTGGCCCCCGGTTTAAAAGGTTGAGAACGCCTGGTCTATGTACAGCCTCTTTCTCTGCAGTGCTCCAGAAAGCAGCTGAACAACCTGTGTACTCAACCTTTAAAGTAGCCATATTTGAGAGACTCCATACAAGTCCAGTTTAACACTCAAAAAGCATTTCTCTGTCTCCTAGCATGACCTTAGATATTAAGAATTCCCCTGGATTTTTTGTTACATCCCATCTGCTTTTTCCAGAGCAAGATACATGCAGGGAATTAGGCACTGCAAAGATTATGCCCTTATGTTTCTCAGGGATGGTAATGAGGAGTGAAAAGCTGAGAGAGAGCTCGAGAGAGCTCAACCAAAGTCTTTTCCCATTCATATCCAGCAGAAAGGGGCCAAAGAACTTATCATCTGTATCTTTCTCCTAATACTAGAATATGGAGTCAGTAATTGAAACTTAATGCTGGGAGATTCAGAAGAGACAAGAGGAAGTGTATAATTAAACTAGGGAATTCACCATTATAAGACATCGTGTTAGCTGCCCAACTGTACAGCCTGAAAAAGAGGACTAGATACATTCATAGAGGTAAGATTCCTCAATGACTTGTAATCCAGATGATCGTATATTATCTCCAGTATTAGAGGCCATATGTTTCTGTGTGCCAGTCACCACTGAACACAAGACAGAATGTGCAGTTCCATGTGAATCTACTGGCAGGCTTTTAATAGGAAACGGGATGCCCTCTGTGCAAACTGAATGTTGTATTAGACTGACTTAATGCAGCATGTATCTTTTCATGTTCTTATATTATTCCATTCTCATAATTCAAAGCTAGAGTAAACTAACGTTGCTGATATCTCATCTGTTGCTCGTTTCAAGCAACATTAGTATGACCTTTGTTGATAATTAGTTGCAGTTTCAAGATAAAGCAAAGATGAAATGGCACCTTGGGCTGCATCCGGCCCACAGGCCGTAGGTGAAGAATCCCTGCCTTTATTACCATAGGAGGATAACCTATAGGAGAACTCCCACTAGGTAGAATTTGATGGGAAGAAGCAACCGAAGGACATCCACTGGCTGATAGCCCAGTGTATCTAATGTTGATGTAAAATTGCCAGGAAGAAAGTACAGACAATCAGTGTGAATCAGTATTTATCATCACTATTTGTACACTGCTTTTTTAGCCCAGTTGAAAAAAACATTTCACAAGAACATAGAGAAAATGTAAACAAGCACCTCAGAACAACCTCTGCTGTGTTGCCTTTTTCTTCCAACCCAAAACAGAATAATAGAGTAATTAAAGGAGAACAAGGCTGGAAGGAAAAGAACAGATGATACCTCTTCTCTAGAGAATGAGAGTGGAGACCAGCTACAGGAATAATTTGTTGAGGCTTTTGCTTGCTTAGTTAAATCAGTTTCACCTGCTCTGTACATAGAGAAATAATCCATCTCCATGGCTGTCAATGTGACGTCTCCCAGTGGTACTGCAGTTTGATATATATAAAAAAGTAAATCCTATTTGAATAGACAGTAAGCGGTTAAATCTACCATGAAATAGGAGAAGAGAGCAAACTAACAATGAAGTAGCCTCACCCTGCCAACCAAATTAAATCTTTGTCCTTTCTTCTCAAAATATTGGTATAGCACCAGTGCTTAATATTCACTCTTGTATTTAAAATAAATTGAAAGACCAGAGGTCCAGTAAAGTAAATTATAATAATTGTACTTTGAGTTTTTCTCTCTCTTCCATTTTAGTAATTTTGCTTGCTTTTAATGTATTTTCCTAGGACCATAAGTGGCTCTAAACTTCTCTTGGCTTTTGATTTAGTTTAGAGATATAAATGGTTCACATCATTTCTGTGAGCAATGATAATGTACATCATGTTTTGCACGTGAGATATGCAGTCAGTTAACATTACTTGAAAGCAGTTTCAATGACTGAATGCTTCTTTCATTCCTTTTCGGGTATCATTGTATTTTCATGCTGGGGGAGGGGGTAACCTTTCACTCATTTTAGCTACCTGTTCAATCATCTATGAAAGACGAGGCATATTTTTTGGAAAGGGATTTTCTTCACTGTAAGAAGATGTATTCATCATGCAGTCATATTTAGATTGCTTAACTCTTGACAGAGTAGGTGTGAGACCACAAGTACTCACTCATGTTAGGACTGAGTTAGAGTTGGTCCTCTTTTTTTTCTGGGGCTCTTCATCTTTAAACCAAATAAGTACAAAATGGTCATCACCCTGGAAATAGCTGTATCTACTGAATTTGGCCAGTATGGATAACTGAAAATTTAGTTTCAAAGCACACCATTGAAGAACTTAAAGGTTTAAATGAAGCAAAAAGTGAAAACCATAATTTCCCAACCTGTGACCATGGAGATAAACTAACATTATCAAAAAGTAGGAGCAGTATTGCTTTCTTCATCATCATCATCATCTTCATCTTGGTTGTTGTCTTCTTCTTCTTGCATGTGACCAAGTTTCAGCTTAACTGGTGACAGCATACCATCTCTCAGATCTTCATCCTTGCTGAGGACAATATGAAAACAATGTTGTTCTTCCAAAATTAAATGTAGTCCAGGTAAATATTCACTATCAGCTTTGTTCATTAAGCTATAATTGTGCCTGGCAGAACAGATTGCTTGAGGACTCTAAAAGGGTTCTTCAGATGTTCTTGTGACCGAGTTTATTAGTCACATAAATCAGTCTGGCTGCTGCATTTTGAGCTTTCTTCAACTTCTGCATTGTTTTCAAGGACAACACTATTTAGAGAACATTAGCATGGTCTATTTTTGAGCTTTCCAATGCATTATCCTCTCTTCCTTGGTATTTCTTATCTGTGCAGAGATGCACAACTTAATCAAGAACATGGCTGTCCACATACTCTAGGACCGTGATGGTAAACCCTGGCACTTCACATGTTCTTGGACTTCAATTCCCAGAAGCCGAAGCCCCTGTGAATCCACAGGAATGGGTTTGCTCCAATTTATCTGGCCTGCTCTGCCCTTGTTGCTCCAGGAAGCAGAAGTAAAACACGCCTGTATGGGCACGTTTTACTTTCACTTCCAGGAGCGACAAGGGCGGCTCTAGGATATTCTGCCCCATCTGTTACAAGGGGATAAGCTACGGCATGTCTGGTGGAAGGATCTAGTTTGCAACGAGTACTGTTCTAACTATAAAAAGAAATAGGGTGCAGCTTTATTTTGTGGTAAGTAAAGGGCCTATCTAGCCAGAAATCTGCCACAATATTTAGTTATTTCTCCTTTTCTTTCAAACATATGAGATAGTACTGCACTTAGCCTACTCTGTGAGAAGTGCCATGGTTGTTTAGTGAAGAATATGAGTCATACGATAAAGCAGTTTCCAAACTTCAGCAGTTTTTTATTATTTCCTTTTGTTACTTTGAGGAGATATTTTGCATTGGTCTTACAGCTTCCACTCCTCTCCATCCTCAAACCAAGTTTCTTTATTTCTTATTTTTTAATGCTCTTTCCCATTAAAACAGACTTGTGATGTGGAAGCCTGTACCTTATCTGAAATCACAACTAAGGCCTCTAGCAATCTTCAAAATAAAACACTTGCTACTTAAAAAGCCAGCTTGAGTGTACAAACAAAACAAAGTAATTTGAGTGGATTCCCTGACCTTTTAAACTCCAAGCTGAGAACCCATTTTGAACATAAATGAACATCAAATTGCTCTTGTGCCAGTGATGTCTTTCATTTTGCCAAGAGCCAGGAGATCAATAGGGTCAAGACAAGCTAGCATGAACTGCTTGGGTGTTTATTTTTAAATTTAAGAATGTATAATCCCAGGCAAAATGAATGTTTCCCCCCTAAGGTTATGAAGGTAATAAAAGTCCTACAGTAGGTTTTGATGGGTCATGGAAAGTGCTGAACCACGAATGGTGGTATTTCAGCCTTTTGTTTGCTTGGCCATTCTTACACCAACAGGAATGAAGGTAAGGCTACTGCTGGCCACCACCTTTGGAAGAGCATAGGGAAGTAGTTAAAAGAGGAAGAACTAGGAGTCACCAGGCAGCAGCTGTTGTGGAAGTGGCCACAGTGCAACTGCAAATGTAGATGATTACTTCTGATCACTTAAAAAAAAGCTATTATGTAATCAGTGATGGCTGGATCTAGCATCTAGTTCTGAGACCAGAACTTTCATCTCTGACTGTAAAGCCTATTTTGAGTGCTTGGCACATCCCTGCTAGTCGACTACTCGTACTAAAAGCAAAATGGTGGTACTCTAGACACAACCCTTTCCTGTATGGAGATAATATACATATATTTTTTAATTTTTTTCCTGATTTATATTACTGCCTAACTCTGAAGACTCTGGGCAGCTCACAGAAAATAAAACCAATCACATTTTAAAAACCAATAAAAACCCCATTAAAACTGCCACCAAAAATTACTCCGACCCCTACAGATTAAAAGAAGGAGAGAGTATTTTTACTAAATAAGCCAGTAGGCAGGGGGTCACACTCCTGCTTTACTAGCCACATTTTTAGCCCTTTCCTGAAGGACAGCAACTCCATCTGGAGACACAGCTCAATTGGCAGGAGGTTCCAAAGGGTCGGATCAGACACTGAGAAAGCCCTCCTTCTGGTGCTAGAGAGACGAAACTCCCTAGTAGATGGCACAATGAGAGACCTTTTTCGGTCTGCTCTGGTTGGATGGACAGATGTTCTCAGGGTGATGCGGTCTCTTAAGTATCCTGGTCCAGCACCTTGAATTGCACCCAGAGTCACACTGGCAACCAGTGCAGCTCCTGAAGCAGTGGCGAGGCATGGGCATACCGTCTGCATCCCATCAATATTTTTATTTATTTATTTATTATTTATTGTTCGCATTTAATACCCCGCCCCACTCGGGAAGACCCGACTCTGGGCGGCTTACAGAATAAATTACCGTAATGGGTAATCTATAAACAAACAACATATAAAACCTTAAAAATTCATAAATTCATAAAAATTTAAAACATCAAAACAGTAAAACAGATAAAAACAAATAATAACAGGTACAGATACGGGGGGGGGGAATGGCTGCCCTTAAATACCAGGGCAGCTGCATTCTGGACCAGTTGTAGCCTCTGAATGGTCATCAAGGGCAGACCCATGTAGTGCACATTGCAATAGTCAAGTCTGGAGGTGACCAGATCATGCATAACCATGAGCAAGGAGTCCCAATCTAGGCGTGGGTGTAACTAGCATATAACATGAAGTTGTGCAAAAGCCCTTCTGGCCAAGACTGGCACCAGCTCATCAAGCAAGAGTCGCAAGTCCAGGAGGACCCCCAGATTATGCACCATGTCTGTTTGGGGCAAAATAGTCCCATCCAGAGCCAAAGATGGTAGTTCCCAAGATAACACAGGGCCCCTAACCCATAGCCACTCAGTCTTGCCAGGATTCAGCTGAAGCCTGTTGTCCCCCATCCAGACCTCAACAGCCTCCAGACACCTGGACATGACTCTGACTGCATCACTTGTATCACCACGGGTAGAGATGTATAGCTGAGTATTATCTGCATACTGATGATACCTCACCCCGTGGGAACGGATGATCTCCCCCAGCGGTTTCATGTAGATGTTATATATATAGGAGAGGTGACAGTATTCAAAAGTGTGAACATAATACCAGAGCTTGGTAAGGTTATCACAATTTGTAGAATCCCTAGTGAGCATGACTGCTGGCTATGGTAGTTGGAGTATTCTGTAAGCCGAGGGCAAAAATTAAGTTTCCTAAGATCTGCTTACTGCTTCTCTTCAATCAAAAGGAACTGCAGCTCCAGAAAGATTCTGCCATGTAATCTAATTGCATGTGTAATTCTAACCTTTTGCATTTGAGTGAATTAACATAACTGTGTGTTGTCTGTAATGAAGTAGATATGGCTTTGTGGTTTTGATCATTTGTCCCAAGTCTCCTCTTAAAGAATCATCTGTAGCTAGGACATTTGTTAATATTGTGAGCCAAAAGACTTTTAGAATGCAAGACATTTATGCCATAAATTTCTGAAGCTGGAAACATCCCAAACCTGAATTCTATTTTTTCCTCTCACTTAGAAAGGGAACAGGAGTCATTATATGAATGTCTGCAAGTACAGGACTTGATTTTGATTCTGCAGTAGTTCATTTTCTGTTCCATTTTCTATCCTGACTGATTTATACAGCCTTTGTAAAAAAATATGTAGCAATGCCAGGTAAGTTAAGTTATATTTTAAACCTTTTACAGAAACACTTGATCAAGATCATAGGTATTGACAACAGATAGTAATTCTACATTTTTATCTCTATATATGCATGTATGTGAGATCAGCACATAACATTTTATTTTGATTGTCAACTACTGTACTTTTGTTTGGAGTCTAGTCAGTTGTTTGTATGAGAAAGGTGAAGTTGTCTCCCAGATGATGCTATGCTATAATTCCTGCCATCCTGCCTGTTGGGCATCAAACCCCCCCCCCCATTCTCTTCTTATGCTATATGGAAGATTGCATGGATTGTAATTGCCCATATCTGCCACAAATCAAGAAGATCAATACCATCAGTTCCTGTACCACCACCAAATTTTGGGGAGAAGGAACCAGGACTATTGGCAGCAGAGAATTCTTGGAGAAGAGTTCTCAAGTGGCAGATGCTAGAAGCCACTAGGAAATTGTTCCAGGGAAGATATATGCGATGAGTAGCCTATCCTGTACTGCATTAGCTAGACTAGGGGTCAGCAAACTTGGCTTTCCAGGTGTTCTTGGACTTCAATTACCAAGTCAGTACACCTGCTGATCAGGGCATCTAGGAACTGAAGTCAAAGAACATCTGGAGAGACATGTTTTCTGACTCCTGAGCTAGACCACTGCTTTCAGATGTCATGCTGGATGTTGTCCCATCACCAAAAGTGAAGATTAAATGAGAGGCCAAGCTGCTAAACAAAGGACCATCTTGGACTAGCCTTTTGGTGTAGGGTCAAAAAATGGCATACATAATCTGAACTAAGCAATGAAGTATGGTATACGAGCAAAATACATTCTTCTCCTCCTTCTAGGTTAGACTCTAAACTTCCAAAATGAAGCCACCTTGTCCATTCCGCTTTTCCTTTTGCCTGGCCAAGCATGATAAAGATTAATCGGCACAAGGTTGTCATTGCTCAGGGTATGCCTGATTGTGGTACAAAAATGCCACAATATTCAAGGAGGCTCTTTCAGTGTAGTTCAGCAGGATCAAGGTTAAATCTCTAGAATTAGTTATGTAGGTTAGGTTCAGTATTTCAGATACACTTAATAGATATACTAAAGTTAGTTTTGGAATGCTTTTTCACTTGCAACAGATATTATCCCCATGTTCCCCACATCAACAATTCCTAATTTTTAATAGAATCATAACAGAAGAATCAAGGTTCTTGCAATGATCTATAGTATCATTGGCCAGAATCCTATAGTTCACATGTGGTTCTGTACATCCAATGGCATAATTTTGGTAGTGATTACCATTAGTTGATATATTTCTTGTCATACACCAGTCTCATAACTTGTAGCACAACATGAATACATTCACTTGACTTCTTAACCAGCAATTCACCACTGAAATTTATGCTATTAGTCTTAACATGGGCATAAATATTCAGTTGAATTGTGGCTGCTTCCTTATAAGAATACAACTATGACAAATGCATATTATGGTAAGATGTTTTGGTTATAGACATTGTGATATAACAAAGAGTGAGCCCCTTTTTAAAATTGCGTCAGAAGCACACAAAGGTGCTTTCTGGGTTGAAAAGATTTTTTGCTGGAGGAACTCCACTCAGAGGAACCTGAATGAAGCTCCTTTCATGTCCCCAAGATCTTTTCCCACCAAAGTGGTCCCTATTCATCTACTTGCAATTTCTTGCTTTCAAACTGCTAGGTCGGCAGGAGCTGGGACAGAGACAGGTGCTCATTCTGTCATGCAGTACTTGGGTCTTGAACTGCCAACTTGCTGACCTTCCAACTAACAACGTGAGCTTCTCAACTACTGAGCCACCTCAGTCTCACCAGCGTGACCCTTTCCAGACTTTTCTAGAAATACTCAGAAGTGGTTTACCATTCCCTTCTTCTGGAGCATCTTGGAATTGTACAGACTGCCCATGACTGCACAAGCTAACTCTTGACCCAGGAGGCACAGTGGGGGATCCAATTCTCAATCTCTGGTTCTGCAGCCAGATACCTAAATCATTGAGCTATCCAGCCATATGGTTACCTATTCTGAATTAAAGTGCCTAGGTATTTTAGTTTCCTGGTTAAAGCTGTATATTTATGACTGCTGAATTCACTACCTAAGTTGTTCTTTTGCCTACATATTGTGTATGCCATTGTGGGTGTCTATTCTCAATGATACAAAGTAGATGACAGGGGATGTTGGTGATGTTCTGTTTAATATAATAGAGCCTGCCAGTCATGATACACCACATGGATTCACAAGGGGCTTGCTAAATGGTGGTTTGAGAACAACTCTCAGAAATAATCTCCACAGATTTGGAAATTGGTGGGAAATTATCACAGAAAGCTCATTGACAGCTTTCTCAAGATGGTCCAAGTTTGGTGTGTATTTTCATGTCAGAGATTACTCTGGGTTGAAAGGATTTTTGCAGGGGATGCCTGAATGAGGCTCCTTTCATGTCCCCTATTGTGCAGCTCTTGGGGGATCAAACCTTGTCATTTCGATCTCCAAGCACAGTGCTTTTACCCACTGAGCCACCGGGGAGCTGTTCCAAGTTTGGTAGCAATGGATAGCTTTCCATAACTGCCCTGTTGTAGTTTGGAGATGTTGGGTAGAGATCTACTAAAAATGGAATATATTGTTCATTGTTGCTTGACTCATAACTTTGTTGGGGGATAATTACCTTGAAAAGATGATTGGTCACTTGATACTAAAAGCACTGATACATGGAGGATAACATCAGTGAAACAGGTGTTACTTAAGTTAATTACTTCCTTTTTGATAATTTATTGAGCATTATAAATGCATCTGATTCTAAATGTTATATAAAGCATTTCCTCTCTTACATTCAGCATCACAGGATTTCCAGTCTACATAAACATGAGTATTAATGGGTTTATTCTAAAGATCAGTAACAATGCTATTATTTTCAGTGGTAAGAAGGATATTAAAGAAAGGGAAGCCTGGATTTTTAATGATGCAGCTAGATGTAAACAATTTAGGATGAATAAAGATGATACAATATCTATATCTGATAAGCAGACATAGAGGTTTATTCTACTCACATTATGGGACTAATTTTTATTACATGAAAAGTATGACTTGTGGAAGCAAGCTGAATTTATCCTGCTAACTGCTGAATTTATGTCCCTTTTTTTGCTTCCATATAGCTTATAGCTCATACATTTCCAAGGTTGTAATATGTTTAATCTACATGTAGTGTATTGTGGGAAGGTTGCTTTGCTTTGAATTTGTAGTAACTAAGAGTGGATATATGCTAGAGAGATAAAGAAAAATATTTTGAAGATCTAATAAGTAAAGAACATAAAGTCTAAAGATTAAGGAAATTTTAATACATTGTTGTAGTAAATCCAATTGACATTTTATGGCAAATTAACTTTCTTTAGCCAAAATCCTGTAAGTAAACATTATTTTCCCTTCTACTAAAGGTACGTCTGATCATTTGTTCAATAGGAACTAAGGGAAATAAAAAGATGAATTAATGAGGGCTTGTATTTCAAAGCATTTGGCTTTAATCTTTGCTGCACCACTCTGCAAAGATTACCCAACAATATTACAGTGAATATTGCCTCCTCAGGTTTATGAAGATAGAAAGAATCATGCAGATAATAACACTAAAGGGCAGTGGTGATGATAAAGATATCAGAATCATCACCAACCTTTATTGGAATCAGACAGCTCAGGTCAGAGTTGAAAAGCAGCTGACAGAGCAGGTTCAATTTACAGAGGTATGTGACAATACTGTACAGTATATTGTCCCTGACACTGTTTAATAAAAACTTGGAGAGTATCTTTTGAAAAGCATTATCAGATTTAAACATTGGCATTAAAATTAATGGGGAATACCTGAATAAAATCCAATGGTGATGATGATGATGATGATGATGATTTCATGGCAAAAATTTCTTGCTTTCAAACTGCTGATGACACAATGTTGTTGGCCACAAATCTTGCAGATCTTCAGTTGATGCTGGATCAAGTTAGAGCTTCAAGTTCAGAATACTAAATTTCTCAATTGACCAGACTATCCAAGGGGGAATTCCTGTTGGTCGCAACTTGCTTTCCATTCCTTTCACTGCTGCACTTTTCTCTAGGTTCAACCAAAACTTTTCATGATTGAGTTTTGCCATCTTTTGGGGCACCTGCCAAGGGGTCTTTTTACTGCTCTGGGATATCACTCGGTGACTGCTGCTGTCCAATGCCTATTTGTGACCAGCCAAGTGGAATTTCCATTTATGATACTTGACAACAGCTTCATTGATTCTGCGTTGTTTTCTTATCTGTGCAATGTGGTCATGAAGGAATACCTTTAGAGTTGATATTTCTATGACTCTTGATAGTTCTTCTTCCTCAGCCTTTGTTAATGACTATGTTTCACTCCCATAGAGGACCACAGGTAATACTGTTGAATTAAAAAGGTTGGCACATTGTTTCTTGTTGAGTTTCTTGTTTAGCAAGATTTCTTTGATGGAGTTGAATGCCACCCATCACACTTTCTTTCTTCTGGCTTGTTCTGCTTTCTGATTGTCGTTCATCCCAATCCAACAGCCAAGATAGACATAGTGGTTGACCTGATCGATGAGTTCATTCTGAATTTTTATTTGGAAGTTCAGCTGGTTGCTTGATAGCATATATTATGTCTTCATGCCATTCATTTTTAAGTCAACCTCCCTACTTTCTGCGTCGAGCTCACAAAGCATTTTTGAAGTCGTTGAGCATTTTTGGCAATCAGTACTACATCACCTGCAAACTTAAGATGGTTTATCTTTTCTCGATTCAGTTTGATACCATCATCCCAGTTTAATCTTTGCATAACTTTTTCTAGGCATGCATTGAAAAGCTTTGGTGAATTGTCTAATCTCACCAATCTCACCAAAGAAGGCTAAACATTTTGTTATAAGCTGACCAACTCATAGCAAGCTAATGGCAGGAACACAAGAAATTGAAAGAGTGGATAAAATTGTATATTTGGGGAGTATGTTAAGTGAAAATTGGGATCCCGAGGTAGAGATTAAAATACAAATAGAAAAAGCAAGATCCACCTTCATAAAAATGCACCATTTGTTATGGAGTAGAGATCTAATTCTTGCTACAAAGATCTGAATAGTGAGGTGTTACAAATTCCCAGTGTGCTATATGGAGTCAAAGCTTGGACATTGCCTAAAGCATCTGAAAAGAGAATCAAAGCTATTGAAATGTGAATCTACAGATGGCTGCTAGGGATTTCATGGGTTGACCATGTATCTAATGTAGATATGTTTCATCTAATGGATAAAGAGCAAGAACTCTTTAAGACCATTAAGCAAAGAAAGCTCCAATACCTTGGTCATATCATGAGGAACAACATAAAGCATAAAATACTCCAACTCGCTCTGCAAGGGAAGAGAGGCCCTGGTCATAGATGGACTTCATAGCTGAAGAACCTGAGAGACTGGTGTGGCATGTCCTCAGAAGATCTATTCTGAGGAATTAAGAACAGGAAGACTATTGCCATGATGATAGCCAATACTGTATATGGAATGGATACAGCACCTGAAGAAGAAGACAGGGCAGTGCAGACTATACATTTGCTTTCTTCTTTTTAAGGAATGGCATTTTCCAGTGAACTTGCAAGATAATTCGACAGACAGAATTAGCAGTCCAAAGTTCTCAAAAGGAGAAAAATAAAAATGATCAAACACATTTTTCCTGCATATTAAAGAGGAAAAATGGCTGATTTTTTACTGTCGTGCCAGTTTTCATTGTTATCTCTCAAATGTGTTCATCTGTGACTTTAAATATCATTAAGGTTTCCATGGTAAATTAACTTTCAATTATATTTCGTCTCCTTGCAACAGTAAAGGCTGATGGTCAAAGCAAATCTCTTGGAAGAAAGAATTGGTTGCACATTCACCAATTTGGGATTTAGCATCCTGTTGCCTTTTAGGGAAACTGTATGTTTATGGGAAAGCCATATGCAGGAAAAGAGTACAATAGTATCTATCTCCTCCTGATTTCTAGCAACTGGTATTGAGAAACTAACTGCCTCTAGTATTATAGCTATCACAGCTAGCTGCTATAGACTATGGACCATGAAATAAAATGGATTATTTTGTGGTTTGCACATTATAGATGCATGTGACAGACATATATAGGTCTTCATAAGTACAGGAGTTGTGTTGCTATTCAGAGAGTACTGATGCTTCTCAAGGGATATAATAGGAAGCAGTATGGAGAAATCCCTGAACAAAGAATCCAGTCATTCAACTGGATGTCAAACAAGGAGATAGACTATGAATGCAAACTGTGAATAATAACTGTTTACTCTGGGCAAGTTCAACAATCCTCCTTCTTTCATAGTTATTTTCACTGTGAGACCAGCAGATGGCAGGATACTGTATTCAGAGTCATACTTATCTTTATTACTGTGATCACCTGGCTGTTCTTATTATTTTATTTTAAAGTGTTCTAGAAGTCTACTAGTTTTAAATGAATTTACTGTACCAGAACTCCATTCCAGTAACTACCATCTGTGACCAAAAGGTCACAACAGGACCGTAGCCAAGATTCTAGATTATTATTTGTGTGTGTGTGTTTCACACTCACATATATAACATTAGCATCTGGGGTGGGGGTCTGTTAGCTCAGGAGAGTTTTGGCTCCCCTGGAGCCCCTGGCTACAGTCCTGGGTCACAATGAGAGCTAGTATGGTAAAGGGTTAAATTAGGACTTATAAACTTAATAGAATTTTCTTATGTCCTGTGCATGAAGTGGTGGGCAGCAACAGGTTTGCACCCCCTGGGAGGGGGGTACCAAAATTGGGTGGCCTCTGGGAAGGGGGGTGGCAAAATTGGGTGGCCATGCCCACCTCCCTGCTCTGCCCCATCAGGTTTTGTCCCTGATTAGCAGGTGTGCTTACTTGGGCTTCTGGTAATTGAAGTCCAAGAACACCCAGGGCACCAAGGTTGGCCACCCCTGAGATAGACCAACGTTTCTACTTAGCATAAGGTAACCGGCTTTGTTCCTCAGGAATAGGTCTTTTTATCACACTGGTCAGACTTTGGAGTAAGCAGGGCTGGCCAGGTAATAACCATAGTCTCCATGGGTCATCTTCAGCAGGTCTAGGGTAGTGTCATGACTGACATTCTGGAGTGCTTTTGCCCATTACAGTTGACAATACAATGCTTGATGGGCCAATGATCTGACTAAACATGAGGTAGTTTCCTATATTCTTAGGAAATGTTCAACACATACATCTTGGAAAGAATTCCCATCCTGACAGTTAGCATATAATATCATAGGAGTCTTTACCAAAGTCACAGAACACTTTTGGAATACTTTCATTCAGTGCCACAGGAGTGCCTGATTTGGTAGTAGCATGCAGCCAATGGTGTGAGCACAATGATAATGATGGCTTCAACATTGTTGAGACAATGAGACCACCTTGGAATTTAGTTTGAAGTTTAAAGGAGATATCCAAGGAGTTCAACCTGTTTTCAGCATATTGGATAATTTTGGTAGAATATGTACTGGAATGGATTTATTGCTCCTGTGAAACTGGAATTACTGGGTATCTTAGAACTGCAGAGCTGGAAGGGACCCTGTAGATTGAGTCGAGCCCCAGTCAAGAAGTCACAATGGTTAATGGTGATAGGGACACAGGAGGAAAAATGGCCTTGCATAGGAAGCAATCTGAAATGTTTTCTTATTACGCCAACATTAAATACTGGCATATGTACCCAGGAATCCAAATATAATTGATCTGCTGTGAAATAAAGAGGGGATGTGTCAGTCTATATTTTAATAGATATATTGAAGGGACTAGACTTGTCTTGGGCATAGAGTTCAATACTTTTCACAATGCCTCTAAAACGTGAAACTAAAACCAGAATGGATTCATCACTCTTATGAAACTTGAGTCACCAGTCTACATTGGACTCTTATGGTAAGAGTATAAGAGGAAACATTTTGAAAGCTTTTTGATAATACTTTGACCTTTAATTTTTCTAGAAAAATGATACTTATCTCTATTTTCATGCATCACTATCTCAAGCACATACACCTAGGGATCAAAATGGGATAGCTCCTCTGAGGAATGAAAGAGGTTATGTGTCAGCTGAGAACCAAGTCCTAAATCTTAGCTTCAAAGACAGTTGAAAGGAAATGAGACGAGATTGGGGAATAATGTAAATAATTAAGCCATTAATGTCAGCAAGAGTCTCCTCTACTAATAGCACGAGTTAATTCCCTAGACTATATTCAACTTTAAATAGCTAAACTATTCCAGTTCTTGGCAAGCAACATTAAGGGGCTATTGCTTTTGAACAAGAATTGACTTAAATAAATTATATTATGGCAACCTTGTTCATTCTTCTATTAACCTATCAATGTAGGCTGCATTTGTTTCAACTAACCACACCAAGATAGTTTTCATAGTTTTTATTTATATAAGCAGAGATTCAATGGGTTGGCCCAGGGAGATTAAATGTTTTTTTTTAAGTAAGCATAAAACACTCACCCTTTATGTAACCTAACGTATATAAATTACTTTCAAAAGGCTACATTTCCCAGAAGCTGCTAGCAAAAACTGCATTTGCAGTTCCAAAGACTACATTTCCCAGAATCTGCTACCTGGGGGGATTTTGGGAGGTGTACTCTGAAAAAGTAACTTTTCGAAACTCTTGCTTGTATGGACCAAGATCATAGTGTCAAAGACCCAAGTCAACAGCCTTTTGTTAAAGTTCTAGAAGTTGACTCATCACATTCTAGGAGTATTATCTTGAGAGCACTGCTGCTTGGTAACTGACTACCACAGATTTAAAATAAAAAATTCTACAGTTAAGACCATTAAAGGGTCTTCAGTCACTAATTTGGCTGCAATATTCATCATGCATAAGGACTGCTACAACTCTGCCCTGGCATGAATATCTGATTCCAAAGTCATGGATTTTTGCAATGTTCCCAGATCTTGGCTAAGATTGTGGGTGCTTGGTTCTGTAATGCAAGGAATTCTAACTGAGCTTTAATCTTATAATCTGCTCAATGACTCCTAGTGTGCTGGATTTTAAAAAGGGCAAAGAAGGACACTTAGGCCTGCCAAGTTTTTCTTTATGCCTCCTCTTCAAGGGAAATGTGCAGTGGCAGGTGTTATCTTTAAATGCTTGGGTAGTAAACTGGAAACATCACTTAAAAACCCGCAGTAATACATTTTGGACCAGTAAATTGAACTTTGCATTTTGATAGCTCTTCTGTCTCATAATAGTGTGTTAAAGCTGGGCAGACATCTCTAAAGAAAAGTCTATTCTCCACTGATGGTTTCAAACGCCTGGTGAAAGAAGTGATATTTCTCCATTACTTCCTCCCTTTTCCAAATGGTTCAGTGTTGCTTGTTTAGAAATGTCTCAGTTATAGTAAAACTGAAAACGTCCATGTCTGATGTGGAGAAAGAGATGTGTGCTCTGGATCTTTATGGGTACCACAATGTACTACTTTTATCTAAGTGCTGTTATTCTCAAAAGAACATTGATCCAAGAGGAAAAAAATGACAAAAAAGCTGTAGAGATGATCTGTCATGATTCTCTGGAATACTGAATACAAGATGCACATGCTGCCCAGGACACTTTGAGCAGAGAGACAAGGCAACTTTCAAAGTCTGCATCCTGACAAGAGAGTTGAAATAAAATACCGCTGCATGTAGTAAGTACTCTACATTATTGTTGGGAGGGAAGAAGTCATAGGCAAATAGCTCAGGTATTTTCATGCACTAGATCTACTTCTTTTTTAGATTTATATTTACATTGCTGCTTTTAGGTGACCCTCCTTCTTACTTTCTCTGAGGCTACTATCTGCTTCTTCTTGATCCTCCATCCTAGGTATAGGGAGATGCACACAGTGAGTATCAGCAGACTGTGCACACATAACTCGAGAAATATTTCAAGGTGACTTTTAAAAATGATGACTTCTTATTCATAATCATCTCTATCCAGTTCCATCTTCTTTCTTTTGTTCTTTTTATGCAGATGCATTGAACAAATCAATACAGCAATCTTTGTGAAAGACTGCAGAAACTTGTCCTGTTTCTTGGTCAGTGGATCCCACTTGTAAACTGAAGATCTCCATCTTCCCTACGTCACATGGAGGGCCCTGAATAGGCTGAAGGTTGGAGTCCCTAAATGCAAGACCAACATGCTCAAGTGGGGAGTGCTGGCGGACAACAACACACAGTGTGAATGTGGAGAGTCACAGAATCTGGCCCATTTGCTGGTCTGTCAATTGCTGCCAGATGAGAGCTTGCGTTTGGGCAATGACAAAGTGAAGAAAGTGGCTTCATTTTGGCAGTCCAGGGTCTGATCAGGATACAAATGAAAATGACGACTTGTAAGAACATAAAGAGTCTGATGGTGATAAAGATAGAATCTGGATGTTGTATTCTGTGGCACTGTTGTGTGATCCACATGGATTTTTTTTTAAAAAAACCTGAAAAATAAATCAGCAATTAAGCTTGTAAAAATAACCCAAAGATATAATGGGGATGGGAATTAAAAGAATACGCAGAAACTTCTTCTATCACCAGAAATCCCCTAATACTAGTGTAAAAGCCCTTGAGTTGACAGACCTGGTTGATCTCAGAGATCTGCCAACAGAACTACTCTCCCAGTTAAAATCTGCCAACAGAAGAGTAAAAAGAGGAGCAGGAAAATGAAGGAGGATTTGGAGTTTTGGTCATTTTGTTTGTGGTGCAGACAAATGTGCAGAGAGATCTGCTTGTCTTACCCCCTCTATTGGAAAATGACCTCTCTCCCCCCCCCAAAAAAAAAAATACAGAAAGAAAAATGATTAGTCTGGGTGATTCTTGTTTACAGGGAGCAAAAAACAAAAATAACTTTGAGTTCAAGGCTTTGTGATTTTTTATATATTAACAGTGGATTTTATACTGCTTATACAGACTGTGTCAAAAAATGTATACACATTTTAAGAAAGGGAAAACTGTACTGAAATTGTAATGTTCAATATATACTGATAACAAAAAATGAATACAAGTCATGTTTGACTACTGCAATTACAAGAGGTGTCCAGACACTTCTGATTACGGCGTACTAGTGCTTCAGCAATGTTGACCAAAGTGACTACTTGTATTGCTGCACATGCTGTTTCAATTCCTTCCATTTAGCTATTTAGCCAGTTTTGTACAGTATACCACATCCTTTAAGTTTCCCCTGCAGCAGGTGTGTTCCAATACCATAGCACAGTGGTGGTGAACCTGTGGCACAAGTGCCAGAAGTGGCATGCAGATCCGTCTCTGTGGGCATCCACGCATGGCCTCAGCACAGAATTTGCCTTGCCCCTCTGCCCAGCAGCCCAATGGGAGTACTTCTTCCCTCCCCCACAGAGTTTGCCCTACCCCTCTGCCTGGCAGCCCAATGGGAGCACTTCCTCCTTCCCCCAAGCACAGAGTTCACCCCATCCCTCTGCCCAGAAGCCCAATTGGAGAGCTTCCTTTCTCCGAGAGCATAGAGTTTGTCCCACCCCTCTGCCCAGCAGCCCAATGGGAGTGCTTCCTCCCTCCTGCACAGAGTTTGCCCTCAATCTCTAAAAGGTTTGCCATCACTGCCATAGCAGAAGAGGCAAGATTTATTGCTGTGCGAGGCCTCCTGGATCTTCCCTTGTGCACATTACACACAGTACCATGTGTCTCAATTTTATCATGAATGTGTGCAGTTGTTAGGCATGTTGGAGGTTTTGTTGCATATTCACACCTCCACAACATTCTTGAATTTCAAATACCACTTCAAAATGGTCTTGTACTTTTCAAAGGACAGTCTTACTTCTTCCATTTTCTTTGACTGACCTGCCTATTTCATGGTGACACTAGTATTCATTATTTTGAGCGAACATCATACTACACATTGTACTCTTAATTGGGTAGTTCACCCAAGGATATAGGTCAGTTCCCAGATGTTCTTGTAGTCCAGCTCCCAGAAATCTTGGCTGGCATGGCCAATGGTGAAGCCTCCTTGGAGTTTTCATCCAAGATATCTGGGGACCTAAGTCTAGGAACCATTGATCTTCATTCTTCCATCTCTTTCTACTTCATTTTGTAGATCTCCTGAAAGACAGAACCATTTGATGATCAAAACTCACAGACTTTTCCATTAGGATCCCAGATCAGTGGACCGGTCTTGTCAGGACAGATTGATTCATGACCTGACATTACCAGCTCCAAGAAACTACTGTCTGCATTGTCAGGAAATGAACCTATTTCCTAAGGCTTGAAATTGCCAATTTCCAAATAGGCCTCAGAAAAATCCATTTTTCTCTCTCTGAGCCTCAAGGCTGTGTAACAGCATGTTTTACAACCATGTTTTCAGTATTTCTTATCTTTTGTAAGCTAGCTAAGAGCCATGTTATGACTAGCCCCAGTGCATCCTGTGTGCACGTGTATAAACAATGTACTGTTGTTTTGAGAAAGTTTTCACTGTTACTTGATTGGGTAAGCTGTCCCACCTGACTGCAAATTCTCCATTTTGGAGAGAAGAAGGAGTTCGTCTCTGTTTCTTCATGGATTAAGACCTGTTTTTGATTAGAGAGCTTTTGTTTCTGGTTCTCTATGGGCTAGCATTCTTTAGCCTAGGAGCTATGCATTTTTGCTCCTTAAAAATGGTTACCTAGATTTACCTGTGGACTTTATTGGACTGACCTGTGCTACTGACTTTTATGCTTTATGAACCTGATCAATAAATCGTCATCATTTTTCTGAACAACGTGTCTTCATTGGACTAAAAAGGGTAAGAGCTGCCTTTCACACACACAAATCTTTGAACACGCTACCCAATTAAAACCCCTTAAGAGCTGATAAGCAGTTGAGAGTGGTATCTCTGTTCTAATTAGCCGTCCAGCCCGCCTCGGTTGTTTTGATTTTGGTTTCCAGGGGTTTTCCAGAAGTGAGGGGGCCAGCTGGATCGTGACATGGTGGCCTAGCGGTGGGATCTACGAGTCCTGGATAAGGTTTTTTTTGTGTGTGTGTGCATGCTCTACGTCTCTGCCCGGCAAGAAGAAGCAAGCTTTGTTTGTTTGGCTGAAAGCCTGCGTGTGTGCATCTGCAGCAGAAGCTGAGAAAGTGCCTTCTTGGACTGCTTGTGTTTTTCGGAGATAAAGTGCTGAAAGGAAAGCAACTGATTGCTGTTTTGAGTTTTGAGTCGGATTCTCAAACTCCCAGGGCCGTGGGCCGAGGGCCGTTTCCACAGAGGGACTGAGACGTCTTCCATGCCTACAAGATGGAAGGTAAGCCAGTGGCTGATGAATGTACCCCCTCACCACAGTTAGCATCCCAAGACAGACTCCAATCCAGATGGGATCTTGGAGAAGGTGCCCAGATGATGTTTAGCCAAAAGGAAGGGCCCAGGGTGGGTGAAGCTTGTCCAGATGACTTCTGAGACTTCCCCAGACGCCCAGCAAGCCCCAAGCCCTAAATAAGACTCTTTTGTGTTGAATTGGCAGCAGAGTGCCTATTTTCACCAGAAGCAGTTCCCTGAAGTTATTTTTCCCCAAAGCCAAGAAGAAGGAGTGGAACCCTTCAGATAAGATTTATTTTCCTGCATTGAAGTTCCTAGTTGCTGATTACATGTGCTGTTTGGTCTTTGAAGACCTGGAGAGGTTGCAAATTGCCTCATTGTGTTTGAAATACCAGCGTAAAGGTGGAAGAGCTCCAACGGACTCCTCCACGTGTCCAAGGAAGAAAAGTTTGCTAGAGTGGGTGGGCCAGATCCACCACTCTGAAAAGTGTTATCTACAGGCTGTTACACTATGCTGTTTTGGTCAGCTAGTGGGAAGTGGGAAATAATTGCCGGATGCAGTGTTTCCCTGAGTTTTACTGCCCTTCGAAAGCCAAGGCGGGAGTGCCAAGAGCTGAAGAGGGGGGAGTACGTAAAGATGGCTGTGGGAGAGCCCAACTAGCGGTTTCAGCAATAGCAGAAGCCAGATCCAGATCCAGATTCCCGACGTACTGAGGAGAGTGAATGGAATCCTGCGCGTTCTTGAGTTGAGAAGTTAGTCAAGCCATCAATTCTGTTGCCTGTTTAGTTCCCAAACCTCACAGGGATGAGAGTGCGGGGTTGTT
Source organism: Furcifer pardalis (assembly GCA_030440675.1). Lineage (NCBI taxonomy): Eukaryota > Metazoa > Chordata > Lepidosauria > Squamata > Chamaeleonidae > Furcifer > Furcifer pardalis. The sequence goes on along the minus strand of CP126897.1, from coordinate 69,495,394 downwards.
TGATTGATTCCTTTGGACTGTGTTCTGATAAATACCTTAAAGGTTGTTTCTTGAGTTTGTTTTATTAGGAGATGCACATGTTCCTGTCATCTGAAAGAAGAGCTGATAACGGAACTCTGAGTGGACTTTGTTCAACTGGCTGTTTAATTGTTTGCAGGTGCAACATCGAAGAAGGGGGAAAATGTTATTGTTTCTTGCTAATCATCTGTTTATTTTTCCAGAGGCTCGTACAAGTGGCCTCTGTGACATGTGTGGTGTTACTGACCTGTTTCCTGATTTAAAGGTTGTTCTGTTTGGGCAAAATGTGTTTTGGAAAGGGAAAACCTTTGGTACCTGAAAATGCCCAAGTCTTTTGTTCCAGCAAGGTTTTATACCTGAGTTTGCTTGCAATGCAGAATGTAACTTATGTAATGTGTACCTCCAGTAACTAAAACTGGAAGAAGCTTTAACGCTTGATATCCTACATATATAAGGGATAGCTTGTTTGCTCAATTGCTTTGCTCAACATTAGTAAATAGTGCCTTTTGGTAAAGTCAAACCCCCGGTTTGCCTTTCCAGAAAGGAGGGCGTGTCAGGAAATGAACCTGTTTCCTAAGGCTTGAAATTGCCAATTTCCAAATAGGCCTCAGAAAAATCCATTTTTCTCTCTCTGAGCCTCAAGGCTGTGTAACAGCATGTTTTACAACCATGTTTTCAGTATTTCTTATCTTTTGTAAGCTAGCTAAGAGCCATGTTATGACTAGCCCCAGTGCATCCTGTGTGCACGTGTATAAACAATGTACTGTTGTTTTGAGAAAGTTTTCACTGTTACTTGATTGGGTAAGCTGTCCCACCTGACTGCAAATTCTCCATTTTGGAGAGAAGAAGGAGTTCGTCTCTGTTTCTTCATGGATTAAGACCTGTTTTTGATTAGAGAGCTTTTGTTTCTGGTTCTCTATGGGCTAGCATTCTTTAGCCTAGGAGCTATGCATTTTTGCTCCTTAAAAATGGTTACCTAGATTTACCTGTGGACTTTATTGGACTGACCTGTGCTACTGACTTTTATGCTTTATGAACCTGATCAATAAATCGTCATCATTTTTCTGAACAACGTGTCTTCATTGGACTAAAAAGGGTAAGAGCTGCCTTTCACACACACAAATCTTTGAACACGCTACCCAATTAAAACCCCTTAAGAGCTGATAAGCAGTTGAGAGTGGTATCTCTGTTCTAATTAGCCGTCCAGCCCGCCTCGGTTGTTTTGATTTTGGTTTCCAGGGGTTTTCCAGAAGTGAAGGGGCCAGCTGGATCGTGACACATGTTGTAGGATAAATCTGCTAATTTGTTCCAACCAGAAGATTGAATACATTTATACAAGTAGACTTAAGTAGCCATCCTCAATCACTTGGTTTTTGCCCTGTATTTTTTATTGCAAAAATAACTTTCCTTGACAGCATGACAGAGTTCTATTGACCCCCATGTTTCAGCAGCAGGGTTTGATGCAGTCTGGAAGACCTGCTATCTAAATTCCATGCTTGCGCATCAAAGCATTCCATTTGCCTAAAGGGAAAGGTCTCCCTTGCTTGAAAGCAAGTCACACCCAACTCTAGAGAGCAGTGATCATCTCCATTTACAGCCAAAGAGCCAACGCTGTCTGCATCTGCAGACATTTCTGTGGTCAACTAGCCAGCATGACTGAAGTGCACAGAACACTGTCACCTTTCCCGCCAAAGCGGTACCTATTTATCTACTTGCAATGTCTTGCTTTTGAACTGCTAGGTTGCCATTAGTAAAGGTAAAGGTTGCCCTTGCTTGAAAGCAGTCATTTCTGGCACTAGGGTATGGCAGTCATCTCTGTTAACAGCCAAAGAGCCAGTGCCGTCTGCTTCTGTGGTCTTGAGGCAGGCATGACTAGATGCTGGAGTACATAGAACACACTGTTACCTTTCCACTGAAGTGGTACCTATCTATTTACTAGCAATTTCTTGCCCATTACATTCTTCTTCTTAATAATAATAATATAGGCAGGTCAGATATGTCCAGAGGCATTATTGGGAAGTTGCCAGAAATTAATTGGATGTTCCCTGGGTTTTCTTTTTATTAATTTACATCAGATTGTTTGGCATAAATAATAATAGGATGGTATGTGTGTTTCCTATTTCATACTAGCAATTAGCATAGCTTTGCTTGGTAATATACATGTAAGCTTCAAGACGAGTCTGAGCCTTTGGGGAATCGTTCCACTACTGATACTAGAATTAAACACACACATTTTCTTTATTGTCTGCACATGGAAGGTTTTTTTTTTTAACCACAGCTATTTTTGTTAGTAATTTCCTCTCAAGAGCCATCTGCTGCTTGCCATGTGCTGGGCTCTTAGGAACTTCTCAACAAATCTTTTTTTCCTACTTATCACATACCTTCCTTTCGTTGCTGGATTCATGGAGGATTTCTTTCAGAGCATGATCTGTCTCTTGCTCTAGAGCAGTGGTTCCCAATTAGTTTTTTCTACGTACCACTTCAAGAAAGACCTAAAACCTGCGTACCCCTTATTGCAAGAACGTTAAATAAAAAATGAAATCAGGTGTATTTTATATTTATTATCATCAAAAGACATTTTAATAACAGAGAACACATGTTTCATTAATGTGACAAATGTGCACGTTTTTCTTTGCACTACTCTGAAAAATCTGGTTGCATTTTGATCAGCTTCCATCTCAAGTCGTCTTTGAGTTGAAATCTGTGATGATGTTTAGTTTTTAAGTTTGTCATTGCAGAAAATCCGCTCTGGCAAAGGTACGTCGTGCAAAATGGCAGTAAATGTTTTATTGCTACTTCACTGACACGATAAACGTCTTTAAGACCAGCCCAAAAATTAACCAGTGATTGCTCCGCAAAACAACTTTTGAGTCTACTGTTGCATGAGATGTCTATTAATTCCTCTTGATCAGAGATGGATAGGTGATCGGTGGGACAGTTTCCAAAGGGGTTGTTTACCCAGTTCCATTGCGACGATATTTCTGGGAAATAAGTGCGTAATGCAGTCGACAAATTTTGCAAGTGCCATTTTATGGCTGATTTTACATCTTCATTCACTGATGAAGAAGTAGTTTCCAAAAAAAGTGCAAATTTAAACACAGTTTTAAAACATTATCTTACCGAGGTAGGTATATAAGGCTGATCAACGCAACACGGTGCGACGGATATTTATTAATTCACAATTAAAACAACACAATGAGCACAGCTACACGCTCACGCGACATAAACCGAACTGACTGATTGACAATGACGAGCAAATAGGCGGGAATGGGGACGGCTGCGATCAGGTGACGCAAAACGCGGGAGGCATGCGAAAAACCGCCGCCGCGGGAGAAAGCGCTAGATGCATATGATTGACTTACCTTCTGATCGTTTAATTAAATTGAATATTTTTTTGGCAATTGTTATTGCATTATTGTTTTTTAAGGATTTAATATTTTAGTTAAGAGATTGCTGCGTGTACCCCTTGATGTAATCTCGTGTACCCCTGGAGGCACACGTACCACTAATTGGGAACCACTGCTCTAGAGCCTGGAGTAGGTGTTTTGTGGGCAGAATCAAGAAGACAATAGTTGGCCCTATGATATAGATAAAGGTCACCTTTGCTCAAAAGCCAGTTGTATCTGACTCTAGGATTCAGTGCTCATCTCTCTATATAGCTAAAGAGCCAGTACTGTCTACGTCTGCAGACATTTCCATGGACATGTGGCAGGCAATGACTAGACTCCAGAGTGCCTGGAACACTGTTTACCTTTCCACTGGAGTGGTACCTATTTGGCTACTTGGAATTTCTTGCTTTTGAACTGCTAGGTTGGCAGGAACTGGGACAGAGATGGAAGCTTACTCCGTCATGCAGCACTTGGGTCTTGAACTGCTGACCTGCCAACCTTCCAGTCCTGACCTGCCAACCTTCCAGTCATCAAGTTCAGCATCTTAACCACTAAGCCACTGCTGTCCCCCTATGATATAACCTAACATAAAACCAATATATATATAATATTTGCAGCTTAGAAAATGGGAAGAGACAAGAAAGAAAAGCAGGCCTCTCCTCATCTTTTCTGGTCACTGACTTCCAGGCAACTGTCTAACTTGCATTAAAAGTTCTTACTATAGGATTTCCCCAGCGGCTATTTGGTTGGCAAGCTTTGATTCATGCAATAGTAGGCTTGAGATATCATTAGTGAACCAAAAGTAAAAATGAGAACTAAGCACATGGGAATCCGTGGTTTTCATGGGGAAGCATAGTGAAGTATGGCTGATGAAATTGCCTTTCTACTTTACTATAGGAAAGCCATTCATATCCTTTTTTTAATTGTCAGAAGACTTCTCACTTGTGGCTTACACTTGCTGGTTTCTAAATAGGTTTTTCCATGGTTTTGTTCTCAAAGTTCCTAAGCTCCTAAGCAGTTTCAGTGACAAATGCCTCTACAAGTTGAATACTGTAACATTTGAAAGGAAAAATTGTAAATAATGCAGAGGCGCTATTAAAAAGTCTCAGGGCACCAGAGGAATTATTCTATTCCTCCAGCTCTCCCCAAGGCATGCAGCACTAGAGAGGGGAATATGGGATTTTAAATTATTATGGTTTTCTCTAAATAGCTTTAGTCTTCTGCTTACCCCAGAAGCAGTATGTTGCCCAGAAAAACTCAGTCATGTTTGTTGGGGGTAAGACATTGTGGAACCTGAGTCTTCATAGGAAGGAGAGCACTCACTTGGAATTGCTCATTTTATTTTGCTACCTGATGATCAACTCAAAACTGGGGTCCTTTCGCAGTTTTGAGTTGCAGTATTACCTGATTAAAGGTAAAGGTCACCTCATTCCATCTTGCACTATTCGGGTATCGAACTGCTGACCTGCTGCCTTTCAGTCAGCGTCTTAGCCATAAATACTTGGTTAGCAGGTATTTATGCTAAAATTCTAGGCCCATTTATTCAGTTTCCATTATGTCCTTTCCCACAGTCAGGTTTATGCTCTGTGAAGTCACAAAAACCAACCTTATATCATGTCAAGGGCCTGACCACGTTCCCAAGGTCATCGCTATTTGCAGTGTAGTCACTGTAAATACTTTAATCATATCTGTATCCCTGAATCTCTCTTATCTGGTTTTTTTAACATGTTAAAAAGTAAAGTTGGCATATTAAGATAACTCTGCATGGCAGCTCTAAGCAGTGGTGGGCAGAAACAGGTTTGCACCCCCCAGGCCGGGGGGTAGCAAAATTGGGGGGCCTTTGAGCAGGGGGTGGCAAAATTGGGTGGCCACACCCACCTCCCTGCTCACCACCACATCCTCCTCCTCCAAGTCCAGGTGGCCTTGTGCAGCAGTCAATTGGTATTCAAATTTGACATCAGGTTTTGTCCCTGCAAGTGGTTCAAAGTTTCCCTTGCTCAAAAGCCAGTCATATCCAACTCTAGGGTGCAGTGCTCATCTCCATTTACAGCCAAAGAACCAGTTCTGCCTGTGTTTGTAGATGTATACATGGCCATATGGCAGGCATGACTAGATCGGCCACAGTGTGATAGCAATTTTTTCCTACCCACGACTGTATCCAAGGTATAAGGTATGGTAAATAAAAAGCTTGATTAGTGCTTAATAAGAAGCTTCCCATTCTTTTGCAAAAATTAGGTGACTTCGGCAAGTGCCATACTTGAACTGCAATGCAATCAAGAAAGCAAACCAGAACACAAAGAAATAATCCAACCTAAACTGAAAGAGATGTGCTAAAATAGAGGTTTGCTGTGAAGTGTGAAAGTCACAGACCTATGGTTCTGAATAATAGTTCAGAAGTGAGGACTTTCACACATGTCACTTCTCCCACAAGAATGTGGATCATTGCGTATACTGGGATGGGGAAACTTTCGCCCTCCAGATGTTTCAGATTTCATTTCCCACAGTCTCACATGATGCTGACCATGCTGGAGGAGCTTTATGGGAGTTTCCATTCCAAATCATTTAGACAGCCAGAAATTTCCATATACTGTATTCAAGTTATTCTTATGCCTGACAATGTCCATTTCTTCACACATCTGGGAAGGGCAATGGTCTTTTATGAAGTTTAAATCCAAGACAGAAAAGCTGTCTGGTTTGGATGCAAGCTGGTCTTTTATTTATTATCTCAATGTTCTGTAGGTTCCCAGAAATGCTTTTATAAGAGTTTGTTTCGTCTGAGTTTTACAACATGCCTGGTCTATGAAAGACCATAGACCTTGTTCCTTTCATGGACCCCACTTTTACTTTAATGAGCTATCACATATCCATCTTTTTGAAGCATTGACAGCAATGTGTTAAATCAATGCCTGAGCCCTTTAGTCTCTTATTCTCTATATCCTGAGCTTTTACTTTTCTGTGGATGAAATGACACCCACCTGTCACAAACTTCTTTCCTACTGCTGTGGCCCACCCCACATGGGAGAGAAGACTGTCTGGCAGGTAGCCACCACACAAGGAATAAAAACAATAGGCAGAGTCTTACTACAGGATAAGGCAGAGTTGTTAGTCAGGAAGAGTCAAGTTCAGAAGCTGGTCATTGGAGAACTGAGACAGAAGTTTGATCCAGAAGAGTAGCTGAGTTTCCAGGCAGTGGGTCAAGGGTCAACAATCAGGCAAGAGGTACAGGTCAGAGTGGTATGGAGTTGGCATGAACACAGATTGTTCCAACAAGCTTATGCTGGCATGTGTGTCTGCTTAAGAAGTTTCAGGCTCAGGGCTCACAGCTGGGAGTGGTCTGTGCAAATGAGCTCTCGCTTTTTTCCTTTGCACATGTAGCTCATTTCTCAGCTGCATCCTGCATCTTTCTGATGTGCTCAGCTCTGCCTCCTCTCCACTGACAGTTGGTGCCTCAGTATGTGCTCCTGTCAAATCTTGATCAACTTGATCAATGGGAGACAGCTCCATGCTGACAGCGGGCTGAGATACTGGCAGAAAGTCTTCCTCATCAGACCTGGGCTCTAGGGCCACAACACCTACTAATGCTAATCATTATTTTATGTTGAAATTTAGTTGTAGCAGCCAGTCTTCTTCTTCTTTCATGTCTAGGACTCTAAGCTGCCAAAATGAAGCCACCTTGTGGTGTGAGAAAGACTAGATTGCACAAGGTTTCTGTTCCTCAGGGTGTGCCCGAATGCGGTTCAAAAATACCACAATCTTCAAGAAGGCTCTTTCTGTTTATCCCGTAGCAGCCAGTCTTCTTCTTCTTTCATGTCCCGATCAAACCCTAGACTGCCAAAACAAAGCCACTTTCTTCACTTTGTCATTGCCCAAACCCAAGTCATCATCGGTGGACTTGTGTTTGCAACCAGTCAATCCATACTTAGTTCTATGTGCAACTTTCAGAAATATTCTCTCTTTTTTTTCCTGCTGAATTTTTCCTTGGCTCTCATTCAAATCTGAAGCATATCTGCCGGACAGATTGCAGTTAGCAGAAGAGGAATTCCCTTTACCTAAAGAGCTCTGAGAATAATTAGACACTGTTATGTGAGGAAACCCATGATGTGCTTTTATTTCCCTCTTTCTGCATTTAAGCAACCAGTGAAAATACCTGTTTTCTCCTAGATATTCCAAACAGTTTTGCTTTGAATTAGCCAGAATGCATTAGCTGATTGATCACACAGTCACAAAACCTGTAAGAGTAATAGGTTTTCAGAGGCTTAAACACAGGGGCCAGAGGAAAACATTTTGCTGCCTATTGTACAGAACCAAACAGTGCCCCCACTCAGTCCAAATCAAGATGTTTCTCCCAGGGCAATTGAGTTATTTGGGCACATGAAAAGAACATCCCATAAGCATTTTTCTCTGTCTCTGCTTCCCTTTCTTGCAAAAAAATCTGCAACAATAACAAATTTAAATAGCTAACAATTTGCCACTCTTTCATAATTATTGTCTGATTTCCTTTTCCATTTAATTCATCATTGGGGTAAATGATAGCTGTGACCAACACAAGCTTCTGATTCCTGCTCCTCTTGGAAGTTTATAAATTGTGCAGGATTGCTGGGGTTGTTATCAGGCATCAGACCCTCTGACCTGACACTCCACTGTGTCTCCAGCGAGAAGAACCAGAATGTGTATCCATGGAAAAATTACACAGTCCCAGGATGCCCGTAGAAGAAGGGAATGATAATTTTTTCCCATGTATTCTCTATCTAGAAAACCCTGGAAAGAGACACCAAAAGTCAGAATCAACTTGATAGCACATAGTTGTTGTGGTTGTGGTTGTGGTGGTGGTGGTCTGGTGGTGGTGGTGGTGGTTGAGGTACTGTTGTTGCTGCTGTTCAGGTCAAGATTGCTACTTGTTGCCTATAGCACTGCTAGCAGAGAGCAGCTAGACTGGATCCTTTAATAACATATACCAAGTTTCTTTCCCTTGAAGGAGGAGAAATCATATAAAAATGCTTCATGAGAAAGAACCCTTGAGTATGTGCAGTATATCCTTTCTTCTCCTTTGTGAAAGTAGCACATCTTCATTTTTACAGGCAGCTTGGTGAGCAATAGAAAATGATGTCTGTGTACAGTATTGGCTACTCAGGGCAGCCATGGCTTTACAGAAACCATCCTGTCTTCGCTTGGGTGAAATAGCATGTTCTAATTTGTGATAGCCATTTTGACTGCCTAGTGGTCTATCTGAATTTGTTTAAGAGTGAATCCCATTGAAATTTATAGTGTTTAAGATTACTTTCCACACTGACAAATACTACAGTAACAATCTTTTCTGTAGTTTGGAATCTTTTTCATGGATTTGAGGTGGGCGAATGGTCTATGAAGAAGGACTGGGCATGTGTTTCCATCATGATGATTTGTCAATTTTTAATTGTAATTAAGTGAAAAACTTAAATCGGTCTGTAGAGATGCCAAAAAAAGTACTTCATTGCAAATTGTATGAAAGAGAATAGAGAATTGGTGATTGTTAATTCTGTTGTCGAGATCAATATTTGTTTTTTTCAATAAGAACAGACTTTAATGCTTTATGCTCTGTTACTCTTTCCTCAGTTTATTGTATCTGCTGTTTGCTGTTATCAGTCTTAAAGCACATCTCATTCAAAACAAATAATGAATATTTGTTTGACAGACTCTTAAATTCAAGTAATTGAGGGAAGCAGAAGTGTATTTTGATGAATATCATACAGCACTTTTTTCCTGTCAATACAAAATGTTTTCCATTCTTTTCTACATTGTTCAAAATGTTGCTCATTGTCGAAATGTTGCTTGTGTTTAATGGGAATTTCATCAAGCTAACTAAAGAGAGGAAGTACAAAATGTGTTTATGCTAATTTTTTTGGTGTTATTCAACTGCCATAATCATAATAGCTGTAGAAACACAAGCAAAAACAGCCTAAAGGAAGATTAGTCCTATGTTTAGTGTAGCATTACAAAGGAAAGGAAGAGACAGAGAAGATAAGACTTTACTGCAGAAATTCTTTGAGATTATCTTGGACCAGCTGATTCTGAAAAACAGGTATGCAAAGAAACTGCATTAATGCCATCTCTTAGATGGATGGACTTAGGTACACTGGTACTTCATACAATAATTTTATGGGGCTCGTTGTTGTACGAAAAAATTGCTATACGATACATGCATTGTATAGCGATTTTCCCATGGGATGCATCATACACATATTTTTTTCCCTAAATGGTTTTTCCCATTGAAAAATTGTTGTACGATTTTTTTCATAGGGAAAGTTGTTATGCGGGACACCATTTCCCCTCAAAACCTAATTGTTATGCAATTTTTTGCTATATGGGGGGATTGTTGTATGAGGTTCCACTGTATTATGGAAACAGAAGATGGTGTTATTCACACTATTATCTGCATACAGAATCTTGATGAATCTTTAGTTCATTTTCATCTCTATGCCTATTACCCCCTGCTTACAGTTGTTTTTCCAAGGAGAGATGTAATTATTAAGGAAACATGAAAGAGAGAGAGAGACCCATGAGTGAGACAGAATGTAGAGAAGATGGATTGTAAACTGGAAAATTGTGCTCCTCCTCCTTTTGAAAATGAAAATATGCCTACTTTTTCAAGCATGAGCTAATTAGGTCTTCCCTGTTTGAATGATACTTTCCTGGCCGTCTGAGCATTTCCATCTTTTTTTGCAGAGTTGTTGGTGTTGAGGAAACATTCACTGAACTTGCAGGACCCCTGCATATTTTTCCTCTGACGAACACAAGGCAAGGCCAGCTATTATAGTCCTGGGTCAGGAATATATTTACCTGCTGCCGTAAATGTAAAAATAGAAACAGAGGATACTTGTAAAAGGAAGAAACAATTAAAACCAATGAAGCTGAGGAAACAGGTCAGCAGCTGAATGTACAGTCCTAGAAGATCAAGGCTTGTGAAATTTTGCAGATGTGTATTCAGGCTTGGAAAGTCAAAATCCTTGCACGACTAGGATTATATCTATATTGTCTATGATAAGATTATATTTCTTGTGGTTTTATGAGATTCTTGGCTTAGTAAAAGTTATATTAGTTCTTCCCTGGAGCAGATTAATCACAGAAACAACAAAGATATCCTTTTCTATGACAAAGGCTCTCAATACTGTACTTGGATAAGATTTGTATTGGAAATCTAATTTTCTAGGGCATGTTTTTGGTGTGGTGCCTTTGTAGTCCCACTTCTTCATGATGGTTACCCGAAGCCATCTGGTTGGACAGTAGAGAAAACATAATGTGTTGGATTAAAGGGCCTTCAAATCTGACGTGGCAAGATTCCTTACATGAAGTCACATCTAGAAGGAAATCTTTCATAGAGAGTGAGTTTGTGGCAACTAAGATATAAGGTGTATCTTAATGAGCGTTTAGCATCTTTCAAGTTCCCAGAGGTCTTTCTGGGTATGTGCCATCTGCATTTCACAGATGCTGGCATGCCCCAGTTTCCCCTTCAGTGATCCTATTAGAATTCCCATCCTCTTCGTCTTAAGGCTGCTAAGAAAATGGCACCCCAAGTGCCTGCAGACACTTGAGATGTCATTTAACATAGGCAGAAGCCTTCAAAACCTGCTTCCACTATCAAAATTCAGTTTGCTGACAGTTAACAAGCCTTGTCACTATACCTGAGATTTTCAATGCACACTTTCCCTTCTTCTTTAAAGAGAAAGGGAAAGTATTTACTGTGAGCTTTAATTGGTGATCACAGGGGGAAAGGAAATGAATATCTTCCCCTCCTTGCTGATCCAGCACTATGATTTCCCTCTGTGTATGAAGTGTATGATTTGTCCTTGTCAGATACCTTATCCTATGGGTAAATCAGTTGCTATGTGTATTTGGATAGAGGGAATGGGCTAAATGTAATTTATCCTCTCCCCGATTCTCTAGCAACCCAAAAAACAAGCAAGCCCTACCCATAAGGGACAGTCTGGATATGTTCTTAGTTGAATATCCTGTTTTCTTTCATAGGACTGAGAAGAGGACATATTTAGCAATTTGGGGGGAATTCCAAGCTTTTTAAGGAGATGTACATACCTGTACGGATGAGATGGAACAGGGTTCTTTGCCCCTTTTCTTTTTGACACTCAGCATTTCAATGTTGTTCCTTTTGTAATTTAGGAGACAGCACCCTACGGGAATGTAATATGATGCAGCTTCATCCCCAGGGGCATATTTAAGGGGGGGGGGGGTGGAGAAGGCAGTTATCAGTGGCCAATTGGAATGGACATCTTTTCTGCCCTGGTATACTCTTTGGAATGCTATCACACTGGTGCATTGCTATTCTCATGAGCCACCACATCTCTCATCACAAAGGAGATATAGCTGGGTTGCCAAGAACAGTTTTGCTGTTGCACAAAATCTTCCCTACCATTTGAAAACAACTCTGGAGCCATCTTCTCATTAAAGGAATGCCTATTTGGAGGCAGGTGGGAAAGAAAGGAGAAAGTGGAGGGATGAAAAGCATAGGGCCACAACGAGTCTCCTGACTCCTCCCTTTGCAGGTAATTATTTAAAACACAGCAGTCCTGCCAAGGAGCTCCTCTGTGCAGTGTGAAGCCCTGCGCTAAGTGTGCATTTAGCATCAGCTTGGAATTGCAAGAGAAGTTGTAGGAGTCCAGGGGCCACAAAGATGCAGGTAAAGGTTTTCCCGCTGAACTGCAAGAGACCCTGGTTCTAAGGCAGTGGCTCCCAATCTTTTTGGGGCCATGCCCCACCTAAGCATCTCTAAAATCCTGACACCTCCCCCCAAATAAGAATAAGAATAAGAATAAGAATAAGAATAAGAATAAGAATAAGAATAAGAATAAGAATAAGAATAAGAATAAGAATAAGAATAAGAATAAGAATAAGAATAAGAATAAGAATAAGAATAAGAATAAGAATAAGAATAAGAATAAGAATAAGAATAAGAATAATACCATGACATATAATTCTTATTATTCAAAAACCCTTGTTAAACTAGTCACAGGTAATACCTGGTAACAAAGAAGAAATTGGATATTCCCCTCACTCCTGCCCAAGATTAAAAGAAAAGTGCAAGGCTGAATTTTTTTGCACCTAGTCTAAAGTTTGGGATCTGAGATCTCAGGGAATGGGATGGTTCTGACTGGATAAATCTAAACAAAATGAGGCATTTCCCCATTCTTTAGTCCAGTTCTAGTGGTGGTCATCATAATTTCATATAATTTATATACCTCCAACAGCAACAGTTTATTCTTCACCCACCCTTCCTTTGCCTCTGAAGAAACAGGTGGTTTCTGCAAAGTGAATTGAAAGGTCAGGATCCTATCTTTGGTAGGGGATGCACTTTTGCTTGGCACTTCATTTGGTTAAATTTTCCTTTGATATAGGCACATTTAAACTCCATAAGTTAATGTCCTTAAATAAAGTTGTGCCTATTTTAATCCTCTTTCAATATGTCCTCCTTTTGCATTCCATGGCAACTGCTGCTATGTTTATACATTTTATGCAGAGGAAGAGGAAAGCTTGGACACTTGACTACTTGTTATGACATTTTAATTCTTCTAGAAAACAATGCAAAACATGAAGCAGGGTTCTGTTGAAGTAAAAACAGCTCAACATTTAAAGGAATGCATTATTATTATTATGGAAGTTGCACTTCTTTATAAACGTTAATATTGTTATTACGACTACTACCAGAAGTAGGATTACTAATAATATTATTACTTGTAGTGGCATAGAATAATCAATGTAAATTTTTATACTTCAGAAAGTCAGATAAAGAGAAATCTATTATACAGTTAGTTGTAAAATCTAAAAAATAATTAAATTACAGAATATACAAATACTGGAATGTAAAACAATTATTTTGTTCAAATGTATGGAGTGCTATCAGATACATCATCAAATGATAGTGTGTGTGTGTGGAGAATTTTCTGTTTATGAGGTATCTGTGATAAAATGTGGCTCAAATAGCTAAGATGCTGACTGGAAGGCAGCAGGTCAGCAGTTCGATACCCGACTAGTGTCCCAGCTCCTGCCAACCTAGCAGTTTGAAAGCAAGAAATTGCAAGTAGATGAATAGGGATCACTTCAGTGGGAAGGTAAACAGTGTTCCGTATGCTGTCTAATCATGACTGCTAGTTCTGTGTCTAGTCATGCCTGCCACATGACCACAAAAATGCCAGCAGAAGCAGAAAGTGCTGGCTCTTTGGCTATGAAACAGAGATGAGCAGTGTACCCTAGAGTTGGAGACGACTGGCTTTTGAGCAAGGGAAACCTTTATCTTTACTATAGCTTGACTAAATTCCATGTTTCGCTTTCTGTGCACATTTGTCTAGTACTTTTTTCCTTGGATCAAGTTGTATATCACACTATCCCATAAAACATTTGGAAATTTATTACATAATTATTGAGAATTATTTATGCATGTACAGGAAACACTTGAATATAAAGCTTGGAAGGGGTGTATCTCTTTCAGTCTGAAATGAATTAAGGCCCATCTGTGTCAGTTTTACTTTTTGTGATTGTTGCTGCCTCTATAACCAGCACTGGTGCCAATTTTTAGGCAATTAGGGTGAAGTTACCAGATTGTATTAATAAAGCACCAGACTAATTCTGATTTATTAGTAAATGGCTTCTGGACACTGTGTTTGTACTGCACAGACAAGCTGCTTTTGTCAAGATCTCTCCAGCTAAGCAAACTGGAACTTGGTTAAGTGACTCTTCTAGTGGCATTCTAACACAGCCATTATAGTTATCATATGGTGGCTATGCGTATAGAAGTGTATTTGGAAGGGGTGCATTTTTCAGCCCTTCTGTTTGCATCCGAGTACTGAAGAGCTCATTGGTATCTGATTCTGTGGCTGTTTTCAGGAAAAAGGCAAATTCCAGCCAAAGTTCAGCCACTTAAATAATTGATTTTTTTGTTTGTTTAGAGAAAGCATGAACGTATGAGCTTCAACAGCCTCCAGCAGGAAATTATTAGAACAGATTGAAGCTAGCACTTAAATATAAGGACTGATGATAATTATGGGCTGGGAGATCTACTTCCAGATTGCTAAGAAGATGAGGTTGTCTGCTTGTATGAGCAGTGATGTCCTAGACAACAAAACACATCTTAATCTTTGAATGTGAATACCTGTAATTTAATGTCTGAATTCACACGGCAACATGGTGTGATCTTTCTTCACACAACTCAGATTTTTCAGATCTTGGGAGAGGTATTTAATAAACATTATTCTTCAGGACATGATACTGTATTGATATCACCACATCATATGTCCTCTTTTGAAATACAGGTTAAAAGTGAGCAAATGAAGAGAACTCTGACAAAAGCAGCATGATTTTGGCTTGCTTCTATTTACTAAGAATGTGTTTGGACTTTAAAAATGTTATGGGTTGCTACAGTAGTTTAAGACAGTTCTGAACTGGAAAGAAATTTATGTAAACATGATACACATAATGCTTGTGAGATTAAGCCATATACATATATTAGAGCTGTTAAGATTTGTATTTCTGAATTACAGTTTTCAAAATGTCAATAAACATTTAGAGGAAACATGATCAATGGCCATATTACATGGAAAATTGTTAAGAATTGATAGTGAGCTGTTGAAAACCAAATAGGGCTCTTTGAGGACCATATGCCATTTGGATACTAGGATTGCCTCAAAGGGTATACTGGAATTTCTTGGTTACCCTGTGTTGTATTAAGATTTTTATACACATGCAGATACATAGCAGTAGGTGGGGTAAATTAACAAATGGTTATAGTAAGCATGTTCTCCATGAATTACACTCCCATTCTAGCCCAGCAAACTAGACTCTCCACATGTCTTGAAGTATAAGGAAAACAGTTCTTTACTTACAGTTGTTTAGCTTTAGCTAGAAGAGGTAAACAGTTGATTTGGTAGATAAACAGTTCTGTACAATAACTTTCATTTAAACCAGGAGTTCTCAACCTTTTAAAGGCGAGGCCGGGTCATGCTCCCTCAGACAGCTTTGGAGGCTGGATGGCCATCTTAATTTAATTTAATTTAATTTATATACTGCCCTATCCAATGGACTCTGGGCGGTGTACACAAATTAAAACCAATATAAAACAATTAAAATCTTGCCTTTCCTCCACTACATGGCACTTCCTGGTGTGGTGGAGGTTGTGGTGGGCCACATGAAATGGTGCTGTGGGCCACATCCAGCCCATGGGCCACAGGCTGAGAATCCCTGATTTAAACAAACATACTTTGCTTGTAAGGCAAATTGGAGAGTAAGAGGAGAGAGCAGAATATTAACACAACAAAACACGATGCAAAAATGACATTGATTGAAAACAGAATAGCAAGCAATCTAGTACAGATCAGGTGATCCTACAGGCAGAAAACTGGAGAACTCTTCTGATTGGCTGGTTATGTACATAATTTACATTATCAAGCCTTTGCATTGTAGGGTTGCATTAATATATTCAACATGTAGCCCACTCCAGGATTCTGCAGTTGCCACATGTAGACAAGTCCCCAGAAATGCTAAACTAAGTTCCATATGCAAGATCTGGAGCAATGTTTCCTACTGAGGAGAGGCCCTAGAGAAAAGGTTTTTCTTTGAGGAGATCTTTTTCTGAAGTTCATTACTTTGCCTAGATCTATGGTGGTGAACCTATGGCACGTGTGCCAGATGTGTCACTCCCAGGCCTTTCTGTTGGCATGTGCAGAGAGTTCGCCCCACTCCTCTGGCTAGGAGTCCAATGGAAGTGCTTCCTCCCTCCTCCAGCACAGAGTTTGCCCCACCCCTCTGCCCAGCAGCCCAATGGGAGTGGTTCCTTCCTCCCAGTTTGCCCTGCCTCTCTGTTTGGGCACTCGATCTCTAAAAGGTTCGCCATCACTGGCCTAGATGCTTCTATTTATTTATTTATTTAGATTTATATCATCGCCCACTCGCCATGGCGACTCAGCTGGTGTCTTTGCTCTGCAGCATTCTCATGGACTAGGAAGCCCCCTCTTCAGTCTCAGGCACAGAGCCACTTTAACGAGGACGGGTCAGGATCCTGGATCCCCGAGAGTCAAGACTTCCATGTCTTGGGGCTCTTCCCCTAAGTTGGGTTTATGGGGATTCAGCTAAAGGATTCATGCAATGGGGCTGATACAGCCAAGTGAATCCAAATAGTGCTGGTGGCAGCCAAGTGTTCAGACACAAAGCAATTTGACCCGTTAAGATCTCATAGTCATTTGCTGACTTGTCCCAAAATTAAGGAATAAGAATGTTGGATCTTGAATGTTCTCCTTCCCCTTGAGGTGACTTTTCAGTATCATGGTCTATTTGCATTAAACCTGTTTTTAAATAGAACATGCAATTTGGTCTCCCCCAGTGATGGGATGTCAAAAATTCTACTACCACGCCATGACGTCACGGACGTCATGGGCGTGGCCAATGTCATGACGTCATGACGTCATGGGCGGAGCCAACGTCATGACGTCATGACGTTGTGGGCAAGGCCAAAAATAAAAAATAAATAAATAAACATGCACACAGACCCGTATATAACTTAAAGAAATAAAATAAAGAAATAAATAAAATAAAATTTAAATTAAAGTACAACCACCCACCGAAAACACAAATAAATCACCCACCCACCTCCCCTAGAAGGGGCGGGGGGGGCGAAGAAGGAGAAAACTCGGGGCAGGCTCGGAGCTCTAGGAGGGCAAGGGTGCCAGGCAGCGGGGGTTGGGAGGCGGTGACCCAGGCGCAAGCAGGACTGGGAGGAAGGGCCACTGGCTCCCGGGGCCGGAGCAGGAAAGGGAGTGGTCGCCTTCAGGGCTCGGGCCGCTTGGAAACCGAAGGCGGAGACGCAGCCGCCCAGGGAAGTCCCGGGCTCTTACCTCGCACCAGAATCCGGCGGCAGTAGTCCGCTTCGCCGGCCGAGGCTTGGCTCTCCGTGTCCCGGACGGAGTCTTTCGAGGCGCCCCCGGGGCTGGGGGCCGAAGTCCCTGGCGCCAGATCCTGGGTTCCTCCGGCAACCTCTGCGCGTAGCTTGGCTTTCTCCAGCGCCCCGTGGGGCTCCTTGTCCCGGAGTCGTTCTGGGGGGGCCGCGGGCTCCCCCAGGAGGAAGGGGCGCCTGCCAGCATCGCTCCCCCCATCGCTCATGCCTGGAGTCCCCCGGGAGGGACTGAGCATCCACAGGCTTCTCACGCCGCCACCGTCTCTGTCGCCGCCTCCTTCCCTCCTGCTCTCTCCTCTCCCCCGTTGGGAGGGAGCCAACCAGAGGGGGGAGGGAGGGGGAGGCAGGAAGGCAGCCCATCTCTAACCTCTCTCCCCCCCCTCTAACCCTCCCCCCTTTCCCCCTTCACATTTTCCTATCCCTCAACTCTGGTTCGCAGCTCCAGCTTCGGAAGATTTTTTTTTTTTTTAAATTGGATCCATTTGGCTCCAATTGACTGCGCATGTCCAGAAACTCAATTTGACGCATGCGCAGTCAATTGGAGCCATTTTATCTCTGATTTTAATTTTTTTTTTCCTTTCGGTCAGGCGTCCGGAACCGGACGCCCCAAAAGTGGACTTCCCCTCACGGAGAACCCTCCGGGAATCATCTTACCGGTTCCAGAGATCCGTCTAGAACCGGTGACATCCCATCACTGGTCTCCCCATCACTTTTCTTTAGCTGGGCTGTAGCTGGACAGATTTCCCACAGGGGAAAAATTATTTGTTCTCTCTCTCCATGGTCTAGCACAGTAGTGATGAACCTATGGAATGTGTGCTAGAGGTGGCACACAGTGGCCTTTCTGTAGGCATTCACGTCATCCTGGGCAAACGCTGCCCAGCCTGGCTGGCGCCAATGCCAGCACTGATTCTCCACCCACCCTCCTCTCCACCAATGGGGAGGTGAGAGGAGAGGCTGAAATCCCACTCGGAAGGCAGCAAGGTAGAAGACGGGAGGCAAGGTAGTGGGGGTGGGGTGGGAAACCCACATGGGGGGCTTGCACACCAATGTGATATCACCAGAGGCACACTGGAAATGTCACATGGGTGCATGGGCATGCGTGATACCTGCCTGCACATCTCCTCCTCCTCTTTGGGCACTTGGTCTCTAAAAGGTTCACCATCACTGGTCTAGCATTTCCCAACCTTTGCTTTTTGGCCTTCAATTCCCAGAAGCCTAAGTCAATTCCCCAAAGCACTGATCAGCCAATGTACTGACTTAGGCTTCTGAGAATTGATGCCCACCAGTGTTCCATAAATGCAGACTAATAGCATTCAGGTGGTATCACATCCAACTGGGAGCCAACTGTTTCCTCACAAAATTGCAAACATGTTTGGTCATATTTTAAACTGCTATCTCTGTTTAACACCATTTGTTCCTCAGCACACTAAACTGCTTATTTGTAAAAAAAATTTATCCCCCTTTCCTTGATAAGAAAATGAAAAGCAGCTGACAAAATGTTTCATACCTGTTCAACGGAAACACTAAAATAAGATCAAAACAGAAAACCTCTAAGTCCCATCTGTACTTTCTCAAACATGGTTTGGTTTTATCTCTGAATGTAAATACGTTAGGCAGCTGTTACCACTTTATCGGCCACATCTTCTCATGAAATCCTGGAATATAAAGTTTGTTGAGGTACTAGGAACTTTCTGCTGTAAGCTAGAGTTGTCTAACAAAGAAATTTTAAGTCCCTCAGCAAACTACAAATCCCAAGATTCCAGAGGATGGAGCTCTTTCAGTTAAAATGGATGCAATTGTTACAGTTAACAGTTTAAATACACCTCCTATGACCCTTTTATGAATAATGCTGAAATGTAATTAAAATTTCTATTTATTCTAAGCCATTTGTAATTGTGAGAATTACAACGACCAGACACTTGAAAAATGTGTCTGGTCGTTAGAGTAGAATAAATAGTGATTTTAACATAATAATTCTAAATGAAGATCTAAAAGATCTGTGCTACAGTAGATTCTGTCTGGTGTTCCATTGCCAAAAAGGAAGACAAGCGTCATAAAAAAAGAGAACACTTTTCATTGAATGAACATTGTAGAGGAAGGCCGTCTTCACAACAAGAGGACAATTTGCATTAAAGTAGTATATGGTAATTTAAATTGATATATGGAAATATCATCACAATTAGATATTGTTACTATAACCTAACTGGAGTATAGTACTGGTCATCATATTGCACAAGACTGCAATACCACATTGAGAAAAAGATGGGATGTAGATCAAATGAATAAATAAAACATAGTGTTTAACAACTCTATGAAATGCTCTGTGTAACTTATTTTGCAGTTTATTTAGAATAAGTATATATATTTAGGGACCACATGCTGAAAGCATATTGCTCGGGCAAGATGGCCACTTACATGTCACAAAAAAGGTGATCTTGGGTCTTGAATGGACTCTCATCAGCATTATATGGATTC
Source organism: Furcifer pardalis (assembly GCA_030440675.1). Taxonomy (NCBI): domain Eukaryota; kingdom Metazoa; phylum Chordata; class Lepidosauria; order Squamata; family Chamaeleonidae; genus Furcifer; species Furcifer pardalis. The sequence continues at coordinate 69,475,585 of CP126897.1, read as the reverse complement.
AATTGCTTAGTGGTAGCTCAATAGTTCAATTTCTAATTATTGTGATTCTGTTTCTAAGAACCTACCTGGTAGAGTAGATTATTTCAGATATGATCTAACATAGTAAGTTGCCTGGGGTCCCTTTCCGATAGAAAGGCAGGACAGAAAAAAGTAAGTAAATAAAATGAATAAATAGCAGCGGTTGGAGAAGTTCCTTGTTTGAGTATAACTCCCCAAATCCTCTAGTCTTCATGTCTCCAAAAGTAGCTTCTATAAAGTATGTGCATAATAGTGTAAAATACTTTGGTCCTATGGTGGCTGACAAGAAATAGACATATTAGTAAGTAATTGTAGAGCAGTGCCTCGTCTTTCAATGGTACTTGGGAAATGCAACTTCCTGGACAGCAAGGAGAACAAATAGGTCAATCTTAGAAGAAATTAACCCTGACTGCTCCTTAGAAGGTCAAATAGTAAAGATGAAGCTAAAGTACTTTGCACATCAAATGAGAAGAGAGGATTGGCTTGAGAAAGCCTTGATGCTGGGAAGGGTGGAGGGCAAAAGAAGAAGGGGGCGGCCAAAAATGAGATGGCTAGATGGTATTGTAGACACAATGGGCACAACGGTGAGTGAGTTGAGGAGGATGGTGGAGGACATAAGTGCCTGTCGGACAGTAGTCCATGGGGTCGCAAAGGGTCAGAATCAACTCTGCGACTGAACAACAAAAGCCAGTTGGAAGCAAATTGATTACAGCATGTGTAACATGTCCAAGAGATTATCATTGGTGAACCCGTTTCAGACCATTCTTTTACCAGGCAAAATTAGAATGAGCTGTCCATAGCATATTTCATACACTAGCAATCAAGAAATATTTATCAGAGTAACTTTTGAAATGATCAGCATGAACCAAAAATAGAGTTCACATTTAATAATCCAAATAACAAAAAGAAAAAAAGAAAAAGAAAAAAGGGGGAGGGAACTGCTTTGTGTTGGTTTTAATCTTTTCTGATGGCCCGACTTGGGAAGAGGTACCTGTGTGCACATTGGTTTGTCAAGAATTTTCAAAAACGTTTAGTGCCAGGGGAGATAAAAGCAAATAAGGTAGGAAGCAACCTGCAATTCTCAAGGAGCATTTCTGCTGCTCTGCTAATTTGCATTTTGATGAGATCTGATTGCTTTAACATAGAAAAGATAACTAAAGTGGAAAGAAGTACTGGTACTTCCTACTGCCAGGCTTTGAGCATCATAGCAGCAACCACATTTAAAAGTGGAAAAGTCCTTTAAAGACAGTGGAGTTTCTCAAACTGAATTGTACAACACTGAAGGTGAGATTTTTAATCTTCAAAGCCATGATGACCATCTGCACCAGGGGTTCCCAATCTATGGCCCACAGGCCAGACCCGGCACATGGAGCCCTTTCATCTGACCCATCACCTCTGTACCCGCACCAGGAAGTGGAAGTGGATGCATTTATGTCAGCTGTAAAATGTTCATACACATGCGCAAACACGCCCATGCCTGTTGAAAAATGCAGAAGTGGGTGCATTTATGGTTGTTGTAAATGCTTCTGCTTCCAGGAGGCATGGTCAGGCCTGTTCTGCTGTTCAGGGTGTGTAGTCAGGCCCATGGCATGAAAAGTTTGGGAATACCTGATCTATGCTCACTTGTCTTAACTCTCCCATAGCTTCTTTCCTAGTGCACGTACAGACTTCATAAGTTTCCATTATTCTCTAGGAACGGATGGATAAAATTAACAAAAGAAACATGGGAATTCATATTTTAGTATGGAGTGAGACATAGTTTAATAGAAACAGAGTAGTTTAGTATTTGTATTTTTTCTTCCATTCCTATGATATACACTCTTGTTTAAACTATAAGGTCTCTGGTTTAAATTGATGTTGAAACATTTTCTTTGAATGTGATAGGCATCACTACGTAGTAATTTCAAAGCTGTATTTCAGATTTCCTTTATAAGTGGGCCTTCTAATTGTACACTTGCTACCAAATTCTGAGGAGCTGAAATATTCACTGGTAATGATGATGGAGAATGTTCTGAGTTCCTGGACTCTCTTGCTCATCAGAAATCCTTGTTCATTGAAGTCATGGTTAACATTTATCCTCATTTGGTTCTACTTTCCCATAGCTTTCTTCTTAAACCTGGTGCCGTCCCATATCTTGATAGATAACACCCATCTTCTTCAGCTAAAATAATTATTGATATAATGGGAGTTTTAGCCCAACATTTCTAAGAGCCACTTTGTTGGGGAAGGCTGACTCTGACGATCTTAATTTAGACATATATTGGTTGTTTGGTAGTGATGAAAGAAACAACTGGGGCTCAGCTTGCACCAGGTGGGCTAAAGTTGTCCATCTCAAGCAGCATCTTCTGCAATACCAATAAACTATCAACTTTGGAATATATCTTTGTCATTGAAGAGACCTTTATAGTTTCTGTCTTAGGTGCTGAAATGTCTTAGTGCCATCCTGGCTCACTGACCAGTTCTTTCCTTCAAATATTGCTGTACCTTTGCTGATAGATCTCAACTGAATGTTCTCCTTCCTTCTGCCTGATAAAAATTGAGATCTCTCTTTCATTCTATTTTTGTGTGGCTGTTTCCCACTGTTGCAGCTACATCATTTTCTCTCTCTGCTTCACACCCCTTGGCTGATCTGGCCTTTTTCTGATCACCCAAAGCACATAACAGTGACACATTGGTATTTATGCTTTCAGATTTTGCTATGTGCTAGATGGCTATTGAGCTGACCCTTGGCCAGTAGACTATATAGCACAATTTGTGGCAGCTAAACTTACTTCTATCGGAAGCTGCCTCTTATAGTTATTGAGCCTTCACTGTTCTTGAAGCAATTATATATGATGAACTGTTTCTGAGACAGTGGTTCTCCTTGAATTTAAAGGATGGTAATACAATCTCCTCAAGCCATGGAGGGGGTGACATAAAAGGTTCATAGGTCTAATAAGTTAATATATTCTCATGCTCCATCATCTCTTCCCAGTCCATTACCGGGTTTGTGTAAGACAGGGAGTGTGGCTTTGTGGCCATAGCCCTTTGAATCGATGTTATCCATTTTCTTGACTTTGGGGGAGAAGATTTTGGGGGCTACTGATTGAAAAGTGTTCTAACAGTGTATTATCCTGCTCCCCCCTTGTAGTATTTCCAATGAACATAGGGGAGGAGACCTCCTTCCCTGGAGGTGCATCATAAAACATCAAGTCTAAATGACACATGTCATTTAGCAGTAATATATTTGTGGGCATTTTGAAAGAAAGGGACAACTTTGTAATAAATGGTAACATTTTTTACATAGCCATCTCTCTCTTTCAAGAGACTTAGGAGCATAGGATGCTGCCTTATAGTGAGTCACATTCCTTGTCCATGTAGCTCACTCAGTAACGTCCACATTCTGGGCAGAGTTCTTTCAGTAGATATGAAGTAGGAGGAGGGAGGCTGTTGATGGGGTGCCACTGAATGACAAGCTTGTGCCAAGATACCCTGCAAACCTTCCTACTAGAGGGTATGGGAATGATGCCAGACAGAAGCATGGAGGGCTCACTGACCAAAATGGACTGGAGGAGAACTGGATTAGGGAGATGGTTTGGGGGTGGGGAGGGGATGGATGTTCTGCTGGATGCCCCCACTGTCACCAGCATGTGGTGTGGCATTAAAGGACTCTGAAAGAGTTTGGGGAGCTTGAACAGTGAGGTAGCTATCAGCCCCTCCTCTGCTTGTAAATAATTATGTAATCATCAGAAATTTAGATTCAAGCTACACATGCCTTAGTATTGCCTCAGCGTAAATGAATGGAACACTGCTACCAATTTTTGACCCTTCCTTAATACAGGATTCACTATTTCCTGGTGGTATCCCAACCAAGTATTAACCAGCCCTAATTTTGTTTTTCATCTCCCCCTCCCCCCAAATATATATATATTTCTTGCTAACAAAAATATCTCTCAACCTTCACTCTCTATGCACAAAATATTTCTTGGCATCTGAAGTGCATTATTAGTTTCCTCTCATTTTTCCATTGTCTCTGCATGAGGGGCATTATCTTGCAGAGGTCAGTAATAAAAAGTTATGTTTTCCCTGAGGTGCCATGAGACAAAATTACTGTAATCTACTTGAGAGTTTCTAAAAAATGAACAAAAATGTTCTTCTTGTCAGTCATTGTAAAGAAGATCAAAGGCTAAAGCATTGAGTAGGTATGTGCAGTAGCAATAGAAGTTGTGGAATCTTTGTTGTTCAGTCGCACAGTTGAGTCTGACCTTTTGTGACCTCATGGACCACCACATGCCAGGTTCCTCTGTCATTCTCCATGCATGGTCCACCCAGATCTACGCCCACTGCATCAACAATGCCATCTGCCCATCTCATCCTCTGCCATCCCCTTCTCCTTTTGCCTTTGATCTTTTCCAGCATCAGGACCTTCTCCAATGAGTTCTCTCTTCTTGTTTGGTAGCCAAAGTACTTGAACTTCAGATTCAGTATTTGTCCTTCCAAGGATCAGTCAGGTTTGATTTCCTTTAGGATGGACTGATTTGATCTCCTTGCTGTACAGGGTACTCTTGAGCATCTTCTCCAGCACCACAGTTCAAAGGCATCCATTCTTCTGCAGAGCAGGACTGAGGCGTAAGAGTAGTGGTTGTAGAGGCAGAAAGGAAAGGGTTAAAGCAAGGCAACAATCCTTGAGGGGAATGAAATCTTAAAGCTACTTAAATGGAAGCACTAAAGTGTATTCAAAATATTTATAATTTACTCCTGAAATTGCAAAATGGTCCTGATATTTATTTTAAACAGGTCATTAAACATACTGATTTATTAAAAATGAACAATAATTATCACTATCAGTTAATAAAAAATAGTCATTGACATAAAACAGTTTGCACCACAATTTTTTATAAGCACAGTTTATGATTTAAAGGCAAAGGAGAAATTCAGCTAAACTCAAGCAGTCGTTAATGTGTTTTGTGAGGCTTAATCCCAGGTCAGTGTGCACAGAATCACAGTCTTGGTCCCCCTGGTTTCAAGGGAAAAGGAATAATATGATCAATGTTATGTAATGATTGTTTGCCTTGTTAGGATAACATCTTGTGATTATTTTTGATTGGTTTAATTTTAACTAGTAATATTGTGAAAATTTGTTGCTACCTGGATCAATGTACAAATTTGTCCAGCTTGTAATGGTATTTACCATTTGCCCCATAATTTTAATTTGGGTTCCATTACAATTTGAACTGATGCTCTTATCATCCTCTTTCCGTAACAGCAATGTCTCAAACACAAGAACCCTCGGAAATATAATTTTCCTGAGGCAACTGAATCCTGAATATATACAAGAGCTCTTTTTAGCAGAGATAGTGTTCAGAGGGATATTGTTAGAAACACTTGGATATTGAAGCTAAGTTCAAGATTTTTTTAAAAAATAAACCATTATTATTATTATTATTATTATTATTATTATTATTATTATTATTATTATTATTATTATTATTATTATTATTATTATTATTATTATTATTATTATTATTATTATTATTATTATTATGTTCAGATATGTGGATGGAATCTTGCTTTTACAGTGATCATTCCAAAATGAGGGAAAGTGTTCCCAACAATAACATTCATTTTGCTAAAAGTTTTACAAATGGTGATTATCTATCTAGGCCCTAGTGATGCAAACCAATTTTTTTGAAGCAATGGCACTTCTGTATAAGATATAGTGACTGACTTTCATAAGAAAGTCACAAGCAGAGTAGGCCCATTGTATCATACAACAGACAGTAGTATGAGATACTCCTTCTTGGATGGAAACCATAATGTGGTAAAGAAGGAATTTCAGTGTGTCAGTGAAGTTGAGAGTAATACAGGAAGCTTCATTATGAGTCTAGACTCCTAGCAGGGTCTTCCTAGGTGGAATGATGACAGATGAGACACCAGACTAAGATGCATCTATCCTTTCAAGGGTAAAAGTAACAGGTGTATCAGCAGAGGAAAATAGATATAGTAAAACTCCTACTTATGTAAAAAGTCTGTTCTGCAGGCTTTTATGTAACTCGGTTTTTACTTAACTCGATGCAAACCCATAGGGAAAATGAATTTTTTATTTAACTTGAAGCAAAACCCATAGGAAATTGTGGTATGTAAATTGGGACATGGTTTTAGTGCAAAAATCATTATGTAAGCCGTATTTTATGTAACTCGATGCATATATATGTCAGGGTTTTACTGTAATTCCAATGATGATGGGGGGGCAGCTACTGAGTAGGTGACACTGGCAGAGGAGGTAACATAGATGACACTTGAACTTTGTTAGTATTGTGGATCTTTTGCATGTCAATTCTATCATGACACACTCCACAATGAAACATGAGATAGTGCTGAAAGATGAGAATCCGAGGCCACAAAGCACTCAGTCAGCTACTGGGGGACAGCAGAGGACAAATGCAAATAGCACTGTTGCTAATGATGCTACTAGATTAAAGCCAGTGGTGGGCACCAGCAGGTTCACACCAGTTCACCAGAACCAGTAGCAAAAATTCTGGCTGGACCTGCCCATCCAAGTTTTGAAATAAAGTAGTCCTAATTTGGGTGCTTTTCCCCTGGCCACATCCACCATACCACGCCCACAGTGTGGTAGTAAATTTTTTGGCAGCCCACCACTGATTAAAGCAAAAAGGATTCACAGAGGTGAAAGGAATGTCAGATGCTGCACAATACATACAATTGAACATGTAACATGAGAAGTATGAACCAAGATAAACTGGAAACTGTAAAGCAAGAAATAGAACGCATAAACTGTTGAAGAACCAGCTACAACAATCTGTGCGAAGAAATTGAGTCTGAAAATCTTGGATCCAAGTGCAAAAGCCTTTATTAGTTTCTTGAACTCTCAAGAAGCCTACGAAGTGCTAGCTAGCTTTCTTGCTTTCAGCAGACTGCTTGGCATATCTCTGATACAGTCACACACACAAAGAGAGTATACGTATTCATCAGCCAGGAGAAAAAGGAGGGGGAAGGAGGAGGGAGGAGGAGGGATATGGGTAGAAAAACACAACTATATAGTGTTCTTATAACAACTGGGAGGCCCCTTCTTATCTCTAACGCCGGCCAGAGCTAGGCATTTCAAGGACACATGCATTCTTTCAAGAGGCCCATTTCCTGCAGTATACACAGTAATGAAATCTAGCATTCAGTATAAAAACCTAATACAAGTCTATGATCTATAACACAAGTATATAAAAGGGGTACAATCTTAATTAAGGCTATAAATGAATTCCTACAATAAACATTGTGGTGCTTGGTGTCAATTAACTAAAGTAAACTGGAATGAGAGATTTTCGATCAGACAACTACAAAGTGTTCTACTCTGGAAATGACTAACTCAAAAAACAGAGTGGCTCTAGTACTGAGGTAAAATATAACACAACACAATTATTTTTAGGAGCTATAACCCAAAGTCTGACTGAATCAACCAGACTCTGGGGAATACCTATCAGCATAATCTTCATTCAAGTCTATACTTCAGTTACTGATACTGAAGAGGAGGAAATTGAAAGCTTTTATTGAAGTACTGTATCCAGAAAGAAATTGATTATATACCAAAGCAGCACATGCTAATAATCTGACAACCAAGACCAAGATTATCTACTCATGCTATATATAGGTATGAAGAGTGGATAGTAAAGAACGCACACAGGAAAAAAGAAATTGAATTGTTTGAAATATGGTGCTAAAGAACAGCTTTACAGAGACCCTGAATTGGCAGAAAGATAATAATAATTTCATGTCAGAAATTATTCTGGGTTGAAAGGGTTTTTTTTTCCTGGAGAAACTCTGCTCAGGGGATGCTTGAATGAGGCTCCTTTCATGTCCCCAAGAGCTGGGACAGAGACAGGCGTTCAAAGCATCATGCAGTACCCAGGTCTTGAATTGCCGACTTGCTGGCCTTCCAGCTAACAAGGTGAGTTTCTTAACCACTGACGCACCACAGCACCTGGCAAAAAGATGAAGGTGTGGGTCCTACAGCAAATCAAAAGCCAGAAGTATCTCTGGAGGCAAAAATTATGAAACTGAGGCTGACCTACTTTGGGTACACCATGAGAAGGCAGGACTCTCTGGAAAATATTGCTGGGAATAGTTGAAGGCAGGAGGAAAAACAGAAGACCAAATATGAAATGAGTTGACTCCCAATAGGAAGCCACAGGCTTGCATTTACAAGAGCTGAGCAGGACTGCAGAATACAAGACATTTTGAGATTGCTCATGTTTAGGATTGCCATAAATCAGAGACGACAGCATGTAAGAAGAGGATAGGGCCAAAGATGTACTTCTCTCTCTCTTTTTAAATGTGTAGTGTGACTTCCTGTTTTTTTTTTTTTTACACCACAGAATTCTAAGGATTGGAAGAAAGGGAGAGTATTTTTATCTGACTTTCCCATTAAAAAACGTTTGAAAGTCTTTTATTTAATTATGTTAATTAAAAAGTAGCAAATGTAGACAGCATTAAGTGAGCAGCAGGGATTTTATCCGCATCTCATATACCACACTGCACTAAATGGCGTTTTGCATATTCACAGTGTGTGGCAAGGATAATAATAGCAGCATTTTACTTTGTCTTTTAAAGCAATCTTGGGTATTAGTTACATCAGGTTGCAGCATATGTGTAGTCCTCATGAATTCAAAGGAATTCAGTTCAAATGCTGCTGCTTATTTGACATTAGGAACCGAACGCCAGATATGCATTATTATATTAATGGATCTTTACAAAACTTGGATAGAATGAATCAGTATGTGTTCTTTGGTTTCAAGATAAAACTCAATCTCCCTAGCACACTGGTATGCCTGGGGGTAAACAGAAAGAGCCTCCTCAAAGATTGTGGTATTTTTGAACCTAACTCAGGGGTGCCCTGATAACAGTCACCAGGTGTTGCCGGCTAGACCTTCTCACATTAGGTCAGGCAAAAGGAACCACAGAATGAATTTGCTGGAAAGTGTCTTTGTTTTGGCAGTTTTGTGTCTGGCTTACGCACAGAAGAAGAAGACTGGTATGCCTTTATATGATGATTTATACTTACAAAATATGCTATAGTGATAACATTTAAAGTCATGCAGCTGGCAAAGAAATATAGAGATGGTGACCTGGTCTGGGAAAGGTGCTGCTCATACCTTAGGGTAAGGGTGGCCAACCTATTTATGCCATGGGCCTGACCACACACCCAGACAGCTGAGCGGGCCAGATCACACTCATGGAAGTGGAAGCGGGTACATTTACAGCTGTTATAAATGCGCCACCATTTCTGCGTTTACAAAAATTGCGGGCGTTTTTTACAGGTGACGTAAATGTGCCTGCTTCAACTTCTGGGTGTGGTGGAGGCGGCGACGAGCCAGATGAAATGGCATCACAGGCCAAGTCCAGCCCATGGGTTGTAGGTTGGGAATCTCTCTGGCACCATATGTTACAATATAACACATACACGTAGTAAGCATTCACACTCAGCCCCAGTTCAAGCTGTCTTAGTTGAATAAACTTGGGTGCATAGAGTCCCACACATGCAGCCCTTTCCCATGCTCCTTCATTGTTATATCATAATTAACCTCACTAGTCTTCAGTTAGCCATAATAAGAACAACACGCCAAGTCAATTCTGACTATGATACTTTCCAAGGTTTTCTAGATTTAAAATATTCAGAAGTGATTTACCATTTCCTTTTTCTGCAGTAACGGGAGTAATGACTCCCTTTTGTTAATGATAATTATTAAGTTCAAACGATATCAGTAGCAGAAGGAAAATAATTTTAATACTATCCTTTTTTTGTTTTAAAAATACTTTTCAGCCAGTTCCCTCCCTCAACACTTTTTTTTAGTAATTAAATTGTGACTCCTCAGTTTAATTGAAAAGAATTTTCAGTAACAGCTTGGAGACATACAATGAAACCTTTTATAATGTTCTCATTACCAATTCATGCCTCAACTAAGGGCATGTTGCCATATTGCTGGAATTACATGAGCCAAGGTGACTTTAAGCCTTGTCCAATGTGTTTTTAAAAAAACATTTAAGATGCCTTGGGTGTACAAAATCTTCTTAAGATGCCCTTTATAAAATCCCTGAGAAATCTGGATATGGCGCTCAAGAATGGAATCTAAATATTCTTTAGCTAAAATGGCATGTGTCCTTCAAATGCACTCGGGCACCAGAGAGCCTTTTCCCCAAAGGCAAGAGAGAATTAAATTGCATATGTGTAAGTAAGTCTTCATGACTTACAAGCGCGTCATGATTGATGGTGGCATATAGATCAAAGAACAAGACAAATAATGTAGATGATATGCTTGGCTAACTGTTTTGCAGGACAATACTGAATCATTTGTAAGCACCTCTGGAAAATTCTTTAGTCTAAGGGCATTACATAGTTACTAAAAATTCAACTGGTTTATTGTGTGCTAAATGTAAACATTGTTTTAACTCGCCGTCGCCCCCTCCCTGCACTAGTGGAACTTCACTGATTTGTAGTGTTTCAATGATCTGCAGTGGCTCAAGTGGTTAAGATGCTGACTGGGAGATGGAAGGTCAGCAGTTCAAAACCCGAGTACTGCATGATGGAATGAGCGTCCGTCTCTGTCCCAGCAACTGCTAACCTAGCAGTTCGAAAGCAAGAAATTACAAGTAGATAAATAGGTACCACTTTGGTGGGAAGGTAAACAGTGTTCTGTGCACTTCAGTGTTTAGTCATGCCTGCCACATGTCCATGGAAACATCTGCAAATGCAGACAGTGCTGGCTCTTTGGCTATAAACAGAGATGAGCACTGAACGCTGGAGTTGGATACGACTTTCTTTTGAGCAAGGGTGATCTTTACCTTTATCTAATGACCAACTCCTTCTGTACAATACACTTTTTATTTTTAAGGAACACTGGAAATCAGACCTACAATAGGATTTGTCATCTCTATGCTATGTAAGTATTAATCCTCTTATGTTGGGTATGTATTTCATAATACAGTATTAACATTGGCTTTCAAGTGCATCAGATGTTTCAAGATTTGTTTGCTGGAGCTTTCCTTCTGCTCCTTGTCTGTGTTTGGAGACTGCCAGAGATGGGACTTGCTGCCTTCTTCATTATCATCTCAACTCCCAGGGGCCATGGTGGATCAGTGTTTAAGCAGCTCACCTTGTTACTGGAAGGCCAGCAAGTCGGCAGTTTGAGACCCGGGTACTACATGATGCTTTGAGCTCCCGTCTCTGTCTCACTTCCTGCCAACCTAGCAGTTTGAAAGCAAGAAATTGTAAGTAGAAAAAATAAGGACCACTTTGGTGGGAAAATATCTTGAGGACATGAAAGGAGCCTCATTCAGGCATCCCCTGAGCAGAGTTCCTCTAGCAAAAATCCTTTCAACCCAGAATAATTTCTGACACAAAAATATTAACAATTCCCAGCAACATTTGGTCAGACTGGCTTCCTTCTGAGCATCACTGTCTTTAGTTACCATTTCTGATCTAACTGAAAAGCGACTTGGATATATTGTAATCTTACATGCAATAGTTCTAAGGAGGGAAGAGTTAATTTAGAGAGCAAATTTGTGGAATTGTAGTATGATCTTAGGCTCTCTGTGTGCAAAGTGATGATGCCACAGATCCATGCTGTTCTCACCATCTTTCTCAAGTTGTGCTGTGTTAATTAGCTGCATATCCTTACCATATCATTATCATACCATATTGAATGAGCCATCTTATAGATACCATTAGATTCAAAAGCTTGAAGAACTATTTTAACATTTTATTGTACTGTGCACTTTCCATCCCCAGTAGTCATAGCAAAACCCTTTTTATTTGGACAGAAACACTTAAATTATAGTGTAATTCAGGTATAAACTATACTTGGCTCACATTTTTCTGGCATATTTATCTTGCTCAGAGTCATGCAGAGAACTTCTATGACTGGATAAATTTCTGGGAGACTTCAAGATCAAAAGGAAGATGCCAGTCCAGTTGATGGCACATGAGCTGCATTAAGCTGTCACACAGAAAGAAAATCAACATGCACCTCAATGCAGATGTCCTGACCTAGTCTCTCTACCGAGAGTCCTTTTCTAGAAATGGTAGGGGAAGATGGTCCTTGCAGATGATGATGCTGAGAAGGAGTGTTAGACATATGATGCAACCAGTGATGGGATTCACATTTATTTACTACCTACTCTGCGGGCGTGGCATGGTGGGCATGGCCAGCTGGCTCAGGCAACCGGATGGGGAAGCCTGGGGAGGCTGTGCCACCAGTATGGGAGGCAGGTGCAGGCCTACGACCTGAGGCTCCAGCAACTGGATGGGCGGGGCCAGCCAGAATTTTTACTACTGGTACAGGCGTACCGGGGTGTACTGGCTGAATCCCACCACTGGATCCAACCCAAGCATGCAATGAATGCTAACACAATTAGTTATGTGACAGGCAAGTTTTTCTTCTAGGTGGAACTAATGTATCTGTTTGGTTGTAACTAATCAGCCAATTATAAAAATTAGATAAAGAAAAGCAAATAAATATATACATAAACTTTGTTTTATGATTATACCAAAGTCTAAGGGTGTTCCTCTCCCATCTTTTGTTCCAACTACATAATTCTGGTTTAAGCAGCTACATAGGGTACTTGATTTGTGTGAGTACTCCCAAATAGGTCTGTTAGGTTTACCAATATATCCAACTGACCAATTTCCAGACAGGTCCAAACTATTCTTCTGGCCAGACTTAGACCTGTCATGTTTTTATTTCTCTTTCTCTCTCTCATCCTTCTCCTTTTATACTTTTCCTCACTACTTTCCTTGTGGTCTCCCACAAGTGGAAGTGCCCTAAAAGTTTTCATATTTGCACGAATAGCAACTAAAATCTGAATATGCATAAAAGTGGATAAATGGCTTCATCAATATTAAGTAATGAAAAATGGGGAGATAACACTAGGGAATATAAATAATGCCTGCTTCCCTTTCAAGGAAAACAAAGCATTTGTTTAATTCTCACCAGGCATAATAAAACAAACACTGGAAGAATTGAGAAGAGACATTGCAGAACAAATTGCAGACAATATCTAGGATTAATTCAACAGGCAACTGCTGTGCCAGAACACAGCTAACCATATATATTTCTTCAGGAGAGCAATATATATCTCTAGAACAGGGATTCTCAACCTGCGGCTTGTGGGTCGGATGTGGTCCATGGCACCATTTCATGTGCCCCCCCACTGCCTCCACCACACCAGGAAGTGCCATGTGGTGGAGGAAGGGCAAAATGGCTCTCCAGTACCTGCAGCTGTCTGAAGGAGTGTGACCCGTCCCCTGGCTTTAAAAGGTTGAGAACCACTGCTCTAGAAGTTCAGTGAACAAGGTTCTTGGTTACATTTTACTATTTCATTTAGTAGCAAATATATGACTAAGAACAATTATTAGCTTGGCAGCCACAGAAATGATTGTATCATGAAAGAGATGACATTCACATACATTCTTCATCTACCTTGTGAGTAAAATAAACTCAAGTACAGTAATCTTGAACCTAGCCTATGAGAACTTCTCAGAGATTTTCTTCTTCCTTGATATTCTTGGAAAAAAGAATGTATTTGGTTTGCAAACAGGCATTTCTATGTAAGGCTAGAAAAGAATCTTCCCTGAATCTTTAGAGTCACTGCCCCATTCTAGAACTGACAGTACCAAGCAGATGGACCATGGGGTTGATTCACCACAAGCCACCTTCCTATAATCCCAAGTTTTAACATATGAGCTTTTTACAAATATAAAGGATAAGCACAGTGGGAGACCTTTACCTATATTGACATACTACCATAGTTCCTAAAAAGGCCTGGTGCCCTTGCTTGGGGTTTTTAAGCAAAGTCTTGGAGTTACCTCATCAATAAGCTACACCTGTGCTATTCAAATTGCTGTTCCAGTTGGAGAACCCTTAAGGAGGTACAGCTGTTTTACATTTACATTAAGGCATATTATCCCAGAGAACTGGTACAATGACCATATCCATCTTGCAACATGGTGCTGCCCAGGCACTTATAATAACAGGTAAGTGATGGGTTTGTGTTTGGGGTTGGTGGGTTGATTTGTGTTTAGGGTGGGTGGGTGTATTTTAATGTAATTTTTATTTTATTTATTTATTTTTTATTCTTTGGCCCTGCCCATGACATCATGACGTCAGCTCCGCCCACACTGTGATGACGTCACGGTGGAGTAGTAAAATTTTTGACAACCCACCACAGACAACAATACAGGCCAAGTATTTTCCTCCAACTCACCTTTAAGATGTAAAGCCTGGTACAACATCTTGCCATGAACTTTTGGGACTCTCATTAATAATTTCCCTGCACTATCCACAAGAAATTGGTGCATGCCTGAAGAGGTGATCTTGAATCATGGTCACTCCTGTAATGTTTGATTATTATTTTTAGTGATCTAATAAAGGTATCACCTTACTCCTCCATTTATATTGTGTAAGGTTCACTGGTTGTCTTTGTTCATTTATGGACAAAGTTATCAGTTTTGCTTCTCACTCACCCCCTCTTTAAAAATACCAATCTTTCTTGTTTAATTTTGCTGAAATTTTTAATTTGCAATTGTTTTATTATCAGACAGGTTTCATCAATGGATGTATTACTGATTCCTTTATTTCTGAACATTGAGCAACTGATCAATGTTTGCTGATACAGTAATACCCCGTATAACGCGAGTACCCAATAGCGTGAAAACCGAATAACGCGACAAGATTTTCAGGAAAATCTTGTATCGAAGAACGCAATTTTCACGTTATTCGATACAAGTGTATGCGTGGGGGGGCAGTTGGATTGGGTAGAACATCTACCCAAACCAACCCACCCCCCAGCGCCCGCCCCCACGATGTTTGGAAAGGGTACGGGGATCCTTACCCTTCCAAAACTTCGAGTTGCGAAAGGGTAAAGATCCTTACACTTTCGCAACTTCAAGCGTGCTCGCGCATGTCGTTCGGGGTTAGGGCAGGAGACGGAAAAGACCCCCGTCTCCTGCCCTAACCCCGAACGACATGCGCGCGCCCGAAGTTCCGAAAGTGTAAGGATCTTCACCCTTTTGCAACCTCAGGTGGCTTGGAGGGTTGCGTGGCGCTGCGGCAGTGACGGGAGGATGCGGGAAGGTCCCTCACATCCTCCTCTCACCGGAGCCGTGCCGCTCGCGCACGCCCGAAGTTCCAAAAGTATAAGGATCTTTACCCTTTTGCAACCTCAGGTGGCTTGGAGGGTTGCGCGCCGCGGCGGCAGTGATGGGAGGATAAGGGAAGGTCCCTCACATCCTCCTCTCACCGGCGCCGTGCCGCGCGCACACGCCTGAAGTTCCAAAAGTGTAAGGATCTTTACCCTTTTGCAACCTCGGGCGGCTTGGAGGGTTGCAGGGTGCAGCGGCAGTGATGGGAGGATGCGAGGGACCTTCCGGCATCCTCCCATCACTGCCGCCATGCCGCGCAACCCTCCAAGCCGCCTGAGATTGCAAAAGGGTAAAGATCCTTACACTTTTGGAACTTTGGGCGTGCGCGCGTGGTGCGGCGCCGGTGAGAGGAGGATGCGAGGGACCTTCCTGCATCCTCCCGTCACTGCCGCCGCACCGCGCAACCCTCCAAGCCGCTCGAGGTTGCAAAAGGGTAAAGATCCTTTCACTTTCTGAACTTCGGGCATGCGCGCGCGTGTCGTTCGGGGTTAGGGCAGGGGACGGGGGTCTTTCCCGTACCTTGTCCTAACCCCGAACGACACGCGATCGCGTGCCTACCCGGGGGGGGGGGGGAATGCTGAGCCTTGCCTCGGCGTGGTTCGTCCCTGACGTCAGGGCTTTTTTTTAGCATTGTTCAATCAATGTATCGAACAACGTGAAAAACCCAACAACGTCATGACTTGTGGAACCATGTCATCACGTTGTTCGGGGTTCTATTGTATTACTATAGGGCTTGAGGTTTTGAGGTGTGGAAGAGGGCAGACCAAAGCTCATAACATGGACGCCCTAGTATATAATGATCCAGTTCATTTTTCCAGCTTCACGTTCTAGCAAAATGTTGTGACCTTCATCTTAGTATTAAAAGTAGTTTGTGGTATTGGGTCAGAAAAAAGTGGGGAGATAAATTTCCAGCAAAGTGTGTCAAATAAGGCAGGGACACCTTTTTATTTCACTGAAAGGAAAAAAATTAAAAAAGGATTTGTTTTCAGCAACACAAGATCAGCTCTATGGAGGAAAGATGGCAAAATGCAAAGGCACTTACAGAAAGAAAGGAGATTTGCATATTTCTGTCTTTTCTTTGATGCTCTCTCCATGCTAATGAGAAAATAGACCCTTTTTCTTAAAGAGTGACAGCTGGTGCTGCTTGCTACTGCTGTTCTCTGTCTAAAATCTTTGCAGCCTTCTTCGGGGTATAGAGCCATGATTTGATGGTGTCAAGGAAAGTTTATTTGGCATTCAGCTGTGCCTCTCCTTGGTTTGGTTCGGCTGTGTGTGTATAAGCTGTGGAACTCAGGTTCACACAGAAGGCTGAGTGAGTAAAGTACATGATGACATTGGCTCAAGAACCTAGTACAGTATTAAGTACAGATAAACTAACTGCCTATCAACTGACTAATTTACTTATTCTGTGTTTCTTCTATTGGAGTACTTTTTTCTAGCAACCTCACATGCCGCCTGTAGTTGGAGTGACTGAGAGGGACTTTTATGGGCTGGGACGACTGTCTATTGATCCATCACTAACTAACCATTCCTTCCTTCCTCTGAATCCTAAAACAATCCTGCCTCTCTCTGCACTTTGTTTACCCCCTCTCTTTTGTCAATTGCTGTCATTGTTTTGTTGGTGGGGGTCTGCTTGTTTGGTTGCTAGGATGCATGCAGTAAAGGGATCAGCATGCACACGTCTGTAATTCCAAGTAACTGCAAGTAAAGAATCCTTTTTCTCCTATAGTAGTCTCCAAGTGAGTTATTGAGACTGTGAAAGCCAGTTTATGAGAAACTCTGAGAGACTTGTATCTATTGTTTTCTGTAGATTTCTGTATTTCTGTTGTGTTGCTAATGAAAATTGTACTAGAATTCAAAATTCTGCAATATCTTTCCTAGCTTGTTTTTTTCAGCTACTTTATTTACAAAACAAATTGTTGTCAATTTTAAAATTTTAACCAGTTGGGAGTCAGAAAGATTTGTGAACCTAGCAATCAAGTTGTTTCAACTTTTCCATCCCCCCTTTCACACGTCATTTCAGGGGATAAATGAGTTTTGGTTTACACATTGATCTGCAAGTACAAACATAGGGAAATTTGGAAGAAAATGCAAATCAGCCAGGCTTCTCCCCATTCCTACAGTATTAGCAGCTAACTATAAGCAGTGGTGGGATGTCAAACATTTTACTACCCCACCGTGATGTCATCACTGTGTGGGCGGAGCTAATGTCATGACATCATGATGTCATGGGCAGGGCCAAAGAAAAATAAATAATAATAAATAATAATAAAATTAAAATAAGCACACACACACACACACACACACACACACACACACACACACACACACACACACACACACACACACCTCAACCCACCCACCCACCCACCCACAACACAAACGTGTAGATAAATTAAATAAATAAATAAATAAATAAAATAAAATAAAAATTACATTAAGTGCTTGGCACGCATGCTCAGCGGGGGAACCAGTGAAAAGGTAAGCACAAAAGGTGGTTCCCCCCAAAAGCTGCAACCGGTTCTCTGGGACACTGGGAAACGTTACTACCGGTTCTGGCGAACTGGTGAGAACCTGTTACAGCCCATCACTGACTATAAGGATGCCTGCAGAAGAAATCAAATGCAAAGCACTGCAGTGATTATAGACTGATCAACATAATGATCAACACTTCGAATTTGTTTCTCAGGATTCTGCATGGTCGACTATAAAGGAAAATAGAATTAAATATCAGTGAAAAGTAGTTCAGATTTAGGAGGAGGTTTGGAATGAGGGGTGTTTTGTATTCTATCCAACCTTTAGTCCAAAAATATCTTGACCAACAGACACATGCTTCATTTCCTACAAAAAGACATTTGATAAGTTTAAACATGACATTCTTACAAGCTAGCTAAAGCACATAGGACTTAATAGTAAGGACATTAATATAATCAATCAATCAAAAAAATGTAATTGTGGTCAATGACCAGTGCAGTAAAAAAGGTTTAAGTGCATGAAACTCTATCAAAATGCACCCCCACAACATATTCATTTGAATTAAAACAAAAGAGAGTAAAATGAGTTTTTTAATTTATGCTACATTTGGGACAGGTATCTGGTTTAAAAAGAATAAAACAGTTTAAAAGTTATAGTTACAATTGTAAAAATAGGATAAAATGTCTATATATAAGTGCACATGGTGGATAAAATTACATGAGTAGGATATAAAACAGAATTACAGGTGCAGAATAAAAAACGTTATTGTTGGTTTGTTGGTTTCTCTTCAGATCACATTAATATAATCAGAAAGTTGTACTGGAATCAAACAGCTCAAATTAAGCTTGGAAACCAGATTACAGAGGAGATCCAAAAAATTAAAAGGAGTAAGGCAAGGCTGTATTTGTCTTCAGTCCTTTTCAATTTATACTCTGATAGCATCTTTCAAAATGACTTGGATGAAGCTGATAAAGGGATCAAGATCAATGATAAGTGACTAAATAGCATTTGTTATGCAGATGACACTGTGATGTTTGCTGACGAACTGGATGATATTCGGTTCCATGATATGCAGCATATTGGGCAGCAAGGGATCTCCAGCGAGTATTTTGGCACACCTCAGGGTATTTAAATTTGCCATGAAAATTCTTCGCCATATATTTTGAGGGCAACTTCATTGTCATTTGACATTAGGAAGGGTCCAACATATTGCCACCTTAGGGACCCTGTTTTTCTCCATACGAAAAATATTGCCTGCCATCTTGGGCCTTCTTCCTGCAACAACGTCCCAACATTTTATATTTAAATTTAATATTCACTTTAAAACCCACTGGTAAATAATGAAGTTCTATGTATTATTGGTATTACTTTATGGCGTTGAAGTCCGGATGCTGAAGATTTCATCGCTGATCAAGTTGGAAGCATTTGAAACGTGGATGTACTGGAGAATGCTAAAAGTCCCATGGATAGACCATGTCACCAATAAGGAGATGCTTCATCATGCTGGGAAAACCGGTGAAGTTCTGACCCTCACAAATCACAGGAAAGCAGTGTATTTGGGACACATCTTCTGTAATGAGAAGTATACTCTTATGTAACTTTTATCACTGATGCTTTCAAGGTAAGATGGAAGGGAAATGTGGACATGGACAAAGATATATGTGGCTATAGAACCTTCAGCAATGATTTGACATCCATGGTTACTTTGATATGAAAATTGCAGAAAAGAGACACCATGATGGTTGCTAATCTTCTATGAAGAGATAGCACTAGAGGAAGATGATGAAGGGCAACCAGATGAAAAAAGAAGATAAGGTTATTCTGTTTTTAATAGATGCTTTGAAAAGGAAGTTTCATCAGGTGTGGCTTTTAATTCAAGTGTCTACCACCAATATGTCCTATTCCAGACAGCTATTAAAGATACAGAATGCCTGGCACTTGTTCAGTTGTTCATCAGTTAGTTACAGAGAGCTTGTTTGGACCAGATTCTCTTAGGAGATCAATCTAAAAATTGTGAACCATCCAGCACTCTGGAAATTTCCTCTATAAATGGAGTGAAAACCTGGCTGGCAGGATTAGAAAAGGAGTGAAAACCTGGCTGGCAGGTTTGGTCTGAGGAGTGGATGGTTCAATTTCCCCAGCCAATTGGTTGGTTTGACCCCAGTATGCCTGTGTTGCAATTTTTGGCTTTTAATACTAAGGTTTTTTAAAAAGTTTTTAGAGTTTTTAATTTTTTAAAATGATTTTATAATTGTTGTAAATCACCCTGGGTCCCTTTGGGAGGGGGGCGATAAACAAATTTAAATAAATAAATAAATCTGTACATGAATCAAGAAGCAACAGTTAGGACTGAATATGGAATAACTGAGTGGTTTGGAATAGGAAAAGGAGTAAGACAAGGCTGCATTTTGTCACCCTGCTTATTCAACTTATACACAGAGCACATAATGCACAATGCAGCATTGGACGAATCACAATATGGGATCAACATTGCTGGGAGAAACATCAATAATTTGAGAGATACAGATGATACCACCCTGATGGCAGAAAGTGAGGAGGACCTAAAGAAGCTCTTGCTTAGGTTGAAAGAAGAAAGTGCAAAAGCTGGCTTGAGACTCAATATAAAGAAAACCAAGATCATGGCAACAGGCCCTATCAGTCCCTGGAAAATAGATGGGGAAGAAGTAGAAGCAGTGACAGATTTTACTTTCTTAGGATCAAAGCTCACTGCAGATGGTGATTGCGGCCATGAAATAAAAAGGCGACTGATTCTTGGGAGGCAAGCGATGAGAAACCTGGGGAGCATAGTGAAAAGTAGAGACATCACATTGCAAACAAAAATTTGCATAGTCAAAGCAATGGTATTCCCTGTGGCAATGTATGGTTGTGAGAGCTGGACCATTAGGAAAGCTGAGCGCAGAAGAATAGATGCCTTTGAGATGTGCTGTTGGAGGAGAGTTTTGAGAGTCCCCTGGACAGCGAGGAGAACAAATAGGTCAATCATAGAAGAAATTAACCCTGACTGCTCCCTAGAAGGTCATATAGTAAAGATGAGGCTAAAGTACTTTGGACATCAAATGAGAAGAGAGGATTCACTTGAGAAAGCCTTGATGCTGGGAAGGGTAGAAGGCAAAAGAAGAAGGGGGCGGCCAAAAATGAGATGGCTAGATGGTATTGTAGACACAATGGGCACAAAGCTGAGCGAGTTGAGGAGGATGGTGGAGGACAGAAGTGCCTGGCGGACAGTGGTCCATGGGGTTTCAGAGGGTCGGAATCAACTGTGCGACTGAACAACAACAACAACAACAACATAATAATAATAAATAAATAAATAAATAAATAAATAAATAAATGTGCTTATCCACATTAGAGAAGGCGAACCTTTGGGGTGGACCCTAAGAGGAATTGTTGTATAAAGGAGGCGCCATTATTAGACCATGCTTCCAAGAAATTTGAATGGACTGAATGAAAGCAGAAAAATAAAATGTCCAAACTTGTTTGTCCCCCCCCCCCCAGGAATTTTTTGTAGCTATCTCCTTTACCATTGTTTCCCCCCCACCCCAAAGTTTTAATCCTTCAAAATAATTTATGGCAAATGGATTACATAATGTACGATGAAAGGAAAATAATTCCCGCAGAGACATTTTAATCATGGTTAAAAGAGATGGTGATAGGGTGAAGAAATGGCATACATTTTGTAGCTCCTGCTGCGTTTGCTAGGGAAGGTGATTTTGCATGGCAATCTAGCCCCCTGCTTGCTGGACAGAATGTTTTAAGTCATGCTCTCTGATTGACAGTGCAGGGAATGGAATATCTACAAGCTCCTTTAGAAAATCTATTTAAGACACATCTATGCTAAGGAAAGGATTGTTTTTGTCAACCGCTGCCACATGCTTGATCAGGCCTATGGTCAACCTTTTTTTTCCTGCAGAGGAAACTACTTACCTGAACAGAGCAGAGAAGACAGGGAGGCTGTGCCACAAATGAGTATTTATCTTAGCTATTTGCACATGTAGGTATTTTTTGTTGTCATTTTTTCCAATTTCCTTGGAACAGCAAATGATACACTCATTAATTTGCTTACTGGGCCGCTTACAAGAGCAGGTGTGCAGCTATGAGAGATGGCTCAGCCTGGAAGGGGAATGGCAAAAGCCCGTCTGTTTTGCAAGCAATCAAATCAAATTTGCTCCAACTTTTCATTAGTGAATCCTCTGAGATTTCATAACAACAGCTCTGAGCATTGCTCAAGATGGGCATCTCTGCTGTCTTGAAGATGGCACACCAGAGCTTGGTAATGAAATGTGTGTGGCCTTCCAAATTGCCCCGCTGCTATGGTCAGCAACCATTATCTCTGATATGTCACCTCGAACACACCTACAAATACCAAATATTTGTGTGTTAAGTATTTGTTGCACATTGCTGAGATTGGAACTGGAACCCTTAGCCACATGCTCAGCTGCCATACCCATCTGTTGAGCTGTTAGAGCTGAGCTACAAAATGGAATATGCCTTGAGGCAGTGAAGCATTCCAGACTAAGCACTAGAAGCTCCTATAGCAGCTTATGCAGAGGATGGGGGTTGATCTGGATGACAACAGTTCTCCTGCCTTGCTGTGATTCTTGGTGTATCCTCTGGTTTCACTTCCTTGGTCTCTCACTTTTGGTGGTTTATGGTTCAATCCTGATACTGATACAAGATCTTGGATGCTCTTAACTTGTATTGTTTTACTTAACCTGTAGCATCTCCATAAAGTCCAAAAGGACGTTGTGATCCTTCCTCACTGGTGTTTACATTTTGTGGATCATGGTGACTCCAAATAAGGGTAAAAATAAAGTCTAATATCAGATGTTATAATGGAACAATTTGAAAAGGTAATTCATAACAAGGTGAAGAATGGAAAATCATCAAACACATTTCTAGTTGTAAATTATTTGTACACAAAGAAATTCTCAAAATCTCCTTCAGTTTCTTTTAGAAACAGAATCCTGTTGAACATAATAATAAAGGTAAAGGTTTCCCTTGCTCGAAAGCCAGTCATATCCGACTCCTGGGGTCAGTGTTCATCTCTGTTTCAAAGCCGAAGAACCACCGCTGTCTGCTTCTGCAGACGTTTCCGTGGTCATGTGGCAGGCATGACTAGACACTGGAGCACACGGAATGCTGTTTCCTTCCCACCGAAGTGGTCCCTGTTTATCTACTTGCAATTTCTTGCTTTCAACTGCTAGGTTGGCAGAGGCAAATTACACTTTATTGGTTCACTAAACATCCTGTAATTGTGTCTATTCAGACATTTGTTGTTGTTATATGCTGTCAAGTTGGAACCAATTTAGAATTACCGTAATAGGGATTTCAAGGTAAGTGAGATATTTAATTTAGTCTTAGTCCATCACTCTTTCAACTACACCACATCAGATATCCTTACTTCAAAGTAGCCCCCATTAATTTGAAAGGAACATTCTGACAGGCAAATATGCAAAAGAATGAAACTTAATTCATTCTCTCCCTCCATCTCAGCCTAATTCAGTCATTCTATTTTAAGAATTCTTTATTTGATCTTTTTACAAAAATTATTTATGTCTCCTGAAAGGTTTCTCATTGCTGGTAGTGGGAAAGTACATCTGAGGCATAGCAGAAGAATCCACAGGAAATATTAGTAGTATGACAGCTGGTATAAGAAGAAATGAATCATCATTAATACTCTCTAATATCTCTAGTTGCATTTTTATATATGCTAATGTAAGTTAAGTGGAAATGTGCAGTGGTAGGCAGCCAACATTTTTACTACCACACTGTGGGTGGAGCCAACATTATGGGCGGAGCCAACATCATGACAACATGGACAGAGCCAATGATGTGGGTGGAGCCAACATAAAAAACCCATAAAAATAAGAACACATAACAATACAAATTAAATAGACATAAAAATACATAAAAGCACATAAAACACACATTAAAATAAATACACATTAAATAGACATAAAAATACAAATTAAATACATATAAAATACATAAAAATACACATTAAAAATAAATACACATTAAGTACACATTAAAATACACCCACCCACCCCACACCCACAGGTGAGTCACTTACCCTGGGGAGCAGGCTATAGGGAGCTTCAGGCTAGCAGTTTCTCATCCTCCTCCCCACTTGGGAGGACAGCAAGGAGGCCACACATGCGCACCAAGCCCTGTAGGCACACATGCACACCAAGCGCTCGGTGCGCATGCACAGTGGGGGAACCGGCGAAAAGGTAAGCCCCCGAGATGGTTTCCCCGAAAAGCTGCTACCGATTCTCCGGGACACTAGGGAAAGTTACTGCCGTTTCTGGTGAACTGGTGAGAACCTCCTGCTGCTCTTCACTGGAAATGTGTCAAGTACAAATAGTATTTATTAAAATATATACATCAGGTGTCCACTGGGAGTAGCCTTTCGGATGTGTTGGGCTACAAATCCCAACATCTCCTAAGTTAGAGAAGCATGTTGGGGATAAAACTCTTAATTTATCTGAAGCATGTTAGTTTGGGAGCTCAGTGTTATCAATCCAGATGTAGAAGATATACACAGTTCTATTTCAGAGCTGTGTTAACATCCAAAATGTAGATTTTAGAATCTGAATTCGCTGATTGTTCCAATGTGTGTGTTTTTGCCAGAGAAGTCTGATAAATTAGACCGTAATTGGGAACATTAAGAAAGCAATGGCAAATGTTTATCCTTCAAGGCTTATGGGAATCTGGTTTAACAATTTGTTTCAAAGGGCAGGGCAAGAGATATATAGCTACAACCACAACATCATGCTGCCCTAAAAGAAGTCTTTAATTAAGAATGTAAGGCTAATTACTAGGTCACCCTCTTCTGTATTTACAATGCAGAAGAATGTAAATAGTTTAACCTTGGCTTCATAAGGACAACATCTTAGGAACAACGGATCATTCATCCTTAATACAGTGCATTTTTGATGGCTTGCTGGTGACAGTAATGTATTCATTCATTTATTCTCATAATGATCTTATGCAATGTGTTTAATATTCCAATTTTAAGACTGAAGACAGAACTTGGAAGATTGATGTGCTAAAAGGACATGTTCATGGCTGAGAAAGGATTTGAACTTTGTTACCCTACTCTGTTAAAGATAGTCAGCCATATGAGGATGGGTAGATACCCTTCCACAGAAAAGCAAAACATTTCTGCAGGTAAGCAACTGGGAAAAAAATTGTGCATCATCTAAGCTTCTCAAACTGTACACTTTGATTTTTTTCAATTTGCATGTCATCTTGGATCTCAGTTCTGGTAAAAACAACAACAAAGATAGGATAGAAATCAAATAAGATGAAACTAGTTTCTTATCTTGCTTAATAGATCCACATGTTAAACAATATAGAAAAGATCATGGAAGGAGCTGTAGGTAATTTTGGCAGTAGTAAAATCAGGTATAGGAGTTACTGGACATTTTCTGGCTTGCCACAGTGGAACACCAAAATATCTGATCATAAGTGTCAATGTCCAATGGGTGTTTCCCACTTATGAGGAGAATTCTAAGTGATCTTTTAAAAGCAGCATCATGCATTCACTGGAACAAAACACTGCAAACTGGACTCAGCCTGAATTATTCCTGTCCAACGCTCAAAAGGGGTTTTCAGACATGGGTGAAGTTTTCAAAGCCTCTCTGATCAGCTGATCTACTTGCTTAATTTGGCTATCAAACAGCTTCCATCTACCTTGAAAGTCAAATGATATAATCAAAACCTACATGGCATGTTTGTTTTGCTTTAATGTTTCATCCCTCTGTGCTGTTCTTTCATCCAGAAACAAGTACTTGTCCTTCTATGCAAATATAGCTATCTAATCATTAGCCTGACAACGTGACTATAAATATTACATTGTTTTCAGGAGGAAAAGCTTAATTTGCAGAATGGACATATGTTATTCATGCATTCTGCCATATGAAGTGTGATATCTGCATTTTAAAAAACCACCTCCCCCATGCTCATGTATTTTCTTGTTATACTTCTGGTACTAAAATGTAAAGCATCCCACCTGGATTATACTTGCAGCAGCATGAGATTCTTTACTGTTAGGTAAACATGTTTGTGGTTACACAGTATGGTCACATGAGCCTTCCAGATCTGCTATGATCTGAAAACCTATCTCTAAAGTGTCAGATAAAATAGTCTTCATCGCTTTGCATATTTGCCATTCATATCATGACAAATTCTCTGAAATTCTCTGAATTCCTAAAATCTTTTTTCCAGGCCTTCCCAACCCTTCCTCCCCATCACCAAAGAGAACACACACAAAACCCCCACCATGCTCAGCACGCTTTTACTTCACAAACACATTCCAACCTGAAACAGCACAAGAATTCATCAAAAGTTCATAAACACTCAGGAAGGTGCTTCTGGATTGAAAGGATTAGCCGGTGATAGATCATCTTTGCCCAGGGGATGCCTGATCACTGAAATAGCAATCTTCGAGGAGGCATGAACTGAAGGAAATCACAGGTAGTGTTTATAGATCTCACTGCAGCTTATGACACAGTCAATCACGCAGCCTTGGATTAGGGTTGTATTATGTTATGCTTTTATGATGTTGTAAACTGCCCTGGGTCGCTCCGGTGAGGAGGGCGATATAAAAATGTGAATAAATAAATAAATCACAAAGGATTTTAAATTCACAAAAATCATAGGCTGTTTATTGGAAAACCGTAGATTTTTAATCAGTTTCCAAGGACAACACAGCTGATGGAGAAATCAAAGAAATGGCCTACCGCAGGGCAGTGTGCTAGCCCCCACACTGTTTAACATATATACTAATGATCAACCATTGCCAGAAGCCACTAGGTGATTCCTTTACACTGACAACCTGACAATTACTGCACAGTGTGCAACCTTTGAGGCTGTTGAGAAAAAACTGACTGAGGCTTTGAATTTAATGGCTATGTATTATAGGGATAACCAACTGAAGCCAAACTGCCTAAAAACTCAACTCTGTGCTTTTCATCTGAAACACCATGAGGCATAAAGAAGCCTGCAGGTGGCTTGGAATGACACGAGGTTCAAACATTGCATCACCCACAAATATCTGGGAGTAACCCTGGCCTGAACTCTCACCTTCAAGACCAACTGCCTTAATACCAAACAGAAGGTTTTTGCCAAGAGGAAAATAACAGGCAAAAGATGGGGTGCCTAATCACACAAATTAAGAACCTCTGTGCTAGCTTTATGTTATTTTGTAGGAGAATATGCTAGTCCAGTCTGGTACAGATCAATACATGCAAGATTAGTCAGTTTTAGCAAATCTTGTGATGCGGCATTTTAAAAAATTTTAACAACCCAATTTTAATGTTATTTTTTAATGTTTTTGTAAGGTTTTATTTGTTATGTTTTTATGTGTAAGCTGCCCGGAGTCACCTCAGCGAGTAATAATAAATAATTAGTCACAGGATGTTTGAAAACCAACTTCAATACAAAGATGCATTACTTAGCTGGCATCCTTCCACCAAAATTACATCAAGAAAGTGCTGCTCTGAAATTGTGGGTCAAAGTAAGATCTTCAGAAACACACCTGCTAATTTGATCACCAACCACCAAAGCAGAGACTGAAATCAAGCCATAGCTTCCTCAAAACGTCTGCCCTCTGCCCAAACAACCAGCCCCCACCAACCACCTCTGGGCCCACAACAACGGCCTGACGGGAGTTAGTTTGTGTTCTGGTTTGGTTGTTTTATGTGGTTGCATTTTATAATTTTTATTGTACTGTTGTTGTTTTGACTGTAAGCCGCCCTGAGTCGCCTTGGCGAGTGGGCGGCAATATAAATCTAAATAAATAAATAAATAAACTATGGAAGGCAAGCAAAGAGCTATCAGATAACTGGGCAGAACCAAATGATTCTCTACTGCTTGGCCAAGAACAACCATGGCCAGTGTGGAAAGCTTTAAACAGACTATGTGCTGAGGTAGCAAGAGTAAGGGCTAATATGAGAAAATGGGGTTTCCTTGTAGGTGACAGCCTGTGTAACTGCGGAGAAGAACAAACTATCTTCCATATGATACTATGCACATGATGCCCGTCAACATGCACTGAGGAGGACCCTATATTGGTAATAGGAAATGCTGTTGATGTGGCCCAATATTGGGCAGATGTCATCTAGTCCTTTCAATTCTATTTTGTTTAGATGTGTTAATTTTAGTTTTGTATGTTATTATATGCTGGTGGTATGTCTGACATGAATAAAGAAAGAAGTCTACCTCTTTGGAGCCTGAATACAGACCAAGTTTTTTTTTTTATTATATGGCATGGATGAATAGTCCCCAAACTCCTGGGACATGGGGGGGGGGCACATCTTCAATCAAAGTGTAATAAATTATTACCCTCCCAATTTAAATCAAAAGTAAACATTCAGAGGTCAAAAAAGAACAGTTAATGTTATTGGTACCTGAGCAACGCTGGCCAACAAAGCACCCAGAATGGCCAAAATGCTAGTATGAAGGATAAGATGAAGAGGAGGCCGACAGACAGAAGGAACCCTGGAGATCAGAAGATAATATATTACTATTATGGTTTTTTTTTTTAAGAAATGGATGGGTAAAACAGCAGTAGATGATGCCATTTTAGGCAGGAAGAGCCGTGTGGGTCTGAGGCAAAATGCATTGAAGGTGACAGTAGTAAAAAAGGAGGTTGGAGCACTACACAGAAAGAGATCAGGGGCTGCATGCAGCCTGCGGACCACAGGTTGGGTCCTCCTTGTATGGATTAATCAGCTCATTAGTTTAAAGCTATCTGTGATACCCACCCTCCCATATTTTGTTAATGGTACAGCTTGTAAAAATCAACAACAGACAATCCCCACCAAAATAAAACTTTGGGATTACAGCTCCCAGTCTATACTTGTCCTTGCTAGCTAGAACATCCTGGAAGATGTGGTCCAAAAGGTAACTAGCCCAAGTCCTGGTCAATATCCAGTGTTATGATTAGTACCACTATTAATACTCAGTGCATTTGAATTCCCTCTGATTTCACTGTTTATAGTTCCTCCTCTGCCATTCAAGCATGTATATATAAATCTGCCAACAGAGGAAATGCCTCATGCGCTATATTCAGCAGACAGTACTCTTTATGAAAAAGTAGCTGGAATTGCAGTCCAGATTTCATAAACACCCTAGTTTGCTGAATGAGAAGGCAGCTTGTGTGAGAATAAAGCACCATAGGCACTTCAGTGCCACATCTAAATTGGATCCAGGCTCTGTCGTGTTTAGAATCAAACTACATAATAGAAGAATATAAGTTGTGACCAACATAGGATTTCACTTATTTCAACGGGGCTGCTCAATGACTGAGAGTCAATATGGAGTGGTATAGTTGACAGTGTCACACTAGAACTCAGGGTACATGTTTCAAATTCCTGCTTGGCCATTTAATTTGGGGGACACATAACAACACAATTCTATAACTGAGCTCTGATTCCAGCCCTTAATTTTAGTACTTGTGGTTTGTTTGTTTATTTATTGACTTTTATGGAAATAATATCTTTGTTCAGCTGTTACCCAAAAGGTTTCTGTAGTAAAAGCGATTAAACTCACCAGAAATTATTTCTTTAAACTTAAGAGCCTAGATACCAGCATAAATATTTGAGAATTACTCAATGTGTGCCGAAAAGAGGAACTGATGTATGGGTAATGCAACCATCTGTCACAGATACAAACATGTTACTGCTACTGTGTGTGATAAATAGCTAAGGAGGAGTTCAGTCTGCCAGTATGGATTAGACATCTTTGTGTTACCCTCTAATATAATCCTTGAAGTGAGCCAAATTCTGGATGAGTCGCTTGTTTTTCAGAACAAGCCAACCCAATCTGTTTAGATTGTACTTGCAATTAGCTGTAGAAAGGGGAATGGAAAGCTTTGGATGTTTATCACTTTGAAGGCATCAAAATATGCTTTCATAACCCTGAATTTTAGCACTTCATACAGCAGAATCACAAACAGGTTAGTGAAACTATGGATTTTTCTATCCAGCAATACAGAAGGATAAAATCTGCAATCAAAAGCAAATGGTTAAAAATAAAATTTAGAGGCACCCTCAAATAATGACTTGGAACTGTGAGAACCTGTGGAAGGAATGAGCTTCACAAATGTAATTATACCATATAATAATAACAATTGCATGCTGTCAAGTTAATTATGATTTATGGTGACCCTTCCCAGAGTTTTCTATGTGGAGAATACACAGAAGTCTCTTTCCCTTCTTGTGAAGTTGCTCTGGAAGTATGCAGCTTGCCCTTGACTATACAGGCTGGCAGTACCATGGAAAAAGGGTTTCTGCATGCAGACACAGAGTTGGATTCAGATATAGCCAGGGTTTCAAGAAACTATAGGGGCTCTAGTGGCTTAGTGGTTGAGATGCTGAGCTTGATGACTGGAAAAGCGGCAGATCAGCAGTTCAAGACCCAAGTGCTGTGTGACGGATCGAGCTCCCATTGTTCTGCCAAAGCTCCTGCCAACCTACCAGTTCGAAAGGAAGAAATTCCAAGTAGATAAATAGGTACCGCTTTGGTGGGAAAGATAACAGCATTCCACACACTCTGGTATCTAGTCATAGCTGCCACATGACCATGGAAACTCATGCAGACACAGACAACACTCGCTCTTTGGCTGAAAATGGAGATGAGCAACCCACACACCCTGAGTAGGATATGACTAGTTTTTGACTAATTTTACCTTTAGCTGAAGAAACTACTATCCAGGTTTCTATAACCAACCTAATGGAGTCTGGGAGTTGTAGTCCAAAAGCTAACATTTCCATGGTTTGATTTTTTTCATGTGTTACAGAGCTAACATCGTCAGACCTTTCTCTACTTGCAGATCCCTTGTAATCTGAAAATTTTGGGGAAGGGAACTGAACAAGGTAGGCAAAAGTGCCTTAGGTTGAACAACAAGAGGAAATTCCTTTCATGTTGGGATGAGCCATAAACTGTAAGTGGATCTGTGCTCTCTGAGTGTTCCGTTGCCCAATTTTTGAGGATCTTTCCTTTTTCTCTCTATCTCTGTCCCACAGTCTTTCTGTCTGGAAAGATGCCTTGATCTGCTGTGTTGTATTCTGGGGTTGCAGAGGAACTGCTGTATAGAAGAAGAGACAGGGAAGTAACTTCTGCTGTTCCAGTCACACATATCTAAACCTGGATTCAAATCAATGGATTCAAGGGTACGTCTATTTAGAAAATATTATATCAATCTATCAAAGAGGCTATGAAGGCATGTACAGCTATTTTACTATCCTTATGCTTGATTATGAAGTGCAGGGCTACTGTCTGAACTAGCCCTCCTGGTTGGGGGATGCCGCATCCAGATAGCATTTTGCTCCTCCAATGGAACTCTAACACCGCCAGCAGCCCTGTAATACCTGCATGGCAACTGACAGGGGAATCCTTTCCCCTGTCAGTTGCAACACAATTATTATGTCTCCACTGTTGAATCAAACTCCAATCAGCAGCAGGTGCAGCAGTAATGGCTGCATTGTGGTTACCATCCTGCAACATTTTATCCTCTTCCCAATGTACACATACACTGCAGATGACATAAAACATAGCAGGGTAGTTTGGTTGAGCCCCCTGATAAGGTCTCAAAATGGAGTGGAATGAGGATTGTTTGGGACAGTTCTGATCAACCCTGTGTACACAATCATACCAACCCTTCCCATACCACCTCCACCCTGCCCCAAATAGCAGGCTATATGCCCAATGTTGACCTTATAAGGGTGAAATATATCCTAAACTTCGAAAGAACAATGCTGCCCAAAAAGGCTGTGACCAGAAGAGTAGCGTGCCTTGGCGGGGCCCCGTATAAAAATTTGTTTGGGGGCCCTTAGGAAGGGTAAAGATTTGTTTTGCTTACGCACGTTGGGGGCCCCCGTGGCCCGGGCCCCCCGTATAATTGATACGGCAGATACGGCGGTAGCTACGCCTCTGGCTGTGACATTACCAAAATTCAGTCACTTCCTCACCCTGCCATAAAGCTGACCCCTCCCAGCCACAAAATATCAATTTTATTCAGCATCAGGTTCTAACTCTCTTATTGAACCCATACTCAGTGTGGGTTGTGATCTGAGAAAGACAAAGGATGAAACTACAAACCTTTCAACCAACACGCAAGTAAAGAAAGGCCTAGTCCCTTGTCCCTTCCTTTTATGTCATTGCCTTCCCTATCAGGGTGTCATATCTTCTGGAGTCCATTTCACAAGAAAGAACCTTGACTTTTCGGTGTTCTTGCCTGTGTAGACCATGTACACATGAGCAAGAAACTTTCCTCTCTGGTCACACTACAGTCTACTGCTTATGTGTTCAATTGAAATAGGATAAGTAACACCTAAATGGACTCAAAGTATTTTACTAGCACTGATTAAGAGATAAAGCAGGCAAGGAATAAGGTAGAATTTTTTGGGGGGAGGAAATGTTGTCCTAAATTTCTGGCCCAGATAAGTGGTGCTGAAGGATCTAAAAATAACAAATGAGTTATATTCTGCCTATTGAGGTCCAAACAGATCATCCACCAGAACGGCTGTCATAATTTTGTTACCAAAATTTGTCTCGAAACCTGATTAGAAAAGTGTTATAATATGTGATTAATTAAACTGAGATGATGGTTTGTGACTAGCTAAGCTGTTATCTAGGTCAGGAGTGGCCAGTTAGAGTAGAAACTGTTTCTATTGGGGGCTTGCTCTTGCTATTACTGTACCACAGATTTTAGGTGGTGTGTGAGTAAAAGACGGCTTCTTCCCCCTTTGCTGTTCTTCAGTGTGTTATTTGAAATGTGGCTCTACAGACAGCTGCTAAGGATATCATGGGTTGACCATGAGACTAAAGTAGAAGTATTGCACCAAATGGATAAAGAACAAGAACTCTTTAAGACCATTAAGCAAAGAAAGCTCCAATACCTTGGCCATATCATGAGGAACAACATAAAATACAGAATACTCCAACTCGTCCTGCAAGAAAAGATCCCTGGGAAGAGAGGCCCTGGAAATAGACAGACTTCATGGCTGAAGAACCTGAGAGACTGGTGTGGCATGTCTGAAGAAGAAGAAGAAGAGGAAGGAGGAGGAGGATCTAAAAATAACAAATGAGTTATATTCTGCCTATTGAGGTCCAGAGAGCTCATCCACCAGAACGTCTGTCATAATTTTGGTACCAAGATTTGTCTCAAAACCTGACTAGAAAAGTGTTATAATGTGTGATTAATTAATGTGTGTTATAATGTGTGTTTAATGCAGAATTGCACTTGTGGGAATCATCTTCTGCTTGTCACAAAGACAACTGTGGCTTTCTTTTGCTCCTGCCTAGGTGCCAGAATATTCCAGCATAGCACAAAGGTTGCTGATATGGGCCCATTGTGTGGCCACATTTGTGGTAAAATATCTCTGCTTTGGCA
This sequence comes from Furcifer pardalis, assembly GCA_030440675.1. Classification (NCBI taxonomy): domain Eukaryota; kingdom Metazoa; phylum Chordata; class Lepidosauria; order Squamata; family Chamaeleonidae; genus Furcifer; species Furcifer pardalis. The sequence continues at coordinate 69,442,481 of CP126897.1, read as the reverse complement.
CAACTGGCAAGTCACAAAAAGTGTCTTTGTGATTAAAAGATGGGTTCTTCCCCTTCACTATTCTTTAGTGTGTGTTTTTTCTTAAAAATTATTATTTTGGAATAGAAATGTAAAATTCCCAGGATTTTGAAAGCAGGGTAAAACCCAGGAACATGGGGGGGGGGGGGACACACCCGGAAAATTGGGAAAATATTTCTTTGTAATTTCTGCAAGTTACATTCAGATTTTTTATTTTATATGTGTATAAACAGTACAAGAAATGTGTATTTGGTAAATATTAATACAGTGGTGCTTCGCTTAAAGAGCATAATGCGTTCCACAGGATTGCTCTTTAAGCGAGTTTGCTCTTTAAGTGAAACACCATTGTAAGTGACCAATTGTGGGGGGGATTGCAAACCCAGATTTATTTGTTAAGCGAGTTTTTGGTTGATTTTATTTGTTAAGCGAAGCGACCATTCAGAGAAAATTCTGCTCTTTAAGCGAGTTACTCTTTAAGCGAAACGCTCTTTATGCGAGGTTTGACTGTATGCAATAAAATGAGTTTTTTCATATATAAGAAACTAAAAAAAACTTTTAGCAGCCATGAAACATGTGAAAACATTTGGTTGTGCAGCACATGGTTTAAATTTGCTACTTCATGACATAATAAAGTTGAAAGCAAGGAAGATCTTCCTTCAGATGCCAAGATAATTATCAAATTTGTTAAGAAACATCATATCATTCAACAAACATTCATTAGCATTCAAAAGTAGAAAAGTAAGTAGTCTCAGAAGAATTCTGCAAGAACACTGAAACTGCCATCTGTTACCAGGTGGGAAGGAATAACGACAATGCGGAAAAGTCTCCTGGACAGAATGGAAGCTCTACAAACAACTTTTATTCAAGATGGTTTACCGCTCGATAAACAAATAAGGAAAATTGTTTTGGACAATTATGTATTCTGGGTTCATGTAGAATCTACAGCTGCTCTTCTGAAACCCATAACTATTTATTTATTTATTTATTTATTATTTATTTATTTAGATTTATTACCCCGCCCTAATCAGGCGAACCTGACTCTAGGCGGCTTACAGAAATTCATAAATTAAAACCTTAAAGTTCATAAATTACTTAAAAGTCAATTAAAAAAGAATTAAACCATGAATTTACACAAATTTAAAAGATTTAAAAAGGTTAAAAGGTTTAAAAAGATTTTAAAAGTTTAAAAGAGTGAGGGAGGGGTGGCTGTCCCATCATATCAGCCACCCAACATGGGACCCCATGTTCCCGGACCCCCATACCTGCCCTGCCAGCCAGGTTTTTAGGCCCTTCCGAAAGGGCAGGAGCTCTGTCTGGAGACGTAACTCAGTTGGCAGGAGGTTCCAAAGGGCCGGGGCGGCCACGGAGAAGGCCCTCCTCCTGGTGCTAGAGAGATGCGCCTCTCTAGCCGATGGAATGATAAGAGAGCCTCTCCGATCCGCCCTGGTGGGACGGACAGATGTCCTTGGGACGATGCGGTCTCTTAAGTATCCTGGCCCACTACCATGTAGGGCTTTAAAGGTAATAACCAGCACCTTGAATTGCACCCGGAGACATACTGGCAACCAGTGCAGCTCCCGAAGCAGTGGTGAGGCACGAGCATAACGCCCGCACCCCATCACTACCCGAGCAGCCGCATTCTGGACCAGCTGCAGCCTCCGAATGGTCACCAAGGGCAGCCCCATGTAGAGCGCATTACAGTAATCAAGTCTGGAGGTGACCAAAGCATGTGTGATCATGAGCAAGGAATCCCGGTCTAGGAGTGGGCGTAGCTGGCGTATTACACGAAGTTGTGCAAAAGCCCTCCTGGCCACGGCTGCCACCTGCTCCTCGAGCAGTAGTCGTGAGTCCAAGAGGACCCCCAGATTACGCACCAGGTCTGTTTGGGGCAAAACTGCCCCATCCAGAACCAAAGATGGTAACTCCCGAGATAGCGCAGGACCCCTTACCCATAGCCACTCAGTCTTGCCGGGATTCAGTTGTAGCCCGTTGTCCCCCATCCAGACCCTGACAGCCTCCAGGCACCTGGATAGGACTTCCACTGCATCAATTGGATCTCCACGGGCTGAGATATACAGCTGGGTGTCATCTGCATATTGGTGATACCTCACCCCGTGGGAACGGATGATCTCACCCAGTGGCTTCATGTAGATGTTAAATAGGAGAGGCGAGAGTACCGAGCCCTGAGGCACCCCATATTGCAGGGGCCTAGGGCTGGACCTCTCGCCTTCCAGCCACACCGACTGGGTCCGGCCCCTCAGAAATGAAGAGAACCAGGCCAGCACAGTGCCCTGGATCCCCAATCCTTGGAGCCTTCCCAGAAGGATACCATGGTCGACAGTATCGAAAGCCGCTGAGAGGTCAAGAAGAGCCAGGACGGATGGATGACCTCCATCTCGTTCTCGCCAGAGATCATCCACCAATGCGACCAATGCAGTTTCAGTACCATATCCGGGCCTGAATCCTGACTGGAAAGGGTCCAGATAATCCGCTTCATCCAGGACTTCCTGTAGCTGCCACGCCACTGCCTTCTCCAAGACCTTACCCAAAAAGGGTAGGTTGGATACAGGACGGTAGTTGGTAAGTACCGTAGGGTCGAGGGATGGCTTTTTCAGGAGGGGACGCACCAAAGCATGTTTTAAGGGTGCTGGAAAAAGCCCCTCCTGCAGAGATGAATTTATAATTGCCTCGACCCAACCGCCTGCCACAGCCTTAGATGCCTTGACTAGCCAGGCAGGGCATGGATCCAATTCACAGGCAGTGGCGCGAACAGATCCAAGAAGCCTGTCCACTTCCTCAGGGCCAACTGGATCGAACTGATCCCAGATAACATGGCCAGACTGTACTCTGGTCAACCCCAGCTCTGTCTCTTCCACGCCGGGATTAAACTTCAAGCGAATCTGAGCGATTTTCTCCGCCAGATAATCAGCAAAAGCCTCAGCCGATCCCTGCCAACCAGGGCCAGACCCCCCTCTTCCAAGGAGGGACCTGGTCACCCGGAACAAGGTCGCTGGGCGATTATCTGCGGAGGCAATAAGGGCGGTGAAATATTGTCGTTTCACCGCCCCCATCGCCACTAGATAGGCTTTAATGGCAGCTCTAACAAGTGTTCGATCAGACTCACTCCGGGTCTTCACCCAGCGGCGCTCTCGGCGTCTCTTTGCCCGTTTGAGCTCCCTCAGCTCTTCTGTGAACCAAGGGGATGATCGATGCCCGTGGGCAAGGAGAGGCCGTAGTGGAGCGATCACATCCAAGGCTGCCGCTACTCTCTCGTTCCATGAGTTGACAAGAGCCTCAGACGAATCGCATTGCAGGTCAAGAGGAAAACACCCCAGTTCCCTCTGGAATCCTTCCGGATCCATTAGTCGCCGAGGGCGGGCCCATTTAACTGGCCCTACCTCCCTGCGGTGAAGCCTCGCCCCCAGGAAGTCTAGAGTCACCAGATAGTGATCTGACCATGGCACAGGGGTAATGTCTAATTTCTGTAGTTTCAGATCACTCTGCCACAGCTCCGATAAGAAAATTAAATCCGGGGTGTGACCACTGCTCCTGGTAGGGCCCTGAATTACCTGGGTCAGGCCCACAGCTGCCATGGAAGCCATGAACTCCCGAGCCGCCTCCGAGCCAGCCCCTAATGATGGCAAGTTGAAGTCCCCCAGAACCATAAGTCTGGGGAGCTCCAACGCCAACATCGAGACCGCCTCAAGGAGCTCAGGCAGGGAATCTGCTACCCTACAGGGAGGCAGGTATAGGAGTAGGATTCCCGACTGCCCTTTAGGGCCCAAACGCAGGAGCAGGGTCTCACAGCCCGGAATATGTGGAGCCGTGGCCCTGACGACTCCCAACGACTCCCTGGCTACTACGGCGACCCCACCGCCCCTCCCCTTCTCCCTAGGCTGGTGCCAAATACCGAACCCAGCTGGACACAGTTCGGATAGAGGAACCCCGTCCTCAGGTGCCAGCCAGGTTTCAGTGATGCATGCCAGGTCAGCCCGCACCCCCAATATGGAATCTGAAAGCAGGGGGGCCTTGTTACAGACTGACCTGGCATTCACCAGCAGCAGCCTAAGGGAAGGGTCACTCTTGACCGGCAGCTCAGGAACCAGAGGTGTAGCCGGGGGGCCAGAACAAGGGACAGCAACTAAACATCTGTCCCGTGTTCCCCGAGTGCGGCCCGCCCCTCGGTACCCGCCATACCGCCCCATGCCCGTCACAACACCAATTCGGGCCACAGGAAACCCCCTGCCCATACCAGACAGAGCCCAATCCCTATTCCCTAGGTGGCAGGCCTTTCTCTCCCTCCCCCCATCCACATTCCCCCAACCCCCATCCAATGTCCTCCTAGGAGGGTGGGGCCGGCTGCCCCACCACTGCCCATTCCTCAGAGGTGCTCCTGGGACCAGCCAAGATCCCGGCCATTCTCCTCTCCCAGGAGGGTAGTGGGGCTTGCTGCCCCATAGCTGAGAGTTCAGCGGAGGTAGTAGAGGTGTTCCTTTTGGAGGTGTTCCTTTCAAATCTCTCCTGCCAGGCAGCAACTGAGACACATCTCTTCCCCACCCGGCCCGGCGTGGGGAGTTGCAGGTGGAATTGCAAGGCCGAAGCAGTCTTGAAGGGCCTCCTTTTAACTCTCTCCTGCCAGGCAGCAACTGAGACACATCTCTTCCCCACCCGGCCCGGCGTGGGGGGTTGCAGGTGGAATTGCAAGGCTGAGTCAGTCTTGAAGGGCCTCCTTTTAACTCTCTCCTGCCAGGCAGCAACTGAGACACATCTCTTCCCCACCCGGCCCGGCGTGGGGAGTTGCAGGTGGAATTGCAAGGCTGAGTCAGTCTTGAAGGGCCTCCTTTTAACTCTCTCCTGCCAGGCAGCAACTGAGACACATCTCTTCCCCACCCGGCCCGGCGTGGGGGGTTGCAGGTGGAATTGCAAGGCTGAGTCAGTCTTGAAGGGCCTCCTTTTAACTCTCTCCTGCCAGGCAGCAACTGAGACACATCTCTTCCCCACCCGGCCCGGCGTGGGGGGTTGCAGGTGGAATTGCAAGGCCGAAGCAGTCTTGAAGGGCCTCCTTTTAACTCTCTCCTGCCAGGCAGCAACTGAGACACATCTCTTCCCCACCCGGCCCGGCGTGGGGGGTTGCAGGTGGAATTGCTATAGCAAGAATAGAACCTGGCACGTTTGTCTCAGCTACCTGAAATGTTTTCTAAAATAACGAGGAAAATAACAGGACCTGAAGGACTGTTAGTAAAAACACCCAGACTGAAGAATGAGGAGCAGAGATTTTGGAAATAATAAGGGAAAGAAAGAACTTTTGTTGCAGAGATATTCATTTTGCTGCAAATCTAATTGATCTGTGTTCCCAAGGAGAACACTTATCAGATGATGAAGTCTCCAGGGCAATGGAATTCACAACAAATAAATCAGAAGAAATGGGACATGATTGGGAGGAAATCATTGCAAACATAGCAGAATATAAGGCAAATATGGGGTTTTGGAGCAAGCAGTTTAGATCCTTAGTGGTGTGGCTATAAAACTGTTATCCATTCCCCCTGATGTGAGCGTCTTCTGAATGCATCTGGTCTGCCTATGGGAAAAACACACACTATGGCTTAAAATCATTTGACAAATACAAGAGTCAATAAATTAGTGGCTGTCCGTTTTCACCTGCTTCTGGAGGAAAAGAAAGTAGTGGGTGTTCAAAAGAATGCAGTAGTGCCGTTACAACTGAAGCTGATGAGAGTGGAAGTAACTAAAATTGTAGGAAATTTTGGAAACATAAAATACAGTAAATGAAAAAAACTTCATTACTTTGTTATTCTATACTTATTTACATAATTTTGTTAGTCTCAAATTTCCAGTTATAATTATTCCATTAGTTCAGTTAAATATATTATTTATTTATTTATATATTTATTTAACTTTGTTTATCGCCCTCCTCCCCAAAGGGAACCAGGGCGATTCACAACACGTCATCATCGACAACAATTTAAAACCAGTTCAAAAATCAATTATTGTATTTTTTGTTAGTAAAAGAAATATTTTTACTTCATTAATGGTATATGTAAAACTCATATGTAACATAAGCTGTGGAATGATTTCGGGAACTACCATCTGAAATAAAATTCAAAGGAATAAGAAGGATGATATTTATGGAAAAATCTATTGTTTTTTGAAATACATTTATTTTTTTTCCTGTACACTCAACATGCTTTATCTGTGCAAACTTCCATCCTTTCAAAATTCCTAGAAGGTTTACATCTCTAGCGCATGACATATGTGAGCTTATTGTGCTCTGCGCCATGTGCAATTGCATGTTCCCAGCCTGCTAAAGGCTTTTCTTTCAAAGTAACTCATGCCCATGAACTGTAGAAGCATCTATTGCATTCCCCCCCCCCCATTTTCCACTGACAATTTTCCCTTCTCAATTTTCCTGGGGGAAAAACCTAAATTTCCCGGATTTCCCCCTCTCCTTTACATCTCTATTTTGGAAGGAGAGGTGTTATTTAGTCTTTGTCTACATCCTTGTGCCATCCTAAAAAACAGTTACAGTAAGAACATGTGGTTTGAGTAGGAAAACGGTTGGTGTTAGAAAGTTTACTGGGACACTGAGCAAACACCATCTGAGCAGCATGACTTCATTGTTAAGCAGCATACAGACCTGGCACTATAAATTTTTAGGAATGTAAACTGACATCCTTGGCTCCATATAAGCAGCACATAATTATGAGATTTTCCCTCTGCTTGTCATGCTGAGATGTTTTTAAAGGTTCTCATGACATTCTTGTCTGGTGAAGTCAAAAACAGAAGATGTGCCAAATGAATAAATGAGCAGCAAAGCTTATTTAGTGCTGCCCCTAAACTCCCAGTGAGCAAAGCACTACAGACATATAATTCTTACAAAGTAATTAAGGTATCCTGTGGCTCCATGATGTGACAATGATGTCAACCATTGTGAACTAGAATGCCCTTTGGTGCATGGATGGGAAATTCCGGACCCTGTAGATGTCACTGAACTATTACAGCCTGGAGATGGGAAAAGCTAGTCTTTTTCTGTCACAGCTCCCACTATCCAAAAGCAAGCATGTTCAAGTATTATTTTTTGCAGTCCCATCACAAGATATGTAGAAAGGCATAATTAAATAGCTCTGCTTTCTCTTGATGCCAGCCTTCACCATCTTAGTGCTCTTTGGTTAAAACACAGACTGCAGTTCCCCATAGGTATGACAAAAATTACAACTCCCCACCTCCAAAGGTACCAGGTTGAGGAAGCTTCTCAGTCTTCACTATTCCAAGAGAATCTGTGGAAGATTCCTCACTTTGAGCATAGGAATGCTGAAGGGTCTTCCTTAGTGCCTCAGAAAAATACAATTGGACTTTCTGCCAAATTTGGATGCCTCACCCAAGCATTCAGATAGTGGAGCTAACTTAGCAGTATTCCCAAAACAATAATGTTGTAAAGTTGTGGATAAAGGAAGGAAATCCATCACCAAATGACCATCTCCATTTCATCCACTTACTGTTGTGCAGTAAGGTTGGCATTAGATTTCCTGATATTTGTTAGTGTGGACAGCACAGGTCAGACATGCTGGACAAATAAATAGAATATACTTAATTCCCCCTAAGCTCATCTGAGGGTGGCTGGCTGAGGAGAATGGAATGAGTTGTTTACTTCCATTGTCTCAAAGCCCAGTTATCAAAAGATTTTGCATATCCTCAAGACACTTGGGTAATCAGGCAATTTTATGAATGGAAGATCAAGATGTCTTTATGCTATATTTTACCACTGTTTACTCTCATATTTTTCTCTTAGCTCTTTGATATACATGAGGTAAAGAACAATTCTAATCAAACAAGGGTTAAATGTGCTTCGAATAGCATTGTCCATTTGGGTGAATTGTTTGTGGTGTCAGAACTTCCAACCACAATCAATATATTTATATATAACTGGCTATTTGCTATTCAGTTATTACATTGTTGTCTTTGAAAGCAGGTATCGGCATTTGACAAATGGAATATAAACAAACCAGACTGCCTGTAGCACCTTAATGATCAGCATGTTCAATTTGGCTTAAGTTTTTACAGACCATGTGCCCACCTCCATTAGAGCAAAAAAGAAAGAAAAAAGACTAGCTATTGTAGCATGTTTCAGAGAACAGATTTGTTTTAGTGTGAGCTTTCATCGATCAAAATGTATCTGAAGGAGTAGAAATAAATCTGTTAGTCTTTAAAATGCCGCAACATTTTGCCTTCTTTGCTCTCTCTCTTTCTTCCTTTTCTTTTTTGCCTTTTAATTTTGCCAACAGGCTGAGGCAGTCTAACATGGCAACTTTTTTGGAAATAATGTCTAACTAATGCATGAGAAATGTGTGTAGTTAAATAGATTTTGAAGGCCTTTTCAATGAAAAGAACTGAACTTGAGCTAATGCACATGGGGACATCAGGATCATGGCTTCAGTGATGGGATGACCCCGGTTCCAACCAGTTCCCCGGAACCGGTAGGAACAATCTCGGAGGGTTTTCCGAGAGGGTAGTCCGTTTTTAAGGCATCTGGTTCTGGACACCTCACCGAAATTAAAAAATAAAATAAAATTGGAGCCAAAGTGGCTCCAATTTAGTGCGCATGTGCAGAAACTCAATCTGATGCATTGCACATGCGTCAGATTGAATTCCTGCGCATGCACACTAAATTGGAGCCATTTTGGCTCCAATTTTAATTTTTTTTATTTCAAAGCCAGAGCCGCATCTTTTCAGAGTGGCTCCGGCAGCGGCGGCACCAGCCCTCAGAGGAGGGCACCTCCCCCAGGCTGCCGAGCCCCCACAGGCACATTGAGGCCTGCCTGGGCCGTCCGCCGCCGCTGAGCCCTCCCAGGGCCTTGGAGCTGACACGCCCCAATGGCCTGGGGATGCCCGGCAGGGCGCACCACCGCCGCCTGCAGCCTCCTCCTCCGCTGGGCGCCCACCGAAGATTGCGGCAGCACAGGCAGCCAACTGCAGCCTCCTCCTCGGGCTGGTGCCTTTTCAGCTTGGCTGCGGCCGCGGCCAGGGACTGCGGGCAGTGGTGGCTCTGACGGCGGTGGCTGTGGCTGGTGGCTGCAGGCAGTGGCTCCTGCAGCCGCGGCCTTCAGAGGAGGAGGCCATGGGGGCTCGTCACCCCCAAAGAAGGTAAGTAAGTGAGGGTTTTTTATTTGGGGTGGGTGGGTGGGTGATTTATTTGTGTTTTGGGTGGGTGGTTGTACTTTTATTTAATTTTTATTTTATTTATTTATTTATTTATTTTATTTATTTAAGTTATTTACGGGTTTGTGTTGTAGCTGTCTAGTTGGGTGTGTGTGTGTGTGTGTGTGTGTATGTTTATTTTTTTATTATTTTTTATTTTTGGCCCGCCCACAACGTCATGACGTCGGCTCCGCCCATGACGTCATGATGTCATGACATTGGCCATGCCCATGACGTCCGTGACATCATGGCGTGGTAGTAGAATTTTTGTCATCCCATCACTGCATGGCTTGTGTAGTTGTCTACTGTCTCACCAGTTTAAAACCCCGCACATTCAGTCACATACCCTATTAAGCAGTTTTCCAATTGCTCTTTGTGCACTTCTTTGTAAAAGCTTATATTGGCTAGGGCTCACAGGGCCAGTTACAAAGCCCCATGGTAGATGGAAAGTGAAAAATATTTTAAGGACATATCACAAAAACAGATAAGAAAATCTATTTATTTTATAACTCCTGAATATTAAAGTGTAGCCTGGATAGCAAAAACACAATTTTAATGTTTTTTTTAAAGAGTCAAAGATGATATGGCATCAAACTATAGATTCAAAGGGGAACAAACAAGCTAGTAGGTTCTTATGGTTTCATATCACTTCTAACAAGTATGAAGGTTTACGAGTGAAATGTTGCAACAGTGGTTTCTGCCACACATGGGAGATACATCAGGAGTGCAGAAAAGCATAAACAGGTACATGAAAAGAAATAAATCCCACAAACTAGCCTTCTGAGTTTTCAGACTTCAGCGGCCACGACATATGCAATCCTGAGAGAAAAGCAATAAGAAATACGTAACTAGAAATTCAGACATGGGACCTAAAAAGCAAATGAGTGAAAGTGTGCACCCACTCTGAAGCATATATAACTCACAAACAGTGTATACTGTACTGGTAATTATTTACAATAGGCATTGGGGAGAAGGGAATAGCTGTGTTGTCAATCGGATCACCTCTATGTTCAGATAAAACTGGTGCAAGGCATAATTTGTTCTGTATGTGCAAATTGAATGCACCTGATTGTCTGTGCCTGCTAGTTTGTTATATTTGCTTCTGTTTATAAATATGATGTTGTGATCCTGATTGATCCCTGCACATATGCTAAACTGCAAAAAAGTTAGGATGACAAAGAGGCATTTGTTGTGGTTCTAAGTGCTCCAGGTATTGGTGCTCAGGTATTGCTGCTCCAGGTATTGGTGCCCATGTCTTCTTTTCTTTCACAAGCAATGGTCTCAGTGCATCAGCTGTACACTATGATGATTTTGATACACTAGAACAGTGGTGGTGAACCTTGGCATTCCAGCTGTTCTTGGACTTCAATTACCAGAAGCCCAAGTCAGTACACCTGCTGATCAGGGCTGCTGGGAATTGAAGTCCAAGAACACGTGGAGCGCCAAGTTTGCTGATCCCTGCAATAGAGGAAGCTTAGATGCCAACTCACCTCCCAGGCAGAACCAGGGGTTATAATGCAGACATAAACTGACAACTGCCTTGGGAAGTTTTGTGATTTCTTCGCATGTTGTAGCTGTCAGTGCAGCTGACATAAAGTTTAGGTGTTCTTTCATTCTCAACAGAAAACATCCAATACTGCATTTGCCATTTCTAGAATGCCATGAAGACATTTTTTTAAAAAAAGAAGTCTCTCTGGAAAGACTTGAGTTTTCTGTCTGTTAGGCTCCTTTAAACTAATTGGGTTCTTTTCTGAAGACCAGCCTTGTTCTGTTGTCTTCCACCCCTCCTGGTAGTCTTCCTAGTTTTGCTCTGTTTTTAACAAGGTTGAATATGCTGTTACTGAAGTATGTTGACACTGCTCATTCAACTTTTTTTCATACCTCAATGGTTTAAGTACCAGGCAGTCGAGCCAGAGGTTGGGTTCCCTATGGTGACTCCAGGGAGAAGAGTCAGTACATAGTTCCAGGATGCTCCCAGAAGAAGGGATGGTAAATCACATCTGACTGCTCACTACCTTTAGTCCTGGAAAGGGTGATCATGAATCAGAATTGACTTGATGGCACATAGATGTTATACGGGCCTTGGGGTCCTGCACCAAGTTAAAATGTGTGTGTCTTTGGTTTCTAATGTCTTTTCTGAAATTTCCAGAGTGAATTCAACATTTCTGAGGTTAATGGTGTATTCTAAAACTTTGTGTCTTTTTCTCCCTCACTGTTCTGGTGGTATTAACATCCTTTGTGACAAAGGAACAAAACACGGGTCTTAATATTATATTTCTGAAAGCGAAATAACATCATGTTCCCTATTAGCTTCAACAACAACAACAAAATTCCCCTGAAGTACTATTGATTTTGACAGAGTAAACTAATAAGGCAGCACCTTTAGAAGTACAGCCTTATATTAATAAATAATTAATACGTTACATGTAATAGCATTACCAGTTGCATGTTCAGGGTTGGGAAATATATTTTTATTTTAAAAATAACTTGAATGAGGCCCCGTGCCTGGGCTTTCTGATTCAGTTCAGTGGCTGATGAAACACTTTGGCCCTGATCCCAGCAAAGTACAAAGCGGTCCAGACCCCCTCCAATTGAACCTGGATTCTGAATCCAAATTATGGTCTGGATTTCTGAAGTGCAGCAGCTCCCAACAATTTGGCATGAAATGTTGCACCATGGGATACTAGGAAATGAGAATTCACTGAGCCAAATTACATACAGGCAGCTTTTGATTTTTTCTCTCCCTGCCAACCTCCTATGAATTCTCCTATTTAAATATTTTTTTTTTTAAAAAAAAACACACCACTTTTTAATTTGCCTGTCTAGTTACTGCACATCAGGAATTGGGATTCTTTGTTTGGAGGCTTAAGTAGGTAGAAAAGGGTGCATATTGCTATTTCTCTTTCCAGAAATCACTGTGGCAAACTGGTGTGAGCAGTATAAAGTTGGAGTAAGAGAGAGACCTTTAATTATCCTGCAGTCTTGAAAATCAGTGCAAATATTTGGGTTTCAATAGAACTAACTATTTTGGACAACTAATTTGGGAATGAATCAATCACACTTTCACTTGCCTAACCCAGGGTTCCTCAGACTTGGCTCTACAGATGTTCTTGAACTTCAGTTCCCAGAAGCCCAAGTCAGCACACCTGACGCTCAGGGCTTCTGGGAATTGAAGTCTGAGAACACCTGGAGAGACACGTTTGAGGAACCCTGGGCTAGACTAATACTGCTAGTAAGTTCTAGCACCCACAAATTTGAACTACTGTAAGAGGGTATTCTTTGTAGAAGCAAGAGAAGGAAACAGGTCCACCCAACGTAAAAGACTTTTCAGAGAAACACAGTAATTGTCTACATTCTTGAAGTGGTAGCCATGTTAGTCTGTGCAAGCATATCAGAGAATAAACAAAACAAAACCACAACAAAAAAGACAAAATACATTGTGTCACCTTAAAGACTAACTTCTGTATTGTAATGTTAGCTTTTGTGGATCAAGTCCACTTGATTTATATACATCAGGTACAGAGGCACACAATGGTTGGCCAGCCTAACAGAAAAGTAATTGCCTAGTGTCTCGAAGGCAGGTGGTAGAAGAGAATATGCTTGCTGGGGCCGGATTTACATGAAAAGAGGCCCTAGGCTATTCCACTTATGTGGCCCTTTCACCTCCCATTTTTAAGTTTGTAAATTACATGAGAGATAAAAAAAATACATAATTACTGTGATATCTATCAATATATAGGCCCCTCTTGATTTTGAGGCCCTAGGCTGAAGCCTAGTTAGCCTATAGGAAAATCCGGCCCTGATGCTTGCCAGGAACCAACAAAGCATATTTCCACATGGCAAATTGTCCTTTTAGATCCAGGATGATGACAACCCAGAGTTTAAAAAAATCTACAAAATATTATTAAATGTAAAATATTAAAAGAAAGATATTATGAAATGTATACAATAGAAAGCAATGCTACTAAAAGGATAACAGGCTAACTTTAAGGCAATAGGATAGAACAAAGCAAAAAAAAAAAGATCTAGCACTAGAAGGAGGGCCTTCTCAGTGTCCACTCCAGCCCTATGGAATCTCTTGCCAACCATGTTGTGTCTACAGACGGAGTTGCTGCCCTTCAGGAAAGGTTTAAAAACCTGGCAGGCAGAGTAGTATGGGGTACCGGCAGGGCTATGGCCCCAGTCTGCTGGCTGATTTAAGAATGCTCTCTCCCTTTTTTTAAACTGGTGGGAGGGTAGGGAATGTTTTGTGGTAGTTTTTAATGGGTTTTTAATTGTGATTTTGAAGTTGTGATGGTTTTAATATCTGTATGTTGCCCAGAATCTTTGGAACTGGGCGGCAATACAAATCCTAAAATAAATAAACAAACAAATAAAAACCCTTTCTGTCACAAGAAGCTCCTGGAAAAAAATGACAGAGTTGTTCTATTCTAAGTCCACTCCATCCCTTGTGGAATCTACAGGCACAAGACGCACACATCACCTTCCAACCTGACTTGGGCTGCAATTAAACAATGGGCTGACATCCTAATCATTTTATACCTTTGAGGCTGTTAGTATCTGGCCCCTTGGCTACAACACATTATTTCTTAATTGGCAAACAACTACCTAATTGCAATATTCATAAGGAAATCTATTACTAATTGGCAGATTAATAACACTTGTGTCTTTAAAGAACTTAACTAACAAGCATATCAATAACACCTTGAGTTTTCAGGGCCAGGTGTCTAGAATTAATTATCCTTTGGCTAGGACACTTGTGACGACCATATTCCATTCCAAATAAAAACAGGCCTTTCCCAGGAAATTACTGGCAGAGTAATACAAATAAAAATGAAAAGAGAAATGAAACTGTAACACCAAAGTGTAAGAGCTAGTTTCTGCTCAGGTTAGCCAAGGTCCATAAAGGCCTGTACAAAGATGAAAGGTTATGTAAGTAAACTTTGGGAATAGAGGAAAATTGGGATGCACCACCAACATTCCTTTGGATACAATACTCTTCTGAATATGGAATGACACAGTCTGAGCCAATATGTGCCCCATTTCCTATAGTAAAAGTTGCAGGACTGTTTTCTTGACTATCTCATACAGCAAAGCCAAAGCAAAGTGAAGGTGAGGGGACCATAAGACAATAACTCAGATAGAAAAAAAGCAGAAAGGGATGAGAGGGAACAAAAATAATTGTCAGGGTCTAGGGCATGGGTGGCTGACAGATAACATGAACACCAGGACAACCAGGTAACAGGGTGAACAGTATTTCAGTCCAGAATCCAAAACCAGGTAACCAGGATTAGTAAAGACAATGCAAGCATAGTCCAAATGAGCCAGAAGTCAGATGACTTGAAAAACAGACCAGGTAGAGTATTTTCAGGGGTTGGAGCCATGTGAGGATGGACTTCCAGAAGGCAAGCAAGGCACAGCAACAGTCCATTGGAACTAGAAGTTAAAGCTCAGAGTCTTTAGGAACAAGGCAGGAGATACAAGATCAAGCAACAGCAAGCCTGTTGACCCGCTTTGCTAATTGTCTGTATTCTTCCTTTCTATTTTTTTTTAACCCCACACTTAGTTTTTTGGTGGAGCTATATTGGTCTATTTTTGTTATCTTCCACCTTTCTTTCTTGTTGGAATTCTTTGTAGTTGTCTCTTTAGAATCTCCTTTTTAAGAAACTCCTACCCATCCTGGACTTCTTTTCCTGACAGGATCACCTGCAATGAGACTAAACCTATCATTGTTCTAAGTTTATTAAATTTAGCTTCCCTAAAGTCCATGGAGCTTTATGTTGTTGTTGGTTGTTGTTGTTTTCCTATTTTGTCTGTCTTCTTCTCAATAAAATGAAAGCTTTGCCTTGCTACTTCAGTGCCATCGGTTTTGACTGGTGGCTTTTATTATGAAGCACAAATGTCTGTAGTTTGTCAAGTGGACTGGAAATTTTTCAGAAATGAAAGGTGATTTAGAGGAAAACAATCTATACTGTTAGGTCTGCAACCTTTGCCTTCAGGCATTGCACACAGGATGAAAAATGCTCATGTTTGGTCTTCACTTTTTGGGTCTGCTTTTGTTGAATGCTTCGCTTGCTTTCTGTGGTGTAAATTAATTAATATGGCTTTCTTGAGTTCTTTATATTCATGCCTGTTGCATGTAATGAAAGTATGCAGATGCTTACATCTCTCTTTCTTTGTGATACGCAAAGGGTGTTTTTCTCTCTCCTGGATTTGGGTGAACATTTTCTACATAACTGCAATTATGGATAGTTCTTCTTGCAGAACATCTTCAGCTTTTTCTTTTCTGGTCTTCCTTCACAATCTGTCTTCCCATAGTTTCAGAATGGCCTGCCATTTCAACATAATTCAGGCTACAGTATAACCTAATAAGAGTAAATCTCTTTTGTATTAAATTGTAGTTTGTTTATATAAGAAACCATAAATAAACTCTAATTTTAAGTTATGTCAGCAGTGTAATTTTAGGCCCTCTAGATAGGAAGAAAGATTCTATTTCTTAAGGTAAGAGGCAGCTCAATTTTTGAGGCTATTCAGTCAACGAACTGAGTTCCTTATGAAAGTCCCTTTCATAATGCATGCCTCAGTTGTGGGTCATGTATTCCTTGGTCATTAAATCAGTTTCAAGCCTGCAAAACCAGCACAAATGTACTTTTCAATAATGAAGAGTTCACCCTGATTTGCTAATCAACAGTTCACCTTAAGCCAGTTTAAATGGTGCTGAATGCAAACTCTTTCTAGCCTAGAGATGTTAGAACTTGATTGGGACCACTGATTCTATCCTAACTTTTTCTAGCATAGTGGCTATGAGTCTGGGCTAAGAGAGATTTGGATCTAGTGTAAAATAGCTCCTCTTTCTAATTCTTCCCTTTCTACCTCTTTTCTATCAGCTGATCTCAGCAAAGCACAACATATGTGCTGGCAGATTCAGCGTTGCTATCAGATCTGAGATAATAATAATTTCATATCAGAAATTGTTCTGGGTTGAAAGGATTTTTGCTGAAGAAGCTCCACTCAGAAGCTCCACACCTGAATGAGGCTCCAAGAGTTGGGACAGAGATGGGCACTCAAACCGTCAAGGTCTCAAACGTTTCAAGTCAGCAGGTCTCAAACTGGTGACTTGCCGGCCTTCCAGCTAACAAGGCGAGCTTCTTAACCACTGAGCCACCACAGCCCAAGATCTGAGATCAGGTAGCAAAAGAATGGTATCCAAATCCTGCTGTAATATGAGTGCTTCTAAAGATGACCTTAGCACACAGGAAGATTTTTTGAAGGTTTTCCAACCTTCTCTGTTAAACCCTCTCTTTAAAAACAAAACAACACATCTTCTTCCATGCCCTTTCTAGTCATGCAGATCTGTTCCTGCATTAGAATGACAGCACTGTTCTTCTGCCAGGAGAATTTCCAGACCTTAATAGTACAAAATCTAAGTTCTATCAAGCATATCCTGTCATGCGATTCTCAACACTGTTTCTGTTCAAACACAGATTCCAGCCTGGTTATGACAGATAATTTCATTAGATAAGAGACATTGTAGAAGGGTTGCTGATGGGGGGTGGGGGGGAGGAAGGAGTCCCTTCAGGACAGGACATACACTGGAAAGAAATGAATGACACGATAAAAATTTCCAGAGCAATCCATTTTCTTTACAAGATTCTTTAATCATAGTTTCATCATCCAAGTGCAACATTATTATTTTATTTTCAAACTGTGTTCAAGGAAGGAGCATATTGTCAGATTCAGGATTTGAACTGTAGCAGCATGGTATTTCTTCAGCAAAAGGTGGTCCTATGAAGTGCAATGCTGAAACTGGAATTAAGGCATTTAAAAGCTTTGCACATTTCTTTCTCCTTCTTTAACTAATAGCCCTGAAAGGCAGAGCAACTGGAAAGCTGTCTTGCTGTTTCAGAGTCACCTTTAAGGGAGAAGGGGGACTGAATATCTTTCCTTCAGAGGATTTACTTCTAATGGCTAGTCTAATAGCTAATTTAAAATGTCAACGTCTACCAAAAATGGAACATATCTCTGTGGGGGGAGGAAGGGAGGTGAATCAACTGAGGGTATTATTCACAGGGAGTCCAGCTGGAAGTGGCAATCCTGATTTGGAAAAGAGAAAGTACAAGTGTTAAGTAAAAGAGCAGAAAGTATCTTATAATAATATTGGGCGGTGACCCTTATGCAATTGTCATCAGTGTCAGCAGCAACTCAATCCCAGTATACGTTTTTTTCCCTGCCCCAGGACACTGTGAGGCCTTCTGGATCGCCTTCGCCCTCGGAAGCAATCAGGAAAAATGCCACTGGCATGAATTTGTTTAAGATGGTTCCTAACTTGCCATGAAGTGACCCACACACTGTGATCTCAGAGCAATCTCTTGTGGCATTTATGAAGCGAAGCATGCAGGATTTAACAATGGAATAAAAATGGCAATAAAAATGGCAGAAACTATATGCAACAGACCAGTATCAGCAGACTTGGAGGAAAACCCAAAGTGTGCAGAAATAATTTTTATGAGGAAGAAAATCCTATGGGAGAGCCCAAAAACAGTGCAGTTAGGGCTGTACATGCACAAGGATCAGAGAACAACAAATTAATAACAGAAACAATGGATTCAAATTAGATGCCCCTCCATTCTAAGTAGCCCAGAAGTCTTCTTATATTAAGGTTATGCAGACCTCACCCCAGAGTGACCATCCTTGAGTTCTAGCACCTGGCAGGCCCACTCCAGTTGGCCAAGAGGGCTGTTGAATAAGCCAGACACTGAACTGATAGACTGGGTCTGCTTCAGTGGTCCCTAACCAATGCTACCTGTTCTGATCCCAGCTCCAATTTATCTCTAATGCTGGCAGCAGGAAGAACAATTCAGAAGACTGCAGCAGCTTGAGTGAGACTTTCATATGAGAGAAGGACACTAAAGATGAAGCTAAACTACCCTGGCTGAATAAATGGAGACCAGGGGAAGATGAAAATATGCAAGGGAGAAAGCAAGTGAAGGTCAGTTGGTCTGCCATATATAGTCCTAAATAAAGTTCTGAGTTTATTGCATTGATGTGCGATGACGACCAGGGCCCTTTGAAATCCTTTTGCCCATGAAGGCCCATATACCTTACAACTGCTGCTAAAACAGACTGGGCCTAGGAAACATACTACATAATAAACTTAATTTCTAAAGCAGAGAAAATAAAACTATGGTGGAAACTGATAGTTTTGAGACACACAGCAAATGCTAACTGCTCACCTCATTACTAAGAAAAACATTATAACCAAACTGAGAGATCAAGTTCAGGATGAAAATAACAGTGTCCATCTCAATTATGATGATGGTTCACCTAGAGAACTGGAGGACAATTTTTTCTTGAGGATTCATAGAAGAGTAGGAGAAAAGTCAATTGGTTGAATTGTACTGCCCAAGAAAATATGTAAAATAATTTCTGACCAGCCCCTCTGATTTGTGTGTCTTGGTTGACTTGTGGTATCCATCAAACCGTGAGACTTGCTTCCAGTCTGAAAGTTCAGTCTCTGAAAGCTCTGTGACTGATGATAAGCATATTGCCCTGCTGCTGAGTCAAGGATCACACTATGTGGTTAACTCGAGGCCTGAGGAAAAGGTGTGTGATATTTGGGAATGAAATTAATTAGGCTAACATTAGCTAGAAGTGTTCCATTTCCTGTAGAACTGTCTAAGGATATGTTTTGTTCGCAGCTAAGCTGGCCACTGGGGAATTGTACCAACTCCTCAAATGAGAGCTGGCTATTTATAGGAGCTATAATAAGTTGTGGAACTCTTGTAACCTCTCATACGAAATCAATTTGACATCAAAATCAAGCACTGCTTCATTTTGAGCATTGTTCCGTTGAAATAAAATCACACATTCCTTTAAAATGTAAAAAAAAAAAAAAAAAAAACCAGAACCCCAGCATAGAAGCAATCCAGCTGGTGAAAACTTGTTCAACTTTCAAATTGCCTCTGATTTGAAGTTATTGCAGTCTATTTTGTGCTTTCTCTGGCAATGCTTACTTGTTCCATACTGATATTTACTTTTATTCACCTGGATCCTATCCGATGGCTTAAAGTGAAATAAAGTAAATGTTTTTATAAAAATTATAAAGGATACATCAACAAGACTTTTCTTGTAATGATAGAACTGGAGCTCTAGAATATCTGATGGTATCGCCATTTGACAAACCTAACAGAATGGGAGCAGAAATGATGGAAAGTTTTAGGGCACAATTAGACAACACTTTCCTAAAGTCATTAATAGGAGACAATAGGTTATGCAACTGTCCCAAACAATGTACAAAACCTCTCAGAGGCTGATTTCCCCTACAAAAAAGTGAAAAAAAATTAATGTGGGGGGTTCACTTAGTATGTGAGGACAAATTCAGTAAGGATGTACGCTATTCATCAGAACTGGTGAATTCTGTGTCTCATCTACAACACTTGAGTGTTATTTATTGGTATCACAGAGCAAACACTTTGAAATAGAACAGGGCTTCATAAACAGATTTTGGAGGCTTTATTGCAGTGGTGGTATGAATTATTTCTTCTCTTCAAAGTTGTAAAATATCAAATTATCCTGATGTGCAGGTGGAAGCTTTACACTAAGTAAGATCTTTAATTCCACTCTAAATTAGAATTGCTCATACATAAAATAATTGGGTGCTATCAAGTCAATTCTGATTTATGATGACCCTTTTCAGGGTTTTCTAGATCAAGAGTACATAGAAATGGTTTACCATGCCCTTCTTCTGTGAGTACCCTGTGGCTGTGCATCTTGCTTAGAGCCACACAGACTGGCTCTAATCCAACTCCCAACCCCTGGCTTCATAGCCAAATATCTAATTTAGGGCGTGTCTACATTAGTATAGAGACCTACACTTGTGTCTGTTTTTCTAGGTTTGATTCAAAGACTGGAGGATAGACAATGCATGGCTAACGCGCACATTATCTTGCCGAAACGCAGATTATTTTAAAGAATTCACTGGGAGCCATTTATTTTGCACTGGTTTCTGAATTGCATTCCTCTTCGATTAACGGTGTGTGAATACATGTGTTGCTGTATATTGTATCTCTTGGGTTTCCCCTTAAAGATAAAAGACTTCCAGCTGCAAGGAATCCTGCAGCTTGAAACATTTTTTTTAAAATAAAAGTTTCAATCTGTTACAATCATATGCTATGACACTTCAGTGCTGAATATTGCAGACAGTTGCATTCCTGCTCATCTACCATCCTTTACTTTGCAATTCATTCCTGATTTCTTGTATCCCTCTCTTTCTGACCATAGTATGTTTTTTTAAATGCACTAAATTAGAACATACAGTCAAACCTTGCATAAAGAGCGCCTCGCTTAAAGAGTAACTCGCTTAAAGAGCAGAATATTAATATTAATATATATTGTGTGCTAAGAATAACTGATTCCTATTTAAACCTTTTGGATGCATGCAGATTATCTGTAACTATAGCCCACTTTGGCTATCTCTCTTCCCAATGTTGTTGTAAGTCTCATTTTCTCCATAGCATGTAGAAAGCAGAAGGGCACGAAAAAAAAAGGTGTTGATCTCATAAGCAGGTGAACCTGTAATTGGTTGTTGTGGCTGGTATTTAAGGGACCAGTAATGGTACTAAAGGGCCTTTCAAATATCACATGAGCATTTTTTTTGGGGGGGAGAGGGTCAACAAAGTTATGGAAAGTCATGGGGGAGGGGGGTTTGGCGTGAAGTCACGTTACTCCAAAAGGGGAGAGAATATCTTTCTACTTTTGGATTTCCCTGGGAGTTTGCAAGTAAGAAATGTGCTGAATAAAGCTAATTTTCCAAACTGTTTCTCTTACCTGGCTTCTTTGCATTGCGTTGCTTAAAGAGGCTGGTTGTTTGAATCCTTTTCTACTTTCGGATTTCCCTGGAAGTTTGCAAGTAAGAAATGTGCTCGATAAAGCTAATTTTCCACCCTAGTTCTCTTATTCAGTTGAGAAACCACGTGATTAAGGGGGGAGGGGGTGCCGGTCAAAGGTCAGAGAAATTCACAGGGGGGGTCAAAAAGTGGCCAATTTTAGATCAAGTGGTATTTGAAAGAGCCCTAACAGGGTAGACATGGGGACACAACTGGCTTCTCTGTTTGAAGCAGTGTATTGATTAAAGTAATTGGGGCTGGCTATTCCTTTTCCAAGAAGCCTGAAGACAGCCATGCTGATAGAAGAAGAAAAATAATAGTTGATTGTATTCATTGTTCATGTCAGCCTTACTTGTATTTGAGATGTTTATTTTTGAAACATTTCCATAAATATCTATGCATACTAATAGCAGGTAATAAAGCATGCAGCCTTTCCTTCCTTCCTTAGCCTTTTGTCCATCAGTGCTCCTTTTGAAATTTACACTTCAGGTGAGGAAATGTCTCAGTATGAAAAAGGATTTTCTCTTAACTAATGCTGTATCATTGAAATGTCTTTCTGCAGGGCTTATTATTGCTGATATTTCCGGGCTCTTTTGCATTGTAAGGCAGCAGTAAACGCTCTCTTCGTCCACATGACCTTTCAAACACTCATTAAATTTAATGAGTTTAAAGCAGGAGTGATAAAATGGAACTTGCCAAGAACAACAAATTTAGATTTTTGTCTTTGGCCAAGACACATTTTGCAATTAAGGGAGATAGAAGCAGGCTTACCTTCTTTTAAAAATCCTGCATTTTATTCCAGGAGCCTGATAATTTCTAGATGCCTTCTGAATGGTCAGTTCCTCGTTGTAATTTGTTTTGGGGTTCCACCACATGCACACAACTGATAGTTAAGATTTACAGTCTACAGAGGTTTTCAATACTGTCTGTTTATGGCAGGCTGACAAGCAAGGGCTAACTCAAGTCAGTTTGCCCTCCAAGGCAAAACTCAAGTCATTTTGCTCTCACCTCTTAGTAACCTCTGCCAGAGGTAACTTCCATACTCTCCCTGATGGTGAAAATAAAGGTCTCCCTTGTTGGAAAGCCAGTCATGTCTGACGCTTGCGGGCAGTACTCATCTCCATTTACAGCCAAAGTCTGCATCTGTAGGCATTTCTGTGTTCATGTGGCAGGCATGACTAGATGCCAGAATGCACAGAATGCTGTTACCTTTCCTGCCAAAGTGGTACCTGTTTATCTACTCGCAATATCTTGCTTTCAAATTGGTGCCAAATAGGTTGGCAGGTGCTGAGACAGAGATGGCAGCTCACTCCATTGTACAACATTTTGTTCTCGAGCTGGTGACAGAAAATCTTGGTCTGAGATTATACCAGACCAGGATGTTTTAACTACGAATTCTGGCCTGGATTTTTCTTAACGCCAGACAAGCCCTGGGATCTTCAATAGCTCAATCCCGGACTGCCTTAACAAATTATAGCCTGCCCTCTTCCTAGGGTTAGCTACTAACCAGTGTTATAGCGTATTCTTGGTAGTGTATACAAACAAACTCCCTTTACTTGTGTAAGGAAACACAAGGGCTTGAATTTAAAAGGTTTGTTTAACACAACTGAGGCATTTACAAACATCAACAGTCAGATTTCAAAAGGGGGAAAACATGAAAGGCAGCTTTATCAAATACTAAAAAAAATCACTTCAGGCAAGACAGTTCTACACATTGGAAAAATAATACTTACTTACTTTTTACTTTTTTAGACTTATACCCTGCCCCACTCACGTACATTGACTCTGGGCGGCTTACAGAAATGCAAAATACACAGTTACACGCAATCATAATAACATCATACACAGATCACAGGTAAACAACCCAAATACAATAAATGCACAGTAATAGAATATATAATTTAGTACAATATATCTAAATCATATTACAAGAACAACATATAATAATACACTATAAAATTATACAATATGAATACCATGTTACAACACCAATTTTAATAATAAGTCTTTCTTACTATTCTAGGGAAATCTTCTTATTCTCTACTGGGTGATTCATGGACAGCAGCTAGTTTCAAAATCCCTTTATTTTCCTTTCTTTAATTTTCCTCAGCTGGATCTTCTCTTCTTTGTGACCTCTTTTCTTATTTTACCTCAGGGTTCTCTGGAATCTTCCCCATCAATCATTCACTCTTAACCAATCCTAGTCCTTTATGCATCTTAGCTCTTTTCAACATTATATCTCTACCCACTGCTATTAATCTTCCCTGTCTTTAACTGCACTATTTTTTTTAACCAGGGATACTTTCAATTCTTCACAGCATTCTGCACAGTCTCTCATTGATCCATCTCCTCTAAATACTTTCCTTTCCTTACACAAATCTGATATTGTTGGGAAAGCATTTTGGAACTCCTAGAAACAGCTAAATTAAGGATATTTTGTTTAGAGAGAGAATAGGAATTGTCTGGGTTCCTGTCTATTTTATACCTATGTAGGGTGGTGAAAATGTCAGATTTTTCAGTTTGTATGTTTCTCGTAATTCTTTCTGCAGTCCTTTATATTCTTATATTGTCCTATTCTGAGATACTTTTTCCTCACTATATTAAATTTAATACATATTTCCCACAATTTTTCCATAACTGTATATTTATTTATCCATTTTACCTAATGTAGGCATGTATTTGTACATTTTACCTATATTATAGTTTGCTCTGTTGAGCATATTTTGAATTGCAGACATTTTAACAATTCACAATGTATTTGTCCACTATATTTATCTCAGTAACTCCACATGCCTCATAAATGTGCAGGTTCCCAAAGGTGTCTTTCTTTTCACAGTGAGTTTTAGAATATGCCCCATGAGACTTTTGAATGCAACAAAATTGTTTTCTTTCCTTGCTCCTACCAGTGACAATAGGACAAAGCATATATTTTTTCTCTCAGAACTATATCTATTTATAGGCTTAAAATGCATTTTTCATTCAAAACATGAGCATACTAGAGTGGGGTGGAATACATTAAAATACCTTCAACAAATTTCCTTTAGAAGGCTAGCCCAATTTTCTAACAATTAAATTGTGTAAATTGTCTTTCCAGATTTAAATGTTTTTGTTTTAGCACCACTGTTTGGGCAAGTACATTATCTATTTACACCATGGTTTACATAGGATTGGGCACAGATAAATTTGAATTACAACCTGACAACTGCACAATGTAAAACTCAGAGCAGGGAAGTCCATTGTGTAATCATTTCTTTTGAGGTTATTGTTCAATGGTCAAGGATGGTCTAAATTTGTTCCGATCAGGTTGACGTTGGTGTTGTCCAGTTTTAGCCCAGCGTGGTTATCTGATCCAAATGCAAAATAGTGCTCATGAGAGTGTCAGTTCCTCTCAATAAAGTGTGCTTAGTCTTAAAACCATTTTATTTTTTAAAAAGTTTCAACTCAGCACCGGAGCATAGTATTGCTAAGCCGTTTAGGAGAACATTAAAAAAAGAGAGTGAGGGAAATTAACACCTTGTTAATAGCATTCCATGCACTCCAGTGTCTAGTCATGCCTGCCACTTCACCATGGAAATGTATGCAGATGCAGATAGCGCTGGCTCTTTGGCTATGGATAGAGATGAGCACTGTGCCCTAGAGTCAGATATGATTGGCTTTCAAGCAAAGGTGACCTTTGCCTTTATACCTTAAGGTGGCTTCTGCTATTGGGGCTGAATGCAAAATGGACTCTCTGTTTCTGCTCTCGCTGGTTCCTGCTGTCAACTGAACAGTTACAGTAACTAAAACCTGATTTGATAAAATGAATCCCAGCAAATCAAATTATATTTTCCCCACTGTGTAGCCACATCCTGTGTCTCTTAATAAATAAATTCACCACTTTAGCTTAACATCATGATGATATAAAACAGATAATGCATCATTATGATATATGATGTGACTACAATTGGTGGTGGTTCCTTTCTGAGTGGATGTATTGCACCATGTTAATAATGTATTAGCAAAATAGAATAACCAAAGTGAATGAACAAACAAAACAACACCAGCAGAAAAAAACCTTTGACATTGTAGAGAAGGGGTTCCCAACCTAAGGCCAATAAGCCATATCTGGCCCTCAGGACCATTTCATGTGGCCCCCCTCCAAGGGCATTTGAGAAACAAAATGGCCACCCCTTTGAAGCTGTTAGGGAAAAAAGGCCACCTGCATTGTGCAGGCAGGGCAAAATGGCCACCTAGCCCTCAAAGCTGACTGAGAGAGTGTGACCTGGCCCCTGGCTTGAAAAGGTTGGGAACGCCTGTTGTGGAGACTTGTATACTTCAAAAATATATTCCTATGCAGAACAATCAAACAAGATTCTGTCCTATGGACTTAATTTATAGTCAGTCTGGTTTGATTTTATATGAATGTGTACCAAAATATGGGAATATTTTTGTGCAGAAGAGGAGAAAAAACAATGCAACCCAGTATAGAACTGGGATAGTTCTATAGTGTTTTATGAGCACACTGACACATCCATTGACAGTACTAAAATCTCGTGCAAACATACCGAAATACCAGGTAGGAGACCTATAAAATCCCTTCTTAGGGAAATGTGAAGCTAAGCATTGTATAAAAGTTTTTCTCTCAGTTGTATCCAACTCTAGGGTGCAGTGCTCATCTTTGTTTACAGCCAAAGAGCCAGCACTGTCTGCGTCTGCCGATGTTTACATGTACATGTGGCAGGCGTGACTTAACACCAGAGTGCAGGGAACACTGTTACCTTTCCTGCCAAAGACCTGTCAGGTTGGCAGGAGCTGGGACAGAGACGGGAGCTCACTCCATCGTGCAGCACTCAGATCTTTAACTACTGACCTGCCGACCTTCTAATCATTAAGTTCAGTATCTTAACCACTAAGCCTCTGCAGTCTCCCAGAAGAAATATTGCCAAGCAAAATCCATGCAATTGCAGCTCACCTGAGTCTTAATAAAGGTACCAGCAAGAGGAGAAAAGCACCTGAATTCACACTTCTATTTTCCTTTCCTCTTTTGAAGCTTTTGAAGCGGCAACAAGATTAGAAGTATGAAATTTGTCTCTGATTTTAGTCATGTTTGTTGTGTCCTCTAAGCAAAATAGAGCATGCTTCATTTAAAAATATCTAAGCTGGGCGTTCTGTTTTCCAAAGATTATTTTTCACGACAGCTGGGGAATTTATAAAGATGGCTCCTTAGCCAAAACAAATTGTTGCAGCAGTTTTTGAACTCTGCGGGAACAGTGAGAAACAGAGATCTAGAAGTAGCTTAAAAATGAAAAAGGATCCATAAGGGGGTGCTCTGGGACATTATCTGTTTTGCTGCTCCTGAATTGAAATCAAAGACCTCTCATTAGGTTCCGTTCCTGTTATAGTTATTGTATGTCAACTCTGCATATAATTCTCACAAATGATGACACGGCAGTATTTCTAACTGGAGGTATGATTTCCTTCCAACACACACAGATGTTTAGAAGCTGGAAATTAGGCTATTGCTGCCTGATGGATAAATTCATGGTATCTACTCTCATTTCTTTTGTTGGATCAAATCAGCTTTGAAGTAGTTCAAATATTTCTAAAACTTTTCCTAGCAGATATGGTAGTTGATGACAATCTAGAAAATAGCCCTTCTCGAAGATCTCCACTATGGGACTGTAGTGGCTTAATGGTTAAGACATTAAACTTGATGACTGGAAGGTCAGCAGGTCAGCAGTTCAAGACTCGAGTGAGCTCTCATCTCTGTCCTAGCTCCTGCCAACCTAGCAGTTTGAAAACAAGACATTGCAAGTAGGTACCACTTCAGTGGGAAGGTAAACAGCATTCCATTTAGTCATGCCTGCCATATGTCCATGGAAACGTATGAAAACACAGACAGCGCTGGCTGTTTGACTATAAACAGTTATCAGCACTGAACCCTAGAGTCAGATACGACAGGCTTTCAAGCAAGGATGACCTTTACCTTTACCTAAGATCTCGACCATAATTTTGAATGGATAAATGTACATTGGTAGGGATCTACAGATGTTAAGGACCATCATGTTCTCTCTCCCTCCCCCTTTGCAAGTTATTGGAGCGAGACTCTCCTGAACAACGTAGATTAGAGTGAGCGGGTCTCCTGTGGAAATTGAGAGAAGGGACCTATACAGTACTTTTATTTCTTTAATGATATTCATTCATGCTACACACCTTTCTTCTCCTTTGATCTTGCAGAGGACAGGGGGGGGGGCTTTTTTGGAGCTAGAAGCTGCACCTCTCCCAGTACCAGTGTGATGAAGGTCTCTTGCCAAGTAGAATGGGAGATTATTCAAATAACTGTGTGAGAAAGAAAATTTAACAATGTATATTTTATTAATTGCAGTAATATTAAAACACAGTGAAAGCTAAAACAACTAACTGTAGAAGATAAAAGGGAAAAAACTAGGAAAAAGGTGACATGGCATCATGGACTAAAAAAGAAAGGTGTTGTCATGGTGTCAAATGGTATAAAAAGAAGGAATCAGTATTACTAACATGGGATCTTTATGGAACAAATCAATCTCTTTATTATTAACAGAGATGAGCATTGGACCCTAAAGTCAGATACGACTGACTTTCGAGCAAGGGTGACCTTTACCTTATTATTAAGGTATTGTACTTTATATATTGTATTCTGATTTTATTTGGCTTTTGCATACAATAAAACTGCTTAATAAAATTGTAAGATATTGTGCCTAGAGTCCTTTGTGCCTATATACATTTCTATGACATCTGGTGCAGATAGCAGGTCTGTTCAATGACCGTCAATCTTCTCTTTCCTTTTTGAAGTGTATGATTTGTAGTGCAGTTTAAGAGCCCACCTTTTGTAGTGCAACTTTAAGAAACAGACCTGGCATGGATATCTGCCATGATTATTGGGGCATTCATATTTTTTACTGCTTTGTCTGCAATATATTGGTGCACAGCCTGCTTAAGTCTAGTACAGGTCAAATGTTAGTAATTTTTAGAATAAATACAGTGGTCTAATAAAGCTGTCTCCAAGCCTTGCTTTGTATTCAAATTTATGGTGACCTTACCAGGGTTTCTGAGGTATGTATGATGGTCAAGCAATGATTTATTAATGCAACACCCACCCACTTGTCCCGTGATTTTACATGACCGAGCAGGGATCTGAACCGAGGTCTCCTACAGATTAACTTTTTTTAAAACATTTTTTTATTAATTTTCAAAGAAAAAAAATACAGAAAAAGGAATATACAAACAAAATACATACATAACAATTCAATTTGTTGTTGTTTAGTCGCACAGTCGATTCCAACCCTCCGCAACCCCATGGACCACCACCCGCCAGGCACTTCTGTCCTCCACCATCCCCCTCAGCCCACCCAGCTCTGCCCCCACTGCATCCACAATACCATCTAGCCATCTCATCTTTGGCCAGCCCCTTTTTCTTTTGCCCTCCACCTTTCCCAGCATCAAGGCCTTCTCAAGTGAATCCTCTATTCTCATTTGATGTCAAAAGTACCTCAGCTTCATCTTTACAATTTGACCTTCTAGGGAGCAGTCAGGTTTGATTTCTTCTAAGATTGATCTGTTTGTTCTCCTCGCTGTCCATGGGACTCTCAAAACTCTCCTCCAACACCACATCTCAAAGCCATCTATTCTTCTGTGCTCAGCTTTCCTAATGGTCCAGCTCTCACAGCCATAAATTGCCACCGGGAACACCATTGCTTTGACTATACGAATTTTTGTTTGCAATTTGATGTCTCTCCTTTTCACTATGCTTCCCAGATTTCTCATCGCTTGCCTCCCAAGAATCAGTCGCCTTTTTATTTCATGGCTGCAATCCCCATCTGCAGTGAGCTTTGATCCCAAGAAAGTAAAATCTGTCACTGCTTCTACTTCTTCTCCATCTATTTTCCAGGTACCGATAGGGCCTGTTGCCATTATCTTGGTTTTCTTTATATTGAGTCTCAAGCCAAAAACATAATTATACTACTACATACAAACATTTCAATAAAATAAAAAACTCTCCTGTATTCAATATAATGAATATTCTTACTCATCAAATTATCGTCTTTAAGGCTATTATTTTTAATATAAAACAAACTCATTATAGTCAGCTCTTAAGTCTGATCTAAAGATGGCAGATTTTTAAAGCACTGAACTGTAAATAATAGTACTATTCAATTCAATTCAATTGAATAGTACTATTAAAAATCATCCATCAGTCTACTCAACAAAGGATGATCACAGATTAGCAACAGTATTCTTAGTAATGAAGACTGCAGGAGAAAAGTAACACAGTGTGTAAATGAGCAGGAGTCTGCAAAAAAAAATAAAGCAAACCAGTCCATCCAGGCTCTATCTTTGTTCTTTTTCCATATCCACTAATAAATTCTGCCTCCTTTTCATCCTGCAGGATGTGTCAGAATGTGGTTCAGCCATAACTCATAGCCAAATGGTAATGAACCTTTTTTAGGCTAAAGGCTTCATGATCTCCTTGTAAAGTACAAATCTAGCAAGCAATAGATCCAGTTTTGAAGGTCAAAGTCTCAAACAACTAATTCAAAGAAATGTTAGAGAACAAAACTACAGTATTGTATGCAATTTCCCAAAAGTAAAACCCATGGAATCATGTGTGTCTTACTTCTCATAGACACATATAGCATTGCATTATAATTATGCTGTTACTGTATTCGTGTATAGATTTAATGTGGAGATGGCATACACAAAAATCCTGGAAAGGACTTTGCTAAACCTCCCTTGAAGACTATGACTCTTAGATAGTGTTAAATTTTATGTATACTATTTTTGTAGTTAGTGTCATTGCAGTAATAATACTGCCAGCATTCACAGAGTTTATCTCTCAAACTACGAGTCTAAGGTCAATAAACCTAGGCCATGTTTAGAAGTAATGCTCTCCCAAACTATGAAAGACTTTCTACTACATGTCTTTCTTCAACTCTGTTATCTTGCATTCTGCTTTATTTGGCAGTTGGTGAGTGGAAGGTAAGCACTGATTTAATTTAAGTCTAATTGCTGAGGTTCACATCTGTAAGGAAATTCTGTTTTCACAGAAATACTAATTGCCAAGAACATGCATTCCCCTTCATATCTTCTTTGACCTTTAGTTTTACTTTACCAACTTGCTGTTTCTGTTCTAGAGAAGAGTCTGACCAAGAAATTCATTGTTTACCATATTGCATATTTTGTTCTAACACAGTTTTGATTGGGCTTTAACAAGAGGTACCAGCATGGTTAATTATGTGTTGCCACATAATTACGAACAGTGCAATGTAATAGAGGAAAGAAATAGAGGAAAACAACAGAAGGGGAAGGACTAGATATCTCTTCAGGAAAATTGAGGAAATCAAGGGAATATATCAAGCAAAAATGGCTGGACCATAAGGAAGGTTGAGCCCAAAAGAATAGATTCCTTTGAACTGTGGTGCTGGAGAAGACTCTTGAGAGTCCCCTGGACTGCAAAGAGATCAAATCAATTAATCCTAAAGGAAATCAACCCTTACTGCTCCTTGGAAGGACAAATACTGAAGCTGAAGCTCAAGTACTTTGGCCACCAAATGAGAAGAGAGGACTCACTGGAGAAGGCCCTGATGCTGGAAAAGATCAAAGGCAAAAGGAGAGGATCCTGGAATGCAGTGGTCCACGGGGTTGCAAAGGGTCAGACTTGACTGTGTGACAGAACAACAAAGAGGGAATACATCACCAAGAGAATACATATATTTCCATAAATGTTATTATATCTTATTGACCAAATTTGTTGTCTTGAGCATCTCTACAGATCTTTATATAAGGAAAATATTAAGGAACGTAGTCCATGTGGCTTGAGGTTGTAAGTGAAACTCCTTTCATAAGAAATATATTATGTTTGTACAAGCTGCTCAACCCTGGTATAGACTGCTTCAGGAGGTGAGGCATTCACTGTCATTAAAGGCACAGGCTAGAACAGGGGTTCCCAAACTAAAGCCTATGGGCTGGATCTGGCCCATGGCACCATTTCATGTGGTCCCTCACCCCTCCAAGGGCATTCAAGAAAAAATTGGCCACCCCCTTTGAAGCTGTTGGGGCAAAATGGTCACCCTCATCATGCAGGCAGGGCAAAATGGAGATCTGGCCCTCGAAGGTGACTGAGACAGCCTGACCTGGCCCCTAGCTTGAAAAGATTGGGAACCCCGGAGCTGGATAGCTATCTAACAAAGTTGCAAGATTGTAGTCAATTGGTAGTACTGGTGCAGTTTGAACTAGCTGGCCTTTAATGTCCCTTCCAGTTATGATTTTGCTGTTCAATTACTTGTCCTTATTTTGCCTTCCTTACAACCTGAAATGTTGTAAGTAATACTCAGAGATTCAGGTTCTTCTTTTGACTCTATATATGAGGAGCAGACTGAAGGACCCAATTTCTTGTTTTGTCATCAAATGGAGTGAAAGGGGAGGAAGAATAGCTGTTGTCATTATTGTTCACTGCTGCAAAATTGTTTCATTACATGAACAGAGAGACTTACAGGAACAAATATATTCTTCGAACGTGACTCCCTTCCCTGTAGGGCAAAGCAGAGGAGCAAATCAAATCTAGCAATGCAATCAGGAAATAAAGTCTACATTAATATCATAAGTGATTTGCATGGGGAGGGGGTCAGCTTTTATAAATAAAGCCACAATGTCACATATTTTATTATGTTTCAGACCATTGTGACACACAAACAAGGATAATACATAACTCCCCTATTGAGGCACATTGCAATTCTCACTGCTAGCAATTTTTAATTAAGTAAAGTGGCTATTTTTTTTTTAAAAAAAACTTTGGTACATCAGGTTCATCCCTGAAGTAAAGCTGGGTGTTGTTGTTGTTGTTACATGATTTATTTTTATGCTCCTTATAGATGTACTTTTGCAGAAAATAAACTGATTAGTACAAACACCAACATCTACAGTTTGGCAACACCTGTATTAGGGTGAACTAAGATGCCACCAAAAAAAAAACCTTGAAAAGTAATTTTAAATACTTCTTCTAAAAGGAACTTTCAAATGTTAGATTTTAGTGGTCATTCTGAAAGACTTAAAGAGCTGGAGTCTAAATACTGCCGCCGTGAGATCATCCCTGGACGCTCTCCCCAGTCGGTCGGGTGGGGAGAATGAGGGCAAGCTGGACAGACCGGACGGGCGGCTACAAAAGACTCTGCTGATGATGCCGCCATGAGACCATCCCTGGACGCTCTCCTCAGCTGGTTGGAGTGGGAGAATGAGGGCCAGCTGGATGGACGGACTGGCTGACTGACTGAAGACGACGACACTGCTACTACCACCACAGCTGTACCGCGTCCAGCCACTCCCAGGATAAGTTTATATTTGTTTCTAACTGAAAGATGTGCAAGGGATAAGGACTTTCCCAACTGTTTTGTACTATATATTCTTGACTGTAGTGTATTTTTCTGATTGTATTACATTTTTCTGATTGTACTATGTTCTTATTCTTATTTTTTTTATGAAAGATTTATTAACCACATTGACTGTATTATACTTGTTATATTTATATTATGTTGTTATTTTATATTTGATATTGTAACATTGTTAGCCGCTCTGAGTTGCTTCGGCAAAGAGAGCAGTATACAAATCAAATATAATAATAATAATAATAATAATAATAATAATAATAATAATAATAATAATAATAATAATAATAATAATAATAATAATAATAATAATAATAATAATAATAATAATAATAATGTTTCCAAGCGGGTCATGGGAGTTGGAAGAAGTCAAAACACTGTGGTACTTAAGTTGGCTATAGTAAAGGTATTGCCTGAGAGTAAGCATGAATAGCTTTCACTTTTCTGTAATTTATCTATATAGTAGTGTTTACCCACCAAAAATAACATACATTTTAAAGATCTCATGAAATTAACTTTTTTTTAATATAGAATTTGGGTAAAATATTGTTATGACTGTTTATTTCCCCTTCGTATTAAGATTTTTTTTTTGTAATTCATTGTTATAGAAAACTCTTAACAAATTTTTAAGAAAAGTGTATGGATTAACAGATGCTGAAATCATTATAGGAAGCTGTCTTAATGCCAACTCAGAACATTACCCCTTAAAGCCCACTCTTCTCTGTTGGGAGGTTTCTGTTGGGATGTTTCAACACTCTTCTCTGTTTTGGGGAGGTTTCAACAAATGCGATCCTTTCCTCTAGTCATCCACCAGGTCTTTTCATCTAAGGGTGCCAATGTCAAGAGTTATTGCAGCCTCTTCTGACAGCTCTGGCATTTGGATGCAGCTGCTCATGTGACATGATAGTAAAGGTAAAGGTTTCCCTTGCTCGAAAGCCAGTTGTATCCAACTCCAGAGTTCAAGTGCTCATCTCTGTTTCAAAGCCGAAGAGCCAGCGCTGTCTGCTTCTGCAGACGTTTCTGTGATTATGTGGCAGGCATGACTAGACACTGGAGTGCATGGAATGCTGTTTACCTTCCCACCAAAGTGGTCCCTATTTATCTACTTGCAATTTCTTGCTTTTGAACTGCTAGGTTGGCAGGAGTTGGGACAAAGATGGGAGCTCATTCCGTCCTGCAGTACTCAGGAATCAAACTGCTGACCTTCCGCCTTCCAGTCAGCATCCTAGCTACTTGAGCCACTGTAGACTGATGTGACATGCTACAGAATTTCAAATTCTGCATGGGAACTTTAACATCAAGTCCCCAGCGGAGTCACCCACTGAGGCTATTGGATGCCATTGGTAGTAGAAAAGATTGTAAGAACTTCTAGTTCATTTAAGTAATAGAATCATAGAATTACTGAGTTGGAAGGGGCCTTTTAGGCCATTGAGTCTAACCTTCTGCTCAGTGCAGGAATCCAAATCAAAGCAGATCTGACAGATGGCTGTCCCATAGTTGGGTAATAAAATCTGCTTGAGCTCTAGTGATTACCATGGTTGTCCTCCTGTCTTGAAATTACTGTAACTTTCTTTTAAAAATAGAATTTGAACTTGCTTCTCAGTCATGCCTTCTGGCTTGCCTTTTGCTCATTACTTCTGGGTTGCTTCAGAAGGCTGCTTCCTGGTTTGGTCCTGTCTTCTGCGTTAGTCATAATGACCACTTTGTTCCATTGCTGCAAGTTGTTAGCATCTAGGTTACCTCAGATAACTGTTAGAGCCCAGCCCCAAATGCCAGTGATTGCACATTGAATCTTCTATTTCTGCCTCTGCCTCTGCCTCTGCTGAAGAAGACAAAGAAAATGAAGAAGACAAAGAAAATGAAGAAGACAAAGAAAATGAAGAAGACAAAGAAAAAGACAACAATGAAGATGACACCGATGCTGACGCTGACGCCAAAGCCGAAGAAGAAGAAGTAAAGGAAGAAGAAGATTTAATGGTAAAACAAACAAATAAGTTGTAGAAACTACTCTGGTCTTTGTATTTGACTCTCCACAATATAACCTAGTGCTCTTTGCTCAGTGCATCTAAGGGTGTAACTACATTGCAATGTATGTTGGAGTTGACATGGTTAAATTATTTTCTTTTTTTTAAAAAATTTTTTTTATTTTTTTTGCAATATTAAAAATAAACCAACAAAACAGTCTACAAAACATAAAAGAAACAATTACACACACACACACAAAAGTAGTTCCCACGTACATCCTACAACGTTAAAAAAAAATGAGAAGAGGAAGAGAGAAGAAAAAAAAATACATGTCAATATAATATAATGTAATCAAACGTTATTTTTTATACATTTGCTATACTATATATTTTCATCCTTATATCCATTCTCCTCTTTAACCACCATATTACAACTTTAATATTTTGTACATGGTTCCTACCACCCAGTGCACTACAGTCCTTGAGTCTACCAGCCACTCCTTTTACAACTCATTCATTCTGCCAAAAATACATTGTATTCGGAGCAGGTTTTTCTCCTTTATTATCCATCAATGTGTGTTGCAAAAAAGGCTTCCAAATGTCCCAAAATCTATTTTGTTTTATTAACCCTCTTTTTATATTTAGTTCCCATGTAAGTTTTTCATTTAATGCCATATCCCAAACATCAACATACCATTTACCAATTTCTAAATTCATATCACCTTTCCAATTTCTGGCTACTTGTTGTCTCGCCAATGTCAAAAAAATAGACAATAACTCTTTTATATTTTCCTCTAAATTCAAATCCTCTAAATCCGTTAATAATACTATTTTTTCATTCAACTTTAAACGGATATTTAAAATTTTTTCTACTTCTTGTTCCATTTTATGCCAGAAATTGGAAATAATTTTGCAATCCCACCACATATGTTTGTATGTCCCAATTTCCTGATGACACCTCCAACATTTTTTCGAATTGCTACTATTTATTTGATTTAATCGAACTGGCGTCATATACCATCGCCACAACATCTTGTAGTTGTGTTCTTTAACTTTTGTAGACAGATTTCGCATCATCCTACTTTTCCATTTTTTCTTCCAGTTCTTATCTGTAATAGTAATACTCAAGTCCGATTCCCACATTCTTTTAAGGGTATCCTGGGATTCATCCATGTTGTTTATCATTTTATATAATTTACTTACTATTCCTTTTATCTCCATTGAACCTCTTCTTATTTTATATACCATCTCCTCGAAGTCTGTCAACTGCCTTATTGGCTGTAATTTCATTTTATATTGTTTATTCCACTTATCCAACGTTAGTATCTGAAGCCAGTTCAGTTTTAATTCCTTATAAATTTCTTTTTTTGTTTTTTCATTCTCAATTCGATCCAGCCAATCTTTTAATAAGATTATATCATATTTATACATAATATTTTTTATTAATTCTAAATTTTTAACTGGAAATGTTTTAAGATCTTGCAACTCTAATATTGGAGAGGTGTTTGGTGCCAATTTATCTTTCAACTTTATCCAAACATTTATCATAGATTTTAGGACATTATTTCTTGGTTTTAAATCAAAAACTGTATTTTCCAAAAATTCTCCCTTTGCACACACATTACTATCTTTCATTTCTATCTCCCTCCATATGAGGTCCTCTATCGTTAAAAGTTTTACCAAGCCTTTAATTTGGAACACCCTGTAATACGATTTAATATTAGGTAATCCCAAACCACCCTCTTTCTGCGATTTATACCATAGGCTTTTAGGTATTCTTGCTCTTTTCCCTCCATTACAATAATCATTCAATAGATTTTGAAAAACTCCTAGTTCTTTTTCAGATTGTTTAATTGGAAGGACTTCAAATAAAAAGTTAATCTTGGGTAATAAACTCATTTTACAAATTGCTATTCTACCAAACCAGGAGGTCTTCAATACCCTATATCGAACAATTTTCTTCTTAATTTCCTCTTTCACTTTATCATAGTTTAGTTTCTTCAATTCCTCTACATTGTCAGCTATGTTAACTCCTAAATACTTTATACTTTTCCTAATTTGAATTTTAAATTTTTCCTTAATTCTCCCTATCTCTTCCTTATTTAATTTACTAAAGATTGCTTCTGATTTCCCCCAATTTATTCTCAGGCCTGTTATCTCTTCAAATTTTTGCAAATGATCTTGTATCTTTTCCATATTTTTTATAGGATCTTTCATTATAATTAAAGTATCATCTGCATACAAACTTATTTTTGTTCCATTTATCCCTTCTATGTTCGTATCACTCCTTATAGCTCTAGCCAATAATTCCATAGCCATTATAAACAAAATGGGGGAAA
The DNA here is from genome assembly GCA_030440675.1 of Furcifer pardalis. Classification (NCBI taxonomy): domain Eukaryota; kingdom Metazoa; phylum Chordata; class Lepidosauria; order Squamata; family Chamaeleonidae; genus Furcifer; species Furcifer pardalis. The sequence goes on along the minus strand of CP126897.1, from coordinate 69,405,669 downwards.
GAGGACATCCTTGCCTCATTCCTGCTTTAATTTCAATATCTTCTGTAAATGAGTCATTTACTCTTACCTTGGCATAACTACTTTTATAAAGTTGATTGACTACATTTTTAAATTTTTCCCCAAATTCTACTTTTTTAATTATTTCCCTAATAGTGACCCATTGTAAAGAGTCAAAAGCTTTAAAAATGTCTAAAGATAATAATCCTATTTTACCTTCTTTTCTCTTGTTTATTTGTAACAAATTTAACACCCTTCTTATTAAATCAGACATATATCTTTCCTTTAAAAAACCTACCTGATCTGTATGTATATATTCCCCCAGAAAACTATTTAACCTATTAGCCATAATTGCTGTGAAAATCTTTGCATCTTGATTAATTAAAGAAATTGGACGATATGAGTCAACCAGTTCTAAATTTTTTCCTGGTTTTGGTATTAATACTATGATAGATCTAAGCCATGAATTTGGAGATTCTCCCTCCTCCAAAATATAATTATATAGCCTGGTTAATTTAGGAATAATAATTTGTTTAAATTCTTTATAAAATTCAGCTGGTAATCCATCTTCTCCTGGAGTTTTCCCTATTTTCAATTTATTTATAACATCTAATATCTCTTTCTCTGTAATTTGTTCTTCCATTTTAGCCCTATGTTCTGCTTTTATACTCTCCCCCTTGTGTTCTTGTAGATATTTTTCTAACTTGCTTAAATTTATTTTCTTATCTGTGTACAAATTTTGATAAAAATTTTTAACTATGTTAAGTTTCTCTACTATTTTATTACACCTTTTCATATCCTCCCTTATTAAAGTTCCAATCTCCCCTTTTTCCTTCTTCTCTTTCACTGCTTTTGCTAACATTTTTGAACTTTTATCACTATACTCAAAATATTCCCTTTTCAGATAAATTAAATCTCTTTTAATTTTTTCAATATCCCTTCCTACTATCTCCTTCTGTAATAGTTGTATCCTTTCTAAGGTCTTCTTCTCCTTTGTTTTGGCATGTTTAATTTGCAATAATTTAATCTCTTTTTCCAACTCCAGTTGTCTATCTTTATATTGTTTATTTTTTAAACTCTTAAATTTAATACACTCACCCCTGAATACTCCTTTCATTGCATCCCAAATTACATTAAAATTTGTTTCATTGTTATCGTTAATTTTCCAAATTTCTTCCCAATTTTTCATTATCTGATCTTTTATCCCCTTGTCTTTAAATAATTTCGGATCATACCTCCAAGTTCTTATATTACTTTTATTTATTTTAAATTGTAATTCCACCATTACTTTGGCATGATCCGATTCCTTAAAAATTCCTACTTCTACATCATTTAAATCCTTCAATATATTTTGTGTTACAAATACATAGTCAATCCTAGAATATGAATTATACACCTGGGAATAATATGTATAAATTCGTTCTTCCCCTTTCAATTCTCGCCAGGAATCTTTCAGTCCAAACTTTTTTATCCACTCATCCAACAATTTAGCTTTCCATCCTTTTCTATAATTAGTTATATTAGTGCAATCAATATTTGACCTTGTTAGGTTAAAATCTCCGGCAACTATCATTCTATCACAGTTTTCTTTTATCAAAATATGACTCAATTTAGTCAAGAATTGGTCTTGATTCTCATTTGGTGCATAAACATTGACCAACAATATTTCTTCTTCTTCTATACTTCCAGCTATAATCAAATATCTGCCTTCTGGGTCCCCTATCATTTTTGTTTTCATAAATCCCAATCTTTTCGATATCATAATCGCCACCCCCCTTGCCTTGGAAGAACCAAAGGCCTTTTCATAGTACTGAGTCCAACCAAGATACAAATTATTTTTATCCGCCGCTTTTTGATGCGTTTCCTGTAAAAAAATGATATCCGCTCTATCTTTTCTTAGGGCCATTTCCAATCGTTTACGTTTAGTAGGACACCCCGCCCCTTTCACATTCCATGACAATATCTTAATATTTTTCATGTTTTAACGTTATTTAACCTTTTAAGAAATAGCTGGCAGACTTCAAAGGACGTGTTACCCACTACCCACAATTTAACATATATTACACAAAAATACATATAAAAAACAAAAAATTGATAACCCCCTTCTTTTTTCAAAAAAAAAAGCACCTCTACTAATAAGAGAAGGGGGGGAGGGGAGTCATGTGGTTACAAAACTTGATCATTCTTCAGTAGTACTTCAGCTGCAGATGTTACACTATCTTAGTCGCCTCCAGTTGCTCCTTGAGCCTCTTCAGTTGTGGATTCTGATTTTTTTGCTGTGTTTGCTCCTGCCAGTGATAATGCTTCTTTGAGCTCCTTCCACTCTTGTGTTCCGTTTTCCAGAATCTTTGCTTCTACTAACACATCCAACACGTATGAATCTTCCTTTATATAAAAGGTTTTCCCCAGGTGCACAAACCTCATCTGTTTTGAAAATTTCCAATTATATAAAATTCCTTTATCTCTCAATTTTTTTGTAACAGGCTTAATTTGATTTCTCCAAATTCTTTCCTCAAATGCTATATCATTGAAAATTTCAATATCCACTCCTTCCATTTTGAGAATATCCGGACCAGCATTTTTAATATAAGACATCAATCTTAATTTTGCACTCAAATCTGCAAATTTTAAAAGCACATTTCTAGAACCTGTTTTATATTTCTTTGGACCCAGTCTATACACACTCTCAATGTCCTCAGGTGCAAAATCCCTCCCCATTTTCAATTCATTCAGCCATGTCAACAGTCTTAATTTCAAATTGTCCGGTTTATTCTCAGGGATTTTTCTAATTATCACATTTTTCCTTCTTATCTGATCTTCCAGATATGCCATTCTTTTTTCATGGTCAATCAATTTATTTGCTTTTTCTTTCTCTCTTTCTCTCACCTCCACAACTTCTTGTTTTAGTTCCACCACCTCCTTTTTTACTGTATCCATTGATTCTTTCATTTCCCCCATCTGCTTCTGTAATTTATTCATTATTTCAGATGTGCCTTTTAACAAGTTTGTTGACGAGTCTTTTATTTCTTTTTGAAGGATCTCGATAAGTTCTTGTTGCTCCTTAACTCGTTGAGTTTCTGCAGCCTGTAGTCTATCAAACAATTGTTGTTTAAATTTGTCATAATTTTTCTCAACATTTTCTTCATGTTGTTTCATCCATGTTGACAAGACTTCACTTAAATCAGATTGAGGTTTGTCTTTTTCACTTATTTTCTTTTTTATGGCCCCCTGTTCAGCCTTTGACTCCATTTCTTGCTCTTGATGTGATTTTTTGATTTCGTTGTATTGATTTGTCTCTGTGTTGTTGAAACTGGTCTCGTCGTTGTTGTTGATGATAAGCCTTCTCCCTTAATCTTTGCAATTCCTCCGCCTCATCAATTTCTTCCTTCAATAATTTCACCCTTCCTTGCTCTCTTCTTGTCAAACGTCCAATTCTTACCCAAGCAGGGTTATCTTGTCTATCTTCCAAAGATTTATCCCTTCTTTTACTCATCCAGATAACATTCACCAGAGCAGAAAACAATTATTAAAGTTCCATGAATATCCAGCAACAGGAGTCCAAAAATCACTTAGCCGAAGGGGAAGACCAAACAAAGATAACAACAGCAATCCTCAATTTCACTTTGTTATTCCAGTATGCCGTATCCACAAGAGGGAAAAAAAACAATTCTTCTGCCAGCAATTATTCAAAGCAATACAAAGTCTAAACAGTTTAATTGGTTGCTATCGAAGTTTTGTAGTTAGTAAGTGAAGGGGTGAGGACTTTTTGCTTCTCAAGCCAACAATCTTAAGGAAAAAAAGTATATCCAAACTTTCCCTTGACTTAAAATTGGCTTGGAATTGTCTTCACCCCACCCCCACTTCATTAAAATGCTTACAATTCAGCCAGCCAGCTTGAGTCCATTATCTCCGGTGAAACAGTCACAGCAATCTTTTAGTTAAAAACAACTTTTAAATATTCAAGGCAATACAGAATCTAAACAGTTTAATTGGCTGCTATCGAAGTTTTATGGTTGGTAAGTAAAGGGGTGAGGACTTTTTTTAAAAGTTAATTGCCAGGCAGCAGCCGGGAAGAAATAAAATAAATATCTTATCTTCCGTCTCGGCATTCGCATTCCCACACACTCAAGGCAACAATTTTAAGGAAAAAAGTATGTCCAAACTTTCCCTTGACTTAAAATTGGCTTGAAATTGTCTTCACCCCACCCCCACTTCGTTAAAATGCTTACAGTTCAGCCGGCCAGCTCGAATCCCTTATCTCCGTTATCTCCGGTGAAGCAGCCACAACAAACTTTTGGTTGAAAACAGCTTTTAAAAAGTTCCCCTTGACTCTATAATCCTTATGATCCTTTTATTACATTCTTAAAGAGACTGTAACTACTTTTATTCCACAAAATGTGGCTCCGTTTTTGCAGCTGAAGAAAAAACAAACTCTCAGGTCTCCATCTTGGCTCCTCCCCCGGTTAAATTATTTTCCAGTGGCTACAAGACATAAAATTAAATGCAGAGAAGCCTGATATTCATTTCTTTTTCTTTAGCTGTTGAAGAGTGATTTATTGTGCACTGATTCATACTCACTATCCCCCCTATTTTATAGCATGTGTGATTATCTGTCTAGGTCCACAGGGGCAGTCTTGAGTGTATCCTATGGTGATGTTGAAATTGAACATCTTCAGTGGGGCATCAGTATGGTGTGTCAAAGCAATATAATTCCCCTCAGCTGAACAGATCTTGTTTATTTTAAATTTAATTTATTTTAATTTTGTTATATTTGTCAAATTTAGTTCTGTGTCAAATAAATATTATATTACTTCTGGGGAAAGAAGAGGATGAAAGTAAGTGGTGGAGGAGAAGGACATATTAAAAGGTTAAGGCTGTGTTCCATGTGGAAATTGAACTAATTGAGAAGTACAATATGAATGCTTGCAACAGGGTAATTAACCACATTGATGCAGATGAGAAGAGCCATTTCAGTGGTGGAAATTGGCAGGGACTCAATTCAAATAACTTTGGAGGAAACCTGCAGTCATATCCTAAGACCACACAGGCATTCTATGCTAATTATTCAGGAATGACTAACCCCCAACCCTCATTTTTATGATATGTCCAATTTGGATAAGAGTCCATTGGGTTTTACACACACACTCACTCTGATCCAGTCTCTTATTACCCATCCAACCATGCTGGTTCTGACCCTTCCATCATTTCCTCCTACACTCTTATATATCTGATTTCACCCTCTTTCCTTTAGGCTGGCAGTGGCTTAGTGGTTAAGACACTGAACTTGACTGCTAGGAGGATGGCAGATTAACAGTTCAAGACCCGAGTGCTGCGTGATAGAGTGACTTCTCATTGTCTGTCCCACCTCCTGCCAACCTAGCAGTTAGAAAACAATAAATTGCAAGTAGATAAATATTTATCACTTTGGTAGGAAAGTTAATGGCATTCCATGTGCTCTGATGTCTAGTCATGCTTGCCACATGACAGTGGAAATGTCTGCAGTTTCAGACACTCCTGGCTCTTTGGCTGAGCCACTCCCTAGGGCAGCGTTTTTCAAACTATATTCCGTGGAACACAGGTGGACTTCAATTCCCAGAAGCCTAAGTCAATGCACTGGCTGATCAGTGCTTTGGGGAATTGGCTTAGGCTTCTGGGAATTGAAGTCCAAACACTAAAGGTGGGAAACACTGTTCTAAAGTCAGACATGACTGCTTTTCAAGCAAGGGAGACTCTGTTCATTTAGTTTTATCCACCCAGGAAGGCTTTTGTCCTCCTTTTGCTACAGCTCCTACCATTTTACTGTTCTACTTGTTGATGGTCATTGTGTTTCATGCAAGAACCTACTCCCTTTCATGGGGGTGGATGATGGAGAAACATTGTTTTCATTTTCTGCTTATCTATAGTACAGTACATACCTGCAAGTACACGTGGATTACCTGGAAAGGCGACACCCACACACCACCACTTCAAGAGATTAAAATAAAGGACAATTGCATGTAAGAGAAGGTGGTTGGCAGATACTGAATGGTTCCAGGCCATAATTTTATCACTCTTTTTTTGTGTGGAGCTCTTTTGCTCTCTCTGTGACAGAGCTTTTGCTTTAGCCTCGGATTTAGGGCGACTGGTTCCTTATTTCTTACTTCCTTTTGCCTTTCCCACCTCTTTTTTCCTGTCTTGATTCCTCTTACAGTCAGGATACAAGCCACACTTAGTACAAGTAGACGACCAACTGCAGATCACTCTGATCCAAAACAACTGCATCACTTATGTGATAGAGGATTTATTGGACAGAATAGTGGTAGACAGAATGCAGTAACTCAGGGATTCTCAACCTGCAGCTCCATTTCATGTGGCCCCTCCACTGTCTCCACCACACATGGAAGTGCCATTTGGTGGTGGAAGGGCACAATGGCTGTCTGGCTCCTGAAGCTGTCAGATGGAACATGACCCAGCCCCAGCTTAAAAAGGTTGAGAACTCCTGTAGTAACTCATATGGAGAAGGCTCAACACCTCTATAGTAAAGAGGGCTAGAATGGCTTGGAGAGTTCCTCCTTCATCTAAATGGATGGCCAAACTTTTTTAAAAACCCAACAAAAGTCAATCCACAACAAAGGAAACCTGATATAATCAGATGTCTACTTTTTATTCTGACTAAATGGTAATTTGGATTGTTGAACATTGCAGAGTATGTGCAACCTATTGCAAAGCTGCTGTAGAGACTCTTACGAGTGAGAAAATACCACTTCCCCTTGGGTAAAGCCATTTAGGAGATGAATTGGTGGGGTGTAGAGAGCCACATATTGCCAATTAAGCCAAAAGTATTATAAATATTACAAAATAAACAACAGCGTATAAGTAAGATTTTCTGAAATGCTGACAAGACTGATATATGTTTAAATTTTTACTTTTGTCATTGAACACAGGGAGGGAGGGTTATATTTAACTCTCCATAGCATTATTCTGTAAAATAATTAGTCTGGTATTCATCTAGCACTACATTTCAGGTAACCTTTCTCTTAAAAAAAAAAAGAATGCTTGCAGAACTGTCTTCTTTTTCTTTCCATGTCCAGGCCAGGTGGAAGCTGCCAAAATTAAAGGACATTTTTGTGAGTTCATTCTACAGTTCCTTTTATGTGACCTAATGTGAGAAAGATTAGCTGGCAACACAAGGTTGCCATTACCAGGGTACACCTGATTGTGGTTGAAAAATACCACAAACTTCGAGGAGGCTTTTTCTGCATACTCCTGCAAAACTGTAACGCTAGTTCTAGAGGGCAAATTGTTAACAAAAAGTAACACTTTCATAATGGGTTTGCCTGCATTGAGTTTTACATCATATAGTCACCACATTTTAATTCTAATTCACCTCTGCCTAGTCTTTTTGCAAATTGTGAGGGAAATGGCCAATGTGGTTGCCTCCCAACAACGCTCCATGCCTATGTAGAAAAGCCATAGGTACCTTCCATTAGAAAAAAAAACCACTGGTATCTAATTATTTATTCCTTTATGGCAATTCAGCAAAGCCCTTTCCCCTTTTTATTTCTCCTGAAACACTAAAAAAAATCAATTTCAGTCTTATCATTAATTAAAAATTAAACGTTAAAATAGCTCAAGGTGTATTACCAGCTTCTGGGAAAGGCAGGGTCTAACAGACTGAAGGATCAAAGGATTAAAATTATTGGCTTGTTCCTCCTCAGTAATAAAAAGAGTGTTGAAGTTCAGTTCTCAAATGGCCTTATGAGCTTATTTCTAAATATGTCAAGCACACAATGTTCTCAACGAAACACCTGTCTTTGCTTGTAATATTAGGAGAAAAGGGAAGCACAAAACAACATATTCTTTTCCTATACTTTGCCATCTCAACCAAAATAGACTTTATTCATCTCCATCTGTCTTCTGGCAAGGAAACTCATGACCTTCCATTTGGAGCACACATTGGCCAAAATCCTGTTGCTTAGTGTAGTATATTGCACTAGAGTATGTTCACTGAGGCGACTCATCTCTTTCTATTGATTCAAATAGCTTACTCAAACTTTTCCATTTATTCAAATAGGTTTACTCTAATTGTGACTAGAATAGCAAGATGAAGTTACAGTTGGCCCATTTCAATCAACAGAGCTTAAGGAGGAGTTCACTCACAAACCTCCACTGATTTTGAGGGACCTATTCTTGTGCAATTTAATGTGTTAAGCAACAAGATTTTGGTCATTATATTGGAACCTACCAAAGCAATCCACCTTGAAGTGAAGATGTGTGTGCTTATATGAGTAAAGAGTGAGAAGAAGAATGGAAGGGACTACCTTAGGATTCCTACAATGTTTATTGCCTGTTCTCAAGTATGTTGAGCTTTCATCAACTTAGTCTGATAATGTGAGGATTGCTGATGACATGTGCCTTTTCTTACATTCCTTCTTAATCCTCACTTGGAGTTGAGATATCTTGTTGCTGTTCTCCATGCTTCCATGTAGTTCCATGGCACCCTGCATCCTCCCACTTAGTTAGAGATAAATTAGTACACAGTGAATGGAAATGAATATTAACTTATGTTCTCCTGCTGTGAAGTCACACACATTTGGTTCTCTTCAATGTAAGGCCACACTGGAAGAAATGGGGCGGGGGAGGAATACTTCTAATTGTAGTTCCATTTGAAGTACCTATAGGCAACACTGGAACTACTGACTTATGCATGATGTACTCTGCATATTTAACTTATACGCAGGTACATAATATGTAATGCAGGGCTGGATGAAACACAAATTGGAATTAAGATTGCTGGAAGCAATATTAAAAACCTGAGATATGCAGCTGACACTACTCTAACAGCAGAAAATTAAGAAGAAGACCTAAAGAACTTCTTGATGAGGGTGAAAGAGGAAAGTGCAAAAGCTGACCTAAAACTTAACATAAAAAAACCAGGACCATGGCATATGGCTCCAAGTCCACTTCATCAGACAATAAAATTGGAAAATCTTTGTACTAAATGTTTCTGTTTTCCCCCAGGACTTCACATCTCTAGGCAGGAGGTGACAGCATAGGTGCTTTGTCAAAGCACCTGTTTGTGTGTATTTGCATGTGCTGGTTAAGTCTTTCCGTTTTTGCATTGGAGAAAGTCATAGGATTCAACTTGTAATAAGTAGAAGGGTATCTGGTGAAGAGGAAAAACTATGAATTGAGAGTGTGGAATACTGGGATATTTTTTTTTCTGTGTTAAGATGATGTAGCACTAAATTAGTTTATCAATGCCATGAATGCAAAACTTATTCATTAAAAAATATTATGTAACTCCTTAGCTGCCTATGTCACCACAACACCACCCACAGGCACCTCATTTTGCAGAAAGAAGCAACTGCTTTTACATTGGGAAAATCCTTTCAAATCTTTCTGGCTTGAAATATGTAGAAGTCCCCAGCAATAGAGGAAAAAACTCTGCTTCAGGAACAAAAGGGGCTGGACTGATTCAAACTGGCCTTGCATCGTGTGATCAATAAAAAACCAATCATGTGATCAATAAAAAACCAATCTATTCATTTTATGTGTGCTGCAAATCCTGCAGAATTTGACTTTGTAGTTGCTGCCTACATTAGTCAGAACTGGTTCTCTCTTATCTTAGTGTATTTGTTTTCTTATTTTTTTAAAAAAAAGAAGTCTAGATGTGATTTCTTTCTAAATGCAGAGTAAGCTTTGCTAACCACTCTGGTCCTTAGAGGGCTGAATCCACTAGTTAATTAACTACAGTTCATTCTGCTAACAGATTGTGTGCTTCCCTGTGGGCACAATGACAGATACCACACTTTTATTTCAGATCAGGAAGGTACTTGTGCTTCTTATTCCCTCATTTATCTAACATATTTGAAAGTTTATTTACTCGCAACATTTGCTTATCACCTTTCTGCCCACTAAGGCTCTCAAATCTATTTTAAATAAATTAACATTATTAAAAACATTTTAAAAGTGCAAAGCTAGGCATTCTCTGGGACTGTGGTGGCTCAAGTAGTTAAGACTCTGACTGGAAGGTGGCAAGTCAGCAGCTCAAGACCAGAGTACTGCACAATTGAATGAGGTCCCATCTCTGTCCCATCTCCTGCCAACCTAGCAGTTCGAAAGCAAGAAATTGCAAGTAGATAAATAGGGACCACTTTGTGGGAAGGTAAACATCATTCCGTGCACTCTGGTGTCTAGACATGCTTGCCACTTGTCTACGGAAACATTTGCAGATGCAGGCAGCGTTGGTTTTTTGTCTGTAAACAGAGATGAGCACTGAACCCTAGAGTCAGATATGACTGGTTTTCGAGCACGAGTGAGCTAGCCTCTATGCATTCTCTGGCAACCATTTGTTTTTTTAAAAGGGGCAGTCTTCAATAAAGACAGACTCTTATATATGAAGTCAAGGAAAAAGTGTAAACACTCCAGGTACAGTATTCCCCATTAATTTTAATGCCAATGTTTAAATCTGATAGTGTTTCTGAAAAAAATACTCTCCAAATATATATTAAACAGTGTTGGGGACAACATGTAGCCTTGTTGCACACTATATATATATATATATATATATATATATATATATATATATATATATATATATATATATATATATATATATATATATATATATATATATATATATATATATATATATATATATATATATATATATATATATATATATATATATATATATATATATATATATATATGTAGGTTTATTTCAAACACCTGTCAAGAAGAACTCCAGCATGCTTTATGCTGTTACATCCTTTCCCATGCATTCTTTGAACTAACAGCTCATTCTCTTGATAGCTTTACTTGTCTCTTGCTAAGGAAATAAACAGGGAGTTTTTAAAACCACACTATCAAAAGGTCATTGTTTAATTAGAATGCAAGTTGGATCTGGGACAGTGACTGCCAGCTCCGTTACCTTGAGGGAAGATACAGTTTTATTTTGTGTTTGTTATAATTACGGCTATGTTCTACACAGAAGAGTTAGAAAAGAAGCCTTATTTCTTATATTCCCAGTGTGGCTCATTTTGGATGAGTAAATCCCTTATTAGGCCAAATAATCTCATGCTTCCACAAGCCCAGTTGTAAAATGTGCTCTTCAGTTATGTCATTAAAAAGAAAACAAAGAAAAAGTAAATACATTGTTTGAATGTTCTGCTGAATTAAGCTCTGGCTAAGCTGGACAAATGACTGATCTTATGCCTTCCCCTGTTGTTTTTCTCTGGCAGCTGTGGAGGAACCTGGCCTGAGTTCAGGTTTTGGTTTATTAAATCATAATCAGGGCAATGATTCCTTTTTGAAAACCTTTTATGAATTAAAAACAGAATAAATTTTCTTTATTATTATGCTACACCTATTGTCGTAATGAAGAGTGCATTGAAAAGAGTGTAATGGTAAATTTGTCTCCTTTCCTACCAAGCTACCTGACCTAGTCTTTCTCTTGAGTAAACGAAGCTTGGAAACATGAATTAGAATAAGGGTTAACTAATCCCCCTCTTATGCTCCCTGTTTCCATCACTAGCATCTTACCATTAGCTGTGTGGCTTCCTTATGCAACAGATTTGGAGGTGTCATGCAGTATATTATTAGTCATGGGTTAATTGTTGTAGTTTTACTCTTAAAGTTGATTGAGAATGTGAATGTACAATTTTCAGTCTTGATAACTTTTCCAAGCTGTGTTGATCGGTATGAATAAGGTGAGGGATATTTCATGACATAAGTCAGAAATATCTCTAGCCACTATTATAAACAGGACGAAGATGAATGGAATTATTTGAACTGTTGTAACAAAAGGATTTAGATTTAGCCTCCTGCTGCTTTTCTTTCTAAAAGCAAAATTATGGTCAGCAATGCATTTCTTTCACTATGTTAGTTTCTATAAGGGAAGCATTTCAGATACCTCAATATTAAATTTTTGTATACATCATTCAAACAAGAAATGCAATACATATTCAACAACGGCTTTACAGCAAGTATAGAATCCTGATTTAAGAGAGTTCTTCCCTGTAGGTCATTCTGATCCATTTATATTCATTTCTACTGTGTCTTCACAGTGACTAGATGGAGAGTTGCTGCTCTAGTGCTGACAAGCCGCAGGCATTCTAAGTTATTATACAAAGTATAACACACAATACCTTATTGGAATTGGGGGGGGGGGGAGCCACAAAATTATTGGAAGAAAAAAAAGCCACCAAAAAAAGCAGCAATCTCTGGTCCAGCACTGGGAATTGAATCCATTGTCTCGTGTGACCTGAATACATCTTGATGCCAACCATTGACTCCCTCGCCATCTGCTGAAGGTTCCATTGTCCAGGGCAATGTGGAGATCACGCGGGTATATGGCACTCTGTATTTCTGTGCTGTGTGAGGGCATGGCCATCTCCCCAAGATATCAAATCTCCACCTTTAAATCCTTGCAGAGGAATCATTCACCAGCTGGTTGATCAGGATCCTGCCTGTTGTTCTTATACCATCTGGATCCAACCCCAAAGCCCTAAACTGCCAATACAGTTGTTACAAACCAAGACATATCACATAAATGACTCTCTCTCTCTCTCTCTCTCAAAGGAATAATCCCCAATTCTAACATCAACCCATCGCCAATTAAAATAGGGAATGAGGAGTGACATCCGTAGTCCTCAGTTCCGCTACCAGTACCCTTCCCATTTTGAGTTTCCTAGCCACTGTTGGCCAATAGTATGACAGCAGAAGGACAGAGAGTTCTGTCCCAATCTCCCCAGCAGAGATGCCATGTAGAAGCTACTTTAATTGTGGCAGCTGCTACCAGACCCCTCCACCTACTTGTGGCTGCGGCTCAGCAGCAACCAGTTCCCCAGGTAAGTCTAAGTCTCTGGTGTAAATTCATAGATAGTACCTGCAGTAAAACCTAGTGTAGACTTTCCATAGATTTTTCTTTCCTGAACCACCATAATTGCTGTGCTTACCATATTTTTTGATACTTCTGACATATATACTGGTGGCAAGCAGTCAGGGGACCTGTTTCCATGGCTTTATCTCAATACAGTAGTTGGTAGTGGCTCTCTCATGCTTCTGTGAGGATGTAGACAGAGACATTCAGAACAAGTTAATACTGTATCTCCATTGCTCTTTAGGCCTCCTAGAGTGTGGTGTAGTATGGTATAGTAGATAGCCTGGGTTCAAACTCACACACAACCATGGAAAGTCATTGAGCAGTAATACTGGTAGAATGGAACGTCTCCCTTATATTCTTACTATGTTATTATTGTTTTGTTTTGATTAGTTTGAAGTTAGTCTGATTCTTTGTTTTGTCTGTATTTTTTTTGTAAACCATCCAAAGTGGTATATTTAGTAAACAAACTAAAAAAAACCACCACTCATTAAATATATCACTTAACTTGAAATTCCTATCATGGTCTCTATAAGTTGATTCTGACTTGATTAAACATAACCACAACAATAGGGTGAGCACATATAACAAAAATATATGCATCTATGGTCACCATTTGTGATTAATTACATTTCTTGGGTACATACTTCCTTCCTCTTATGGATAGTACTTTTCATGCTGGATTAAAATAATAGAATGTAGCCAGTTGGTGTTGTGAACATCTTTGAGAACACCTGTAATCCTGTGAAAAATGGGGATAAGACAATTTATTGTTAGAATAATAGCAGTCTTGAATGCACTAACAGTGCTTATTAGTGGGAAGGGGCTTTATAGTTTAATGGGATTGCCCTTTGCTACTAATTTGATTGGTAAAGTTCTTTTCCTTCCTCTCACATTTGAGGCAAACCCCTACCCCAACTTCCTGTTCATTTGTACTTACATTGTTTTGTTAATACTGTAGTGTCTTTTTCTTCTTACCTCCAATTAAGCAGTAGACCTGGTAGGCTCACTACATGCTAGGTAAAGGTAAAGGTAAAGGTAAAGGTAAAGGTAAAGGTAAAGGTAAAGGTAAAGGTAAAGGTAAAGGTAAAGGTAAAGGTAAAGGCCCTGTGGTTGTTTTTTTTTACTGACTGTGACTATAAATGGCAACAGTAACTAAAAATACCTTTTTTCTACTTTAAACGATTCTAGAGTATTTTCACCATACAAAGTGCTAGTCAGTGGGGGGCATGGGTTAATGAGAACTGAGCTAATCTCTCCGCATCTCTCTGTGTTCTTGCCGCCGCCGCCATTATTTTTGTACCTCATACTCTGCTAATTGAGAGGAATAAGCAAATTCTCTAAGATTTATTTCTGACACTATCTAACTCTCTTATCACTCTAAATGAGTGCAGATTTCCATAATACGAATGGCAGGGATATATTTATTTTCTGTCGATCTGGAATATTCTCCCATTCTGGGTGGTGTACAACAAATTAAAAGTTTTTATAATAACTGTATAAACTTAAACTTAAACAATAAACCAAACTGCATAAAATTATGGTGCTAAGTGAATTTGCCAGCAAAGCTAGACCACAAATGAAGCTTTGTTTGGCCTTCAGAAATGGAAGAGGGAAAGGACTTTTTAAAAAATAAATAAATTAGCATTCTACAGGTTTCCTCTCTGTGGAAATTCACAGGGGGTTGGGGGACTCTGAGTGATACCAAAGGAGATACCAAACCTCTAATTGAAGTGTTGGGACAATCAGAAGCCATCTTACATTAAGTTAGACCAGTGGTTCCCAATGTGGGACACACGCCCAACAGGGGGATTTAAATTTCCAGAAGCCTAAGTCAGTACATTGGCTAATCAGTGTTTTGGGGAATTGTCTTAGGCTTCTGGGAACTGAAGTCAAAAAACCAAAAGTTGGGAAACACTTGGTTAGACTATTTGTTCATCTAGCCCAGAATTGCCTGTTTTGACTTCTAGAAGCTTATCTACATATTCCAATATGATTCAGGAGATGTCAGAAATTGAAACTGGAGCTTTTGGAATAACAAGATACATGTTGTGTGACTGAGTTAACTGTCTATCATTTAGCAAAACTGTAATTGATTTTCTTAATATGTAACAGAACACCAGGGGGAAGCAAAGCTATCAGTGTAGCAGGGCTTTTCCTGTTAATTACATTTCACTACTGTAAAATGTCTCAAGAGAGCTAACTCAGCTATGATTGAATTTCATCTGCAGAAAGATCTATCACACAGTAGTGGGTTGGTGATATTAGGCAAATTGACCTGTATATTTACATTTGGTATATGAATTTGTTTGGTTAAACCATCTAAGGTATTCTGTTTATTAACAATATAGGAGTGAATTAATAGAATGGCATAGTTGGAGCATGGTTCCCATGGCAACAGCATTACTGGAAACTAACTTGCACAGAGTAAGAAATAGCTCTTGAGTCAGATGGTCAAGTTCATCTTCAAAATTGTATTACAATGGCAAATAAGTTAGTTATATACAGAATTTTTAACACAGATCTCAAAGCAACATATATATGGTTCTCAGATAGTGACTTCCACGCTACAATAAACCGACCAGACCAGCTTAATTTCAGCAACATGTGCATCATTTTAAGGTCGTATAAAGAAGATGGAATTCTAACTTCTAGCTAATACCCAGAATTTTTCATTGTAAGTTCTCAGGAAACATCAAACTTTCTGCATAGAGAAATAACTTGGTTTGGAACCTTTATTGGTCCCACTAAACCAGTATTATACTGTAATATGTTTTCAAGGTTTTGACATCTCTGCTTTAGCCATAGTGTTGCAAAAAAGCATGTGAGAAAAAGGGTAAGACTTTTTTTTAAAAAAAAAGTTGCATTTGTAGGCTGTTTCTCACAATGGGGGGCTTTTCTTGAACTCATGTAATCTGCATGTTATCTTGGATGGAATTAATAAATTCTGAAGACTTTCAGATGGGTCATTAGATTTTACAATGAGAATTCCGTAGGGCAGTGGTGGCTAACCTTAGCACTCCAGGTGTTCTTGGACTTCAATTCCTCAAACCCCAAATCAGTCCTCTTGCTGATCAGGGCTTCTGGTAATTGAAGTCCAAAACACCTTGAGTGCTAAGGTTAGCCATCACTGCCTGAGGGCTGCTGAGAAAAAGTTAAGAAATTGGGGGAGCGGGGGTTAAGAAAAGTGTTTAAACATTCAGTTTTCTGTTTTGAAAATATAGAACTCCCCATTGTATGAAAAACCTGTCAGCATTCTGGTTAGCAGAAAATGGGAAGTGGTTAGGCAGTCTTAGTATCTCTAAGGTTGGCAACATGACTATAACTTCAAGGAAATGGGATACATTCCTACCATCCTTAGGATCAAATTAGATGAGATGCTCAACTTGTAATTAAAAACTGCTAAGTCCACCTTCCCTACTATTATATGACCTGCGCCTGAGAAATCAGACCTATAAATGAAAACTCATGTTTACTTCTTGATGAAAAAAAAGGTAATTTGCAAATGTAGTGAGAAAAGTCTCATGCTAGAATAATCAAACAATTTTATTACTTCAAGATGCCCTGTTTCTAAATGCAGGATTCAGTGTGTGTTGTAGTTGGACAAGTAGAAAGACAGATAATAAGAACCTTCATTCCTTTTATAATTCTAGGAGCTCATGACTGATACATATCAGCTCATCTCACTTGACTAAATGAGCATAGATTGTCTATCAACTTTATCTCCTTGGAAATGTTTGTGACAGCTAACAGGCCTGGCTGTATGGAGAAAAATAATTGCAGCTGTATTTATAGGAAGTCTTAATTTCTATAAGGGTGTTAGTGTTCTGAGACCCTTGGAGGATTTATTTATGGTCAAATAGGAGATGGATGGCAAATATTTTCTTTTGAACTTATCTGACACCTGTTTTCTTTTTCAAATCAGATACAAAACCTTTTTGATTTCCATGGACCATTATATCCAAACCAAGTCTCCCACAAGAGTTAGGAATCAGGAACTGGAAGCTATTGAGTGTATTTGAGGTCACCTACTGAATTTGTTTTGCCCATCCCTTGACTCAGAAAATTGGTTGGGGAGCTGATTCACAATATGTAATGGCCTGTGGAAGGAGCAAAATAAATTCTTACATTCACTCATGGAATCACAGTGTACAGGTATAAATAAAGAATAAGTACAGTAATACCTCACATAACTAATTTAATTTGTTATCCAAGGTTGCTCACTATGCGAGGTTGCTCGCTATGCGAAACAAACAAAATTCCTATGGAAAAACTCGCATAACGAACATTTCAATGGGGAAAACTTGCATAGCGAAAAAATTCGCTATGCGAGTTTTCCCCATAGAAACACTCGTTATGTGAGTTTTTCCATAGGGAAAGTCCAACTCGCATAATGAAAATTTTCGTTATGCGAGTCACACCGCTTAGCAAAAAACTTGCTCGTTATGTGAGTTTTTCGCTAAGCGAAACACTCGTTATGCGAGGTTTGACTGTACAGAAGTATTAAAAACAAGGCTCAGTGTAATTATTGGTTCCAATTGGAACAGATCTGTTGGACATTTCTTTATTAGTGAGTCATCATTTATGTAACTTCTGTTGCCTCAACTGGTGTTTTCTATTTGGGAATACCAGTTGATTATGGGCAGAAAACATAAAAAATAATAACAGTAAACAGAGCTTGGAGGCAACTAGTTTATGGATAATATAATCACTTCTAACTAACTCCTGCCAACCTAGCAGTTTGAAAGCAAGAAATTGCAAGTAGATAAGTAGGGACCACTTCGGTGGGAAGGTAACAGAGTTCCATGTGCTCCGGTGTCTAGTCATGCCTGCCACATGACCATGGAAATGTCTGCAGAAGCAGACAGCGCTGGCTCTTCGGCTTAGAAACAGAGATGAGCACTGACCCCTAGAGTTGGATACGACTGACTTTCGAGCAAGGGAAACCTTTACCTTTACCTTTAATGTAACTAACAGTTCCAAAGACACTTTAAGGAGTAATAAGTAAATCTAAGTGTACATTCAAATTAGATTTTAAGGGCATCTTAAGGCTGTTGGAGGCATTTTGACAAGAATTTTTCAAGTTTTATGCCATTCTTTCAATCCTCAGTAGCAAGGGAATTATTCTTTTTTTAATATTTTCTAATTTTATAAATATTTCAAAGAGGCAATGTTATAATTGGCCACTGGAAGTAACCAGAGATTATAATTCCTGGTTTTTCTCTCTCCTGCTATTAATGAAAACATAATGTATTAATAATGTGCACTGCTGGGAGTTACTTAGATGATCTGAGAAATGGTAACATTAAGGTAACCTGCCTCCTGAGATAAATGCAATGAGTTCTTTTAAAAATATGTCACTCCAAGCATTGATCATACTAATGGTGTAGGTACTTGTAAGCTTTTTTTAAAAACAATTCCAGTTCCTGCAGGAACTGTGTCATGAGTTTGGGGGTTTATAGATCAATGATTAGAAATATGATTTGCATATCTTAAAGAACATAAAAGCTAAGGCATACAGTGTAATGATTCAAAACATAAATGCTATTGACAGTAGCCTCAATAAAACCTCACCCTTTGGGATACTTACATCATTAAGATAAACAACAATTTGTAATCTATGAGAACAAATGGAAGATTTCTGGAGGAGTGGGGGAGGACAACTAATCAGATGTGTGCAGGCTTAGTCTATAGAGGTATATATCTCGATAGTACCTTTTTTTGGACTTTCTTGTCATGCACAACAAACGTAAGTGATGATTTATGATTATAAAGTAGCCAAATTTGGGATCATGAGAAATAAGATGCAGAGAATAGCATGGACAGAGGAGCTTTAAGTCACAATCTTAACCAATACAAATGAATGCTGTCTGAGGGGTTATGAGAAATGTAGTAAAAAAAACTTTACCATACTCTGGTGTTATGCAACTGTCTGGTTTTCCAGAAAAATCAAGCAGCACCTTATTTTCCCACAGGCTTCTGTGAGCTTAGTTGGGGACTTAGCTGCTGTCCTGAGGAGAGATATTGCTGATTAAAACAAGAGGGAAGGAGAAGGAGAATACTGTACATTACTAGATTCTTCTCATTTAGAGTTTATCTGAATAATCTATTGTTGCTAATGGCTGTGTGAAGCTGCAATCTTGTGCTTGCTTGTCTGTCATCTTGCTTGACCACACCTCTTCTCCCTTTGAGCCCCTGAATTTGGTATATAAAGAACATGCCTGTAAGTTTCACTCTTTGTCTGATGAAGTGAACTTGATCCACGAAAGCTAACAAAAATATAGCAGTTAGTCTTTAAAGTGCTACAGTGTTTTTTATTTTATTTTATTTTGGTTTTTTTTTTGTTCTGTTTTGTTTTCTGATATGCCTGAAACACAGACTAACATGGCTACTATTCCAAAAAATTATCTTTATTATTGTTGATGATGAACTTAAGGTTCCAGTGAATCCTACATTTCTGGAAAGGAGTTTCAAAACAATAAGGAAATTATAGTGTCCTTTTCAAAGAACTAGTGACTCTAGTTCAGGGATTCTCAATCTATGGCCTGTGGGCTGGATGCGGGCTGTGGCACCATTTCATGTGGTCCTCTGCTGCCTCTACCACACCCAGAAGTGCCATGTGGTAGAGGAAGGGCAAAATGGCCATCTAGTCCCCAAAGCTGTCTCAGGGAGTGTGACCCAGCCCTCAGGCTTAAAAAAAGGTTGAGAACTCCTGCTCTAGTTAAAGTACTAATTTGATTTGAACTAATGACATCTCATAGAAATTATGTACATGTGTGTGCTGTATATCCAATAGGTAGAAATATAGCCATTCCTAGTTCATGGTTATAAAGAGCCTTCAGGCAAAATGGCCTAGTGGAGAGGGAGGGGATCTGTCCTTTCCTGCATCTGCTCCTCTTCTTCACTTCTTTCTTATGGTTCTAATCCACACTAAGAAAGAAAGAAAGGAAGGAAGGAAGGAAGGAAGGAAGGAAGGAAGGAAGGAAGGAAGGAAGGAAGGAAGGAAGGAAGGAAGGAAGGAAGGATAAACTACACAGAGATTACAATTCCTATTCTTTGCTCTTAATCTCTTTCTCACTTGGAGGAAGCAAATGAGCAAGTAGCAACTACCCAGGCCAAAAAGTCTCTAGCCTCTGTGCCTCACCTGGTTCTTAGTCATTCCCACCCATGTCCCTGTCTCTCTCTATATATTCCATCCATTCACTGCATTATATTTAATTTCCATGTAATAGAAGGGCATGCAATTTGTAATTAATTGAACACCTTTGTATTTATTTATTTTTTCTGTGTCTGGGCCAGATGTGAAACTGCCAAAATGAAGCCACCTTTTTGGTTAATTCATTCCATCGTTCCTTTTGCCTGACCTAGTGTGAGAAAGATTAGCCCACACAAGGCTGCCTTTGCCCTGGGTATGCCCAACTGTGGTTCAAAAATACCAGAATCTTTGAGAAGGCTCTTTCTGTGTACCCCTTTTTATTTTTGTGACATGATATTATAATTAAAGTAAGGATGAACTATTGGCTGAGATCCAATATTAAATTGCATGGGTCTATTCTGTTAGTGGCCTTAGTGGATTTTGACCAAAGCAAAAGCAATCACACTTACATACCACTCAATAGCGCTTAGTGCACTCTCTGGGTGGTTCAAAAGTTAATTAGCATTTTGCCCCAACATGCTGGGTACTCATTTTACTGCCCTACAAAGTTGTAAATGCTAGACACTTATACTTGGGATGTATAAATCTCATGCAGGTAACCAGGGGATAATTTAAAAATTATTTTATAAGAACAGCATCTAAAATTGTTTCAAGATAGTGATGGAGGATCAATGACTAAGACAGAGTGGGAGTGCTGGAGGAGATTTATCTTTTAGAAATGAATGTCTGACTGGTGTGTGGGATTTAGCAGAGAACCCACTGGAGCATATGAATAGGCATTTCCCAAACATCCTGTTAGCTGAATGCAACATTTTACACAGTTGCCAAAATGAAGTGTTGTATCAGTTTTGGATGATGTTAATTGAATCTCCATTATATTCAGGCCCACAATTACAGGAAAAACAGTAGAGGTGTCAGCGTTCTCATTGTGACTCCAAATATCTTGCCTGGACCCCAACTTTTACCAAAGATTTCTGTGTGATTTGGAATAGTGATTTAAATGCCAGGAAACTTAGCCTTGATCTGGGACAAACTTTTGGGTGATCACACATTAAACAAATAATTTCAAACTTAGATCACTTAAACCTGTATGCTCTCTTGTTTCTCCAGAGTCAAAGGAGCCTAAAATATGTTTTAAATAAATAAATACTGTTTTCAAAACCCACTTCCTGCTAATTTCCCCCAGAGTAAGGTGCTGAGTTGATAGGGACTGAAATTCTATTACTAAGAAAATAGCTATTACACATACTGTATATATACCATCCTATAGCATTTAGTGCACTCTCTGGGCAGTTGACAAGGCAATTATCATTTTGCCCCCAACGTTCTAGGTACTCATTTTACCAACCTTGGAAAGGAGGGAAGGATGCATCAACTTTGAGTCCATAAGGATCAAACTTGAATTGTGAGCAGTTTTTTGGCTGCAGCTTAAACCCCGATCCACACTTTCATACTATATAATACTTCTCTCCGAAAGAGAAATATAGGATTTCTCTCCCTACTTTTACCATTTCCACCTTCATTTCATGTGTTCAGATGATTGATTGCCTTTTTATTAACACAGCCAACAGACTTTATAAACAGAGCTTATCATACAGATGAAATCTACACAAAAAAGGTCAAATTACATTTTAAAAATCCATAAACACATAATCTGCAAGAAAAAAAACCAAAATTACTCTAATTAGATAAAATTTTAGTTCATATCCTAATTGCCCTCAAGCCTTTAGAGCTCTTTCTGATTCTAAAATAAATCACTATTATCCCAAACAGTAGTAAAGCCAAAACAATGACTAAATTCTCATGCAGCTGGAACAGCTGTTGACTATATTTCTGGCAAGGGGACCTCATTATTATATCCATATTCTGAATTGTGCCTAAGCAGAGCATATGCTGAATATTCAATTCTGTGTCTTGGCATGATTTAGTAAATACTCCTGAGAGCAATAGCAATAGGCATCACGCTTAACTACAGCTCCATAATGCTTAGTGCACTGTCTGAGTAGTCCAGAAAGATGGAAGGCTGAGTCAACCTTGAGTCTAGTCATGATGGAATGCACAATGTCATCAGTAGTTTGGCTGCAGTACAACAGTTTAACCACTGCACCACCACAGTGCAGCCAGAGAGAGGCAATCAGAAATAGCCTTATACTGTACTTAAAGAGTTCGAAAGTATAAACAGTGCTTTTGAAAGAGAATTTACAGCCCAACTATATACTTGTTTGCTCAGAAGTAAATTCCCCTGAGTTCCAGGTAACTTATTCTCTTCTAGTACGTTACACAAAGTGTAGGTACACAGCCCTACTGTTTATATACAGTATATTTAATTTTGGAATATATATGGGATTTTTTAAACAGAGCACAAAACCATTATAAATTGCAAACTTAGAACAATAATCAGGCGGAAGCAAGTACCAAACTAATAAATTTTTAAATATTCTAAGCCCTAATTTAACAATTTAAAAGCAATACAACAGTAAGAGAAAAATAGGTAAAAGGTAAAGGTAAAGGTCGCCCTTGCTTGAAAGGCAGTTGTATCCAACTTTATGGATCAGTGCTCATCTCTGTTTACAGCCAAAGTGCTGTCTGCATTTGCAAACATTTCCATAGACTCGACACCAGAGTTCATGGAACGCTGTGGTCCCTATTTATCTACAGTGGAACCCTACATAACGATCACTCTGTTTAACAAAAAATGTGTACAATGTAGTGTTCATTATGCAAAGGTGATATCCCACATTACAGATCCCCCCCCCCCAAATTATGCTGGGTTTCCAATAAGCGGGGTAGACCCCAGTTAACAGAAATCCCATACAACAAACATTTTTCGTTATGTGGGGGATATCCTATTTGATCCATGTAGCAGAAAAAACTTCATAGTGAAGAGTTCCGTGTACTGTACTTGCAATTTCTTGCTTTCAAACTGCAAGGTTGGTAGGAGCTGGGACAGAGACAGGAGCTTGTTCCATCATGCCGTACTCAAGTCTCAAACTGCTGATCTACCAACTTTCCAGTCATCAAGTTTAGTGTCTTAACCGGGGGGGGGGGGCACCAGTCTGGCCCCTTCAACTATCTGAGGGAACATGACCCAGCACCCAACCTAAAAAGGTTACCGACACCTGATTTAGTATGTTAAGATCTGATCAGGCTGCTATAGGGTAAGTGACACACCTCTATTTTTCATTGAAAGTCAATGAACCAAGCCTATGACTGTTTGTAAGAAAGTCAATCTAAGTTTTTAAAGTTATAGCTAGATACCTATAGCAAAGGTATTTTTAAGAGTGCACAAGGTAGTCTTTTATATTATGTCTGAAACACACTTTTATTTCTTTCATGTTTTCTAATGATCAAGTTAAATCCTGGCTAAGTGTTTTCTTGGTATGAGATATATTGTGGTAACTGTCAGAAAAGCTGATGTTTGTCTCATTGTTTCAACTGTACAACTTATTACAGCTGGCACTATTCTATGTTTCTGTTCCTTAAGTGTTTAATTCACACTTCCAATTATTAATTGTTTTCATTGGAACTTCCAGGTTAAGTGTGTATAGGCTTGCAGCATATTTGATCTTCAGATTGTACAAGAAGGGCTCTTTGTTTTCTGATGCACTTCTAAGTCAATCGGGACACTGGCCTGCATCTTCTACACTACTTCTGTTGCTATAAAACACATAACCACACACAGGGATCACACTTCCACAAGCATTTATAACAGAACCACAAACCCAGAAAAAGAAATGCAGAGATTAGAAAGAAGAAAAATATGAAAGGACACACAGTAGTGGGAGTAGGCATTCTGGAGCCAACTGTTCCCATCCATATCCTTCTTCTTGTGCCATATCCAATTCTGAATACTGGTGATCCTCATGGCCACGGGGGCTGGATCAACCTTTTAAAGCCGGAGGCTGGATCACGCTACATCAGACTGTTGGTGAGGCAGATAGGTGCTGCCGCTGCCGCTGCCGCTGCCGCTGCCGCTGCCGCTGCCGCTGCCGCTGCCGCTGCCGCTGCCGCTGGGGAGGTGGGGCCTCAGGGTGATCCTGCTGCTGGGACCACTGCAAGCCCCCACCACTTCTCCCAAGTAGCAGCAGTGGCAGAGAGGCCACCACTAAGCCACCCACCACTCCACCCAATATCTGCCCTGCTACAAAGTGCCATTAGGGACACTCCAAGTCAAGCAGAGGAGTCAAGGACTTACATAGCAGCAAGGATGGCAGCAGTGGCTATAGTGAGGCTCTGGGCCAGATGATTTGATACTGCAAGTCAGATCTGGCCCATGGTCCATAGGTTGAGAACCCCTGTTAATGGTGAACAGCTATGTAGACTGTCCTGTGAATATAATGCTGTGGCCTTTCATCTGCCTTCCACATCTCAGAATGACATGTGTACCATTGATCCAGCTCTACGGGTCACTTTCTGGTCCTGAGACCTTTTGGCATGCAAAGTCCTCCTCAGCCCCAGGCCAGTATTGACAAAGTTGCCGCCCTCCATCAAGATGGATTCAAGAGGGATTTAACCATCATCCTTTCCTGTGGACTTCACCAAGGGGACCATCATTCTTTCCTGTGGACTTCACTAAGGCCACTAGTCTTCAGGGTTCTCCAATTCATTAACCACTGCCTGATGCTTAGCACTGAGTTGCTGGCAGTATAGTCTAATCTATTATCATAGCAGGATAAGCTGGCCAGACTTTCATATTTATTATTATTTGAAAGAAATATACTGTACAATGGTATCTCAGGGACATTTGTGATGGTAAGCTTCAGTTGCTTCCTTTCTACTATATAATTGTTCTACTACATTGCATTATAGGACCTGACTTTCTGCTCTTCGGATTCTCCAGGAACTACACAGACCACCAGAAATGCAAAAACGTCTGGAAAAAATGGTACTAGAAGTGGTCAAAAGTCCACTTCAAGTTTTGAAATTTTTGATTTTTGTGTGTGTCCCAAACAATGGATTTGAGCATTTATAAGATGAAGGTTCCCAAGAGTGGTAATCCCCCCTTTTTTGGTCCAGATTTTATTTTTTGTTATACAAAATTAATGATAAATGTACATTACAAAATAACAATAAATAAATAAATAAATAAATAAACAAACAAACAAACAAACAAACAAACAAACAAACAAACAAACAAACAAACAAACAACAAAACACTATACAATATACAAAAACACTATGTGCTCCCTTCACCCAGCAGAACAATAATTATAATTCTTTTATAGATTTTTTGTTTGCTCTAAGGTGATGGAATCTTCTTGGGCAGAAGGGCACTTGAAAAATACTTTGCCTACTCACCTCTGATCTAATATGTTTCAAATGCAGTTAGTTACAGATACAGAGAATGAGGAGATTGGAAGCAAGCAAGTTCATAGATTCCCAAAGCTAGCCATAAAGAAGAATCATTTTCTGGGGTAGGGGTCCACAACTATGTATCTTGAAAATACCCCAAACTGTGTTACAGCTAGTCCCAGTAACTCTCCTGGTAACATTTAAAATATGCCCCTCTCTGCCACTCAGTGTCTTTTTTCTAGACAGTTACTTTGACAGATAAAACACGTAACTTTGACTCTGTGAGATGTGTAGTCAGCAGATAAAAATGGTGAAATAGACTAAAGTTATGCAAGAAATCTCATTTTAATTATCACTGTGACGCTGGGGAGCATTCCAAAATGGTCCCTTTTTTAAAAGGCATTTTAATATGTTTCCTTATCAGCTCAAATATTTTAGGTCACCTCCGTCTTGAGGCAAATTAACATTTTAAAATTTACATCATTTTTAAAATGTTTCTTTAGCTCCCACCCCGCATGTCAATGGTAAGATTTCATCTCAGTTCATATTTGAATCATGTTGAATGCAGTCATATCCGAGGCGCTTGGAAATTATGCATATTGTGTATTCCAATTCATAATAAAAAAATATTTAAAAGGCTAAACTTTTGTGACTCCCTGTAAGAAATGGGTAATAGTCTTCAATAAATCTGTGGCATTTTCCCTAACAAAGTTCTGGCAACTCACAAAGCAAGCTGACCACATGCTACTGGTGCAGCAATACATATAAATGAATTCTTTATATACATAGCCATTGTCATTGTAATGTGGCTCATATTGAATGAATAAATAATTTAGAATTAGAAGAGAATTAGATGGATGGCCATCCTGTGGTCTCCCAAATATTATTATAGTTCACTTTATATTTCCCCTTGGCTCTGAGTATGTTCTTGTTTCATATATCCAGCATTAATCAACTTAATTTTAGTCTGTTACTTTGTGTTAAATTGTGATAATATGTATGAGAGTAAAATACTGGCGTAGAAACTGTGCTGAAGTGTATGCATGCATTCAACTGCTATCTATGTGTCTAGTTAACTGATGGATGTATCATTTCCAAAGTCAAGGGTTGTGCAGCATACACCTAACTAATGATGTTCAGATTTCATTTTTTTCGATCAGCTGCCACAGTCCTGACTGTATGGCTGATTTTACTTCCCTCCAATACATTTCTCACCAAAAGATATCAATGTTCTCATCTTTAGCATAGGGCAATTTGTCAGTTCTTGAGTGGCTGTATCTCTACATGAAAAGAGCCCCATAAGGTGTACTTTATCTTCTGCTGTTTGTCTGCAAAAATAGTTGCTTTTTTCTCCACTGTTCCAACCAGGTAATTGTTACCACTTAAAGCTATTCAGTGACTCTGTAACATTTCTTAGGACTCAACCTTGAAATATTGCCATGGCTTAACTTTCTTTACAGCACATCTGCTTTTCAGTTATCTAAAGATTCCTTTATTTGTGTCAGGAACCTACTAATTATCTGCTTGCCCACTGATACCACCCAATGTTTGTGACTTTGCCTTGGTTGCTTTCTTTCTTGTATTATTTATTCATCATTATGTGTTCTAGAAATGGGACTCAAGGCAGTATCTATTAAAATACAGTGGTATGACAGAGGGCCCCCCAGGGGGGTGACCTGCCCCAGGCGGCACTTTTTGGGCTATGGGTGTTCTTGGACTACAACTCCCAGAAGCCCTAGTGGGAGTGGGTGCCAGTGTCCACCGGGGGGGGGGGCGGCGGCGGCGGCGGCGGCGGCGGCGGCGGCGGCGGCGGCGGCGGCAAATTTGGCTTAAGCCCCAGGCAGCTGAAATCCACGCGACATTACTGTTAAAATATGATAAAGTTTATATGACATCATGTGATTGTTTATCACATGTTTTGTCACAATTTAAAGGCAACAAATAGACAGAATCATACCCTTTATTTTGTGAAATCTAGCCAGAGCTTCCTGATCCTTATCTCAAATACCTGTTCTATATCTGCATGTGGAAAGGTGTTTGATGGCTTCCAGAATGGTAGGCAGATTAATCTTTTGCAAGAAAAACAAGACTGAATCTGGCGGGACTTTAGTAAAGTATATGGTTGGATTACACATCTAGCTGCAGAGAGAGAGGGGGGGGGGTTGGAAAATCAATTCCCCACTGTACATCCAGGGAGAAGAGCCTGCCTGTGTGGTCATGGGAAAGCAGCACACTTCCAGGGCAAAAGCAGAAAGGAATGATAAACTACTCTTGTTTATTATTTACCTAGAAAACCCTGAAAAGAGTTGCCATAAGTCTGAAGTGACTTAGCAGCACACCATTTTATCATTATGGAATAAATTTTACAGTGAGAGAAAGGGGGCAGGTGATTGTCTTTCCTGTTGCAGCAAGTCTTAAAGACTAAAATATTTTATTTGACATTTCCAGATTTAAGCCCGCTTAATTAGATGCAGGATGAAGTTGGCTGTAGACCTGTGGTTCCCAATGTGGTGCACATGCCCAACAGAGGGGTAATTTGATTTGGGGGGTGGGGTGGAGTGGGATTCAAGAATGAGTTATTAACAGTGAATGGCCTTTTAGGCTTCCTCCATGTGAATAGGAGTTCGTTTTTTGAATAATAAGAATTACATGTCACCGGGGGGGGGGCAGGAATCAGGATTTTAGAGATGCTTAGGCCAAAGAATATTGGGAACCACTGCTGTAGACTGTAAAACTAATGCCTAAGAAATCTTATTAGTCTTTAAGGTACCACAAGATCCTTTGTTGAAATAAGTGTTGTGTCAACTTTATTAGATGCATATGCAGTATTCTTATTCTTATACTTCAAGAGCCGTATCCATTCCAGATTTTGGCTATAACCTCAGAACAGTTCTTCCAAGGACATGCCACACCAGTCTCTCAGGTTCTTCAGCCATGAAGTCATCTACATCCAGGGCTTCTCTTCCCAGGAATCTTTCCTTGCAGAGCAAGTTAGATATATATATTTGTTGTTGTTGTTGTTGTTGTTGATGATGATGATGATGATGATGATCATCATCATCACCATCACCATCACCATCACCATCACCATCACCATCACCATCACCATCACCATCATCATCATCATCATCATCATCATCTTGTTTAATTTGTATGCCACCCACTCGCATGTGTGACTCAGGGCAGCTAACAAAAACAACAGAACATTACAATTCAATAGAGCATTACATTATACAATAATAGAGAAAAAGAAAATAATTCATTTAAAAATTTAAAGTTCCAATAATAGCAACAATAAAAGTAACAATAAAAGTCCACCACCAAAACATTGATAGGGCCCGGTGGTTGGTGGTGGCTCCCTGTCCTCCTCAGCCATGGGAGGGGCCCAGGGTCAGCTGTGGTGATGAGTCCACCCACCTGCTATGCTCTGGCAGTCTTTTCTCTCCCTGGCCATGGGAGGGGCCTGGGGTCAACTGTGGTGGTGTGGGCCTGGGGTCAACTGTGGTGGTGAGCCCAGCCACCTGTGACACTTGTCTTTTCTGTCCCTGGCCATGGGAAGGGCCCGGAGTCAGCTGTGGTGGTGAGTCTAGCTGCCCATGATGCTACAGTGGTCTTTTCTCTCTGGCCAATGGGAGGGGCCCAGAGTCAGCTGTGCTGGCGAGTCTGGTCACCTGTGACACTCCAGTAGTCTTTTCTTTTCTTGTTCCTCATGATATGGCCAAGGTACTGGATATTTCTTTGCTTGATGGGTTCCCAATCTTTGCAAGGGTTCCCAACCTGTGTCTCATGGGCCAGACTCAGCCTATGACACCATCACAACCAGCCCATCACAGTCTCCCCTGTACCCAGAAGTAGGTGTGGGCACGTTTACATCAGCCATAAAATGAACCTGCACCTGCACAAACATACCCATGGCTGATGTAAACGCTGAAGTGAGCACATTTATGTCAGCCATAAATATGCCCGCTTCCACTTCCAGGGGCATGGTCTGGCCCACTCAGCTGCTCCAGGGGTGTGGTCAAACCCACAGCACAAAAAGTTTGACCACCCCTGTCTTAAAGAGTTCTTGTTCTATATCCATTCGACACAGCATTTCTACATTAGTCACATAGTCAACCCATAATATCCTTTGCAGCCATCTGTAAATCCACATTTCAAAAGCTTTGATTCTCTTTTCAGATGTTTTAGCCAATGTCAGATGCATATATACTGAGTTAAAAGTGCGTACACACATTGTAAACAAGTAGACTTACCATTTTTTGTGTTTCTATCTCTAGGATTTAGAACTCCCTTCCAAAGAAAGTTTTGTTTGCTTCTTTTGAGGGTTTCCTCTAAATATTGCTATCTTTTTTTCTTCTGGCAAGCAAGTGATTTGTTGGTTTCCAATTTTTCTGGTTTTCTTAGATTCTGAAACTGTTATCATTCATTCTTTATTCTACACTGTTGTTTTACTGATATGTTGTAATTATTTTAATTACATTTATGGTTGTTTTAAGTGTTTTTGAAAGAAAAGTAGTTTGTTTTGTTTGTATAAGTCTGAGAGGAGTTAAAATGACAAAACTTTCTTCAAAGTAGGTGTGAAAAAAATCTCCATTGCTCTTGCTTCTGCAAGAATTTAGTCTTCACCCATAAAGATATGTAGAACATTTGGACTAATAATAATTTCAGGTCAGAAATTATTCTGGGTTGAAAGGATTTTTGCTAGAGAAAGTCAGCTCAGAGGAAGTCCAAATGAGGCTCCTTTCATATCTCCAAGATCTTTTCCCACCAAAGTGGTCCCTATTTGTCTACTTGCAATTTCTTGCTTTTGAACTGCTAAGTTGGCAGGAGCTGGGACAGAGACAGGCACTCAAACCATCATGCAGTACCTGTGTCTTAAACTGCCAACTTGCTGGCCTTCCAGCTAACAAAGCAAGCTTCTTAACCACTGAGCCACCACAGTATCCTATTGCGTAAATAGAGTAGAACAGCAGTCATATGAAGAGCCTATCTCAGTGATGGTGAACCTTGGCATTCCAGCTGTTCTTCGACTTTAATTACCAGAAGCCCCAGTCAGCACTCCTGCTGATTGGGGCTTCTGAGAATTGAAGTTCAAGAACACCTGGAGTGTCAAGGTTCACCATCACTGTCCTATCTGCTCTGCCAGGCTTTCCTGTCTTGTACTAGTTACATGAGTGATCTTCCATGCAATACTGTATGAGAATGAGCATGTGACTGCCCTTCCACTCAGTATACAAGTGATAAGATACATTCCAAACAGTGCTGGATTAAGCCAGCACGAGGCCTGTAGCAAATCATATCAAGAAGCCCTTGCTTAGATTTAGGATTTAGGACACCTATAAAATAAAAAACCACTACAGCTCACTCATTGATCGACTCCGTCACTCAACACAAATTCGTGATACTACAGAGTAGCGCGTAAAATGTGCGCACAGACAAAGACGGCTCTGCCTGTGCATGCATCTTTACTCTTTGGTGTGCATTGAACGCTCCAATGAGGTGTTGACTAGTCTTTCTGTGTGAACATTTTTTGAATACCTGCACAAATGCACAGAATATTTAAATTTGGTTTTTCATTCTAACAGAGCTCAGGGGCTGCCCCCCCCCCAAAAAAAAAAATGCAGGGCCTGCAGCATTTGCTACTCCTGCTATATGGCTGATCCAGTACTAACTCCAAAAATTATTTTTCTTTATAAACTGCCTTTAGTACCTATGTGTTTTTGCAGTCAAAATAGCTGTTTGGTCTACAAAACACCAACAGCAAAACAAAACACAAACAACAAGAAATAGGTTTTTCTCCTGCTTTGAATACAAATGATAAATACTGTATAGTGAATGCCATTATTGTTAGTCTTGCAATTTGTTTTCAATATTTTATAAGCTTTAATAGCACCATTGATATTCCTAATAAAGGTATTACCTAAGCATGAATTTTAGATTTGCATATTTTTGTGATTTCTACATTGATCTTATATGTTATGTTTATATAAATGTATTATAATCATACCAAATGAGCTGCTTTTGGAATGCTATGTGACAATCTATAAGTAAAAGGAGATTGAAAAAAGTGAATGGAGACAATGATGCAAATCCTCTGTTTAAAAAGAAACAAAATGTAACATCTAGAAGTAAATTGCCTTCCTTTGCGTCAATGTTCTTTGCCTTCCGTAATTTGGGGGTCCTCCTGGACTCAAGGCTACTGTTCGTAGAGCAGGTGGCAGCCGTGGCCAGGAGGGCTTTTGCACAACTTCGTGTAATTCGCCAGTTACGCCCACTCCTAGACCGGGATGCCCTGCTTATGGTCACACATGCGTTGGTCACCTCCAGACTTGATTATTGTAACGCGCTCTACATGGGGCTGCCCCTGACGACCATCCGGAGACTCCAGCTGGTCCAGAACGCTGCGGCCTGGGTAGTGGTGGGGCGTGGGCGTTATGCTCATGCTTCGCCACTGCTCCGGGAGCTGCACTGGTTGCCAGTATGTCTCCGGGTGCAATTCAAGATGCTGGTTATTACCTTTAAAGCCCTACATGGTAGTGGGCCAGGATACCTAAGAGACCGCGTCATCCCAAGAACTTCTGTCCGTCCCACCAGGGCGGATCGGAGAGGCTCCCTTGTTATCCCTTCGGTGAGAGAGGCGCACCTCGCCTGTACTAGGAGGAGAGCCTTCTCCGTGTCCGCCCCGACCCTCTGGAACCTCCTGCCCACCGAACTGCGCCTTCAGACGGAGCTCTTACCATTCCGGAAAGGCGTAAAAACCTGGCTGGCAGGACAGGTTTGGGGACCTGGGAACGTGGGTTCCCACATTAAGTGGCTTACATAAGAACTGCCTCCCTGGGTTGGAATATGGGAATACTGATGCGTAGTCCTGCGTCGTCTTAATTCGGTGCTGATTTTTAATTCTGATGTTTTAATTCTGATGTTTTTAGTGACATGGAGTTGGGTTTTATTTTTGTTTTTACTAGATTGTAAGCCGCCCAGAGTCGGGTCCCCCCGATTGGGGCGGGGTATTAAATTTAATAAATAATAATAATAATAATAATTCCCTATGCTGAAAACATTTGCACAAAATCATTTCAGTTACTTCACTAAAATGATTTTGGTTCAAATTGAGTTTTATCACTAGGAAATCTCCCATTTAGAGGTTAAGACAGGGATTCTCAACCTACGGCCTATGGGCCACATGCAGCCCACAGCACAATTTCATGCCCCCCACACCTCCACCACATCAGGAAGTGCCATGTGGTGGAGGAAGGTCAAAATGGCCAACTGGCCCCTGAAGCTGTCTGAGAGAGTGTGACCCGGCCCCCAGCTTAAAAAGGTTGAGAACTCCTAGGTTAGGACTTTGATTCCCCACTGTGTTTCCTTGACACAGGATTCCTTCCAGTTTTGCAGTTCTAAGATGATGGTGATGATGGCATTGTCTTCAGCATAGGCAGGTCAGTAGGAAGATCTGCTCACTTCCACCAGTGCTATGGATCCAGGATTTTATGCTATTGCTTCTTCTTCTTCTGTGTCTAGGCCAGATGTGAAACTACCAAAATGAAGGCAACTTTCACCTCACCTAATGTGGAAAGATTAGCCAGCAACAAAAGAGGTTCAAAAAAACCACAATCTTCTAGGAGGCTCTTCTACTGATTTTCTTATCTTATTTTTCTTTTTTGAAGCATGCAGTAAATGAATAAATAAATAAATAAATAAATATTTTTTTGCCTGGTTCTTGATCTGCTTCTTTTCTCTTTTTAACTTTGTTTCCTGCTGTGTTTCCATTCATATACTTATGTGTTGGATTTCTTTGCACCTTTCACATAATTTTACCGTACACTTCCCACATGCCTTGCCGATTTGTTGTGAACGCTGGAGGAGGGGGGAGAGCAGCTTTGATATATTATACAAAATAATGAACAAATATGACTTGGGTATACCAAATACTGTATTGGCAGAGAGACATTTAACTGTATGATGGTTTATCCCGCAGTCACATTCCATCTCGCTTCTTTCATCCCAAGGTTTGGGTCAGGGAGAGACAATGTTAGTCTGAACTCCCCTCACCATATTGTCCCCCGCTGTGTGTATCAGGGATTCCCCTAGCGATATGTGTGGCTGGATAGCAGAGTAGCACTTTTAAGCTCTTACGCAGCGAAAGCCACATATGCCTTCAGTGGAAAGGTGCGCTTTACTTACAGTGAGGGGAAGACAGACATACACAGGACTATATACAACAGTCTCTCTCTCTCCAAGCCCCACAGTAGGTAGACAGCTTGGAGTCCTCTGTTGGCTCCAACTCCAGGAGCACTCAAAAAGTCCTGGTGATCCTTTAGCAGTTCTTTCTTCTCAGTTGAAGAAAAACTCTGAACACCATCACCTCCTTCAGTGTCTCAGTCCTTCTCAGTATATAGACTCCTTCAGAATAGCAACCTCCTCACAGATAATCTCCTCCAGTATAATAGCCTCCTCCAGAATGGTAGCCTCCTCCATAGACCCTTCCCAGAGGGCCACAGTTATACCCCAGTGTTGCTGGGCAGATTCTCTAATCAGCCACAGCTGGGCTGTTTCATGAGCACGTGGACCAGGCATGCACAGTCTGGCCATCAGTTTGAGGCTCTATTATGTACACCTGTGTTCAGAACACATGGAGGGCCTTAAAGTTGTACTATTCCACTGGGCAGCAATCTTTGTACAATACCCCCAAATGAAAAATGTCCTAACAGTGTGCGTGTGTGGAGTCAAGAGGTCTCCCCTTGTTGGACCTCTTTCCCGCTAGGGGTGGGGGCTTCCTGCTTTCAGTGCGGTGGCTCGGTGGTTAAGAAGTTCGCCTTGTAATTAGCTGGAAGGCCGGCAAGTGGGCAGTTCGAGACCCGGGTACTGCATGACGGATTGAGCGCCCGTCTCTGTCCCAGCTCTTGGTTACATGAAAGGAGCCTCATTTGGGCGTTCTCTGAGCGGAGAGTTTCTTCCACAAAAACCCTTTCAACTCAAGAGTCATTTCTGACAGGAAAAACTCCCAGGGAGCATGTCGTCGCTTCGGGGTAGCGCAGGCAGTTCCTTCAGCAGGCCGAAGCGCAAGGGGGCAATCCATGAGGAACCATTTCTTTCTTCCACCTCCTCCACCCCACCCCCAATAGAAAAAGGGAAAGAATTAGAAATCTCTGCTGTGTGTGTGTGTGTGTGTGCTTATGTCACATTGTGCCCGTGCTTATGTGCGGGCCGGGCGCAAGACTTGTGCTGAGGCAAGGGCGACTCTCCCGCCTGTTGCATTTCCTGTCAGGAAGAAGCGCGCGCTTTCCCTCCTCCCTTTCTTGCAAACGCGCCTTTTCCCCCTCAGCGACCATTTGCGCTCGGCGGTGGTTTAGGACTGAGGCAGTAGATTCAAGGGAAGGGAATGGGCGGGGAGGAAAGAAAGAACAGGAATTCAGGGCTACAAAGCATATGCTACAAAGCATATACAGTACTGTACAGTATATACAAAGCATCTCTCTCTCTCTGCAATAGGGTTGCATTTGGGCAGGCAGGACCCGCCTTTCGTGTAAACCACATCGTCCCTTCGCCCTTCTTCGTTCTGATGTATCTTATAATAATTTCGTGTCAGAAATCATTCTGGGTTGAAAAGATATTTTTGCTGGAGAAACTTTGCTCAGGGGACGCCCGAATAAGGCTCCTTTCATGTCCCCTAGAGCTGGGACGGAGACGGGCGCTCAATCCCTCATGCAGTACCCGGGTCTCGAACTGCCGACTTGCTGGCCTTCCAGCTAACAAGGCGAGCTTCTGAGCCACCGCAGCCCCTCTGATGTATCTTGTCAAATGTGGATTTTTTTAAAAATGGAAAGTAGAAGGGAGCTTCCGATGCAAAGAGAGATGGCGGGTGTGTGTGTGTGTGTTGGTAATTCGGCTCGGTGCAATTAGTGCACAAAAGCCAACTAATGCGGATGAGGAGAGCCTGCCTTCCAAACCCGTCTCCATCCCTCTCGGGTGACGGAAGGGACGTGAGCTGCGCAGATACTGAGCATGAAAGCAAGGGAGCCGCATCTGTGGAAATCGGTGTTTGAAAGGAGGGGAGAGGTTGCAAGCCGTGCGCTTGGTAACCATTCCGTCGAGCTGTGTGTTGAAAATGGGACTGGGACACACCCTGTGTGCTTTCTTGAGAAACGCAACACACAACCTGAGTGTGGCTCATCTTGATGGAGAGCAGATCGAAAGCAAGAAATTGCAAGTCGATCAATAGGTGGGGTGAAAAGATCTTGGGGAGCCTCATTTGGGGGTCCCTTGAGCGGAGTTTCCCCAGCAAAACAACAAAAAATCCTTTCAACCCAGAATAATTTCTGGCACGAAATTATTCGTATTATTATCTTGGAAGATCCCGGCGCGCCAGCAGCCAAGGCGGGAGCCGGCAGAGAGCAACAGGAGCGAGAGTTTCTGGAGTGGCTGGGAAAAGGTGGCGATGGGAGGCGGGAGAGCCTGCAGGGCAGCCGAGGAGGTGTTAGGAGAGGTTGGGATGCCGTCCGGAACCAGATCAGAGCCCCGAGTCCTAGATTGGCCTGACGCGGGGGGGGGGGGAGGGAGATCACACAACGCGGGCGGGGGGAACCAAGGAAGGAGTGCTCATTTAGGAAAGACGTGTGGAAAACACACAGGGCAGACGCCCCCCCCCCCCGGCTGGGAAGGCGAGGAGGCTTCAAGCCCGTAGATCTTTTGGCACGTCAGAAGATGCTCTCAGTGGCGGTGACAAATCGCGGGACGACGACGACGACGACGACGACAAATCCCCTCTGGCTCCCTGATCGCGGAGGCTGCGTGGACGCGCCTCGCCGGACAGTCGTGGCTCTCCAGACCTAAAGGACTGCCACAAGGTGTCCAATGTAGAGAGAGAGGGGTGGGGGTGGGGGAGATCCTCCCGTGCTCTCTCCGCCACGCCAACACCTGTAGAGCACAGGCGATCGCCGCCTCCTTCCTGCCCCCCCCCACCCCACCCGGCTCTGCGGAGCGAATCCAAGCGTCCCCGTCTCCTCGCAAGGCTCTGCCTGTGCCACGCCCGGGTTGCAGGACGCCGGCGATCTTCTGCCGCCGCCGCCGCTCCTGATCAGCATTCGGGGGGCGAGAGGGAAGCCAAGTACGGCCAGAGCGACTGGGACGTGCCAGCCGGCTGGCGGTGCGACCTGAGGCGAAGAGTCTGCGCGCAGACGCCGCTCGCCCAGCCGTGGTTGGGGAAGCGCCCCCCGTTTTTGCCTCGCGATTTTTGCCACCCTGAAGGCGCTGGGCGGGCAGAACCCGAATCGGAGCAAGTCCGCTCCCCGCCGCTGTCAGATCTGTTCCATAACGGACTGGGGCCACCCCGGGGAAAGGCTCTCTCTCTCCTCCCCTTCATGCCTCGCGGGCGGCTTCCCCCAGAAGGCGCGCAACAAATGGCAGTCAGAGCTGTGATTCGGGCTGCGGTAGTGGCGGCAACGGCGGCGACTCCCAGGTGAGACGCAAAGGCTCCGGATCTGCAAACTGCAGCGCTCTCCATGCCTGCCTGCCTGCGCCTCGCCTTCCTCGCCTCCTCCTGAGTCACCCCGCTGCCAAGGGTAAGGCGCTTCCCCACCCGCCGGTCACGCGTGTCTCGGGTGGGCAGATCACCAGTTCTCAGCCGAGAGCCCAAACTTCAGATTTGTGGGCACGGGTGGGGTGGGGTGTCTCCCCCTTTGCCCCTTCGGTCTTGGCATCTTGCACCTATCCTCCTCACCTGGGTTAGGGGACGGCAGGAATGAGGGGGATCGAACCTGTGCTGAAATATGTGACTCTCCTACAAAATAGGGGTTGAGAGAGGTGCCCAGAAAGACACGGGAAACAAGGCAGTGGACTGGCCCCTCTCGGGCCACTCTGACCGTGACCTTAGCGTGAGACATTTCGTAGATCTGTGCGTGTAGTAAATGTGGTGCAGCCACAGTGAGACCAAATGTCTTTCTGTGTCTCCATTTCTGTTTACGTATTTCAGAGATCCTGTACCTTTTGAGAAAGTGTGTGCCTATAGATTATTCATATGCGATCTTCTGAGAAGATTTGGGAAATGGCTGTATTGCATAAAATATTTTGTTTGCTCTAAGGTTTGCTTCTGGGGTGAAAGGGGTAGGAAGATAAGGAATAGAAATTGGTGCACATGAAGTGGTAGGAATCTGGCTGTTTACATAACATACAAAATAGCAAATTTGCTTGAAGTATGTTGTTGAATGTGTTCTACGCAAGGATCTACTGGGAATGTCTGTGATTCTGAAAAGTTTAGAATAGATGGAATCAGTCCTGATTGCATTTCATTTACATGTCTTGAAAGTTGTATGCTCTGGTATATTGAAAACTAGAATTTTCAAAGTTAAAAAAAACCCCTGTTTGTAAGTATCATTTGTGCTTGTGATAACTCTGGCTTTATTGTAAAGGACTAGTGCAAGTTAGTGTATATTTTAGTGACCAAGACCAGAGAATATAAACTGTGCTGTAAATTGACTTTACCGTACCTTTGCTATGCTCATAACAGGATCAGTTTCTGATACAGTATTGCTGAGATGGTTTCAGTGTAGTAGAAGTCAGACTCAGAGTGCCAAAACAACTGGCATTCTGTGCCAATTTCCTGCTCATTGTTTCTCTAAATAATCCTTAACATCAAGATGAGACAGAATTCAGGCTCTGCTCTTAAACTAATAACAATCCAGGTCCTTGTACGTGCAAGAGAAAATTGCCATTAGCTTCAAGAAGACGTGGCTTGTGCCTAAAATTAAAATTTGGACCTGGTTTTCCTAACCTCTGAGGTCAACCAGTAGGTTCCCATTTGACTTCCAAGAGGGAAATGGATTTCATTCTAAATTTATCATACCTTTGTATTGCTAGTAACTGATGTCTCATTTAACTGCTTTGGGGCATTTGGGGCCTTTAGTAATATTTCCATTCCAAAAATGGCAGTCTAGCTTTTTATGTTGAGAAAAACAAAAGATGATCCTTAGTATGCCATATGTTGTGCCAAAGATTTATTTGCAAGAAATAAAAAAGCATGTAACTGGGAGAAGAACTCATGCTACTGAAGTAAGTTAAGTTAGCGGGTAGTCAAATACTGTATAGACAGATCATGAATCTTTATCTTGGTTATGCTAATTGGACCACTTTGTATTTCTTGTAGCATGCACACTGAATGTATATTGAACCTAGATAAGTTCCTTATGTGACAGACTGCTGAAGCTATTTTGGGAAGCAAGTCCATCAGTAACAGAGGACTGGTTTTGTGATCAGTTATCTGGGATCAGTCTATTAATTAACTTTAGCTGCTGGTTTGTTTACACATTCAAAGGATGGAGGATGAAGTGAGTTATTATTGCCACCAGGCAGTGTTGGCTTCCTGCTCTTTTAACCCAGGATAAGTGATCCTATTGGCAACAACTGGGTCATTATTTTTGCTGGGTAAACATGTTGGAGAGCCATGTAAACACATAACAAATGTAGAAGGAGAAAGCGATACCAATAGAGTTATTGCCTTCTCCTTTAAAATTTGTTTTGTGTATGGATCACACGGCTGACTTTGTTTGTTTTTGGCTGCAAACGCATGAATAACTTGAAATGATTACCAAAGTAGAGATTTGAAATGAGAAGTAGTGTAATGTAGTGGATTGACAATAGTACTAGGACTATGACAACTTGGGGTCCAATCCCTAATTGATTATGGAAACATGCAGTGGTAAATCATTCCTTGAATATGTTATATACCTCAAATACTCTATTATGACCTCAGTAAATTAGTCACTTGGTGGCATATAACAGCTAAATCATCTTTAATCCATAACACAAAATTTGAGGCAACTGTCCTTCAAGACAACAGTGTCAGGAAGCACATAAACTCTATTAGAATTATCACAAATATCTTGACGGGAAACAGCTAGACAATAATTTCAGTAATACATCTGAAGGCAAAGTTTTTGGAGATCAGACAGGGAAATTAAATTACTTCTCACTGAGTGTTTCAAAAAAGGTGTTTTCTGCACAGTGCTCCATAATTGCAAAAGTGGAGCTTGCATGCCTTCCCCAACGGAAGGCTTTTTAAACCGTGTTTTTTCAGAGGGGGGAAATGTAAGCATAAGCTTAAATCCGTAACAAGAAATTGTGGCACTGCAGATGTTGTTGGACAGCAACTCCAATACCTCCTCTACATTACGTAAAATGGGGTACAAACACTGTGGTCCTATCCTGTGTATACAGTAGGAGTTCTCAACTTTTTAAAGCCAGGGGCCAGGTCACGCTCCTTCAGACAGCTTTGGGGACTGGACAGCCATTTTGCCATTCCCCCAACACATGGTACTTCCTGGTGTGGTGGAGGCAGTGGGGGCCACATGAAATGGTGCCGAGGGCCACATCTGGGCTACAGGCTTCATGTTGAGAATCCCTGCTATACAGAGGGAACCCTCTACTGTATGGTTTTCCAACCTTGAGCTCCCAGATGTTCTTGGAGGTGTGCTGACTTGGGCTTCTGATAATTGAAGTCCCAGAACACCTGGGGGCCCAAGGTTGGGAAACTCAACTCTACTGTGTGTATATGTCTCTACATGCTGGTGTACATGACTAGACACAGAAAGAGCTCCATTTAATTCAATATTTTTTTCCTGGTAAATAAGTAAATAAGTATGAGATTATGACAGAAATAGTCAAAATCTGTATGTTGTTGGACTGTGATTTCTACTTTTCTCAACTGAAAAGTAGGCTTGGGGATTTTGCTCTAATAACATTTGGAAGGATAAACATTGCCCCTGTATTATAACCTTAGTTGATTCTGTTTTGACTACAACATATCCTTGGTAGCACTTTTTTTTGGTGATCTGAGAAAGGACAATAATAGTTTCATAGAGATGTTTATGTTACTTAAGAATGCTTGCTTAAACCTTTGTTAATCTGATTTCATTTTTTTTCATGCGGATCAACATTATTTAATGGATTTCAAGTTTTTGGAGTGCCATCCATAAATTCAAGAGAAAAAACTGATAATATAGATTTTCTAAAAACCACACCCCTAAGATGATTTAAAGGCTCGAATTTTGTGCTACAGACCATCTGTAATTCGAAGAGATAATTCTTTAACTGCTGAAAGTTTGGGATTGGCACAGCAAGTGCTTTTTTCACTTTATATATTTTATAAATTAGCTTTAGTTTTTTTGTGATTGGTCTTCAGATAGACCTTATTTGCCAGCCTGATTTCTCAGACTCAAAAGAGTTTCTAAATTACATCTCTGAAACACTTAGCATCAGGCATGGGCTGGGCCACTGGGACAGCGGGATTCATCCCAGTGCACCCTCGCCTCTGGCACCCTGGGGTGCAAATAATAATTTTATTATTTTATCCACCCAGCACACTGCACTTTAGATTAAACCATTGCTCCAAGCTCCCTCTTTCATCTTACAGCAATGGTTTATTCTAAAGTGCCACATGCCAGGCAGAGCAAATGAGGGGTGGTGACCAAGCAGTTCCTCAGGGCAGTCTTCTCCCTGTCTCTTGGTTGCCGCTCCTCGCTTGCTTTGTCTGGTGCACAGCACTTTAGATTAAATCATTGCTCCAAGCTCTCTCCTTCAGCTCGGAGCAATGGTTTATTCTAAAGTGCTGCACACCGGGCAGAATAAGTGAGGGGTGGTGACCAAGCAGTTCCCGGGGGCAGTCTTTTCCCCTGTCCCTTGGTCGCTGCCCCTCACTTGCTTCTCATGGTGTGGTGTGTGGCACTTTAGATTAAACCATTGCTCCAAGCTCCGTCCTTCAGCTTGGAGCAATATGATTTATTCTAAAGTGCTGTGCACAAGGCAGATCAAGCGAGGGGTGGCGACCAAGTGGTTCCCGGGGCCAGCCTTCTCCCCCATCCCTTGGTCATTGCCCCTCGCCCCTGTCCAGCGCCCTTCCATGGTGCCCAGCACATCTCTGCTTAGCATGATTTATGTATAATATAAATGTCTGACATTTTATTTGTAATAAACTTTGGACAAATGATACTGAACTACTTAGGAGGGTTTCTAGAATTAACTCTAACCATACGGTACTTGTTTGTTTCTAGGGTATATCCATTGAAACTAACCGGGGCTAAGATACAGTAATTGTGATTTCAGGACTACTACTGAACTACAGGACTACAGCTATTTTCTTCCCGCTTGGCGTACAAGACCCATTGGCGTATAAGACACACTCCGTTATTACCAAAATAGTCCACTATATACAATACAAGACACACTCTGTTTTTTCAGTGTATTTTAAGGGGGGAAAGTGGGTCTTATATGTCAGCAAATATGGTATACTGTGTGTCCATTTCACTCAAGATTGATGGAAATCCATGGTTTCTGCTAACTAGAGTTTCCCATTATATTTGTGTTGTGAACTCTGATTACTGCAATTTTTAGCTTATCTCCAAGACAGAACTGGAAACAGCAAAAACCATGACTTCGTAGGCTTCTGCTGAAACAAATTGGTTTGTAGTAACAGGAATATGTTAGTTCAGATACAATGGCAATTCAACCAAGCAAAGCAGAAAAAAAAGAAAGAAAGTAGGGTTAGACTAGTGGTTTCCAACATGGGGCACACACACCGCAGGGTGACTTCAATTCCCAGAAGCCTAACTCAGTACATTGGCTGATCAGTTCTTTGAGGAATTGACTTAAGCTTCTGGAAACTGAAGTCCAAAAACCAAAGGTTGGGTAACACTGGGTTAGACTGAAAATCAGAGATATAATGTCAGGAGTCAAACAGTGTAAATTTGAAATTAGCTATAAAGTGATACAGTTGAAATGAGATTCAGTCAAGAAGATGCAAACACAGGTGCATAATTAATGAAGACAGGTTTTTACCAAGTGATATTTGGGAATAAAGGTAAAAAAGGCGTCTCCCCTGCTTAAAGGTCAGTCATATCTAACTCTAGGGTGCTGTGCTCATCTCCATTTACAGACAAAGAGCCAGTGCTGTTTGCATCTGCAGACAGTTCGATGGTTATGTGGGAGGCATGACTAGACACCGGAGTGCACAGAATGCAGTTACCTTTCCCACAAAAGTGGTACCTATTTACTTACTTGCAATTTCATGCTTTTGAACTGCTTGTTTGGCAGGAGCTAGGACAAATAACAGGAACTCACTCCATCATGTAGTACTTGGGTCTCAAACTACTGATCTGCTGAACCTCTAGTTGTCAAGCTCAGCATCTTAACCACCTAGGCACCACAGTCCTATTATATGTGAATGCAAATTGTAAATTACATGTTCATATTCAGCCAACAGGCTTTATAATGAACATTGCATCTTGGCTTCATAAAGTGCATTTCCTCAAAACATGGAGACTCACAGCCCTCCTCCCACTTAGGTTTCAGAGGAACCGTGTTCTCTACAGGGACCCACAGTAAAGCACTGACAGGAAAATTTAATCACTACAATCACACTTGAAGCAAGATCCATACAAATTTAGTTGTCTGCCATTCTCTTACCAAGCTATCAGATGCATGGCTTTACAAAATGGGGAGTATGGAAATAGGATTTTGCAAAGTCCTTTTTTTGCTGATGCTTTTAGCCTTCTTCTACATCAAGACTTTTCAATTATAAACCTTCTATTTAGTTTCTCCTGGACACCTCACCGATCACCATTTTGAGGAGAAAACCACAGATTTTGGACAATCCTTTCTGTTCCCGATCAGGTGGGCAGTGTTGTCATAAACTGACACTCTCATACAAAGGAGCACATGTACAGTCTTTTGTTGCACATGAGAATTTTTGGACAAAAAAATGTTATGCTAGAATCTTGTTGCTTTATATGTGAAGCATGAGCAAGTACAAATGCCTTTTGCTCTAGCAATCTATTTGTGTTCTAGGATTTAAAAAAAAAAATAAGAACTCCAATCCATATGAAACATCTTCCAAACTCCTTTTTGTTCTAGCTTGTGGTTTGAGTATCAGTGAGCATTAATCTATTTGAAAAGCATTGCATAATTCTTCAGACCAAATTTCTTGGTGGGAGCTCTTGATTTAGAGAATTGTCAAGACTAAAGCTTGTTATCACATTATTCAACAATGACTAAGGGGAAAACTCTTACTGCCCGATGACTGGTGCATGCAACAGTTGTTTCTAATTATGGTATAGTGACTTGCACAGTTCCATAGACTGAACCAGACCCCAGATGTCTGTATTTGGTTGATGTGGAAGAGCCCTGCATTGAGAAGGGAATGCAGGTCTATACACTTTTGTACATTTCCAGTTCTTGGAAACGATAATAAATAATAACAGTATGCCATCGGGTCAATTCCGACTACAATCCTTTCTAAGATTTTCTTTATAGAGAATGCACAGAAGTGGTATGCTGAGAATGAGCAGCTTGCTTACTGCCACACAGTCTAGCTTTTCTCCTAGGAGGCACAATGGGGAATTGAATTCCCAACCTCTGGCTCCACAGCCAAATAAATAAACCACTGAGCTATCCAGCCAGTTATCTTGGAAAAGATAATGGTGATTATATATGTGCAGTTTCTTTTCCCCTAAAGTATTTGTGTGTTATGACTATGCAGTACACCCGAACAGGACATTTTGAGACATGTAAAGTAACAGAGAGAATAATTTCAATCCCCAATCTCCATCACAAATGGGGTTCAACATGGTTAGCTGCACCTGTCTGTGTAGAGT
This sequence comes from Furcifer pardalis, assembly GCA_030440675.1. Taxonomy (NCBI): domain Eukaryota; kingdom Metazoa; phylum Chordata; class Lepidosauria; order Squamata; family Chamaeleonidae; genus Furcifer; species Furcifer pardalis. The sequence continues at coordinate 69,361,718 of CP126897.1, read as the reverse complement.
AGACACATGCTGAGCCAGTCAGTTTGGCATGTGTGCAGCCCCTGACATCTAAGGGCATCACAGAGAAACCTCACATGGGAAACTTCACCCAGTCCAGACATGGAAAGTATTGACAGATTGATAGCTCTTTCTCAATTCTGTGTGTGTGTGGGGGTGTGTGCATGGCTGTTTTTAGTCGGTGGGGCAATTTGTCTGGTTAATTCCAATAATGAATGAGACTCTGGCATGCCCATTAGTAATGCAATCCCCAAATGTCCAGTGTCGAACTTCTTAAAGGGACAAGTGACATTCAACCACTCACGATTGAGCAATAATAGGTCTGTGATGCCCATAGATGTCCAGGGCTGCACATGCACTACACTGACTGGCTCATAAAGTCACATAGAATACACATAGCACTAGATCTACAATATAAAGAGTCTATAATATTGTTACCTGAAGAGTTGTAAAAGATAACTTTGGCTTTATTAATGCACATGCAGACACACATGCATGTGCGTGTGCACGCTCACACACATGCACACACACCACTCGGGACATATATTGTTGCAACAAATCTGTTGTATTTTGCAATTAAGGTACTGTTTTCTCCTCTTCATTGTAACATATTGGGATAAAAAAAAGTCCTGTAATGCTTTTCAGTGAATTATGATGCGGAAAAGCAGAGTGGTATATGGTGGTTGTCAGGCTGCATTCAGGAGGGACATGGAGTTCCTCTTTGGATCAGAAAGCACGTGTATACATTAAACCCTAATCGTAGTCCTGCTGCTAACTCTCAATATGCTTGGATTGTCATTGAGTCAAAAGGAGAATGTGAGAAGATGGAAGTTGATGGATGGTAGAATATTTGGTCAGATAGGTAAAGAGAAGAACAAGGAAGTTTGCCTGAGAAGCAAACTTCAGGACTAACCATATTTCTTAAACATTTCTTTTAGATTGCAGTGGAACCTCAGTTAACAAATGGCTTGGTTAACATAAAAATCGCATAACAAAAGGAAATCCATAGAAAATACTGTAGTGGCTTGGTTTATAGATTTTTTTTGAACAGATTAATTGGTTTTCAGTGCATTCCTATGGGAAACTATGTTTTGGTTAATGTATTTTAGTTTTCAAAGCATTCCTATGGCAAATTGCATTCAATGCATTCTTATGGGAAATTCGGTTAAAGTAATTTTCACTGGAAAAAACATCTCAGAGGATGCATTAATTACATTAATCGAGGTTCCATTGTACATGCTTGAGGTTAGTTGTTTTGTTTTAATTTTCGTACCTTGCATTAGGCTTCAGATAGACATCTTTCAGCTAAAAGCAATGTCTATTATTAGTTTTCCAGAAGCATGAAATTCGGAACAGTAGCATCTATTTGAAGAAAAATATGGAGGAGAAGAGAGAGATTTCATAACACCTTAGCTGAGAAGTCCTCAGCTCACCTTCAGAGTCAAGAGATCTACCGTATTTTCCCCAGGCTATATTATAAACTGAAAATATTATAATTATTGTTGTTTCCACTTACACACCAACCCATAACGCTTAGTGTAGTCTCTGGGCAGTTCAAAAGGTAATTAGCATTTTGCTCCAAACAAATTGGGTACTCATTTTACTGACCTCAGAAGGCTGGAAGGCTGAGTCAACTTTGAGCCTGCTGGGATAGAACTTGGGTTGTGAGCCAGGTTTTGACTTAAACACTGTGCCACAAGGCCTCTAAGCGAACAAACTAACAAACAAATAAAGCAGGTACACATTTTGTTGTATATTGTTCTGTGGTGCTTTGCTCCTAATGCCCACATACTGTATTTTATTTTTCTTTGAAGAGAGAAATCAGAAATAACAGGAACGGGGGGGGGGGGGAAGTATTTTCCAGTATGCTATGCACTTGGCCAGGATAGAAAGGAGGTGGGAGAGTGAAGCGTTGGCATTTAAACCAGTACTGTACTTTGCTTTTTGATTTTACATCTAATGCCTTGCTTGGTTCCAATATTTCTGCCCCCTGTGCCCCTAGCTGTCAGTTCTCTTGCCCTGTTTGTTAAAAGGGCAAGGCATTTGGCCAGAGGGTGGACTTCTAGACCAGTGATGGCAAATCCTTTAGAGACTGAGTGCCCAAACGGCAACCCAAAACTACAGATTCATTGCAAAGTGCCAACATGGCAACAATCACATTGGGCTGCTGGGCAAAGGGGCAAGGCAAACTTTGTGCTGGAGGGAGGGAGCACTCCCATTGGGAGCAGGGTGAACTCTATGCTGGGTTGACCACACGGTTGCCCACAGAGAGGGCTCGGAGTGCCATCTCTGGCATGTGTGCCATAGGTTTTCCACCATTGTTCTAGACATACTTTAGTCACAGGGATTTTCTTTTTAGATATTAGGTACTGACTTAAATGTTGCAATACAGTACTTGTTGCTGGTATGAGGCTGCTCATAACAGATGGCCTAATCTCCAGCCATGCTGTGGCAGAATGACAGAGTGTTTTGCTGTTGTGAATCCAGTCATGTTGTTGTTTGCTGGTGGACACCTAGCCATTTTTTTGGAACAGTGACATAACAATAGAGAAATGTGATGAGCCTTAGGCTGAATTTAATTGTTAGTCTCATCAGAGTTTGGCTTGTTGTAGAAACGGAACTAACGTAAGTGTTGACTTAACAAATCCCATTCATTCAATGGACCTGGTCTGCTTGGGGGCTAAGAGTTTCTCTCCAAATGTTTATTTAGGACTGCCGGAAAGGACAGGCTTTTAAAATTCAAGCCCTTCTTCTTCCATGTCTAGGCCAGGCATGAAACTGCCAAAATGCAGCCACATTTGAGGAGTTCATTCTGTAGTTCCTTCCACGTGACCTAGTGTGAGAAAGATTAGCTGGCACAAAGTGGCTGTTGTCCAGGGTATGCCTGTTATGGTTCAAAAACACAACAGACTTTGAAGAATATCTTTCTGTGTACCCCATGTCCAAAAAATTCAAGCCCAGTGACCTCATGTGCAAATCACTGCTTATTCCTATATTCCAGGCTTAGTATTTATTCAAATGCTCAACTTAATGGAAAGTAAAAAAAGTTGCCCAGTTCTTGCATGTGGCAGCTGCTTCTATGTGCAGCTTCGGATTTCTGTGTATTCAGGATGTATGTCCTATTGAATATAAACAACTGTGAGGAACATAGCTCAAATGTGCTAAGCCCTGTGGTTCCACATTACAGCTTTGGCTCCGTGGTAGGGATGACACTGAAACCAAAGCATTGTTCAAATATCTAATGTAAATAACTTTGCATTATTCAGTTACAAAATGCCTCATAAGATAGAAGGAATGATGAGAACAGAACGTTTCCAGAAATGCTTAATTGAGAAAATATAGCAAGATGACTATTAAAGGAGAGGGAGAAAGCTCTACACAGTATTGGTTGTGAAGCCATTGCTTTGGCTTCCAGAAAACAATGAATGAGTTGAAAATGAATTGAACAATAAGAGGAGCATGAGGTAGAAAAGGTATACCTATCATCCTTCATGCTCTGTCCAAACAGAGAACATTGGGATTTTTGGCATCACAGTAAAATCCTTAAAGAGTACAGTACATCAAAAAGAAGATTCTTCTGTTGACGATGGCAAAGCTTTACTGGGCAGAGTCCACTGGAAATGGGACAACTCAGGGCAGCTCAAATTGTACAAGTTCTTCCTGCTAGCATAACTAAGTCAGCCTAAATCTTGATTATGAACTATCTAAAGTTGAGATAGGCATTTGCTATTGCATGACTTAGTATACAATACTTCATTCATACCAATTGTGTTGTGCAAGTGTAAACATACAATAGGATTTTGGCTGGCAAATCTAGGGCTAGTCACACCAAGATAACCCAGACAAATACTTTTCCTGGATCACCTGGACTTCAGGGTTCAAAGGTGTCAGGAAACGAGCAACAAGTCTGAACCCAGAGTACAAATCGTACCGTTGACAAAAGGTACGGATGGGAACATCTAGCCAGGAGTTCAGAAAACTTACTTGGACAAAATACTTGACATTCAGGTTGCTTCTGAAATCCTATTGTTTGTGTGAACTAGAATCTCTGGGAATCAAAATGCAGCTTTTCTTGGGATCTGAGGTCATCTATATTTTTTGGTTACAAAAACTCATTGAAGAGCAGAATAGCCCTGGAAGGCAAATGTTATAAACCAAAAAGATGAAATATTATTACTTTCTTCCTGCTTGATAATGGAGTCAAAAGCTTTAGGTGAGTTTAAAGGTATCTCTTGGAAAGACATTTAGAATCTCTTATTGTCAATTAGCAATATAATTTGGTTAGATGATAAACCAGGGGACTATTGAACAACTGGCTTCCCAGGTATCCCACACTAGTATATCAAAATGGCTTTCCCAACCTAGTTCATTCCAGATATATTAATTTATAATTCCCATCTAAAGCCATTGTGGCTGTGTAATTAACAGTGTAGTGCAGCATATCTGGAATAGACTTGGTTGGTAGATGTTTGTATGAAAGGTGTGCAGATTTCCTGTCCGTTTCAGAACATTTTGGGGGGAAACTTCCAAATTTACTGTGTCCTTATTTATTAGGTTCTTAAGAACTCACTTTCCTGGACAAAGTGTTGCCTTTGGAGCCATGATAACAGTCTCTAGTACATCTTTTCAGCAAGAAAACTGATGCCATTCTAGTAGCTATATGTACTGGCTGTCTTGACAACTCTCTCATTTTTTCAGTTCCAGTTATTCAGGCAAACCCCTCAAAGTTTATGGAACCTGTCAAGGGTTATGGTCACCCTGTGCAGGAAGAGCATTATCTAAAATTGTAAAGACTGTTCTCAGGTCACACTGCTGCTTAAAGCAGAAGAACTAAATGTTCTCTTATCTAATACATCTTTTCAATTTATGCATAATAGATATATGGTAAAGGAGGAAGGGAAACTGTGATCCAAACATGTGCTTCATACTTGGGCAAAAGTGACATCATCTCATTACAAAATTTTCTCTCTATCTTTTACATGTTTGACTCTTTATGGCTTGTGACCAAAGAAGTGTTAGGTTCTGGTCACTGTTAGGATTTTCATTTTTCAGGTTATTTTATGCAGTGAATATTTTTGGCAGATGTTAAACGTTAGAGCAGTACAACAGTGGATCCAACCGACTTGAGAGGTGGCGACCACTTCAACACTAAAAGCACTCAAGAGAAAATTGGACTGCCACCTGTCTCATCTGCTCAGATACCTACAATGAACAAGAGGTTGGACTCAATCACCTAAAGCAGGGATTCTCAAACTGCAGCCCACAGGCCGGATGTGGCCCATGACACCATTTCATGTGCCCCCCCCCACCTCCACCACACTAGGAAGTGTCATGTGGAGAAAGGGTGAAATGGCTATCCGGCCCCTAAAGCTGTCTGAGGGAGCATGACTTTAAAAGGTTGAGAACTCCTGGCCTAAATGGCCTATTTCAACTCAGTTATTCTATGAAATGACAATTTAAAAACATTATAGGTTTTAAATGACCAGTTATTATCCCTGCAATTCTAGATTCAAGGGTTGGAAAGCCAATATTTGTAACTCCATAACAGATCTGCTGTGGGGCGGGTGTGGGGAGACAAGTTGAGTGCACAGTTAAGCAGAGGTATGAATTGCTGGGAGTCACACCTCTATCTGTAAACCATGCAGATCTCTAGGGATGAATGAGTCATAGATCCCTTTTAACTGCATGTAGATTGCTCTAGGATCGTAGCCTTAGTGAAAATGTCAGTGTGGAACAGTTGCTTTAATTTGAATAACAGATCTGAATGACTTAATTGGAGTAGGAAAACAAAGAATTGAGTGTTACTACAACTATAGGGCAAATGAGTTGACCTTGATTTTTCCTAATTAATTGAGCTAGTCTGAATCTATCTATTCATTTTGTAGCTGTTGGAAGCTGCAGCTTTTGATGTTTTTGACATTATTTTTCTTGACAGTGAATTTATGATTTTAGAGCAGTAGATCTTCAGTAGATCAGATATAAGCTCTTTCCTTAGTGCTGGTCCTGAAGGCCTTTCCTCAAATCTGTTGCAAATTGGAGATAAGCCACTTCCGTACTCAAGCTTGGAAAATTCCTTCCTCTTCAGTGATTTACAGTCTGGAAATCTATGTCCAGTAGAACCCTGCATAACGAAAAAGCTCTGTTCCATGTTATATGTTGTTTGTGATATGTGTGTGTGTGTTGAATGAGAATGGTCTGTTTTTCCAAGTAGGAGCAGGTTGTGTCCAAGAGTGATATGTGTTGTATCTCTGTATCAATTTATTAATGTTTTTATATGGTGTGAAAATGTTTGGATTAGGTTGTTGGCAATGGCTCCCGATGTCATTGGCCGTAATGCAGTTCTGGAAAGTACAATTGTAACATACATGTGCTTCTGTTGGAATGTAAATTCTACTTCTTAGAGATTTTTGTCTAACTTGTCTTCAGTGTGAGTTTAGTTTTTAAATCTATTGAGAGTTATTACGATACAACTTTTTTTAACACTCAGTTCTATAAGTTCTCCCTTTTTTTTTGCAAACCACTTTTTCATCTAGAGCAGTATACAGTACTGTATGTCTCTTTCAATTTCTTCATTATATTCTCATCAGCTGAACATTAGTTACTAATTGGTCTCTTGATGCAACCATAACTAACAGAAATGTTCCACAAATGATTAAGTTAAGTCTCTTGAAGTATCCTTCCTTAGTATATGGTCTCCAGAAACCCCCTCATGCTAATTAGATAAGGCAACACAAATACAGTGGAACCTCGGTTAATGTAGTTAATGCATTCTCTGGGACATTTCTTACAGTGAAAGTTACTTTAATCACATTTCCCATAGGAATGCATCAAATGCAATTTCCCATAGGAATGCATTGAAAACCAAAATACTTTAGCCAAAATGCATTTTCACATAGGAATGCATTGAAAACCAATTAATCTGTTCTGAAAAAAATAATAATCCGTAAACCGACCACTATTATCTATGGATTTCCTTTTGTTATGCGATTTTTATGTTATCCGAACAATTTGTTAACCAAGGTTCCACTGTACTTGATTCTGTGATGGTAGAATTAAATGTTTAAATAAGGTTAATGGCAAGTTATCTAACACAAAATGAAGAGTGCAAAAAGAGAAAACAGATGATTTAATGGGTAAAAAGATAAAACATGCATATATTTACAACATAAAAGCAAACACTTCTACATCATCCAGTGGAAGAAATTAAAATTTAGTTCTGTCTCCCATTGAAATTAATGAGACTCCTTAAAGTTGGTGTGACCACACTCATCATATGCTAAACCAGCAGTTAAATAGTAAATGCTATGGAGATTAATAAATCAGATATACCCACAAGTCACGTATAAAATAAAAACAAACAAAACAGGCTTGGTTGTATAGTAAAATCAAAATAAACATGGCTACAAATTTAGATCTCAACAAGGAAATAGGGAATTAATGCACTACAGTATTTTGCTTGCAGAATTTATAATGTTAAGGCCTACATCTCTAGGTCTTTAGATAATCTTGACCCATGGGAAATGTCTTTTGGATCCCAAATGTGACAAACAATTACTTTATTGAAGCTGCTATAGAGAAATGTTCCTAGCCTTTCAGACTTTCTTTTCTTTCTCCCTGTCCTGCACTAAAGTGTGTGAAGTCCACATGTACTGATGGAAGTATGCTGTTCTGCCCCTTCTGTTGTCTCTAGTCATGGGAATATGGTGGCTCTAAGGGGATCTACTAGTCTACCTGGTTTCCCAAAATGTACCAGAATTGAGATAGTGGCTTGTGTTTAGAAGAGGCCAGGGTATAGCAGCAGCTACTTCTTCAGACAGTTGTGTTTCTTTACATGGGTTGTAGGACTGATAATGCTTTTTTCAACATGTGTGGGTTTCCACATTCTTTAAAACAGGGGTTCTCATCCTATGGCCTGTGGGGTGGATTTGTCCAACAGTGCCAAATAATCCGGCTGCCACCCTCACTCCAGCCGGTGATGGCGGCAACAGAATTGGATGCAGATTCATTTAGGCCATTGTAAACGTGTTTATGACAGCTGCGGACTCATTTACAACAGCCGTAAATGAGCCCATTGCTGATTGTGGCAGTGGGGGCATATGGAGTACCAGTCCAGCCCATCAACTGTTTCAGGGAGTGTGACCCCTCCCCCCACACACACACTTCAAAAGTTTAAGAACCTCTGCTTTAAAACATGGACTGAATAAGGCTTCTCCCTCTGTGTGTTCCTCTCTGTTATTTAACTAGCAAAATGCAAAGTTGGAATATTTTTAATCAGTTATTTGTTCTCTCTGTGAGGAAACAGAGCCATAGTGTTATCTCCATGTCCTTATAGACATGGTGACTTCACTCGTCATTTCCACCACAGATAATCCACTTAGCACTTCTTTTCTGGAGGTGTTCCCATGTAGATGCAAGAATTTTATATTTCTCATCAAATTTGTTTTTCTTCCAAGCTTAAATGAAAATAACTTGTAGAGTAGGCTCAGATTAGAATTCCATTGTAACATCTGTTGTAATCTGTTCATTCCAGGGTAGGGGTGGGAAATTTGTGGCCTTCTAGATGAGGCTGATAGCATTCTACAACATTTCTGTGCTGGCTACGAACTGTGGCAGTTTAAATCTAGTAATATGCAGAGCATTGCACTTTGCCTTCATCTGTGCTACAGCACAGTTCTACTATTTACTCCTTTGCACACCTTCTACCCTGTCTTCCATGTCTTGTTGGAAAATGTGGAATATGGAGTGGTATGCTATTCCCTAGCCTTCTGTGTATTTGACTTGGGTCTTAATGATTTATCAACATTTTATAATTTGGAAAGACTGAGTAGTACAATTAAGTAGTATAATTATTAGTATTTGGATTTAAACTAGAGAAGGCTGGATTTAAATCTGTCCTCACCATGAACTGGAAAAATTGCTTGTTTTAGGCTATAGTTCCCAGACTCCTCCATACAGCATGGCCACTCCTTCAAATGTTCAGTAAAGAATTCAACCAACAGAAATATCCTAACATAATTCCAAAGATAATTGTGTATTACTGTGGAATCACCTGTCTGCTGTTCTTGCTGAATTGTTTGACTACACAGGTAAGATTTGTATCCATTGCTTGGATAAAAATGATAAAACTACTTGTTTTGCCAGATGTTCAAGTGTTTGGGTGCTGGTGCCAACTGCAGATTCCTAATACATGTTCCCACAGCAACGTTAATACTTATGTTGTTACTCATCAAATCCTGTCTATGGTATGTTAGTCCATGCTTCAATTTTTCCTTTGCTGTAGCTTTATTCTCATTGTTTGTGAGGGAAGGAGCAGTGTAAATGTGCTAACTCCACCTTTCCCTTGCCATTCCTGCCATTTTTCTAAATTGAGGACAACTATGTATCTTCAGACAAAAGCTTCTTCTATCTGTGAAGAGGCACCCTAAGATTTTAAAATCAGATTTCCCAGGATTCTTAAAATCTGAGATACAGTATATTTCCCACAAATAAGTAAGGTACAGTAAAACACTGGATAATGATTGGATCGGATAACGCTAAAATCGCATAACGTTAAGTAATCGGGGGAGGAGAATTGGATCAAATAACGTTAAGGTCCTATGGGATGGATCGGATAACAACCGCTAAAGCCTGTGTGGTTACAATGTATCTCTATGGAGCTTTAATGTTATCTGATCCATCCCATAGGATTTTGACATGGATCGGATAACACTAAAAATCGGATAACACCAAGACTTGTGGAACCAAGTTTTAGCATTATCCGGTGTTTTACTGTAGTTCTCGACAGCAGTGATGAAAAACCTTTTAGAGATAAAGTGCCCAAACAGAGGTGTGGGGCGAACTCTGTGCTTGGAGGAGGGAGGAAGTGCTCCCATTGGGCTGCTGGGCAGAGGGACTGGGTAAACTCTGGGCTGGGGGGGGGTGAGAGGAAGTGCTCCCATTAGGCTTCTGGACAGAGGAGTGGGTGATGGCATGCATACCAACAGAGAGGGCTGGGAGTGCCCCATCTGGCATGTGTGCCATAGGTTCACCATCACTGCTGTATAGTCATCTCCTACATGTGGAAGGAGGTGATGATGGTGAGCAAAGAGAGAAGCTAGATTACTTGTCTCTGTTCCTTTTCTTAGCTAGAACTTCTGTATAAGGAGATGCTTCAGTGAGGCAGATTATTATTATTATTATTATTATTTATTATTATTATTATTATTAGTTCAAATTTATATTGCCGCCCACTCATCGTGTAATGTAGCAGTGATACCTTTATAGAAAAAGGCACTAGTCAAATTGCACTGAAAGAACCTACATCCTAAGTCTCTTATAGTAATAACACAAGTCATGTAAGAAAGAGCAAGTGACATGTGCTGGCATTATAGTCTATAGTGGTTATTGATTAGTTCATAAAGGTTGTTAAACAGCAGAACTTTTCAAAGATTGGATTTGTTAGGACATTTTTCTTTTGTTCGGTATTGTACAAAGATTGCTGCCCAGTGGAAGAGTACAGCTCTAAGGCCCTGCAAGTGTTCTAAACACAGGTGTTCATAATAGAGCCACAGACTGATTGCCCGGCTGTGTCATGCCTCTTCTATGTGCCCCATTAACAGCCCAGCTGTGGCTGATTAGAGAATCTGCCCAGCAACACCAGGGTATAACTGTGGCCCTCTGGGAAGGGTCCACAGAGGAGGTTATCATTCGGAGGAGGTTATTATACTGAGGAGGCTGTTATACTGAAGAGGATGAAGATACTGAAGAGGGGTTAAGCTACTGAGAGACTACAGAGAGAGACTGCTGAAGGAGGTCATGCTGTTGATGAGAGTTTCTTCAACTGAGAAGGAAGAACTGCTGAAGATTACCAGGACTCTGTGCATGCTCTTGGGATTGGAGCAAACAGAGGAATCCAAGCTGTGTACCAACTGTGGGGCTTGGAGGGAGAGAGACTGGTACTGTTGTATATAGACCTGTGTATGTCTGCCCCTCACTGTTAAGTAAAGCGCACCCTTCACTGAAGGCATATGTGTGTGTGTCATTGCACCTAAAGCTTTCGCTGCGTAACAGCTTAAAGTGCTACTTTGCTATCAAGACACACATATCGCTTGGGGAATCCCTGATAGAATTTGATTGAATTCAATTGGAGAAAAGAGTCATAGGCATTCAACATTTCACCCCCATCACCCCACAGTGTAATTAGACTCCAGTTAGGAGTTCTGATCGGGCCATGGTAGCTTAGTGGTGAAAACACTGAACTTGATGACTGGAAGGTTATCAGATCAGCAGTTTAAGACCCAAGCGCCACACGACAGAGTGAGTACCTGTCACTTGTTCCAGCTCCTGTCAACCTAGCAGTTTGAAAGCAAGAAATTACAAGTAGATAAACAGGTACCACTTAATCAGTGTTCCCTGCACTCCAGTGTATAGTCATATCTGCCACATGACCATGGTAACATCTGCAGACACAGACAATGCTGCTTCTTTGGCTGTTAATGGAAATGAAAACTGCCATCTAGAGCTGGATATGACTGGTTTTTGAGCAAGGGAGACCTTTACATTTACATTTACCATTACCTAGGAGCTATGATGAATTAGAAGCTGCCTCCTTCCACTTGTTATTCCATCTTTTCTTACTACCTTCAAATAATTAATCAGTACCTAAGAATAGTTAATCACGGAATTGCTTATCTGGAATTGTGGTGATAGCCTCAGTAAAACAACTGTAAAATATATGTGAAACCGATTACTTTGGTTGTTTGTGTGTGAATATGTGATGGATTTCACAATTTTTGTTGTAATTAAGCTGAGAATATATTTTTTTACATGTTTGGGGATTGATTAGACCCAGTTTTGCTACATGATGTGACTCATGTGACCCCAATATGATTTTGAAAGTGGAAGCCTTAGGAAAAGAGCTAATGAGCTACAGAACAACATTGTCCTGATCCCATGGTGAGCTTGTTCAGGCTTCCTTTTTTGGTTTTTAGACAGATCATAAGAGAGATATGAGCTTCTTTACAGAGTTGAGGACCTTGCCAATTGTTTGACAGATGTAACTTTTTATTTGAAAAGGACATCCCTCCCATTTCTTAGGAGTTTTTTTTTTAAAAAGTCTTTTCTCTGTTTCCATTGATCATGATATATGATTGGCTACTTGAACATAAACTAAGGTCAGTGCCTGGATGGTGTCCTTGTTCTTTTCCACTTATGGTACCTGCCAGCAAAGCTGTTTTTAATTAGCTCCAGTGAGGTGACTCTAAGGCAGGAAGGTTCTTTGGCGAGAAGCAGCCATTCGGGTATAAATAATTACATGGAGGATGTATCGTCACTTCAGCTCTCATGTAGCCCAGAATTCATCCTTGTTTCAGTTTGATTTGGAAAGACAGTGTAGCATTGAAGAAGTTCAAGATTAGATTCATGTTGCAGCCGCTTATGACCATACCGTTTTTAAAAATAATTATTTTAACATCCATGACCTACCTTATCTTAGTTGAGCAGGTTGCACTATTTTTTCCATACAGAGCTGGAGTGGATTGAGATGGTCAGTATTAAAAGGTTGTGAACATGTAGCCTTCCAGATGTCATTGAGCTGAAACTTTGATCCTTTCCATTAGATATGCTGGTTAGGGTACATCAGATTTGCAGTCCAACAATATCCTGAGCCCACATATTCCATCTATATTTTCACTGGCAGTGTCAGATTAAAAAAAACGAGAAGAGAACCAATGAAAAAGCAACTGTTCTTTATCCTCTTATTAAGTTCCCTGATTTCATGTTCCCTAAGTTAGGTGCCCTGACTTCACAATACAGTACTTTGCTCCCTTCCAAGTGTGCTTAAGATGTCAGATTCTTATATAAATAAGAACTCAGGAGATTGCACTTAAAATTATGCCTACTCAGAAGTTAGTCCCACTGAATTCAGGGGAACTGATTCCTAGGAATGCAGTCTTAATTATGCAGTCTTACACATCCTTACTTAAAAGAGGGATGGACAAACTCTGTGAAATGAGGGGACATATTGTCACCCTGTGAAACCATTGGGGGCTACATTCATCATCCTCTATCACTGTCACTAAATCTACCCTTGTAATGGTGGCAGGAGCAGCAACAAATGGACAAAAACAAGAATCCCAGGGTATTTTTTCACTTTAAAGGAAGTCTGCATGTCTTATTTACCTAGCATGCAAGAAGAGTATAGGGCAGTGATGATGAACCTTTTAGAGACTGAGTGCCCAAACTGACCCTCACATTGCATGTGAGCCACCTGTCTTACCCCAAACAGGGGAAGGAGGAAGCGCTCCCATAGGACTGCTGGGCCAAGGGGCAGGGTGAACCCTGTGCTGGGAAGAGGGAGGAAGCACTCCCATTGGACTGCTGGACAAAAGGGTGGGATGAACTCTGTGCTGGGGTGATGGCATGCATGCCCACAGAGAGGGCTCTGAGTGCCACCTCTGGCACGTGTGCCATAGGTTCACCACCACTGGTATAGGGTCACTGATATACCAAATGCATGGGAAATATACTGCCTTGCAAGCAAAGCACATTTGCAAACCCTTTTATTTATTTGATCTATAGCCTGTCTTACCCTGGGAGGATATGAACATCCTTTTTCCTTATAGCTTATCTGAAATCAACTATTATTTGTTTCAAATCTCTTGAGTCTTTGCACCATTTTCTTTTGCAATTTTTTTGTTGTTGCTTTAGTTTAAGAGATCAGCAATGCGTTAAAATAATCTTGTTCTCTAAGTCAGAATTGTATTCTTCATTTTCCATGGGTAGTGATGCTGTTCAAACAACAAGGCTTATGATGGAAAGTGATGAAGTGAAGCAAAAGTTATAATAAGGTGGAATGTACCAAAACTGCTGGTACCAGCATGAATAATTCTTTGTTTAGTTTTTGAAAGACAGCCAAAAACTTGGTTTCTGATGTGTTCTCTCCTTCCCATCATCAGCTGCTATTACATTACTTAAAAGTAAATTACTTCTTAATAATAATTGTCTACTGTCAAGTCAATTCTGATTTATGGTGATCCTTTCCAGGATTTTCCAGATAGAGAATACACAGAAGAGGTTTATCATTCCCCTCTTCTGGGGGAGTATCCTCGGACTGTGCAATTTGCTCATAGCTACACATTCTGACTCTTCTCCCTAGAAGCATAGTAGGGCAGTCAGACACCTAAACCACAGATCTATGCAGTCAGCTAAACTACTTCTTACTACTTCTTAACTTAAAGTAGATGAATTAAAAAAACATTAAAATGAAAAATGAATTATATTTTCCATGTTTTAATTGTTAATAAGGAAATCTTTCAGGATTGTTGTAAAGATAACAGCTCAGTTTTTGGTGCTTTGAAAGCTTGAAAGCAATCTATAATGCCTGCTACAGTTATTAACCAAGAAATTGCACCTACTAAAGGAATTAAACTGTTCTATTAAATGAAGTTATTTAAATCAGAAAAATTAGAACTCCTCCTTTGAAAAAGCAGGTTTTATGCTTTCCGTGGGGAGCGGTTTTTATTTTTTGTGGCTTGAATAACTTTGTTTAATAGAGTCATTGAGTTCTTGATTCAGATAAGGGCTCTTTCAAATACAGTGGTACCTTGCTTAAAGAGCATAATGTGTTCCACAGGATTGCTCTTTAAGCGAGTTTGCTCTTTTAGCGAAATACCATTATAAATGACCAATTGTGTGTGTGTGTGGGGGGGTACTGCAAACCCCAATTTATTTGTTAAGCGAGTTTTTGGATGGTTTTATTTGTTAAGCGAAGCGAACATTCAGAGAAAATTTTGCTCTTTACGCAAGTTACTCTTTAAGCGAAACGCTCTTTATGCGAGGTTTGACTGTACCATGTGACCTAAAATAGGCCACTTTTTGAGCCCCCTCCCTCTGTGTCTCTCCATGACCTTTGACCAACCCCCACCAAATCATGTGGTTTGAAGATAGAGCTATAGCCAGCTGGATGCAAAAAGCAAATGATAATTTTGGAGTCATGTGACTTCATGATGAACCCTCTCCCCCCTGTGACTTTCTGTGACTTTTGGTTGACCCCCTCCCCCCTAAAATGGTCACATGGTATTTGAATGAGCCCTAACTTCAGGACATTTATTTGTCAAATGTACCCATTTTGCTTGAACTTCCATTCCTCCCACCTTAAAGGACTTGTCCTCAGAGGTTTTTATAGTACAGTAAAACCTCGAGTTACGAATAAAATCTGTCCATGGCCTTGTTCATAACTTGAATTTGTTTGTAACTCGAGGCATCCCCATAGGGGTAAAGAAAAAGCCTCCATCCCACCCTCTAAAAATAAAAAAGTCCCCCTGATCCTCCAAAAATCAATCAAACCACCCAAAAACAACAGCAGCATTGAAAGAAAAGCATGCATAAGCAAAAATGCTCTTCCTTACCTTAAGAAGCTTTGAAAATGGACAGAAAACTCAGAAAAATCCAGCAAGAAACAGCAACCGGCAGCCATTTTGGTGCTGAAACTCCAGACAAAGAACTCCTCTCTAAGCACTCTACTGCCACCTACAGGGCTCTGAAAGGCTGCATGTGTATAAAGTATAAACCCATAGGGGAAATGATGTTTTTTGCTTCACTCGAGGCAACACGTGGGGGGGAATTCATAAATCAGGGCAAGTTCGTAACTCGAGGCATGGATTTCAGTGAAGACCTAATTCTTAAGTCGAATTATTTATAAGTAGGGGCATTCATAAATCGGGGTTTTACTGTATTTAAAAATGCAGAGGTGAAATAGAGGTGGTCTTTTAGGTAAATGAAGGAAAACAAATGGAACATACAGTTGTACCTCGCTTAAAGAGCATAATGTGTTCCACAGGATTGCTCTTTAAGTTTACTCTTTAAGCGAAACACTATTGTAAGTGACCAATTGTGACTTCTGGTGGGGGGAGGGATTGCAAACCCCTATTTATTTGTTAAGCGAGTTTTTGGTTGGTTTTATTTGTTAAACAAAGCGAACATTCAGAGAAAATTCTGCTCTTTAAGCGAGTTACTCTTTAAGAGAGGCACTCTATGTGAGGTTTTACTGTATTTGTTGGAGAAAGAAACCTGATAGCAGCAAAGGGAGTACATTTATTATTATTCTCTAGGCTGCACAACCCGAAGGATCATTTTGAGATGAATGTTTTGGATCAGACATCCAATGAAGCCATAATACTGAAAGAAGAAAGTGGCTTGGATTATGATAGTAAAGCCTAAGACAGTGGCCATGAACATATGGCATGCATGCCAGAGGTGGCACTCGGAGCCCACTCTTTGGGCACCGATGCAGTTACCCCAGCGCAGTCTGCCCTGCCCCACTGCCCAGCAGCCCAGTGGGAATGCTTTCTTGCTCTCTCAGCACAGAATTCACCCCATCCTTCTGCCCAGCAGGCCAATGGGAACACTTCCTCCATCCCTCCAGAACAGAGACTGCCCCGCCCACCTGCTCAGCAGCCCAATGGGAGTACTGTATTTCCTTCCTCCCCTGTTGCTGTGTTGGCACTTTGTGATATATAAGTGTTTTTTGGGTTGCAGTTCGGTCTCTAAGAAGTTCACCATCACTGGCCTAAGACATTATATGAATAAACTTTAGGCAGAATTTTGACTTGAGTGAAAAGGGTCTCAGCTCCAGTTTGGTTTGAAACCCATTGCATCAACTTATCATAACAGTTGCGACAGTCCAAACTGCACGTACATACAGCAGGCTCTTAGAGTGTGATCATACAGGGATTTGTCCTTCAATTTAGTCCAGTTTGGGGATGAGCTAGTTTGCTCTTTTCCCCAGTGACCATTCGACGTACAAACAATTGTAAATCAGTCCAATCCTTATTCACACCCAACCACACCTTTTTGGGCCTCTGCCAGTGGCTATTGTTATTGTTGTTTTACTATGGGTGGGTGTGCTCCATTTTAGTTTGCGTTCAGGTGGTTGTGGTTACTGGTATTGAATCAAAGCAGCATGACTGTCCCCACTCTGCAAACAATCTAGTGCTATGTCACTTGAGTGACAAGCCAGTGAAATATTGCGTCACTTACCAGAAACAAAAAAAATATTCCAGCTTTCTCTTGCTCCCTGTGGAAAGAGGTCAGGGAGGGCAATTTTTCCCCCTTTTGCAGTCCAGCTTTTTCATTGTGGTGACAAGCTAATGTAGTGATATGTCACTTACCAATTACCTACTTCTGAAGGAGGAGAACAAGAGACACAGGAGGGTTCCTATTTTCCTTTTACAGTACTTTATTAGCAAATGCTGTTTCACTGCAGTGGTGAGCTGATGCAGTAATACAGTCAAACCTCGCATAAACAGCACCTCGCTTAAAGAGTAACTCGCTTAAAGAGCAGAATTTTCTCTGAATGTTCGCTTCGCTTAACAAATAAAAACAAATAAAAACTCGCTTAACAAATAAATCGGGGTTCTCAATCCCCCCCACCAGAAGTCACAATTGGTCACTTACAATGGTGTTTCGCTTAAAGAACAAACTCACTTAAAGAGCAGTCCTGTGGAACACTTTATGCTCTTTAAGCAAGGTACAACTGTATCACGGTTACTAATTTTAAAAAATGCTTTTCTTAAAAGAGCCTCTGCTTCATGAATGCAGGATAGTTTGCTTCTGAAGGGAATGGTAGACCACCTCTCTGTATTCTCTACCTGGGTTAGAGTGATGAAGGAAGATCAGAACCTTTCAGGGAAGGTGACAGAGAGAAAGAGAATGAAATGGTATAAAGAAAGACAACACAAGTCCTGCAAACCTGAAGCCCAATCCATTTGGCCTTTTTTGTCTCCTGAATCCTTGTCTGATGCTCCATCTTTTAATCTCACACTGACTCTGGAACCCAAATTATCCACATTCTGTGGGGAAGATATCTGTGTAGACCTGTAAAAGACTGAGCACTGTTTGTATGCTTTTGGATTGGGGCATCTACTTAACTACATTTACTGGGGAGTAAGCCCCACAATGCATCAGCAGAACTTTTGTTGCTTAGTGGAGTAGATCCATTGAATCAGTAGGGATTTGGTAAATCATTTTCTCTTTAAACTCCATTGATTCAACTGGGCCAACTCTATTTTGATTTACTTTAGCATAGCTCATTTCAACTAGTATGCCCATTTGAATCAATGAGATTATGGAGAAGTTGACTCACCAAATCTCCACTTATTCAATGGGGTCGTTATTGTGACTTCTTATGCTAAGCAACAGAATTCCAGCCATAGCCTACAATTTACATTTACAGTAGCTCTCATTTTCCCTCCAGTCATCTCAGAATAGCATGCATAACACTGCCCACTCACCTTTCCTCTTCAGAACAACTCTATGGGAATGAGAGAATGACTTTGCTTTTATCTTTCCTCTTCCCATATTCGAGGCAGGTTCCTGGACATCAAACCTTCTCCCACCACTGCCAGGCCTCCACCACAACAGTCAAACTGGATGTTACATACCATTGCTAACCTGTCATAAAAGAGGGTATTACTGAGAAAACAGTATTAGCTTTAACATGAGATGGATTGACTCAATAAAGGAAGCCACAGCTGTTAGTTTACAAGCGTTTAGCAGAGCAGTCAATGGTAGCTCACTTTGGAAATCATTAATACATATAGCCATCACCCGTCTGAGTGCCTTAAATTGCTTTTCAACATATGAGTCAAGCTGTAAAAACCTTATAGTTTTTTCTAAGGGAAATAAATGAAATCTGTGAATCTCACTGGTTTTCTTCTGCTACAGCTGTAGTCAGGTGGAATAGCCACACTCGATGCAGCTCTAAAGAGCACTTCTTACTAAGCCAATGGACTTGTTTTTGTGATCTTGTCCTTCTTCTTAGAAGTCGTTTGCATATAACAACTGCTGATAGCCAGATCGGCTTCCCAGAGTCAGTCAGAAACAGAAGAATTAGTGGAGTAGCACAGCAGGACAGAGGTCCTCCCCACGATGCCCTTCCTCCTGCTTTGCTGCTTCCTTCACATGTCAGAAGTGTTTTGATGGCACATAAAAACATGTTTTGATGTTTTGTTCTACTTACCAAACAGCAGTATAGTAGCATGAAAGAGTGGAATCAAGATAACAATAATTATTTTTTAAAGCATTATTCTGAAAGCCCCCAAATATTCATTCACTTCATTTTAAAAAAAACATTGATATAATCATCACAGTCACCAGTTCTAATATTATAGCTGATAAATGTATTATCTCTGCATGGATAGCCTATATTCTGAAATAATTATTTCTAAGAGTAAACAGCACAATCTCAGAAATGTTGTGAGAGAGGTGAAAATCATGTACAGCTATTTTCTTTCATCTTTAACAGTAGAATTAGGGAGCCATCAACCAAAATAATAATTGAATAACTGAATAATAATAATTTAGTGCTGACATATGGTGACCCCGTCCAGAATTTTCTAGGTAGAGAATACTCAGAAGCAGTTGCCCATCCCCTTCTTCTGGGGGCACCCTGGAGCCATGCAGCTTGGCCAAGACTACACAGCCTGGCTCCTCTCACGAGAGGTTACTTGATCCATGAAAGCTAACATTAAAATACAGCAATTAATCTTTAAAGTGCCACAATGGTTCCCCCCCTTTACTCTCTAAGATGTAGAACATGCATGGTTTGCACAAGAACAGTGAGACCTGCCATCTTAGATCTGATTTTATATTCTGCTTTCCTCAGAGTGGTAATGGTATTACTGTATTTTAATATTTGTCAGAGTGACTTGTTCTCTCATTTAAAAGTAAAATAATTAAGATCCCTCCATAATAACAGAAATTTGTTCAATCCACATGGCTGTAATTAGGATAGGGAAAATATTTTTTTTGGATGACCACTCCCAGACAGTTTCTATTCTGTCTGGGTCATTTCAGGAGGTGTCAGCCAAAAGTAACTTTCATAAACTCTTAGTATCAGTTAGTCACTGATACTATTAACTGATATAAGTAATCTAACTGGAAGCCACTATGAGTTGGGAGCAACAAGAGGTTGTGTTAGTGTTGTGGCCCAGCCCAGCAGAGCTCTGCAGTTGGCAAGTGCTGCAGTAGAGGTAAGGGAGAGTTTCCTTACTTGAGTTTAAAAGGGGCAAAGCAAGTCATCGTTGAATGTCCAGGGGGTCAGAAGCCGGTTGAGTTGTACCAAGGATGCAAGGGTCTTCCAGAAGCATAGTCGGGGTCATGAGCAGGGGGTTCAAAAGCCAGTATTCAGAGTCAGGAAGCTAGGTACATAGTGTTGGGTGAACAATCAAGAAGAATTGATCCAACAAGAGCCTCCCAGCACACCCTCTCCTTTAAGGAGAGTCAGATTCCACAGCTGAGGGCTGGTACAGGAGGTGTACCCTGGCCCTCTTTCTCCTCAGCTGTAACTGTAGTCTTAATGAGTCTTTGCAATGGGCAGACGTGCTGGCCTGCTCCTGATCATCCTGATTGCTGGCACCTGGCTGAGCTGTCAAGCTCCAATCAGTGGCATGGGGGGGCTGGGGGGTGCGGCCCACCCCTGGGCGGCACTTTTTGGGCTATGGATGTTCTTGGACTACAATTCCCAGAAGCCCTAGCGGGAGGAGGCACTAATGTCCACCAGGGGGCAGCAAATTTGGCTTAAGCCCTGGGTGGCTGAAATCCATGCCATGTTACTGGCTCCAATCCTCTGGCCTGGCTTGGCCCTCATGGACTGGCTACAGAGTGACAGCTCGCTGCAGGGCTGGTGCCAGGTCCATGTTCTCCTGTTCGGCATCCTGATCTGGGCTGGCCGTGGCCTGAGGGACTGGCAGGAGGTCCTCCTCAGGCTTAGGCTCCAGATTGAAGCTGGCAGCAGGCAACTGGGCTGGCTGGCTGACCTCCCCCTTCCCCTCCTCTTCGCACCCAGAACCCCAGGTCACAACAGTTAGTCATTTTGATCTACCTTAAATGCACTGTGTGAGAGTATTTTAGATTTTCACTCTTCTCATTAGAATTGGAGTTTTAGATTAAAAAATATTTCCAAATATAATATATAGCAAAAATAATGCAACACAGACAACTTTATTTTTTCAATAAGGTCTAAAGAAGGAACCGGAACTCAGGGCCCACAACAATTTTGGATTTCATTGTTCCAAAAGCCTTGCTGGTATGGCTAGTGAGATGGAATTTGGGCTATTGTCGACTACGGTGGCTTAATGGTTAAGATGTTGAATTTGATGACTGGAAGGTCAGGAGTTTGAGACCTGAGTACTACACGTCAGTCTTTATTTACTTCCTAACTTGGCATGGACATCCTCATGCATGCACAGAAGCATCTTTATTCACTTCCTGGTTTGGTACGGATGTGTTCGTGCATGCGCAGAAGCGTCTTCACCAGTGGTGGGATGTCAAAAATTTTACTACCCCACCGCGATGTCATCACATTGTGGGTGGAGCTAACATCATGATGTGGGTGGGGCCAAATAAAATAATAATAATAAATAAATAAAATAAATAAATACATTAAAACACAGCCACCCACCCAAACATTCACCCACCCACCCCAAACAAAACCAGAGGTTGTAAACCAGAGTTTAAAGATTATTCTGGCTAACCTTTCTCACACTAGGTCAGATGAAGGAACCACAGAATGAACTCACCACAAGATGGCTTCATTTTGGCACTTTTCAACAGTTAAAAAAGTTAGCTACTAAGTCTTAGTCCAACCAGTTCTCTAGGATAATATGCCTTAATGTAAATGTAAAACAGCTGTACCTCTTTAAGGGTTCTCCAATTGGAACAGCACTTGGAACAGCATAGGTGTAGCTTATTGATGAGGTAACTCCAAGACTTTGCTTAAAAAACCCAAGCTAGGCCTTTTTAGGAACTGTGGTAGTACGTCAATATAGGTAAAGATATTAAATACACATTAAAATACACACAGACACACCACATCCAAAGGTGAGTCACTTACCCTGGGAGCAGGCTATAGGGAGCTTCAGGCTAGCAGCTTCTCTTCCTCCTCCCCGCTTGGGAGGATGTCAAGGAGGCCATGCATATGCTCCAGGCACTGTAGGCGTGCATGCACACCAAGTGCTTGGCGTGCATGTGCAGTGGGGGAACCAGTGAAAAGGTAAGCACCAAAGGTGGTTCCCCCCAAAAGCTGCTACCGGTTCTCCGTGACACTGGGAAAAGTTACTACCGGTTCTGGAGAACTGGTGAGAACCTGTTACATCCCATCACTGGTCTTCACCAAACCAGGAAGTGAATATGGACACTTCCACGCATGTGCAGAACCATCCGTGCTGAACCAGCAAGTAAATATGGCTGCTTTCATGCATGCACAGAAGTGTCCACACCGAACCTCGAAGTGAATATAGACATGCATGCACAAAAACACCTTGTTCTGTGGGTGTGGTCTGGCCCACTCAGCTGTTTCAGTGGCATGGTCAGTTCCCCAGCCCAAAAAAATTTGGGCACCTCTGCTGTAAATGGAGATGATCACTGCATCCTAAAGCAACTGGCTTTTGAGCAAGGGTGATCTTTACCTAGTTCATAATATCTAAAGCAGTGGCTCCCAACCTTTTTTTTTGTTTGGCCTTGCCCCACCTAATCATCTCTAAAATCCTGATGACATATAATTCTTATTCAAAAAGTAAACTCCTGTTCACTGGAGGAAGCCTAAAAGACCATTCACTATTAATAACTCATTCTTGAATTGCCCCCATTAAAAACCAAATTGCCCCCTGTGGGGCGTGTGCCCCATATTGGGAACCATGGATCTAAAGGGTTAGATTCTCCACTCATTTTATGGAGGATGTTACTTTTGCTTAGTTGTATTGCAGATCTGAATTATCTTCTGTGAATGTTATTTCTTTGCATTGAACTCTGCATTCATTCTTAACAGTGAATTATTTCAAAATTGTGATGTATTGGGTACAAATGATTCTAAAGGACCATGCCTTTTTCATATTCAGAATGTTCTAACGAGGATAGGAACATCTGAACAGTAGATTTTATTTATACAGTACTGTATTGTTATTTTGCGATCAGCAAGTGTTCTGAAATAATTATTATAAATGTATTTGTACCTTCAAGCAGCCAAAAATTGCATTTATTTAAGAGTGTCTTCCTGAGATATTGAAAAGATAGTTCCTTTCTTTCTTAATACATATTTGTCTAGAGTTGGCTTTTGTCAGTTTATTATGAATAATATCATAATATATTAAATTATTTAGAATAGGATTTGGAGGAGAAAAGGTACCAAGAAAATGTAGATTCCTCTTGATACTGATTTGTTTTGGAAGTCTTCCCAATTCTATTCTTTCACATTTAATTCCTTACATCATTGAAAGATTTTGTGCATGTCACAGAGGATGGCTCCGAGATCATAGTGTATGGGTCACTTCATGGCAAACTGGTATCCACCTTAAAGAAATTCATGCCAATGACATTTTTCCTGCTTCAGGGGAAAAAAAGTATTCTCGGATACAAGTTGCAGCCACGATTCAAAGATACTGTATCTGCAGTTGATATTTCTTTGTGGTCCTTAAGTAGTTTTTTTTGTGAAGTTGTAAGTACAGTAATACCTCAGATAACGTTTACCTCAGATAACGCTAAAATCGCATAACATTAAGCAATCTGGGGAGGAGAATTGGATCGAATAACGTTAAGGTCCTATGGGATGGATCGGATAACAACCACTAAAGCCTGTGCAGTTACAATGTATCTCTGTGGAGTTTTAACGTTATCTGATCCATCCCATAGGATTTTAACATGGATCAGATAACACTAAAAATCGGATAACACCAAGACTTGTGGAACCAAATCTTAGCGTTATCCAAGGTATTACTGTAAAAAAAAAATATTTGGAAATTGACGTAATTAATTTCTACTCTTAGGTTTTTATTTAGAAAAGAAAATGGATTTGGGAAAAATAAACTATTTCAATATAAAGAACAATAAGGGTTAATAAAAATGCAAAAAGCAATGTTTGAATTGGTGTGTCAATAAAGCCCACAGAATCTGTCCCCAAGTTACCTCACACATTTCTTTCGAGGTGTAGAATTACGTCACTAGAAAGCAGCATCAAATCTTGACAGAGAAAACAAAAATGTGTATGATACTAACAAACTGTAATATACACCAACGATAAACTGTTGTTTCTTGTTGGATGTTAATTTTATGGAGAACCCATGTTTTCTTTATTGTATTGGGTGAAATGTTTCATAGCTCAACAATAAATAAGCATAGTAATTAATAAGTAAAAAGGACTTGGTGTCTGAGAGAATTATGAGTTAAGCCTTATCGACCTTAGCTATTGGTGTTAATTAACCCCTCATGCATAATGCAAATACAATCTGAATGCCAAAGAAAGTTTAATGAAGAGTTATAGCATGTTTTGATGATCTAGTTTAGACAGGAAATACCCACATTATACTAAGCTGTGCAGTAACTACATGGTTGCCTGCAGCTAGGTCATATCAACTTGTTAACACCATGACTTGAAGAAGAGGTAGGAAACATGTGGCCCACCAAATATTTGTTGTTGTGCAACTCCACCAACCCTAAGAAAGCCAATACTGAGAAAGGATGAGTATTTTAATCTGACAACATTTGGACGGTTCTTCATTCCTGAATTAGAAGAGAACTCTTATAACTTAACTTCAGTGGTGGGCAGCCAAAAATTTTACTACCACACTGTGGGCGGAGCCAATATTGTGGGCAGAGCAAACATCATGACATCATGGGCGGAGCCGATGACATGATGTCATGGGCTGAGCCAATAATGTGGGCGAAGCCAACATAAAAAACCCATAAAAATAAGTACACATAAAAATACAAATTAAATAGACATAAAAATACACATAAGACACATAAAATACACATTAAAACATATACACATTAAATAGACATAAAAACACATAAAATACAAATTAAATACACATAAAACACATAAAAATACACATTAAAAATAAATACACATGAAATACACATTAAGTAGACATAAAACACATAAAATACAAATTAAATACACATAAAACACATAACATACACAATAAAATTACACATTAAAAATAAATACACATGAAACACACATTAAAATACACAACCACACCCAAAGGTGAGTCACTTACCCTGGGGAGCAGACTACAGGGAGCTTCAGGCTAGCAGCTTCTCTTCCTCCTCCCCACTTGGGAGGACAGCAAGGAGGTGCACATGCGTTCCAAGCACTGTAGGCATGCATGCACACCAAGCGCTTGGCATGCATGCATAGCGGGGGAACCACCAAAAAGGTAAGCTCCGAAGGTGGTTCCCCCCAAAAGTCACTACTGGTTCTCCGGGACACTGGGATAAGTTACTATCGGTTCTGGTGAACTGGTGCAAACCTGTTGCTGCCCATCACTGCTTAACTTTCTGTAGTTGCAGAATATGTTTATATTGCAGGTATGTAATTGTTCTGCTTTCATGTAAAATCATTTTGGAATGCTGAGATAAAAATTAGGTGTAACAAAGGGAAAGGAAATTTTGCAACTTTTAAACAATGCAATGTCCAAAAGGAGTTTTTCCTTTCTTGGCTTTTTTTTGCAGCCAAGCCACCTATTTTCTATTCTCATTGGAGTCTTAGTGTATATAGCATGCTGCTCCAAAATTTTCAGCCCATGGGCCAGTCACATTGTTGAACATGCTTGGTCATGTGGTTCCTCCCACCGGGAGCTGAAGTAAAATGCACATGTGAGTAAGCATAATGTGAGTATGCATAACACTGCTGTAAATGGCTCACAGGTGTCGTAAATGCGTTTACGACAGCCGAGGGTCATTTATGGTAGCATTATGCGCATGCACATGCACACACACATTTTCTCTCACTTCCAGGAGTGACATGGGTAGCGTGGGCCAGATTATTTGGCACCATTGGCCGGATCCAGCCGATGGGCCATAGTTTGAGCACCTCTGGTATATAGGTTTTAAAAGGAAGGCTATAAGTTCTTATATGAGGAAGAGGATCTGGTATTTTTGCGATACTCTCAAAAGAGAATGGCAATCTTTGGCACAAATTAGGAAAAAATTGCACAAAACAGCTCTGTTGCACAGAGGGTCTTTTCTGCATCTTTTTGCAACAGCCAGCCAGCCCTTCTGTGCTTTGTGTGTGTTTGTGTGTGTGCTCTGGTTCTCAAAGTGAAAGGAAACTAATTTCCCACAGACAATCTCTGGTTACAGAAACACTGGCAACCAAAAGTAGTTTTTTGTGCTTCATTCTCTTTTGGAGGTGAGAATTTTTGGGTGGATTGTAAATTCCTTGTCCAGGTATCTTATTAAATTGAGAGAGCCTAAACTAGTAAGAACAGATAATTTTCCAAGTATTTTTTTACATCTTAGTTGTTAAGACAGAAGTATGAATTGCTATTGTTCTGAGAATTCACTGAACCTTTTTAACCTAGACAGTGGCCGATCTTCGCACATTGTGTCCAGTACGCCCATGCGCAGGAAGAAATATTTCCAAAGAGATTTTGTTGAACAGAGAAGAAACAAAGTATACAACATGATTGCATCAAGGAATGGAAAATATTATAGTAAGGACACCCTTGCTCAAAAGCCAGTTGTATTTGACTCGAGTTTGGTGCTCATCTCCATTTATAGCCAAAGCCAAAGAGACAGCACTGTTTGCACCTGCAGACATTTCCATGGTCATATGGCAGGTATGACTAAACACCAGAGTGTACAGAATGCTGTTTACCTTTCCACCAAAGCGGTACCTATTTATCTACTCGCAATTTCTTGCTTTTGAACTGCTAGGTTGGCAGGAGCTGGGATGGAGACAATAAGTGAATAAAAGAGATAATGAAAGAATAGAAGTTGCTTCAGATTGTGGAAATATTAAGTAGATAAATAGGTATCACTTTGGTCGGAAGATAACAGTGTTCCATGTGTCTGGTGTTGAGTTATGCCTGCTACATGATTACAGAATCATCTGCAGATTCAGACAGTGCTGGCCTTTTGGTTGTGAACAGAGATCAGCACCAAACCCGAGAGTCGGACACAATTGTCTTTCGAACAAGGGAGACCTTTACCTTTCCTAACCTGATATAAGCAAGATTTTGGACTTAGATTAGTGATTTCAACAACAGGAAACCAGATTTCTTCATAAGATAAGTACAAAAGCTTCTTTCAGAGAAGGAATCAGGAGGCAGGGAAAAACTGATTTCTAAATATCCAGCATCTTTTAGAAGGATTTTGAAATGTTCCTCAGGATTTTACCTGGTTTTCTCCATTCTGCTAGATTTTCTGGGAAAATGTAAAAGAATGCCAATGTTGTGCAATACTTGGCTGACAAATGGACTAATAAGCAAGCGCGTAGGCAATCAGGCTTTGTCCCACACTGCCCTTGCCTCTAGCACTCTGGGGCGCCAATAGCAATGTATGGGATCCTCCCCAGCACCCCAATAGGTGCCCCCAACACTCCCTGTCCAAGCGCCTTCCCATGGTCCCCTGGATACCTCTGCTAATAAGTAGTCTTTTTCTACTTCTGCCCTTATTTTTTGGGCATCATAGCCAAATGCTGGGTTTCCTGAAGGTAAAGCATCTCTGGATGGTTTCCTTCTTACCCAGTCTCATCAGTATTCCTCATGACACAGAGAGAGGGATGCCTTATGAATAGCAATGCCTGACTGACAGTTATTTCCCTTCAGTGAAAAGCTCAGTGATTTGCCCAAACAAGGATATTCAGCCAAAGTCCTTTTCTGAACGACTGTGGATTTCCAGCCAGCCTTCCTTTTCCTAACAGTTTCCAGCCTCACCAATGATTTCCACATAAAACATATTCACACATCTGTAAATCTTTGCAGGGACATTGAACAAATGCAAGCAACCTGCCAAGAGGCTTGGTCGTAGGCAAGAATTGCTGTTTTAAAATGGGTGTATTTCTAGCTGCCAATTTCAGGACAGGCTGTGGTAGCTCAGTTGTTAAGAAGCTCGCCTTGTTAGCTGGAAGGCTAGCATGTTGGTAGTTTGAGACCCGGGTACTGTGTGACAGATTGAGCACCTGTCTCTTGAGGACATGAAAGGAGGCTCATTTGGGCGTTCCCTGAGTGGAGTTTCTTCTGCAAAATTCCTTTCAACCCAGAATAATTTCTGACATGAAATTATTATTATAATGACCGAGCAAGTGGGTTTTATCTGTCGAAGCTAATGCTGAGATAACTTTTGTTAGCCTTAAAGTACCATGAGCAATTTGGATTTTTTAAAATGCTTTTATCTGTGCTTTTGCCACAGAAGGCACATGAGAAAAAGTGGCATGTATAGTATACATTTCCAATAGGAGCTTTGGAATCGCTACTTAAAGGCAAGTCCTAGGGAGAGTAACGGAATATGAAGTGTTTGGTGTAAATGCCTTTTAAGCACTCAGCTCAAATGCTTGCAAAAGGTCAGATTATTTTCTGGGCCCAAACATTCTGTTGGTAGAAGAGCTATCTTTACATTCAAGATCCATTAGAATTAAATGGTACTTGGCCCAGGGCAGGGAATACTGTTGTAAAATGCCAAGCCTAGTCTTCTGAGTTGTTTGGAAAACCAGGTAAAACTTATCTTGTAAATAGATAGTACTACAGAGCCTGGGAAAGTTACCTTTATGAACCGCAGCTCCCAGAATTCACAGATAGCTTGGTTACTGACTGTACTGATTGAGGGCACTTTCCTGAGGTCAGGCAGTAAGAGCCCCCAGGCCAGGGTGCAGTGACTGCACTCAAAACCCTGCTCTCAATCTGAGTTTGATCCTGAGAGGATCAAAGTTGATTCAGCCTTCCAGCCTTGTTAAAATGAGTACCCAGCCTTGTTGGGAACAAACTGTACTTTGCATAATTACCTTGTAAACAGCCCAGTTTTCCATGTACATACTTAAAATAGAGTCCATAGCAAACTTGTTAGGGCTTATTTTTGTTGCACACCCCCTACCCCGGTACTTGGCAGGTAGTGAGCTGATATATTGGTTGTGTATTCTAAAAAGATGCAGATTTGTGGTTTGGGGCTATGTATTTGTATCCAGAAATACAAATACTGTATGCATATATCTAAAAGAAATGTGTCAAAAAGAGGAACACAAGAAGCTGTACTATTGTATCACTATACTTTTGGCTATAGTTCAAATTTTAATGTACAAGAGTATGTTGAAAAGTGGTGGCCAAACTTGGTGCCCCAAATATTCTTGGACTTCAATTCCCAGAAGCCCTGAGCAGCAGGTGTCCTTACTTGGGCTTCTGGGAACTGAAGTCCAAGTACAGCTAGAGAATCGAGGTTGGCCACCCCTCATCCAATGGTTTCTTGTCGATAGTAATTCACATCCGCTGTAGTTTTGTGCTCATGGGTTTTGCTTTTGTTCAGTGATACGTTGCCTTGAATGAGCACCACTGACAGCTATTATTCTGATCTTTGCTGCATAATTGTCCACAATAATGGAATGTTTTTTCCTTAATTTTTAATGGGGCAAATGGTTTTTAGTAAAATCACATTGTATTTTAAAATAAGCATGAAGTTATCTGATACTTTTTCATAGGTGGGATGCTAGCCATGGCAGCCTGTTGCAGCAAAAACAGAAGGGAGTCTGGAGCCCTGATGGCTAACTTTGGCGCTCCAGGTGTTATTGAATTTCAATTCCCAGAAGCTCTGATCAGCAGGTTTGCTGACTTGGGCTTCTGGTAATTGAAGACCAAGAACACTTGGAGTGCCAAGGTTAGCCATCCCTGGTCTAGAGGCTCCTGAAAGAGCTTTATTTGGCAAAAGTTTTAATGCATGTTACCCAACCCACAGTCCATGAAAGCTTATGCTTCCCAAAATTTGTTACGTCTTCAAGGTGCCATTTTCTCCTTCTTGTTTTTGATTGACACAAAAAATTGAAACTAACTGTTAGCTGTTTCATGATTCTGTGCATGTTTGTTCCGGAGCAAAACCCATTGACACCAGTGGTGCATAATGCTAAAAATGCACAAAAGAGCTGCATCATTAGTATGCATACAACTGCATAGCTAAGGCTTAAATCTCAATAAAACTGGTGTGAGCACTGAAACCAAGAGTTAGATGTGCCGCTAGTCATATTTTTAAATAAGTGTGTTCTACTTGGTCAATTTTATTTTGGAAAAATAAATGTCAAAAGGTCCTGATCCAACAAGTGTTTCTAATTTGGAATAGGTCTGCGTCTTAGTTTTCTAGTGAATGTTGCCTTCTAATTTGCTGCTGGTTCTGATAGCAGTGAAAAGCACTTTTAAGGTGAAACAGTAGTTAGGAGTACTGTACTGTATATGGTTTTCAACAGAAAACTGGGGCACACTTCCAGTTAACATCAGGAATCATGTTCTCGAAGGAGACCCTATAGCTGTTCTCCTCTCTAATAAAGGTGACCAGGTAAGCATCATTGTTCATGGGACTAACACTGTAGTGTAGGACTGTAGGTCATTTGGGGATACCAAGAGAGCACAAGCAGGACCCCTGCAAATAGGCCTCTGTGAATTCTTTTGCATTTTGTATAAATTAGAGAAATACTATTTTTGCTGCAGGGAATGTTTCTAAAGGTGTCTTTAGGTTTTAGTTTGTACTGGTTTATTCTGAAAGGTATGTGTATGGTTATGAGTTTGCCCTATAGATTGTTTCCCCAAAGGTGTAATTTTATGAACTGGTTCTTCATTAACTGCTTTGCTTTGGTCTGAAAAGATAATGTGGGCTATTGTTCAAGAAGCTGATTGATGACTCATGTCTTTGCTTCTTTGCCTTTTTGTTGCTGATTCTATCTGTTAGCATGCCTAAGGTCTAATAGCTATCTAATGAGATGTTAAAAGAATCTAGGAGTAGATCTTGTACTGACACAAAGCAATTTCTTTTCTCTGGGATAACATCAGATATTCTGCTCTTGGCCAAACTAGATAGGCACTATTAGAAAGTAGTAAGCAAGTCCTTCCATGGTTGACTCGAACATTCTCCTCACTGGGAGAGTTGGTCTTTCTTTGGCTGGGGAGACTCTTCCACACTTCAGAAAGCTCATTATCTTTGATTTTGGGTTGTGTAGGAAACCTTTATAGAAGCAGGGTCGCAACTCCCTTATGCCTTTGTAGCACACACATAAAAAATGTTTGTATAAAGTAAATATTACATGCTTAGGAGCTTAAAAATGACTATTTACAAATGGATAGTTACAACTCTTTAAGTACAGTATCTCACTTATCTTGATTACCTTACTAGGGTTTGTGCAACTTCACAGTAAATAAAAAGTTACTTTTATCTCCTTTTGGTTACTTGTAGCTCTTTTTATTATTATTATTATTATTATTATTATTATTATTATTATTATTATTATTATTATTATTATTATTATTATTATTATTAATTAAATTTAATACCCCGCCCCAATCGGGAGGACCCGACTTTTTGGTGAGGGAGATTGAGCAGTAAGGAAAGCTGGGAGCAATGCCATCAGGAGACTAAACTCAGTCACATTTTACTGTGTACAGGATTGCTGATGTACAGCACAATTCTTGTAAACTATTGCACTTCCTCCAAATTAGGTATGCAAGACCTAATTCATTCAACTAGGAGTAAGGGCCCAAACTCAATGGTTCTGAATAAATATGTACGTTTTGGACTGCTGATCTTTTGAGTTCTCTCATTACAGAAAATATTATAACTTGCTCTGTATGAAACCAGTCCTCCCTTTTACAAGGAGCCATTTATCTGGAGATCAAGAAATGCTTACTCAAATAGTCTTTCTAGATGCCATTTGCATAAAAATGATTTTTATACTGTACTTTATTAAGCTTTAAAAATGACATTATTTTTAAGCCATTTATGGATACATTATATAAAGGAAAGCATTGTAAATACGTCGATCTTAGAAAAAATCAACCCTGACTGCTCCTTAGAAGGTCAAATAGTAAAGATGAAGATAAAGTACTTTGGACATCAAATGAGAGGAGAGGATTTGCTTAAGAAAGCCTTGATGCTGGGAAAGGTGGCGAGCAAAAGAAAAAGGGGGCGGCCAAAAATGCGATGGCTAGAGGCAAGGGATTTCTGTAGAGACAATGGGCACAGAACTGAGTGAGTTGAGGAGGATGGTGGAGGACAGAAGTGCCTGGCAGACAGTGGTCCATGGGGTCGCAAAGGGTCAGAATTGACTGTGCGACTGAACAACAACAAATTGTAAATACAGTCAAACCTCGCATAAAGAGTGTCTCGCTTAAAGAGTAACTTGCTTAAAGAACAGAATTTTCTCTGAATGTTCGCTTCACTTAACAAATAAAACCAACCAAAAACTCGCTTAACAAATAAATCGGGGTTTGCAATCCCTCCCACAATTGGTCATTTACAATGGTGTTTCGCTTAAAGACCAAACTCGCTTAAAGAGCAATCCTGTGGA
The DNA here is from genome assembly GCA_030440675.1 of Furcifer pardalis. Taxonomy (NCBI): domain Eukaryota; kingdom Metazoa; phylum Chordata; class Lepidosauria; order Squamata; family Chamaeleonidae; genus Furcifer; species Furcifer pardalis. The sequence goes on along the minus strand of CP126897.1, from coordinate 69,329,428 downwards.
ACACATTATGCTCTTTAAGCGAGGTATGAGTGTACCTGTTCATTTTCTGCACTTTTGATGAATAGATCTACAATTTAAAGGAAATGTTTTGCACTGAACCCAGACATGACTGGCTTTCAAGGAAGGGTGACCTTTACTTTTGAAAAAGACTTAATTGAATGATCAAAATAATAAACATTACTTCGCTTCAGTAAATTTTAAATTTGCTTGTTTTGGCATTTCTTCTTAGCTTTTGGTGTTTAATGTTGCAAGGATTATTTTGTTTGTTTTTTGCTCAATATTGTTGGTCAGTTTTTTCAGCTCCTTCCAGTGGCGTCCACTGGGCAAGCTACTATGATGAGCAGCTAACACTGCTACACTGATATTTTCACAATAATATAGCCTTGATATACTTGTCATTGTAAGCATATTGAAAGACTGAGCTGGGAAAGTAAGGTCAGAAATGATCCGTGAATCCTTCTGAGAGAAAGAGAGAGAAATTAAATGTCTCTGGGATTCCAAAGCCTGGAGATGTGAATGGTTTTTCTGAAGCTTATTTTGGTATATTTTGGTATATTTATTAAACCCCCATGGAGAGCAAGAGACAGCTTGGGTGCATTGCACCTGTTGTACTGTTTCCTCTTATTAAATTCTAAGGAGAGACAGCAGATGAAGTGCTTCTGTAGGGAGATAATGTGTTGAGGATTGCAAGGGATTTCTGAAGCTACCCAGGCGGTGATAGACTTATGTACAGTATGAAAAAAAATGCTCCCTCCACTCCAGTTGCTATATTTGGTATGGTAATGAAAGAAGTACTTAAGAAAACGCATCATCCAACCGTTGGTGGAGACAGTGATCAACTGCTAATATTGTGCTGTTGTGCTTTGAGTTTGCCATATTCCAGTTCTCCAAATCTGGGTAGCCTCATTTGCATGTCATATGAATGATGTGCCCTTGCTTGCTTATTAGCTCAATATGCAGTATATTCAATTTAATTAAGCAGTTTAATTAAGCAGTTTAAGCAGTTAACCGGTGGAGACCGCTAGAAGTGCCAGTACAAGAATCTTGCATCTCCCTCAACACCCGGGTGGGAAGAAGGAGGAGGAAACTTTTTTTTGGAGGAAACATTTTTATTGATAAAATTCTTACAGGAGGAGGAGGAGGAGGAGGAGGAGAAGGAGGAGGAGGAGGAGGAGGAGGAGGAGAAGAAGAAGAAGAAGAAAGTTAATTTCAGTGTATTTTTTCTACTGCAATGATTTCAGCTTTGCCATCATTTATGTAGTAACCACTGCTCTGAAAAGTGGATATAGTGGTGGATATAATGTTGGGACTATAACAGAGCAGCTCAAGTTCAAATCCTAGTTTACAATGCAATCCAGGCTCAAAGATATGTTGATTGTAGTGAGCCTGGAATGTGCAGAAGGCTCTGGTACAAGCATCGCCCCCTTTATGCTATCTGATCACAGTACTGATGGCACAACTGGATCAGCCAGACCAACTAATGTGCTGGCTGAGATCTGCCAGCCTAAGAGGTGAAAAAAAGGTGAAGAAGGGGAGGAGTGGAGGACAAGTTGACCTACTCCACATCTAAACCTCTCAGCCAGACTCATAGCCACTATCCTGGAGAGGGGGTGACCATGTGCATTCCTGATTCATTTAAATTTTGAGAAGTGACATTTTGCCATATTCAAGGACTTTAGGTAATAGTCTCATGAGATGGCTGTCATTCTTTTGCCATTTTTTAAACAAATGTCTCTTCAGATTCATGAGTTCCCCACAGTTATTACACAGTCAGCTGAATTTGTTGGGGAAAGAGAGGACAACCTGCAAAAATTAAGAGAGAGAGATTGTGTGAGCCATACTCGGACAAATGCAGTCCAGAGTGATGTACAAATACTGTACAGGAGTAGGGCAATGCTCCAAAATATTTCCTTCCCAGCTTACTAGTAGCTTCTCTTCTTTGTTTTAAAAAGGAAATACACAGATCTGTGTTTTAAAAAGATTTAGTTGCTACTGGTTGTTTTTATTGTTAAAGAAAAAAAATCTTATAATGCAGAGGCTAATGGTGCTTGTAGACCAGGAATAGGTAACCTATGGCCCACAGGCCAGATCTGTCCTGTGGCACCAAATCAACATGTCCGTTCCCTCGTTCCATCCACTGCCACCAACTGGAATTGGCTGCAGACACATTTACGGCTGTTGTAAACGTGTTTATGACAGCTGTAAATGAGTCCATGGCCAATTCCGTTGGTAGTGGCGGCTGGACCACCAACTGTCTGAGGGAGCATGACCTGGTCTCTGACTTCAAAAGGTTGGCAACCCCTGTTGTAAACTTGGAGAACTTCAGCAGAGATGAAACTCCTGGAGTATGGTAATATCATTTGATCATTTGTGTAAATGTTAAAAAAGTAATGATGCTAGGGCACTACTCTGTGAGAGTATTTGTCCAGAGATTATGCCTCTCCTGAAATTCAAGACAGCTTTGGTTTTAAAGTAGAACAGAGACCATGAGCTTATTGAACAGCAATTGATGATGGAGAGCATCATATGCTGCTGTAAGGTAGTCAAATGCTGCTCCAGAGTTTATGTATTTGAAAATTGTCTTCTCTATGCTGAATTTGATTTAACATTTGAGTTGTACAACTCCTGCCAGGTCTAAAACCTGCCTGTTCTGGAATTAAAGGTAAAGGTTTCCCTTGCTCAAAACCCAGTTGTATCCAACTCTAGGGTTCAGTGCTCATCTTTGTTTCAAAGCCGAAGAGCAAGTGCTGACAGCTTCTGCTGATGTTTCCATGGTTGTGTGGCAGGCATGACTAGACACCGGAGTGCACTACTTGGAAGAGGTTCAATTTTAACAACTAGATAGTTCAATATCCTTTGTTCAGAGAATTGTATAAGTGGCATAGTAGGCAGATTGGCCTGCAACTTTTGAGATCTGATAGTTCTTTGCCTGGTGTGTGTGTGTGTGTGTGTGTGTGTGTGTGTGTGTGTGTGTGTGTGTACACATATGCATGTATGTATGTGACATATCCTGCACCAATTAGCAAGCCACTATTCTGCCATGTTTTTTGAACTCATTTTTTCCTTCAACAGTTGCTAAAGAGTTGAGGGAGCCATTCTTTGTGTTTTGCCCAAAATGTTTACTGGTATTTCCCCCCCAATCTGGACATTGAGTCCTGCTGCTTTCTCTGATGGCTTTTTCTTTTTTTACTTCTGCCAACTTGAACATAGTAGAAAGTTCATCAAATTCCTTCAGATCATCTGTTTGATGTTTTATTTTTATTATGCATTTCTTCATCTTTCCTTCCAGAAGCAACTGGTGTGCTGTTTTGTTTGGGATTTTATTTGCATAGTTAGCTAGATAGCCCAGTTGTTTAGGTGTGGTTGGGAGTCATATTCCTCCTGTGCATCTGGGAAAAGAGCCAACCTATGTAGCAGTGGGCAAGCTGCACTGTCAGGCTGCTCCCAGAAGGGAATGGTAAACCACTTCTGAGTACTGTATTTTCTACCTAGTAAACCCTGGAAAGGGTAATCATATGTTGAAATTGACTTGACAGCTTACAGACTATTATATTTGATACAACTGTATGTCATTTTGTTTTTATATTGTTCAGTCTTTTCAGTAGTCGCCAAGCTTTTTGGCTGCTTCTTCCTATATCAAACTTTGTTATAGTGTCAAGATCAGGTTTCTCCCAACTTTCACTAAACATTCACTAAAAGAATTTCCCACAAAGTGTGAAATATAATCTAAGTACTATATTGGTCATGTGTTTTTGGAGTGAGACCTTGGATATAGTTGTCCCACCATCTTCTTGGAATGGGGCATGAGAAGATTCCAAAATGGATGTTACAAATTGATGAATTGGCATCAATTATATTTTTCCCAGTTGGCTTCTTTGAAATTGTAACTCCAACAGAAAGGTATAGATCAGGGGTTCCCAACCTTCAGCCCATGGGGTGGACCCACCCCTAATGCCATCCTATCCAGCCCATCACTGCCTCCGCCACACCCAGAAGTGGAAGTGGGTGCATTTATATTGTCCATAAAATGCGCCCATGCATGCACAAATGTGTCCATGGCTGGTGTAAATGCAGAAGTGGGCACATTTATGTCAGCCATAAATGCCTCCGCTTCTGCTTCCAGGGGGCATGGCCTAGCCCACGACACTGTCCCGGTGTGTGTTCAGAACCACAACTGAAAAAGGTTGACCAGTCCTGGTATAGATTGATGTTAGATGTCTGAGTAGATCTAATATAGAATGAATCTGTTTTGAGTGTTTGTGAATGGATCACCTATGCTGTTAGTTGATGATGGCAGAGAGGTACAATCCACATCTAATTGTTGTTAGTGAGCCTATAGCTCAACAGTGCATAGGTGATCCATTCCCAAACACTCAAAACAGATTTAATGAGCGGAGTAATTTAGGATTATGTATAAGATACACTGAATGAGATTCTACTCTTTTTATAATGCTTTGCCATTTTTGTCATCATGTTCACATTTCTAAATATTACTATGGCTGTTGAAATTTCTAACTATAAACGGAGTGTTTTGGTTTCCCTTATTATATGGCTTCTTAAAGCAAAATGGAATGTCAAGTGGTTTATAAATAGATGTTGCCATGCACACAACCAGTTGGAACATAACAATTTCTGTTCTTCTTCAGTATACTCCAGGGGTGCCCCAACTTTTTGGGCTGTGGGCTGGTCACGTAGTTCAGGGGGTTGGTCACTATGGCCTGGGTGCTGGATCCAGCCCCGATGCTAATTCATCTGGCCCACAAAGCCCTTATCGCTCCCAGAAGTGGAAATAGAATGCTTACGGGTGCGTTTTACTTCTGCTTCCGGGAGCAATGAGAGCTTTGCGGGCCGGAGGAATTAGCATTGGGGGCATTATCTGGCCCCCAGGCTGTAGTTTGGGCACTTCTGGTATAGTCCATTGTGAGGACTATAATATGTGGCCTTACAAAATTGGCACTTCTGTATTGTTTGCGTGGCCTGTCAGCAACTAGACCCATCCCAGAAACCTTTGGTGGATGTTGATTGGTTTCCCTGTGAGTTTGTTGGAGACAAAAGATGTCCTATTTCTGTTTGTGACAAAGTGAAGCTAAGAGTTCCTCTTTCGATGGAGAGAAGCCCTCTGTATTAATAGGAATTACAGTAAAACTGCACATAAAGAGTGCCTTGCTTAGAGAGTAACTCGCTTAAAGAGCAGAATTTTCTCTGAATGGTCACTTCGCTTAACAACAAAAAACAACCAAAAACTCGCTTAACAAATAAATCGGGGTTCACAATCCCCCCCCCCACCAGAAGTCAAAATTGGTTATTTACAATGGTGTTTTGCTTAAAGAGCAAACTCGATTGAAGAGCAATCCTGTGGAACGCATTATGTTCTTTAAGTGAGGTACAACTGTATTATTGTTTGTGGCCATAAAAAGGGCCATTGAATAATTTTGCTCATGAGGAAGTTCACATTGCAAAACTTATGGATAGTGTCAGAATTTGCAGGGTTCAATATGGAATGCTGTTGAAATGTGCAAACATGGTTGACAAGAGTCTATTGCAAGACAGAAATGAATATGTTTTAGTGCTCAGGCAGTGAAAAACTATATTTTGCAAACAATGTTTGAAAATTTAACAGGGGTAAAGATGCCCAATGCTGTAGATTTTCCTATATGTTACAATACAAGCGACGTATAGAAAGGTAGTTGGATAGTTGGAAGCTGTTGCAGCCCTTACTCCACTCTCCACAAAGTTTTGATGTGACAGTGATTTGCCTTTAGCAAATTTCATTTACTCCTTAAACTTTAGTGTATTCATACATCAACAGAGGCATTAAGTCTTCAAGAACAGCATGTTTATGAAATACATACTTGAATCACAGCAGAAGCCACACCCAGTGCAGTGGTACTTGAGTACACATGAACACTTGTGCAATGGATTGAACATTATAAATGTGAATTATAAATAAATAAATATATTTAGACCTGTATGCTGCCCCACTTGCAGAGCGACTCTGGGCGGCTAACAAAGATACAAAATATATAATTACAGTCACAGATTCCAGATTATCACAATACAACATATAATCATTACAAATCATCAGAGTATCAATCAAAAACATAGTAACAATCAAAAACATAGTAACGATCAAAAAGCATAACGCCAATTTATCATATTTAATCTGTAAGAATACTTTCTAATAGCATTTAGTGGAAAAAATTCAAGAGGCAAAGCTGCAGGAAAGAACTAGGTCAAACAAGACACTTACTTTCCAACTCCGGCACTTGTGTCACTGTTCATACAACTAAGGTAGAAAGGAACATGAAGCATTCCAAAAATAAGAGCTGAGTGGTTAAGACACTGAGCTTTAAGACTGGAAGGTCGGCGTTTGATACTTGAGTACTGCACAACAGAGTGAACTCCCATCTCTGTCCCAGCTCCTGCTAATCTAGCAGTTTGAAAGCAAGAAATTGCAAGTAGATAAATAGGGACCACTTCGGTAAACAGTGTTCTATGCACTCTGGTGTCATCATGCCTGCCATATGTCCATAGAAATGTCTGCAGATGCAGACAGCACCGGCTCTTTGGCTATAAACAGAGGTGAACACTGAACCCTAGAGTCAGATACAACTGGCTTTTGAGCAAGAGTTACTTTTACCTTTACTATAAATTTATTAGACCACCAAAATTTATTAGTCCACAATAATTACTTGTACTGATATGAATTGGGATATATTCTACTACAACTGGAGTTTGAAGTCTTTCTGCCAGTTGGCCAAAATATCAAAATATCAGAAATGCAGCAGATCACAAGGAATTCAAATGGCAGTTCTGCGCCCCAGTTACCTGGTAGCCTTGGGCATGCCACTGAGTTCTAGTGGGCTCCCAGAAGAAGGAGCAGGTAAATCACTTCTGAATACTTTGTATTTAGGAAACTCTGGCGGGGTTGTCGTAAGTCAGAATGGAAATTATGTCACATACTGTAATTCTCTTTAGCTTGGTGAGAATGACATCTGACTAAATTTATTTAATACTGTAATTTAACAGGAAATAGGCTGCCTTTGTTTTCTCCTTTCTCATCTGAGATAGGAAACATGGCTACACTAATACCTTGGAAGATTAAAGAGATAAGGTTAATATAGTAATGCGGTCTTTCAAGTGGCTTTGGTAATCATAATGAAAAGGAATGGGCACTAGTATAGTAGCTCTCATTTGAAAATAAATTAGCAGGAACCTTCAGAAGAACAGTGTAAACATGATTCATGACCACTGCCTATAAAACTACTTTTTCATATTTGGGAATGGATCGGATTTTGAAAATGGAGTTTGTTGGAGGTGACAAGATCACTCCTTCCAGTATGCACATTAGAACCCAGCAACCTGCTGTAATTTTTAAAATAAGAAATGCAAAGAATCCAGAAGGGAAGTGATACCTTTATTGGATCACAAAAAAAAAAAAAAAATCAAAACATTGGGTAAGCTTTCGAGATCAAGGTCTCTTCATCAGGCAGGCATAAAATGCAAGTTTCATGGCACAGTGCTATTGTGACAGGTGCTCTTTGTAGGAATGCATGTTGGACAAACAGCAAAAGATTTATGGTGTTTTCATACCCACCCCTACAGGAAGCTGTGTGCTTGCTCCTCCTTCTCCATATGGAGCAAGTCTCTGAAGCATTAACTTCCTTTTGTGACCAGACAAAGAAAATGCAAAACTTCATGTGCTCTCTATCAGGTAGCAGGGTTTCTATTTGAGCAGGTTGTCTGCAGTCCTTTAGCTTAACCACTGAGCCATGAAAGCCCTTATATTCTGCTTTTCAGAATGCCTATTTCCAAAGGAAATGGGGAAAAGTGTCCAAATAGAAAAATGCACTCATATGCATATCTTTCCCCTTTCTCTTCTCTCTTACCTGTTGCTGGCTCAAGACCCTGAAGAGCTTAAAAGAACTGTGGACAAGCCACCCAGCCTTAAAAAGAAGCTAACAAGCCAAGGCTGCTCCCATGATTCAGGTGTGACACAATACAGAGGTGTCTTCTGTCCTGCTTTTTCCTCCCCTACCAGCCACATAGAAGGAGAGAGGAGAGAGTACAAAAGCCAGAAACAAGAAGTGGTGAGGAAAAACAGTCTAAATAAAAGGAAATAGGAAGATCATGATCTAACCCAGCTGTGGGATTCGCTAACTAGGCTTCTTTCAGAACAATTGGTTTAAATGGAGACTCCGCATATGAGAGCTGTTCTTGCTGCTGAAAGCTAGTTTTGCTTCGCTGATCACAATACAAATGACATATACCACCAGCATGGGACCTGAGATTTTCTGCAGGTGGTTTTTTTTTTACATTTTTCCTAGCACAGTTAAAATGGTAAGAAAAGTTAGCTGCACACTGTATTGCTGCTGACAGCTTTGCTTAGAACCACTTTTATACCATGTTACATCAGTCCTACAGTATCAGTAGTGCCATAATTTCTTGGATATTCTCTTGATTTTCTGGCCATGTGCTTCTACCTGGGTTGTTTTTGTTGTCACGTCTGGCATTAATCATCTCCTGACTGCTACTGGTGTGCCTGTTCCCCCTGGTGTGATGGGATGTTTCATGTTACAGTGTCCATTTTGGGACAACAGGAATGCACTGCCAGAACCTGCCTCTACAGTCATCCCATGGTGGATGCCGCACATAGGAATAATAACAGTAAATTTAATACCATTGATATGTAACCCACCCTGCTTTTTGTTGTTGTTTAAGGCAGAAGAGCAATGGTGTCACAAGAAGAGGAAACTTTGCAATAAATATTTAATAATATTTATTCACATCATGTCTTATGTGTTGAACATGAGCACAATCTATGATTGATCACCCAGTTGCACTTTACCACAAGAAATGCCTCATAATAGTGGTTCATACATTAGTAATCTCAAAAATAGACTACTGTAATGCTCTGTCTTCAGGGCTGTCTTTGAAAACAGTACAGAAACTTCAGCAAGTCCAAAATATGGTGGCCAGACTGATTGCTGGGACTAGTAAATTCAGTCATATATCCTCAGTCTTGGCATGCCTTCATTCTCCTTATCAATTTCCATGCTGAATTCAAGCTTTCAGGTATGACCTATATGACTTAATGGTTTAAAATCTCAATATTTATTGGGATGTCTCTTCAGAAATCAGCTACCAATTTCACCTTCTCCTTTTATTCCATGTTGCTAAATGTGGACACGCTGAGGGAAGGTCAAAAAGGTGATGACAAGGAATCATGCCTTTTCAGTGGTGGACCCCAGTTTTTGGAGTAAGTTACAAGCTAAGATATGCCCAACCCCTTTCCTTCTTATTTCAGGAAAAAGGTGAAAAGAGAATTTTTCAAAGCTGCCCTCAACAACTGGTTCCCCCTTTTTTGATATGAATTTCAGACCTATGCTTTTAGATCCCCATATTGTTAAATGTATTTTGTTATGAGGGGATTTAAGTTTGAATCTGTAAATTTCCCAGAGTAGTGCTTGCATTAATGGGAGGTATATAAATCAAAGAAGGAAAGAAAGAAGAAAGAAAGATAGGGAATTTTTGCTCAAAGAGTAAGACTGAGTTTGGCTGAGTGAAACCAGATCAGCCACCTCACAACACATCCTTGAAATGTCTCATGTGGAAAACCAGATTTGTGGATAAAGAGAATGGTGACACAGAACCCAAGGAGAGAGGAAAGTAGTGCTGTACATTCTAGGAATGGGACTTTTGACAATAAGACAAATGGGAAAAAGCATGGCAGGGAGTGTTATTTTCATTTCTGCATCCTTTTATTCTGTTCCCAATAGAAGTCATTTTCACAGTTGATGGCTGTGGCTCTGGTGACTCAAGAAACCGATCCTGGCTTGAAGCATGCGACCACACACAGTACACTGAATAGATGGTGGAGGGTGTAGTTGAGTTTGATGAAACTACCATGCTTGTTGCTTAGTCTCTTCATGTCTGCAATGTTCTCCTTCAAAGTGACCGGTAGCAGCAGAGATGGTATGGCACCAAAGTGGGCAATCTTCGGCTGTTGCCTCCCAGGCTTGTGGGTTTATGCTTGACTCCTTCATGGTTTGTTTCAGTTGGTCCTTATAATGCTTCAAAGGACCTCCATGAGTTCTTTTAACATAGCTAAGTTTCCCATAAAGAATTTGATGAGGAAACCTGGAACTGTCTATACGGCAGACATGCCCTATCCATCTAAGATGATGGTGTATAATGGAAGCTTCAATGCTATTTACATGTGCCTTCTCAAGAACTGCGATTTTGGTGACATAGTCATTGACATAGAAGCTGTGAAACTGGGAAGTAAAAGTAATGCTTCTTTCCCTCTTCTTGTTTTCCTGAGCTGCGGTCAAACCTGTGGTTACCTATATTTTTCTAACATGGAAGTTCACAGTTAAAAAAGCATTGTTTAGGTAAGAAAAATGGTACATGAATAAAGATAAAATATTTCTTTATTCACAGCACCATTGCCTCTGTCAAATTCAGAGCAGTGCCCCTTTCTTCTGCTTCAAAGTGATGCCAGCACAAATTACGGTGACTTTTAGCAGGAAGAATGTCAACCAGAAATTCTTACTTGATAAACATAAAGCTTTTACTCCTGTCCCAAAAAGGTTTACAATTTTTTTTACCTCTTCAAGATATGAGAATAAAACTTGAGAGCATAGACATCTTTAAGTATAGTGACATAAGCCTAGATCTAATTGTGCTGATGGCTAAGCTATGTGGCAGAGGAAAAGAAGGATATTTTAAAGGTCCATTGGCTTTGAATAAATGATTTTTTAAGCTAGAAGGAATGGATATTTGTGTCATTTATACCAAAGCAAATAAGTAAGAGTTAAAATTGTCAGGTGATAATTATAGTGGTATTGACATTTTTTAAATGCTTGGGAAACTTTTCTTTTTGTGGTTATTAATTTCCTTTATCCAGCTTACCTTTAGTATATATGTATCGCTATGAAGTAGGTCAACCAGAAATAATAATCGATAGAAAGTTATTTGTTGAACTTAGTCTGAGCAAATGCTAGATTGTATCAGATGGGTTCATGGTTGGTAACAGCCAAATACTTTCTGCTGCATGGTTGAAGCTTCTATTTCTTGTTCATTCTTTGATTATCCTAGTAAAAAGATGCAACGGCATTTGCTAAAATATCTGAATTTGCTAAAAAGCTGAATTAATTTTATTCAGTTAACTCTTTCCTCTTCATTCCAATATCTAAACTAAATGTATGAGGCTGCATGTTTTTTATTCTAGTGATTATAAGTTTTTGTCATAGTGATTTTGAAAGGAAAACTGTTAGGATTTTTTATCACAGATTGTCTACATTTAAATATATCCCCCCCCCCCAACTGAAACAAAGCCTTGAAATTCTAGTTCATGCATTTGCGATGTGATGCTTTAAATCCTAGTTGCAAGTAGTAATCTTAAATCCCAGTTGAATGTATCAATCTTAAAATCACTTAATTCAGTGTTGAATCTTTTACTGGTGAACCTTCTTTAAAGACAGCTGAGAAATACATTTGAAGAAATGCTACTCTTGAGAGTGGAAAAAATCCTTTGTCTCTACAAACTATTTAGTGAACTTATTTGTTTGTTGCAAATCTAGATGTTATACAGCTTGTTCTGTCCCCATTAACAAAATGAACCTACAAGGAATTTTGTAATAGCCTAACCAGAAAAATAGACACGTCTGATCAGCTTGCAGATTCAGCTCACCCTGGTGTAACATTCATGATGAATAAACCATGGATTTATGATGCATATGCACAAATACTTTATAGCATACAATTGTTAATTATGCATTTTGGCCATATAGTTATCACACATGTTAAAAGTATACAGTAATTCGATTTCTGATAATGAAAATTAAATACTTTGAATGGCAAAAAATAAAAATAAATCCTTAGTCTTTTGATATTTCTATTTATTTACGTCTCTGTTAAATAAGTTATCACTAAAGCTTTGCTATGTCTGAGGTGCCTTTTGTAGCAACTATCTTCTGCAGTCTATATTCATTTAGTGAGTCATTGTTTGTGCTGCTCATTACTTTTCCAAGAGTTCTGGATGAAATGTTTTATTGCTATCTAATTTTAAAACCATTATCAAAGAATGTATATACTTTTTTCCATTTTTATGGAGATTTTAATGCTTGTGGATTTTAACATTAACTCAGAAATATTAGGTGAAAGAATGAACTTCGCATTTGACAAATCGATGAAAGATAACACCGAAATGAATTTATCAGTCTTAAAACTCCTCTTCGTTTTCTTTTGTTTTTGAATTGGAACAAATAAATAAATCCAGCTCCACCACTCTAAGGTGTCCAGATTCGATCACTCCTAGGTACTAATTTAGCTGTACAGTAAAAACCCTACTTACGCAAAAAGTCCGTTTCGTAGGCTTTTGCTTAAATCGGTTTTTTATGTAACTTGAAGCAAACCCATAGGAAAAATGTAATTTTTATGTAATGCCAAGGCCTAGCAGTGGCTGAGAACATCACCCCCTCCTCTGGGCCCACAACAACGGCCTGAGGAAGACGATGCCAAGGCCTAGCAGTGGCTGAGAACATCGCCCCCTCCTCTGGGCCCACAACAATGGCCTGAGGAAGAAGATGCCAAGGGCTAGCAGTGGCTTGTGACCTTGCCCACTCCTCTGGGCCCACAACAACGGCCTGATGGGAGTTAGTTTGTGTTCTGGTTTGGTTGTTTTATGTGGTTACATTTTATAATTTTTATTGTACTGTTCTTGTTTTGACTGTAAGCTGCCCTGAGTCGCCTTGGCAAGTGGGCGGCAATATAAATCTAAATAAATAAATAAATAAATCGAAGCAAACCTATATGGAAATGAATTTGTACATAACTTGAAGCGAACCCATAGGAAATCATGTTATGTAAATTTATGTAAATCGGGACATTTATGTAAATCAGGACATGGTTTTAGCATAAAATCATTATGTCATGAGCACAGATGTCCATTGAATTGAACATAGCTGGTTATAAGTGTTCATGCTTTCATTCTTTGTCTAAGATTGATATATATCAGAATAGCTTGAGTTGGTTGGAAGGGGCCTTTTAGGTCATTGAGTCCAACCCTCTGCTTAATGAAGGAATCCAAAGCAAACATTCTACATAACCAGGCATTCATGCAGTGTAATCCCATAGAAATTTGTCCCACTACGTTGTGTAAGATTAACTCCTATTTCCTAGCATGTTTGGATTATATATTTGCTTGAATATGTGCCAGCTGTCCTCACACAAGCGACTGAACAAATTACTAAGTCCCCCAAGTCATGATATCAACACTCAATAAGGCCAATGCAACTCCCATCCCATTTTGCCCTTTCTTTTGAGAGTGGATCCAATTTAATTTTTCCTTTTATGTTATCCTGAATTCCCTCCTGGCAGGGGAGCATCAAGAGATTGGTGGAACTATCCTTCTTGAATGATTTGTGCTGCCAAGCTGAGCCAGCTTTCTTAGGTACTGTGTAGTAATGTGTTCCTTGTTGAATATATCCCTCTGGTGTGTATGTCTTTTCCACCCCAGTGATTTTGTCATCAACAGATCCTTCTGTAGCCTAATTACGGTGATGCTTTTGCAGTGTTTCCTGTTCTGAATTACTAGTATGTGTACCTCATTCATTATTCTTTCCAAGCACTCTCTCTGTATAAACAATGTGCTAATTAGGGCAGGCTAGCAGGTGTTAAAGTGTTGAGTTCTACCTTATTAACTTCCCTAGGGTTGCTTATATATGTATATATCTGCTGGATATTTCTTTTTGTTGCACAACTATGGACTGTTTTTGTGAGTCACTGTAGACTTTGGTAAAGCTTAGCTCTGACTTAATTCTAGTTTTTTTAAAAGGTGGGGAAAATACATCACAATAGCTGCATTTCCCCCCACTGTCCTTGTTCTTTATTCAACCAGGTCTTGTGGTGGGCTTGAAGATAATTAAGTAAGAAAAGGAAGCTGGTCTATCTAGGAGAGAATTAGTAAAATTTATTTTTCAAATACAGTATCTATAATTTGTTGGTGATCACACGATGGCAGTGGATGTAGCCAGTACCAGAATGGTCATGGACCATGTCAGGAAATGAACCTATTTCCTAAGGCTTGAAATTGCCAATTTTCAAATAGGCCTCAGAAAAATCCATTTTTCTCTCTCTGAGCCTCAAGGCTGTGTAACAGCATGTTTTTCACCCATGTTTTCCAGTATTTCTTATCTTTCGTAAGCTAGCAGAGCAATGTTATGACTAGCCCCAGTGCATCCTGTGGGCACGTGTATAAACAATGTACTGTTGTTTTGAGAAAGTTTTCTCTGTTGCTTGCTGATACGTCATTGGCTGAAGCAGTCCCACCTGACTGGGAATTCTCCATTTTGGAGAGAAGAAAGAGTTCGTCTCTGTTTCTTCATGGATTAAGACCTGTTTTTGATTAGAGAGCTTTTGTTTCTGGATCTCAATGGGCTAGCATTCTTTAGCCTAGGAGCTATGCATTTTTGCTCCTTAAAAATGGTTACCTAGATTTACCTGTGGACTTTATTGGACTGACCTGTGCTTCTGACTTTTATGCTTTATGAACCTGATCAATAAATCTTCATCATTTTTCTGAACAACGTGTCTTCATTGGACTAAAAAGGGTAAGAGCTGCCTTTCACACACACAAATCTTTGAACACGCTACCAAATAAAAACCCCTTAAGAGCTGATAAGCAGCTGAGAGTTGGATCTCTGTTCTAATTAGCCGTCCAGCTCGCCCTGTGTAGGTTTGTTTTGGTTTCCAGGGGTTTGCCAGAGGTGTGGGGGCCGGCTGGATCGTGACATGGCTGGCAAATCGGTGGGATATCGCGCCTCCTGAAGACGTTTTTTTTGTGTGTGTGTGCATGCTCTGAGTCTCTGCCCTGCAAGAAGAAGCAAGCCTTGTTTGTTTGGCTGAAAGCCTGCGTGTGTGCGTCTGCAGCAGAAGCTGAGAAACTGCATCCTTGGAATGTATTTTCCTGAGATAAAGTGCTGAAAGGAAAGCAACTGATTGCTGTTTTGAGTTTTGAGTCGGATTCTCAAACTCCCAGATCTGAGGGCCGTGGGCCGAGGGCCGTTTCCAGTGCTGGCGGTTCCAGAGGGACTGAGACGTCTTCCAAGCCTACAAGATGGAAGGTAAGCCAGTGGCTGATGAATGTACCCCCTCACCACAGTTAGCACCCCAAGACAGACTCCATTCCAGATGGGATCTTGGAGAAGGTGCCCAGATGATGTTTAGCCAGAAGGAAGGGCCCAGGGTGGGTGAAGCTTGTCCAGATGACTTCTGAGACTTCCCCAGACGCCCAGCAAGCCCCAAGCCCTAAGTAAGACTCTTTTGTGTTGAATTGGAGTCAAAAACTCCACAGAGTGCCTATTTCACTCAGAAGCAGTTCCCTGAAGTAATTTTTCCCCAAAGGCAAGAAGAGGGAGTGGAACCCTTCAGATAAGATTTATTTTCCTGCATTGAAGTTCCTAATTGCTGATTACATGTGCTGTTTGGTCTTTGAAGACCTGGAGAAGTTGCTGATTGCCTCATTGTGTTTGAGATACCAGCTTAAAGGTGGAAGAGCTCCAACGGACTCCTCCACGTGTCCAAGGAAGAAGTTTTGCTAGAGTGGGTGGGCCAGAGCCACCACTCTGAAAAGTGTTATCTACAGGCTGTTACACTACGCTGTTTTGGTCAGCTAGTGGGAAGTGGGAAATAATTGCCGGATGCAGTGTTTCCCTGAGTTTTACTACCCTCCGAAAGCCAAGAGCTGAAGTGTGGGAGTAATAAGTAAATATGGCTGTGGGAAGCCCAACTAGCGGTTTCAGCAATAGCAGAGGCCAGATCCAGATCCAGATTCCCGACGTACTGAGGAGAGTGAATGGAATTCTGCGCGCTCTTGAGTTGAGAAGCTAGTCAAGCCATCAATTCTGTTGCCTGTTTAGTTCCCAAACCTCACAGGGATGAGGGTGATGGGTTGTTTGATTGATTCCTTTGGACTGTGTTCTGATAAATACCTTAAAGGTTGTTTCTTGAGTTTGTTTTCTAGGAGATGCACATGTTCCTGACGTCTGAAAGAAGAGCTGATAACGGAACTCTGAGTGGACTTTGTTCAACTGGTTGTTTAATTGTTTGCAGGTGCAACATCGAAGAAGAAGAAGAAGAAGAAGAAGGGGGGAAATGTTATTGTTTCTTGCTAATCATCTGTTTATTTTTCCAGAGGCTCGTACAAGCGGCCTCTGTGACATGTGTGGTGTTACTGACCTGTTTTCTGATTTAAAGGTTGTTCTGTTTGGGCAAAATGTGTTTTGGAAAGGGAAAACCTTTGGTACCTAAAAATGCCCAAGTCTTTTGTTCCAGCAAGGTTTTATACCTGAGTTTGCTTGCAATGCAGAATGTAACTTATGTAACGTGTACCTCCAGTAACTAAAACTGGAAGAAGCTTTAACGCTTGATATCCTACATATATAAGGGATAGCTTGTTTGCTCAATTGCTTTGCTCACATTAGTAAATAATGCCTTTTGGTAAAGTCAAACCCCGGTTTGCCTTTCCAGAAAGGAGGGCGTGTCAGGAAATGAACCTATTTCCTAAGGCTTGAAATTGCCAATTTTCAAATAGGCCTCAGAAAAATCCATTTTTCTCTCTCTGAGCCTCAAGGCTGTGTAACAGCATGTTTTTCACCCATGTTTTCCAGTATTTCTTATCTTTCGTAAGCTAGCAGAGCAATGTTATGACTAGCCCCAGTGCATCCTGTGGGCACGTGTATAAACAATGTACTGTTGTTTTGAGAAAGTTTTCTCTGTTGCTTGCTGATACGTCATTGGCTGAAGCAGTCCCACCTGACTGGGAATTCTCCATTTTGGAGAGAAGAAAGAGTTCGTCTCTGTTTCTTCATGGATTAAGACCTGTTTTTGATTAGAGAGCTTTTGTTTCTGGATCTCAATGGGCTAGCATTCTTTAGCCTAGGAGCTATGCATTTTTGCTCCTTAAAAATGGTTACCTAGATTTACCTGTGGACTTTATTGGACTGACCTGTGCTTCTGACTTTTATGCTTTATGAACCTGATCAATAAATCTTCATCATTTTTCTGAACAACGTGTCTTCATTGGACTAAAAAGGGTAAGAGCTGCCTTTCACACACACAAATCTTTGAACACGCTACCAAATAAAAACCCCTTAAGAGCTGATAAGCAGCTGAGAGTTGGATCTCTGTTCTAATTAGCCGTCCAGCTCGCCCTGTGTAGGTTTGTTTTGGTTTCCAGGGGTTTGCCAGAGGTGTGGGGGCCGGCTGGATCGTGACAGACCAAAACCCAAAACAGGTAAACTGTCTCTTATTCTTTACTCTCTTCTTTTCTTCTTGCTCTCTCCATTGGCCAGGACGAAAAAATTAATATCTCTACTACTGTATCTCTTTCTAAAGGAGTGATATGATTTCTTGCAGAGTTTCACCCTTGTTCGAAAACAAGTTGTATCTGACTCTAGTGTTCAGAGCTCAAACTCTGTTCATAGCAAAAGAGCCAGTGCTGTCTGCATTCATGTGGCAGACATGACTAGACATTGCAGTGAACTGGAACGCTGTTTATCTTCTCATCAAAGTGGTCCCTACTTATCTACTTGCAATTTCTTGCTTTCGAACTGCTAGGTTGGCAGGAGCTGGGACAGAGACAGAAGCTCAGCACTCAGATCTTGAACTGCTGAGCTGCCAATCTTCCAGTCGACAAGTTCAGTGTCTTAACCACCTAGCCACCACAGACCCAATTATATAGATAGTCATCATCCAATGAAATAGTTCATGATGCCCAGGAATTAAAAGTAACATTTAAGATGAAATCTTAAAATTTATCTTAATTATTCTTCATTTAGATTTAGAATGTTTTCCCCACAACACTCGGGTCTTGAACTGCTGACCTGCCAATCGTCCAATCATCATGTTCAGTGTCTTAACCACTAAACCACTGTAGTTCCTTAAGGGGAAAATAGTCATTGCCTAATTTCTCAGAAACAGCATTCTTGTTTTCCAACAAACAGGGAAAGTTGCTGACAAATGCATCTATGAATACACGCAATTGCAACTGGGTTTTGTAAAAAGGACCAAATCATTAGAGATAGAAGAATATACCTTGAATTTATTGGAACAATAGAACTCATTTATGAAAATAAACTGCATAGCTAAATTGGGGTTGAAAATGTAAGATACTGCTACATGGAAAATCTGTAATCTGAATTGACTCCTCTGCTATCCTCAATAGGAGTTGAGCAGTGGTGTGCAAAATTGAAAATACTGCTTGTGGAGAACAAAATCTGGAATTGTTAATTGCCAAAAATGCACTGGCTCCATCCTGGAAGATAAAAAGCATGATAGATTCATTTTAAAAGTGAGTTTTTCCTATCCTGGTGATGAAAATCACAATAAATTCAGCTTCCCAGCTTCATTTTTCTTTTTATATAAAAGCAAAGGATAGGATAGGAACTTGGAAGAGGCTGAAATTCTAAATAAAACCAGTCTACCTTGCACTGTAGACAAAACACTGTTTGCACTTCAAGACGTTTTGAGCCATAATTTGCAACCATCCTGTATTTGTATTAATTTGCAATGGGGGGAAATCTGCCCAGAAAAAGTTACATTGAAAATAAAGCTTGAAATATATTTTCTGACAAAGCAGGCATTTAAAATGTATTTTACATAGGATTTGGGCTGGAACCTGCATCTGAATCCTAGCTTGAAGTGTTCCTCTTGAATTACAACTTTCAGAATTGTACAGTTGTCAATGGCTAGCACATAACATGATATATCTTGATGGGTGTTGATGAGAAAAAGACATGAAACAACTTTTCTGTGCTATTTATCAAGATGGGATGGGATGCAACATGGGCTCCTAATTGGTTAAAACTGTGAAAGCATCTCTTCTCAGAAATCACTTAACCTGCAGTACTAGGTACTTCACCGATCTTAGTCATACATATTCAGATGTAAAATACAGTATTTGATACTGTTTTCTTTTAAACCATTTGAAAGCGAACCTTCCTTCCCACTTCCAAGAGCAGTAGGAATATGCTCTTTAAATAAACCAAAATTGGAAGTGGGAGGTACATAAACCAGCATCCTAATGCAAGGAGCAGCAGTGTCGTTGAACCAAGGATGGGATGCTTGAAGCTCTAAGTCTAGGACATTCAAAATTGAAGGACTTATGGTGTCATCTGACAAAAAAAAAGTCAGATGAGAACAAAAACAAAGCAAAAGTGCATACCTTATGATGACATAAGATCCATATATAGTATTTAATGTGAAATTTCCTGCCTTGTGATAACATAAGACCCCCGTACAGAAGAATTACGTCATCAGATGGCAGGGAATTCTTCATTGGAAAGGAGCTGGATATCATACATGTGTCTTGAGATGTCACTAGGTAGAAGTTGCCACATTTACTCATATAATCTGAATCTATATTGTTATCTATAGCCTGAGGTTTCTGCACCTACTTACCGTTCTTACTGAACTAATCTCCATTGAAAAAAGACCAAGTAGGAAGCAAGGATCTTATATCATTGCAAAGCAGGCAACTTCTCATTGACTTAGCCAATCACAGTTGCCATGTAGTAGTGGTGGTAGTGGCGGCGGTGGTGGTAGTGGTGGTGGTGGTGGTAGTAGTAGTTATTTCTCTTTCCCACTCTTGTTCTACTGGTAGCTCACATTGATTGGTTGGCTTCCTTTCTCCCAATGGAGGCCTCAGAATACTGTATAGCAGTTAGTATTTAAGGCAGGAATTCTCAACCTGTGACCCATGGGCCAGATGCGACCCATGGTGCCATTTCATGTACCCCCCATTGCCTCCTCCACACCTAGAAGTGCCATGTGCTGTATTATTTATTATTTATTTATTAGCTCAAATTTATATTGCCGCCCACTCGCTGTAGCAACTCAGGGCAGCTTACAAACAATACATTACATTACAATATGTTGATGGGGGCTCAGGGGGAGGGGTGGCGAAGTCCTCAACCTGCTCTGGCTTTTCTTCCCTGGCCATTGGTGTGGACACAGGGGGAGGGGCGGAGAAGTCCTCAATCTGTCCTGGCTTCTTCTTCCCTGGCCATTGGTGATTTCTGAATTTCAAATACCACTTCAAAATGGTCTTGCACTTCTTGAACAACAGCCTTGCTTCTGCCAATTTCTTTGACTGTCCTGCCTGTTGCATGGTGACGCTAGCATTAATTCTTTTGAGTGAACATCATACTGTACCAGGGGTTGCCAACCTTTTTAAAGATGGGGGCTGGGTCATACTCCCTCAGACAGTTGTTGGCTAGACTGGCCGTCAAACTGCCAGCAGGATCGGCCATGGACTTATTTGCAGCTTTCGTAAACGTGTTTACAAGAGCCATAAATGAGTCGGCGGCCAATTCAGGTGGTGGCAGCTGGAGCGAGAGTGAGAGCTGGTTGATTTGGTCATAGGTTGCCTATCCCTGTAGCATACATTGTTGCCGTAATGCAGTTTAAATTCAGAATGTAAGACATAACATGTCTTAAAATGTGTATACATTTTGGCACCCTCTGTATTAGAGAGTGTTTCCGTTGAGAGCCATTCACTGTAGAAATGACTTGGTCTTCATTTGTTGACATGGTCTGATCCAGTTGCATGCATTTTTCATTCATCTAGGGCAGGTTGGATCTAGGAACAGTAATGATGCATACTTCCACATTGACCACTACATCACTGGCAAAGAAGTGTTTGGTGAAACGTGCTACTAGCTCAAAATTAAATGTGCCTCCATTCTGAGTGCATGCAACCCATATGAAGTGAGAACTCCACTTGCACAGAGTTCCTGTGAAGAGCCTATGCAGATACATCAGTATACACCTTTTTTCTGATAATTACATTTGTGGAGGTTGAGATCAGAGTATGTAAGGACCAGCAGGCACCATTTAGCATGGTTCTGCTGCCTCATGTATTATCTTTTTTCTGTGATATCTGAAGCTGTGTTTCTTGAATTAACAATACAAAATAAAAGAGCATGATAGAAGGAGAAACTGGAAAAAATAGGTCTTTTTGAAACTGAAAGGCATAGAAACTTAATTTTTAACAATTTTTCTAAAAAAAATGCATGTAATTTTGTTAAGAGAATATGGTTGAATGCTTTCATTTATGACTTAGTTTTAATAACTGTTTCCTACATGAAAACCATGCATGGTATGTTTTTATTTAATTGGCACTTTCAAGTATAAAAATAATGAAAGAAAGGAGAAACTTGGTATCTCATTCTCTTTCGCTCCATCCATTAAAAGTTGGGGATGTGAAGATTTACCCAGCCAATTAGAAAGTAATATTTATAGAAGAATTTATGTCTTCAACGATAGGGAAGCAGAGTATAAGGATTTTTTAAAACATGAAATGAACCCATTAATCAGAAAGTGCTGATTCATTTCTACATACAGTATAATTAAACAATTCTTTAATCTGTAATACAAAGCTGATGTATGCAGTAGTAGTGTAATCAAAGCATAATTATAGCTCTAAAATTATGTTCATGTAGGTTCTAATTAACATTAATTGCATAATTGCCTGGAATTAAAAGTTCATTATGTGAGGTCATTAACTCTTTCTTTAACTTTAGGTTTTCCAGAAATTGGGGGGGGGGGGGATGGGGATATTCTTGAAGAATTAAGAGAAATTTTAAGATTCCATTTTAAATGTTACTTTTAATTCTGGAGTATCATGGACTTGTTTCACTTGATGATGCCTATCTATATAATTAGGTCTACGGTGGCTTAGGGGTTAAGATGCTGAGCTTGACGACAGGAAGGTTGACAGGTCAGCAGTTTGAAATCTGAGTGCTGCATGACAGAGTGAATGGCTATCATCTGTCCCAGCTCCTGCCAATCTATCAGTTTGAAAGCAAGAAATTGCAAGTAGAAAAATAGATATTACCTTGGTAGAAAAGGCAACAGTGTTCTGTGCACTCCAGTGTCTAATCATGCTTGTTGTGTGACCATGGGAACATCTGCAGACACAGACAGTGCTGGCTCTTTGGCTGTAAACAGATGAGCACTGTCCCTAGAGTCGGACATGACTGGATTTCAAGCAAGGGAAACCTTTACCTATCTCTTTAATTTGAAATCTTGGATTACAGTGGAACTTCGGTTAACAAACGGCTTGGTTAATATAAAAATCACATAACAAAAGAAAATCCAGAGAAAATAGTGGTTTGGTTTACTGATCCCCCCCCCCCCCGAACAGATTAATTGGTTTTCAATGCGTTCATATGGGAAACCACATTTTGGTTAATGTATTTTGGTTTTCAATGCATTCCTATGGGAAATTGCATTCAATGCATTTCTATGGGAAATTTGGTTAAAGTAATTTTCGCTGTAAGAAACATCCTGGAAAATGCATTAATTATGTTAACTGAGGTTCCACTGTACTGTTTAGCGACGAAATCTCTATTATTCATTGAATCAGTGACCTTTTGAACTTTTCTGCCTGATCTTCTGTTCACTTTAAAACACTGTTTCCCTTATTTCATTTACCTGTATGTCCTGTCCTTTAAGGTGTTGTGGTCATTCATTAGATGATGGTGACACTTAACAGTTTGCAAAAGACCACTCCAAAAAGAAATACTACCAAGCCCTTGTTTCCAAGCCATAGTTTCATATATATCTGATCAATTTGTCATCATAAGAGTCAGATTATGCATTCAGTGGAGTAAAAGGCAGAACTTGAAAAATTACCTCTTTTCATTACAATTCCTAAAATCCTCTGGTTAGGATGGTCACTGGGCTAGGGGATTCTGGAAGGTGCAATTCAAAAAATTAATTTCCCAATCTCTGATCAAAGAGTGAAAGTAGTAGGTAATGTTGCTGGTGCTGTTGATGTACTGTATCTCTGAAAGAGAACTTTGATTTGAAACCTATGATGGGAGGTGCATGACACTTGCACAAGTGGTTTCAAAACTTAGTTCAGTGTCACTGCTATACAGTACAATGTTGTTTTGCTAATGAGACATGCAACCACTTGCAGACCAAATCCACTCTTCCCTCTTCTTTATATCTGTCATTAAAATGTGTGCTTGCATAGATTTGCCCTGTGAGGAATCTGGTGCCATGGTACTGTAACATGCTGTATTTAAAAGATAACAACTGAATTAGACCTGATGGGATTCAGTTTGAAGGAGCAAAAATCTTCTGTTCAGATCTTAATTAGTTTTATTGACCCTATATAAGCTTCTTTAGGAGCCTTGTCTGCAGAACACCAATAAACTGTATATATATTTTAATTAACCCGGGTTCTTAGATACTGTCCACATGTTCAAATAGACCAGGGATTCTCAACCAGCAGCCCATGGGACCATTTCATGTGGTCCCCACTGCCCCCACCACACCAGGAAGTGCCATGTGGTGGAGGAAGGGCAAAATGGCTGTCCAGCCCCCAATGCTGTCTGAGGGAGCATGACCATGCCCCCGGCTTAAAAAGGTTAAGAACTCCTGAAATAGACTAATACAAATGACCAGTTGATGACATGTTTAGATTTTCTGTGGGGGGGGGGGGAGGATGAAAAAAACATGGTGAATAGAATAAACATCAAGAGGAAATTACGTCCTTATGTACACATTTTGGGTTTCTGTATCACCTATACATGCTGGCTGACTGGATAGCTTAGTCAGTGAGTTAGGTATCTGGCTGCAGAGCCAGTGGTTGGGAGTTCCCACTTCGTGTCTCCCCAAAGAGCCAGCCTGTGTGACTTTGGGCAAGCTGCGCAGTCCCAGGATGCCCCCTTGAAGGAAGGAATGGTCAACCAGTTCTGAGTGTTCTCTACCTAGAAGGTCCTGAAAGGAATCACCATAAGTCAGAATTGAATTGACAGCACCCTATATGCATGTTGGACTAGACATTTTCTGTTCCTGATTTGTGCTTTAGCATAATAATATGGAAGTAAATTTGTAGAATTGTTATTAAAGTATATTTATCTTCCATGAAATATTTAAATGAAGCTAATTTTTCAAATTCAATATGCTTTGCTCAGCAGCTTGGAAAATTATTGTCCTCTACCTGACAGAGAGAACACTTTAATTAATAATTATATTTTAATATACTTCTGCTTTAGAAAGTTGTAAAATATCTCTCTGATGTAGAAAATGTTCCAGGTGTTAACTGGAAAGTCAAGCAAAATAGTAAAACCACTAATCATGATTTTATTGCTGTCGGCCAGGCTTTGTTCATACTGTACTTGTGTGTGTGGATGAGGTGGTAGATGGAGCAAAATGTTCAACTACTATCTGGCTTTACTGGAGGGTCCCTTTGATAAATCGCCGGTGGTCAAAAATCTAGTTAGAAAGTCTGTGATTTGTATTTCAATATTTGTGAAATTTCCTTTGTTTACAAATTGAATTGATGTTGAGATTTTTAGTAATGATTTACAAATTCCAACTGTATCAACAGGGTATAGGTTTATTATTGAAAACATGGAAGAATCAGAAGGATAAATAATTTTAATTTTAGAGGTGAAAGATTACAAGCAAATATTTAATCAATTAAGTGTGTTTACATAAAGCAGTAAACTACATGCAATGAATGAGCTTTGACTTTCCAGTTGCTGTCACCAACACTATTACCAGCATTCTTTATTTTCTGGTGAGAGGCAGAGACCAGACATTTTCTATAGGCAGCAGTGTGGAGCAAGCTAAGAACTTGAAATTGAGAGCAGAGTCTGAAGAGCAAACAGGACCAGAAGAAACCGCAAAATGCTGTGCCAGAGAACAAGGCAGGAAACTAGGACCAATAAATAAGACAAAACAAAAAAACCCACAAACCCACCAAAAATGACACATTACAGTTCAGGTAGACTGTTGCTGAAGTATAGTTCAAAGATAGCAAGTCCTTGTTTATACAGTCAAACCTCGCATAAAGAGTGCCTCGCTTAAAGAGTAACTCGCTTAAAGAGCAGAATTTTCTCTGAATGTTCATTTCGTTTAAAAAACAAAACCAACCACAAACTCGCTTAACAAATAAATCGGGGTTCGCAATCCCCCCCACAATTGGTCATTTACAATGGTGTTTCGCTTAAAGAGCAAACTCGCCTAAAGAGCAATCCTGTGGAACGCATTATGCTCTTTAAGCGAGGTACAACTGTATCTTCTTGCTTGTGATAAGATAGTGGCCTGTCTGGGTGTGATCAATTCAGAAGTCTGTTTACTGAGAAGATTTAATGAGTTGAGTTTCACCAGAGGGCATTTACAGCAGTTCCAAACAAAACTACACATTGCAGGAGTTAGGCAGTGTTTGTGTTTTCTGAGCTTTGTTCTTGACAGGTACAGTAGTGTTGTTCTGTCCTGAGATCCTGTGGCTACTCGGCTAGCCTTTAGCATTGGAGCTGTTTGTTTGTTTAAAACTTTCTCTTTGTTTATCTTTGCAGTTCACTAATGCCAATACTGTATATGAAAAGGCCACAGAATATGTTGACAGGAACTCCAAGGATTTTTGGTCTTGTGGACATATGTTCAACCTTGAGGAAAATGTTGGGTGAACACTACCAGAAAGTGGCTAACTGGTGATCTAACAAAATTGAAATCAGATCATCAGGAATCTACATGACTTTTATATGGAATCCCCAAACCACCTTCAGATTAATGCTTACATTGTGGACTATTGCACTGTATGAAATCAGAAATCCAGCATTTGTCAGTGCAATCATAGCGAAAAAACATAGCTCTGAGGTAGAAGCTCCAGGGAACTTAATGATGCGGCCATTTGCATTTGCCAATAAGCTTTCCAAGATGGTGGATGGGAATGCCCAACCAGTACTTTGCTTTCCAGTTCATCCATCCAGAAGGACCAGAGAACCATAAAAATGCTTAGGGAGATTAACATGGTGCACACAGGCACTGCATGGTTTAACTATGTTTTATGGAAGGAGAATCAATATAAAATCTTGAGTTTAGGCCAGGGGTTCCCAACCCTTTCAAGCCAGGGGCCAAGTCATGCATTTATGAATGCATTTGTCCCAATAGCTTCAAAAGGGTGCCCATTTTGTTTCTCAAATGCCCTTGGAGGGGTGGGAGAGGCCACATGAAATGGTGCTGTGGCCTGGGTCTGGCTCACAAGCCTTAGTTTGGGAGCCCCTGGTTTAGGCCATAAAAATGAGCTGATGGCAATTTTCGAGACTATACATATAGCAGCAAAGTTACGTACAGTACAGTAATACCTCGGATTACGCTAAGACTTGGTTCCACAAGTCTTGGTGTTATCCGATTTTTAGTGTTATCCGATGCATGTTAAAATCCTATGGGATGGATCGGATAACGTTAAAGCTCCATAGAAATACATTGTAACCGCACAGGCTTTAGTGGTTGTTATCCAATCCATCCCATAGGACCTTAACGTTATTCAATCTAATTCTCTTCCCCAGGTTACTTAACGTTATGTGATTTTAGCGTTATCTGAGGTAAATGTTATCCGAGGTATTACTGTAGTTGGATGGAGAAGTTGTTTGTACAGATAGTTCTGTAGTCCTAAATTATTGTTGATTTTGTACCAATAAATAAAAAACATTTTGTAATTTATAAAATTTGATTTTATAAATGTGTTTGATACCCAAATGTATCCAGTTGTTCACCTGAGCAGATCTTAGTGGTCCTTCTTTCAATGTAGCATGCTCCATACACTATATACCTCTATTTGTATAATGGAGTTGAAAGAGGCCTATAAGGCCATTTAATCCAACTCCCTGTTCAATGCAGGAGTCCAAATCAAAGTTTATCTGACAAATTGTTGTCTAATTTTTACTTCAAAAATGGATGCTCACCACCTTATGGGATATTTGGTTCCATTTTCATAATACTCTTAGGAAGTTTTTCCTGATATTCAATCAAAATTTGACTTCCTGTAACTTGAGCCTGAGCCTGTAATTTGGTTATTATGTGTCATGGACTCTGGGATGATTGAGAACATAATTGGCTTCCCCTCTGTATGACAATCTTTGAAGTACCATATTTGCCGGCATGTAAGACACATTGAAGTATAAGATACACCTCATTATTACCAAAATAGCTCACTATAGGCCACTATATACCGTACAAGACACACTCCATTTTTCCAGTATATTTTAAAGGGGGGAAGTGGGTCTTGTACGCCAACAAACAGGTTATTTGAAAAGCGCTGTCATATTTCCCTGTAGTCATATTTTCTTAAGGCTAAATAGGTTTGGATTCCTAGTCCCATGATCAGGGGTCAGGAATTTTTTAAAGTCTGGGGCCGGGTCACACTCTCTCAGACAGTTGAGGGGACTGGACTAGTGTTCCCCCGCTGTAAACACTGCTGTAAAGGCATTTGCAGCTGCTATGATGGTATCCACAGCTGCTTCTGGTGGCAGTGGCAGTGGATGGAGTGAGGGGAAGGGGCCAGATTATTTGGCACCATAGGCTAGATTCAGCCCAAAGGCCATAGGTTGTTGACCTCTGCCCTGATAATCTTTATTGCCCTCTTTTGGCCTTATTCCATTTTGTCAGCCGCCTTCTTAAAGTCCGCCCTTCCCTGAACTCTCAACCTGTCCGGGGGGGGGGGGGTTTGAAAAGGACCACCGGCAGGAGCCTCCACCAAAGACGCTGCTCTGGCTGCGCAGGTGGCCGCTTTTGCTGCCCTGGCAATGTGGGCAGCCATGGACGTCTCTGGCCTCCCTTGGACTCGCAATACCTGTCCGGGGGGGGGGGTTTGAAAAGGGTCAACGGCAGGAGTCTCGACTGAAGACGCTGCCCTGACTGCACGGGTGGCCACTTTTGCTGCCCTGGCCGTGCGGGCAGCCATGGACACCTCTGCCCTCCCCCGGACTCGCAACACCTGTCCTCAGTCCTATTTGAACTTTGTATTCTCCCCCTCTTGGTGTTCTTGTTTTGTCTTTTTGTGGTCTTGTATTTAATATGTAACCCACCCTGAGTCGCCACGAAGTGGCGAGTGGGCGGCTATATAACTTGAATTATAAATAAATAAAAATAAACCTAGAATTGGACCCAATATTTTAGATGTCGTCTAACCTGTGCCAATTTGAGGGGAACAGGTAGCTCATGGGATTTGGAAAATATATTTCTGTTACTGTAACCTAAAATAGCATTGGCCTCTTTTGCAGCCACATCACACTGTTAGGATATATTCAGCCTGTGATCTACAACAATTCTAAGTTGCTTCTAGCTTCTATTATTATTGACCCAAGTAGCCCCCATCTCATAACTGTGGGTTTAATTTTTCCTCTTAAATTTCAATCTGTTTTTTTCCGCCAAGTGCTTTAGCCTATCAAGATCTTTTTCAGTTTTGTTTCTGTCTTCCAGAATATTAGTTCTTCTGCTCAATTTTGGGTTGTCCACAAATTTGATAAGCATTTCCTACACCTAGTCATGGGCTCAAAAAAATTTTACTACCACACTGTAGGCATGGTATGGTGGGCGTGGTTAGGGGGGAAAACCCCTGTTTTGCACCTGAATTAGGACTACTTTATTTCAAAACTTGAATGGGTGGGGCAGTCAGAATTTCTGCTAACGGTTCTGGTGAACTACTGCGAACCTGCTGATTCCCACCACTGCTTACACCCCCTTGTCCAAGGAATTTAATAAAAATGTTGAAGAATTTAGCCTTGTGGTACCCCATTTTTACCTCTTCCCAGATTGAGAAGGAGCCATTGATGATCACTCTTTGAGTATGATTATTTTACTTTACTTACTTTATTGTTATTACAGTCTTTGATCAGTCTTTACAATAGAAAAAGATTTCACACTTTCTTAACAATAGAAAAGATTTCACACTTTCTTAGCAATAGGAAAAAGCAATAAAACAGTACAACATATCCTCTAGATAAGATTTTTACATAATTGACTGGCTAGATAAAAATATTTGGCTACCTGGTGCATGAGTGTAGGATCCATGTCCTTTAGAAGAAAATAAACAAAATGTATCATTATGGCCCACAAATTTAGAAATAACTGGGGCAATTAAAGTGTCTCTTGGGACTTCATAAAAAAGGCATTGTAATAGGATGTGGGCCAGGGTTTCTAACTCCCTGGATCCACAGGGACAATGTCTGTGTGGATAAGGAGTCCATTTGAATCTTCCCTCCAAAAGTGCTGAGGGGAGGACATCAAAACGAGCTCTAGAAAAAGCCCATCTATATTTGCTTAAAGAGAGATTATAAAGATACCCTGCGATAGTGGGTTTATGGCTGTCTAAAAGATGACAATAGAATTCTGAAACATTGGCAATATCATTTTGGCAATCAATGTCCCTTATTCTTTCTTTTACTAATGATTTCACCTTCACCAGAGTTAATTGGCCTAGATATACAGGAGAAAGGCTGAGATTATGAAGTTCTTGTACACAGGTACGGTGCCAACATGATTGGTAGCTATCTGACAGCAGCAAGGGCACCAGACCTGATGGATCAAACATGGTGTTAAGTCCTGAGGTTAAGATTCTGGTCCAGGCCTGGGCCTTAATTCTTGGCACATCTGCTTCTAGCCTCATAACCGCATTGGAAGTGTATTTCAGGGTACCAAACAGAGCATAAGGAAATTTGATTGAATAATTTCATAAACCCTTAAATTTGAGTATGGGCCTAGTTGTATCCCATAGAGAAATTGGGCAACTGTTTTTGCCATATACTGTACAGTATAATTGCAGCTGGGATATAATTTGCCCCCTGCTGCCTGTAAAAATTTATTATTGCATGTGAACTTTTCTGGGCATTATTGATAGCATAATTTACCTGGGCTGTTAATTTCCTAGAAGCCTGGAATACAATGCCCAGGTATTTAAAGCATTTGACTTGTTCTAATTAATGGGAGTTAATTGTCCATTTATGCTTTTGTCTTTTATTAGAGAAGACTAAGACTTTAGATTTATCATAATTGATTATTAATTGCTCCTCATTACAGTAGGTGGTCAGGGTACTTTATGCCTGCTTCATTCCTCTGGGAGACAGGGAGAGGAGAATTGCATCATCTGCATAAAGGAGAATTGGGAGGTGTCTATCAGCCAATTTGGGGGCATGAACATCAACTCTCTGAGTTTTAATCAGAGAATTGATGTAAATGAAAGCAATGGGGCCAGAATAATCCTTGTTTCACCCCCTTTGCTGTTTGTATGAAATCACAGAGATGCCCTCCCCGGTTGCATCTTACTCTGAGGCCAGTTTTATCAGAAGATGAGTATGATTCTGTAACCAACAGTGAATCTACCTGACAGTTGTTCTATCCAACCCACACCTGATTAGCTTGTTAATCAGAACATCATGCATTTTTTTGAAGTAAAAATATATCTGCATCATTTCCACCATCTACCAAGGAGTTTACTTGATCACCAAGTGAGATAACATTAGTCTGGCAGGATTTGTATATCTTATCTTTCCTCAGCTGCATTAAATGAGACTGAGAACATGACAAGCCAAAGATCACCAAAATCAGGATTGGAATCCAAATCTTCTGAATTTGAAGCCAGCATTATACTGGCTGTCTTATCAGTAAAAGTTTTAAAAATTTAGCTTGATACATTTGCTGATTTGCAATTAATTGTGCAGAATTAAATGAACCTGCAAGGTGGATATTAATATGATTCTGTGAATTTCTATGCTATGTCTTATCACCTACAACCTTCTTGATGCCTCATGGTTCTTCAAACGAAAAGCACAGAGTTGAGTTTTTAGGCAGTTTGGCTTCAGTTGGTTATTTTATTGGCTATATTGTTTTTATTAATATTGTTATGTTTTAAAGGGTTTTTTAATTGTTTTATATTGGTTTTAACTTGTGTACACCACCCTGAGTCCTTTGGATAGGGCAGCATATAAATCTATTAAATTAAATTAAATAATCAGTGTAGAAGCACTGGTATCAAGAGGCAATTTTCATTTCCACACTCTTTCCCTATCTTACCCCCCATCCCTTTATTCATGTCAGATGCACCACCAGTATATAATAACACACAAAGCTAAAATTAACACATCTAAAACCAAAATAGAATTTAAAAGGCCTAGATGACAGCTGCCCAGTATTGGGCCACTTCAACAGCATTTCCTCTTGCCAAAATAAGGTTCAGTGCATTTTGAGGAGCATCGTGTGCATTGTACCATATGAGAGATAGTTTGTTCTTCTCTGCATTCACACAGGCTATCATCTACAGTAAACTCCACTTTTCCAGATTTGCCCTTGATCTTCCTACACCTGCATGCAATCTATTTAAAGTTTTCCACACAGGCCACGGTTGTTCTTGGCCAGGTGGTAGAGAGTCCTTGCTTGGCTTCCAGAGGCGTAGCTACCGCCGTATCAGCCGTATCAATTATACGGGGCCCCCGGGCTATGGGGGCCCCCAACGGCAAAAAATAAAATTAAAAATAATCTCCTCATAAAGGCTCTGTTGCGGCAGCAGAAGCTGGTTGAGGATCCGCAGGGAGCCCCGACGGTACCGGATCGCTTCCAAACCCATGGCTAAGTTTCCACGGCAGGAGGCGGAGCCGCAACAGAGGAGGGAAAGGGGAGGCAAGTTGTTCACCAAGCCTCCGCTGGGTCCTAGTGCGCCCGATTCATGGCTCCCATTCCCTCGCCCCATCCCCGGAGAGCATCGAAGCTAAGCTTCGCGTTAATTTCAGTAGAATTCCGAGCCTTAATTGGGTCTCTTTCGGGAAAATAGCAAAAATCCGAGTTTAGTCATAATCACAAGGCCCAGCTGCTTCCGAAGAGGTGGATTGATAGGTTAAGCTGCCGAGTTAAAAAAAAAACAGCACTTTTTTTTACACCAGTGCAGGACAGAATGAGCTCCCGTCTTTGTCCCAGCTCCTGCCAACCTAGCAGTTCGAAAGCAAAAAAAATTGCAAGTACTGTAGAGAAACAGTGTTCCGTGCGCTTGTCATGCCTGCCACATGACCTGTCACCCCAGCGTCGAGGTGGAGAGCACCGCCCGGGCTGGCGCAGCCTGCCAGGGAGCCCCTGCGGCGACCGGGGGGAGGGCCTCGGGGCTGCCTCGCTGCGCCCGCTCGCCTTCCACAGCTGCCCCTTGCCTTCGCCGTGCGCGTCGAGGGAGCGGTCATGCGATGGCAGCAGCGGCGGCGCGGCGGTGACAGCAGAGGCGGAGGAAGAAGAGGCCCCAGGATTAAGGTAAGTGAGGTTTTTGTGTTTCGGGTGGGTGGGTGGGTGGGTGGGTTGAGGTGTGTGTGGGTTTTTTTTTTTACATTTTAATTCTATTTTATTTATTTTATTTTTATTTATTTTATTTTTATTTTGGCCCTGCCCATGACGTCATGACGTTGGCTCCCCCCACGACGTCATGATGTCATGACGTTAGCTCCGCCCCACATATAAAGGGCCCCCAAACAATTTTTATACGGGGCCCCGCCAAGGTAAGCTACGCTTCTGTTGGCTTCCATAGTTCTAAGGCAGTTTGCTGGCGCTGGTTGTTCAGAGAGGCAGTGAGGAAGCTATGCCTTGATTTCAGTCTTTGTTTTGGGGGTTGGTGATCAAATAGGAGGTGTGTTTCCAAGGAATTTGCTTTTACCCACTCTTTCTGAGCAGCACTTTCTCGACGGAATTTTGACTGAGGGATGCCAGCTAAGTAATGCACTTTTTGTATCAGGGTTGGATTTAGGCATCTGGTGACCAATCTGGCTGTTTCATTTAGGGCCACACCCACCTGCCGTGCATGCTTTGATCTACACCACACTGGACTAGCATACTCTCCTGCAGAGTAACAAAGCTACTGCAGAAGTTCTTAATGTATATGGTTGGGCACCCCAATTTGTGCCTGTTATTTTTCTCAGAGTATTGTTCCTGGCAAGAACCTTCTGTTTGGTATTAAGGCAGTGGTTCTTGAAAATGAAAGTTCGACCCAGGGTAACTCCCAGGTATTTGAGGGTGATACAATGTTCGAGCCTGGTGCCATTACAAGTCACCTGCAACCTTCTTGATGCATTCTGTGCATGCATTCTGCATTTTAGGGGCTAGAAAGAAAATACCAAAAACGTATCATTTATTGATCATTACAGAGACAAGAAGTACATACTGTATCCTTATGCATCTACTACCATATCATGAACAAAGTTCTAAGCAAGAGAGGTACAGAATTATCCCTGTATCCAAGGTATTACATGCAGTGCCAAAGTAGCCATCATTGATCTTGGGTAACATATTTCTCCCTTCCCACATTTTGTTTCACTATGTAGGCTGAAATCTTGTTGTCAAATTACGAAATTTGCACCAAGGCTGAAGTCTTTTCTAGGAAGCAGTTCTGCAGTCACAGTTGCTTGGTTAATTGTGTGGTGGATGCAGTGATGGGATGTCCCCGGTTCCAGACGGTTCCCTGGAACCGGTAGGACCAATTCCGGAGGGTTCTCCGGGAGGGGAGTCCACTTTTGAGGTGTCCGGTTCCAGACGCCTCACCGAAAGAAATTTTTTTAAAATCGGAGCTAAAATGGCTCCAATTGACTGCACATGTGCAGAAACGCAATCTGACGCATTGCGCATGTGTCAGATTGAGTTTCTGCGCATGCGCAGTCAATTGGAGCCATTTTAGCTCCAATTAAAAAAAATTGTTTTACTGCTTTCAGGACGGCGGCGGTGGCGGCGGCACCAGCACTCTGAGGAGGGCACCTCCCCCGTGGCACGTTGAGGGCTGCCTGGGCTGTCCGCTGCCGACAAGCCCCATGCCCTGGGGACGCGCGGCGCACCGCTGCTGCCTCCTCCTCCGCCGGGTGCCTGTGGACTGGGTGCCTGCAGCTGCCGCCCCACGCCGCTGCCGCCGGACCTGCCTGCATCCCTGTGGCCTCCTCCTTGGGCCGGTCCCTTTTTAGCCCGGCTGCGGCGCCTGGCGGAGGAGGAAGCTGGAGGCAGTGCGGCATGGGGACGGCAGCCGCCACCATACCCACTGCTCCCCGCAGGCCCTGGCCGCCCGTGGCCGCTGCCAGAGCCGGGCCGAAAAGGCACCGCCCCGAGGAAGATGCAGGCGCCCGGCGGAGGAGGATGCGGCGGTGGCGAGCCCCGCCGGGCTTACCCAGGGCATGGGGGTTTGTCGGGCCCCAGTCCCTAGGAGGGCGCGGCGGCGGCGGATGGCCCGCGCAGACACCAATGTGCCCGTGGGAACTCGGTGGCTGGCCAGAGGCTGCAGGTGGCTGTGGCGGCCATGGCCAGCGGCTGCAGGGCCGGCCGCGGCCTTCGTAGGAGGAAACAGCTGCAGTCGGGGGCAGCGTGTCTTGCCGGGTGGCCCCGGGCCACATGGAGGTTCGTCGGCGCCAAGGAAGGTAAGTGAGGCTTTTATATTTAGGGTGGGTGGGTGATTTATTTGTGTTTTGGGTGGTTGGTTGTACTTTTATTTAATTTTTATTTATTTATTTATTTATTTTATTTCTTTAAGTTATTTACGGGTCTGTGTGCGTGTTTATTTTTTTATTTTTATTTTATTTTTGGCCTTGCCCACAACGTCATGATGTCATGATGTTGGCTCCGCCCATGACGTCGTGACGTCATGACATTGGCCACGCCCATGACGTCCATGACGTCATGGCGTGGTAGTAGAATTTTTGACATCCCATCACTGGGTGGATGGCATGGTTCACTGTGCCATTCGTTGGGTGTAATTCTTCATGAACTTCTACAATTTTACACTATGCTAAATGTAATAGGATCTCAGCCAGTATACTCATGTTTATTCTCAATAGCCTGTAAATGTAGACTACAGCTAAGACTAGGAAAGGTGAACATTGGGTTTTAACATTCTGCCATCAATGTGAGTGCTGCTTATCTCCAGAAATGTCATTTTTAATAATAATTTCTACCAATTTACCATGTAGTTTCTGGAATGAGTTACAGGCTTATTTTACAATAAACTGTTTTGTAAATATAGTAGAACCCTGCATAATAGAAAACGTCAGTTCTGTGAGGTACTTCATTATACGATTTTTTTGTTATACGAAGTATGCCTTGTATAGCGAAAATCCCTGTGGGGTGCTGCGTACAACGAAAATCTCCATAGGAATACATCCCACAGGGATTTTCATTATACAGTTTCCCCCACATTGCTTTGTATAACAAAAAAAATTTTATATGGGGTATAGCAGTTAGTGCAAATTCTCTTCATTGTATGAATTTTTCATTATACGCGGCATTTGTTATACAGGGTTCCACTCTACAACCTCTACCTCATACCATATGTAATGTTTCTACACTATTAAAGTTATTAATATTTGGAAAGTAAGTCTGGACGGACATCATGCTACGGTAATGGAGTGGACTGTACAACTAACGACTCAATGTTGAGTGTTGGATGGCAGTAAATAACCTGACTCCTTAAAGGGGCCAATGGCTATGGGCAGATGAGCCCCTTTAGGTGGGATAATTGTCCCCTCAGTGGAAGAAATGCCACTGGAAACCATCATGTTGGGCCCAATGGCAAAATGAGCAGAGGAGAAACTCTGATTCCCGATGATCATGGAAGCAGACGAGGCCACGCCAGATGGACTGTCCCTGTCCATCCTCCAGGCTGCGGCAGTCCATTGCAGTCCTGGTGTTAAATCCTTCATGTCTCATTTCATATGTGCCACAGGAGATGGTCCGTGATCATAGTGTATGGGTTACTTCATGTCAAGCTGGGATCCACCTTAAACAATTTCACGCTAATGGTATTTTTCCTGCTTTAGGAAAAAATGCATTCTTGTATACAAGTTGCAGCCGACAACGACTATTTGGAAAAATGAGTGCAATGTAAGGCTGAAATCATGCAAAAGAAATAACTTTATCTTGTGATAAAGAAGTCTCATTTTATGCAATTTTTATAGTAGTTTATCTTAAAAATATATTGAGGTACAGTAAAGATGAGGATTCCATTGTATGTATGTATCTTGGTAGTAATTTTTATGTTTTCTGGGTGCTGTGTGTGGTTTTCTTGTGTGTGCAGTATATGCTTGGAAATGGAAGCAGTTTTGAAGAATGAAAGAACTGTATGGAAGTCCTTAAATGTTCTGGTATTCTTTGTTCATGGAAAAATTACAGGTATTCTT
This sequence comes from Furcifer pardalis, assembly GCA_030440675.1. Lineage (NCBI taxonomy): Eukaryota > Metazoa > Chordata > Lepidosauria > Squamata > Chamaeleonidae > Furcifer > Furcifer pardalis. Next base: position 69,293,444 of record CP126897.1, on the reverse strand, counting down.
AGTCATGCAAACAACCATGAAGTCTGTTTTACAGATTCACTATCAATGGTTTTCAACCTCCTTCTGAGGAGCCTAATATTTATATTGATCTTTTATAGAGCAGTGCTGCAGTTGTATATTTGAGTTCACAAGAATTTAGGAGTTAAATGTCATCCAAACCTGGCATTGACCTTAGTAATGGATCTGTAGAATCCATTGTATTTTAATCTGGATCATTTATATGAGTATTTTTTCTGCACAATCGAATAGAATGTCTCAGTTTAAGCTTTGAATTGTCTTGATTAGTCTTCTTAATACAAACCATTCCAAGTACTGTATAACAAATCTATCATAATGCAGCTCATAGCATTATCATTTGACTTTGGAAATAATGCTTAAAATCTCCGCAGATATATAATTTCACAATTTTTCTGAATGCTGCAAAGCATCTGTAGAATACAATGGACTGTATACTTTAAAAAGTTAAATAAATGAATGTGGGGCATACTTGCTCCCTAAGCCTCTATTTTGGTGTTTTTAACTGGTCTCTCTGCAGCTTGAATGCTTGTGATGGATCATATTAGATGCTTTCTAACTGGTGTTTTGGGACCATGTAGCCATTCTTTTATTGTTCCCTTCTGATATTATATCTTACTTTTACAGTTGTTTGTTTTGTAGTTTCCTTCCTGTGAGGTACTTCACCTTAACTGCATCCTGGTGATTGTTATTAGCTGTTCAGCAAATTACCTCATTTAGAGATTTTTATGCTAAAGCAGAAATTTTCTTCCTTGTATTCAACAACTGTGTCAGCCTACATATCTTATAGAGCCCAGAAATATTATACCTGCATACCTGTAAGATATATTTCAAGGGGAATGTTATGGTGACTTAAAATGTCACACCCCTTTGTGTGCTTACTGCTGTTTTAGCTTACACAGTTTTTCCTCAAATTTCCCGACATTGATCTCTGGATCACTAATAGCCTCTCTTCAGAACCCACCCACTCCCCTGGCCTAGATGGCCATTATCATCAAAGGGATTTAGCTATCCAGGCCATCCAGGCCAGGGGGGGGGGGCTTCTGAAGAGAGGCTGGGAAAAGGTCTCCATTCACTCTTCAGAATGCCGCCCCTTAGATCACTAAGCCTATTCTTTCCCCCAATCCCAGCACCGATGCCAGCTTAGTATCAGCCCTGGACTTGGGGGAAAGAACTGTCATGTGCGAGTTCTTTCCCCAAACCACAGCACCGATGCCAGCAAAAGGGAATCCCATACTGGGACCACCAGTTTGCTTGGGGAAGGAACATGTGTTCCCTCCCCAAGCAAAACAGATCGCCGCCGCCGCCGCCGCTGCCCCCCCCCCCGTTCCCTTTCCTCTTCAGAAAGGGAACAGGGTTTTTTTTAATGTTGTGCAATCAATGCATCGCACAATGTTAAAAATCAGATAACGTTATGACTTGTGGAACCAAGTCATAACATTATCTGAGGTACTAGTGTACTTAATAACATACCATGTATTTAGAAAATACTCTTTAGTGCTATTTCATTGTAAAACATTTTTACATTTGGCCTCCATAGCTTATTCTACTGAATATTTTGATTCCCATAATTTTTGTGATGCTGCATAATAGAATTAAGTATTTTATTTTACCTGCCCAATTACTCTAATTTAATCATCCTATTACTATGAATATATATATTTAATAGCAATTCTAATAGATGAATTCTAATGGGCATTGACCTTTCTTAAAGTCTCTTTACTTTTTCTCTTTGGCATTTTCTTTGCAACCAGGAAACCACAACAGAACAATATTTTCTCCTGGGATAGCAGCACTAGTGTTAGTACTAATAGCTATCTTTGTGTGGTATATAATAACAGTACTTCTGTACCATCAGATACAGACAGCGCTGGTTCTTTGGCTAAAAACAGAGATGAGCACTTGACCCTAGAGTCAGATATGACTGGCTTTCAAGCAAGTGTGACCTTTACCTTTACCATCAAGTCAATTCCAACCTGGAAACATAAAGGGGAGGGGGGGATGAAAGAAGACAAATATTTTAAAGTATCACAATATTTTTTCTTTTTCTTTCTTTTTCTATTTTGTTTTGCAAACTTGCTAACACAGCTATTTCTTTGAAAACAAACTTCTTATGTACTTTCTTCTTTCAAGCCCTGCTGTTTAGGAGGGAACAGATTGAGAGAAAAATTCAGACTCAAACAATATACTGTATTACAAATGACTACCAGCAGGAGATGAATTTCCTAAGACTTTGTTGTGTGTGTTAATCATAGCAGAAATGATGCTCATCTCTTGTAATTAGTATATCAGCTTACTTTGTTTTGTGATTGATCTTTGGGACAAAACCACATTCTTCTTGTGTAAGTTTGTTTTCTCAGATCTGGTCTCATGAACACCAACAGTTTTGTTGCTAATGATGAGGCCTCTGAAATGTCTAATAATAATAAATTTGTGTCAGAAACTATTCTGGGTTGAAAGGATTTTTGCTGGAGAAACTCTGCTCAGGGGACACCTGAAGGAGGCTCCTTTCATGTCCCCAAGATCTTTTCCCACCAAAGTGGTCCCTATTTATTTTCTTGCAATTTCTTGCTTTCAAACTGCTAGGTTGGCAAGAGCTGGGACAGAGACGGGCGCTCAAATTATCATGCAATACCCATGTGTCAAACTGCTGACTTGCTGACCTTCCAGCTAACAAGGCAAGCTTCTTAACCACTGAGCCACCACAGCCCCTCGATGTCTAATATATTCCACCGATGTTGAGTTATTAAATGGGGCAGTTTATATGTAACAATAAGGTAGAAATTAACATGTGCTTGATTCTTTGGAAGCCTGAGTTATGTTCGGGTCTGACATCTTCCTCTCCTTTCTCTCCCTTGTTTATAAGTGAGCAGTTTGGATAGGAGATTCAGGAATTTGATGTCCAAAAAATAAATTTTCCCGAGAATTTATATTATTTACATGGATGTCTTAACCTTTGAAACATCGCTTCTTAATATTCCTGGTAACTGAAGCCTTCTCAGACTGTATAGAACTTCTCAGACTGTATAGAAATCTGTTTATAAAAGAGTCTTGCCAGGATTTAGCTTAGGACATTATTCTGAGATATTAATAATTATGTAAAACAGGTAATTGGAATTTTGTTTCGTAAATCATTAAGAATCTGTGCATAAGGGATCTTTTATAAGGAAATCTGGCTGTGAGGTTTACAAATTCTTCTCTTTAGTTTCAAAATGAATAAAGGTATACCCTATTTTGAAACTGGGGCACGTGCTTGGAAGAATGATTAGCCATTTGAAGCAGGGAAACTATTGATAGTTTTGTTCCTTTTTCATCACAAAGGATTTTGTTTATAAAAAACATAAAATTACATTTGTATTTTGATTCATTGCAAGAAAATGCAGAATTATGAAAATATATGTCCACTTTGTGAGAAGGAGGGGAAAATATCTCACCTCATAATAAGAATGAGCCCTTAGTTTCTTCCCCCGCTAGATGAGAGCATTCTTGGGTGATGGTGCCTTGAGGGGTCTAACTAGGCAGTGTTGCCCATCTCTTGTCAATGATGTTAGACCAGGACTAAAACTCATAAAAGCATCCTCCATTGGATTCCTTTAGCAAAGTGAAAGCAGAGGGGACACATCATGGTCCGTCTAGCCAGCGGGTGACGTGATAGCTTAATGGCTAAAAACCCACATACAAATGGACTTGAAAAATCAAGTCCATTTGTATGTGTGGAATGTCTACCAATGCATGGATTTCTCGCTGAATAACAACTCCAAGGTATCCAAGGTAAGGTATTCTTAGTTTCTTATTTAGTCTGCTGTTTTCAGATTATTTCACACTCTCGTTATTGAAGCTGAGGTTGTTCTGGTGGATTCCTGCCCTCCCCTCACCCCCATTTTTTGTTGTTGTTTAACCTAATTGCTTTGTTATGTTCCAAGGTCTGAAAAGAGCAACAGAAAAAACTGCAAAACCAATTTTGCATGACAGACATTTCTTTTCTTTTTGTCTCCAAAGATCAATTGCCCACAAGATATGAGATGGCACCATGTGATGTGTTCACCAAGGTATCTTTCTACCTCTTTGAGAGAAAAAAGAAACACCCCGTGAGGATACCTTTAAAGCTACGAGGCAACTTCCAAGGCTCCTCGCCAAAACGTCACAGCTACGACAAGTTGACAGGTTCTTTGGTCTTCTTCTTCTCTACCTTGTGCCTATGAATTTTCAATGATCCACATTATACCTTTTTTATTTGTTTAGATGACAAATATACTGCTTCCTAAAATGCAGAGCCTAGGTCAAAACACATATGAACATACAAATATATCTACAGTATTTGATATTACTGCCATGTGTGTATGTCATTGTTATTCTTTTTATGCTATTAATCATCACATTTATGAGCATTAAGAGTTGGACTTGTCATTGGTTAAAGAGCATTAACTGCCTTATTTGCAGGGGAGAAGATGGGGAAAACAACACCATACTCTTTTTTTTCAACATTTTCACTCCTGCTTTAAATGATATAATAGAATAGTCATGGCACTGATTGCATGACACTATTAAACCAGTTCACAGTAAGAACAATATCGGGAGCCACTATTGTTTGCTCTCACTCTGCTGTCTTCTGAATAGAAGCACTGAAGAAAAACTAACCATCACCAATACAAAACCAAATGTCACCCAAGATCAGGAAATCCCTATACCCTATCACAGCCACTAAAATGACTTCCCAGTTTTGCCGTCTGCAACATGGTAATGAAGTCAGTTGGGATATTTTTGACTTACCACTAGGATGAGGGTGGTTATAACAATGTTAAGTTGACACAAAAGAAACAATGAATTTCCCAAACAGTCAGGAAATTTCACGGTAAAAATGAACCAAGATGCATCACATCTAGGATACATGTGCCATGCTGCTGTGTTTAAAATACTACACATTTACACAGCATATGGAGCACAACAAAACCTTATTTAATTGGAATGGTTCTTGAACTATGGTTGAGATATGAAAATCAAAAGTCAAAAAAATGTGTTACATATAACTTAATTATGGGGGGGAGGAAGTACTAATGGGCAAAAATATTACTAATTGTGAGACTGTCAGCATAGTGTGGTGACCATTTCAGAGTATGTATAATTGCCCTATAAGATGGTTGCTTGTCGTCGCCCCCTCCCCCCTTTTATAGATGGGAAACTAAGGCTAAAATGTTATGAGATGCTGAAATTCATTCAGGAGTATCTATGGCTGAGATAGGATTTCACACTCTAGTTTGAAATATGATGTACACATTCTCCTCAAAACCAGAAGAAAAAAGTGAAGGTGATTGAAAGTTCATTCTTTCTTTGTGCAATTCCACATTATGAGATTTAAGCGGCAGTAACCTTTTTATGCTCAGATTCATTTATATGTAAATGCAACACAGAAGATGTGCAAGCGCTTCATTTCTAAATGAAGGGGAAAGTTTATTAAGATAATCCGACTTGTCATAAGTATAAAATTGGTCTGAAGTTTATAATAAAGAGAATGAAATTAAAGAAACCATGTTGCAAAATCTTGTACCTTACTATTTGTAATCTATTCTTCTGTTGTGTTTAAAGTTAACCAAGGGAAAAAACTATTGAAACACTGAGTTTTCTTTTGAAGTACATATAACATTTAGATAGTTTTCTGATTATTTTATATGATTTGTACAACAGTACATTTTGTCTTTTATGTTTTATTTAGCTATTTTATATTTTAATATTATTTATATTTTACTATTTAAAATAAGATTGATAAAGTTATGAGGTTTTGTTTCCAAAGTCTCTGCCATTAATAGATAGCAAAATGTTCTAAAACAAAATAAAACTGGGGATAAATTCAATGCTAAGACTCATGTTCAAACTATGAAAACCAGCAATATTTTGTTTCCTCAATAAGTATATTATTCTCTTTCTAAAATAGTTTAATTTGGATTTAAAGTTGTGCTGAACACTTTGTTGCAAGGTCATTAACCACAAAAATCCTTGCCTAATTTGTTACTTCTGCTTGAATGCTACTGTAAATCTTGTTAATGTGTCTGCTAGTGTAAAAGGAAGAAAGTAATTAAGTTTTATTACTATTGTTCTAGAAAATCTGCCTTAGGAAAGAAAGTCTCCCTCAAGTAGTGTGATATGAGAGCGAGATGCCATCTGTTTCTTAAAGATATACACGCAAAGTGTAATTTGGTGGTAATGGTGATCTCAATTTTACATAAATGAAATCATAACTTTTTGTGTTGAGATTTTCATTTTACACACCTGGAAGCAAATCCAACTGAACTAGTTACCCGAGAGTAGGTTTAGGCGAACTGCTACTAAATATGTACATAAAGGTTTGCACTGCCAAGTACATTTATGCCTTTTCGGAATTTGGCTTTTTTTAATTTGGTAAGAAGTTTGTTTATTTGTTTGTTTTAATTTCCAGGGATGTTCTTTTAAAAAAAGAAAACTGAGCATGAAGCAATCTACGTGTTAACATACCTTCGATGGCATCAATGAAGAGAATGAAGTTGCTGTGGTTTTGTGCCTGACCTCCTTTGCCATCACTGTTGGGTAAATGAGAAGTGGTTGTGTGATTATGCTGACAGCCCAGCATGCATTTGGTAGACCTGTGGTTAACTCGTTCCCTCTCCATGTGTCTGCTCTTACAAAGCTTTGTCCTCATGATACTGTGCTTTCATTCTGCCAGTATGTGCCCGAAAGGATGCCTTTGTTCCCATTCTGGAGGCTTAAATGTCAGTTGCAGCAATGCAAACCTCAAGGAAATACCCCGGGATCTTCCTCCGGAAACTGTCTTGCTTTATTTGGACTCCAATCAGATTACGTCTATCCCCAATGAGATTTTCAAGGACTTGCACCAGTTGAAAGTGCTCAACCTATCGAAAAACATTATCGAATTCATCGATGAACACTCTTTCAAAGGGGTGGCGGAAACTTTACAGATGCTGGACTTGTCTGACAACCGGATAAAAAGTGTGCACAAAAATGCTTTTAACAATCTAAAGGCCAGGGCTCGGATTGCAAACAACCCCTGGCATTGTGATTGCACTCTGCAGCAGGTCTTGAGAAGCATGGCGTCCAACCACGAAACGGCCAACAGCATTATCTGTAAGACTTCAGAGTTGGATGAACACGCTGGGAGGCCGTTTCTCAATGCTGCTGATCCTGACCTCTGTAACCATCCTAAAAGGACTACTGACTATGCCATGCTGGTCACCATGTTTGGCTGGTTCACCATGGTGATCTCTTACGTAGTTTACTATGTTCGGCAAAATCAAGAGGATGCACGCCGGCACCTTGAGTACTTGAAATCCCTGCCAAGCAGGCAAAAGAAACCAGATGAAGCGGATGATATTAGCACTGTCGTATAGTGCCCAGAATACAGTGACTAACTTGACAGAAATTAGATGTGGGTGTCATGGATGCCCGATGTTTACTTCTAACATTCATTGTAAACATGTGAGACTTTTTCCAGTTAAATTGAATTCTACCACTGTCAAACTTTATAACAAAATGATTTCTGTTTTAGGGTGATTACAGTACACCTTTATTGTTTCTCTCTGGTGGCAATTCTGAAACCAAGTAAACTAATATGTAAACATTAGTTTAGACCCATTCCACTCTTTAATAATGAAATTTATTTTTTTAATTTAAAACCAAATAAAAGCTTAACTTTGAACCATGTAACTATCAAGTAATTTATGACCTCTTGGTGAGTTCACTTTGTATGTCTGTGCATGAGATGGGGTATAGTTACTTACTAAACAAAGAATTTATGTCATACAAAACCACAGGTAAATAGGAAGTGCAAGCTGTTTGCAGATGATACAAACTGGTGAATATTTGGCTGCACCCCCTGTACTGATATTTCCTTTACCTTCCTATATGTGGAGTGTCACAAGTCTGAAGAAGGAGACAATCTGCTGCCTGTGGCAATTCTCAGTGTGAGTCTGAAAATATGGGGTTTTATTCATGTGGAATGGATTTCCAGTGCTGTGTAGTGGATAATAGAGTGATTGAGTAGGCCGCAAGAGGCCTGGAGTCAAATCCTCACTCAAGCATGGAAGGTGTCTGGGGTATGGAACTGAAAAACCCCCACTCCTTAAATATCTTACTTTGAAACTCCAGTAGGGTAGCTATAGGGATATGGAACTTAAAAAAACCCTACTCCTTAAATATGTATTTATTTGTTCAGATTTATATTGCCGTCCACTCATAAATATCTTACTTTGAAACACCTAGTAGGTCAGCTCCAAGTTGACTACACATAAAACCATAACAAATTCACATGGAAGATGTCCACAGAGTGCAAATAATCTTTTATTCAGATTTGTTTTTTTTTCTCCACATATAGAAGAGCAACAAAATAGGCACTTGTCGGGCAGAATTATCCTCCTTTCACCTGATATTTCCATCTCATTTCTATCACAAGATAGGCTTTACTCTGACTACAAAATCTTTCAACACTTAAGGGTGTGTGAAAAGAGAATCTGAAATTAAATGGAAGGGGGGTTGGGAAGGCTCATGAACCATAATGATTTATGGTACCCAGAATGCAGAATATACTTTAATTAGTTCAATCAGAGTTATCTGCTTTCTCTGAAACTCACCTGCTGAAGACTTGATGAAAATGAGTTTGATCAGTTTCTGAATCAGCCCTTAAATGCTTAGACAGATGTTGTATAATATTAAAGCATTTGTACTGACATATGCTACAAATGTAAAATAAGGTCCAGTGTGTTGGGGGAACAATACTAATTGCTGTAATTATTTCCAGAAAGGTCATACATGGAGGACTATATTTTATTCATGAATTCTTGCCTCACTTGATTCTAATGATTTCATTTTAGATTTAATAGGATTATGAAGTGAGTTTCAGAAATAAATATTATTTTTTTTAAAAAAGGTATCCTTTGAATTAAGTTGTTACAATTTTAAAGAATACAATGATATTGTGGTTCCAGATTGAACTAGTGTTCCCAGATAATTCATTACAGCATAGCACAGGGATTCTCAACCTGTGGCCCATGGGCCAGGTGTGGCCCACTGCACCATTTCATGTGCCACCACCACCACCACACCAGGAAGTGTCATGTGGTGGAGCAAGTGCAAAATGACGGTCCGGCCCCCTAAACTGTTTGAAGGAGTGTGAACCGGCTTAAAAAGGTTGAGGAGAACTGGTATAGAGAATCCTGTACTTTCAGCTACATTTTCCGATGAATGGCTAGTAGCTTTTAGTTTCTCTTTCCTTTTCCCCAGGCATGAAAGATGAAAGAGGTATGATATCGGTCCCTCAGCAAAACACTGGCTGAACAAAATTCTGCCAGTGCTTGGCTGAAAACTCAGATGCTGTAGGCATGGCTACACAACAGACACCAGGATGTGACCACACACATTGATATTATGCAAGTGGTGATTAGCTGTAGTGGGGGCATCTGAGCCTCATTCCCAAATAAATGTACTAGGCTGATAGTAACTCAACCTGCAGGTTAAAGCAAGGAGCAAAGGCTGTTTCTTCAGTAACAAAGATTTGGCATTCAGGTGTCCAGTTAAGATTTGCCTTTTGAGTGCAGTGCCAAAGAAAAGCGATTGTGCAGAGAATCTCAATGTGTAGTGCAGAGGAGACTACTCTGTTCCCTTGATGTGTAGGTTAATCTTGTCCTGGACATTTTATGTGGCTGGTGTATTATGGGATAATTGGGGCTGATCTGGAAAAATGTATATGTCACCTCTCAGAGGAGTAAAGTTGGGATGCTCTTGTTCAAATGTGGAGTGGAAGTGAAATTGCTTCCATTCTGGGAAGTACCTTGTTGCATATCTGGTTGTGTTGTTGATCATACAGCGGCTAGAAACAGTTTCCCTTCTGCTCTGCATTTAGGCAATAGGATACTAGGTCACCCTTGCTTGAAAGCCAGTTGTATCCAAATCTAAGGTTCGGTGCTCATCTCTGTTTACAGCCAATGAGCCAGTGCTGTCTGCATTTTGTAGATGTTTCCGTGGACATGTGTCAGGCATAGCTAGACACCGGAGTGAACGGAACACTGTTTGCCTTCCTACAGAGGCAGAACCTGTTTATCTACTTGCAATTTCTTGCTTTCGAACTGCTAGGTTGGCAGGAGCTGGGATAGAGACTGGAGCTTATTCCGTCATGCAATATTTGGGTATTGAACTGCTGACCTGCCGACTTTCCAGTCATCAAGTTCAACGTCTCAACCGCTAAGCCTCCTAAGCCTCCACAGTACTAGTCTAACACAAATGCCATTTTCTACTTCAGGTATGAAGAGCTCGTCCCTTCTAGCTGGATACATTGTAAGTTTAGACACATGCTATGGATTTTTTTAAAAAAAATACAAGGTCAGTTTTTCCCCCCAGTTGTCACATCTCACACTTGAAACATAGCATTATATTTCAAGTCATGTGTGAGTTAGATGTATCTCTCTATGCCAGCCTCAGAATTTAATTAAACTATTCCAAATAGAAATGGAGATGAGCTTTTTGTGAAGAAAAATGAAATATGGGTTTTCCCTTGAGAATAGCTCTTTATTCCAAAAAATAATTAATCGTTTCCCCCGTTTTGTTCATTATGTTGTAGGGAAACACCCTCATTTCCTTTCCTCTATTAAGCATAACTATTCTGCAAATGAAGAGTTAGAATTAAAATTGGACAAGACTAGTGGCAATAATGCAGAGGGTCTTATTTGAGTAAAAAGTGACGTCACTGCAGTTGAATTGTCTGTGGATTTTTATACTATCTTTTAAAAGTGGGACATTTAAGATGGTATATTTTTAGCAATCCCCTTTATGTACAATGTATCAGATTTTGGTTTTGAAATCAGAAATGCTAATTTACCTTTAACAGGTGGTCTTGGTCATGACTTACTTTATCCCCCCCCCCCTCTGACAAATTAGGAAGTGTGACTTTCTTTGACAGAACGGATACTTCATTTAAAAAGACTACTGTATTTCTACTTAACAGTTTAACTGACTATAAACGAGCCCTATTGAGATTAATCTTCATGAGATGATAAACTGAAAATGTAGGTGATTCAGTCATTTGGGAGCAGTTATGGGGAAAGGCATTTCAGATACGTTGGTCACTGATGAGTCCAGTATTTTTTCTGGAGTCGAAATGTATAAACTGATGTTAGTGAATTAAAGAATATGAAGGAAAGTAGGCCAAAAATCTCAGTGGATTGCTATTTGAAATCTTGCTACTGTGTTTCATAAATACAAATTTTGACTTCTAGAAAACACTTTTGTAAATAATGAGATTTACCTTTCAATACATTTTGGATTATAAGAATTGGGTTGGGCATATCTGAGTCAATAACAATAGCAACAATAAAGGCAGCCCAGAGCATATCTCAGCTACTGCCTAAGTCTGCAGGTGGTAAATAGCAGAACAGACTAACAGTGTTTTTGTGTTTTCCTGAACTGAGATGACAGTTAATGAATGTATAACTGATGACAGACTGTGCCCATTAAAAATTGCTTTGGTCTAACAATAGCATGTGACACGGCAAGGAATTTCTATGAATCAAATAGTCAAACTTAAAAACTACTTTCACAGGAGCAGGACTCCATCAGATCAATGATAAGAGAAAATTATAAAAGGTTTGCTGTATTATACTTACAAGTGAAAACCAACAAATGTCCTGCAGTGCAGGGATTCATTGCTTCTGAAACAATTCATTACCTACTGGAAGATAATGTTGATAAGCAACAATCACACCTGAGACTTAAATTAAGTCATCTTTGAACTGAAACTACAGGATTTATATGCACAATCTATGACTAAGTTATTTGTCGTTGTTGGCTGCTACTTGTATTCAAGCATACATTTTCCCTGGAAATCATTTTCTCTGTTGATGGATGTGTCTCTGGTGACTCAACAAATCCATCCTGGCATGAAATATGTAGCCACACACACTACATTGAATAGATGGTGGAGGGTGTGGTTGAGTTTGACAAAGCTTCTGTGCTTGTCGCTTAGCCTCTTCATGTCTGCTGCATTCTCCTTCGAAGTGATTGGTAGCAGCAGAGATGGTTTACCACCAAAGTGGGTGATCTACGGCTGCTGCCTCCCAGGTTTGTGCCAGACAAACTATTGTGAAGCAAGGTGTAAGTAACATATGTAAAGCCTGTCATAAAAGAAACAATAATGTTGTATCTGTATGTCCTAAACTAGTATCAAGGGATTAGGTTTCAAAAAAAAAAAAGACATTAAGGCAAGGAATTAAAAGAATATAGAAGCAAGATCAAGTAATCTTTTTCACACTTATTTTAGCAATTGGAATTGTTCCAAAATATTTGATTATGTTTTTAAAACAATTCCAAATAGCTGCTAACCTGCTTCCCAAAATTCAGAAATCAGTAATTTTCCAAATACATCATCTGCCCTGCGCAATTTTAAGATTTGACTCTTAATGCTTGACTCTTTGTTCTACCCTTATGCATTATCAATGTTGAGAATGAGCTGCCGTGGCTCAGTGGTTAAGAAGCTTGCCTTGTTAGCTGGAAGGCCGGCAAGTTGCCAATTTTAGACTCGGGTACTGCGTAACAGATCGAGTGCCCATCTCTGTCCCAGCTCCTGCTAACCTAGCAGATTGAAAGCAAGAAATTGCAAGTAGATAAATAAGGACAACTTTGTTGGGAAAAAGATCTTGGAGACATGAAAGGAGCCTCATTAGGATATCCCCTGAGTGGAGTTTCTCTAGCAAAAATCCTTTCAACCCAGAATAATTCCTGTTACAGTATTACAGTATTATTATCAATGTTGAGAAATAAGAGAAACAACAGCAACCAATGCTGCTTAGCTGATGTAAAGGTTTCCTTTGCTCGAAAGCCAGTCATATCTGACTGTAGGGTTCAGTGCTCATCTCTGTTTCAAAGCTGAAGAGCCAGCACTGCCTGCTTCTGCAGATGTTTCCATGGTCATGTGACAGGCATGACTAGACCCCGGAGGGCACGGAATGCTGTTACCTTCCCACCAAAGTGTTTCCTATTTATCTACTTGCAATGTCTTGCTTTTGAACTGCTAGGTTGGCAGGAGCTGGGACAAAGACAGGAGCCCATTCTGTTCTGCAGTGCTCGGGAATTGAACGGCAGGCATAATAGACAGAACACAAGCTGAATTGAATACTGTACTTTATATCAAAAATTTGGAAGATTAATGACCATCCAACACACAACTCATCCACAACAACATCGACTGTCTATGTCTTCTATAGAGTGAAGGGAAATGCAGAAGAGAGGGGGCCTAGCAAAATATAGTTAAGAATGACCATTGAGAGAAGTTGATAAAGTAGGATAATTGAAGATCAAAGAAGCAAGGAAGCCTAATGGAGCACATGGGTTTGAAGATGGTTGTGGTAACTCATTAAGAGATGGGACACAAAGACCAGGTACACAATTTATTCTAAGATTTCTTTTACTGTAGAACCCTTTTTATGGCAGAGGCACTGCTTGTCAGCATATTTGCTGGCAATGAAATTAAAACAGATATTTTGCATGACCCTTAGTATGCAATAATGTTGTTCAGCAATACTCATTCTCTTAGCTCATTCTCATGCATCTATAATGAGTAGTTACTTGTTGAAAATAAGATCCATTCAGCAAAAGTCTGTCCTAATGCTAACTGAAAGTCTTCTTTTCAAAAGCTTGGCAAGTTTTATTGCTGCCCAGGTCACATAGCTGGAGATTGGGTACTGAATTATTTCATTAACTTCCTACATTCACTCCCATTGTACAGTCTCATGCCCCCTCTGTGTGTTTTCTCTCATTCTTCTTGTAGCAAAATGGCTTTTTTTTACAGTGAAAATATTTGGAGCTTCTAAGTGGGGAAAGAGGTTGCAATATGAGGCGCAGGGCCTCCCCAAATCATGGAAATGTTTGCACAGACTACACAGAAGAAAGAGGTACCTCTGATATCTAACTAATAAACTAAACACTGTTTACTGAAAGAAGGGAGGGAGAATCAGATTGCAAGAAAGGATTATGTCTGATCACCTGGAAGGGATTGCTTTGTTAGGAGTTGCAGCACCCAAACAAAGCATAGTCCTGCTGCTGGACCAAAAAAAGTCACCTCGGCGAGTGGGCCGCAATATAAATCTGAACAAATAAATAAATACATTTGGGGCATAGATTGGGACCAATGCGGATCACTATTGCCTGCATGTCCTATGACAGTGATAGAGAACCTTGGCACTCCAGCTGTTCTTGAACTTCAATTCCCAGAAACCCTGGTCAATATGAGTGCTGACTTGGGCTTCCAGTAATTGAAGTCCAAGAACACCTGGAGTGCCAAGGTTTGCCATCACTGTCCTATGATATCTGGGGAATAGCTCAAATTGGACTGTGCCACAAGCAATCCAAAATGTAAGCTATTTATTTATCTGATCACATCAGATTATTTCTTGAGTTCTTTAGAGATTTGCATGCAATACCAAACAGGCTAATGTCACAGACTCATTAGTGACTCAGGACCTAGCACAGGACTTAACAGAGGCACATCACTGGCTCTGCTGCCATTTTAAAATTTCAGAAGAAGGCAGAGAGAACAACCCTGTGCAAAGAAGGACAAGGGCTCCTATTCCCTATAATGGGTGTGTATAAGAAGGTGTGTCTTTAGCTGCACAGTATGTGAGTCTGAGGACATCAATCCTATTATGCAGTTCCTCAAGAGCTGGTGACCCTTTCTTTTCTTTTGGTTCATCAGAGAAGAAAAAGGGAAATATGGACAAATGCATAGGTTTAATTAGATCCCATGTTGCATATTGGGAATAAAGGGAAACCAGGGTCTGATTGTAAGGTAAAGGTCACCTTTGCTCAAAAGCCAGTCATATCTGACTCTAGGGTTCAGTGTTCATCTCTGTTTCATAGCCAAAGAGCCAGCACTGTCTGCATTTGCAGACCTTTCTGTGGACATGTAGCAGGCATGCCTAGACACCGAAATGCATGGAATGCTGTTTACCTTCCCACCAAAGTGGTCCCTATTTATCTACTTGCAATTTCTTGCTTTCGAACTGCTAGGTTGGCAGGCGTTGGGACAGAGACAGGTGCTCATTCCGTCATGCAGTACTCAGGTTTTGAGCCTGGCCTTCCACCTCCCAGTCAGCATCTTAACCACTTGAGCCACTGTAGATTGTGGGGTCAGATGCAAAGAAAGCTAAGGAAACCAAGCTTTCCACCATCTTAGTTGTTTCTCCCTTCTCTTTAGCTGTCATGCGCTAATTTTTAATGAAGGTTAAAATGGGTGAGTCTCTCGTCTTTTGCTTTCAAAGCTAGTGGTAGAACAAATGCTTCACAAAGTGCAGAAGGAAATTCTGAGTCCTGGAAGCCAGGCAGGCACCTGAGGATTTAGCTGACTGATTTGACTAAAAGAAAGAAATTACTCTCTAAATGCCGCAGTTCATGGGCTGCCTCGTCTCACTAACTTGGCAGCAGTTTTCCTTGCTGCTTGCAGTTTCCTCATGGGCCCTCATCAGTTCTTATGTGATGTGCCATTTTTCTCCATTATTTTCACAGCATTGGGATTTAACACTGTGATGTTCGTGTTCTAGTATTCCCTTCAGATGTATTAAATTGGTGCACGCTTTCTCTGCGATTAAAATAGTTGGCAGCAGGAAGTAGGAAATTGCAGGCAGATATATATTGTACTTTCATTCTGCTTTTCCCTTCTCTTGTCATCCTCTTCAGAAATACAAAGCCAGTTATATCATTCTGCAGTGTTATTTGGCCTGTCTTGGTAAAATCTGAGATGAATCAACTGAAAGGTGGAGATGTTATCAGTGCTCCTTCTGGAAGATCCACTTAATAATCACATCTACCTAGTTTGGCATGGGAGTGCAGTGACTTAGTGGTTAAGACACTGAACTTGATGACTGGAAGTTTGGCAGGTCAGCAGTTCGAGATCCAAGTGTCGCTCAACAGAGTGAGATCCTGTCTCTGTCCCAGCTTCTGCCAACCTAACAGTTGGAAAGCAAGAAATTGCAAGTAGATAACTAGGTGCCACTTTGGTGGGAAAGTACACCATGCACTCTGGTGTCTAGTTATGCCTGCCACATGTCCACAGAAATATCTGCATACACAGACTTCTGCAGACACAGACAGATGAGCACCGAACCCTAGAGTCAGATACGATTGGCTTGCGAGCAAGGGTGACTTTTACCTTATCTAGTTTGGCACTTATTACTTTTGTTTTGATTGAATCCTGTCCTTCTATTGAAGAATATTTCATCTTCATTTGATCAGTTCCGTACGCTCTGGCGTCTAGTCATGTCTGCCATATGTCCACAGAAACGTCTGCAGACACAGGCAGCTCTGGCTCTTTGGCTGTAAATGAAGATGAGCACCACTCTCTAGACTTGGACATGACTGGTTTTCGAACAAGGGAGATCTTTATCTTTACCTTACATGACATAATCTGGACCTGGTCAGACAATCAAAAGAGAGCAACTGGCATTCTACCTTTCTATGTGACATACACTGCTCTAATTATTTCAGCAGACTCAATTTATTTTTTTTTAAAAAGTCTTTTGAGAAGAATAAGAACATGTAGTGCCTGCTGTCTGGAGGAATTCTTGCAAAGCATGCTTCACTAAAGAGTCATTACTTACATTATGAAAAGTGCCTACACAAGAGTGCTACTGGTGAATTAATGCTGTCGTCGGTGTCAAGAGATTTTGAGTGTGCCTACATGCTTGATCAATTAAAATGTTGTTGGAAAAGTAAACCACATGTGATTGAAATGACCTTGCTCTATTGTACACTGTCATACCTGGACATATCCTCCTTTATATATTGTTCGTTCTGCATAAAAGATTGGAGGCTTAAAAAGATCTTTTTGCAGAACTCAAAAAATATATTTTCTTGCATGTAGTTTCTAGAATTCTACAGCAGGGGTGGCCAAACTACAGCCCATGGGCCAAACCGGCCCACGGTACCCACGGTACTTCCAGAAGCGGAAGTAAAACATGGCCACACATGCATAAAACACTGCCAGAAGCAGAAGTAAAATGTTCCTGCACATGCATAAATGCTGCCGTAAATGCACTCATGGGTGCTTTTACGGCAGCATTTACGCATGCGTGGGCACGTTTATGATAGCCATGAATGTGTTTTATGGTGGGAGGAACCATGTGACTGGACCACTCAACCATTTGACTGGGCTGCTCAACCACATGTCCATGGTGCAAAAAGTTTGGGAACCCCTGTTTTCCAGTCTGCACTTCTTCAGTATCTAGGCCAGACATGAAACTGCCAAAATGAAGCCGCATTTTGGTGAATCCATTTCCTCAGTTCCTTTTGCCTGACCTAATGTGAGAAAGATTAGCCACAAGACAAGGTTGCCGTTACCAGGGTACACCCAATTGTGTACCCTGTCTTTCTGTGTACCCCACAGTCTACACCGCTAGAGGCTGATTAGGAGGTTCAGGGACCCGTTGTCCAAAAAGGAACATTTCCAACATCTGGGTCCTAATTACCCACCTTATCCCAGTCACTCTTATACAGTAAGCTAGGCTGATGTACCCCAATGTGTTAATTGCTGATATAAAGATGTACAGAACAAGTGGTCTGCTTAGCTCTAATCTATTATATAGTATCCAAAACACTAACTGTTCAGCAGTTGTGAAGTTGCATATGGGCTAAAATTCAGTAGTTAGTCACTAGAGTAGGCCCATTGAAGCAGCAGAACTTCCATTGGTGTGGACTCACCACCACTCCCACTGATTCAGGGGGGGGGGGTGTCTTCTAGTTGTGACTAGATTACAGCCACTGTTGGTGTTAAATGATTTGCTGATAACATATACATATAACCCAGGCCCATAAACTGTTTTGTTTTAAATGTTGATGTATTTCCAGGTGACTTTCTATTGATTCATTTAGATCTGCAATATGGACCTTGGGCTGATATCCCAGTGAAATGCGAGAAACCCACATCCTGCTTTCTGGAATAGCCATAAAATCACCTTCCTAGCACTGCACCCCTCGCATCAACAGGACCAGCGGTCAGATCAAACCTTGCTACAACCCAGACCTTTGCTCTCTACCTCACCTCACTGGCAACCAGTGGTATGTCTGGGTACAATCCACCTCTTTAAAAAAATCACATGCAGAAAATGTCTATGTGTCCTTCCAATTTCGTGTTAGTATTTTTATGTTGAACAAGCAGCCTGTTTTATATTAAAGAACACCGGCAAAAGAGAATGTGAATCAGCATGCATGTGTGAATGAGAGAGAGAAAGCATTATTGAATGTGTCAGTTAATAAGAATATAATAGGCAAAAATCAGTGCTTTAATACCAGCATAATGATATTAATGTTTTTTTTAGCAGCTCCTTCGCCACTATGAATACAAGAATTTTAGTACATTTTTTTACAGGAGAAATGTTTTGTGAATACGCAATGGAATGCACAATGACCTGCAAATGATTTTGCCTGGAACATACATTAGCTCAGTTTCCTCTGGCATCTCTAATGGTATCAAGATGCATATTTGAAGACATTTCAAGCTGGTGTTTTTTTTTAAAAAGAAACATCTAATCACCTAGGTGAGTTTTAAAAAATAAACAGATCAGGGCCTACTGTGGGGAATTACAGCTGGATTAGTCAAATCAACCTCAATAATTTGGGGATTTAAATAAGGGTGGGGGGAAATCAAATCTCACTTAAGTCACAGTGAAGTAATTAGTAACTTAATAGCAATAGCAATTCCACCAGTGGTGGGCTCCAAAAAGTTTTACTACCACACTCTGGGCATGGTATGGTGGGTGTGGCCAGGGGGAAAGCCCTGCGTTGCACCCGAATTAAGACTACTTTATTTCAAAAATTGGATGGGCGGGGCTAGCCAGAATTTCTGCTAGTGGTTCTGGCGAACTGCTGCGAACCTGCTGATGCCTACCACTGAACCACATACATAATGCCCCATATCACTTAGAGCACTCTCTGGGCCATTCACAATGTAATTAGCATTTTGTCCCCAACATGCTGGGTACCTATTTTACTGACCTTGGAAGGATGGAAGGCTGAGCCAACCTGGAGCCCATCAGAATTGGACTCACAATGGGAGCCGTTTTTGGCTGCAGTCCTACAGTTAAACCACTGTATCACAAGGTCTCCTTAATGTTTATTAGAGGAAATCCAAAGATAATGTAACAAGTACTGAAAGGTACAAAGTGAAGCATATTTTCCTGAAATAAAAATTAAATTATCTTTTGAGTCCTAGAATTTAGGAATCAATCTTGAAATAAGTCTGATTATTTGTTTAGCTAGTCGTATAGATGGCCAGAAGTAACTGTTATACTAATCCTATATCTAGAACAGAGCTCCTCACATTCTAAAATGTTTGGTTGTAAAAGCAAATTAGTTCTGATAGCTGCGAATCTTGACATTTCTTCATTTCAGCTGCATGGACCTGTTCACTACATCTCAGTTACTCACTATGAATAATTGTTTCAGAATGTGTCATTGTACTTCTGTATAAGCAACACTACATTCCATTGTTGTTATTATTATTTTTAAAAGGAAATTATTCAGTTGGTGCCTGGGGTGGGAGTTGTTTGGCAGCAAGGGTTAGGAGGAAACGGCAATAAAATACAGAATCCATTTCACTCCACATGCCCTTTCGTGGGCAGACTGCTCCATTGTAATATGGAGCATTATTTGTGGTAGATTGAAAGATAGGATTTCTGTACCAGCAACAGAGATGGATACAGACAGAGAGGTGAGAAGAATTGAGTTATGGGATATTGATAATTGATCATAGAAATGTAAACATAGGCTTCTTCTTAGATCTGATAAAATTACTGGATTTAAAAGTCTGGAATCACAAGAATTATTTTATTTGAATGCTTGTTTCCCCCCAAGTCTGTTCTGATTAGCAGTAATTCTTCAAGGTTTCAAGCAGAGGAAGATCTGTTCCAAACATTATCTCTTGATCTTTATTATTTTTCTGGAAGTTGAAGTCCCTCTGTGGGACGTGGGCCCCACATTGCGAAACACTCCTGTAGTGGGGGCATTCTGGATGCAACACATTTGCTTCATCATTGGAGTGTGCCCATTTTGCCCACTTTCAGCATATAATTATCCTTTAGTATTCAGGAACTATGTGCCCTGATTCCTTTTATCTGCACTGGGAACTGAGCCTGGAATCCTTTGTGCCTTTACCTGAGAGAAGGAATGGGCAAGAACAGAAATTGGTTCATATTTCCATATGAGCCAATCTATTTCACATTCCCAAACTGATGGATGAACCTGAATACTTCATGTGTAATTTCTTCAAACGTTGCAATGCAGTTCTCTGAGCCAAAAATGCAGACATAAAAATGCAAATCTACAAAGAAAAACATGTACATGAGGGGAAACAATGTATAGAAATGCATTATTATGCAAAACAGCCTAGGACACATTGTACTAGATGAACCTGGATACAAAAATCCATACATCAGAATAAATGCACACAAGTTTTGTATAAATGAGTACTTAGCATGCTTTTTTCTAAAAAAACTCAAAGACTGAAGTAGAAACGGGGAAATGAAGTTAAGAACTGGGACACGAATCAACTTTAAAACAGGCAGAGGTTTCCGTCTCTACCTGGGAATGAGGTAGATTGAACAAAATGAGATGTATTTCTAAATAAGCATGTATAGGATTGCTTCAGGTGAGATATATTGACACTATTTTGTGTAAGTGACACCATTAACGGGCATTTCTCCATTCTAGCATTAAAACAGCATCTATTGTCAGATGTCCCATTTTTAATTTTTATGGATTTGTAGCTTGTTTTCTTATTGCATTTACAGTATACTCTGCTAGAACTAATTGTATGCTATAATGAAATTCCAGATAAAGGAAAGGCACTGATAGAATTAAATGTTTTAAACAAATGAAAAATAATTTGGGTTTTGTTGTCAATTGCTTGCATGGGATCAGACTGGAGAAAGGGAGAATGACAGGGACATAATAACAGCAGAGACTGTGAATGACTCCCTAGCTGCAATATAATTAAATCACTTTGGGTCATGGCAGGGTCAGCTGTGTGATGCTTGGACAAGACAGCTGGAGTCTCTTTATTTTATACCTTATTCCCCCCTAGTCACCATGTCAAAGAACCTGAGTTGCACCATGTTAGAATCAGAACATGCACTTCTTCTAAGAAAAAGACCTGTTCAGGCTTTAATGAATGTAGTTTCCTCATTTTGGTTAGAGGGGATGCCTGGCTTCACCCCAAGTGTCATCATT
This sequence comes from Furcifer pardalis, assembly GCA_030440675.1. Lineage (NCBI taxonomy): Eukaryota > Metazoa > Chordata > Lepidosauria > Squamata > Chamaeleonidae > Furcifer > Furcifer pardalis. Next base: position 69,272,183 of record CP126897.1, on the reverse strand, counting down.
TTCTTCATACTTTGTTGGGAATGTCATCAGATGGGTGAAAACCCTGGAAATTGTGGGAGCTTGTTTGCATGTAGAGCCTTACATATGAGTTGCAATATTTTATTTCTAGACATTCCCAACAAAGTATGAAGAAAATGATGACACTTGGGGTGAAGCCAGGCATCCCCTCTAAGCAAAATGAGGAATCTACATCCATTAAAGCCTGAACAGGTCTTTTTCTTAGAGCACAAAAGCCTCCACTTGAGATTCCTCTATCATTGAGTCTCACCTTGAGCAGCAAAAGATCAAAAGGCTCACTTCTCACTTGGTGCCCAGTGGGTGTAGTGGATAGGGTGACAGATTAGGACTCAAGAATCTTGTGTTTGAATCCCTACTCAGCCGTGGAAACTCATTGGGAATGTGGAACTGATAAAAACCAATCCTTAAATCTTACACTAACTTAGAAAGCTCGGTTAGGCGTTAGGGGCACTATAAGTTGATTCTGACTTGACTGCACATATCAACATCTTTTATTTTTTTACTTCCCTCTTCAGGGTTAGAACTACTGCAAATCCTGTTTTGACCCAGCTGTCAAAGAAAAATAATTTGAAAGGAAGTAGAAAGTGCTGCGGACTATGATGGCTTAGTGGTTAAGACGCTGAACTTGACAACTGGAAGGTGGCAGGTCGGCAGGTCGAGACCCATGGCATCTCTGTTCCAGCTCCTGCCAACCTAGTAGTTTGAAAGCAAGAAATTACAAGTAGATAAATAGGTACTACTTCGGTGGGAAGGTAAACAGTGTTCCGTGCACTCTGGCATCTAGTCATGCCTGCCACATGTACACAGAAACGTCTGCAAATGCAGACAGCATTGGCTCTTTGGTTATAAACAGAGATGAGCACTCAACCCTAGAGTTGGATATGACTGGCTTTCAAGCAAGGGTGACTTTTACCTTTACCTTTACCTAGAAAGTGTTGGCAGAAAGAGTCACAAAGCATTTATGGGATGCAGTGATGGCAGAGCAGGAGAATGGAGATAAGTGTTTTCTAATGCCTGTTTAACAGAGAGGAAGCAGACTTTTGTTGAAATCACTAATTTTGAGCCCATTCTATTTAGTTTAGAGAAGGTAGTAGCCCCTCACATACTTTGTATGCAGCTCTGCTATTATGCTGTGTTATTTGGTTGTTGTTCATCTTCTTGGAGACCCTTCAGGGTGAATTGTAAAATATGAAAATAGATATATACCACACACACGTGTGTGCGTGTGCATGTGTGCGTGCTAAATATAAACAAACATGTGGAAAAAAAATAGGCCTCTGGTCTCAAGATTGCTTAGAACAAACTGATCTCAGGACATACTGTCTAAAGGGTGTTTGTTTCTCAGCTGTAATTAATGTAATACAATCCATGTCTAGCTACAAATACAAATTGAACAGCCAGGGAAAAAAGTTGCTGAAAAGAGCTTAGAAGAAACTACAGTTCACCAATCAATAGTTCAGTTTTTTTCAACTTGACTAGGGATTTTGTGGCAAGGAGGTTTGTTTTACATGTTTTTACTTCGCCAGAAAAATGGTACTTGTACACTTCTTGCTACTTAATTCCCATTTGTTGTTATTATTATATGCTGCCAAGTCAAAACCGACTAACATTGACACTAATTGTGCTTTCAGGGTTCAGCTTCACCAGTCCCGTCCCACCCCAATTATTTTTCATGCCTGAGTAGGGATTCCAACCAAGGTGTCATGAATCCTAGCCCATCACTACACCACACTGAGTATCTAATAGACAGAGTTAAAGAGGGATGCAGTTGGAATGTTGTTGTTTTTGTTGTTCAGTTGCACAGTCGATTCTGACCCTTTGCGACCCCATGGAACACCGCACACCAGGCACCCCTATCCTCCACCATCCTCCTCAGCCTGCCCAGCTTTGCGCCCATTGTGTCAACAATGCCATCTAGCCATCTCATTCTCTGCCGCCCCCTTCTTCTTTTGCCCTTGACTTTTCCAACATCAAGGCTTCTCAAGTGAATCCTCTCTTCTCATTTGATGCCCAAAGTACTTTAACTTCATCTTCAATATTTTACCTTCCAAGGAGCTGTTGGTGTTGATTTCTTTTAAGATCGACCTATTTGTTCTCTTTGCTGTCCAGGGTACTCTCAAAATTATCCTCCAGCACATTTCAAAGGCACCTATTCTTCTGCTCTCAGCTTGGAATAGATGTGTTCTTTGGGCCACAACTGGCAGACTCCTCTAGCCAGCTGGGTGGCTCTGGGAGTTGTACAACAGCAGCAACAGCAACAATGATGATGAGGATAATGTTCTAGTCTAGTGGTGGCCAACCTTGGCACTCTAGGTGTTCTTGAACTTCAATTCCCAGAAGCCCTGATCAGCTGGTATGCTGACTTGGGCTTTTGGGAATTGAAGCCCAAGAACATATGGAATGCCAATGTTAGCCACAGCTATTAGTCTGTGAACGTCTGAGAACCAAGGAATGGGGTTGTGGCAAGCAGAGCATCTGCTCTTAGGTAAAGGTAAAGGCCACTCTTGCTTGAAAGCCAGTTATATCCAACTCTAGGGCTCAGTGCTCATCTCTGTTTATAGCCAAAGAGGCAGTGCTGTCTGTGCCTGCAAACATTTCCATGTTCATGTGGCAGGCATGACTAGATGCCAGAGTGCACAAAACGCTGTTTACCTTCCCACCGAAATGGTCTCTATTTATGTACCGTACTTGCAATTTCTTGCTTTCGAACTGGTAGGTTGGCAGGAGCTGAGACTGAGACAGAAGCTCATTCCATCATGCAGCACTTGGGTCTTGAACTGCTAACCTGCCAACCTTCCAGTCATCAAGTTCAAAGTCTTAACCACTAAGCTACCATAGTCCCATATGTTCTTAAGCAGGTGCAATTCTTTGGAGTGGGAGGACTTCATGGAGGTCCTTCTAGAGTAAGTGATGGTGGCGTAGATACTATATTTATAAGACATTTTGCCACTTTACATGTGTTAACTGATGCACTGTGTGCTATCTTTCAGCAACTACAACTTGGTCTGTGGTAAATGCTGTTGTAAATTAAGTTGGAAGTATATGAGCAATTTCTTAGAAAATGATGATGGTATAACTAGTTAAAGTACACTCGGGGATTGTCTCTTAACTTATTATAGCACAAAGCCTGAGGCTAGGTTTAAGGGGATAATGTTTTCCTTCCGTTACTCGGCTCATCATAGAAAAGTGCTTTATTTTCTTATATAGAAAGCTGGATGTAAATTAATCCTGTTCAGGATGAACTCCCTGATTTCAACAGGATGTAAGTTAGATACATAGCTGAAGATATGTCAGAAGTGTAACAAATTATGCCTGGTGAGGAGAAAGTAGGCAGGAAAAAATTTCACCTACCTCATAAGGCAAGAATCCAGCATTTTCCTTTGAGACTGAATGGTGAGAGATCCTAAACACACAAGGAGGTACAGTCAAACCTCGCATAAAGAGCACCTCACTTAAAGAGTAACTCGCGTAAAGAGCAGAATTTTCTCTGAATGTTTGCTTAAATATCCATAGATCCAATTAATCTCAATTGTTACTATAATAAAGGTAACTATAGATGGGGCACACAAATACATTATTTACAAATCAAATCAAAGCAATCACATTTCTCTACTGCCCCATAGCGCTTAATGTAATCTTAGCATTTTGTCCTCAACATGCTGGGTCTTCATTTTACCGACCTTGGAAGGATAGAAGGCTGAATCAACCTTGAATCATAATCAGGATCGAACTCACAAACTTTAGTTACAGTATAACAGTTTAATCACTGCACTACAGTGAATCTAGGAGCAAGGAACAACACAGCCTCATACAAATTACAAATTTGTTCCTGTCTACATAAATAAGCTTTAAGTAGAAGTCCATAGTTAGTAGAAATGTCTGAATGGGTGATGCCTTAAGTTTTTAGTAAAGGAATCACTGATGAATGCACAAAGTGGCCTTATTCTATAAACGTAATAGCTACTGCATGGAAGTAGGTTGTGAAATAAAGACAGATCGACCAACCAGCCAACCTTTGGATAAGAAGGCTCTTTTTACCTTAAGTATATATAATACTTAAACAGAATTTGTGAGATACACAAAAAGCCAACACAGTATATGATTAATATTCAAATGGAAGCACTGCTTTTACTCTTGACTGCAGTAAGAAATACCAGCTTTTAGAGATTAGGCTTCCATAGTAGCATCGGTTTAGGAATTGCTAAAGTGGAAAGCACTTTTCTTCTGATAGGAACTTGCTTCCTAATGCAAAGAAGCAATATTTGCTGCTATCTTTGCTTGCAAAACGTTAGCTCATTTCCTTTCATTTCTGCATGTGTGTTAAAGAGCCACACTTGACTGCAACAGTGGCAAGATATTGTCGTTCATCCACCTGGATTAATAAATACATAAAGCCGAGTTGTTTTGGACAAAAGGGAAGACTAGACATGCAACTTCCCAGTGAGCTGTATTTTAATCCTAAACATTTTTATAACTCCAATGGCAAAAATTTAACAAGGTAAATAAAAAAAGGATGTCCTGGTTTGATGCACATCATTGTATAAAAGGTAAAGGTCACCCTTGCTCAAAAGCTAGTTATATCCAACTCTAGGGTTCAGTACTCATATCAATTTTTAGCCAAAGAGCCAGCACTGTCTGTGTCTGCAGATATTTCCGTGGACATGTGGCAGGCATGACTAGACACTGGAGTGCACAGAATGCTGTTTACCTTCCCACTGAACCTATATATCTACTTGCAATGACTTGCTTTCACATTGCTAGGTTGGCGGGAGTGGGGAAAGAGAAGGCACTCACTCCATTGTACAGCACTCGGGTATTGAACTGCTGACTTGCTGACCTTCCAGTCAAGTTCAGCATCTTAACCACTAAGCCACTATAGTCAATCATTGCAATTTTCACAATTAGGGCCACAGATTGGTACCGATTGGGGTGAGTGTGTCCCATGTCTTTATTTTGCTACAAAGAAAGACCATCCAAAATTTTGCCCCATTTGTAGGTGAGCTCTCCTGGGTCTGCGATGTATGGAGTGTTGTTCAGCAGAAGAAGTTGTAAATTCCATGCAGTGTGAGAACCAAAGGAAGAAGCATCGCTGCTGCAGATGCAAATCTTCCTGGTGCTGTAGTTAGTAATGGATTGAGACTTGTGAAATTTAGCTTTCAGTCCCCACTGAGCTATGAAAGACTGATTGGCTTCAGAGGGTGCTGTTTAGATAAATCAGGAAGGAGGACAGCTATATATACCTTGCCTTGAGCTCACATAAAATGCTGGACATAAATGTAACGAGCAGGCAAACAGAGAAATAACTGCTGCACTTGCTTGGAAATTTGCTGAGTAAAATACATCTATACACTGTATCATGAATGGCATTCCACCAGCTTAGGAGTCATAAACAGAGAAACTGCATGTCACATCCTGTATTTACAACTTTTATTGCTTTAAGGGAGGAGGTCTCAACTTTTTAAGCTGGGGGCCGGGTCATGCTCCCTCAGACAGCTTCGGAGGCCAGATGACCATTTTGCCTTTTCTCCACCAAATAGCACTTCCTGATGTGGTGGAGGCAGTGGTGTGTCTGTGTGTAGAGCGGTTAAGCTGAAGACAAAATGTCCATGATCCAAGTTTGATCCCGATGGGATCAAGGTTGATTCAGGCTTGAGTGCCTAGTGTGTTGGGGGCTCACTACACTATTGGGCAGTATATATGGTAAGTATAATTGCTATTGCCTTCCATACTTCTGTGTATTCTGCTTGTTGGGGACAAAATGCTCATTACAGTACCTTGTGAACTGCCCACAGAGTGCTCTAAGCACTATGGGGCAGTCTATAAATGAAATTGTTGTTGCTACCGCTACTGTAGATAGATGCAGTAGAGAATTGCTTCAGGATTACCCTGTTCATTTTGCCTGTTTTAATTGCTGCCATTTGCCTTGGAGCAAAACATAAAAATCAACAATTTCCTTTTTTACTCTCCACAAGTATCCTGCAGTCAGCCATGCTTCTTCTTGAAGCAGCCAACCACTGTGTGGTCTGGATTTAATCACAGCCTATTTAAGAGAGTGCAATCTATAATGCAATTTTTTCCTGCTGTGGGCCAAACCACACCCCCTCAGACAGCTGAGCGGACCAGACTGGTCCCATAAAATATGTATGAGGCTGTCATAAATGCATTTATGAGGCCGTAAACGAATCTGCAGCCAATTCCGGCAGCAATGGGCAGGGCCGGATTTTCCTATAGGCTAACTAGGCTTCAGCCTAGGGCCTCAAGATTAAGAGGGGCCTATATATTGATATATATCACAGTAATGGGAATATAAAGGGAATACCAGAACACCTTATAGCCCTCATGAGAAATCTGTACATGAATCAAGAGGCAACAGTTAGGACAGAAAATGGAATGACCGAGTGGTTTGGAATAGGAAAAGGAGTAAGACAAGGCTGCATTTTGTCACCCTGCTTATTCAATTTATACACAGAACACAGAATGCGTAACGCAGGGATGGAGGAATCACAATTTGGGATCAAAATTGCTGGAAGAAACATCAACAATTTGAGATATGCAGATGATACCACCCTAATGGCTGAAAGTGAGGAGGACCTAAAGAAGCTCCTGATTAGGTTGAAAGAAGAAAGTGCAAAAGCTGGCTTGAGACTCAATATCAAGAAAACCAAGATAATGGCAACAGGCCCTATCAGTCCCTGGAAAATAGATGGGGAAGAAGTAGAAGCAGTGACAGAGTTTACTTTCTTAGGATCTAAGCTCACTGCAGATGGTGATTGCAGCCATGAAATAAAAAGGTGACTGATTCTTGGGAGGCAAGCGATAAGAAACCTGGGGAGCATAGTGAAAAGTAGAGACATCACATTGAAAACAAAAATTTGCATAGTGAAAGCAATGGTATTCCCTTTGGCAATGTATGGTTGTGAGAGTTGGACCATTAGGAAAGCTGAACGCAGAAGAATAGACGCCTTTGAGATGTGGTGTTGGAGGAGAGTTTTGAGAGTCCCCTGGTCAGCGAGGAGAACAAATAGGTCAATCTTAGAAGAAATCAACCCTGACTGCTCCTTAGAAGGTCAAATAATAAAGATGAGGCTAAAGTACTTTGGACATCAAATGAGAAGAGAGGATTCACTTGAGAAAGCTTTGATGCTTGGAAGGGTCGAGGGCAAAAGAAGAAGGGGACGGCCCAAGATGAGATGGCTAGATGGTATTGTAGAGACAATGGGCACAGAGCTAGGCGAGTTGAGGGGGATGGTGGAGGACAGGAGTGCCTGGTGGACAGTGGTCCATGGGGTCGCAGAGGGTCGGAATCGACTGTGCGACTGAACAACAAAAATCACAGTAATGATGTATTTTATTATCTCTCATGTAATTTACAAACTTAAAAATGGGAGGTGAAAGGGCCACATAAGTGGAATAGCCTAGGGCCTCTTTTCATGTAAATCCGGCCCTGGCAATGGTGGCAGGGTGGGGTGGGGTGGCTGGAGTGAGGTTGGGGGCTGGATTATTTGGTGCCACAGGCCGGGTCCAGCCCATGGGCTGTAGGTTGTGAACCCTTGTGCTATGGGCTCCCGTTTGCTCTGGCTGTTGATATAGATGCAATGGGGTCCCCCCACCACCTTTTAGCTATAAATGCACTGGTTAACATTCTCAGCTAGTATAAATAGTTTGATAATATATAACGTTTGGTAAGGTTAAGTTGATTTAGACCAACTGAAAACTGAGCATCTGGCAATTTCTTTTAGAATGTTTTCCTTTAGATATTTTCTATTTTTAGCCTAGTTATTCAGTTTCCATCCAATTATACTACTAAAGTCAACAGCTGTCCTTCTAAATATAAAGCACTATGAAATTGATTCCAGCACATCTCTGTGACTGAAGCTTATTGTATTGTTGTCCAAGCTGACCTCTGTTTTTTAAACTTCATTTAGGATCTCCCATTTTGATAAACAGCTTTGTCTTAGCAGGGATTACTAATCTAGATGGACATACCGTTTGGAAGAGATGACTGGCAACTAGGAAATGCTTCTAAATTCTACATACACACCCATGCAAATCCAAAAGGAAGAAATATTCAGCTTTAAAAAATACTAATTGCAAAGCATTTCCCATACTTAAAGAGGAAAAATTAAGTTTTCAATTGATATTTTGAGGTTGGGGGATGGACTGTTGCTGGAGAATGCATTTCCTTTTGTATGCACATTCACTCACTCACTCACTCACTGACATAACATGTCACATATTCCCCCCTCCCAATAAAACAGGGTTTCCCCAACCTTGGGCATTGGGCCCCCTGTTGTTCTCAGACTTCAATTCCCACTAGCTCTGATCAGCAGGTATGCTTATGTGGGGTTCTAGTAATCGAAGTCTAAGAACATCTGGGGGCCAAAGTTTGGGAAACTTTTCCATAGAGGATCAAGGCAACTCACAACCAATTAAAACTACTTGTTCATCATCGTTAAAAGTGTCATATGAAACTATACTTAAAAATTAAATATATGGCAATATTAAAAGCCACCATAAAAACAACTTTGAAATGTTTTTAAAATCTCTAAATCCAATAGATAAGAAAATCCTTAAAAGCCCAACTGAAATAGAAGGTCTTTGCGGGACAAAGGAAGAACAAGGGAATGGGTCCAACACAGTTTCATGGAGCAGTGGGAGCAGTGACCTCTCTCATATCCTCACCAAATGAACCTCTTTGCTGTTTGCGTCTGCAGATGTTTCCTTGGACATGTGGCAGGCATGCCTAGACACCGGAGTGCATGGAATGCTGTTTACCTTCTCACTGAAGTGGTCCCTATTTATCGACTTGCAATTTCTTGCTTTTGAACTGCTAGGTTGGCAGGAGCAGGGACAGAGATGGAAGCTCACTCCATCATGCAGCACTCAGGTCTCGAACTGCTGACCTGCTGTCCTTCCAGTCGTCAAGATCAGTGTCTTAACTACTAAGCCAGGTAGACATATTTACATGCAAAATATACACACAGGTATATTAAAGTATTCCACTCTGGGATTCATAAAAAATAAACTCAAAGTAGTTTATTTAAAAAACAAAAGCAAAAAAAAAACCCTCCCTAAAAGATACATAAAATACACTGGCCAAAATCCTGTTGTGTAGCTCCATGTACATGCTACGTGGTGTGAATGATATCACTCTCAGTGGCTCATTGTCACTGATTAAAAACTTCTTTTCTTTCATGACTTCAGAGTGCACATTCCATACCCACAATGAGACTGAAAAAGTAACAATCTCTCCCCAAAGAGGACTTCATTTCCACTGTGCAGATGGAACTCACCTGATAAGGCTATGGTCAGTAGGTTGAATCTAGATTTTGCCACTCTTGGCAGACCCTACTTATGGCATCCCTATTGCAAACTGGTTAAAGTTTTATTTTGTCAAGGCCAAACAGTTTGCGCTGTACAGTGGCATACAAATATAAATAAATAAATAAATAAATAAATAAATAAATAAATACAATGGGTGGGATCTAAATTTAATCACTGTAAATCAGCAACAACAACAACAACAACAACAACAACAACAACAACAACAACAATAACAACAACAACAACAACAACAACTATAACTATAACTATATTATAATTTGTCAGAAATTATTCTGGGTTGAAAGGATTTTTGTGGAAGAAACTCCGATCAGGGAATGCCCAAATTAGGCTCCTTTCATGGCCTCAAGAGCTGGGGCAGAGACAGGCGCTCAATCTGTCATGCAGTACCTGGGTCTCGAACTAGCAACTTGCCAGCCTTCCAGCTAACAAGGCGAGCTTCTTAATCACTGAGCCACTGCAGCCCCAGCTGAAATCACTGGACGTAATTTGGTCTTGGATATTGTCGAGCTTTGTATTATATTGTATTGTTCAACTTTTATGCCGCCCCACTCACTTATAGTGACTCTGGCCGGCTCACAGCAAAACAATGTTTCATAACTACAAATATTACATCACAAAAATCACATATCAAAAGTACATCAAAAACATTACAAGAAATCCCCCATCCCGATTACAAAATTAAAAATCCATAAACATTTCATTTCATTTCAAAAACACATCAAAACACTTTAAACAGTTCACAAAGATCTCAAACTCTACCCCACTTACTAAGCCCACTACGTCCATTTCCCTGCGACTTCTTTCCCCTCAGCCGAATTTGGCTGAGAGAGTGGCCAAATTTGGGGTGGAGGGGGAAAGACTCACATAGCTCTCCCCGGCTTACTGATTGAATAGATTTCCTCTAAGTTTGTATCCAGTCCAGTAAAACCAATACAAATGACAGAAAAAACAGTTCAGACTATTAAAGTCAGTTTCATCTGAGACAACTAAGCACTGGATAAATCCATTCAGCATACAAAACAGGAAGGCAGAACTTAGGTTGCATTAAAAACAGGATAATATAAAAAGTCTTAGTGTCCTGTGGGAAGTTTTTTAAAAAAGGAAAGCAATTGGACCTCATTTGTAGAGCTTGAAAACGTTATTTTTTAGAACAAGGACTCATGTCAGCATGGCCACAGGCTGGGCAATTCTGGGAGCTGTTCTTCCAAAATGAAAAAGAAAGAAAGAAAAGAAAAAGTATTTTTTTCAAGTTCTGTTTTCTAAGGAAGAAGCTTTACAGCATAAATACTGTGGTCCAGAGCTAGTGAAAGTTACTTTTGTAGATGACAGCTCCCACAGTACCCTAGTCTTAGCCAATTGACCAGACTTGGCCATATTGACTGAATGACTTCGACTGTGGTTCTCACAAAAGTTAATTTTTCCAAGTTCTGTTAGAGAAGTTTGCTAGTTTAGTTAAGTCTGTCTGATTCAAAATGTTGGTTTCAGGAAGCGAATAACTTAATACCATTTTGCAACCATCATTTGCTTGAGAGGTTGTTCTTCCTGGTTTTTTGGCAACCAAAGAGTAAATTGATGTATTATAGTTTGGCCATCTACCTGACAACTTTGTTTGAAAACACGTTTTGTAAGTAAACATTTTTCTTCTGCTAAAACTGTGCTTAGCATTTGTACATTAGGAACTAAGAAGAAACAAAAGTGGAACTGAGGAGGGCTTGCATCTTAAAACATTCATCTTTACTCCTTTGGGGCATGGTAGCTGCACCACTCTGCAAAGATTATCCAAGAAAAGTGCTATAAGACTTTTTTATTTGCCCATGTTTTCTATTCAGACTTCAACTCTACTCTCCTGTTTTATATAGATTTGTTTTATTGGGTACTTTTGTCACCTGTAGCCCTCCAAAACAGGGAACATCCCTCAGGTTTCTTAACCCATAAATAAAATAGCCAAAGAGATTTTGAAGGAAAAAGAGATTTATCAACAAAAGAATTTTAACAGAAATTATGCATATGTGGTACCCAGGTCAAACCAGACTTAGAGACCCCAATTGACAGTTTAACCATGCTTATATACTGTTTGACAATTTACATATATGACATATGCTCCCTGTTGAAGTGCACATGTGCTCTTAGCTCTTGTGGGGACAAGCTTTCCTATGTGTTATCTTGACATTACATGCATCAGGACTAAACAGAAATGCTAACTCATGCAATCTAAACTCTTGGGCAGACCCAACCTTGGGCAGATCCAACCTAGATAAGTGACACAGGGTTTTTCCACTGACTTGCTGGTACAGTATTTCTCTCTCTTTGAATTCTACATTTTCATAAAATGGCTTTTTCCAGGCCACACTAGATCATGGGTGCCCAAACTATGGCCTGTGGGCCGGATCTGTATGGGCACGTTTTACTTCTGCTTCCAGGAGTGGCAAGCTTAGTGGACCAGATAAATTGGTATCAGGGCCTGGATCTGGCCCACAGGCCATAATGACTCTCCCCTGAACCACGTGAGCAGCCTGTGGCCGAAAATGTTTGGCCACCCCTGCTATAGATCATCACAAATAACTATTTAAAATGGTTATGCAAGTTCTATTGTGATCTTAACTGCAAGCTTGTCAAGGAAAAGGGTCAAACATTTCAGCTTACACTTTCTTTTCACATATGATATTGACAGCACAGAGCTAGGTAAACACACATTTTGTGTGTGGATAATTTCACAGGTTTCTCGATGACTCAAAAAACTGTCCTCCATAATGTAACATTTTCCTATCTTGTATCTTAACAAATTATATTTTTTTGAAAATGATAAAAAGGGGGAGAAAATGATTTTACATGTGTTTTCACAATTAAAATATGAGATTTTAACCCTCCCCCAACAACCAAACCTAAAAAACCCTGAAGAAACCAAATAGCAACCCAGCAACCTTTTGCAAACATAAATTCTGCTCTTTCATTGAATTATTATCTTTTACATCTTTCCTTGTCTCGGAATCCAACAAAAAAAGTATCTCGTCCCCCCCCTTACCAGCTGAGTGACAAATCTAAATATTTTTTAAAAATTTATCACTGTGTTCCTAGGCTGACATTTACATCTTAAAAGAAAGAAAGGGAGCATGTTTGATTAAAAAAAGAGGAAGTGTCAAGGTTTAACAGCATTTCACTCACACATATGCACTTTAATAACATGCTGTCCTTTCACATCAACACAGTTGCTTTTTGAGCGATATTATCCCACCCCTTCTTCCACTTCTAAAACCTGATTTTTCACAATCATAATAGCAGCAGCAAAAATCTGCTGAAAGCTTAGTAGAAACACTTTGCTTGAAGGAGAGACCAGAAGCATGAAATTTGCACATGTAGATATTTTCAGATTGACTGCATCCTTTCATCCTGAACCCTGTCTCTCTGTATTACACAGTGGTTCGTTTTCTTAACATCTGTTTAATTGAGTTGCGCAGTGTTTTACTCTGCTCCCTCTCCTCCTTCCCACCACATTCGGTCTGTTTCCAAACACGAGCAGATTGAACCTAAATTTGCCCCATAACACTTTTCTGTAGATCAGCAGTTCTCAACCTTTTAAAACTGGGGGCCAGGCCACGCTCCCTCAGGCGGCTTCGGGGGCTGGATGGCCATTTTGTCCTTCCTATACCACATGGCACTTCCTGGTATGGTGGAGGCATTGGGGCCCCCACATGAAATGGTGCTGTAGGCCGCATCTGGCCCATAGGCCACAGGTTGAGAATCCATGCTGTAGATAATCCCACTTGATATCTCTGAGCTGGTATTTCTTCATTAACTCATTCCGATGATTTAGGAAACATAGATGAATATGTTGCCTCACCACCCATTGAAATCTATAGGGGGAGCCCCACTGAACCCCCCCCCCCCGGTTGCACTAGGCTGATTCCCAGTAAGTAGTGGGACTGAGGGACATTCCCTTCTTCTTTCCACCTGATGCACTTGCAATGAAACAGACAATGGCATAGGATGGCCTCATCTTTTCTGATTTCCTAATCCCAGATGTCTGCCAGGGGAATTCTAAGCAATTCTAGGTTTGGAAGGTCTAGATCTATGAAAGTCCCATCCCTATTTGCTGCCAGGTCTTACACAATTTTACTTATGTGAGCGCAAGTCAGTCATAGCCAGTCAATGAAAGTATGATGCCAAAGTAACTACAACACTGGAGCCAAAGAGGATTTACAAGGTGAATGTTTGGACTTAGTCCTCTTCAGGGAAGAAGTCAACCGCAGTGAGGGCCCATCTTGAACAGTCAATAGTGGAAATGAGCTGGGTGCAGAACAACAGAGACTCTCTCCTTCCCCCTTCTGTCATTGGCTTGTGGAAGGATGTAGCCCAACCAACCATGTATTCCTCCCTTTATAAGGAAATAGTTGTGTGGGGGGTGGGGTGGGGGGAGGGCTTGCATTTACAGACCCTGAATTAAATTTTAAAAATTATTTCAATACTCAAGTTACACAGCTCTACATAAGGTTTACATTCTTCTTATTATTATTGCTTCCTCTTTATCCCCATCAGGTGTTGAGGGAGAGTTTTGCACTCAGGGCCATAGGCAGGATTCTAGATGTAGGTGGGCAAATATTTTTTCAGGATAGGCAACAATGTCATATATATATACAGTATGTCATATATATAAGCAGTCGGGGGTTTGAGGACAGAGATAAGCATGGTTAAAGCTGGTAACCACCGCGTTGAACTCTCTTTGCATAGACAGCTTGTCTATGTCTGAGGCTGCCCCACCCCCTCTTGCTCCATGAGGCATCTGTGATTTTGTGCATCTGTGATTTTGTGCATTGCTAGGTCATACCATGCAACTTTCAGATACTGTACTTGGGGATTGATATATTTTTGTTATGATGTGAAGAGGTTTATTTTAAATTAAATAAAATTTATCCAGAAAATAGGGACAGCAGTGGCTTAGTGGGTTAAGATGCTGAACTTGACAATTAGAAGGTTGGCAGGTCAGCAGTTCGAGACCTGAATGCTGCATGACGGAGTGAGCTCCCATCTCTGTCCCAGCTCCTGCCAACCTAGCAGTTTGAAAGCAAGAAATTGTAAGTAAGAAGGCAAGAAATTGTAAGACACCACTTCACTGGGAAGCTAAAAAGCATTTCATGTCTAGTCATGCCTGCCACATGTCCACAGAAATGTTTGTTGACACAGACAGAACTGGCTATTTGGCTATAAATGAAGATGAGCACAAAACACTATTGTTGGATACAACTGGCTTTCAAGAAAGGATGACCTTTGGAGTGAACTTGTTTAAAGTGGATCACAGCTTGCCATGAAGTGACCCACACACTATGATCATGGAGGCATCTCCTGGCAGCACATATGAAATGAGACATGCAGGATTTAACACTGGGACTGTAATGGACTGCTGCAGCCTTGAGGATATGGATAAGGTGTGCCTTCACAGCCAGTCCATCTGGCATTGCCTCTTCTGCTTCCATGACCATTGGGAATCAAGTTCCTCCTCTGCTCATGTTGCTGTTGGCCCAATATGATGGTTTCCAATGGCATTTCCTTCATTGAGGGGGACCATCACCCCACCTAAAGGGGCTCATCCGCCCATAGCCATTGGCCCCTTTAGGGAGTCAGGTTATTTATCACCGTCCAACACTCAGTGTTGAGTCACTGGCTGTATGGTTTACTCCATTACCATAGCGGGATGTACAGCTAGACATAAAGATAATTCTGATATGTTATATTCAACCCCAAGCTTCTGAAAGAACTGGCAGAGACAATTACAGAACTATTATCAATCACTTTTGACAACTCATTAAAACAGATGAGTTAGCAGTTGACTGAAGGGCAGCAGGATAAGTCACTGCATTTAAACAGTTGATAAGCAGGAATTTGCATGTCATGGAACCAAATGTAATGTCTTATTTAAAACATAAAGGTTATTAATAAACTTTAATGCAAATATTTTGGTCATAGGGACTGAGAAGAAGGTGTCAGGCCATTGAGTTGGGTATTATGAACACCCAGAGGGCAAACATTTATCTTCTTTATTAATTCAGCTAGAAGACATCTGGGAAGACCAAGGCGGGTATGGAAAATAGTAATACAAAAATGGATGAGAGGAATAAGACTGAGAACTTATTCTATTATATCCTCTTCATCAATTATTATTTAACAAAATTTTGGTGGCATAGGTTAGCTATACAGGTAGTACAGAAGAAATAAATTGTTCTACAAGAGAAATTCAGCTTTTACATTCTGAAAGGGAACTTCGTTTCACAGTAGTCATAACATTTTCCTTAAATTTTAATCAGCCTACATTTGAGCAAAGACCATTTACAGTAATAGAAACTGATGTTGCTTTAACTCAGACTAATCTTTATTACTGCATGCCAGGCTGAAGTTCAGCAAGCAAAAGATTTTGCTTTTTTCTAGTATTTTCAAACTGTGAAACATGAGCACATTCACTATAAATTTAGTAGGAATCAGTGGGGTTCACACTTTCCCTATGCTGCTTGATAATTTGAAAAAATCACTGAAAGCATACTAAGTTACTGCCTGCCTCTTTAGGAAGCAGCAGATACACAAGCTGTATTATCAAAATATAGTTAGTTAGTTAGTTGCTACATTTCATATGCCATTTTCCTCTAATGAACTCAAAGTGTCACACACATCTATCTTCCTCCCCTTTAACACTACCAGCAACCATGTGCAGTAGGTTAGTTTTAGACAAAGTGAGTGGCTTGAGAGATACACACACACATCCCAGTGGTTTCAGAGCATGAAAGAAGATCCAGGTTTCTAGTCCTGAATGGGGAACTAAAACCTGGATATCCCAAATTTTAGACCAGCATCCTGACCATGACCTCACACAAAATCATGGCTAGCTGGTATTCAACCCAGAGGTACAAAGATGGCCATCAACAAAGGCACTGTTAGAGCCTTTACCTGATTGGTATATCAGATTTTGACTAACTGTAATAGTGGTCTTTCTCCTGAATACACCCTCACATTTAGTATTCATAACACTATTTTCACCTTTCAGGGATTCTGTTGAAAAATAGGTTGGAGGATTTTTTGAAGTGATAGCAAACACAACAAACTGGCAGATCCTCTCTGCCAACTCATGTTGACATAGGCTGGGAGTGGGACATATTTTCCTTATTGTTTTTTCTTCACAGGAGGAATCTCCTTTTAAAGCTCTCTTCCTCACCTGAAACTCTTAAGTAAGCTAGCTTTTGGTACCTATAGCAAAGGGGCATGATTCTGGAGCTTTATAGGATAGGGCGGGGTACACAGAAAGAGCCTCCTTGAAGGTTGAGGTATTTTTTAACCACAATTGAGTGTATCCTGGTAACAGCCACCTTGTGTTGCCAACTAATATTTCTCACACTAGGTCAGGCGCTTTCATGTCTGGCCTAGACACAGAAGAAGAATAGGACAGAGAATGAAGGTAGCTGTGGTCCTCCAAGCCTTGCTGGCTACCCATCAGCCCTAGCCAGCATAACCAATATGTGTGGGATCTGCAGTCCAGAACTTTGGGAGGGCCATAAATTGTGCAACCCTATCCTTGGGGAACGGTAGTAGTTTAGATTCTTTGAATCCAAAGCTGCCTCTAGCTTGCCCCTGAAGTAACCTGTTTCGGAATCTACTGGCAGCAAGAACACCAATGGCAATCAATGTAAGATATGAGTTCCACAGAGATATGAACCCGGACAACCATACTGGCAAATTAAGCCCTTGTTTACCTTCAAGCGGCCAACCACAAAACAGCTCTCTGGAATACAAGGTATAGTGAAAGCATACACTGTAGCCAATATCTTTTAGCACTTAGAATCTTAGCCTGCTTCTAATGATGTATTATATGTCTAATCTACTTTGAGCGTTAGTGCCAAATACCCATGGGTGGTTTTTTTTCTTCAGGATTCACCTCCCTTTGTGTGAACTCTTGAACATGAGTCCCAAGATTTATGAATAAATCTTGACTCACAAAGACAGATGCTTATAAATGCATTGGAATGAAAACTAAAGCACAATTCAAACCCCAGAACTGCTGACATGTATTTTGAATCATAGATAATACATGTTTTTCTAAATACTTTTATTTTCAAAGTATTCTCTGTTAGCAAAATATTGACCCATGGACCCTTGAGAAATAACCATTGCAAAGATATTGATGAGATCTGTCGTCTCTCCAGGGATTTTCTACTGAGTCTTTAAATCCAGAAAACAAACACAAAACACTTTTTTTGCTCTTAAATTCAATGTAGGACAAACAATTGAAAAATAAATGAATACAAAAAATACCAGAGTTGCCTTCAGCAGTTTGACTGAATCTTGTTGCAAAATTTGGGCTGTTAATAAGAATGTTCTTATTTACATCCATGAAGTGTTTTCCTTGTCTACTATGGAAAAAGGTGCATTGATATATCAGAATAGCCTTCCCCCATAGAAAATTGCTAGACGATATTTGGCCCTTACAAAGAGCAGAATCCTGTTTTTCCCCTCATGAAAAAATGTGTTAAAAACTTTGATTAGTACAGGGAGGGCCAAACTACGGTCCGCTGCTGTCCTTGCTGCTACTGGAAGCGGAAGTGTTTATGACAGTCAAAAAATGCACTCGTGCATGCGTAAACATGCCTGTACCTGCCATAAACACTGCCATAAATGCATCTACGCCTGTCATAAACATGTTTACGACAGCCATGGATGTGTTTTACAGCAGCGTTTACAGCAGGAGGAACCATGTGACCAGCCCGCTCAACCACATGACCCATGGCGCAAAAAGTTTGGAAACCCCTGGACTAGTATCTTGGTGGGGTTTTGACATGCAGAATGGAAGTTGCAGAAGCAGCCTCAAAATTTTGTGAATGCGCCTAGTTGCATGACTAGCCTGTGATTGGCTCCTTGTCAAATAACCATGATAGTGGTTGCTTCTGGCCTTGTGTTCTGTGGTCGTACCTCATGTACTTTGTGCAAAATGTAAGGCTTTATGTGCAAAATGCAAGGTTTGCTTCACAAAATAATTTGTGGGGGTAAAACAACAAAAACAACAACACACAATGCAAAAACCAAAATACATTTTTGAGAATTGCAAGCAAGGAGGAAAGAAAAATGCATACAAAGTCTTGCAACCTCATCCACTGGGGAGGGACTCGTTATGTTTAATTCTCACCTTTGAGATAAAAATAAACAGAGATTAGCACTCTGAGACAGTTGGGGAGAGTGGTGACTGCCAACTGTCATATCCTCATTAATGCTTCAGCTATTCATGTAACAGGGACCATGGTGGCTTAGTGGTCAAGATGATGAGCTTGACAACTGGAAGAGCAACAGATCAGCAGTTCGAGACCCAAGTGCTGTAGAATGGAGTGAGGGAATTTGTCCCAGGTCCTGTCAACCAAGTACAGTAATACCTCATATAACATTAGTATCGAATAACACGAAAATCGCATAACATCAAGGAATCTGGGGGGAAGAATTGCATCAGATAACATTAAGATCCTATGGGATGCTTCAGATAACAACCGCGAAAGCCTGTGTGGTTACAATGTATCTCTATGGATCCCATAGAGGATCAGATAACACGAAAAATCATATAACACGAAGACTTGTGGAACCAGGTTTTAGCGTTATATGAGGTTTTACTGTAGTTTGAAATAAATAAACTGCAAGTAGATAAATAGGTACCACTACGGCAGGAAAGGTAACATTGTTTTGTGCGCTTTGGTGTCTAATCATGCCTGCCACAAGACTACGGAAACTTGCGCAGTCACAGACAGCGCTGGCTCTTAGGGTGTAAAAAGAGATGAGCACCGCCCCCTAGAGTGGGGCATGACTGGTTTTCAAGCAAGAGAGACCTTTACCTATTCATGCAACTCTCCTTATCCTACTAACTAGTCTGCTATTTCACATGTGTTGGAGGATTCTGTCCTATTCTAGTGCTGAAGCAAAACTGAAATCCTAATCCCATTGGTTTCTATAAATTGACTGGAGTGATGGTCTACTGACTATGATCCTATTCAATTCACTGAACTTGTTTCTGTCCGACAGATCTAAAGAAGAAAATTAAGGAGATCACAAGGTTTCCTCTTCACTATTATCCATGCGTTGAGGAGGATGTGGAGAACAGAGGTGCCTGGAGGACAATGGTCCATAGATTCACAAAGGGTCGGAATCGACAGTGCAACTGAACAACAAATTATCCATGCTGTTGGGGGTGGGGAGCAGGACTAATAATGCAAAAGAAAAGAAAAGAAATTGGTGGGGAGGGGTGACAAGCTTTTGATTTTCCTCCAGCTCCTTTGAATAATGCTGTTTCATTTAGCTATGACCAATGCTTCCTCTTGCTTATAAAGATAATATTTTCTCACTCCAAAAGATTGGGTTTAAGATCACAGCAGCAGTCATCAAACGGATGACAACTGTCAAATTTTCATGCACACATAATTTTCACCCTTGTTGGTGTAACATTCTTCCTGTCTGTGAAGCCAGTAGTGTAATAAAAGACAATTTAATTTGTGAGTGAACTTGGGTGAAAAGAAACTTCATTCAAGTCTAGAGCAGAACAAAGAAAGAAATTGGAAAATATGATTCAGGGGGGGAGGGCAAAATTCCGAGAACCCCTAAGTAAACATGACCTCAGGGGCGTAGCTACCGCCGTATCTGCCGTATCAATTATACGGGCCTCCCGGGCCATGGGGGCCCCCAACATGCGTAAGCAAAACAAATGACAAAAGTCAAAAAAAGCAATTTTTTTCCCCGCGTAAAGCGTGCGTTCAAAAGTTGGCAACACCCTACATCGGTTATCGCGGGCTGCAGGATTTCCCTGTTAAATATTTCTTTTAATTTTATGCATTTTTTTTTCTTTTGTGAGAAATCTTTACCCTTCCTAAGGGCCCCCAAATAAATTTTTATACGGGGCCCACACTTCTGCATGACCTTGGATCATCCTTGACTCAGCCTTCTGAGAGCAATGATCTGAAAAAAGTAGCATCTTCAAGGTTTATGGAAAGGTAAAGGTCACCCTTGCTCGAAAGCCAGTTGTATCTGGCTCTAGGGTTCAGTGCTCATCTCTGATTATAGCCGAAGAGCCAGCACTGTCTGCATTTGCAGATGTTTTCTGTGGACATATGGCAGGCATGCCTGGACACTGAAGTGCACAGAATGCTGTTTACCTTCCCACCAAAGTGGTACCTATTTCTCTACTTGCAATTTCTTGCTTTCAAACTGCTAGGTTGGCAGGAGCTGTGACAGAGACGAGCGCTCATTCCATCATGCAAGTACTCAGGTTTTGAACTGCTGGCCTCCTGACTCCCAGTCAGCATCTTAACCACTTGACCCACTCTAGTCCCTATGTTTATGGAAAAAGGGGCACTTTACATTTGGTGTGGCCAGGGTCACGTACAGTCTGGCGATAACACAGAAGTACTTGTGCATTTGTTTTACAAGGAATTTATCAAAGCACTCATCACATATTTTGTCATCTCCAGTTGTGTGAGAACAGGGTAACATGGAAGCTGGGCCAAATGACGGCCCAAAGAGGCAGTAAAATTAGAGTAATACTGGTTTTATGAGTAATATGGTAGCCTTGCTTTTCACCTGTTGCCACTTGGGTGTCTATGCTCTATTGAATTCAGAGAGCAGAGGCACCCAGAGAAGACCTGAGCCCACTCTACTCATGTAGGGGCATATGAAAGAACTGGAAGGGCTGCTGAGGACCAAAACTTGGGGTAGCCAAAATCTAATAGCAAACAGAGTGAAGTGTCTGTTTTAAGCAGCTGGTTGTGTGTAATTATATTAGTCATTGTATACTACAGTAAGGGACTGGCAGAGGCATTTGTGTGCTTTTTTAAATCTCAGATTTATTTTTCAGGGGATGGGGAAATTTGCCACTTTCATTTGAGTGTCTTGGGCTAGGCTGTTTTAGGGCCAGATCTAGATGCTGCCACATACAGTACTGAAAAGTAGAGTAAATAATAATAAAGGATCACAAGGAACCAGCATATCTACCTTGTAGGTCCTGAAGCAGAACATTTTGCTTTCTGAGGCTGAAAACTAGTCCCAGAATGCATCAGTGGCTAGAATCCATGTCCTGTGGCCACAACGGCTGATGGATCTGGGGAGCTACAGAAAAACATTTGTCACACTGTCAGTCCCATGAGTGTAACTGTTGTTCCAAACAGAGCCATTTTGTTATTGATATTGATAAAAAAAAATCACCGAAGCATTCTTAATACTGCAAAAAGTGAAGTGTTCATGTAAAAGACCTTTCCCAATAAATCATTTGTATTGTTTTATGCATGCTTTCTACAGCTCTGAGAGGTGTTTTCTACTTTTGAAGCATCTCAGGGCCGAAACAAGATCTAGAGGGGTAATCATACATTTATCCGCTGTTGAAATGCATCAGATTTATCGGATCATTGGTTTATCAAAACAAGAAGAGTGTAAGAGTTTCTGTGAGATAAAGATTCAATGAGCAAGAATAACTGCTTTGGCATTTCCAGTTAACTGGCAAATGCACATGCAGGCATGAGGCAGTGTTTCTAAAAATAAACATCTGTCCTCATGTTATTGGTTATGAGTAAGGGCTAGGTAATATATTTTCACACTGCAGTTTTCTCCACTGCTTGTTGCAAGCAAGAAACACCCATTCAGGTCCACCCTTGTCAGCCATTTTGGTGCTCTATACCTGATCTCAGTGGTCTTGTCCTCTTGATGTCTGTTTCATGCTGAAAATGGGAATGGAATGGGAGTTGAAGGAAAGTGCTCCAGATATGGACTGCATGACTTGGCTTTGACTGGAATTGATGAGGCAAGGAGGAGAAGGGTGATTATTATTATTATTATTATTATTATTATTATTATTATTATTATTATTATTATTATTATTATTATTATTATTATTATTATTATTATTATTTATTGGATTTCTATACCGCCCAACTCAGGGCGGTGTACAAAATAAATTAGTATACAGTCAACCAATAAATTAGACAAGGCAAAAAAAAAAATACAATATGAAAATACAACAACACAGCAACAAAATAACAATAGCGATAAACAACATAAATACGGTCCAACACTACAATATAATCACGTATTATAAATATACTATCACCAAATGTAACAACTACAAATACAAATATCATCAAGTATCACAGTGATGTTCCTTTATACCAGGCATTTGCAACCTATAGCCCATGGGCTTAATCTGGCCCATGCGCCAATTAATCTGCCCTGCAGTGAGTACCTAGGCACCACGGGAAACTCCCCACTGCCTCTGGAAGTGCCCAAGATGCTGCACCATAGAAATGGTGCAAAAATGCTGCAAAAATTTACAAAAATAGAGTGAAAATGCTCCACACACTCTCAAAAAAAAAAAAGTGCTGCAATTGCACCTGGAAGCACTGGAAGCAGTGGGATAAACCATGCCTCTGGCTTGCACAGCTGTCTGTCAGATCCGGCCCATGGCACAAAAATGTTCTGAACCCCTGCTTTATATCATATCACTACAGCAGGGGTGGCCAACCATGGTGCTCTTAGTGTTCTTGAACTTCAATTACCAGAAGCCCTGATCAACTGATGTGATGACTGGGGCTTCTGGTAACTGAAGTTCAAAAACATCTGAAGCACATCCTTGCACTACAATGAACTCCCAGGGTGAGACATTGAGATTTTCAGCAGTGCTGAGCTAAATAAGATGGAGTAAAGGAAGAGGACTCAAGAAGAAATGGAAATATTTGCAGAACAGGTATGCAGTAGCCAACTCATATCCAGGTAGTAGTTTCCAAGCACGAGGTTGAATGAGACAAAACACCTTTGGGAGGCAATGTGGCCTCCAGGCTACACTTCTCCTTACACTCTGCTTACCAACCAAATGTATAATTTCTTCCAGTGGGAATCCATGGCTACTATGACCACCAGCAGCTGTAAATAAGACTGCAAAAGAAAAGACAACAGTGGGTGTACTCTAAGGCAATATAATTAACAACAGAAGGATAAATACTTGTGCAATTTGTGGAAATTGTGAATTTCTGGCACTCATAAAAAACTAATTCTTACAGATATATTCAGTGATATATTTTTTGTTTTTGTTACCACAGTAGCATTCACTTATGAATATTTACATATGCACAGTTAGCAAATTAAAAAAAAAACACATATTCCTATATAATAATTTTGCTGTGTATCCCAAAATATTCTTTTTTTTTCTTATTCTAAACCCAAGAAGATAAAGGAAGAATAAACTTTATTATTAATAAGCAACAGCAACAGAGCAACTGTCTGGCATCCTGCCAAGCAAAGATTCCCTTCTCTCAAATAACTTTTGATGTGTCAAGATTTCTTCCAATAACAATCCTGCAGGTAAAATATGGCAGGAAGTATATGATCAAGCCAAAACTCTTAGCGTAAAGGATTAGCAGTTACTTCTTATCGTGCTAATAAGGATTTAAGAAGCAGAGGGAAATGAAAACCTATTGGGAAGAAGTAGGAGAGAAATACTAAATATTAATATAAATGTGATCAAAATGAAGTAAACATGCAGCAAGTAAATGCCCTACAACCTAATCCAAAGACTTTTAAAGTGATTTAAATATTCAATTCATCAAACTCTACAGTTTATGAATGTAGGCCATTGTTCTTCTATATCCATGATCCAAAATGCCAAGAAATGGCCCAAAATTGCTACATAATATTCTGACCATGTTGGCCAGTGATGGGATGACAAAAATTCTACTACCACGCCATGACGTCACGGACGTCATGGGCGTGGCCAATGGCATGACGTCATGACGTCACGGCCGACGTCATGACGTCATGACGTTGTGGGCGGGGCCAAAATAAAAATAAATAAAAAATAAAAATAAACATACACACACACCCCTCCCTCTCAGCCCACCCACCCAGACACAAATAAATAAATAAAATAAAAACAACCACCCACCCAAAACACAAATAAATTACCCACCCACCCCAAATAAAAACCCCTCGCTTACCTTTCTTGGGACCCGGCACCCCGATTGCTGTCCACAGCCGCCGCCGCCGCCGGAGCTGCCTGCACCCCTGTGGCGTCCTCCTTGGGCCGGTACCTTTTTAGCCCGGCTCCGGCCATGGCGAGGGGCGACGGGCAGCCGCGGCTGCCGCGCCTCCCTGGGCCGTCCCCATGCCGCACCGCCGCCGCCTACAGCTTCCTCCTCCGCAGCGCGCGGCAGCCGAGCTCAAAAGGGACCGACCCAAGAAGGAGTCCACAGGGATTCAGGCAGCGGCAGCTCCGGCGGCGGCGGGCGGCGGCTGTGGACGGCGGGTGCAGGCACCCGGCCCACAGGCGCCCGGCGGAGGCGGCGGCAGCGGTGTACCCCGCCGGGCGTCCCCAGGGCATGGGGCTTGTCAGCAGCGGACGGCCGAGGCAGCCCTCAACGTGCCGCGGGGAGGCGCCCCCCTCAGAGGGCTGCTGCCGCCGCCGCTGCCCTGAAAGTTCTAAATGTTTTGAAAATCAGAGCGAAAATGGCTCTAATTGACTGCGCATGCGCAGAAACTCAATCTGACGCATGTGCAATGCGTCAGATTGAGTTTCTGTGCATGCGCAGTCAATTAGAGCCATTTTCGCTCCGATTTTAATTTTTTTTTTCTTTCGGTCAGGCGTCCGGAACCGGACGCCCCAAAAGTGGACTTCCCCTCACGGAGAACCCTCCGGGATTGGTCTTACCGGTTCCAGAGATCCGTCTGGAACCGGTGACATCCCATCACTGATGTTGGCTGTAGAAAAAAGGGCACTAAGCTTTACAAAGCAAAGGGCAGCCTAAATGTTGACAACACCAATGGCAGCAATCAAGATTGTCTACAACAGGGGTTCTAAAACTTTTCAAGTCAAGGTCAAGGTCAAGCTCCCTCAAACAGTTGAGGGGGCCGGACTGGTCGTTCCCCCGTATTTACAGCTGCTGTAAATGCATTTATGATGGCTGCGGACTCATTTATGGCTGTCATAAATATGTTTATGATGATTGTAAATGGGTCTGCAGCTGATTCTGGTGGGAGTGGCAGCTGGAGCGAGGGTGGAGGCCAGATTATTTGGCACAGTGGGCCAGATCTGGCACATAGGCTGTAGGTTGAGAACCCCTGATCTACAAGATACCTTTTTGTGCTGCTTACAAATCACATAGAGAACCAAGCAATGGAAACATTCAGAAAATGACTTATTTCCCCCCATCAGTTAACACAAATTGATGTTTCTTTTATTTTAGTTTTTGGCAAATTACAAATTTTGAGATACCCCCATTTTTAAAATTGATTTGTAGAATGTCATTCTGCTCTGTTATACAAAAACATAACTGCATGGGAGTTGCAGGTGATACTGAGCAAAGCTTCCATTGGCTACTGGACCAGATTCTCATTTAGACCAGTGTAACAAGACTGCTCTGTGAAGAAACTAGATAAGATCCTGAGGTACTGTATAAAGATTTGTCCCTGGATTACAAAAACAAGACAATCCCAATTATGTATTCCCAGTTACTATACGTCAATGTGAAAGCTAGACAGAAAGAACAATTAATTTGAAATACAGTATTGGAAGACAACTTTATGGAAATCATGGACCACTAGAAATACAAAAATGTTCCTGATCATGTGGAGAAGCTCTATGTGTAGCTAGCTGTTAGAGATGTTTGCCTCTACCACCTTGTTGTTGGTGTAATATGTCTTTAAGCAACTTCCAGCTTTTGGCAATACTATGAAATAATGACATCCAAAAACTGCTGAGCCCTATTCAAATGATAGGGATGTGGTGCCATTTGCCATAAGTGTCAACATCTCTAGGTATGGTTCTGTTCCCCATTGCTATCTTGGGAGACCCCTGAAAATGCTATACAGAAATGCACAAACATCCCCCACCACTGTGATCAGATTGAGGCACCTGCTATGAATACTTAAAAATGCAAATGTGAGAAAAACCAATTGATAGGATTTTTTTGTCCAAAGGCAGGGCTTTGAGTGCTTTGTTCTTGAAATTCTACATTTAAATTCTTCTCTATATTCAGTCATGTAAAACTGAGAATTTTCTTTCAGTATGTATATACCAAATTTGTACTTTCTCCATATTTGGCATGTAAAGGAGCTGAGATTTTTTTAAAAAATGCAGAGGTAGGCAAAAAGGGAATCTGAAAGATTTCCACATCTATACTCTTTCGCAGGGCTGGATTTTCCTATAGGCTAACTAGGCTTCAGCCTAGGGCCTCAAAATCAAGAGGGGCCTATATATTGATATATATCACAGTAATGATGTATTTTATTATCTCTCATGTAATTTACAAACTTAAAAATGGGAGGTGAAAGGGCCAAATAAGTGGAATAGCCTAGGGCCTCTTTTCATGTAAATCCGGCCCTGCTCTTTCGGAAGAAACAGTTGGGGATGAGTGCGATGCTGTGCATATCAGTAGTTTTTGCTTACAATGTAGAGTTGGCAAGACAGAGTGCTAGAAGGTAACTTTCTGCATTGAGGAAGTGGTACTGTCTGGTATGCCCTCATTAGAATTTCTGCCTGACTTATGCAGTCTCCTGGCTTTGAAATTGAGTTCTTATATCAAAGTATTTTGAAGCTCGGCAAGAACAAAATGTTAAGTGCTTCTGCTAATCTATATGCAAATGTTTGCATTGATTATAATATTTTCACATGTTGCTCAGACAGAAATCACAGCCATTGCCACAATCTCTTGGTCTGAATATTTTTGCTTTTCATTTTTTAAATAAGAAACCTAATTGCATGCTATCAAGTCAATTCTGACTTATGGCAACCCTTTCCAAGGTTTTCTAGACAGAGAATACAAAGAAGTGGTTTACCATTTATTCTTCTGGGGGTATTCTAGGACTCTGTAGCTTGCCCATGACTTCTTGCATAAGGCATGGTCAGGAATTGAACTCCCAAATGCTGGTTCTGCAGCCAGATATCTAAATCCAACCAACTGGATAGTTTTACTAGTTCATTTTCTTGGTTGGAATTAGCCATTTGTGAAGCATGGCTGAAACAAACAAACAAACAAACCTTCTAACCCACCAGCAAAATGAAGATAAGCATGAAAATATTATTTCCCCCTTCCAACAGCATTCTGTGCACTCTGATGTCTAGTCATACCTTCCACATGACCACAGAAATGTCTGCAGAAGCAGACAGCACTGGCTCTTCGGCTTTGCAACAGAGATGTGCACTGAACCCTAGAGTCGGATATGATTGGCTTTCAAGTGAGGGAAACTTTCACCTTTACCTTTATAGTTCCCAGAATCTGCTGTACATTGCATTTATAGTGTAATTTTTTTAAAAAAATAATCATCCAGGAAAAATTAAAACAACACATCACATCAGTGATAATCTTTTTGCTGTTGTTGTTCAGTCACTCAGTCGATTCTGACCCTCCACGACCCCATGGACCACCGCCCTCCAGGCACCTCTGTCCTCCACCATCCTCCTCAGCCCACCCAGCTCTGTTCCCACTGCATCCACAATACCATCTAACCATCTCATTTTTGGCCACCCCCTTTTTCTTTTGCCCTCGACCTTTCCCAGCATCAAGGCTTTCTCAAGCAAATCCTCTCTTCTCACTTGATGTCCAAAGTACTTCAGCTTCATCTTTACAATTTGACCTTCTAAGGAGCAGTCAGGGTTGATTTCTTCTAAGATTGACCTATTTGTTCTAGCAGATGTAAAAAAAAATCACTTCTCCTGATCATTCATAGACAATTAGGGAAGTGTTTAATTTTGGAAATCTTTAAGTGGCTTGTAAGTGTAACACCTGGGGATAAAAGGCTTTGCAGAGGATTTTTGTGATTTTGAGGAGATCAGTGTGGCACTGCCATTTCCCTCCTTCAAACTCTGGAAATTGGTTAAAAATCTTATGAAGCTGTGTTAAGAAGTAGAATTTGTTTGCTTCCCAATTAATACATTTAATTGGCTTGTTGACTGGAAGAGGAATGTTTCCCAATTAAGCTTATTAATTAGTAAGATAGAGTTATGAGAGCAAATAGGAGGTTTTTGGCAGGAGAAGATAGGAAGGATAAGATGACTCTGAACTCATCCATGTTCTTGACTGAAAAATTAACCAGATGCCTAATGAGCAGAAAAAAACCCGCAGCCAGGGTATGAAAGTGATAAGATAGGTCATGGTAAAAAAAACCACCTGCATTCTTGGCTAATAACAACCAGTAATGAGCTGGTGTAATCCACACCTGCAAGAACATTATACCAATTAGCCCATTCCAGATGGCCATTTGTTTGGGCTTCTATATATCAATATATCTCCTCAAATGAGGGGCATAGAACCAAGGAGAATGAGTCAACAGCTTAGCTGAGAATATAAAAGAAGAGGAATTAGCCCTCAGACTTTGGAGCTCTTTATACATCAGAAGTGACAGAGGTGTCCCTACTATGTAGTTAAAGAAGGGGCAGAAGGAATCCATATTTGGCATGCATTTGCTTACTTGTGTTCTTGCTTCTGTTTCTTGTTCTTTCTTAGTTATGTTTTGCTTTGGGAATTGTCTAGTAAGGCTTTGTTTCTTCAACCATTGAGTGTTTACTGACTCTGCTATCCTAAGAACTTGAGTCTATCAGGCTTGTCCTAGCCTGCTTGGCAAGAGAGTAAGTCTTTTCACATACTGGATGCTTACACTGAACAAAGCTTTGACAGTTACAAGACTCACTCTTGGTAGATGCCCACCATCCACATACACTGAGAACTCAAGGGAGAAGCCTCCAAAGGTAGACCCTCTTGATGTTGTCTTTCTGCCCATTTGGACATACTAGACATTCAGGTATTTATGCCTCCCATTGCTATAAATGGTTGTTAAGTTGTGAACATATACTTTCCCCAGGAGCGCATCATACATGCAAAATGTCACACATATAGATAAGAGACCTTTATGTTATACATCTTTAAATTCTGGTTGATTTTAACATTATGTTTCTTCTTCCATGTCTAGGCCAGATGTGTAACTACCAAAATGAAGGCATATTTTGGTGCATTATTTCTGCAGTTCCTTTCACATGACCAAGTGTGCAGTGGTTGGCAGCCAAAATTTTTACTACCACATTGTGGGCAGAGCCAACACTGTGGGCAGAGCCCATGTTATGACATCTTGGGCAGAGCCAATGTCATGACATCATGGGTGGAGCCAATGATGTGGGCGAAACCAATGTAAAAAACCCATAAAAATAACTACACATAAAAATACAAATTAAATAGACATAAAACACATAAAAATACACATTAAAAATAAATACATATTAAATACACATTGAAATAAATACACATTAAATACACATAAAACACATAAAAATACACATTAAATACACATTAAATAGACATAAAAACACATAAAAATACACATTAAAAATAAATGCACATTAAATAGACATAAAACACATAAAATACAAATTAAATACACATTAAACACATAAAAATACACATTAAAATAAATACACATTAAATACACATTAAAATACACAAACACACCCACACTCAAATGTGAGTCATTTACCCTGGGGAGCAGGCCAGTGATGGGATGTAACAGGTTCTCACCAGTTCGCCAGAACCGGTAGTAACTTTTCCCAGTGTCCTGGAGAACCGGTAGCAGCTTTTTTTTTTTTTTTTTGGGGGGGGGAGAACCACCTTCGGGGCTTACCTTTTCACTGGTTCCCCCACTGCACATGCGCGCCTGCCAGCCTGGCTTGGGGTTTTTAAGCAAAGTCTTGGAGTTACCTCATCAATAAGCTACACCTATGCTGTTCCAATTGCTGTTCCAATTGGAGAACCTTTAAGGAGGTTCAGCTGTTTTGCATTTACATTAAGGCATATTATCCTAGAGAACTGGTACGATGACCATATCCATCTTGCAACATGGTGCTGCCCAGGCACTTATACTAACAGGTAAGTGACGGGTTTGTGTTTGGGGTGGGTGGGTTGATTTATGTTTGGGGTGGATGGGTTTTTGGGTGTATTTTAATGTAATTTTTATTTAATTTTATTTATTTATTTATTTATGGGTTTGTGTTGTGGGTGGGTGAGTTCAGGCTAGCAGCTTCTCTTCCTCCTCCCTGCTTGGGAGCACAGCAAGAAGGCCACGCATGTGCACCAAGTGCTGTAGGCATGCATGCACACCAAGTGCTTGGTGTGTGCGCACAGTGGGGGAACCGGTGAAAAGGTAAGCCCCCAAGGTGGTTCCCCCTCAAAAGCCGCTACCGGTTCTCCAGGACACAGGCGGTATAAGGACCTACTGATTTAAAAAAAAAATTATTGACAGAACTGGACGAAATATGTAGGAATACTTGTTTTTAGGTGATCAAAACTGGCTTTTCCTGGCCTACATGAAGTGACAAGATCAGCTGTGAACCATGAATGAAGACCTAAACATTTCTTGATACAATAGCAACTAGCAGGCAGCCTCACATGGAAAGAAAAAACATTAGTCAAAGACAATCTTTTCATCTCTTTGCAAACACAATCATATATTTTAGAACACTGGCTCACTTTTTTCACATTTATGCAACATTTTATCTTATTCTCCATATAGACCCAGTATCTTGCTATGTCACATAACAAGAATTGTGTGTCTGTCCTTTGTGTCATTTTCCACTTCAGTGTAACATTTTAAACAGACACAAAGACTGTCTCTGGATTTCTCTCTTTAATTAGCATCTGCTATGAATTAAAAGTTTTTCAACAGATGACCATTGGGCTCAATGTTTTGATGCTGGCTACAATAACAGATTATTTAGAAGTCCCAGATTAAATTGGGGGACAGTTTACCCCACTTAATAGAAAACTGGTAGAGTGATGATTGTGCTGCCAATATCAAATTAGTGAGCCTTCTATTTTCATTGATGAGACATGTTCTTTCCATTGTTCTTTCCATTGCATTGCTCCATTCACTTGTTAATCAAACTGAATGGAAAGAAGATAACCCATATCGGTTTTGCAGATGATATAGTACTAATTGCCAGATATGCTCAAAGACTCCAAAAAATGCTGTGCAAGCTCCACACAGAAAGTAGGAAAGTTGGCCTAAAAATGAATGGCATGAAAACAAAATATATGCTATCAAGCAAACAATGGAAATTCCAATTACAAATCTAGAATGAATGCACTGAGCAGGTGACCACTATCTCAGCTGTCTGATTGGGATGAACAACAATCAGAGAGCAGAACTAGCCAGGAGGAAGAAAGCAGGATGGGCAGCAGTTAACTCCTTCAAAGAAATCTTGCTAAACAAGAAAATCAACAAGAAACAAGGCACCAACTTTTTAAATTTGACAGTACTACCTGTGGCCAGTGGTGTGCTGCACCCGGTGCACCCCGGGTATATATATTTAGTATAGATCAGCCTCTATAAGAAATCTATTTACTGTGCTACTTTTCTGGCATGTCAGACTCCTGGATCCATAGGATAGGAACCCACTCCCAAGAAATGGTATGCACTCCCAGGTCCTTTATATAATGTTGGGGTATAAGTCAGGCCATGTGGTTCTTCTTAACCATTGCTGCTTGCAACCACTAGGCCTGCCATATGCCAGTACAGTAAAACCCCTACTTATGAATGCCCCTACTTATGAATAATTCAACTTACAAATTGGTTCAGCACTGACATCCATGCCTCGAGTTACGAACATGCCCCGACTTATGAATTAATGCTTTTTCCTCTTTTGCCTCGAGTGAAGCAAAAAACGCCATTTCCCCTATGGGTTTATATTTTATATACATGCAGCCTTTAAGAGCCCTATAGGTGGCAGTAGAGTGCTTAGAGAGGAGTTCTTTGTCGGAAATTTCAGCACGAAAATGGCTGCCAGTTGCTGTTTCTTGCTAGAGTTTTCTGAGTTTTCTGTCAATTTTCAAAGCTTCTTTAAGGTAAAGAACAGCATTTTTGCTCATGCATGCTTTCCTTTCAATGCTGCTGTTGTTTTTGGGTGTTTGATTGATTTTTGGAGGGTGGGGTGGCCAATTTTGATTGTTGGATGGTGGGGTGGGGCTTTTTATCTGAATGGAGATGCCTCGAGTTACGAACAAATTCGATTTACGAACAAGGTCATGGACAGATTTTATTCGTAACTCGAGGTTTTACTGTACTTCATATATTGGAACCCAGAAACTAGGTGGCCTTTTTGGCAATACTGTGAATCAATTATTGCATTTTTGTACCAATATATTTTAGTGTTGGCATCATTTATGTAGTACTCACTAATTTGAGAATGCCAATACGAAGTAATAATTAGGAAGCAATAATTACATAATTTACTGTATGCAAGTGTAAGTTGTCTATAGACTCTGTCCATGTGGTCAAAGCAATTCACAAGAGTCAAGCAGAGAAATAACAAATACAGAATTTATTTTGGTGTGTACATAAAGTTTCATTAGCAACATATAAAGCATCACTAGCAAAATAAAATAATCACATCACAGTAATGTAACAAATGGACAGATAGAGAATAATGGAACAATAATTTCACAACTGTATTAAAATAAATCCTTTGGCTATGTTAGTTAGCAGTAGCTGGAGAGAAAGAAAGGGGGGGGGGAAATTATATCATTATAAAAGACCAGCCGAACTAGTCATGAAGTGAGATATAGATTCTGCTGCCCCTCGGTTCCAGGAAGATATAGGAAGAAGGTGAAAGCATCCACAGTCCAAACTGATTAGCAGAAGGTGATGTGCATTTGTAGAAAGTGCAGAAAGTGGATTGCTGAAAACTCAGATGTCATAGAAATTCTGACAGCCAGATGGGGGTGTTGGGGTTTCTCTTCTCCTCCAGGTTAAAAAGGATGGTAGCCATACTATGTATGGATTGGGCAGCAAGGGAGTGGAGATCACCAGACCTGATGTGGAGCAAGGGACTAGGACTTGCTCCAGGTATCTTCTACATGATGATCTTCAACCCTTTAGTCCTTTCACATTGACCATTCCAGACCTTGATCTGTGTCTCCACTTGTACATACTTTTTTTTAACTATGATCTTAACAATTGGATATTTGGTCTTCTAGTACTCTTACTGTGCAATCCTATGGCCTTGCTCTGGCCACCAGGGTGACATTAGGTAAACCTAGCCAGGATCAAACACCTTCCCAGGAGCCCCTCTCACTTACTCTTCCCTTTGCCATCCTCCCTCACTGGCATTTGGACTCCATGTTGCATGTACAGGATCTCATTTGGTAAACCCAAGGGAAGTTTAATGTGCAGGAGAATTTAGACCCCTGAGCCCTGAGATCCCCAGTTCAGAATCCAAACAGGGCACCCTTTCTGACCGGTGCCTGGATTCTGAATTGTCCCCCTTCCCCATGACAGCCCCTCCCTCCCACACACACCTGCTAAGCTGCCTCTGGCTCTGGCTCAAGCTACAGCAATGGTGGGGACAGAAAGGCTTTCCCCCTCTGCCTTCCTGCCCCTCGTCCTCTGGCCACGTGGAAGGCTGCGATGGCTGCTACATTTCCCAAGTTCCCCTGTGCCTTCAGCACTTTAAAAGGAATATACAGTGGAACCTCATACAACAATTGCCCCATATAGCAACGAAATCGCATAACAATTAGGGTTTTTTTTGGGGGTGGGG
Source organism: Furcifer pardalis (assembly GCA_030440675.1). NCBI lineage: Eukaryota > Metazoa > Chordata > Lepidosauria > Squamata > Chamaeleonidae > Furcifer > Furcifer pardalis. The sequence goes on along the minus strand of CP126897.1, from coordinate 69,238,258 downwards.
GAAATGGTGTCCCACATAACAATTTTCCCTATGGAAAAATTGTAAAACAATTTTTCAATGGGAAAAACTACTAAGCAAAAAAAATCATTGTATGATGCATCTCATAGGGAAAATAGCTATACGATGCTTATATCGTAAAGCTATTTTTTTTGTACAACAACGAGCCATGTGGAACGGAATAAAATTGTTATATGAGGTACCACTGTACCACCCGCTGGGGAGCCTGGGAAATGTAGGAGATCAGATGTTGCTGAACTGCTGTCTTTTGCAGTAAGAAAGAATGAGGAAAACACTCTACCCAGGCATTCAACTATCCAGGGAGATACCCAGTCTTATTCTGGGGCCAGAGCTCAGTGGAAGAGAGATTTCTTAGCACCAAGTCAACACAGAAGTGACTTCCTGTTTTCCTGTTACTCTGTGCAGTAACTGATACCAAACCATTATGAAGGAAAAAATGGGTGAAACCATAATGACAACTAGGAAAGTAAAAAGTTTTCCAAGAAAGGAATCGTGTCCCTGAATTAAGTAAATGGCCTGTATAAATAATTGAGGAATTTGATAACCACTAAGAAACAAATGTCAGAAGGTTCTTCATCTTCTGAGCCATACATACCCTTTGAGAAACTTCATTGAGTGTCCCGAGGGAGTTGCAAGTTAGAAAAGTTCTAAACAACTTCAGGATCCCAAAACAAAATTGAGAGGCACTCAGGGCAGCAAATTATTTCATCGAGGATTATGCATGTTATAACTGACTCTCATTGGTATGAATGAGTAGGAGTCAAAGAAATATTCTAATGAGAAGGAAGGTAGAGAATGACCCCTCTCTACTCCATAAATGAACTCTGGTTGTCCCTTTTTTGGGAAGATGCTCATTTTGCATTGGGGTTGGAGGTGAGAGTAGAGATATCAAAGGGTCTAAGAACAGGAATTAGATGAGAGAATTTCTAGTAAAACCATTCAATAGCAACAAAGCCCATAGCCAAAATGGTCTACATTCGTAGGAGTCATGAAAGAGAAGGGGAAAAAAGAATATAGTACCTGCAACATAGTTGGGGGGGGGGAGAGTAATACTTGACAGTGATACCTCACTTAATGAGCAAAATGTGTTCCATGTGGTTGCTCATTAAGTGAGTTGATCGTTCAGCAAAACACATTTCCTATAGGGAAATTTTTTTGCTTTGCAGCGGCTAGGCATTTGGGGACAAGGCAAGGGATCCCCATGTCTCGTTCAAAAAAAACCCACCTGATGTGCGTTTGGCAATGAGGATGGGGACTCTCCAGCCTCGTTGCCAAATGCCTGTCTATCCAAAGCTTCTCATTAAGTGAGTTTTTGCTCATTCAATGAGGCAGACCATTTTGGGGGAAGATCTGCTCATTAAGTTACTCGCTAAATGAGATGCTCGTTAAGCGAGGTATTACTGTAATAGGAAAATTACCCAACAAAATATTTTCATTCCTTACAATTTCAGTAAAAAGAGTTGTAAAAGCAATAGAATAAATTGCAGTAGCTTTCAGACAGTCTTACTGTTCCTTTGTTTCAGCACAACTACAAAAATGAGATGTTATAGTGGAGTCTAAAATAGTTCATTCTTGATTCCTTGATTGACCAGACTATCAAGGAATAAGTTCCTGCCGGTCTCAACTAATTTTTCATTTGTTTTGCTGCTGTGCTCTTCTTCTAGCTCATACCAAACTGAAAAATGGTGCTAATATCAGTCAATCATTCTTGAAGGTGCCACCAGACATTTTATCCAGGGTTTGGGATGAACAAACTGCGAGAAACATAGGTGGCATTATTTGATATATAGTAGATATTCAATTAATATGATAGGGACATGAATAATTTTCCTTCCTTCCTTCCTCGTGTATGATTAAACAGTGAGTAACCCAATTGGATTTGAAGTAGGCTGATGAAGATGTCAGTAGCAGAAATCAAGATGAATGAGCAGGAGATAAAATCCCCCCTGGACTCCAAAAGTCATGTCACTCTTCTAATGGCTGTATTTTGACTAAGATGCCCTCTAAAGTTGAAAAGAACCTGCAAAACCACAGCAAGAATGGTTGAAAGACAGAGTATAATGAAAAAGTAAGAAAGAAATCTGAAGAATGAAATTTGTGGTCCAGCATATTCAACTCTCCAGCAGGATAAAGAGCATGTGAGGGTGTGGCTTTCTTTATATGCATGGGTTAAGCAGCATTAGACATCAACTTAAGAGTCAACACAAAGTCATGCCTCCTGTCCCTATCCTGTTTCAGGGTCTGAGCCACATGGGGATTGCCTTGGATGTTTCTATGAGACCTTGAAAACTTATTTCTGGAACCACTAAAATGAAATACTGGATTTTCTTGACAAAGAATCAGGGAAAAGTTGTTTCTGGGAAATCAGAACAACTCAGATCACAAAAACTAGTTCTACCTCAGATCCGCCAAGGCTAAGAAATGATCCAGAATGCTGGATACTTGCAACTCCACTGATGTCCCCAAAGTTGTTTCATATCATGAGAGCAGACAGGGAGAAAATAAACCAATGGGAAAACTGCAGAAGAAGACAAGAAAGGCATGATACCCATGTTCACACAACATTTCTCACTTCTTGGATGCCGACCACAATCAATTCATGGAGGAAAGTGAGGGGATTTCCTTTGTTTGTTAAAGAGGAAAACTCAGTGGAGCTCCCAATACATAAACACGCCTCATGCCATCAAAAAAATTGTGGCTCAAGATGATGTGAGGAAAGCCAGTTGTTTGGAAAGAGAAACAGAAAAACTGCTCAAGGGCTCAGGAATAACTGAGACCATTCAAGAATAGGGAGAGTGATCTCTTTTGCTCAGTTGAGTGATCCTTTCACTCACAAGGGACACATCTTAATTATCCGGGGTTAGAAGCACAGCACAGAAAGAAGTTGAATGGTCTCCTGTTGGCTTAATCAATATAAGAAATGCTTTTTCTTCAGCCTTCCTCTACCACATCTGGAAAAATTCCCATCTCTTATTGGACCCCAGTTCCAATAAAAACAGCACTGATTCTTCTTGAGTTAGGTCTGTTTCCCACCCACCTCAATTCTCTAACCAGATTATAAGGGATTCCAGATCCAATCTAGGGGGAAAGAGATACATACACTCACTCACTTACTCCTACTCCCCCCACCCCTATATGGAGCTTAGGGCTCTTTCAAATACCATGTGACCTAAAATAGGCCACTTTTTGACCCCCTCCCATCTCTGTGACTTTCCATGACCTTTGACCAACCCCTCCCCTAAATCACATAGTTTGAAGATAGATCTATGGGCAGCTGGATGTGAAAAGCAAATGATAATTTTGGAGTCACATGACTTCAGATCAAACCCAATCCCCCCATGGCTTTCAGTGACTTTTGGTTGACCCCTCCCTCCTAAAAGGTCACATGGTATTTGAATGAGCCCTTAGACTGCAGCAACAATGATGTCAAGGAGGAAGGGAGGATTCTTTCCCCAATTTCTCTTCTCCTACCAGCCTAGTTTTATTTTCCTCTCTTCTCTTTTCCTAGAGACCCTGGGAAGTGACCTCTGTACCTAATCATGTATTGGATTATGCACCATCATTATTTGCTAGATTGGACTATCATCCAAGGCAGAAAAGAACTGAGGAGAAAGGATTGCTCCTTTCTCCTGTTCCTCGGCTATGACTTTGTACACAAAAGGAGAGAAAGATATCTTTCTCCCTCCCTTTGGCCCTTGTTATTTCCCCTCTTGTCTCTTGCTTCTACTCCTCTTCCTCACCCTTCCTCCTTGGCCATAGCAGCATTTCAGGTGTCAGGGCAATTAAAGACCTGCTGAGCCTCCTGATCCCCTGATTTGGGAACAGGGATGTGGCCATCTGAGCCAGAGGACAGCTAGGAGAGCAAAATGTAGCTCCTCCCTCCCACTCACACCCACTTACCTGACTTTGGCTGAGCTGAGAAAATGGAGGTGCCTCTTTTTGCTAGAATTTGTTATTGCTCAAACTCAGAACCACAAAGATGGTGCATCATAAGGCTCTCCTCAAAAAATGAGGGAAGCTTTATGAGCCCCCCTGGAGTTCTTTCCTGGATAGGATTTCAATCTGAGCCAGGAAAGAACTCAACTCCCTGGTCCCCTTCCATGAGTCTCCAACACTCCTCCTCCCTCCTCCACCTGAGACCACTCAACCCTACAACCTTTCCTAGCTGGTTCCAAGCCACCGCCCTTCACCCCACCAGCCCTCTGGCTAATCTTCCTCTGGTTGGTTGTTTGGAGGCTCAAAGAAGAGTTGGGGGAGTAATTTCACAGTTTGTCACCCCCACTGGGGTCCAACACAGTTGTCCAATTGGATTCAGCTTGCTTGGAAGAGGCCAAGCCAAAGGCTTTTCAGCCCCTCTGATGGTAAAGGGGGGCGGGGGAATCACACATCACTAGATGGCAGGAAAGGAAGGAAGACAAGAAAATGGCATCCCTCCCCCTCCCCCTCCCCCTCTCCCCTTCCTTCTCCTCCTTCCCAGCTCCCTTCTTCTCTCTCTTCTTTTTCCTCTCCTGCCCTTCTGACACTTGCAAGGCTACTCTAAGAGCATTGGAAGAGACAGAAGGAAAGAGGGGAGGAAAAGAGAGAGAGAGAAGAGAGTGAATACAAGTGGAGGGAGAAGAAAGAAGGGGAGAGAACCCTCCTTCCTTCTCTGCCATTGTCTTTGTCTGGCACACTCCCTGGAGCCCCATATTTGATGGAGCCCAGCAGCTGCACCATCAGGTAAGGGTGCCTGGGGGTTCACAGGTCGGGGGATGAGATGGGGCTCACCAGGGGAAATGTGGGGGCTTGGGGAGGGCTCAGGTAGATCTGTCAATTTGTTTCATTATATCAGGGGAATGTCCCATCTCATTGCCCAATTTGGATCCATGGTTCAGAATTCAAGTGATTGGGAAAACTTCAATCTGAGATCCTGGCATCACTGCACATCAATTTGAAAGGGAGGGAATGAAAAAGGTGTTGGAGTGAGGTGGATTGACCCTCACTTGATATTACGCAAGTGTCAGTGCTCAGAGGAGAGGGAGACCATAGGATTGCAATAATGACACAAAGTATTTTCCATAGCTAGAATGACTCAAGGTCTCTCATCTTTCTGGCTGGGCTAATGCTGGCCAGTGACGGAGACATCATGAAGATCAACCATGTTCTTCAAGGATACCTGTTTGGAGAAAGAATGTAACTGGTCAAAAAGATATCTTTTTCCACTAAAAATGAGCAAATTTTGCAGCCTCACAACATAGTAGAATCTTGAAAATTTGAAAAGTTTAGAATGTTTATAATGGAATTATAAACCATAATTTGAAACCTGGTGGCAAGTAGAGGTCATCATGACCTCCGAGTCAGTTTGGGAGAAAGGAAGGAGTGAGAAAGGAAGGAGTGAGCTATGGAGATTAAGTCATGACCCAAGCTGGAACCAGCACTCATCAGAGATTGTCACACCATGCGATTTAGGAAACCATTCTGAATATGTTCCAATTTGTTTAATTTTTGAGAAGCTGATCATTTGGTGCTATTGATCACCCAGTTTTACTTTTAATCAATTTTTAATTAAAGGAATGTGTATTCCCAATGAGGCAGAAAGAATATACAGTACTCTTTAAAATGGCAGAACTTAATATTAACATCTAATGTACATATCTTACCTAGGCTCTTAGCCTGGTCTTTTACACATGATCAGTGCTTGTTACTGGACATTGTCGATGTTTATTATGAAAGGTGGCATGGTAGGAGCTTGTTGGTCAGTAGTCGACATTAGGGGGAAAGCTGTGTTAAAAAAAACAATGCTAATCAGTGAGACAATAGTCTGGGTTACGTAGTAGACAAATCAGAATTCATATAAAAAAGACCTGTGAGGGCAAATGAAAATGTTTAATTTAGAAGGTGGTGTGGGCAGTACATTTGCACACTGACTTATTCATCCTGAAACAAAGAAATATGCTACCCAGGAAGATTTTGGTGGCGTTTTTCTGTACAGGATAGAGTTGTCAGAGATGACAATGATTCTCTAGTGCATGTGGCTTGCTACTTTTTTCCCTCCTTGTTAAGAAAGCATCAAATTTCTTTATGAACTCGTTCTTCTCTTATTCCCTTCTTACTTTCTGAACAACTCCTTCTCCACCACTGCTCTCATGATGCTCAGCAGCGCTTATTGTCTGAAGACTTTCAAATCTTCAACGCTACCCAGTATGCAAAATCAAAAGCAAATGCATATTTTATTTTATTTTAACATGTACAGACTTCCCTATATCACTGGATCTCGGGGATGGGTTACAAAGCAGCAAAGAACAATTTTAAAATTTATATTGAATACAGTTTAAAATCAAACATTAAAATATTAATACTGGAGCATTAAAATTTAAATAGGCCACAATTCTCAACCCCGAAAGCTCTAATCGGTAAGGAAATCTTGACTTGGTGACAACACGTTCACTTCACGCCCTGACCAAACTCTAGTCAAAATTCATGGTATGTGCAAGGCAGGTCACATTTGTTTTGATACCTGAGTCAGAAGATCTTTCAAAGACATCTCATAGGGAGTTGAAACATAGTAAAAAAATATGTTGCTGTTCTTCTTTGAGATCCATAGTTGATTCCCTCTCTCTGCCTAAGTACAGGGTGCTCAGGATCTATGAATTTTAGTTGAAAGAGAGAGGTTAGTCTACAGCACATGTCAGCAAACTTGGCTCTCCAGGTGTTCTTGGACTTACCAGAAGTCCAAGTCAGCACACCTGCTGATCAGGGCTTCTGGTAATTGAAGTCCAAGAACATCTGGAGAGCCAAGTTTGCTGATCCCTGGTCTACAACAAATGATAAAAGGAAACCAAACACTAAAGGTCATCTTCCATTGATTGACTAAACTTTGTTCAATAAGACTAAGCAAATCTCTTGCCTTTGTGTTCTTCTCCCCTTCTGCAGACATTAGTTCTGGTAGTTTGTCCCTACAGAACATGGTCACCATCTTTTCACAATCTGGCAAGGATGAAAGAAGGTGTCAGTTTTTTCTTAGGTAAAGCCCAAGGTAGAACCAGAGCATTGGAAAATTATTCTCTTTTTTAACTATAGTTCTCAGATTTTCCCACACTATATGGTTCCTGGCCATGGTCAAGGATTCAGGGAGTTGTGCTAGGTAGGGAAAGCTATTAACCTCATCTGCAAAACACTTCCATATACAGGAAAGCTGCCACTCCTTTAGAAGAGGTATGGAACAGCAGCATGAAAACTTGTTACAAATCCTTCAAGCTCCCATCCTCCTGTGCTAAAGGTTAATGTAGCCCTCAAAGAGCCTTGTGCCTTCATGAAGAGATCTCTTGACAGTTAAGGCCCAGGATGACTGTTAACTGCCTCTTGGTTTGCCAAGGCACAGAACCTATTAAGATTCCGACCTCAGTTTGACATCACAGAGTGATGATTCTGTTTGGCCTAAGCTGTATCCATGCCAACTGTACTGGCCAATCAGCTTCTGATTGTTTTAATTTAATTAAAATGCAAAACACCCCACTCACAAAAAAAGCATCACAACTACAAAAACATATATAAAAATATTAACAAAATTACATATAGTACAATATAACTGCTATGTGCACCCGCCACCAGTGGGAATTAAAACCTTCTCAATTAAATGTTTTCAGTATCATTAAAGTTTTATACTGTATATTTGTCCCCTCAGTCCAAAAAGATAATACATCTTGCTCTGGCTTTGCTTCTTTCCCTTTTGCTAATATATCATCTAAAAATTCTCCCCATATTTTGTATAAAATCAGATGTTTTTATTGATCCCTTTTTAAAACCTCAACTCACATTTTAATTTTGATTTACAGCTATATTCCATATCTCTTTAAACCAATCATCCTATTTTAGACACATCTCCAGTTTTACATGAGGTAAAACTACAAGGATTCAGGCAGTTATACTAGGCAGGGAACACTATTAACCTTATCTGCAAGACACTTCCATATACAGGAATGCTGCTACTTCTTTACAAGAGGTATGGAAGAACAGCATGAAAATGTTATAAATCCTTTAGAAACCGCTCCTCTTATGGTACAGGTTAAAGATAGCCTTCAAGAATGCTGTGCCTTCATGAAGAAATGTCTTGACAATGTTAGACAATGTTAAGACCCAAGGTGACTGTTAACTGCCACTTTGACATCACTTTGACATCACAAAGTTGTGGTTCTGTTTGGCCTAAGCTATATCCATGCCAACTGTAGTGGCCTATCAACATCAGACATAGGGAACCATCAACTTGCATCTCCAGCAATTAGGATTTCTGAAATCCTAAAAGACCTTTAGAAGAGTCCTAATGCTGCCTCCAGTTTTTAAAACATACCAAGAAACCCCAAACACCACTTGGCACCTAGTATCTTAAGCACAGACTATTTTTACTGAAAAACAAGAAATGCCTCTAGAATTCAGAATAAACCATTGACTTAGCATCTAAATCAGAAATTTTCTGTACAGAACTCAATTTTAAGGGAACATCCCCACTCACATAGTATATTTTCTGTACTGATGGTGTGTAATTGAATGACACTTTCTTCTGCTGTCGCCACCTCCGTCTCCTTCTCTGCCAATTTGCCTGCCTCTGCCTCTGCCCTGCGTCCACACTGCTCCCAGTCCAGGCGCAGAAAATGATCACTTGGCTTAATGCACATGCGCTAAACTATAAAGTAGTGCAGGAGTAAGTGGCCGGCCACGCCCACCCAGTCACCTGGCCACGTCCACAGTTAGCCATGCCCACAGTGTGGTAGTAAAAATTTTTTGGAGCCCACCACTGCCTGCAGTGGGAGTGAAACATGTTAATTAACAAAGGCCAAGGAAGAAGAACTATCAAGAGCCATAAGAGCCATGGAAAGATCAATGCTAAATATATCCTTTTGTGACCACATCCGCAATGCCCAGATAAGAGAACAAAGCAGAATCAGCAAAGCTGTTGTTGAATAACATAAATGGAAATTGGGCTGGGCTGGACTCATCTCTCAAAGGACAGATGGGCATTCGACAGCAGCAGTCACCAAGTGGTATTCCAGAGGAGTAAAAAGATCCCTTGGCAGGCCCTTCAAAAGATGGGAAGACCCAATTGTGAAACGTTTTGGTCAAGCCTGGAGAAGAAGAGCACAGCAGCGAAATGAATGGAAAATGAGTTGTGATCAGCAGGAACTTATTCCTCGATAGTCTGGTCAATCAAGGGATCAAGGAAAACTTGTTAATAATGTACGGCCACAGTGTTAGATTGTGCCTTTCCAATCTTTTGCCTGAGACACTCAACATAAACTCACATAAGCTCAAATATCCTTCTCAATGGGGCATGTCAGCATCTCCCACTGCTTGAATTGGGAAGCAAACTGCCACTCCTTTATATCTTATGGCAGTGTCCTCTGCTTCCCTTAACATCAAATCAGCTTGGATTGGGTGCCTCCAAGTCTTTGGCTCCCAACAACTTGGTACACATCCTAACATTTCCTAACAGTTTTGATTCATCTGTTTTGCAACACTGTAATTTCAAAAATCTAATTTGCGCCAGTCCATTCATCAGTCATCTGTGAAACAAGCCATCTGTTTTCATTCAAAATCCTTGAGTCGCAAGAGATAGCTGACAATATTATCTCTAAACACTTATTCCAAGTTGTCTTGGCTTGCTAGAGTAATTTTTCCTTTTAATTCAGGCTTCAGAAGAGAATTGTCAAACAAAATCATCTTGATTTGAAAAGACAAAATAATATCACAATGATTTAAGTATTCAAAAAAGTCAAAGAGAAGCTGTGAATGAAATTCTGAAATGTGTTGTTGAATCTCAGCTACTCTTTTTCCAATAAGATTTGCATGAGCCACAAAGTTAACAATGCAGTTCTACCCCATTTACTCAGAAGTAATTTCTCCCATGTTCAGATAAGTGTGTGAGGGACTACAGCCCATCCCTTACTTTTAATTGATGTAGCTGGGCATGACTAGATTGCCCACACAGTCAAATGGCCACGCCCACAGAGTAGGCCACACCCACAAAGTAGGCCATGCCCATAGTGTGGTAGTAAAAATTGTTTGAACCCACCACTGACTAGATGTAATTGTTGTTATTGTATTGCGATGTAGTGCTATGCATATCTAAATAGTTTCAGCAACCACATAGTTAAAATGCTCATCAAGGAAGCAAATGCATCACAATAAAATCATTTTCAAAAGTTAAAATGTTGACACTCACCTTTTTCAAATGCCCTTGAAAAGTCAAGCTCCCACTGATCTCATACATTGTCCCTCTCAGGCTGGCAGCTGAGAAAATCAGGCTGTTTAGAAAGGTATAGGTATAGGAAGACAAAGCATTTATCTGAGCCAGCTGAAACTGTTTCTCATCAAGAATACAATGGTACAGTTGTACCTCGTTTAAAGAGCATAATGTGTTCCACAGGATTGCTCTTTAAGCGAGTTTGCTCTTTAAGCGAAACATCATTGTAAGTGACCAATTGTGACTTGGGGGGGGGGGGATTGCGAACCCCGATTTATTTGTTAAGCGAGTTTTTGGTTGGTTTTATTTGTTAAGCAAAGCGAACATTCAGAGAAAAATCTGTTCTTTAAGCAAGTTGCTCTTTAAGCAAGGCGCTCTTTATGCACTCTTTATATGCACTAACAGTGCATATAAAACTTGCATTATAAATAAAGCCATCTTTCTGGTACGTAATTTACTTATTTTGTGGTTTATTGAAACTAATAGTACAGCACACAATTATTCCAAATATGGTTTGCCTAGAAGAAGTAAATATTTTCCTTTGATTTGTAAATTTGTTATTTTACTTAGAGAGACTAGCTTCATATTAGATTTAATTCTGGCATTTTTGCAGAGCGCATCTCATCTTTATCGAACTGCACTCAGCAAAACTTAGATCTTTTTCATGCTTTAATTACCTCCAGCTTCAAATCACATTTAAAAATATTTGAAATGGTAGCCTTGTTAGTCTGTGTTTCAGACATATCGGAGAGTAAACAAAACAAAACAAAAGGCCACAAAAGTGTTGTGACACTTTAAAGACTAACTGCTGTATTTTAATGTTAGCTTTAATGGATCAAGTCCTCTTCATCAGACATAAGACTCAGACATAAGAGACATAAGAAGTCTCAATCTTACATCTGACAAAGTGGACTTGATCCATGGAAGCTAACATTAAATTACAACAGTTAGTCTTCAAAGTGTCATAATGTGTTTTGTTGTCTTTTTGTTTTGTTTACTAATTATTTTAAAATATGCATTTTAAAAATATGAATATTTAAAAATATGCATTTGCTTATTGTACTTCTTGGGTGCATCACACGACACCTTCTGACAGGTGCCAACTGTTGTTCAACAGTGTTTTTCACATTCAAACAGTTGTCCTAGCTCAATGATGGCAAACCTATGGCACATGTGCCAGAAGTGGCACTCTGAGCTCTCTCTCCCCCTTGCAGTCACCCCAGCACAGAATTCACCCCACCCCTCTGCCCAATGGGAGCGCTCCCTCCCTGCCCCCAGCATAGACTTCACCCCAACCCCTCTGCCCAGCAGCCCAATGGAAGTGTTTCCTTCCTCTCCTGTTGCTATGTTGGCACTTTGCGATAAATAAGTGGGTTTTGGGTTACAGTTTGGGCACTCTGTCTTTAAAAGGTTCACCATCACTGCCCTAGCAATTCCTTTTCTCTGTGGTATCTGCTCCTTCTCCTTCCTGTACTGGTTGCAGTACTGTGAAAGCTGGACCATAAAAAAGGCTGAGTGCAGATGCTGAACTGTGAGGCTGGAGAAGGATCTTGAGAATCCTCTGCAAGAAGAACAAATCAGTCAATCCTGAAGGAAATCAACCATGACTGCTCAATGGAGGGACAAATACTGAAGACGAAGCTCAAGTACTTTGGCCACCAAATAAGAAGAGAGGACTCACTCAAGAAGGCCTTGATGCTGGGAAAGTTTGAAGGTAAAAGGAGAAGGGGACAACAGAGGATGAGGTGGCTGGATGGAATTGTTGATGTGTGGGCTGCGGAGAATGGCAGAGGACAGGGAGCCTGGTGTGCAGTGGTCCATGGGGTCACAAATGGTCAGGCTCGACTGAACAACTGCCACTGAACAACACAGCTTGAATATAGATCTCTTCTTCTTCTTCTTCTTCTTCTTCTTCTTCTTCTTCTTCTTCCTCTTCCTCTTCCTCTTCCTCTTCCTCTGTGTCTAGGCCAGACATGAAACTGCCAAAATGAAGCCTCCAGAACCAGCTTTCACTCCTTTGTAGAACCATTTTGGCTGAAATTTAAAGGTTTGTGTCATGTTGTGCTTTGTGTTTGGTGGGTACTTAATTCATTTCAGAGGGCTCTACAGTCAACTAAGCTATATTAGCTGCCCTGCCTTTCAAAACAGTATGTAGATTTATGTTTGCTGGAAATGAAGAGGCGGTCATTTCGCAACTAATGTACTTGGATGCACAGTTAAATACTGTTCCTTTGGAATCTGTCTAGTCAAGCTATAATGTCAAGATGAAATGAATTAGTATTTGCATTTCTGCATTCATAAATATTTGAATTCAAACAGGAGCTTAATTGGAAGGTTCCAAATGTCAACGCTTTTGAAATGGCAGTGCTCAGAAGAAGTGAATGTAACATTTCAAGGCATTAAAAGGACAACATTTGGAATGTTTTGAAGCTTCAGAACATTTGGAAAAATATTGATAGATCGTCTGCCATTTTCACCAGCCTTGTGGAACACAACGAGAAAAAGTGAGACTGCATGTCACAGTTGGTTAAACACAGAAGAAACATGTTCTAATTATTTTCTTGTTTCCATTCACTGAGAAGAAAAAATCAGAATAAGCATCCAAATCTCCTGTTGGGTCACACCTGGTATGTTTTTGCCTAAATAATGGAACAGCATATTGTTATGGCAGGCAGGAGAGACACCTCTCTCTCTTTCTCATGTTCCCAAGTTTTGTACAAATGGTTTTAAGCTAAGATCACCACCACTGTCTACTGTATGCTGAAGGGTAACAGACTCAATCAGAAGTAGATTATATTAAGCTTGAGGATGTTTTTGTACAACTGTCAGCCTAAAGGTAACTTGATTTTAAAAATTGGAATAAAATAAGATAAAAGCAACTTGTCATTTAAAAAATTAAGCAAAGTAACCATGGTTGAAAAAGAAGACTGCTATTGGTATGAGCATCAGCTGTATTTAGAAACATGTTTTAGTTAGTTGTATGTTATGTAGGTACAGTACTCTGAAATTGTTCCTCATTGCTTACCCTTTTATGGTTGTCATCCACAGTAATTCATCCTGTGCTTTCCCCCGGAGTCCTTCTTTAACCACGTCATAGTGCTGCACAATTTAAAGTTATGAGCATATGTGAAACAGAGGTAAATTTCAAAACAAAATAAAATGGTAAAATAATTAGACTATTTTTAACTGAAAGAGGGCTACTTCAGTAGTGTTATCTTTTATTATTATTATTATTATTATTATTATTATTATTATTATTATTATTATTATTATTATTATTATTATTATTAAATTAGATTTATATGCCCCTCTACTCACCTCACAGAGGCGACTCAGAGGGGCTCACATAACACAAACATATACAGTATCACAATCTCAAATATAAATAAAGCATAATATAAAAATATAACAGATGCAGCACAGATAACACAATAAATTTTACATAAAAGAAAAAAAACAATACAATAAAATACAGTGTAAAAATACAATACAGTCAAGAGAGACAGCAAGGTCTTTATGGCTGAGCTAGCTGGTCCACACAGCTGGCCCTCATTCCCCCTCTCCAGCAGGCAGAGAGAGTTCTGTGATGTTCCTGAGGTGGTCATGGAGGCAGCAATAGCAGTAGCAGCAAGGTCTTTATGGCTGAGCTAGCTGGTCCACACAGCTGGCCCTCATTCCCCCTCTCCAGCAGGCAGAGAGAGTTCTGTGATGTCCCTGAGGTGGTCATGGAGGCAGCAATAGCAGTAGCAGCAAGGTCTTTATGGCTGAGCTAGTTGGTCCACACAGCTGGCCCTCATTCCCCCTCTCCAGCAGGCAGAGAGAGTTCTGTGATGTCCCTGAGGTGGTCATGGAGGCAGCAATAGCAGTAGCAGCAAGGTCTTTATGGCTCAGCTAGCTGGTCCACACAGCTGGCCCTCATTCCCCCTCTCCAGCAGGCAGAGAGAGTTCTGTGATGTTCCTGAGGTGGTCATGGAGGCAGCAATAGCAGTAGCAGCAAGGTCTTTATGGCTGAGCTAGCTGGTCCACACAGCTGGCCCTCATTCTCCCTCTCCAGCAGGCAGAGAGAGTTCTGTGATGTTCCTGAGGTGGTCATGGAGGCAGCAATAGCAGCAAGGTCTTTATGGCTGAGCTAGCTGGTCCACACAGTTGGCCCTCATTCCCCCTCTCCAGCAGGCTATTTGCTAGCTCTTTCTTTTGTATACATGTGACTAACATAGAAGTATTGTGCCAAATGGATAAAGAACAAGAACTCTTTAAGAACATTAAGCAAAGAAAACTTCATTGGCCATATAATGAGGAACAACATAAAATATAGAATACTCCAACTCACTCTGCAAGAAAAGATCCCTGGGAAAAGAGGCCCTGGATGCAGGTGGTCTTCATGGCTGAAGAACCTGAGAGACTGGTGTGGCCTGTCCTCAGAAGAACTATCCTGAGATGAACAGGAAGATTATCACCATGATGATAGCCAATATCTGGAATGGATATGGCACTTGAAGAAGAAAAAGATACATGGTAGGCCATAAATTTCATGCACATAAATGCTACATTGATTGAATTTCAGAAAAGCTATCTCGTATCCAAGTAGCTTCATTATATTTTATTATTCTTTGAACTTACTTTTCTTCCAAGTCTATTAAGTTATTTCCAAATGGTTCAGCCAGAACATTGTCCTAGTGGGAGACACTCTTCATCATTCATCTATTCAGCAAGGTATGTTGTTTATTTTCTCTGTAGGTTTAGCTTAGTCCCTGCTGGTTTAATACTTAGAGCTTGAGGGATGTGTCAAAAACTTTTTAACTGTCATCTAGGTGGTTAGTATCCATGAAATGGATGGGATTGGTAATGTGTTGCTTTATTTTATTAGTTGCTAGCACCTCTCAAGGTAATTCCAAGGTACAAGAACATAACAAAAAGGAAGTTATAAATCAATCATAATTTTCCGATTGAAGGGCAATCTGAAGCACAGCTGTGTGGCACTGTTGTAAACTTTTCCAAGTTGGCTTTTTTAGAAATTATACCACCTATGGAAAGGAATAGATCAAGGTTGGATAATTGAGTAGATCTGACATAGAGTGGGTCCATGCTGAGTGTTTGGGATTGGGTAACCTATGCTCTTAATGTAGTAGTGAGATATAGAGTCTCTAACAACAATTAGATTTAAATTGAAGCCTCTCTGCCATCTCCTGATGTTAAATAAACTGGGTTGTTTAGGGCAATGTACATTGAAAGAAATTCTATCTGTATTACAACAATTTCAATATTTTCATCATTGTGCTCATAGTCCCAACTATTGCTATGACTGTTGAAGTTTCCAACTAGACATTGAGTGTGTTGGTTTTCCATATTAGACAGCTTCTTAAAGAGGAATGGTATAGTAGGCAATTTATAAATCAATTTTGCTACACACACAGTCAGTTCAGCTGTCAAGATTTCTATGTTTCCCTCTTTAATATAGTCCATTGAGAGGATTATAATACAGCATGTGACCTTACAGAAGTGACACTTCCATATTGTCATATCCCAGGAACTTTTGATTGACACTGATCAGTTCCTTTGTGAATTTCCAGAACAGAAAGGATGTCACATTTTCATTCATGGCAAAGGGAAACACAGTTCCTTTTGGGAAGAAGAGATGCCCTCTATATACAAAGAAATTATTGTCATTTGCAGTCCTAGAAAGGACTGTTGAGTTATTTTTCTTATCACTAAGTTTGCAGCACAACATTTCTGGATAGGAAGGATTAGCCAGCTGTACACTCTTGCCCTCAGGATGTCCAAGTGTGTGCGCAATGTTTTCTGTTCTTTAGGAAATTCTTCTATGTTCTCTGTAAAACTCCATATCTGAGGGATTTTTTAAAAAGCAGAGATAGAGAAAATACATTTCCCACCTCCCAGGTATAGATGCCCATAGGGGTTCTCTTTCAACTATTTTGAGCAGTGAGATTTTTATGTGGGCGGTGATGTAACATGCAGTTGAGCCTATGGAAGCTCTGCACATATAGATTGCATACATCACACAGTAACTTTGCCCCATGTACCATTTTATAAAACCACTAATTATGGAAACTAGTCTTTTAATCAACCCAAAACACTTTATGGTTTCTATGTTTCTGCTTACTGGTTGCTCAAGAACATGAGATGGAGAGTAGAACTGGCTGGCCATGTGTGAATAAAATACTGGATTAAACAAGCCTATGATTCCATCCAAACTGGCTCTTCTGATAGTCTTAATCCTGCTTTCCTTTCCTTCCCTCCCCTCTTCTTTACATTTTAATAGAAAGATTTTCAATCGTTTGGGTGAGTCAAAGTCTGAAACTGATATTACAGAAGACTATAGAGGGAAGGTGATGTTCTTAATGGTATGTAAATCGCCCTGAGTCACTTCAGGGAGGAGGGCAATAAACAAGCATGAATAAATAAATAAATAAATAAATAAATAATAAAATAAATTGTAAATTAACTTTTAGCTGCCTATGGAAGAGTAATTATTAGTGCTAAGAAGCTACATTGAAACATATGATTGATATAATAATGGACGTTGAACTCTTCTGTTAGAATATAGAATTGCTGGCCAGCACTGCACATTTTCAAGGGACAAAATAGTCCTAAATTAAGAATGACATGTGAACGCTCCCGCTTCTCCCCGGGTCTTTCCATCTTGCCCGGGGATGGACAAGCAGGCACAGCTGTGACCGGTGAGGCGTTTCCCCCCCCCCCGCCCTCCCTCTGGGACCTCTTTCCATCTCGGCCCGGAGGCTGATAAGAGACTGGCGGCGGCGGCGGCACCAAGAGGACGCTCCCGCTTCTCCCCGGGTCTTTCCATCTCGCCCGGGGATGGACAAGAAGGCACAGCTGTGACCGGTGAGGCGTTTCCCCCCCCCGCCCTCCCTCTGGGACCTCTTTCCATCTCGGCCCGGAGGCTGATAAGAGACTGGCGGCGGCGGCGGCACCAAGAGGACGCTCCCGCTTCTCCCCGGGTCTTTCCATCTTGCCCGGGGATGGACAAGCAGGCACAGCTGTGACCGGTGAGGCGTCCCCCCCCGCCCTCCCTCTGGGACCTCTTTCCATCTCGGCCCGGAGGCTGATAAGAGACTGGCGGCGGCGGCGGCACCAAGAGGACGCTCCCGCTTCTCCCCGGGTCTTTCCATCTTGCCCGGGGATGGACAAGCAGGCACAGCTGTGACCGGTGAGGCGTTCCCCCCCGCCCTCCCTCTGGGACCTCTTTCCATCTCGCCCGGAGGCCGATAAAAGACTGGCGGCGGCGGCGACGAGATGACAGCTGATTAAGAACAGCTACTGGCGGGCCTACGTTATACTTGCGAAAGTTGACAATATTTGTATTTGTGATTTGATATTTGTATTTATGACACTGAATTATATTTGTAATGCTGGATGGAATGTTATCTTGTTATTATATTGTTACATTTTTTATATTGTATATTTCTGCTTTATTGTGAACTCTATTGATCGACTGTATATTACTGTAACTATACATGTGTGTAAACCGCCCTGAGTTGGCTCTGCCAAGTAGGGCGGTATAGAAACCCAAATATAATAATAATAATAATAATAATAATAACATACATTCATTTGAATATGTCCGAATTCTGTCCTGTTCAGCAGCATCAAATCAGGACTCCTTGTAGGAACATCATAGAATGTCATCCTTTCCTGGTTTGTTTCCTCATCTTGTATAAACAGCTGTGTGAAAGTTTGCTGTTCATTCACATTCTGATAAATTAAGCCACAATTAATGGCCTAAAATGACATGTGCCCACAGCCACTGGTTCAAACCCATTGTTCATTTTTGACTTCAAGTTTCTGTCTTGCAGCAGGGCTCACATATTCAGAATTTCTTTTAATACAAATGATCTGGTTATGAATGAAAAAGAACGAGTTCCAGTGATAGTAAAGGTAAAGGTCACCCTTGCTCTAATGCCAGTCGTATCCAACTCTAGGGTTCAGTACTCATCTCTGTTTCATAGCCGAAGAGCTAACACTGTCTGCTTCTGCAGACGTTTCCGTGGTCATGTGGCAGGCATGACTAGTCACTGGAGTGTATTGAACACTGTTTACCTTCCTGCCAAAGTGGTCCCTATTTATCTACTTGCAATTTCTTGCTTTTGAACTGCTAGGTTGACAGGAGCTGGGACAAAGATGAGAGCTCATTCCGTCCTGCAGTATTTTGGTATCAAACTGCTGACCTGCCGCCTTCCAGCCAGTGTCTCAGCCACTTTAGCCACTGTAGTCCCTGTGATAGGACCAAGCAAAAGAGAATCCCACTTTGTAACTTCAGAGCTGCATTACAGTACAAAGGGTGTCTACACAACCTAGACATTCCAAACTACTATTTAACTGCATGTACTCCTTCAGCACCTCCAGAGATCATCTATGATTTTTATCCCAAATGCATAAAATAATTCTTGCTCTTGCCAAAATGTCTTCTTATTTCCACGTAGCATTTCTGAAAGATCTCCCAGTTGCCTTGTTTCTGGATTCAAGGGCTACAATTTTAAAATTGATGTTGTGTCAGGCCTGCCAGATAAAGGCCTTCCCAGGAGAAAGAGTACAGCTGGCTTGTATGATCAGATGATCATCTAGCCAAGAGAAAGCTTTTGCTGGAGATGTTAGCATCCCTTTAGCAGCAGCAGAAGCAGCAAGGCAGCTAAGCAGGGAGAGGGCAAAGACAAAAAAAGAACCCCATTCAAGCGCTGTGCAAAATGTCTCTGTTCTGAACAACAGGGAATGTTAGCATTTGGAACAGCACAGTCTCAGCCATCCCAGAACATCTCTATCCACTCTTGTCGGGATGTTGTCAAAACAATATCCAAATTCCATGAACAGTTCAAAGCTCTGTGAAAACACTTTTGCCAAAGCCTGTATTCTCTGTGGTGGTTCTTTGCTGTTTCATTTCTACAGTAATGGTTTTTTAAAAATTCCTGTAGCAATCCCAGCTGTTAGACAAAACATCTCCAAACAGATATCTGTAAAGATCAAAATGGAGCCACAAATTATGCTACCTCTCTGGGAAATATTATAGAAGGGGACATCCTTTCTTCTTATGGATTCTCTAGAACAGATTCCGATGCCAATCCAACTTGCGCCTTGATTTAAACTGTGGATCTACTGTATGTCTTGTCAACAGGTCTTTATTTTGGGTTATATTTTGCAGGATTGACTTGAACAATTTACTCAATGTTCTCCCTCAACACCTGATGGGATAAAAGAGGAGGAGGAGGAGGAGGAGGAGGAGGAGAAGAAGAAGAAGAAGAAGAAGAAGAAGAAGAAGAAGAAGAAGAAGAAGAAGAAGAAGAAGAAGAAGAAGAAGAAGAAGAAGAAGAAGAAGAAGAAGAAGAAGAAGAAGAAGAAGAAGAAGAAGAAGAAGAAGAAGAAGAAGAAGAAGAAGAAGAAGAAGAAGAAGAAGAAGAAGAAGAAGAAGAAGAAGAAGAAGAAGATGATTATTGATTAATTCAACTTTGGTGGCTAAAATACTTTTTGTCCTACAGGCCAGACATTTTGGTGGGATTTGATGGTAAAATGAAAGAAGCAATTTCTTAAATGGCCACGTTGTCTCATGGGAACCTTCAGCAAGCATCCTGTCAATCTGAATAAACTGAATGACTGAACTGCTATACACTGAAGTTAGTTCACCCTCTCCTGATCTTGTTAGTGACAGTAAATGCTTACTAAATATAAACTCTACAGATGTTGTAGGACCTAAAGTTTCCATAAGGCCTAGCCAACCTAGCCAAAGGTGAAACCTGGTAGGAATACCAGTTCATTAACATCTCAGGAGCCATACTTGACCAGCATTGATCTAGAGGTCATTTTTCTAATCTTCTCAATGTTGAACTATTCCTAGGCCCAGAAATTCCTACTGAATGAACAAACATCAAGGCCTCTGCTGCTGTCAATATTCTTTCAGCTGGTACCATACCAATACTCAAACATAATGGATTTTCTTTTACTTTTCCCACTTAAAAAGAAAACCAATTCCCACATTGCTATCCCCTGTGGGCTCTCAACATAGCAGGTTGAGGAGAGCAGCAATCCAGTGCAACATCAATAGAAAAGAAAACCACAACCTTGAAATGCCTTTACTAAGAGTCTACTTATGTTTGTAGATACAGTACAGTTTATTGATCAAATACCCTTCTGTACAGAATGAAGTTGGAGAGCCGTATACAGTATGCAACAGGATATTCAAGCACTTTACAATATATCAGAGTTATCACTAAGAAAGATGTGAAAACATTTTTAAGCAAATGTCTTAAATGTGGCTTTTAAAAGACTCTACTTGTTTCCTGTCCCAGAGACAACAGAATGCAACTTAAATGTGATGCTAGGCAAGCAAGTAAAAGTTACTTGTGTGTCTATTATCTCATATAAAGCAGATTGGTTAATGTATGTAAGCTGTTAGTACATCTTAGAGCTGAGTCTTAGAGGGATTGTCACTAAAATGATGTGCTAAGCAGAGCCGGATGTTTCAATAGAAGAGTAAGCCAACCACCCCAGACAGTAGCTCTGGGATATCATTAAAAGCAGTCAAACATTAATTACCATAATTGGTGGTGTATAAGGCCCACTCCTACCCCCCAAAAAATACCCTGGAAAAATGGAGTGCATCTTGTACTGTATATAGTGGCCTACAGTGGGCTATTTTGGTAAAAATTGGTGTGTCTTATGCTACAATGCATCTTATACACCGACAAATGCGGTAATTTATTTTTAATGCATTTTAATCCTGTCACAAATAGGAAGAGGTAGTTTGTTGGATGTTATGCCTCATGTGGCAGAAGGACTTGGCAGGGTTTAGACACTATGCACTTCGGCTTGAGAGTGAGCATAGCTCCTTGGATGTTAATGAACTAGTATTCCTATTAAGTTTCACCTTTGCCATCTGATACTGTGCCTGAGGCAACAATGATATGTCTTGCACTGACCCTGATGGAAAGTTTTGTATGTGCTGTGGTTGAAGGCTTGCCACAATGGCAAAAGGTTAACTCCCCACCACCACCACCACCCTGTTGCCTGCATAGCATCTCATTGAAATTGTGCCTAATGTTTAATTGTTGAAGGGTGTGGTAGTAATATCCTTATCACAGCTATGTCAAGAATGAACAAAAGAAATAGTCAAGTCAAAACATTTGTTGCTCAATCAACATGATCATTGCAGTAGACAAAAGAAATCTAAATAAGAACTTCCCTTTACTGACATTATGAGACTAGTGTTCCCAAATCCCCAGTTTTTGCCCACAGTATCCTAAAATTCCACAGCTTCACTAGTTTCCTAGGTGGGCTGCTCATTCTCTGGGTGAGTTGCTCTTGATACAGTGGGGAGAAAGATAACTATTGAGCACTAACTGGAGAAAAGGTGGGAAATCAGCTATAACTTTTATAACCAGTCTATACCTTTACCCCCTGATAATGAGAGATCTAGTGCTGAGCTGATTCTCTGGATCTGTCTTTCACCTTTTACCTTCCTTTTGTTTGGTGACTCTCAAAACAACTCTAAAAATGAAGTAAACTCTAAAGAAGTATTACTTTTCCCAGCCAAAAAACCTTAGTCTTGCTTAAATCTCACTAATGCGCTAAGTCTGGATCCAGTCCTCTGTCTTTCTTTGTCCTTATTACTCTTCCCTTCCAAAAATCCACAATATAGTCAAAAACAAAGATGAAGGATTATTTCAAATACAAGTCCTTGTGCAGAACATAGTATTGAGAGTTATGAGTTAATAATTATTCAACTGAATTTTTGATCTGTTACTTTCAAACCTTTTATCTCTTTCAATGGCAGAAGTTTGATATTTCTTACATTGTTCTGTCAATGTGGCATTCCTGAAATCACTGTAGGCTGGTGAGCCCAGTGTCCCAAGATTGGTGAATCCAACCTAAACTTTTCTGTGTATTTTAACAGAGTTGTCCAATGTTCTGTACTTATTTTGGCGCTAAGCTTCGACACTTTGGATAGCTCATACAAAGGTCTTGTTCAAAGCTAGAGTGGGTTCACTGGCTCATGACACCCTTCTGCTGATTTTGCAACCCTAATGAGACAGATGCCTCAAATGAAATATAAACTGCAGAGATGGAAAATCTTATCAGTAAAAAGTAAAAGTCTGCAGCAGCATAGATCCTGCAGATCCATGCAGTTGTTTAGGTTTGGTTGACTGGTATTTTGTTTTATTTTATTGTTCCAAGTTAAGGAAGAAGGACATAGTTAAGGCAGATTGGAGGGGGGAGCACTGTACAGTTGTCTAGCAACTGAGAACACACTCCCTAGACACTTCTGGGTTCTGTGGAAGTGATTAGGGAGCATGACCTGCAGTTGCTAAGCAACGACAAAGCACTAGGCAACTAGGATAAGACTGCAGGAATCAATTCAAAGTAAGACTGTTATATTTAGGAACAAATGTGGAATTTTATATCCCCAGAAAAAGACATCTGTATTGGAAACAAACCTTAACAGATTATTTATACTCCTGTACAATGCTTTGAGGGACTGCGTTGGCTCATGTGGTTAAGATGCTGAACTTGATAACTGGAAGGTCATCAGGTCAGCAGTTTGAGACCCAGGTACTGCACGACAGGGTGAGCTCCTGTCTCTGTTCCAGCTCCAGCCAACCTAGCAGTTTGAAGGCAAGAAGTTGCAGGTAGATAAATAGGTACCACTTTGGTGGGAAGCTAAACAGCGTTCCATGCACTTTGTTGTCTAAGCATGGCTGGCACATGACCACTGAAATGTCTCCGATGCAAACAGTGCTGGCTCTTTGGCTATAAACAGAGATGGGCACTGGACCCTAGAGTCAGATATGACTGGCTTATGACCAAGGGTGACTTTTACCTTTACTCTTACAATGCTTTGGGAGTTGTAGTTAACAGTAAAATGAATACACTACTTTATGTACAATTTACTTGCCCACAGGACCCTGTTTACAGAGGTCTCATTTCCCTACTTGTTGTGATATCCCTGCAACTCTGGGGATTGCCTAAAATTTAGTTAGAAGGCAGGAAGATTATGGATTTCATGTCCCGCCCTCCAAACCTTTCCATTCATAATTTGAGTATCATTTGCGAATCTTATTCTTAAAATGTTTGTATTATGCCAGAATGAGATATTTTGTGAAAGATCCCTTGGACAATATTTTGAGTATCAGACAGATAGGGAGTATCGCCCAAGCTACGCCATAGGGATAATGTCTCCAGTTTCCTTTTTTTAAGGTACTGTATGACCAATGTGAAAAGCAACTATGGTTTGTCCACCTCGGTGTTACACCTAAAAGCATCTGGTAGCAAAAGCACAATCACAACATTTTCAAGGAAGCCAGATCTTAAGGTACTAATTCAGTAAATCATTTCTACAAGGTCAAAGTCAGTGCAGTCAGTATCAAGTTTATACTCTGGAAGTGGAGACATCTTTGCCAAACACCTGCCTAGGCAGTTATTTCATCATCTCCTTCAATAACAAGTTTAAGACAGCAGTGGTGAAATGATTTGGCACTTTCACCTGGACAGTTCATTCATCCTGATTGCATATTTATTGTTAAAGATCTAACTCAGTTTTTCAATCTTCCTTTTAAAGCACTGGCATATGTGGATAAACAAATGCCCACCACAACCCATAATGAAATTGCTTTCCATAGAAATTTGTCTTCACTAATGTCTGATTAATGGCATTCTCCACTTGTATCCATGGTAATAGGAGATTCACTTTCTTATCTGTTTTGTAGTTATCTACCCTATTTATATTTTTAATGTTTGTGTACCGTATATACAGTCAAACCTTACATAAAGAGCGCCTCGCTTAAAGAGTAACTCACTTAAAGAGCAGAATTTTCTCTGAATGTTCGCTTTGCTTAACAAATAAAACCAACCAAAAACTTGCTTAAAACTTGTGGGATGCTGTGATTTTGTACTGTTGATCTGTTATATTGTATTGTATTCAATTTTATGTTGTAAGCCGCCCTGAGTTGTTTTTTGCCAAGTAGGGCGGCATATAAATCTAAATAATAATAATAATAATAATAATAATAATAATAATAATAATAATAATAATAATAATAATAATAATAATAATAATAATAATAATAATAATAATAATAATAATAATAATCAGGGTTCGCAATCCCCCTCCCCCCAGAAGTCACAATTGGTCACTTACAATGGTGTTTCACTTAAAGAACAAACTCACTTAAAGAGCAATCTGTACTCAAGTATAAGTTGGGTTTTTGAGTCCCCAAAATGAGGTCCAAAAATGGTACTCAGCTTATACTTGGGTCAATGTAAATGCTCAAAAACAAACCCACACAAATGTCTAAATTAATTAATTTTACCATATTTTCATGTATTTTAATTACTGAAACTCACTAACAGTTGCTGTATTTTCCACCCCCAACTTATACTCAGGCCAATCTATTTTCCTAGTTTTAGAGGTTCATATAGGTACCTCAAGTCATATTTGGGACGACTTATAGTTGAGTATATATGGTAATTAAATACTCTTGGTAAGTGATATAAAGCGCAATTTTTCATGTATCTGTGAGATAATTGTGTATGGAATAACAGCCTAAACATTCAGTCTATTTCTATGATATCAGTCATTAATAAAATCTCCTAGTACTAATGCTACTTTAGGATTGTATACAGGGCCTTTTCTTTCTGATTATAAGATCACTTTTAAAGTGAACCAACACAACAAATGTGGTTAATCTTGTTCAGCTCACAGCAGGCAGACCCAACATGCTTTGTGTTTGATTTGCCTGCCAACATGGAGATGGAAAGGGCCAGCATTTAACAAATATAGTCATTGCCTGGTTTGAATCTAAACAGCAAATCATAGGCTAAATATTTCATCCTTCCAAATATAACTGGTTTCCACTCTGAGCTTTGTGTCTGAGTCTACTTTAATTTAGTCTTTCTGTTCTGCCTGAGGCATATCAGAAAACAAAACAAAATAAAAAAATAAAAAACACTGTAGCACTTTAAAGACTAATTGCTATATTTTTATTGTTAGCTTTCATGGATCAAGTCCACTTCATCAGACAAAGAGTGGAACTTCAAGGAGCCCTGGTGGTGCAGTGGTTAAACTGCTGTACTGCAACCAAAAGGTTATGAGTTTGATCCTGACCGGGACTCAAGGTTGCTTAAGTCTTCCATCCTTGAAGGTGAACTCCTGCAGCCCCAAGCTTTTCTAAATGTTCATCAGCCCCACAAAACATCAGTCCCTTCCATGGCAGCTATTTACACAGCTGACCTGTTTGATGTGATGTCTCATGCTGCAATAAAAAACCTACGTGATAGTTGTGTGGAGAACTGTTTTTTGAGAACTATTTATCAGCCTGTACAGGAGAGCTAACTATTTTTTGCTGTTTCTATACCAAAAATTAGTGCCAGTTTTATTCACTTTAGTTATCATGATTTTCTCCAAAGAAAACTCATGGAATTTCACTTTGGTCACCATAGGCAGACAAATGTTTTTCCCACCTCTAAGAAGACTATAGTTCCCATGATTGTGAGACTGAATTAACAATTCAGTTTGCATTTTGTTATTTTAAGGCTGCGTTTATCCTACAAGCTCATCTTCTAATTGCTTTTGATCATTTTGTGCTTTCAAAGCATTCATCAAGGGAGCCATAACACTTCCCACAATTCTTCTTCGTTTTAATTTTTAAAGCTGGTCATAAGCAACGCTGCCAACAAAAGTCCACATAGTCAAAGCAATGGTATTCCCAGTAGTAATGTATGGTTGCAAGAGCTGGACCATAAGGAAGACTGAATGCAGAAGAATAGACACCTTTGGAATGTGGTACTGGAGGAGAATTTTAAGAGTACGCTGGATAGCAAAGAGATAAATTAAGTAGATTCTGAAGGAAATCAACCCTGACTGTTCATTGGAAGGACAAATATTGAAGATGAAGCTAAAGTACTTTGGACACCAAATGAGAAGAGAGGACTCACTTGAGAAGGTCTTGATGCTGGAAAATATGGAATCTATTGTGCTTTTATATACCACTGTCTGTTAGTCTGAGTGGCAGCCTAACACTCCATAGTAAAGGTAAAGGTTACCCTTGTTCTAATGCCAGTCGTATCCAACTCTAGGGTTCAATGCTCATCTCTGTTTCAAAGCCAAAGAGCCAGCACTATCTGCCTCTGCAGACATTTCCGTTGTCATGTGGCAGGCATGACTAGACATTGGAGCGCACAGAACACTGTTACCTTCCCACCAAAGTGGTCCCTATTATCTACTTGCAATTTCTTGCTTTTGAACTGCTAGGTCGGCAGGAGCTGGGACAAAGACGGGAGCTCATTCCGTCCTGCAGTACTCGGAAATCGAACTACTGACCTTCCTCCTCCCAGTCGGTGTCTTAGCCACTTGAGCCACTGCAGTCCATATAGGTAAATAAAATACTGCCATTGAGGACTTTTCTCAGCACATATGTCGTCAGTCACCCCTGACACCAAGTAATGTGGCTTCTACTACAAATGACATCATAGCCGTCCTGTTTTGCTAGATATAATTTTGGCAAAATTTCCTTGAACTTCAATCTCCAAGTAGTTCTAAGGATGCATGAGAATTCCCCTACAGTTTAGTTTTGGTAAGGATTTCCTAGCATTAGCAGATTTCTTCACATCTGAGATGCAAACAACTTGAAATTTTTAAAAAACTAAATGGTGAGAAAGTGAACTCTAAGATTAAGTTTGGCGTGCTGAACTCTCATTTAAATTCAAGTAAGAATCCTTGTGAATTAGGGATGCTACCCCTCCCCCTGCCTTTCAGATAGCCTACTTTCCTTCAACACATACATTGCAAATATGTTTCATTTCCACATATTTTCACACCTTTTCTTTTTTCCTTTGGGAGATTTTAAAATCTTATCGAGAGTCATTCTCACTGTATAACATGCTGCTGCTAACTTGATTTGTGCTGTATTTTTCTGTATAGGTTTTAACTATGATAAACCACCCAGAGTGGGAACAATACCCAGGAGGGTGGCATAGAAATCTATTAAATGAATAAATAAATTTTCGGAGTATTTCTACAAGAAAACGCCTTGCCTAAAATTACATGCATTTTCAAGGCTGAATGAATATTTCAGATAAATGAAGTACTGTACAGTATTCTCAAACCATGTAAACATTTTAAAATGTGAACACTAGAAATGCATGCTATTTTTAAAATGGCTGACATCCTGTTGTTTAGTGTAGTACACCATATAGAGTAGATCCATTGAATCAATGGAGATTTGGTAAGCCAACTCCTCTGTATGTTCCATTGATTTAAATGGGTTTAATTGTGCCATACTGTACTATGCTGAACAATAGGATCTCAGCCAGTATATGTATGCACATATTAGTCAATGGGGATGGGGAGTGTAAACTAGGTAAAATGCATAATTACGTTAAACAGGAAAATGTCTAAAAATATACTGTATATGCATTCCAATGTAGGGAGAGATAAGGCAAATTCTCACAAACTGGAGGTGAGAAAAACCAAAGTCTAACAATCCAAAAATAATGGCAGGAATGAAATGCAGGATGGAAGCAGAGAAGCATAAGAAAATTGATACTGAGAGACAGTCACACTCTTACCCATGGAACGAGTTAGTAGTCAAACCTGAAGAGTCGTTCAGGGTTGAGGATTGAAAAGCAAACCTGAACATCAGGACAGAAACTGAGATTAGGATGAAGGAGACAGGGTCAAAAAATAAACCAGAAGTTGAAAGAGGGTATTAGACTAAAAGGCAACTTAAAGGGAAGTTCAAAAGAAAGGGATCAATAGCTTGGTATAAGGCTATTTCAGAGATCACCTTTTGATATATGAAGTTGCCTAACTTTTAAGGTCCTTCTGAGAGATTCTGCTCTCTGCCCACCTACAACTCCCAGGATTTGGAAATTCCGCCTCTCCTAGTCTCCTTCCTGTCTCAAGAGATGGAATTTAATGTCATTCTCTCCTCCTCCTCCTACCACCACAACCCAGGTCACAGCCCCTTATTTTCATTCAACTTCTGTTGTCTTCACCAAATCTGGAAACATACAAATACTGCACAACCCTGAGAATAAATGCATGCAAGCCATCTCCAAATCAGTTTCAGCTGTCCCTTACAAGTAGATTACAGTTTGAATCAGGCAATATTTATATACCCCTCGAGGCATTATGTGGAACAAGGAACCATAAGGGAAATGAACTTTCAAAAGTTTCTGAGTTAGTTAGATCCTAGTGAAGATTAGTTAGACCCTAGTGAAGGGACTGTGGTGGCTGAAGTGGTTAAGACACAGAACTCGCTGACTGGAAGGTTGGAGTTCAATTCACAGGTACTGCATGATGGAGTGAGCTCCCATCTCTATCCCAGCTCCTGCCAACCTAGTAGTTCAAAAGCAAGAAATTGCAAGTAGATAAATAGGTACCACTTTGGTGGGAAGGTAAACAGTGTTCCATGTTGAGGCATGCCTGCCACAAGTCCATGGAAACGTCTGCAGCCACAGACAGCACTGGCTCTTTGGCTATAAACAGAGATTAACACTGAACCCTGGAGTCAGATATGACTGTCTTTCGAGCAATGTAATGAGAAATAATGGAAGTCATGGTCACCAAAACATCTGGAGAGCTCCAAGATGCCCACCCTGACTCCAAGGTGTTTCTCAATCAAATTCTAGCTCAGAGGTTGGCATATGCAGTTGAGCAGCTGACATTAAATACAAACCTTCTTGTCTCATCTATGGTATCTCTGAATGGACAGCAAGAACAAACTCTTTAAATATTGAAATTCAGGATGTTCTCTGTGGGGAACAGCTGAGCAGTGAGAGATGATGTCATCATTCCAGACATAAAGACAAGGAGGCTGAAGAGTAGTGATTTGAACTGCTCTTCTTGTATGTCAGAAAAACAATCCTTATGATTGACTGCACTATCAGATAAACTGAGCTCTGCCCTATTTCTGAAACAGGTGAAATCAATATTTTTGCTGACCACATGGCACAAAATCTGAATCGAATGCATCCATGGCTTTCTATTTCTAAATTGACCTTTTCATTCTGAGATGCTGTAAGGCTTCTACTTCCGTCATGTGAGAATTATTTGAAAGGGGTCCCCACCACCCCCTGTGTAAATGCATGTAAGATGGAAATGTGTCTGTTGGTGGATTTTTTGTGATGTAAGCAGTTGGGAGTGATCTTCAGGACTGTGGTAACATGCCCCCGCATGGTTTGCTCTGTCCTGATCATCTTCCTTTTTTATTTATTAAATAGATAAGATTAGTACTAGAATAGCCTTTTACCTTATCACTAAGTCTTCATTCTTCTGAACTAAGAAACATTCCTGGGAGATCCCATCTAGCCCTCCTTTGTCCTCCCACATCCTCATTCATGTCTCCTATTTGGCATTAGGAACTGCCTCAGCTGGTCTATGTTCTAAGCTGAGGTAACATCATAAAGAACTTAGATTAGCTTTTTCTATAGATGTTGACTGGGGAACAGACAGGGTGATAAATAAAGGAAAGAATCATCAGTTTTGTATTGAGCAGCAACAGAGAGGCCTTGGTTTCCTTTTCTGAGTGATTCCCAGTTACTCCCTTAAACATCAGTTCTTCTCTCACCTCCTCCCTATTTCCTCTTCTTGTCTCCATCTATTTCTTTCTTCTTCTCTCACTGCACAGGCTTGGGAGAGATGAAGGTGCTGTCTGATTGTCAGTAACTTCCAATTATCAGCAAACAACAGCATCCCTCCTCCTTCTCAGCCTTCCTCCCATCCCATGCTCCTTAATTCTTTACTTCAAACCTATTATTTCACCCTTCCTCTCCTGCATCTGTGTCTGCCCAGAGTAACAGCACTGCAGCAAGTCTTAAATTTTACTTACCGTAAATGGTTAAAGTGTAGCAGTGGGGAGGGGGATCTCTACTTATTCAGACTCCTTCCCCCTCCCCCGCAGCCCAACTGGATCGCTCATAAGGACCTTGAAGACCTAGCACTAGGATGATAGAGTAAACTGGTACAAATCCTATTAATTAAGAAAAGGATTGGCAGAGGCAGGATTGCACAAAATAAAGTGTTTAGTGTGAGGTGTTCAACTGTATATGCCAACCTCTGAGCTAGAATTTGGTTGAGAAACACCTAAGAGTTAGGGTGGGCATCTTGGAGCTCTCCAGATGTTTTGGTGACTGTAGGGTCGCAGAAAAGAAGTAAAAAAGAGGGGACTCTGGGTTGGACTGGAATCATATATCCAGTGTCAACTCTAGACTTACGATTCAACCCATAAGCCCAATGTGAACTTAATTAATTAATTAATTAATTAATTAATTAAACTTGTATCCCACCCCTCTAGGAAAAACTTTCCTACTCAGGGTGGATAACAGCATAAAACTCAACAGATACAAACACAAACATTAAAATTTTCATATAAAAGCATCAAAACCCAAGACACCCTAAAAAGAAAACCTCTTTGTGGCACAGAGAGATAGAATAAAATGCCTAAAAATTGGCCATTGGTGAGAACACTCATTCTGAGTAGTTGGGCTGTGAATCAAACTGATGCAAATTGTTGCTTTCCTCTTTCTGGGGCTGGTCCTTCACGTAAACATATCTGTCAGTAATTATTGTTCCATCAGTCCAACATTATTTTTTAAAAGAGGACCAAGCAGACTTTGTGTTCTTCTTCACACCTCAATTGAACACAACACTGGCTGTATTCTTGGCTTGTGCTTTCAAGTAAGTAGTAGAACCTTAAATCTGACATGGAAGCCTATACAGAACCAATGTAGGCAAGCTAGAGACAGAGAGCTATGGCAAAATCTACACAATTCTGACACCAGCCCCACATAGAGAGCATTACAGTTTTGTGTGTGCGAAGGCTGTTCTTTCATATGTCATTACAATGTTCACACATTTGTGGAACAGTAGCATCCCCTTGGACTTAAGCAAGCATTTTGTTTTTAAGAGATATATAGAAGGGTGAACTTCAGTGATTTAAGTGGACAGATGAAATCTAGTTACGCAACCAGTGCACCCTGTAAGAAAATCCCTATAGTGGTTTTGAATCAGGAAGATCACAAAGTTACTTGTAGAAGCTACCAACGGAGTTCCAAGGTCTCCCCAAATTAGCTAGTTACTTCATTTTTCTATACTCACAAGTAACAAAATTTGTCATTGTTTGCTTTTTTAAAAAAATATGACTTCCCAGCTACTGCTCTAAGGTACAAAACACACTCTTTTCCCATTCAAGTTGATGTCCCCTCAGCAGTCATAACAATGCAAACCAGCACTTGAATCTCTTAACATTTCATTTCAGCCTGTTAGAGAGATGTAAAGTATGGAAAAGCTGTTCTTTCTTTTCTTTTTTTAACAATTACTCTCTGATCAACTGGTTCAATACAACCACTAGTTATGCTATCCAAAGGAGTCTGGAAGTGGTAGTCTAAAAATGTTTCAAAACTGTGGCAAAGACATATTGTCAAAAGCAAACCTGTGCAAAAAGTTACAGCTGAACAGTCCAAATGTAGTTATACCTTCATTATTACAGAAAGAATGATAACTAGCTACAAAATTTGAAAAAAATTGTTTGTTTGTTTTTTTAAAAAAATCCAGTTATTTCAAAACTCTGCTTTTAATTCGGTGGGTGTTGGTGGGTGTTTCAGTGCCAAGATGCCCCCAAATTTGAACAGAGGTTTGTTAGTTGTTGAAAAGGTGATTAACCCCTTGCCCCCCAAACCATTTGTATGTTGAAACCTGCTCAGTAAAAGTGGGAAGAATTGGGAACAAATGATAAATAAATAAGATACATTTTCTTTTCTGTTAGGGGGAAAAGAATCCAGGATCTCACAACTTTTCTTTTGGTGGCAAAACAACAGCTGAGGGTGAAGTGATCAAGGAGAAAAGTTCTGCTGTGTTTCTACATTTCACTGGTCATTCATTCAAGCTTAAAACCATCTACAGCTGTTCTGCATTTTAAAATAAATTGTAGGAAATAAATTATGGGAAATATGTAATGCCAGGCCAACACCATTGTAGAAGCTCAAAGACTAGAAACCAGAGGTTACATTGGTCATACCAGTAGGTCTGTGATTTGTTGAATCTACAAATAAACAATACAGGAATCAACATTTAGTCTCTATAACATGTTTCCAAGATGTTCTTTAACTGAGTTTCCACTAGACAGAGACAAATTATGATTAATTCCAAACTATTAAAAGGGATGGCCAATGGTTCAGTAACATCAGCTTTCTCATTTCAGATATTTTACCTAAAACCAGGAATTCACATGAGCTTATTTGTTTTGTTGTTATTCAGTCACACAGTTGATTCCGACCCTTTGTGACCCTATGGACCATTGTCCTCCAGGCATCTCTGTCCTCCACCATCCTTCTCGGCCCACCCAGCTCTGTGCTCACTGCATCCACAATACCATCTAGCCATCTAATTTTTGGCCGCCCCCTTCTTCTTTTGCCCTCTACCTTTCCAAGCATCAAGGCCTTCTCAAGTGAATCCTCTCTTCTCATTTGATGTCCAAAGTACTTTAGCTTCATCTTTACTATTTGACCTTCTAAGGAGCAGTCAGGGTTGATTTCTTCTAAGACTGACCTATTTGTTCTTCTCGCTGTCCAGGGTACTCTCAAAACTCTCCTCCAACACCACATCTCAAAGCTTATTTGTAAGCATTGTAAATTAATTCCAAGATAATGAATCAGTTAGCTTCTTGCATATATAACACAGCATAATTACAAGCAAGCCGTCTTTTAGAAGTATGAAACTTAAGAAATGGCACGGACGTCAGGCAACATAAAGAACCCACTTAAGACTGTGTTTACTCAAATTTAAGCATTACTGGGTTAAATGAGACTTACAATCCAAGTGTTGGATTGTAGCCCAGCTGCCTTGAGGACCTCATCTATTTAGAAACTCTTTTCTCCAAACAAAGCAATGAAATGTATACATCTTGTGGGGATTAATTTACAACTCCAAAAGCAATATGGAGCATTCCAGGAGATTACGTGCCACCTTCAGAAAACTTCTTGACATACAGTATGTGAAAATCTGTTCTAGCTTTCACGACAATAAACTACTGTACATTTGTAGCCCTTACATTCATGGAGACTACTGTGTTCCTCCATAGTGGATGTCTCTATATAAACATTACATTCTCAGCCAAATGTGAATAGGTACCTTACAAAACAATGGTTAAGATTCTTGGCTACATTAAATGTGTATCCATATTATTGTGTGAAAAGAACATAAAGTACATCTGAATGACTTAGCAGCAGGTGAATTTATGGCATGGAAGTATATTAGAGGAAGAAAATGGAAAGAGGGGCGGGGGAGAGAAAGAACGATCAATTTGTCCCCAATATACTAGAAAGGTTATCTTACCCTACTCATGGCAAGATGAACACATTTGAGAGGAATTGTATAAAAGATAAATATTTTCAAATTTCACCTTGACATATCAGCTTTCAAGGTAGTCAGATCTCCTGTCCCAAACAGTAAATACCTATCCTTAGTTGACCTATTGTTTCATTTCAGTAATTACAGAAGAAATGCAGTTTCTGTTGTGCTGAATCACTATGTATATTTCAGTGTCAAATTGATGCTATCTCCTGCTCTCTGACAACATTTTTCATGCTGTCCCCTTGCAACAGAGTAGATTGCTTAATAGGCCTCAGCTTTGGACGTGCTAACCTTGGGCCTTAGTTAGTCTCTGAGAAGTATAATGCTTGGGCAAGGGGCAGCCAGTGTGAGTATGCAGAAACTCTTGCACACCCTGGCAAACCTAGTTTTGACATTCAGATTTCATATTTAAAGGGACATTCTGGTCCCTCTATCCAAATTTTTTTTAAAATTTAGTGACAGGACAGAAGTACCAGGAGCAGTGGATTCTGGGAACTAGCAGTTCATTGCCCCCCCCCCCCCGGAATTCTATGAATTACATTTATCCTGCCCACTGATTCCCCGTACAATCCTTTCTTAGTGAGAAACACATCTGGAAACTCTGACACATGAGGAAAAGGTGGGTTGGGTAGGGATAGATACAGAGGAAAGACAGCAGGAACAGGCAGCATTAAATACCCTCCCACTTCTCCCTGCTTCTCCCTTGCAACTACCTGCCTATACATCCATGTGCATTGACTCATAAGGGGTTGAGGATGTTTTCACTAAATGAATGCATGGCCATTTGGATCCTGGTCACACCACACCATCTTTCTGAGACAGAAGGAGGGATATATCCTTTTCAGGCATGTCAGGTTAGCAGCATCCAATTTCCTGAGATATCACAGCCAAAACCTGCCATTAGAAGGTGGGCAGATCCAAGATTGTAAAAGGCAGTCCAGACCAACAGGCTTGGTGTTCTGGAAAAACCCAGCTAACCAGCTAATATTCCAACCAGGAACCACAGAAACAGTAGCAACTATTTTTTTCAGCATTGAAGGTAAAGGTTGCCCTTGCTCGAAAGCCAGTCGTATCCAACTCTGGGGTTCAGTGTTCATCTCCATTTATAGCCAAAAAGCCAGCACTGTCTGTGTCTGCAGATGTTTCTGTGGACATGTGGCAGGCATGACTAGACACAGAATGCATGGAATGCTGTTACCTTCCCACCAAAGTGGTACCCATTTATCTACTTGCAATTTCTTGCTTTTGAACTGCTAGGTTGGCAATACAACAAAATGCACCTAGTAGCTACAGTAGTTGCTACTATTCCCACTTAGGCTCTTGCTTTATCCAACATTGCCAACAATGTGATAGGATCACCCCCAGCCCATGGGAGTTTTCTTTAAGGCTCTGAACTGCTGTGAACAGGACACATGGCTCATGAAGGTTTCTCAGGTTACCCCAGAGGTACCCTACTTCCTGCCTAGTAGCCCCAAGGGGATACATCCATTCTCCCTCTCCCCAGGGCCCCCTTTTGCTCCTGGCTTATCACTACATATGCCTCACACAGATGTCACATGCATACAAATCCTGTTGGGCAAATCAGGTGAGCCCTAAGGCTTTAAACCCATCTCACAAACAAAAGGCATAATGCCTCTCATAGCAAGTGTCTTTACTCTGGATGTCCGTCTCTCTCTGCCCATAAAAATAAGAAAAAGCTGAGACTTCAGCTAGAGAGCTGATATCTGCCAACCAAAATGGTTCTATGTGAAAAAACCTTGTTGGAGTGAAAAGGCTGAGGGAACAAGAGATTTTCAGCAGCATTCTGGTTCTTCTTTTTCTTTCATGTCCCGATCAAACCCTGGACTGTCAAAACCAAAGCAGCATTGTGGTACCTCTGACACATGTGTCTTGTTCATCTGGACTCCTGAAGATCCTACTAAGGCAATCTCCCCTCCTTACTTCTATAGAAAGGATAAGGGCAAAGGTTGCTGGCTCTGATGGGAACTACCTTCAAATGGTGTCTGTTGTATCTTGAAATGGTGGCCCCTATAAGTACCACGTACCCTTGGCCTTCCCAATTAAGAAGGCCAAAAGGCACACTTGCCCAACTCTGTTGGCAGCCACCATCTTAGGGTGGCATGAAGGCATGGAAGATGGGGTTTCTGAAAACTATGGTGGTGTTAGTAGTGATCAACAGTCTGAGTCCAAAGCTTGGAGTGGGTGAGAGATCGTTTACTACAGATCCCATAATCCTTCATCAATAGGATTGGTCATAATAGCTGTGAGATTTTGGGGACGTGTAGTCTGAAGATGAGAGCCTTGATGGGGTGTGTGGGCTTGAGAGGTCTAACTAGGCAGTTGTCATAGAAAGCCTCTTTTTAAAACGGTGCTTTCTCTGTTTCTTACCCACTTAAATGTGTTTTAGTACTTTTAAAATGGCGAATCCAGATATGTGGGAGGAAGAAAATATGTAAACATCCTTGCTTCATGGTTTTAGTGAATATGTGATTGACATGCCTTGCTGTAAGATCATGAGCTGGATCCCTAAGGAGGAGGGCCAGAGGTGTAACCCAGTGACGCAGACACACACACAGCATTTCACTTCTTTGGAATGCTGGCAGCCATTCTGCAAAATGTGAGACTTGTGGAAGGAGGTGCTTTCCCTGGAAGCTTTAATGGTTAATTTCTGCTTTGAAATGCTTGCTGATCTTTTGATGAACTGTATCCTGTATGTTACAAATCTTTCAATATATTTCTTGAAGAACTTGGGAGTGGTTATTTGGCCTAATGCTACCTTTTCTACACATATACGAGGCCTGGGTTGTCCAGGCAGAGAAGTGCAATCCAAAAGAATGTTGGGGCCTACCCAAGAGGCAGGTCCCTTCTGTTACAGCAGTTTTGCTTATCTCTTGTCAATGATGGTAGGCCAAGACTAAAACTCACCAATGCATCCTCCATCAGAACCCTTGGACAAGGTGAAAGTGGAGGGCACATGTCCTCCTAGCCAGCAGATAACATGAAATCCAAATGGCTAAAAAAATTGCATGTAGATGGACTTGACTTTTCAAGTCCATTTGCATGTGCAGAATGTCATCACAGCGATGTCTAACAATCCTCACTAAATAACGACTCCAAGGTATCCAAGGTAGTCGGAAGTAACTTTTTATAGCTCTCTACGTGTATATGTATCTGACTGTTTTTGAAGTACAGTGGTACCTCGCTTAAAGAGCATAATGCGTTCCACAGGATTGCTCTTTAAGGGAGTTTGCTCTTTAAGCGAAACACCATTGAAAGTGACCAATTGTGGGGGGATTGTGACCCCTGATTTATTTGTTAAGTGAGTTTTTGGTTGGTTTTATTTGCTAAGCAAAGCGAACATTCAGAGAAAATTCTGCTCTTTAAGCGAGTTACTCTGTAAGCGAGGCACTCTTTATGCGAGGTTTGAGTGTATGTGTGCATGCCTGTGCATGTGCATAAGAGTGTGAGCATGAGAAAGAGTGTTTGTTTGGGTATCTCTAACCCCCTCCCTTTGGTGTGGGGCCCTGTCAGCTGATGGCATGTAGGCTCCGAGATGGGAAGTACAGACAATCCTTTTCTGAACAATTTGAAATCTCTCTGATTTCAGTATAATGGAGCCCTATGGCAGTTCAATTCCTCCCTACAAAGTGCAAATGCCTGTTTTTCCAACTGCAACATCTTTGCTTTCACTCACATTTCCATCTGTAGCTCAGAGGCATTGGAAAATAAAGTAGAAATTAATGCGGCTGCAGCTCATGCATTATCCTCTTGGGGATGTGATTGATTGGCTGATTGGCTGGCGGCTTCCAGACAACCCTTGTAACAGTTGAGCGTCTCTGCAATCTGAAAAGCTAGACAGCAGGAAAGCAGTTGTGATGAATAATTGCAAGGCAGACTTTGCCACATGGTGTTCCAGGCATGTCTGGCTCACAAAAGAGAAAACCTGGTTGGGGTCGCTGGGGTCTTACAAATCAAGGACAACGCTTGGTTTTGCTCAACACATATCTGGCAAGTTTTCATTCAGCTGCAATTCCCCAGGATGATATCCAAAACGACAACAACAAACAACAACCTGTACTGATGTTCCTGGTCTATTCCCAATATTGTTTAATTAGATTTCCTTCTCTTAGTTCCTTCCAGAAAGAACAGGCAAGGCCAATATCTCTAGGTCACACTTGCTTGAAAGCAAGTTGTATCTGACGCTAGGGTTCAGTGCTCATCTCTGTTAATAGCCAAAGAGCCAGCTCTGTCTGCATTTTGCAGATATTTCCGTGGACATGTGGCACAGAATGCTGTTCACCTTCCTACCAAAGTGGTCCCTATTTATCTACTTGCAATTTCTTGCTTTTGAACTGCTAGGTTGGCAGGAGCTGGGACAGAGACGGGAGTTCACTCCATCATGCAGTACCTGGGAAATGAACTTTGACCTTCCAGTTAGCGAGTTCAGTGTCTTAACCACTTGAGCCCCCACAGTCCCTATCTGAATGCTTATCAGTCATTTCAATTTCTCCCTCCCTCCATCTATCTATCTATCATATGGCATTGCCATCTGTCATAAAGGTTAAGGAGCAATCAGAAGATTAGCTAGCCTTTATGATCTTTTGTGAGGTCTTCTAAAAACAAACAAACAGACATAGATCTCTTTATGTCCCTTGTTTCTGCTTGCAATAAGCAAATCATTGAAAATGTCAATAATGAATTATGGTAAAAGAAGCCCTTCTTTGCGGGTAAGGATAGAAAAAAGATAGATATTTGGTTGTAAGGACTATGTTTAGTTATACTTCATTAAAGCGAGGCAACTGTTAAGAGAAACGAGAAACTAGCAAACAACATGTTTCAGGAATCAATCCTGAAAAAACTAAATTTGGTCACATGGAACATGTGCAGCTGGCAACGTCCTGAT
This sequence comes from Furcifer pardalis, assembly GCA_030440675.1. Lineage (NCBI taxonomy): Eukaryota > Metazoa > Chordata > Lepidosauria > Squamata > Chamaeleonidae > Furcifer > Furcifer pardalis. The sequence goes on along the minus strand of CP126897.1, from coordinate 69,199,747 downwards.
TCTAAACTCTAAAACCATGATGAAAATATGAGGAGAAAATGAAACTTGATTAGTGCTTTCTTAAAAGGAAAGTATTCTCCCTTAACTGCAGAAACTCTGCTAGGGAATAGAAATGGTTGATAAGCCTTGGAATAGAAATATTGGTGATGCCTGTTCTTTCAGAAAGGAACTAAAGGAAGGAAATCCAATTAAGCAATATTGGGAATATTCCAGGAAGATCAGTACAGGTACTGAAGCTTTCAGAAAAACTGGAACCAGCTGAAATGGCCAATTAGTGATGTTATTCATTTCTCTTGGGAATGTGACTATTTAAAGCTATTAAGACCTTGGTTAAAGTTACTTACACACTAGGCCACAAACTATATGCTTAATAATTCTATTTGATAGAGACAAATATACCCTCTTGCAGCTGTTTAAATGGAAAACTCTTCCCTATGAAAGATGGATACAGGGTCACCTTTACACTGCTATGGTTGCTACCAAAATTGAGCAAGCAATTCAGCATCTCAAAGGCATTGGAAGGTGCCAGACTAAACGTCTCCATGGAATAGCACACAGCAGAGCATCTTTCCCCCATTTCATTGCTAAAGAAAACCCTTGTTAGGAGAAAGGATGCACATAAAAGTCAATGGCAACAGAGGTAGCACAGATGGCAATAGTAGTAGATTCTACTGCATAGGTGCCCAAATCTTTTTGTCCATGGGCTGGTCACATGGTTCAGGAAGCTGGTCACTATGGCACATTTTACTTCCACTTCCAGGAGCGACGAGGTCTTCATGGGCCAGATGAATTGGCATCAGGGGCCGCATCTGGCCCCATGCTATAGTTTGGGTATCCCTGTTCTACTGTATGGGGTGGTGGTGCAAAGAAGGAGTCAGAGGCTTTATGTGGCCAACGCTGACCTCCCTCCTTTTGGCACTACAGTGAAAATGCAGGAAACAAAAGCATATCAAATCAGTCATGCATTAGCATGTCTCTGTATTTTGCATCTTCCACGACAGGGGTTTACAACCTATGGCCCAAAGGCCAGATCCAGCCCATGGCACCAAATAATCTGGCTCCCAACCTCGCTCCAGTCGCCCTTGCCCCCACCACTGGACTCAGCCACGGACTCATTTATGGCCACATAAACATGTTTACTACAGCCGTAAATGACTCTGCAGCCATGGTAAATGCATTTATGACAGCTGTGAATGCGTTTTACAGCACCAGTCCAGCCTGCTCAGCTGTCTGAAGGGGTGTGGTCTGGCCCACGGCTGAAAAACATTGAGAATTCCTGGTCTACGATCTGATGTGAACGGTTCTTTTATAACATCTGAAAAAAAATGCATGTATTTTCATGTGTGAAGAAGCACTGCAGCTACACACACACACCAGCCTGTCAGTAAGTGCTCCCTGATGGGAAGCAGGAAAAGGTTGTCTGGTCTATTAACCTTAACAAATGTAAATACGAATCATGAATTTGAAAAGGCTCTCACTTGAAATGGATTTCATTCTAATGGATTGCTGAGTGAAACAATTGCACATGCTCTGCACACAGAAATGCCACTGTGAGAAATATCAAAGTAGACGATGGCTCTCTCCAAAATAATTTCAGTTTGCCTCCTATGTACATTGTGGATAAGAGACAGGCATTTATTCAGACTGTCAGCAGCATGCTTGTGACACCACATTCCAGATCCTCACATAGCAGGCTACTTTAGTTACATCAGAATTTAATACTCGATGGGTGGATCTAGGTAAACCTGAAAAAAGTACCACTCTTCCTCACCACCTTTTCTCCCTCTTCTTCTGCATGGTCAGGTGAACAACTTTGATTTAAGGAATAGCAGCTCAATATTCTTTTCAAAGCAGCACCCCTGATTTGAATGAAAATCTAGCCAGCTGCTAAACAGTCCAACTGTGTTCCCAGAATTCAGATATTTATTTAAAAGCATGATCTGTCATTTGAACATAATACAAAGCCAGAGAAACATGTGGAATTCACTGCCCCAGGATGTCGCGAGGGATACCAACTTGTACAAGTTTAAATGGGGAATTGGATAAATAAAATCAATAGTTACTACTCAGGATGGCTCTTGATAGTTTCTAAAAGCAAAAAAATTATGCCCGTTTTATTGCTTTTTTGAGAATGCTAGATGCAGCTGCAGTTATATTTCTGTTCTGGAGATGTGCTCCCTACAGGTCTCTTCTTTTAGACTAGATTATCATCCTGTTCTTGTTTTCTTTTCTTTCTCCTTTCAGCCACATTTTAGGAAGTGAGAGAAGATGGAAGCATGCAAGCCCAACACTTTGCATAGATTTGAGAATGCTAATCTATAGAGCACTGAATCACAGTTTAGCATTACATACAACCCAACCCAAAGTTCGACAGTAAGAATATCTGGTTAGATGGCATTCTGCCATAGGTTCCTCCAGGGAAGACTATAAAATATCAAATTCATCATAATCTGAACATATACCCTCAAAAACAGTCATACCAATGCATTATGCATATCTCATTGTCATCTTAGCAGGAGTTTTTGAGCCAAATAATAAACCAAAAGGAAACAAAAATAGAGTTAAAAAACTGGCACTAATGTGTCATGTCTGTTTATTTCTATCTATCTATCTATCTATCTATCTATCTAGCTAGCTATTTTATTCTGGATTTTCTATTGCCAAGACAGCAAAAACCTTGAGTGCTTTCACTGACAAAAGCTAAGGTCTATCTTGAACTTCAAGTGGGATGACTATGTCATGAACATTGCAGTTCTTGAGAAGGCACAGGTAAATAGCATTGATGTTTCCATCATAAGCCATCATCTTAGATGGATAGGGCATGTCTGCCATATGGAGCTCCTTTGAAGCATTATAATGACCAGCTTGCAACAAACCATGAAGGTGTCAGGTATAAACACACAAATCTGGGGGGCACAGTGGCGTAGCGTGGGGGGGGCGGGGGGGCGGATGCCCCGGGCAGCGGCTTTCAGGGGGCGGCAAAATGTCCTCACCACTTTGGCCTCCTCCCTCTGCCTGGGCTTAGGAAGGAAGCAGGACTTCCCAGGCGGAGGGCGGCCCTTTTGCTGGTGAGCGCTGCTCGCCTCCGTCCCATTGGCTTGGGTACTCATTTAACCGGCCTCGGTCGCCAGCAACCGAGGCCGGTTAAAGGAGTACCCTAGCCAATGGGACGGAGGCGAGCAGCGCTCGCCAGCAAAAGGCTCGCCCTCCACACACCTGGGAAGTCCTGCACGCGCGCGCGCGCGCTGCCCACCTCCTCCCCCCCACCCCTAGCCACCCAGCCAGCTTGCCGTCAGAATGGGCGCTCGTCGGGGGGGTGGCGCCGTAGCGGGGAGCCCCTGGCTGCTGGCTGGGTGGCTGGGCGGGAGGAGGTGGGCAGCGCGCGCGTGCAGGACTTCCCAGGTGTGTGGAGGGCGAGCCTTTTGCTGGCGAGCGCTGCTCGCCTCTGTCCCATTGGCTAGGGTACTCCTTTAACCGGCCTCGGTTGCTGGCGACCGAGGCCGGTTAAAGGAGTACCCAAGCCAATGGGACGGCCACGGAGGCGAGCAGCGATCACCAGCAAAAGGCTCGCCCTCCACCTGGGAAGTCCTGCACGCGCGCGCTGCCCACCTCCTCCCCCCCAGCCACCCAGCCAGCAGCCAGGGGCTCCCCGCTATGGCGCCACCCCCCCCCCCCGACGAGCGCCCAGTCTGACGGCAAGCTGGCTGGGTGGGTGGGTCGGCACCCCCCCCTGCCAGCCCGCCGCCAGAAGTTCGAAAAAGGTAAAGATCGCGGCTCGACTGCGGGGGTTAGCTGGGATCCTGAGGGTTTTCCCCATCGTCGCCTAACCCCCGCAGAGCTGCCCACGCGCACGCCCGAGGATTCGAAAGGGTATTCCTACCCTTTTGAATCCTCGGGCGTGCACGCGGACGGCTCTGCGGGGATTAGGCGAGGATGGGGGGAACCCTCGGGATCCCAGCTAACCCCCGCAGTCGAGCCGCGATCTTTACCTTTTTCGAACTTCTGGCGGCGGGCTGGCAGGGGGGGGGGTGCCCACTATTCAGCAGGGGAGGGAGCGCCTTCTGCCTGGGGGGGGGGGGCGAGCGGTGGGGGGGGGGGGGGCAGCGAGCGGGGGCGGGCGGCGGGCGGCGGGCGGCGATTTTCTTCTTCGCCCCAGGCGGCTCAACGCTGCGCGACGCCACTGGGGGGGCAGCAGCCATAGATTGCCCATTTTGGCACCAAATCATCTCTGTTGATACCAATCACTCCAACGGAGAATGTTACAGACATGAAGAGGTTGTCAACAAACACAAAAGATTTGTCAAACTCAACTACACCCTTCACCATCTATTCAGTATAATGTGTATGGTCACATGTTTCATGCCACATGTTTTATTGAGTCATCAGAGACACGGGGCCATAGCCAAGGGGTTGCCAAGGTGGGCGTTGCCCATCCTCTGTGTGTGTGTGTGTGTGTGTGTGTGTGTGTGTGTCTGTCTGTCTGTCTGTCTGTCTGTCTGTCTGTCTGTAGATGTAGATGTAGATGTAGATGTAGATGTAGATGTAGATGTAGATGTAGATCGATCGATCGATCTCTCAAGTGTGAAAATGGCTTCCAGGTAAAATGTATACTTGGATACAAGTAGCAGATGACTCTTCTGTCTCTATATTTATTAATTATTCTTCCAGGCTCTCAAAGCAATTTATAAAAGATAAATGATATTGATGAGATCACCCCAAAATAAGTTTTGCTCTCTCTTTGGACAGGCAAGGGTAGGCAACGGGCTGTACATTAAAAGCAAAAGGAAACCTTTCTTCATAAAGGTGTGTGAATTTACAAGCAGTCACAGAACTTTGAAATATCAATAGGCAAGAAAGCACTCATTGAGTGTTCTCCTCATATGTAAATTTTACATGTAGGAATGGGTATGGTTGGTCTATTCTGCTGCATACTGATTTTCTTACCTCCAACAAGTGGACAGAAATTGTCTGCAAGAGACAAACTGTACTGTCTACATAGATGCCTCTCAAGAGTTTAGAACTCTGTTTTTCTGGTATTTTAAAATTGAAAGGAGGGTCTCCATGGATAAACAAGGCTCTCCTTTGCAGACAGAGACCCTGAATGGGTAGAGAGGGCAATGACAGTGGTGAGGGGAAATATGGCTTTCTTATCCTTACTGCCCACCCTACATGTAAATGAGTTCTCAACCTTTTTAAGCTGGGGGCCGGGTCATGCTCCCTCAGACAGCTTCAGGGGCCAGATGGCCATTTTGCCCTTCCTCCACCACATGACACTTACTAGTGTGGTAGAGGCAGTGTGGGGCCACATGAAATGGCACTGCGGGCCGCATCCAGCCACAGGCTGAGAATCCCTGGTGTAAATGTGGAGGTGAAAGATCCTAGCATGGGGAAAGAGAAAGAGGCAGTTGATTTGTTCAGGCAGATGACAGTATCCCAGGAGGAAAATATAATTAGATTATGCATGCCATGATGTTGAAAATTTTCCATTCTGTTTATCAATAAAATATGTAAGTTTAGCATTAGCAGCTAACCCAGTACTAAGCTCTTCAGTACTATATATAACAACAACAGCAGTGGAATAGAGAAACACATTAGAAGTTGCTAACAATGCCATAAAAGTCTCATACAAAATTTGTTGAGGTTGTACATAGGCATACTGCTGTTAGGGTGAGGGATGCATTGCAATATTTTGTTGTAGTTTCAAAACATAGAGTATTATCATTGTTTCCTTCTGACCCTGGGTCAAACAACAAAGTTGAAGCAGATGTCTAGTGCAGCTTTTCCCCAACTATGTTTCACGGAACACTGGTGGACTTCAATTTCCAGACACCTGAGTCAGTACATTGGCTGATCAGTGCTTTAGGGAATTGACTTAGGCTTCTGGGAATTAAAGTCCATGAACCAAAATTTGGGAAATGCTGGTCTAGTGCACCATTGGATCTTTGTTTTTTGTTTTTTGGGTTCTTTTCAGACAAGAACATCTCAAGAATCCTAGAAGGTGCTCACTGGCTATAGGGCCACCACTTCTCTAATAGATCCTTGCCCTTCCCAGTTAGTGAAGGCTCCCAGTGAAAGTTTGACAGGATGTATTACAAAGATCATCAACTCATCTCTTCAGGAAGGTATTCTATCTGCTCAGTTAAAGGAGACAATAATCCAACCCATCCTGAAAAAAACCCAATTTGATGGCCAGTTACTTTAACCATTATTGTCTGGTCACCAATATTCCATTTCTGGGCAAGCTGGTAGAGGCATATTTATTTCATCAAGCATTTCCATCTGAATCCTCTCATTTATAAATAACAAACATGATTTCAGTTTTGACCAGAGTTACTAGGCCCATTCATTAGAATTTTTAAATAAGTGTTTAAGTTATTGGAGTAATTTGAATTTATAGTTGCCATCTAGGTGGATATGTTTAATTACTTATTTGTATCTGTTACATTGTTATATTAGTTATGTTTTTTATTTATAAGAATTATTGATTAATATGATTTTGTACACTTTTGTTGGTTTATATAATGTTGTATGTAAACCACCCAGAATAGGGTGTTTGCACTAATTGGGGCAGGATACGACCAACCGACAGACAGACAGACAGATACCGGCCGGGGGGAGGATTAAAAGAGCCTCCCTGGGCCAGGGGAGGCTCGAAAACGCCGACGCCAACGCGAGACGCCGCCGACGCCGCTCCCTCCCAGCCCCCGTCACCGGCCGGGAGGAGGATTAAAGGAGCCTCCCTGGGCCAGGGGAGGCCCGAAAACGCCGCCGCTGCCGCAAGCCGCCGCCGCCGTCGCACCCTCCTGGCCCCCGTCACTGGCCGGGAGGAGGATTAAAGGAGCCTCCCTGGGCTAGGGGAGGCTCAAAAACGCCGACGCCGACGTGAGACGCCGCCGACGCCGCTCCCTCCCAGCCCCCGTCACCGGCTGGGAGGAGGATTAAAGGAGCCTCCCTGGGCCAGGGGAGGCCCGAAAACGCCGACGCCGACGCGAGACGCCGCCACCGCCGCTCCCTCCCGGCCCCCGTCACCGGCCGGGAGGAGGATTAAAGGAGCCTCCCTGGGCCAGGGGAGGCCCGAAAACGCCGCCGCCGCCGCGAGACACCACCTCCATCGCACCCTCCCGGCCCCAGTCACCGGCCAGGAGGAGGATTAAAGGAGCCTCCCTGGGCCAGGGGAGGCTCGAAAACGCCGACGCCGTCACGCAAGACGCCGCCAATGTCTTGTTGGACTTTGTTGGACTCTCCCTCGGCCAGCCGGCCTCGAAGGGAGAGAACCTGGAGGTCTTGGGTGGTGATAGAGGGCTCTGGGGGGGGGGTCTTTGGTGGGATATTGTTTATTGTTCTTTTGTTATATTGTTCTTTTGTTTACTATGGAAGCCGCCTAGAGTCAGGTTTGCCTGAGCGAGACGGGGTATAAATTTAAAGAATAAATAAATAAATAAATAAATAAATAAATACACAGACCAATCTAAAAAGCCAGTCACTACGTGTAACACATTGTAAAGCAACCAATCATTTCAGACATTTTGCCATAAAAAAGACAGGAATTATGTAAAAAAGTAATGGCAAAAATATCAAGTGTATGTTTGCATACTCATGCATGCACGTGCTGTAGCATTCAAAGTGACACAGATTTCCATTTGAAATACTTGCTTGCAGTTTTTCTTGAAACTAAGTGCTTTTAAATAATGTATTAGTGTTTGGTCAGATAGCATGCAATTTTATTTCTATCCAATATTATTTTTACAGCTGTATTTTATTATCTGTGTCAGCTGCAATAGGGCCCTATAGCAAAAAGGCAGTTTAGAAATGTTAAAAATAATTAGATCGGTATCGTGGAACTATGGAAAGTTTGGGAAAGAGGAGCTGATGGTACAATTTTATACATGTCCATTTGGAAATAATTCCCGTTGAGTTCAGTGAATGCTCTAACAGATAAATGAGCATAGGACTGTAGCCCAAAAGACAGGTAACTTGTGAGACAACTAATTTTATATATAAATGAAGAGAAACAAAATGGGCCAGATTTCTCAGGTTTAACACCCTGTCAACAAAAGTCCACATCGTTAAAACAATGGTCTTCCCAGTTGTAATGAATGGCTATGAGAACTAGACCATAAAGGAGACTGAGTGCAGAAGAATAGACACCTTTGAACTGTGGTGCCAGAGAAGACTTTTGAGAGTCCCCTGGACTGCAAGGAGGTCAAATAAGTTAATCCTGATTTGTCCTTGCAAGGAAAAATACTGAAGCTGAAGCTCAAGTACTTTGGCCACCAAATGAGAAGAGAGGACTCACTGGAGAAGGCCATGAACCTAGGAAATATTGAAGGCAAAAGGAGAAGAGGGAGGATGAGATGGCTAGATGACATAGTTGACACAATTGGTGTAGATCTGGGTGGACTACAAAGGATGACAGATGGCAAAGGAGCTTGGTGTGCTGTGGTCCAAGGGGTCGCAAAGGGTAGGACTCAACTGTACAACTGAATGACAACAACTGCAACCAAAAGTGCTATAGGGAGGTATATAGGTATGATTTCTTTGCTTTATTATTTATCCTCTGTAAAGCAGGATTGTCACATGCTACTTCAATTAAAGCCCTGTAACTTTGACAACCCCAGGGCAGGATGAACTGAAATTGGCTTATATAATCTTGGAACTGCAGAGCTGGAAGGAATCCTATGGATCTAGTCCAGCCCCTATTAAGGAGGCACTGTTGGGAACTGAGTTCCCAACCTCTGGCTCTGCAGCTAGAAACCTAAACTCCCAAGCTATCCAGCAATTGACTTGTTTTTCTTCTCTTTGCTTTGCTTAGACCTTAGAGTCTACTCTAGACCATAAGTGGCCAATCTTGGTGCGCCAGCTGTTCTTGAACTTCAACTCTCAGAAACCCTGATCAGCTGGTGTGCTGACTTGGGCTTCTGGTAATTGAAGTCCAAGAACACCTGGAGTGCCAAGGTTTGCCACCGCTGGATTAGATGCTAAATTTGTGTCCCTCTGAATTTCTGTCTACAGCTCTTAAAAGCTTAAAGGACCTATAATCCTGATGATGCAATGGTGTCTTATATTAAGAAAAATAAAGCAAAGTACTGCATGACAGAGGCATTTCCCACTTTCAAACACACATCTAAAGCTTCTGCTGTGGTAATTCCAGCACTGGAGTAAAAAATAATGATAGAGTAATTAGAAGCAAGTAACTCAGAGCAATCATGTGTGCATTTTGGAGTTGAAGCCCTCCTAGATAGGTACCACTTAACCATTATAAAAAAGGAGGAGTGTCATCCAAGAAGATGAATGAAGACACTAGATATAAATAACTCTACACTTGTTAATTTACATATACAGCTGCAAATTTAGAAATGATTGCTATAATTTAAAAAGAATTACACTGCATATAACTTGAGAGAGGGATATCAACCAGGTCTTCGTGTAGCTGACAAGTCTGCAATCCAGATGCCCAATATCTCCCTCCTTATAATTCTTCAGCTGAAATCCTGTTGCTTTGTTTAGTATGTGGTCCTAGAGTAAACAACAAAGCCAGTGGAAATGATGGTATTTCAGTTGAATTTTTCAAAGCCCTAAAAGATGATAGAATCAAATTACAGTAATACCCCGGATAACGTTATGACTTGGTTCCACAAGTCATGACGTTATCTGATTTTTAGCACTGTCTGATGCATGCATAGAACAACGCTTTTAAAAAAAGCGATCGCGTCTTACTCTTTTCCTCCCTGTATTTAAACTACAGGGAGAGAGAGACTGCTTGTGTCTCTTTTCCTCCCTGTATTTAAACTACAGGGAGGGGGAAAGAGAGAGACCTGGTTGGTTCTCTAGAGACCCAATCACGTCTCTCTCTTTTCCCCTCCCTGTAGTTTAAATACAGGGAGGGAAAGAAACACAAGCAGTCTCTGCAACTGCAGTAGGGTTGGGGGAAAGGCGCATGCTTTTCCCCGACCCTACTGTAGTCACAGAGACTGCTGCGGGTGGGGGTGGATTGGGTAGTTCTACCCAAACCATCCCACAGCCGCAGACCATTGCCTCGGATAACGCTAAGAATCATTATTCAGAATCGTTATCCAATGCAAGTTTTTTCCAAAAAACTTGCATCATTATCAAATTCTAGTGTTATCCGATGCAATCGTTATCCGGGGTATTACTGTACTGCATTCTATATGCCAGCAGATTTGGAAAACACAACAATGGCCATAGGATTGGAAAAGATCAGTATACGTTCTAATACCCAAAAAGGGTAATGCCAAAGAATGTTCAAAGTATCGAATAATTGGACTCATCCCACACACTAGCAAGGTGATGCTCAAGATAATACAGAACAGACTGCAGCAGCACGTGGAGAGAGAATTACCAGAAGTGCAGGTGGGGTTCAGAAGAGGCAGGGGGACTAGAGACCACATTGCCAACATATGGTGGATCATGGAAAAAACAAAGGAATATCAGAAACAAGTCTACTTCTGTTTCATTGATTACACTAAGGCCTTTGACTGTGTGGACCACAACAAAATGTGGCAAGTAATTAAAGAGATGGGAATACCAGAACACCTTACATGCCTCATGAGAAATCTGTACAAGAGTCAAGAAGCAACAGTTAGGACAGAATACGGAATGATGGAGTGGTTTGGAATAGGAAAAGGAGTAAGACAAGCCTGCATTTTATCATCCTGCTTATTCAACTTATACACAGAGCACATAATGTGCAATGCAGGGATGGAAGAATCAGAATTTGGGATCAGAATTGCTGGGAGAAACATCAACAACTTGAGATACACAGATGACACTACCTTAATGGTAGAAAGTGAGGAAGACCTAAAGAAGCTGATGCTTAGGTTGAAAGAAGAGACTGCAAAAGCTGGCTTGAGACTCAATATCAAGAAAACCAAGATAATGGCAACAGGCCCCATCAGTCCCTGGAGGATAGATGGGGAAGAAGTAGAAGCAGTGACAGATTTTACTTTCCTAGGATCCAAGATCACTGCAGATGGTGATTGCAGCAATGAAATAAAAAGGCTACTGATTCTTGGGAGGCAAGCTATGAGAAACCTGGGGAACATAGTGAAAAGTAGAGACATCACATTGAAAACAAAAATTTATATAGTCAAAGCAATGGTATCTCCAGTGGCAATGTATGGTTGTGAGAGCTGGACCATTAGGAAAGCTGAGTGCAGAAGAATAGATGCCTTTGAGATGTGGTGTTGGAGGAGAGTTTTGAGAGTCCCTTGGACAGCAAGGAGAACAAATAAGTCGGTCTTAGAAGACATCAACCCTGACTGCTCCCTAGAAGGTCAAATAGTAAAGATGAAGCTGAAGTACTTTGGACATCAAATGAGAAGAGAGGATTCACTTGAGAAGGCCTTGATGCTAGGAAAGGTGGAGGGAAAATAAGAAGGGGGCAGCCAAAAATGAGATGGCTAGATTGTATTGTGGATGCAGTGGGCATAGAGGTGGGCGGGCTGAGGAGGATGGTGGAGGACAGAGGTGCTGGAGGACAATGGTCCATGGGGTCACAAAAGGTCAGAATCGACTGTGCAAATGAACAACAAAAAGAGTAAGCCCATTGTATCAGGGTAAATTTGTTGAGTCAAGTCCCCTGTAAGTTCCATGAATTCAATGAACCTACTCTGTTTGTAGCCAAAGTCACAGCTAGAATAGGCCCATTTGCAGTAATAGAACTTAAAGAGAAGTTGATTCGTCAGATCTTCACTAATACAGAGGTCCTACTCAAGTGCAATGTACTATGCTAAGAAACAGGATTTCAGCCACTATGTTTAAATCAGACTTGGTTCAAATCAAGGGCCTCTTTTAAAAAAGAAAGATTATCATCTGGCAGCTCTTCAAAGAGAAGACTTTCCCTCCTAAAAAAGGACATGTAGTATCCTAACCCCAGGTTTTTTAGAATCTGGCCCATACCCAGAAATTTGACTGGGATGCCAGCAATGTAGGAAGCACATTTGGGGGAAAGCATGGAACAGATTTATTTTTCTCAGTTTTGCTCTCTGTGCATTTCTACAGAGACTGCACACACAGGAAATAATAAAAGTAATTCACTGAAAACATTCATCACTGAAAGTGTGTCTCTATGAAACTTATGTTCCACTTTCCTTCAAGAGAGAACAGATGTTCAGAAATCTGGATAAGTGGTTGATATTTGGGTGAAAATGCTAAAGTAGTTTAAAATCTCATTTTAATTATAGTGGAAGTGTCTGAGGGATCCCAGTTGGATAAATACAGACCTTTATGACATATAAGACTTATGGGCCAGTCCTAAGACTTACTGTGTTATCAAACAAGTGCTTAATAGGGATGCATAAACTGTTTTGCTAATTCAACAACACAAGCCAAAACGCCATCTCAGCAGTTTATTATGTTTCCATTTTCAGCCAGACATTTTGCTAAGGTTTCTGAATCTCAGCATGACTAACAGTTCAAACCCACACAAGTGTACCCTGAAGTTCACTCTGGCTGTCTTCAGTGGAGCTAATTCCCCAGGGAAGTCTTCTCAGGATTGTAGCCTCAAGCACTTTGTTGTGCAAGGTTAAATGTATTTTTGCTCACATCAGAGGCTGTAAAAACATTGATCAAGACTTTAAACCAGTTTGTTCAAGGGAATGTAAAAGTAAAATTGAATGCAAATAGGCTCTTGAAATTCTTCACTTATTCATAGGCTTAGGAAGTGGGTAAACGGATACAACTGGCTTTTGAGTAAGGGTGATCTTTCCTTTACCTAAACCAGGGGTGCCCATACTAAGGCCTGTGGGTTGGATCCAGCCCCTGACACCAATTCATCCAGCCTACACCACCCTTGTCGGTCCTGGAAACAGAAGTAAAATGTGCCCGTATGGGTGCATTTTACTTCCATTTCCAGGACTGACGAGGGTCAGTTTAAGCAGAGAAAATGGCAGCTTAAAATCTATCTCATCCTTTTGCCAAACAGATTTGCAAGGCACATTTTACTTCCACTTCTGGTGGGAAGAACCACGTGACTGGCCCACTGTACCCCATGACTGGCTTGTGACCCAAAAAGTTTGGGCGCCCCTGACATAAACTGTTTCTCAGAATTCCTCTGCAGAAGGAACTATTCACTATCAATTTACTGGGTGATATTCATGTTTAGCAGTGATAAGGTCCTGCTACTCTCTTTTTTTAATTGAGAGGATATTTTTTGACCTGCCTGTTTGATGCTACAGTGATGGCAGGTTGGCCGTCATTTTGCATCCTCCATAATGCCCAGTTGAAAATGGTGGCTTAACACAAAATGATGATTAATACAGGAGAAATTGTGTAATTACTGTCATTTTCCAGATAATGATATAGGTGTGAGTCTTGAATGAAAAGGTGAACTGTACATGGAAGAAATACAAATTAATATGATTTTTATCCTTACGAGAGGATAGCATCTGAAATAACATTTATACTAAACTAGGTAAAGGTAAAGGTTTCCCTTGCTCGAAAGCCAGTCGCATCCGACTCTAGGGGTCAGTGCTCATCTCTGTTTCTAAGCCGAAGAGCCAGTGCTGTCTGCTTCTGCAGACGTTTCCATGGTCATGTGGGAGGCATGCCTAGACACCGGAGCACACGGAATGCTGTTACCTTCCCACCGAAGTGGTCCCTATTTATTTACTTGCAATTTCTTGCTTTCGAACTGCTAGGTTGGCAGGAGCTGGGACAGAGACGGGAGCTCATTCCATCCTGCAGTACTCGGGAATCAAACTACTGACCTTCCGCCTCCCAGTCAGCATCTTAGTGACTTTGCCAAGGAAATGACTGACTTGAACTTTGGCAAGACAGCAACCAATCTAACATCTGGTTACTAAAACAAAAATGGAAAGACACTAAACTACTTCTGTTTCAGCCATCTATTCTTGTGAAGAAGAAAGTCTGTAAAATACAAAAGCTGGGAACAAAATAAAAGGAAGTTAAATAGAAAGCAAATGCTGTAATTTTCAGCTTTCACATGTTCATTGGCATTATGGTTTTTGAACTGACCAACACAATCCTGTCTAGTCTTTGCCTTTCTTTCTACTTTCTGACTACAGTATTTGCTTTCATTGCCATACAGTGTTTTATCTTTGGGAAAACAAAAAAGCTGACTGTTGGTCCTGTTTCATATTTGCCATTTCACAGGCCCTCATATCCTGTTATTTTTTATGAGTTTTTTTAATGGAATACTATTTTCTAAAATACATATACAACTTTTTAACAAATATAATTTGATGCATGTATACCACAAACCTATTCTTGGGTTGGATTTCAGGTCACAATGGTCCTTGGGAAAAGTACCTGGTGCTCCTTCCAGCTTCTGACTATATGCTCAACTTAGGGGCAATGTTAACTTAAAGTCACAATTCTGAAGTTATCATAATATCACTCTGGAAATTTTCAAATGGGATCTTACAGCCTGGATTTTTTATATCAGAGGCTCAGGACAGAGATACTACTGATGCATGACTTTGGGGCATCATGACTTTTTCAGCTGACCATCTCTGCATATGGTCCAGAATTTCAGGTCTGATGCTCATTATGAGGCAAATGTTCCCCTTTTTAAACATTCTCTCAAAGCTATTTTTTAATTCTGTTCACTGTTAGCTCTCATCCCGTTTCTAAGTACTGTACATTATTCTTATGTATTATGGAATGTCCCGGAAAGGATAGCTCACAATGAATATTTTGACAAGCATTTAACCCTAAAGGTGTTTGTTACGGTAAGCCATTGATGGGTTTTGTTGACTAATGCCTACCTTACCAAAGAGAGGAGCCTATTAAGAAATCTACATGTGCCCAGCATGGATAAAGAAAGGGGATAAAACATTTTTTAACTGGAATTCCAACAGTGCTCCTTTGTTAAAAGTTTCTGGAAGCTTGACAAAGACATGACACAGTATTTGTTTGCATAGGAATAGAAGTTGCTTTATAATCCCTTCTGTTCAACTCATCCTATATTTGTTGTGATAATTTTTGCTTTCTTCTCACCTACCCCATTTCTGAAGTGTCTTGCTTGATGAAGAGACTTGCTAGACTCTAAAAATAGCCTTCTCCTGTTCCTGAGATTTTAATGGCCTCTTAAAGGTATCACCCACATTTTTTTCTCATTTTGTATCACAACCACTCAGGGTTTTTTCCCTTTCATTTTTTTTTCTTGTAGCTTTTGCTCCTTCCTAAAGCCTGTGCTGAAAGTTTGACTAAAGGATCCTTTTATAGGCAAGTTGTTGGCCAACCAATTATTTTCTGTAAGCCGTCAGCGCCCATGCAAGAATTGAAGAATTTTAATTTACCAGCAGAAAACATTTTTTTTTGCATCTGTGAGGGATTTATGTGAGGAGATCAATCTTAATCCAATTTAAAGAACAGCTTATTGGCAGGCAAAACATTTGCTCCATGTTCCTCCACAACTGAATTCTGCTCAGCTTACATGCAATAATGTCAACTCTCACCATGCAGATGTTTGCCCCAGATTTCTGGGTTTTTTTTAATTGCATCCAGTTGAGATATTTGGACTATAGCTTTTCCTCTAACATTTTTATAGACATTTATTATTGTCCGATTCTAGCGTTATCCGATGCAATCGTTATCCGGGGTATTACTGTATCTCATTTGTGCATGTGTGATAGATTTAGAAATTCTGTTATTGCTGTAGATGCTGTGTGACATAAATAGATAGTCAGGATACGCTTAACCAAGAGAGGCCTCCTCAGAGGCAAACAGATGTTCAAGAAGTGATAGCGTCCAACCATGAAGAAGAAAGTTGTAACCACAGTACAGTATATTATAAGCTTGCTATATATTCCCTTAAGGCAGTGAGGCCATTATAAACGTGTTTTCTCATGATTAGATATATAGTGGTGTTTTCCACCTTCCACCCCTCTTCTACCCTCTTTTGGGTAAACACCCATTTGAATAACTCCCACCCTTATAATGTAACCACCCTCTGATGTAATTGCCCTTTTCATGAGAACCTCATCTTCTTGTGATAACTCTGTGACTCAATAAATATATACCATGCTGGGTGCTGCAGGCAGATTTCAGTTCAGACAGATCAGACAGAGACGTCAGACTGATTTTTGAGCACCAGATACAATCAACTGCAGCCATTCTTATTTCGCGCCAATTGTGGGGGCCGGACTCTGACACTAAATTATTTCAAAGAAAGAAGAGGGGATTTCTCCATGGATGAATTTGTCAAATTCAATGGAAATATCTATTCCTAGCATGGAGAGTACATGTTTTATTGCCCATGATTTGTTATACGGAACCTTTCAGAAAACAAAGATCTAATTCAATCCTTGCACAACTGTCCTTTTATTGAATAAACTGGGATGCAGCCCAAACTTTAAGACTTAATTACTCAAATTCTCAGGCCTGGATAAATGAATCTGTCTGTTTTGCTTTCTCCCACATTTTTTAAAATCTCCAACATGAACAGTGAAATATTTCCATATTTTGGCAATTGAAATAAAACAAAAATTCTAAGATGCACCATACTAGCTCTGAACCATGCTTCTGATGCTGGAAATGCAAACCGATTGTCCATGAACCCTACAAGGCTGCATCCAGTTTGTCATTGCAATATTATGCTATACTGTATGTTGTTTCATATCTAT
The DNA here is from genome assembly GCA_030440675.1 of Furcifer pardalis. NCBI lineage: Eukaryota > Metazoa > Chordata > Lepidosauria > Squamata > Chamaeleonidae > Furcifer > Furcifer pardalis. Next base: position 69,183,140 of record CP126897.1, on the reverse strand, counting down.
ATGACTATATAGAACTTACTTCACTAAAAACATCTCTGTTCCAAGCCCCATGAAACTGAACGATGTTTTGTCCTTATTTATTTTCAAAGGAGACCTCGAAGGTTGAGTTTCTTGATGGACTGCATCCACAAATACCTGAAGCACATAGTTTTTAATTAGACAAACATTATAAAAGCTGGTGAAGGATGCTTAGTTGCTGTAAGGTGGGAGTGTTATTATTAATCAGATGCACAGTGTAACTTGTACATCTCACTCCCAAGAACAGAGATTCTCAGCCTGCGGCCCATGGGCCGATTGCAGCCCACGGTGCCATTTCATGAGGCCCGCCACCACCTCCACCACACCAGGAAGTGCCATGTGGCGTAGGAAGGGTAATATGGCCATCCGGCCTCTGAAGCTGTCTGAGGAAGCATGACCCAGACCTGGGCTTTAAAAGGTTGAGAACTCCTGCCCTAGAACAAGGATTGATTTGACACAGTGCTGATATGATAGGATATAAAACCAGTGGCATAATTTTATATAGTATTAGATTAGGGCAAAGCAGCCAGGTTTCCAATCTAATTATGGCTCCAAAGCTGATGGGAAAACTTGTATACTGTGCCACTGCCTTGACAAATGCTTTATGATAATCCACTTATATTGAAATTAATCCCAGTAAAACAGACAGAGTGTGTTTGATCTTCTGGCCCCTTTCCAGGTCTGACATTGGGCATATAGGATGCTTCTAAATTGGAAAATGAGCTTTTTCTTGTTTTATAAAAGGGTATATAACTCAGTGGTGTAGATATCTGGTTGTGGACCCTAAGGTTGGGAGTTTGATTCCTCGTTGTGTCTCCTGAAAGAAGAGCCCCTTTGTAGCACAATCCAAGAGGAAGGGAGTGGTAAACCACTTCTGTGTGTTCTTTACTTAGAAAATCCTGGAAAGGATCACCATAAGTTAGAACTGACTTGACAGCATGCTATTATAATTATTTTCACCAAATGTGTTCATGTTCCACCAGATGTTCAGACCAGAGTTTTAAGACCCCACTGCTTGGGTCCTTGCCCTGGACCAGTGGTGTTGCATAGGGAGAGCCAGGGGGCGGGCAGCCCAGGGCGGCACTTTTTGGCCTATGGGTGTTCTTGGACTACAATTCCCAGAAGCCCTAGTGGGAGCAGGAGTCAGCATCCACCAGAGGGCAACAAATTTGGCTTAAGCCCCAGGTGGCTGAAATCCACCTGGCATTATTTTGTTTTGTTTACTCTCTGATATGCTTTCAAACTGAGTTATATTGATCGAAAATACCATAGCACCTTGTGTTGCTAAAGCCAGCATCTCATCTCATGCTTCAGGATGAAGGACCATAAGGAGGAGACAGTAATGATTTCCATAGCGTTCTACGGCTGAATGATGTTTACCGGTGTAGCTACACCCCTTTGCTGTCAGAAATGTGACTGCATAAAATCATGGGCTCTGGAGCATAACTGCCTGTAAGTTTTCCCCATGTAAGAAAAGCACACTATCAATACAACCAATGATGAGCCTCAGGTACAGGGGAAGCTGTCCATTAGGTCAAATGGGATACAGCTTACCCTCAGCCACTCCATGGCTCCCCTCCTGCTGTGGTTTCTTGCCTCTGTGTGTAAACATCTGAATAGCCACTTTTGCCCCAGTTGTTCTTGTCACTCTGGCCCCAACCACCATTGGCTGCTGTGCTTTCCACCCCAGCAACCATGCTGGGCGCTAGCAGGGTGGGTGGTTTGGGAAGCTTTGCCCATTCCTTGATGGGAGTGAATGCTGGACAGTCAAAGTCAGCTTTCAGACTACAGAAGTGAATGGTTACAGGAGCACTGCTCCTGTTGACCATTGGTTCAGGTTGCTTTGCCCTTCCTATAGCTTTCAATTTGGGGGGGATGGGGTAGGTGAGGCTCCCCACTGACATCAATGATGATTAGAGTCTGGAGATAATAATAGGTTCATGTGATGCAGTACTGCCTTTACAGTTGAAATACTGTGTGGCACAGTGTTATGCCCTTCCCTGCATGGAAGAGCAGCCACTGTACAAGGAGTAGGAACAAGAGGCAGAGTCTTACAATAGTCCGAAGGGTAAGGCAGAAACTTTGGTCAAGAAGAGCTGAGTTTGGAAGCAGGTTGTTGTAGAACTGAAACAACGGGATGATCCAGAGGTGTAGCCAAGTGTCCAGGCAGAGAGTCCAAAGTCCAGGGTCAGCAAAAAGACAAGAGTTACAGGTTCAAGTGGCGCAGAATTGGGATGCACAGAGATTGTTCCGACAAGGCTTGTGCTGGCAAGGTGGATTCAGGCTCATAGCTCTCAGCTGGGAGTGATCTTTGCAAATGAGCCCTTGCCTTTCTTCTCCACATATGTAACTGATTCTGCAGTTGCAGCCTGCATCTTTCTGATGTGTTTGGCACCACCTCCTCTTCACTGACACTTGTTGCCTCAGCATTTGTTGGCTGTGTTCATGTCATTTCTTCATCAACTTGATCAATAGGAGGCAGTTCCAGGCTGACAGCAGGCTGAGATGCTGGCAGAAAGTCTTCCTCATCGAACTCAGGTTCCAGGGCCACAACACACAGGGCAAATCAACAGTTAGAATAGGTAAAAAGGGGATTTGCTCTCTCTGATTGTCTCTGCAGTTGGAAGAATGAACTGGGGGAGAATGACCCACAGCTGATGAGACTTTAGGGAGGTGGCAGATATTTTGGGAACAGATAAAGGCATTCCCGGCATCCTAAATAGACTGTATTTAGACCATCCATAGAGATTCTTCTTCTTTGTTACACCTGGTGATGTTGACAAAGTGCTCTTGAGGTTTTATAGAGCTCTTGTTCTTTAATTAAAAGATTCCTATTGATCACATTAGTGGCATTATTTCTGATTAACATGTTTGAATGATCACCCCAAATTTTTCCTTAATGTAATGTGGCCTACCTGTTGGCTGGGATTAATTACAATTTTCCTCCATTAATTCTTTTCATTTTTATATGTTAATATAACACTAGTTCTTTTCTTCTCAAAAAAGAAAGAAAATGTGATAAAAGTAACCAATTCTTTGCCATAACAGAAAATGAAAATAAATGGCAATTTAGAACAGCTATTTATAATATCACTACTAAAGATAACTGAGAATTAGTAATCAGTACATCCTGCAATCAAGAAGCTTTTAATGAATGATATGAAGAAATTCTAGCTGACTTGTGAGCTTACAGAAGAGTATTTTGCAGTTCTGTACTATATTAGTACCATATGAATCCAGTGTTTTAATTCTGTTTTCAGATTATTACAAAGGTATGACATGTCAGTACAGTACTTGTAAAATATTCTGCTGAAAATGCAACCTAAATTCTACTGCTCATATTTAGTCAAGAAATACAGCAGATGTGTTCATATGTTGCAACATTCAGAGAACTTTTAATGCCTATGTACTTTGGATAATTCTGTAAAATTATGCTCATTATACATTTAATAGAGCTCTTTACTGGTTATTTATGAAATGCAGTTTTTAGTAATGAAGTACCATTTAGAGATTTTCATTTACTGACAATTTTTTGATGATGACAAATTTTATGATGATATATTTCCCCCACAGTAAATTACATGTGCTTTTGGTCTTGTTTAGAGCATCTCTACCTCTATAGGACTCAGGTTAATTATTATTGAGATAATTCCTGTTGATTTCAATGAATCAAATCAAACTATGATAAAAGTCTAGTCATGCAGGATAATAGATAGCATATCAAATTATGTGTGGGATGGGAACAATTAAAGTCTTTAATGTAATTCAGCAAAATACTTTTTCCATTTTACTCAGAAGAAGATTTTGGACTCCTGCCAATTGAGTTGCGTCTCCAGACGGAGTTGCAGCCCTTCAGGAAAGATCTAAACACCTGGCTGGCAGAGCAGGTGTGGGGCACCAATGACGTGGTCACCCCCGCTTGCTGGCTGATCTAGGAAGAACGCGCTCTCTCTTTTAATTTGTAAAGGTAATTTTTGATAGTAAATTTTAATGGGTTTTTTATAGGTTTTAGAGTTTTTAACTGTGATGCTGGTTTTTATTCTTTGTGTGTCACCCAGAGTCTTTTGAGTTGGGTTGCAATATAAATCACAAAATAAATAATAAATAAATTTCCAAAATGTAATTTAGTTATACCTTCACTACCAATACATAGAACAACAGTTTTTGCAATGTGCTACTTCTAAACTTTTAGGTTTCCGAGATAAGTAGAACTCCGATCAAATGGAAGTGTTTATATGTACCGGTAAATATATTGCCAGCCAAAGTAGACTCTGGAAAGTGCTTTCCCTTTGAATTTCCATAAGCCTATATGAACTTGAAGGGACAAGTTCAGCATTCCAGAGACATCTTGTCAATCCTGGATTAACGTTATGTGGATTGTGACAAAGCATTTTATACAATACAAGACTGTAAATGACTGTAGATTAGAATGAAAATACATTAAGACTATTACTGTAAGAACAGCAGAGCTTCAAGAGAATCAAATAAAGATTTGTGCTAAAAGATATACTTTGAAAAATAATTTGATTCAGTTGACAAATGGTGTAATGGAAAGTGTATTTTCATATTACAATACTCTGTAATAAAATTTAATATTTTGTGCCTTTTAGATGAACTCCGAATGACTTTTACTATAATACAGACATTTTCTTCAATTTTCTACAGTAGTTTTTTTAAAGCAAAAAATACACTTATATGTCAATATTTTTCTTTCTTATATTTTTCCATCTCAAGGATTTTATTTTTTTTTAAATGATTTTATGATTGTTGTAAATCACCCTGGGTCCCTTTTGGGAGGAGGGCGATAAACAAATTTAAATAAATAAATAAATAATAACCAAAGACCTTTGAGGATCCATAAGGTGTATTTAGCATTTTTGCCAATAATCCTTTTTCATTATAAGACTTCTAATTAGTTACTTTTCTTATTAATCAATTTAGCAATTTACAATCAGACAGTTGCTTTCAGCATCTTAAAAACATTCTTAAGACTATTTCTCATTAATGAATGTCCTAATGAGGATTTTTCTTAAATTGCTTTGAGAAAAAACAACTTTCTCATAAAAAAAATTGGCACAGAAAACAGAATATATTCTTATCATTAGGCTCAAGCTTCTTTACAACTAAAGTAATGGGCAAAACATTTTTAACAGATTTAATTATCAACTAGGATTCTACTCATGATTAGATAGGAAGTTGGAAGACTAATGGAGAAGTAGAAGGCTGAACCCCAACAGAGTCACATATTTATTTATTACATTTATAGCCTATTCATTTTTCTGAGGTAGCATACATAGCTTTCCTACTTCCCATTTATTATCAGTATAAAATACAGTGAGATAGATTAACCTGAAAGAAAGTTATTGGTCCAAAGTCACCCAGTGAGATTTATGGTTACATAAGGACTTGACTTAGGATCTCCCTGGTTCCAGGTTAGCATTCTAATAGGGGTATATTGAAAGAGCCTCCTGGAAGTTTGTGGTATTTTTGAACCACAATTAGACATACCCTAGGCAACAGCCACCTTGTGATGGCTTCATTTTGGCAGTTTCACATCTGGCCTAGACATGGAAGAAGAAGCATAATCAGTTGCTATTACAGAAGACCCATTAAATCAGTGGAGATTTGGTGACTCAACTCCATTGTAAGTTCTATTGATTCAAAGGGTCTACTTTAGTTATGAGTAATTATGCTAAGCTACAGGACTTCAGCTACTATCTTGATTTTAGAGCAGACTTTAGAAACCAATGTTTAATTTAGTTCCCATTGACTTCTGTGGAAATTCTCCCAGCCAGGGAAATTATGTATAGCAAACAGCAAATTCTGTTGGTGTGGCTGTAGTTATGCCTCTTCTATGTCATACAAATCAGGTGGGATAACATCAAAAGGCCACATATCAGGTGAACACAGTTTATTCACAAAGGTAGGTCCTCTACCTAAATCACCAGGCAAAATTCAACAACAAGCTCTATCCATGGCTTGTGACATAAAAGGCTGTCAGAACTCTATAGGTTCAACATGTCATATGTACTTTGAGAGCACACTTAAAAAGAAATTAAACTTGCAAGCCAGAATTTCATTAGGTCTAACCCAAGAAAACATAACTCACCTTCTAAACAGGATTTCATCTTAGTTTCCATTTTGAAGCAACCCAAACTAATCCATGCTTCCCAGACAATGGCCAAAACACTGTTGCTTAGTGCAGTAAATCACACTAGAGTAGTCCCAATGAATCAAAGGAAATGTGGTGACTCAATTCCTCTGTAGTTGCACTGATTCCAATGGTCCTGCTCTAACTGTGACTTACTATGGTAAAGTGAGTCACATAATATGGCCATTTAAGTAAATGGAACTTATGGAGTTCTCAAGCTATGGCCCACAGGTTGGACCCAGCCCGCAGCACCATTTCATGTGGCCCATGCCACCGCTGCCACCACACCACTGGAAGCAGACACAGACACATTTATGACAGCCACTGATGCATTTTAAGGCAGCGTATATGGCAGGGGGAACCAACAGTCCGGCCCACACAGCTGTCTGAGAGGGCGTGGTCCAGCCAACATCTTAAAAAGGTTGAGAAACCCTGCACTAAATCCTCCTTGATTCAATGGGGCTAGGTAAAGGTCTCCCTTGCTTGAAAGCCAGTTATATCCAACTCTAGGGTTCAGTGCTCATTTCCATTTACAGCCAAAGACCAGCACTCTCTCTGTCTGCTGACATTTCCGTGATCCTGTGGCAAGTACTAGACACTGGAGTCCACAGAAGTTACCTTCCCACCAAAGTGGTACCTATTTATCTACTTGCAATTTCATGCTTTGAGCTGCTAGGTTGGCAGGAGCTGGGACAGACAGGAGCTCACTCCATCCTGCAGTACTTGGGTCCCAAACTGCTGACCTGTTGACCTTCCAGTCATCAAGTTCAGAATCTTAACCACTAAGCCACCACAGTCCCTTCAATGGGTCTACTCTAGTTGAATTTACCACACTAAGCAACAGGATTTTGGCCACTTCACAGCTGAAAACAGCTATGGTTTTGCATTTCCACATACAGTACTTCACTGTTCTAAACACTTACTTTGAGAGAATATACATACAGAAATTTATAATTGTGATCTTAAAAAACTACATTAAAATAAGAAGTCCAAAAGTAGCTGAAAAGAAAAACAGAGTAATGTAGAAACATTACAAATTGATGTGAAGAAACTGGAGAGAAGCAGATTGATCTATTCATCCATTTTTTTCTACTTTATTTGGATTCAAAGGGGATTTTTTATGAGCAAGTTTAGCTCTTCCATCATGCTGGGATCTGGCTGGATCATATCCCTTGCTTTTAAACTTCAGATATATTTGGAGTGCAGGGATGTCTGCAGGCTGTTTTCTACAATGTTTAAGTGGCATGCTATTAATTAGAACACATCCCAGTTTTGAAATGGCTTACTAAGAAATTGACACACTGAAGTAAAAGAGGAAGTGGCCCCAGGCATTTAGTCTCATATACAGTTATGATGCCAGAGAGAAGAAATGGACAACTGTTCCACAACAGCCTTTCTACGAGCTTTTGCCAGACATAGCCAAGCAATTGTTCCAAAACTGCAATCACTGACCATATGGTCTGCTAGTGAAAATTTAACAGCTAGATTAGGCAACTAATCACAAAGATTTCTTAATGATCAACGACTAAGTTCTGGCACTGCCATGCTAAAATACTGCAGTCTCTGACATATGAGCAACTGTACACTAATAAAGAAGGATGATATTTACACATGAGGGTAAAAAAGGATGCTGATCAATAACTTTGGGGAAATAATTAGCCAGAAATATGGATATAACAGTTAATAATCTTTCCTGGGGTTTGAAAAATAATTAGGTGCTCATTGCACTCAGGATAGGTAACTAACCTGCCAACCCTGAGGACTAATGGCTTGGGTGTTAAGATCTGCAGGTAAGGGTGATTGTCCCCAAGTGGATTACATCCCCCTTGAGTCCATTGATGGAGGACAGCAGCTTCATCAATAATGGCCTGGGGCTGATGTGGACTTTGTGTGCCAAAAGGACTCAGGACCAGAAAGTGACTCGCAGAACTGGTTCAGTGGTATGGATGTCATGCTGCAATGCAGAAGGCAGATGAAAGGCTGCTGCATTATATTCTCAGGATAGTCTTCATGGCTCATCACCATGAGGATCGCCAATATTTGGATTCGGATACAGCCGAAGAAGAAGTAGAAGAAATTGTTGGCCTAGTGCTGAGTAAGCCCAAAGGCCATCTACACCTACATACAAATAAGACAAAATACAACTCTTTGGAAAAGAAAAGGGCACAACTTTATTGGTTACAGTGGCAGTACCTGGCCCAGCACTGGGGAACTAGATCCGTTTCATTGAGAGTCCCACCTGCCTCTCCATGCCAACCAATAGCCCCTTCAGTAGATGCTGAAGATTCACCCAAGAGTGGCAATCCTCTACAGACCATGAGGACATATGCCACTCCGTGACTCCCTCCCATCTGAGGGCAGGGTCATACCAGCCGACCCCAAAAGAGCCCCAAATTCTTGTATGGAATAATTCTACAACCTTGATGAGAAGTCTGTTGCTTGCTCTTAACATACCAATCCACTATGGCCATAGTGACATCCCTTAACTATCTGTGGTGCAGTGGTTAAACTGCTGTACTACAACCAAAACATTGTGAGTTCAGTCATGACCCATAGTTGACTCATCTTTCTATCTTTCTGAGGTCAGTAAAATGAGTACTTAGCATGTTGGGAGCAAAATGCTAATTACTCTGTGAACTGTCCAGAGAGTGCACTATGGGGCAGTATATAAGTGTAATTGCTATTGCTATGCCTCTTATCCCCAATCCAATAAGTGGACACTATGCCCATTTAAATGAAATATTCATGTGCTTGATTCAGCTGCTACCTCACAATCCCACTATCTGATTGACAGCTTTGGTCCCCTGTTGCCTTGCAATGTCCACTTTCTGTGGATCTCTGGCCCCATGCCACACCTGCTTCTTGAGGAGGTCTGATAATCTGAATGGTGGGATAGCATCTCTGGCTTAGTTCCAAGTTCATCTTTAAAGAAAGATCAGGTCTAGGCCCTTGGTTGTTGGCAAATCACACACACACACACACACCCCAGTAGGAAAAGGCTAACATCTGGCAGTCTGGTCTACTTGAACCATGGCCATAAATTAGTACAAACTGAAGCCATCACATGCCCCTTGACCCCATGCATGTAACATGTGAAATTTCATGCATAGTAAGATGTTGTACCCAGCCATGGGATGCCATGTAGTACTCCACCCAGTGAATAATACTGTGGCTGCAGAGCCATACTTCATACACCAGACCTGCTGACTGTGACTAAAAGATAGGAAATGTCAAAATTGCATTCCAGTTTCCTGAACATAGGTTCTGTAGGTCTCCAATTTCCATCCACCTATTTCCAAGGCGACTGATTCTTGGGAGGCAAGCGATGAGAAACCTGGGGAGCATAGTGAAAAGTAGAGACATCACATTGAAAACAAAAATTCGCATAGTCAAGGCAATGGTATTCCCTGTTGCAATGTATGGTTGCGAGAGTTGGACCATTAGGAAAGCTGAACGGAGAAGAATAGACGCCTTTGAGATGTGGTGTTGGAGGAGAGTTTTGAGAGTCCCCTGGACAGCGAGGAGAACAAATAGGTCAATCTTAGAAGAAATCATCCCTGACTGTTCCTTAGAAGGTCAAATAATAAAGATGAGGCTAAAGTACTTTGGGCATCAAATGAGAAGAGAGGATTCACTTGAGAAAGCTTTGATGCTTGGAAGGGTCGAGGGCAAAAGAAGAAGGGGACGGCCCAAGATGAGATGGCTAGATGGTATCGTGGAGACAATGGGCACAGAGCTGAGCGAGTTGAGGGGGATGGTGGAGGACAGGAGTGCCTGGCGGTCAGTGGTCCATGGGGTCGCAGAGGGTCGGAATCGACTGTGCGACTGAACAACAACAAAATTTCCTGGATGTAAAATTCTGGCCATGCCAGTGCAGCCTTCAGTACCCTGGTGAACTGGTAATACATCAATGGAGTACCATCTTCATGCATCAACAGGGGTCAATTGGTGCACATCACACAATGTATTTGAGCACCAGCTGTTATTTTTGCTATTGAGGCTGCTTCCCCCTCATAGCCTTCTTTGTCTCAGATCAACAAGCTTTCACTGATCAACTGGACAACCTCTTAGTAAAGAGAACGCCACCTGAAACATCGGGGTTTACATATCTACTCATTCTTCCATGTGATATATGCCATCATTGGCCAGTGGTGCCCGCCCCCCCAGTACTACAATTTAAATGGGGGCAAGTAGGGGGGGGATGAAATTAGAAATTGTAATATTCCCAAACCAATAAGAATACACTTTAATATCCCTAGACCTCAGTCTTTGACCTCAAGGGGGCCATCCTTGAAGGAAAGAACTTCAAAGGCAGCTTTCAAAGGGAAAGAGTTGAAGAACACTATATCAAGGGGTTTGGCTGTACCTCTCTTGGTTTGAACAAAGCACCTTCTTATCTCATTGATCAGCCCAGCTGTGCAGATTTTTCTGCATTACTATCTTACTATGTATGGGTTAATTATATTTCCAACAGAACTATGAATCAAAAAAGGATGTGTCTGGTTTCAACTGACATGGACATTTCTCTTGGACACAGAACCCATTAGCTAGAATAACATTGGGGGTTTGTAGCATAAACTCTAATTTGCATAACTGGCATGTGTACAATCATTCCAGCTGCCTCTTTTGTGCTCATACATACCTGGGTCATGCACCTGCCTGAGCACCTGGGCATGCAACAGACAGCCAGAAAATGACACAAACAAACAAAGAAGCACCACCACTTATGTAATTTATTTGCATATTTAACAGTAGGATTCTGGTCATTGCTTTGTGCATTGAATGGTTTTTGACTGATGCAACTGATGCTATCCAACCCTTTAAAAGTTTATGACTAGTGTAAATAATACAGTTGTTATTTTCTGTATTCAATTTTATTCCACCCCTGTAATCATAATTAGTATGTATATACACCGGTGGCTTGAGTAATGTCCTCTGTGTTTCTGAAGAACTGGCCTGTGGCCATGAATGTTTAGTCCCAATTAAATGTGTTAGTCTCAATTGTACCTTAGTTTGCTGTGTGGGGTCGAGATCAACACTCAAAATTCCTCCCTGAGTACTACCATTGTCCATTCATTCTATTGAATTGGAATAGTTTTGCCTTATCTATTAGTTGTTCCCCGTTTGTTCTCAGATCTAATGTAAGTAATATAGCATGGGAACCAGTTGACAGCAGGAAGACTTAGAAATGTGCCCTTTGTTCATATAGCTTTGCTTGAAACCTTTTAAGTTCAGTGTAGGCTGTTGCTAAACAGGGAGCTATTTTACTAACTTGCTGCTTGATTATCCCCCTGCAGTTCATTTGGTATCCTACTTCCACCCCCATCAGTGGAGCTTTGCAGGGTCAGAGCCCTGGGACCTTTTAGTTAGCCTGCAGAATTACATCTATCATCTTTCTCAGGATTCGCAGAGCTCAGTGGCAATTCTCCCAGCATTCACACAGCGGAGTGGCAATGGATATTCTGCACAACTGCATTACTGTGAGCTATCTTTGTTACTGTGTGAAGAGAGGGGGTTTGGTAGCTTAGTTTCAAGCAGCCAATTAAGATCTTTTAGTTCTACAAAAGGCCTGTTGCTGGTGGAAACCAGAACTGCTATTACAACTCAACTGAGTTGTAGAGAGAATAGATGGATTGGGTGACAAAGAGTCTGACTGAATGCTTGTATTCCTCTCTTCGTGTGATGCTCCCAAGAGAGGGGGATGCTTCCGGAGAACCAAAGGGGCTTGGGTTATGAAATCCCACATCCCCACCACCGTTCTCAAGACCAAGTGATGAAGCTGCAGCTAACCCAGGCTTCACCATGGGAAGATCCCTTAAGTGATCACAAACTATGTGGTGAAGAAAGGGTATCCAGCCATCAGCCAATGCCTCCTGGTCTGCTGGCAGGGAGTCCAAAATAGCAGTCATCCAGTCCTTTGTTCAGCCCTTCTCCTGGTCTGGCCCATGGTTGTGGGGAAAGCTACCCTACATGGGCACCAGGCTGCTCCTGGGGGACTTCTGAGCACTGACCACACAGATTCTTTGTTCACCCCTCCTGTCAGAGAATTGTGGTATCATGACGCTGTCTTTTGTGTGCTGTGCTCCTCACACTTCTTTCATTGCCAATGCCTGGTCTCTTTCCTCATGCCCTCTGACTTTCTTTTCTGTTCACTGGTGCTGGTTTTTTCCTGCGTGGTGGTAGTGGCGTTGCAAGTAAGGTTTACCTGGTTTACTCACAGGGAGTACTAGAGAACTGCAATCTGTGACATGCGAGAAACCAAATACTAATGTAATAGCAATAAAGGAGGAGGATGCTGATCAATAACATTTGGCCCAATATAGATGTAGTGATCTAACAATATTTTTTTGCTGGCTGAGAAATAATTATGTGCTCAGTGCACCCAGGATAAGCATGCCAAAAAAAGAAAAAAAAAGAAAGAGGATCTAATAGATTTAGCAAGTGGGGAATTATCATCCAATCCTCACTTGTTTGATACTCATTAATTTAACAAAAGGCAAAAAAAATTATTGAAGGCAGCAAAAGCCACCATTTAAAATTCCCCACAACACCCTAGTACAGTGATGGTGAACCTTAGCACTCCAGGTGCTCTTGGACTTAAATTACCAGAAGCTGAAGCCAGCACTCCAGCTGACCAGGGCTTCTGAGAATTGAAGTTCAAGAACATCTGGATTGTCAAGGTTCGCCATCACTGCCCTAGTGTAACTAGGTGATGTGCACTCTTAGCCAATTGGCACCTGGGCTGACACTGGAACTGGCACTCATTCCTCAAAGCTGCTTTTAAAACATCTGCGTCAGTTCTGAATTATGTGAACTATTTATATGGAGTAGAATACCTTCAAGCCTGTGCAGAATTCATTCACTTCACCTTGAAGTTATTGGCCATGGCACATTGTCACATCTGGAACTGTTGATGAAGCCTTCTAAAAACCAATTTTTTAAAAAATCCTTCACCTTCATGTTTCACAGCAGCTTAGTGGTTAAGATGCTGAGCTTGGAAGGCCAGGTTTCGATACACAAGGGCTGCAGTTGGGTACACAAAAGGAGCCTCATTCAGGCATCCCCTGAGCAGAGTTTCTCCAGCAAAAATCATTTCAACCCAGAGTAATCTCTGACATGAAATTATCATTACTATGTTTCATATGATTCAATTTATTTCCATCACTTCCCAAAATGTATCTAGCTAGTTAGCTGTGTTCAATATATTATGCTGTTTCCAGCTCTAAGCTAGCTCTAAGCATTTTACTTAATCAAATTTATTAGTTCTTTTACATCTTGTTTTTGTAACCTTAATGCAACTTAGCAGAAGACTGAATGGATCTGAGGGTTGCTGCCTGCATTAGCTTAATCGCATTTGCCATATATTTGTATTTTGCAATGTTGGGAAGAAACATCAATAATTTAAGATATGCAGATGATATCATCTTATTGGCAGAAAGCAGCAATGGCATGAAACAACTTTTAGTTGAAAAATCAAGGCCAAAGCTGGACTCCCGGAGAATATTCACAGGCCTGAACTTGGAGGCAAGTTGACATCACATAACAGCAACAATAACAACATTTATACAACAGATGACAAGACTTCTTTCATCTTAAGGTGTTGTAACTGGCATTATGAGCAAATTAAAACCAGCTTTGTTTAAAATTAAAATAATAATAGTATTCAATTAATTTTGCCAACAATCACTAAGAGATTGTAGCATAACATTCCCCCCACTAATTATTCTGTATTTTCTATTTAATTATATTACAACCCATCTCAAAGAAAACTATAGCCAGAATACAATTGGCAATCTATTGCTTGCACAAGGAAAATCTTATAAATCTTGCCATTAAATTGGTATGAATTAATGAGTGTTTCTGGATGTGCATCAAATCACATAATCAGATATTTGCCCAGGAATATAATCAGCACTCAATAATGAGTACTAATTTGTCATCATGATCTTAAAAATTCCTTTATGTAATATAGGATTCCAGTTTTTTGTTGTTCAGTCGCACAGTCGATTCCGACCCTCTGCGACCCCATGGACCACTGTCCTCCAAGCACTCCTGTCCTCCACCATCCCCCTCAACTCGCTCAGCTCTGTGCCCATTATCTCCACAATACCATACAGCCATCTCATCTTGGGCCGTCCCCTTCTTCTTTTGCCCTCCACCCTTCCCAGCATCAAGGCTTTCTCAAGTGAGTCCTCTCTTCTCATTTGATGTCCAAAGTACCTTAGCTTCATCTTTACTATTTGACCTTCTAAGGAGCAGTCAGTTAGCTTATGTTAAACTTTCTTTGTGATTTTACCAATTATATTAGGTAAAAGGAGAGGTCTCCCTTGTTTGAAAGCCAGTTATGTTCAACTCTAGGGTGCAGTGCTCATCTCCCTTTTCAGCCAAAGAGCCAGTACTGTATGTAGACATTTCTGTGGTCATGTGGCAGGCATGACTAGATGCCAAAGAGTATGGAATGCTGTTACTTTTCCCACCAAAGCAGTACTTATTTACCTACTTGCAATTTTTTGCTTTCAAACTGCTGGGTTGACAGGAACTGGGACAGACGATGGGGGCTCACACCATCACATAACACTTAGGTGTGAAATGGTGACCTTCCAGACATCAAGCTAAGCATCTTAACCACTAAGCCACTGCAGCCCCCTCACCAGTTATATTAGCAATTATTATTAAATTTTATAATTAATTAGTCTTATTATTTAAATTGCATCAACTTCCTTATTTTAAATGAAGCTATGAAGAGTGTTTGGAAACTTCAGCTATTTCAAAATGTTGCAGCCATGCTGCTGATTGGCTCTGGTCACAGTGAGTAGGTAACCTCCTTATTAGGACAGTTTCACTGGCTGCCAGTCTATTTTCAGGCCCAATTCAAAGTGCTGCTTATTATCTATAAAGTCCCACACGACTTGGGTCCAGGTTATTTGAAGGGTCGTATCATATCATAGGAACTTTATTGGCTCTTAAGATCTTCTGGGGAAGCCTTTCTGTCACTTACACCACCTTCCCAAAGACATTTGGTAAGAACATGAGAGAGAGCCTTTTCAGTAGTTGCTGCCAGGATTTGCCTTGTGCTGCCTGGAGGATCCAGGTCAATCCTCTTGTCCTTCCGACATCAAGTTAAGACCTTCATCATCAGGCAGACATTTAAGCAGTAAGTGTCTCAGGGTCCTGTCTGGAAAGAAAGTCTCCTTCTGTTCAAGCTGTATAAATTGGAATAAGCTCTGGAACCTACTCAAGGTTCAGGGGCTGGGTGGGTATAGTGGCTGTTTTCAATACAATATTTCCCTACGCTGAGTAAAATCTTCTTTTTCCCACCATGAGTGTTAATAAATTCACGAGTTTAGGTTAAAAAATTGAACTGAAACAAAATCTCCCCCTCCCCTCCCTCTCTCTGAGGTTCTCTAGAGAAGGTGTTACTTCCATTAGTAGAAAGTAGTACACCATTAATTACTTGTCTCAGTTTACATTTTGTAAATTAGCTAGTTTTTGCTTTGTAAGTAGCCATCAGGAGACAGCATAGCTTGGTTTGCATGTCTTTGGCACATAGCCTGGAAGAAATAGGCTTTTGCTTTCTTGCCTTCCCTTTCTTTCTCACTCTTTCACAACCATCCCTTGCAAATGGGAAGGATGAGAACGATCACATGTTTAAATGGAGGCCCATTAAACATGAAGTCCATTTTTTTTTTGCCCCTGTAGGCAAAAGGTGGCTGGATAGTAGTTTAGGTATCTGACAATGGAGCCAGACGTTGGGAATTCGATTCCCCACTGTGCCTCCTGGGGGAAAAGCCATCCTGTTTAGTCATGGGCAAGCTGCACGGTCTCAGGGAACCCTCAGAAGGGAATGGTAAACCACTTCTGTGTATTCTCTACCTAGAAAACCTTGGAAAGGGTCACCATAAGTTAGAATTGACTTGACGACACACAATACATACATAGATGAAAGATGTAACCAGAGATGATCTCAAGCTTTTCACAGGTGCTATTAGTTTAAAGATTTATTTAAATATCAGAGCAGAGAAACAAAGAATAAGATCCATGAGATGTAGACACAGTATAGATAAAATCAATGAAAATTACTGAATTTCTAACACAATGCAATGCAATGACAAAAATAAAAAGGGCAATGTAGAAAATCTGGTTTGAAGCATCGGATGAAATTAGAGTTATTTGTACCAACCTTCCAGTTGCCTTCGAGTTGTAGGTAATTATACTAAGTAGTCTTTGTCCTAAAAATTGAGAATGACCCATTGCTACATATCCCAATGAACAGGTTCCTGAAGACTCAGGGGTATGTGCAGGAAATTTGATCCAGAAGTATCCAGATGGGGAACATCAGAAGGAATAATGCCATTTATATGTGTGTGTGAGGAATAAATAGAAGACAATAAGAGAAGAGTAGAATCTCCCAGAACATATAATCTAATGATAGCCTATCATAAAAACTGAAGCTTCTCTCAAAATCAAGGCAAACGAAGACTCAAAGACTTCCAAAATAGTCAACATCTGCATGAGAAAAAGTGAACTGAAAAGCTTGAGTGTGTGAAAATGAGTTGGAGTCTCCTTCTTCCAAGAAACAATTGGTTGTTTGTTTTGTTCTTCTGACATCTCCAATTTTCCTATCTTCCAACTGGCTTTTTTACCTTTATCCTTAAAATTCAGGTCTGTATTGGTAGATGGCAAGCTAAGACAAGTGCACAGCACCACCTTCCTTTATTCCCAGGGACTAAACCATCCTTTTGACCTGTGTTGCATAATGTGATCACAGCATCTTATCAGCATTCACAATGAGTCTGGAGCTACTGAAAGTATCGAGCTTTGTAGCCTGTCCATACTGTTCCATTGTCTTCCAACTTGACCAGAGCTTTGGTGCCACAGCAGTCATGTGTCTGTCTTTTTACTCATTCCATCATGCAAAAATCCAGGCTTTGAAAAATCTCAGCATTTATTGCCGACAGGAAAGTCTATTGTACTGTTTATGAAACAAACCAGAGATTTCCTCAATGCTATTCCATAGGCAAGCCACTCCACAGCTTAATAATCCACTCCATATCTGTAGACCAATTCAGTCCAAATGTCCACAGACCCATTGGCTCTTAAAAGGAACCCTTGGACCCTTTAGGTAGATTTTTATTAACATCCATTATGCCATTTTTAGCTTTGCTAGTCTGAGAAATGTAAGGTATTAATGTTCTTTCCAACTACATCTGTGATAGGATGGATGGCCTATTTGGCTGCTTAGTACAAGATGGAATAGACTGTTCAGCTTTTTAGTTACTTTCTGATATCAAATTACACGGTAGGCTGATTCTATATATAGATGCAAACAAAAGAAGGGCCTGCCCAAGTTTCTTCTCATTCATCAATTTCTGCTTCCTCATCCTTTCTGCCAAAAATGTGTCATAGGTGAGTAAATTCCTCAGCTTCCATTTCACACTCAGTGAGCTTTTGTATATATAACTTTAGTGTCTAGCAATTCTCCAGCTTCGGTCTCTGAGTTAATTGTCATCTAAAATTAAAAGGAAAATATTCCTCCCCCTTCAGATCTATGCTCCTATATTAATAGTGGTACTGTCCATATTATTGACAGCCTTATGGTGGAATTAGTGTGAAAGCCATAGGAAACAATGTTGCATTTGGATACCCAAGACACCAGACAATAAGTCTGTTTTAGATTATGTTCCTCACTGAGCTGAAGCTTTGAACCTCAGAGTTGCAAGTCACACTCAGAGGTGGTAGTGGGGGGGAGCAGCTGTAGTATCTCGTCAATATTCTAAGGCAGGGATTCACAACCTACAGCCCATGGGCCATACTTGGCCCGTGGTGCCATTCATGTGGCCTGACACCCTTGTTCCTGCTGATGCTGCTGAAGCCACGAGCAGCAGAAGCACCCAAAATGTACCCAAAAAGTGCAAAATCTCGAGAGAACTCACAAAATCGCATGAGAATATGTGTGATAACTCACGAAAACATGTGAGAATACATGCAAGAACTCACAAAAATGCAGGCGAATACATGAAATCTCACAAGAACTCATGAAAATGTGTGAGAATACACGCAGAACCACGTGATCGGTCCACTCAGCTGTCTGAGGGGGAGTGATCTGTCCTGTGACCTGAAAACATTGAGAACCCCTGTTCTAAGGCATGGATTGATATACTGGGATCAGAGGGGAAATGCCAAAATGAGTCTGGGATTGGAGCAACTGCCTTGTGAGGATATTTTTGCAAATTTTGAGAGTGATTTGAGAAGAGAAAAAGAGGTACAGAACATACAGTATTATAATAGGGACAGTTTGTAGGAAGGGAATGAAAAGAAACTTTCCTGTGCGGTCCTTAGAGAAATGGAGAAATCTGTCACTTTCTCTTGGTTCTTTACTTAGGTCAAACCAGACATTCGAACAAAATGCCTTCTCTATTTATTTATTTTTTAATTTTTTTTATTATAAATTTTATTAACAATTAAAACACTAACAAATAACACACACATCATCAGACTATAACATAATTACAGCACAGTATAAAAGTCTTAAATCTTAAATCACATTTCGTTTGTTACATTCTTAGTACATTCTTGATTAACATAAATAAAGAGAACAATACTACACTCTACAACATAAAACACCCTGTGCTATATATATTGCGTCCAGGAATAGCTTTGATTTTTTATTTCCAGAAGTAGTCTTGCTCCGGTGCAGGTTTAACTCCTCCTTTACCTTCCATAACATAAGTTACAAATCTTTTCCAAATCCCCCAAAATCTATTTTCCCGAACGATACCTTTCCTTATGTTCAACTCCCAAGTCAATTTATCATTCAGCGCTAATTGCCAGATCTCTTTGTACCAATCTTCTACTTTAACTTTCAAACCACTTTTCCATTTTTTTGCAATGCACTGCCTGGCTACTGACAACATTATTAGCAATAATTCTCTATCCTCCCCCTTCAAATTAATTTTATCTGAAATTGTCAAAAGTGCTGGTTCTGAGTCCAGTTCAAGCTTCTGCTCAAATATATGACTAGCCTCTTTTTCTATTCCTTCCCAAAATTCTTTCAGTGTAACACATTCACGCCACATGTGTATATATGTCCCGATTTCCTGTTTACACCTCCAGCATATTTTACTTGTTTTATTATCCATTTGATGTAGCTTGACCGGAGTCAGGTACCAGCGCCATATTAGCTTGTAATTGTGTTCTTTAACTCGAACCGACATGTTTTTCATTATCCTTCTTTGCCAAATGTCTTGCCATTTGTTCTCTCCAATTGTTGTGTTTAATTCCTGCTCCCACATATTTCTAAGAATTTCTTGTATTTTGTTTACTTTGTTTAACATTTTGTACAATTTACTAACCACCCCTTTGATTCCCATCTTGTTTTCTCTAACCTGAACTAGAATTCCTTCAAATTCTGTATACTCTCTCTCTAAACTACTTTCGTGTATTCTCTTTTTATTCCAATTATCTATCTGAAGGGTTTGGAACCAAGTTAATCCCAACTGTGAATATAAAGTTTTCTTTGCCACTGTGTCCTTACATAATTTTACCCAATCCTTTAGCAATAATATCTTTTTATCTATTAGTGATTTCCTAATCTTATTGTCTATGTTAATGGGAAAATCGCTGAAGTCTGTTAATTCCAAGGCCGGCGAGGTGTGAGGTGCCATACGTTTTTTAATCCGATCCCACTCATCTAATGTTGTTTTTAATAACCTATTTTGGGTGCTTCCTTTATGTATTTTTTTATTTTTTTCACTTAAAAAATACGCTTTGTCTAATTGTATTGTTTCTTTCATCTCTAATTCTTCCCAATCCAGTGTTTCTTTCTTTAATATTTTAATCACGTTTCTAATTTGAAAGGCTCTGTAATAATTGTGAATATTTGGTATTCCTAATCCTCCCTCTTTCTGGGTTTGGTACCACAGGGACTTAACTATTCTTGGTTTCTTATCACCATTGCAAAAATTATTTATCATTTTCTGATACTCCTGCAGCTCCTTAATGCTATGTCTGATCGGTAATACATCATACAAAAAGTTTAATTTCGGTAATAGCATCATCTTTGAGAGTGCAATTCTGCCGAACCAGGATAATTTTAAAGTTTTATAGTACCTAATTTTCGTTTCTATTTCCTTCTTCATTTTCCCATAATTTAGCTTTTTGAGATCTTCAAATTTCCCTGATATCGTTATTCCTAAATATCTAATTGACTTCTTAATTTGTATTTTGTATTTAGTCTTGATCTTATTCTGCTCTTCGACGTCCCCATTAACATATAACATTTCTGACTTTTCCCAGTTTATTCTCAAACCCGTAATTCCCTCAAATGTATTAAGATGTTGATATATTTTGTCTATCATCTGATTAGGGTGTTTAATTATTAATAATGTGTCATCCGCGTAAAGGTTTATTTTATTATTTTCTAGACCAATAATTTTACTATCTTGTCGGATGGCATTGGCCAAAAACTCCATTGCTATTACAAATATACCTGGAGATAACGGACAGCCTTGTCTAGTGCCTGCTTCTAGTTGTATCTCCCTTGTATACTCTCCATTTACCTTAACTTTTGCGGTACTTTGTTGGTATAAACTGGCTATAACATTCTGAAATTTGTTGCCGAATCCGTATAAACTTATCATTTTCCGTATTGTGCCCCATTGTAGTGAGTCGAATGCTTTAAATATATCCAATGCTAAAAATCCATTTTTTATTTTTTTGCGCTCTACTATGTCCGTTAAATCCAGTACTTTCCTGATTAAGTCTGACATGTATCTGTTATTCTGGAACCCTACTTGATCTTTGTGAATGTATTCTCCAATAAAGCCATTCATTCTTTTTGCCAATATCATTGTAAGGATTTTAGCATCCTGATTGATTAGGGAAATTGGTCTGTATGATTCCACTCTCTCTTGGTCTTTCCCTGGCTTTGGTATGAGAGTTATAATTGTCCTAGTCCAAGATTCAGGTATCTTTTCTCCCTCTAATATTTTATTGTATAATTTGCGTAATTTTCCAATCACTATCGACTTAAACTCCTTGTAGAATTCTGCTGTTAATCCGTCTTCACCTGGGGCTTTGTCTGATTTTAGCTTTCTTATCGCATCTCCAATTTCTTTTTCTGTTATTTCTTCCTCCATAACCTTTTTATGTTTTTCTTCTATTTTTCTAATTTTTTGGGACTCAAATAGTTCCTTGAGTTTGTCCAAATTAACGGGTTTTTTTGTATATAAATCACTATAAAATTTCTCCACGATTTATCCAATTTATCTCCACTTTTATTACATCTTTTCCCTGATTTATCTATCAATACACTAATATGTCCCTTAAGACTTTTTTCTTTAGCGGCTCTTGCCAGTAATTTAGAATTTTTATTGTTATACTCAAAGTATTCTCTTTTTAAGAATATTAGATCTTTCTTAACCCTCTCGATATCTTTGTCCTCTAATTCTTTCTTTATCCTCATTATTTCTCCTAATAGCTTTGGCTCTTTGCTTTTAGCGTGTTCCTCATGTTTATCTTTCAGTTGTGTTTCCAACTCCTTGTATCTATTTGTTTCTTGTTTTTTCTTTATACTAGCAAATTTTATTGCTTCCCCCCTAAATATTGCCTTCATGGTATCCCAGACCGTACTGAAATTTACTGCTTCGTTGTCATTCCACCCCCAATATTTTCCCCATTCTTCTATCATTTGTTTTTTAATACTTTGGTCTCTAAAGAGTCTTGGGTTATACTTCCAATTATAGGATCTTTTCTTTATTTCATCTAATTTTACTTCCATAATAATTTTTGCGTGATCCGATTCCTTAAAGGTGCCCGTTTCAATATCTTGTACTTTCTTAATTAAGTTTTTTGTTACCAGAAAGTAATCTAATCTAGAATACATATTGTATACCTGTGAAAAATAGGTGTAAGTTCTCTCCTCCCCTTTAATTACTCTCCACACGTCTTCCAACCCTGTCTTTTCCATCCAATTCGTTAATAAATCTTTTTTCTTTTCACCCCGATTTGCCCCTGTGGAATCTATCTCTGACCTAATTAAATTGAAGTCCCCGGCCACTATTATATTTTCTGAACCCTCCTTTTTTATTATCTCAGTCATTTTATTCAAGAATTCTCCTTGATGTTCATTTGGCGCATATATATTAATTAATGTTATTTCCTCATCATCAATATCTCCCTTTATAATTAAATACCTTCCCTCCGGGTCTACAATACTGCATTTGAGATTGAATCCTAATCTTTTTGATATCAGCGTTGCCACACCTCTAGATTTGGAAGTTCCCGTTGCCATTTCGTATATTTGCATACCTTTCACGTATAATCTATTTGTTTCAGATGACTTTTGGTGCGTGCGTTGTAAAAAGATAATATCTGCATTATCTTTTTTTAGTGCTAATTGGATTTTCTTTCTTTTTAGAGTGCAACCTGTACCTTTTACATTCCATGACATCACCTTAAATCCCCTTACCATTTATAAACTGCATGAGTACTACTTTGCTTGCCCTGGACATGTGACACCCTACCCTACATATAACATCCATAACAAAAAACTTACAAAAAACAAAATACATAGACTTACCTACGAAAACTTTATTAATTCTCCTCCCCACTCTACAATTTCGAGTGCCGCCCTTGAATCTCAAAGAGGGGAGGGTGGGGCTAGTGGGAATTGGCATGTTTATCTGATTTTATTCTCCTCCCGCTTTTTCTCTACTCGCCGACTATTCTTATTCTAATAGAACTAAACTACCCAAGGTGTCTAACCCCCCCACCGCTCCCTCCAGCTCCTCCCCTAATATTGAATCTTTCTCCAAAGCTCCCGATGCTTGCAGTGCTTTTCTCAGGTCCATCCATTCTCTCGAGGCAATTTTAAACAAACCAATTTGACAGAAATAGTCTAATACATCCGTTTTTTCATCAATTACATGCATTTTTTTTTCATATATAAATCTCAATTGCTGAGGGAACCTCCAGTTGTATAATATTCCCTTAGTTAGGAGGAATCTTGCCACCGGTTTCATCTTATACCGCTACATTCTTTCTGATGGAGAAATATCGTTATATATTTCCACATCCATTCCATCCATCTTTAAAACTTCAGATCCAGCCTTCTTGATGAACGCCATAACTTTTAATTTGTCTGCCCAGTTTGCGAACTTCACCAACACATTCCTGCTTAGCTTTTTCCCTTTTCTTCCTCTTAATCTAAAGGCACTTACAATATCTTCCAATACAAAGTCTTTACCCATTTGTAACGCATTTAGCCAGTCCACCACTCTTTCTTTAAGTTTGTCAGGTAATCTCTCTTCCATCCGTCTAATTACAATATTTTGTTTTCTATTTTCTTCTTCCAATAGATCCAACCTCTTGTCTTGGGCTATTATTTTTACATTTGTGGCTTGATCTGCTATATATAACCCATTCAGTTCAGTTTTAATAGTATCCATTTTTTTATATACGTCCGACATCATGGCGTTAATCTTCGTAGTGTTTTCTGTAACCTCCTTTGAGATGTCCGTTACCACTGTCATCAGGGACTGATAATTATGTTTAGCCGCTTCCCTGTCCTTTTTCATCTCCTCTCTACTCTTCTTCATCTCTTCACAATTCAATTTGAGTTCCTTTCTCATTTGCTCGCTACTGGCCTGTATTTCTCTCCTAATCTCTTGCATGCTGTCTACCAAATTCCTGTCTAAAAAATCTACTTTTTTAATAAACTTCCCAAATTCAACAAACATCTGAACGTTTTCCATTGCCGAAATTTCCACAGGTGGTGGTGTTGGTATGTCCTGTCTTTCCTTCTGCTCTTTCTGGTCTTTCTTCTCTCTTCTCGTCTTCGGTTTCACTGTCTCCTCTTCTTCCCTGTTTTTCCCTCCCTCCATACTATTCTTTTTGGTCGCTTGAACTGTGGGATTTAACGTTTTAGATTCAATTTCCGTGCAATTTTTTTTCTTTACTATTATTTTATTATTATTATTATTTTGGAGTTGCTGTTATTTTCAATTATCCAATTTTTTATTTTCCGTTATTCCCAAAGTTCAATTGGCCAATATATATCTTTATTGTATATCTTATACCCGTTTATAACTTTTCCAAAAAATTAATAATAATAAAGTGATTAATTTTACAATCCAACAATCTATAGTTGGCAATCTATAGTTTCTAATTGGAGTTGAGATAACCAAAATACAAAATTCAATATAACATGTATTACAACATAAATCCCCCCCTTTTTTTCCTCCTCTCCTTCCTCCTCCCTCCCCCCCGTTACCTCCCCCTCCCCTCTAGTTGCCAATCAATCACAGTCTAACCAAATTAACTACTCTATAACAATTATAACAATCAATTTAACAATAGCCTTATTAGTATATCTATAATATCTCTATATTATAATGTTCAAGGTAAGATAAGATGGGGGACAAGCTATTTAGGACAAGCTAGATGTGAAAGGCTATTTGTATGCTCTACTTGTATTAGCCTATTTCCATATTACAATAGCATTTCCCCAAGGTAATGCGCTTCAGTACTCTGACCTGCAGATTAAGCCTTTCAATCTTCTTCCTTTGTGTCTAGATCAGACTTTAAACCGTTAAAATGAAGCCACCTTCTTGGCTTTGTCATTGGCCATACTTAAATACTCATCAGTACATGTTTTCTGCAGTAACCAGCAGAAGAGTAGACAATCAGGATTCTGTATCTCTCCACATTCACACTGCATGTCATTGTCTGCCAGCAGCCCCAACTTGAGCATGTTGGTCTTACATTTAGGCACTCTGACCCTCAGCCTATGCAGAATCCTCCAAGTGACGTAGGGGAGTTCGAGTTCCTCAGTCATATCTTCCTTTAATGTTATTCCTTGTTCAGTGAGCTCTTTCCTCCACTGTCTAATATAATTTTGCTCTTGCATACCATCAAGAATGTTTGTTCTTGCCATAAAGCTCTTTCTGGATCTGAGTTGGTAGACTAGAGGCACACATTCATTCAAATGATGTCGAGGGTCATTCTCTTGCTTAGTTCTCTCGGCATCTGCTGCTACTTCTCTCCTTATCTTACATGGCATGAGAGGATATATTTACTCAACTGGTGTAAGTTTGAGGCAGTCATATTACTATGCACAGTGTTTCAGTAACTGTAGTGTCAACTTGTTTCACATGTGCAGATGAAATCCATACTGGAACAGGACACTCTGCTGCAGAAATGGTCAGGGCAAAAGCTGATGTATGCAGTGTGGCTGGTTGAACTTCCAATTCTTATTTATTTATTTATTTATTTGTATTTGTATTGTGGAGATAATGGGCACAGAGCTGAGCGAGTTGAGGGGGATGGTGGAGGACAGGAGTGCCTGGAGGACAGTGGTCCATGGGGTCGCAGAGGGTCGGAATCGACTGTGCGACTGAACAACAACAAAACAAACCGCCTTCCTCACCAAGGCGACCCAGGGTATAGCTTTTCAACTACTTAATGATATTGTTCCTGATACTAACTTTAGCTTTGGTATTCAGGCAGTCCTGCTTAAAAGACAGTGTCCTATCAAAGAGTTATGCTGTGGTATTTTAGTGCTGAACAATGCTGTAAACTAGTCCCTTGCCACATAACATCCAACTCAACTCCTCCCTCTCGGTTTTGAAAGTGGAAAGCACACACTTGAGTCTTACTCAGGTTTGGCTTCAAATAGGTGGAAGCCTAACTCAAATCTTCCAATGACCAATCATAGAACAAAAAAACATGGAAAAATCATATCATTTTATTATTTAGATTTGCCCAATCACCAAAGTGACTCTGGGCAGCTCACAATCCCATTGCACACAACCCTGCATAAAAAAAACCCAACATATCATTAAAAACGTTACATAAAACACATTGTTAAAATCTTCGTAACAAATAAACTACCCATAGCATTTAAAACCTCAAGTTCTTTCCCCCCTTAATACAAAGAAATTTGCAAATATTGATGATATCTGGTGCTATTGTCTTCTATATTTGGCTTATTGCTGAAACACTACCTGTGCACAGTGGTGGGTTGTCAAAATTCCCGCTATCCCACCGTGACGTCATGGACATTATGGGCGTAGTTGACATCATGACGTCGTGGGCCGAGCAAAAAATAAAAAAATTAAAATGTCTGTGCATGCGTCAAACTACCGTTTGACGCATGTGCAGTTCTTTTTTTAGTGCAAACGCGCCAAACTTCTATTTGACCCATGCACACTAAAAAATAGAACTGTGCATGCGTCAAATGGAGGTTTGAGGCATGCGCAGTTCCGGGCAGCCATTTTGGCTGCCCAGAAATACATTTTTGGAGGGGGCCGGAGAGGTGACCGAACCAGTCACCTGAGGATTTACCACCACCCCCAGCAACCCCTCCTGATGGGGTGCTACTGGTTCAGGCGAACCAGTCCGAACCGGTAACATCCCATCACTGCCTGTGCATTTTGGGAGGGGGGGCTCAGCACAAAGGTAAGAGCTTTTCAGACAGGAATGCAGCCTTTCCTAAAAATATCAAAATAATGAGAAGAGGCACAGGTCTTGAGTTAGCATCAAAGGAGTAGGAAAGAGATAGGTTTCCTGTCAGGCTGAAGCTCAGAAGCACTCCTGCACTCTCCAAATGTTGAGCTGTAGAGAGAGCCTTTGGTTTAGGCCAGTAGGCTGTATATTCTCTTGCAGTTGTTGTCTGCAGCATTTGGATTAGCTGCAGTGCAAAGTAAATCATTTATGCCAGCATAGCATGCAAAATCTGAGCCTTATGTTCCTGAATTGTCTTTCCTTCTTCAGAAGTTATGAGTTCTGACAACTTATTGTACTAGGACTGTGGGCATATGTGTGTGTAAACATGCACGGATAAATGGCTTATACCCTTGTATAGGTCTTGTGTGGTGATGTCAGAATTTCACTTAGGAATGTAAGAGTCTTTTATTCAGACATGGACTGAATCCAGGGACAGTGCACTGTACTAATAAATTCTTACTGAAACCCAAATGAAATGACATTTTTGTCCACCTGTACAGTTCGTTCAACACCTCTGTGAATGGTGGGAGGATGCAGAACAAAGAAAAGAACACATTTTATACAGCACATAATTAAACTAAGGGATTTGCTTCTAAAGAAGGTGGTAATGATCATCATCTGAAATGGCTTTAGAAAGGGATTAGTCACTTCTGTGCAGGTTACAGTATATCACTGACTACTAGTCATTATGGCTATGTGCTATTTCTAGAAACAAAGATTTGATTTGAAAAACAAAGGCATTGTGTTTATAGTTATCAGTTGCTGGAAAACACACAATAGGACTGAGATCTCATCACTCTGTCCCTCTAGTGTTGTTCCCATGGACACTTCTTTTTCCGTATCTAGGTCAGATTTTAAACTACCAAAATGAAGCCACCTTCTTGACTTTGTTGTTGCCCATACTTAAATCTTCATCGGTACATGTTTACGGTAGTAACTGGCAGAACAGAAGCAGCCCCGGCCATGCGGGCGTTTGCCCCGCCGCCTCAACCATGCGGGCAGGTGAGGATGCCTCCGCCTCTCCCTCCACCCCCTGGACTCATTCCACCTGGCTGGGAGGGATAAAGGGACATCAGCAGGAGCCCGGCCAAAGAAGCAGCCCCGGTCATGTGGGCGTTTGCCCCGCTGCCTCGACTGTGCAGGCAGGCGAGGATGCCTCCGCTTCTCCCTCCACCCCCTGGACTCATTCCACCTGGCTGGGAGGGATAAAGGGCCGTCGGCAGGAGCCCGGCTGAAGAAGCAGCCCCGGTCGTGTGGGCATTTGCTCCGCTGCCCCGGCCGTGCAGCCACCAGACTTCTCTCAGCCTGCCCTGGCCTTGAGGGAATAGAGCACAGCTGTGCGGGGCAGGTGCCAACATAAGAACTTCGCTCCCGCTCCGGAGCGCGCCATAAATTCCATTGGGAATAGTTTCCAACTTGGCAATAAGAAGGTATTATATTATAGTATCTCTGATGTATTTTTTAAGATGTCCTGATGTTTTGTAATTTGTAATTGTTACTGGAGATTTTTGAGATGTATTTGGATATGTTTTGTGATGCTATTCTTGCTATGTGATATTTGTAATTTGCTATGTGATATATGTAATTGCTTTTTATGCTATGGAATTTTGCTATGTAATTGTAACTGTTTCCTCTGTGAGCCGCCCAGAGTCGCTGTGCGAATGGGGTGGCATATAAGTCGAAATATACAATACAATACAACAGCAGATCATCTGGATTCTGTATCTCATCACATTCACGCAGCGTGTTGTTGTCTGTCAGCAGCCCCCATTTAGGGACTCCAACCCTCAACCTATTCAGGGTCCTCTAAGTGACATAGGAGAGGTTGAGTTCTTCAGTCATAACCTCCTTTAATGTTATTCCTTATTCAGTGAGCTCCTTCCTCCTTCATCATTGACACTTAGGTGCCCATTTTGGGAAAGAGGATGTTGGACTAGATTGTGACTATCTTTGATCCCACAAGCTCTTCTTATGTGCCTACTAAATACAAACCCACCATGCTTTGGGTGGGCAGTTCAGC
The DNA here is from genome assembly GCA_030440675.1 of Furcifer pardalis. Lineage (NCBI taxonomy): Eukaryota > Metazoa > Chordata > Lepidosauria > Squamata > Chamaeleonidae > Furcifer > Furcifer pardalis. Next base: position 69,154,446 of record CP126897.1, on the reverse strand, counting down.
AAGATACTTCCCTGCTGATCAGGAAAGGCCAGGAAGGCCAAGCGTTTCATGTTTAGACACAGCATGGCTGATTCAGAAGTTTATTTACTAACTGAAGGAGCTGATTTTAGATAATTATTCTGCGGCTGAAAAAGCTTGTGTGGCTTCCGTGATTCCTGGGTCAAACCTTGCTTAACAAGTCATTAGATTAGATAGCCTTCTGGTAGAACACTCGGGTTAATTAAAGTAAAAGTGCATTTCTTTCTTTTTCAGTTTTATCCCTCCAGGCAATGGAAATCTTTCCATGCTACTAAAACAGCTTAGCAAACAAAGCCATGCCACCTTCCAATCAGCCACTTCTGAAACCAAAGGTTTATTTGCCAAATGCTCATCAAGGCAAACTCATTTTGAAATAAACAGACTTTTGCTCATCTGGATCCAATGGGTTCTAGATACTGTCTTCTGTAGTGAGACAGTCAAGTCATTTTTTCTGGATAGCCTCAGATCTGATTAGGCCTCTCTCACAAACATAGCAGATGAATCAACACCAAAAATGCAGGATGAAGAAATTTTACTCTGGCTTTTGGTACAAGATGGATATATAAGAACTTCTCATGAATGGCCTTCCAGTTTCACTGCCAACAATTACCTCCAGAACAGTTCTATTTAAGACAGGTGGACAAAAGATATATTGTATCATATAGATAGAATATATCTGCTGTAAGGAAATTTGGGACCAGTAATTTGCCACTGACAGCCCTGTAGTTTTATTTATTTATTTATCAGACTTATATCACCGCCCGCTTGCCACAGTGACTCAGGGCAGTTTACAGTCAACATAAAATGCAGCTTAATTAAAAACATCTTTAGGCAGACCCCAGTCAGTTTACCAGATGACAGGTTATTAGAGTAGTCATATGAGCCAGCAAAGGGGGGGGAGCTCCCGTTGTAGCACCCCACACCCGCTGGGCCAGCCAGGCCTCTCCTGAATGCTGGCAAATCTGATTGTAGGCAGAGGTCAGCAGGCAGGAGATTCCAAAGGGCCAGAGCAGCCACTGAAAAAGCCCTCTGTCTAGTGCTAGAGAAGTGAGCCTCTCTACCAGTCGGTACCCTTAGAGAGCCCCTCCAGTCTGCTCTAATGGGATGGGCTGATATCCTGGGTTGATGCAGTCTCTTAAGTAACCTGGCCTACTACCATGTAGGGGTTTAAAGGTCCTAACCAGCACCTCGAATTGCACCAGGAGGCATACTGCTAGCCAGTGCAGCTCCAACAGCAAGGGTGAGGCATGGTCATAGTGACCACACCCCATCACCACATGGGCTGCCACATTCTGCACCAGCTGCAGCCTCCAAATGGTCATCAAGGGCAGCCCCATGTAGAGCACATTTTAATGATCTAACTTTTATGATGATAAAATATGGAACTAACTAAAGTACTGTATAATATTCTATATTCATATTGCCTAAAACAGACTAAACATAATGTACTTTGGGCCCATTAAGACAAAACTCATTGGAAAAGACAATAATGGTGGAAAAGAGGAAGGCAACAGAACAAGAGGAAGACCTAACATAAGATTGATTTAACTTGATAAAGGAAACCACAGTTTTGAATTGTTAAGACCTGAGTAGGACTTTTAATGATAGGGTCACCACAGGTTGGAACTAACTTGACAGCACATAACAAACTCAAACAGCAAACTTCCTAAACAAGATACACCTATCAAGGGTGTGGTCCTTAATAACTACAATTTCAAACTGCCACAGAGCTTAAGTGAACACAGACAGTTCTTAACATCATGTGTTAAATGAAAGGACTTTGTTGTTATTACTTTGTTAATTGGATTTCTTTGCCACAGAACAGCCAATCAACGCTGGAAACTACTAGGGGGGGAAACCTATAAATTTAAAGGTTCGTTTACCAGTAAAAGTATCCCTTTGTCCAATAAAAGCAATTATGGTCGATTCCATAAATCCATGGTTGACATCCTGAAACTAAATGGTGGTATTGTATTCTAGATATTACTGTTTCTTCCTATGCTGCTTTAAGAAGAAAGCTGGCTGCAGAACAGTGTAATTTTTAGAGGAGGGGGGGGGGGAGGAAGACCATACAATACTCAGCAGTGGCGTAGCATGGGTTTCAGCTGCCCGGGGCGGGGGCCAAATTTGCCGCCCCCCTCAGAGGAAGAGCACCTCTTTAACACTTTTCCTGCACGCATCCAAGAACAAGAAAGGTACAGGTGGCAGCAGCAGGGGGGGAGGAATGGTGGTGGTGGGGTACACTTAGGAGCGCTGCCCATGCGGCGGACCTTCAGGGTCTCGAAGTCCCCTCCACAGAGGCAGACAGGCCAACCCCCAGGCTGGCCATTTTGGTTTGCGGAGGGTGGGAGCTCCAGGCCCCCACCTCCAGGGGCAAGCCACCTGTAGCCCCTCCAAGGTGGGGGGCTGGAGCCCCCCCACCTTATGCAGACCAAAACAGCTGGCCCGGGAGCTGGACACAATGGTGAGCGGGCATCCATTAGGGGCTGAGGTGCCCCATGACTGTCTGCCCCTGTGCGGGGGATTTGAGGCTCCAAAGGACTGCCAGAAGGGAAGCGCTGCTAAGCGCACACCACCACCACCATTCCTCCCCTGCCTGCTGCAGCTGCCGCTGCCACCACCACCACCCATACCTTTCTTGCCCTCTCTGAAGGGGTCCAGGTGGGCTATGAATTACTCTCCAGAGTCCAGAGGGTTATGAATGAATGTGGATAGGTATGGGAGGAAGTCTATGGGACCTCGTGATGAACTGTGTGGAGGGGAGAAGCCTACCGGTATTTTGTTAGGTTTAGGAACGAGCATACATTCTTCTGAGCACCAAGAAGACCCAGGGCTGGTTTTGACCTGCCAAGAAAGCCTTTTGGGGCAAGACCTGAACAGCAATCTTCAAGGCTGGGATCTGAAAGGGGAACCTCACTGGAGCTGCTCACTGTGGAGACTCAGGTTTTGGGAGAAGAGAGCGGCGGGGAGAGGCATTGCAGGAGAGCTTGACCTTGGGTGCAAGGGTGAAAGCCAGAAGCAGCAGCTGTTTGTTTTCTGTCTTTGTTGTTGTTCAGTCGCACAGTTGATTCAGACCCTTTGCAACCCCATGGACCACTGTTTGCCAGGCACTTCTGTCCTCCACCATCTTCCTCAACTAACTCAGTTCTGTGCCCATTGCGTCTACAATACCATCTAGCCATCTCATTTTGCCCGCCCCTTCTTCTTTTGCCCTCCACTTTTCCCAGCATCAAGGCCTTCTCAAGTGGAACATCTCCTCTCATTTGATGTCCAAAGTACTTTAGCTTCATCTTTACTATTTGACCTTCTAAGGAGCAGTCAGGGTTGATTTCTTCTAAGATTGACCTATTTGTTCTCCTCACTATCCTGGGTACTCTCAAAACTCTCCTCCAACACCACATCTCAAAGGCATCTATTCTTCTGCGCTCAGCTTTCCTAATGGTCCAGTTTTCACAACCATTCATTACCACCGGGAATACCATTGCTTTGACTATGCGAATTTTGGCTTGCAAGGTGATGTCTCTACTTTTCACTATGTTCCCCAGGTTTCTCATAGCTTGTCTCCCAAGAATCAGTTGCTTTTTTATTTCCATGGCTGCAATCACCATCTGCAGGTCTTAGGAAATGAGGCAGAGAGAGAGAGAGAGAGAAATCCCCCAAGTTTTATGCTGGATCCTTTCCTCCTCCTCCTCCTCCTTCAATAGCCTGTGACCAGCTAAGGGAAAGCTGGGGACTAGGCACAGGTAAGGAAGGAGGAGGAAAAGATCAAACATAGAACTTCCGGGTAAAACAAGAACTCTGCACATGCCTAGGAGCCAGGTTGGAACTCTGCACATGTTCTTACCCACTCACCAAGTAGCAGAGGCGTTGGGCAGCAAAGGGACCCAGTTTGAGATTTTCTTTGCAAAGATGGAGGTGGGGTGGTGTTTTATATCCAGTATTTCTGCACATGCCCAGGAGCCAGGAAAGGAAGTAAGGAAGGATGACGGAAATCAAAGTCCTCCCCCCCCCCAATTGTGACCAAAAAGGACTGGTGGTTTAGCAGTTAAGATACTGAACTTGATAACTGGAAGGTCAGCAGTTCAAGACCTGAATACTGATGGAGTGAGCTCCTGGCATCTCTCCCAGCTCCTAGCAGTTCAAAAGAAAGAAATTTGCAAGTGGATAAATAGGTATCCCTTTGGTGGTAAAGGTAAACAGCGTTCTGTACACTCTAGTGTCTAGTCGTGCCTGCCACATGACCACAGAAACATTTGCAGACACAGACAGTGCTGGCTCTTTGGATGTAAACAGATATGAGCACCAAACCCTAGAGTCAGATATGACAGGCTTTTGAGCAAGGGCGACCTTTACCTTTACTTTCCAGTGTCTAGTTGTGCCTGCCACATTGCACCTCCCCCCTCCCCCAATTTATGGCTTCGGCTGATAGTTGCCAAGATCAAACTAAACAGCGAGGGGAGGGAAATGAGCCAGCCATTAATTGCAAACCCACCCACCCCAACCCGGGATAGGAAGTGTTTGTGTGTGTGTGTGTGTGGGGGGGGTGGCCTTGAGAGTTTGTTTGGAGGAGACTAATTGGGGGCAGGAGATTGCTCCCTCAGTAAAAAGCAGGAGTTGCAGGTGGATGGACGGAGGAGGAAATAAGTTACGTTTTCTTTTTGCAGAACTTACTGTGTCTTGAGGGAGAATCTTGGTAATAGCAACAGACGATCTGAGCAGCAGGCAGACGGGGGGGGGGAGGAATCCCTCTTGGTCCCATCTCCCTCTCCCTGTGACGACGAGCAGAAACTTCCCTTTCGCCCAATCAGTGTTTCCCAAATGCTGGTTTGTGGACTTCAATTCCCAGAATCCTAAGTCATTTCCCCAAAGCACTTATCAGCCAATGTACTGACTGAGGCTTCTGGGAATTGAAGTCCACATGGCTGTGAACCCCCTGTTGGGAACAGGAACTACCAGCACCACCTCCCTCCTCCTTCTCTGCTGCGAGGGAGGAGGGGAGGGGGAAGAGGAGAGATCGCCCTTAGTCAAAGGGTTTCATAAAAGGCTGCATCGCGCCTCTCTCTCTCATACACACACGCACGCGCAGACTCACACATGCCTGTGCCCTCCTCCTCCTCTGTCTCCCCCGGGGATGCCGCCCCCTTGAAAGTGCCGCTGGGGGCGGGGGCCCCCCCTGCCCCCCCCTAGCGACGCCACTGATACTCAGGTACCACTAACAGTTGAAACACTGGACTGCAATAAGGATGGTTCTTCAGGCCCATTATTATTCTCACTAATTATTATTCAAAAACACATGCTGACTCATTTCAGCAGCTGGTGGTGGTGGAATTAGTTCACCTATTATTTTCTAGCTGACTTTGCCTTCTCCTGACAAAGTTAGTGTGTAGGAAGTGTGAGTACCAAGTCTGGATCCAGGGAATTTGTTGCAAAAACAATTCTGTACTCAGATGTGGGACACCCACACAGAAGTGCACTGAAGTGGATTATGGATGACTGCATCTTGTGAAACACACATTAGAACCTCATGAACTGATTGTGCAGTCTCTCACCACCACTACCCAAATGAGGGAGGGCACCTCCTTTTTTTGGTAACAAGTTCTAAAAAACACTTTCCAACTTCAGTTATCAATGTAGTATTGGATTAATTGATTGTATAAGTCACCTTGAAGCATTTTGAAGAACAGTATGGGACAATGCTTTAAATAAATAGACAGCTAAATGTAAATGGAATTATGAGCTGTTACAACACTATAACAGTAGTGATTGCAATAATTGATGCTTCCTTCCTTCCTTCCTTTTTCCCTCCCTCCCTCCTTCCTTCCTTCCTATCTATCTATCTGTCTATCTATCTATCTACCTACCTACTTCAGAAATATGTGATCTGTGAAAACACAATGTCTTATTTATCTGCTTATCTGAACAGTTAAGGCAACAAATGGCTTGTATTCTCTGACAGACGTTTCTTTGTCTCATTGTTCCTGACTTGTCATGCCTTTTCTTTGACATGTTATCATCAGATTTGTTTGGCAATAAATATCCTCGCAATAACCTGAAGTTCAGGACAGAGTGACTTGCCAAAGTTCTGTAGCACAGACTTGGATGTCATTCATTTTCCTGATGGCAAAGCTTTTTCTTGCAGCTTTTCTGCCCAAAACTACAGACATGACAAGTAAGAATTTAAATGCTAGGGTAGACTGGGTCCCCCCGCCCCCGCCTGAAATGGAAAAAATGAGACTTGCAATTTTAACAAAAAGACATATACATTCATTCTTGGCTTTTGCCCCCTGAAAACACAGCACTTTTTTATTTAGTATCATGGTCAAAGACTGAAATTTACACAGATTATTTTGGGTATCTTTTGTCTTCAGAGACCAGCTAATATGAGGCTCATTCAGCCAGTCCATTAAGTGATTGTACACCATAATGCAAACAGCAGAACGATTGTTCTCTTAGCTGCTCTCTTTTTTGTTGTTGTTCAGTTGCACAGTCGAGTCTGACCCTTTGCAACCCCATGGGCCATCGTATGCCAGGGTCCTCTATCTTCCACCATCCTCCTCAACCCACTCAGAGGTACACCAATTGAATCAACAATGCCATCTATCTACCTCATCCTCTGGCACTATCCTTCTTTTTCCTTCTATCTTTCCCAGCATCCAGGCCTTCTCTAGTGAGTCCTCTCTTCTCATTTGATGGCCAAAATACTTGAGCTTCATCTTCAGTATGTGTCTTTCCAGTGAGCAGTCAGGGATGATTTCCTTCAAGATGGACTGATTTGTTCTCCTCGCAGTCCAGGGGACTCTCAAGAGTCTCCTCCAGCACCACAATTCAAAGGTGTCTATTCTTCTGCATTCAGCCTTCCTTATGGCTATTCTCTTTATTTTGCCAAAATTGCAAATGCTGGGGACCATCTTGTACTCTCCTCACAATTACTTTGTGAGACAGAGTGGTGACATGTCAGGTTTCTCCAGTCCAAAGCCATGCATAGAAGGGGAAACAGGTTTATCCTAGTGAACATGTATTTCTTTTGATGCAGAAATATGCAAATTTGGTAGGCAGGGCCGATATTCTACTCCTAGAGCAGTATTTCCCAACCTTTCATTCTTGGACTTTAATTCCCAGAAGCCTACATCAATTCCCCAAAGCACTGATCAGCTAATGTACTGACTTAGGCTTCTGGGAATTGAAATCCCCTTGTGGGGCATGGGCCCCAAGCTAGGAACCCCTATCCTACACTACGTCACAGGCTGCTTCTTCCCCTGAAACAGAAAAGGAAACAGCACTTAAAGAAAGCATTTTTCTTTGCTACAAATAGACTGCAGTGGTTTGCCACCAAAATTCAGCAGCAAACTGCTACAAGCCAGTTAAAGCAATCTTGCTTTAAATGTTTGTTAAACTGTTCTTTCTGCCTTGTTGTATGGAACAATTTTCAAACAAAATGCAGTGGTGTAATTTTCAGGGTACTTGGAGAGGTGCTGCTAAACAGTTACCTTGAAGAGCCACATGAAGCCCAAAGGCCACATAGTTCTCATCTCTGTAATAAGTTTGTCCTTGAAAACCAGGATGGTGACATTAGTGTACTCATGGTGAAGTAGAGGGTTGCACTATTATAGAAAAGCCCTAAATGAATGGGGAAAATATATTTAATGTATGGGTTTCCTTTGGTAGGATTTCCAGGAAGCTCCAATATGTTCCTGATCAGTTACTAAAATCATCCTCATAGGGTCCTCTCAGGGTGATAGTAGTCACAAAGGTACAAAGGGTTGCCGCCAGAGAAAGAATCCCTTTCATAGGAGCCTGTCACCTGTGAATGCCATCCCAAGGAAGATCCACCTAGCTTTGTCATTCATGGTATTTAGACACCTGGCTACATGCTTCCTCTTTGCACAGACATTAATTCCTTGACTGGGGCTGTGTTGGCTCAGTGGTTAAGAAGCTCGCTTTGTTAGGAGGAAGGCTGGCAAGTCAGCAGTTCGAGCCCCAAGTACTGCATGATGGAATGAGCACCAGTCTCTGTCCCAGCTCCTGGGGACATGAAAGGAGCCTCATTTGGGCATCCCCTGAGTGGAGTTTCTTCCACAAAATTCTTTCAACCCAGAATAATTTCTGACATAAAATTATTATTAATTCCTTGACTTTTATTGCTGGTGTTACTGTTTAGATTTTACTGTGAGCCATGAACATTGTTCTAATATCTTAACATTCTGATATTTTTGTACTTTGAATCCTGTTATATTTGGGGTTGTATTGATTGTCTGTATTTTGTATTTGTAAACTGTGCCAAGGTCATTGTCTGTTGAGTTGTACATAATCATTGTAAATAAAATATAGATTTCAGAAATGAATTCCTCCTCATTTGCTATTTGTTCTGGGGTTTTTTTTAAATAATGGTAGGAAACATTCTAAGCGAACTGGACTGAACAGAGTTGTGTCTGTACCATTTATCAACTTTAAATCATACATATTCACCAATCTAGTACAGGCACTATATAGAAACTGCTTGTTCTCACCCTCCTTGACTAATGTCAGTTCACAATTCATGGCCTACTGATAGATCTAAAACAGGGAAAATGAAAATTTAAGGAGTGAGGAATCCTTTGTTAGATTGCAGCTTTAATAGTCCCCTAGTCAACATGGCCATTGTTGGGATTTTGGGAATTATAATTTTAAAAGAAAAAGAAAAAACATATTTAAAATCTGGGGGAATTACATGAGAGATGGTTAACTTCCTTCTCTCCCAGTGCCATGGAGGTAATTTCATTATTTCACAACACAGGATCTCATGTGTCTCCTTTTATAGATGTGTCGGTCTTATCCTGTATCTCATATATCCCATGACATTTGCCCCTTAGTTTTGTAATAACTGGAGACAGTTTTGGTCCCTTATGGTATAACCCTGAAAAGTTGACTGGCAACAAACACGCTCATAGTTGTCATATGGTAGTGTAAGAATGGTATACAATATTATTTCTTAATTGTTTTTTTTTTTAAAAAATTCCATGTGTACTATTTTGCAACAGGAAGTTAATGAAGAATTAGGAAAACATTTTAAGTAAAGAACCACTACACTTGATCTTAGCCAAAAGGCCAGGAAGCATAATAAGACCATACTAACAATAAAGAACCAACTTTTAGGCTAGATCATTTTGCTGGTTGTTGTGGAATTAAAATGTTGACTCTTGCTCACCTTAGATTCTAGACTTAGAGAAGTGTGGGATTCATCTTGGCTCCTGTTAGCCTAGATTATAAGAGCATCAACTTTGATGAACATCCTCAGTGCATAAAGTGGGCACGTCTGTTTGTTTGCCTCCACTATCTACTTAGCAGAATTCTAACGGCAACTCAAAGAAAATAAACCTTGCAGTGCTCCATCAACAAAGGTGCAGTGGAGTTCATCTGTGGGCTAGTCATCCAGGCTGCAACAGTGAGTGACAGCTGGTGATGTAAATTGATTACCAAAAGGCAGCCAAGAACTGGAATGCAGAAAAGCTATAAAGAAACTGGCAAATTGAAGTAAGCAATATGGATGAGTCTCTCACAGATGGACTTGGTGATTTGGCCAGCTCAGTTTCCTAGAAAAATACCTTTGGTTAAATCTGTAGCCCTAACATCTAGTGCCTTCAAGCTACTTGATCTGTCTCAGGGCCTGTTATATACCTGCTAAATGGCAAATTTCAGCCCCTATGGTTTTGCTTTCTTAAAAGCACTGACCGGTCCTTACCAGCAAGCTGGTTGGAGTGGGAATTATCTGAGTTTAGAATTCTCAACAAATATATCATTTTTATAACTTTAAAGACTGATTGTCAGATAAAGCAAAGCCTAGTTTATGTTAACCAGACATTTGTGGTTGTTTCATTTTAGTGAAGCAAAATGTAAATGGTTGAAAGTATACACATTACGAAAAAAATTGTTTTGATCAATAGTTGTACTGTTTCTCCAAAGGTATCTATTGCACACATTTTAATGGGGAAAAGTGCATATACCTTGGTAAAGGAAAACATCATTCCTGAAAGTGATATGAACCAGAGATGAGATGAAAAGGCAGGTCACCAAGAGAATGTGGGAAAATGCAACTGATCTGAGATGGGGAGATATTTTTCATATCCATGCTTGAGAGCTATGTTCCATCTCTTACTCAAAGGAAAGAGAGAAGATTCCATGTCACTAATAACTTTTGAAATGCTTGGCTAAATGAAGTCCAATCTGGGACCTAATTAGGCAGAGCACCCTCCCCCCCACAGCTACCTGGTGTAGTGGTGATATTACCAATATCTATCCTTGCATCCATCCATGGTTTTTCTTAGTAACATTCCTGGATTCCCACAATTTTATGACTCCTAAAGACTAGGTTCTGTTTTGCTGTTGTTCATTGCAGGGAGTAGAAGTTAGCACTATGACATCTTCCATTCAATTAATTTCCACAGTTACATCTTGATTAGAAGCTTTCAGTTTGGAGTGAAAACATATATACTTGCATTCACTCCCATAAGGGAAACTCTGGCAGGAGTTTAGCTTTTTAATTATTTTGTAAAGAATTTCTACATTTTCTTAGGAGGGGAGATTATTTTTTTTTAAAAAAAGAGTTAACTTTTAACAGTATAGCAAGGGCAGAAACCTTGGTAACCCTTGTCTTTCTTTCTGACAGAGACAAAACAGAAGAAAGTGGGAAAGAAACTTTCCCATTTCTGCAAAAATCTTGCTCAAAATAAGCAAGCTCATAGTCAACAACCTCCATCCCTTCAAAAACCTCCAAGAAGCAACAAATGTGTACTTTAACAACTATGTGCTTAAAAAGCATACATTTTAAAATAATACCATCTAACAATAAAACACACACAATGAGTTGCATTGTAACACATGTTCCACTCTCTAAGAAAAATTCATGAATCGTATAGAGTTTTTGTTGTTGTTGTTCAAACAGTTGGTTCCAACCCTTTGCAACCTCATCAACCACTGCACGCCAGGCACCCCATCCTCCTCAGCCCACCCAGCTTTGTGCCGATTGCGTCAACAATACCATCTACTCATCTCATTCTCTGCGGCCTCCTTCTTCTTTTGCCCTCGACCTTTCCCAGAACGAAAACTTTCTCAATTGAGTCCTCTCTTCTCATTTGATGTCCAAAGTACCTTAAAAGCAGCTAATAAAGATATTTCCAATAACAAATAAAACAAGAAACTTTGACCCACTTTAAGGCTTGGAAATCAGATGGTTCTGTACAAATCACTCCATAAAACAGTGTTTCCCACATCAAGTTCTATAGAACACCGCCATAGAATGACACAATATATTCCCATTTTGGTTTTTCTTAATCTTAAATATGACATCTCCTCTCTTTTTTTTTCTTTGACAGGCAATAAGATTTGGATTGATTCCTGACATGTTTTAATGGCAAAGAAAGCAGAGACATGCCAGTGGGATATTTCGCCTCAGTTGGGAAAATAACTTTACCAGCCTTGGGCTATTATGCAGGACAGTCAACTTGTGTTCCACCTCAGGCATCACAATGACTTGAGCTGGCCCCAATCCTCCATTTGACATCAGTAGTAGACAACATTCAAAGAACTGGACACGATACCTCCAAATTCCTGGAGCTTTGGGTTGTGCCTGTGATACACCAATGCAAAACTTTTCCCATATTTTTTCACCCCAAAAAGCCTCCTGCTTTCTGATGACAAGTTGCTTAATTTAAAATTAAGGGATAGTGTGGAAATGTAAGCCAAACTGCCTAGTGGGAATAAGAAGACTTCTTGCTGCTGTTTAAAAAATTAACAATAAATGGTGTGAAGGCAGTGGGGTAGAAATATTGGACAGTCAAATTTGGGTCCTAGTACCCCCTTTTGCTACTTCTCTCCTGTGTGCTAAATTTTTCCACGCCGATTGCCCTATATCCCCATGTGGAAATGATCACATACACACACTGGCACATAAATATGCCAGCTACATCAAGTCCAAAATGTCTCTTTTAAACATCAACTGAAACATTTCAAACTGACAATACTTTTGTTAAAAAAAACCCAGAATTGCTTACAAAGTCATTCTGCTTTTGCACTTTAAAGCCTTCCTTAGGGTCATACACATACAGAAACTCAGACAGGCATTCCAAATGTGTTGTTCATTATTATTTTTCGTGGACTGTTTCCGATAAGTGCAATTTACAGGTCAGTGCTACAATTCTTAACTGCAATGATTAAAATGTCTGAACATGATGCATAGCCCTGCTATCTGATTCTACTCCCTAGCACTTGTTAGGATGAATAAAATGTTCATTTTTAAAAGACTATACATTCTCTTAAATGTTATGGGTTTTAATAGGCATATGATGCTGAGTTAGAGCCTATATCTCTAAAATAATAACATTTAGATCATTTAAAAAATGCATTTTGGAAGCAGAACTTTTTTAAAAAATGCATTAGCAAGTTGAACTCTGTGTGATAAAGATCCATAATTAAAGCAGAATTCCTGATCATGTGGAGATTTCTACCTAGGTTCAGGCAAACACAGGTAGACTTCCCAAACAAGTTATTAATACTTTATTTGATATTGGCAATAATCATACAGAAGAATGCCTAGTCCTTACCCTCTCTAAAGTATTTTCTCCATGTGAAAAGCAATGCAGCCAGTGGTGAGCATCAGCAGTTTTGCACCTGTTTGCTAGAACTGGTAGCAGAAATTCTGGCTGGCCACCCCATCCAAGTTTTGAAATAAAGTGGTCTTAATTTGGGTACAATGCAGGGCTTCCCCCCTGGCCACGCCCAGCATACCACACCCACAGTGTGGTAGTAAAAAAAAATTGAGCCCACCACTTTGAGCCCACCACTGAATGCAGCTGAAAAGACTCTACAACACCTAGTGGATATCACTGTCTTTCCTACCTCCACACATTGTCTCCTATCCAGCTGAAAAGACTTATTCTCCCCAATTTTATTTATTTTATATGCCCATACATAAATGGTAGGAAATATGGAGTATATACAGGAGTCCTTGGATTTATTCTCTGGTGTCTCCTGATAAAAGGACCAAATACCAGCATGGACCTCTGCCAAAAACCCAGGATTGTTGCTGGCAGACTTAACAGGCTGTATTTGGAACGATGAGCAAACAGCCTTACTTTGTGTAATAGTGTGGTGGTGGTGGGGAGATGACAATTTGGATTGCTTGTGGAGTGGTCCACTGATTTGGAAATGCACTTCAATCCATACTCAAGCTGGATCTTTTTGTAGATCTTTTACCTTTAGGGAGTGATCAGGCATGAACCTTTGCAATTACACTCTAGGCTAGGGCAACTTTCTAAGTTCGTGTTTTGTTTGCAGAAGCAGAGCTGGGGAAAATTTTAATATTTGGACTAAATTACTCCCTGAATTTTCCAACTACCTGGCTGTTTGCTATCCTGGCTAGGGTATTTTATAAGTCACACTAAGTAAATGTTGCCCTTTCTTGAAAGCCAGTAATATCTGACTGTAGGGTGCAGTGCTCATCTCTGTTTATAGCCAATGAGCCTGCATCTGCAGATATTTCCATATTCACATGGCATGCATGATTAGACTCTGGAGTGAAAGGTAATTATTTTTGGTTCTGGATAATGGGGGTCTCCATGGCTGCTATTGCACCTTGGAGTCTCTCTGTCAAAGATCACACTTGATACACTAGGAATGAATATATTCATGCAAAGTTGCTTCAGATTTGCATAGCTAAACAAGAGGATTTATAATGAGTGTTCATTAATGGTGGCAGCCAGGCTTTCTCCGTGAATAAAAGAAGGAAAACAGATTTGCCAGATGATTTGGGTGTCATATATAGTGACAATGCATTTCCATCACTCCAGTTTCGTTTCATGTGAAGCCTTACCTAGGTCATTACATTTCGATAGGATGGCTTTCAAGCAGTCTACCACAATGTTTGAGAGTGAATTAATAGGCAACTCCATCATTTCTAAACTTTGCAACAAAGAAAATTAATCACTGAGATATGATAACATCTCTAAAAGCCAAAGATCGGTAGGTGGGGGAGAAACCATCACATTCTCAAGAACTTAAAAAATCCCACAGGTGGTCTCAACAATTTACAATTAAATAACTGACAAGGACAAATGAAGAGAGAAAATCCCATGGACATATTTCCTTGTATATAAAAAACGTCCTAGCATATTTCATTACTGTCTTGTTGTGCACCGTTATTTGCACAAAAGTAAAAAATCTGTTGTCTTTCAGGGGTGAATGAACTGATACAAACCATCATATCATTTATGCCATCTTCTCAGATGAGGTTTAGTGCAGTGGCAGCAGGGCACCGGGGGGGGGGGGGGCGGGGGCGGGGCGGCGGCATTAAGATTGTCTGAACAGAGGCTCTGCATGTGTGAGACTGCATCAGGGAGGAGCCACATGAGACCACCTATTCCTACCCTGCATTCCTTTAGTCCCCCCCCCCCCATCAGAAAGGTCAGGTGTAGTACTGTTCTCTGACAGTGATGGAAAACATTTTAGAGATCAAGTGCCCAAGCTGCAACCCGAAACCCATTTATTTATCGCAAAGTGCCAACATGGCAACAGGGGAGGGAGGAAACACTCCCATTGGACTGCTGGGCAGAGAGGCAGGTTCAACTCTGTGCTGGGGTTAGGGAAGAAGTGATCCCATTCGGCTGCTGGGCAGAGGGGTGGGGCAAACTCTGTCCTGAGGAGGGAGGAAGTACTCCATTGGGACAGTGGGCAGAGGGAACTCGGCACTGGGGTGACTACACGGGTGCCCACAGAGAGGGCTCCGAGTGCCACCTCTGGCATGCATGCCATAGGTTCACCACCACTGTTCTAAGAGCTCATGTTTCCACTGGTTTTACTGGCTTACTAGTTTGTATTGTCTCTATATGTGAATTATTTTGTGTCTAATTTCAGTTCCATCATCATATTCTTCTTCAGGAGCCTTTCAGCTCAAGTGTGTCAAACCATGAAATAAGGAAAATCAACATCATTTGCTATGGTGCTCAATTCAGTCACTTAGGTAGTAAACCTATTTTGTGGTGACCCATTTCCAGTTTCAATATGAGCAGCCAATTTGAAAAGCTTCAATTCTTAAAAAAAGAAAAATAAATATTCTCCTATAAACATTCTCATGAGTGCCTTTCACATTTTAAAAGGGGAGTAGCTCAAGTTTATTAATAGCTTCTCAGTGAAAGATGAAGGAATTTATAGCTTTCCCCTCCATGAGACAGCATCAGATAGATGCTGAAAGGATACACAAAATGGCGGCGTGAGATAAAGACTGGATGTGTAGGGAAAAAATCTCACCCCATTTGCCCATATTCAAAGCTGGCAAGATGTACATCAGCAAGGTTGCAGAGAAGTTTCTAAAGACTCCAAAGAGTGCTTTGAGATTTATAGGCCAAATAACAACAAGGAAGTAAAATACAGTACTGTATCTTGAACTGCTTGAACTTGCTGGTGAACTGAAGGACAGAGGCTTGCTACTTAAAAAGGTAATTTTAAAGAGCTTGAAATGTTTAAAGCTATTCCTAAAAGAAAAGGGCTAAGTAAGAGGTTTCATAATAAACTGAAATGTTTAAAATGATGGAGAAAAAATACCCAGGAGATCAAAATAGGATTGGAGAAAATCGTAAGTGAAATTAAAGCTGAGATATATCAAACACACTCAGAAATTAAAGATGAAATGAAAGCACTGGGCTCAGATGTCAAGGAGATTTAAATAAGGGATGTACGTTAAGATAAGCTCACTGAAATTGATAGGAAAAATTGATTGATTTGGAAGGTAGAGGGAAAATGCAAAATTGTGTGGATTCTTGGAAGGTGGACCTTAGAATTGAGTGAAATTCAGTTACAATATTGCAAGGGGTTGATATGATGGTCCAAAGATTGGGTTGTGTGGAAGAAGATTTGGAGAGATTCCATAGCGTGGGACCAAAGTGTGTGTGTGTGTGTGTGTGTGTGTGTGTGTGTGTGTGTGTGTGTGTGTGTGTGTGTGTGTGTGTGTGTGTGTGTGTGTGTTCTAGAGACATCATGGCTCACTTTGCAAACTACATCCAAAAAAGAGAGAAATGCTTATGAAAGTGGTCGAAAAAACATGTGGACAGCTGTTACACAATCATGCGCAAGTGTAGGGTTATTCTGACTTTTGCTACCAGTGACCTTGATAAGAAATATGAAATTGGCCCCCACAATACTTATGGTGAATAATGTAAGATATTTCTGGGGTTACCTGGTTTTCTTGAGGTTTTTATGTGCTGGGAAATTTCATAGGATAACATCATTAGAGCAAGGTTTAAATTCTATCCATGAATGGGGCTTGATGGATGAACAACAAAACGAACAAAAGAAAGCCAAATTGGACAAATACTTTGTGAGGATAACAAAACCCATTGTCCCACTACCATTGGATCTGTTCCACCTGACAGAGATCTCCACTCATTTAGGAAGCCAGCATAATACTTTTTGCTGCCCCAGGGTAGGAAAATCTGTGATAGATTCCAATCCCTGGTTGTTTATGCTTACAAACCAACCAGATCAGGTAGAACTTAGCAATGTAAATTAGGCAGCGAAAGGCCATTCTCGTTGTCCTAGCATATTTTGACTATCCAAGAGAAAAGGAATTCACACCTGACTCAAAGGCCAAATTCCAAGCATCTCTTTTCTCATACTTAGGAAAAAAAGCAACAACAGCATCCATTTTAACTCACAAACCGATACCCCATTTCAATTCATTACACATCTGTTGGACCAGCCTATTATATCAGATGGAGAAACTCAAGGGGAATAAGATGAAGCTAAACTAGGCAGAGAACCATCTGGTTACCCTGTCACTTCAGAGGTAGAAATGACTGGACTTTAAAGGTGCCCTAGAGGTCAGTGGGCAAAGAACTGTCCAATTAAAAAAAGAGTTCACAGTTTTGAAAAGAAGAGGCAACCTAGATATTGCTGTTAAGAAGGTTTAAAGAGAGAGAAAATAACAGAAATCACATGAGCACTATTGAGGCTGGTTTTATATAGTTTATTAAATTAGTATGGTAGTATAGAAGAACTTTTAATATTGCTAAAATTAGCCAGTTCCCCCCACCCTTATTTATCAAAAAAATAAAGGCTGCTGCATCAGCTCATTATCAGCAAATGAGGACTAGGTGCGTTTAAACATTAATGACTCTTTATTGCTCATTGGAAGCTGAACCACTATGAAATAGTTTGCTTTGTGGAGGGGATAGTTTGCACAGTTTTCTTTACATTCACACTTTCATAGTCATTAAGTGTTAGGATTTATAGATCATTTTCTCTGTAAGCTTGAGAATAGCTGGAGACACTTGTGCTGAACACATTCCATTACACCTAGAGCCATCACATACCAATAATGGTCATGTGGGGTCATTAAGACATCTGTGAGTTACATCACCCTTAAATAAGAAAGGGAACTTCCCAAAGTTACGTCACCTACTTTCACATGGGAAAGAAATCACATGATCTCATGCACCTGCTAGCCACATGACATTTGAAGAATGTCAAATTGCGTCAATGTGTGTCTGGGAAGGTGACCACTTCAAACAGACACCTGTTAGAGCAAAGACATTTTAGTAGTACCAATTAGCTCATCCTCTCATACCTGGCACTCAGGAGGGAGGTAGAAGGAGGCTGAAAATCATATAAAAAGGGCCAGTTTTGACCCATCTTCAGCCTTCCTTTGCATAGGCTACTATCATGTCATTCTGACTAATGACATGAACCATCCAAGCAAGCCAGGTATGGGGGCATGCTGCCTGCTGCTTACCAGACATCATGGACAGAGATGCTGTTAGGTGAGAAAAGCTATTCTCTTGTTTTATTATTTTACTTAGCTTGTTATGTAATGTAGAGTAGATTAGTGCATTTATCCATTATGTGTCCTGCATATAAATGGATTTATATTGTCTTTTAATAAATGGAAAAAGACAATCCAAGGTCTGGTTATTGCATTGCTACACCAAGCCACAGGGCAGAATTCTCTACAGAGCACAGAGGCCTTGAATAAAGGTCTTGCTAAGGACTTTAAATTGCCAAGTGTCAGCCCAGAGAGATATCTCCCTAAGGGACAGCTCTGCTCTCTCTGTGTGTGATCTGTATTAGTGTGGGGAGGTAGCAGAAGCTTAACTGGACTGTTATCCCAGCTACCAACTTTCCCTGCCTTAAGGCAGAAGGCTACCTCTGCCCACACGGGCTTAAAGGGTGAGACTGGGGTTCCATGAATTTAAGTGAGGGACTCTGAGACCCATCGCCCCCAGCAGATCCCTGACACCATCATTCAGACTGTCTCTTTTGCTTCTTCCTCTTGGCCTTACTTAAAAACTTAAAAAAAAAAGTTTCCTGAGTGCTAAAGGCCATGTTAATCTGTCTCCTCATTTCTTTGCAAGCTCTCAGGGGTCAAAGTTACGAGACTGAAATAAAGATGCCAAGGTGCATTTATCTAATCTTCCCATATTTAAAGGCAGCTGAATCATTCTGGAACCTCTCCATGCAATGTCTCGTTGCCAGCTGAGTCACCTGCCCTGGCTCTGTAGCTTGAGGTGTTCTGATCTCTGCATGACCATAAGGAAACTGCATTTTGGCAGAGCAGGAGCTGATGAAACACCTGGTGCACGCATCCTGAGTTCAAAGCTGTTGGTTTCACTGGGGGAGAAGCCCATTCTGGAAGTGGGTTTTGACTGAATTTCAAATGACTTGGAACTCAATGAACCAGGAGGTAGCTGTTGAAAAGAATGTATTTTTCCACTCCCCATACAGAGCAAACTTCAATCCTCTTAGAAGCTGAGGGAAGTACTCATCTAACCATTCAGTTGTTCCATAGAGGAAGAAGGGAAAGGAAATATATAGTAACCAGATCACTGTATTTTTGTCCCTTTACAAGCACCAGCGTGTGAAAGCAGTTCATTTTGTGTTTAAACTGAAAAAACCTCATGTGACAAAATGTCCCAAAGGCTGTGCTACAACTGCTTGACCATATCTAGATGTTCTGGAATGGATAGATTAGCCCTGTCACCAGTGGTGAGATTCAATTTGTTTTACTACCTACTCTGTAGGTGTGGCATGGTGGGCGTGGCCAGGGTGAAAGCCCTGCATTATTTTAAAACTTGGATGAGTGGGGCAAGCCAGAATTCCTGCTACTGGATCTGGTGAACTGGGGCAAACCTGCTGATGCCCACCACTGCCTGTCTCTCTGCAGAGGAATGTCATTCGTTCCGGTAGTTGTTGACTAGGGATTTCCCACCTGACAACAATTGCTCCCCAAATCAACAAAGTTCTACCATGATAGAAGCAAAAAGCGCAAACCCCCCCCCCCCCAGGAAAGGCATTGATATCTCAATACAAATGATACGTAAACAAAGACAGGTGTGTGATCCATACACAAATTAAATGCAGGAGGAAGGTGATACCTTTATAGGATCCTTCCTCCTGCATCAATAACGTAAAGGTTGCCCTTGCTAAAAAAAAAACAAAAAAAAAACAAGTCATATCTGACTCTAGGATACGCCCAATTCAGGCTCTCTGACCCCCTTGGAAAGGGCAGGGGGGGATTCCACTCATGGAATCCCCACTACCCTTTGCAAAGAGGGAGGCTGATCGCCCCCCTCTTCCCTTTCCTCTTCGGAAAGAGAACAGGGTTTTTTTAAAAAAATATTGTGCAATCAATGCATCGCACAATGTTAAAAACCGGATAACAATGAGACTTGTGGAACCAAGACTCATCGTTATCCGAGGAATTACAATATAGAATTATGTATACAGTGGTACCTCGCTTAAAGAGCATAATGCGTTCCACAGGATTGCTCTTTAAATGAGTTTGCTCTTTAAGTGAAACACCATTGTAAATGACCAATTGTGGGGGGTAGTGCAAACCCCAATTTATTTGTTAAGCGAGTTTTTGGTTGGTTTTATTTGTTATGTGAAGTGAACATTCAGAGAAAATTCTCCTCTTTAAGCGAGTTACTCTTTAAGCGAAACGCTCTTTATGCGAGGTTTGACTGTACAGTAAAATCTCGTATAAAGAGTGCCTCACTTAGAGAGTAACTCGCTTAAAGAGCAGAATTTTCTCTGAATAGTCACCTCACTTAACAAATAAAACCAACCAAAAACCTGCTTAACAAAAAAATTGGGGGTTCACAATCCTCCCCCCCCCCCGGCCAGAAGTCACAATTGGTCACTTACAATGGTGTTTTGTTTAAAGAGCAAACTCACTTAAAGAGCAATCCTGTGGAACGCATTATGCGAGGTACCACTGTACCACTACTGATCTGCTGGGTGAAGGGTGCACATAGTATTATTGTATGTTGCTATTGTTGTTATTGTTGTTTTGTGTTTATCCTAATTTCTTTTTATTTCATTATCTTGTACTGTATTAAAAATAAAAAATAAATTGTTTTTTTTTAAGGAACCGGCTGGTTGAGGATAGTTGAGTCTGAAGTGCAGACTAATGCCCTAAAAGACCAGCGGTCATTGCACAGCAAAATAATTTTTTCTCCACTGTGTACCATGGTGGCTTAGAGGATTAAGATGATGAGCTTGACGACTGGAAGGTCAGAATGTCAGCAGTTCAAGAGCCAGGTGCTACATGATGGAGTGAGCTCCCATCATCTCTCCCAGCTCCTGCCAACCTAGCAGTTTGAAAGCAAGAAATTGTAAGTAGATAAATAGGTAGCACTTAGGCAGGAAAGGTAACAGTGTGCAGTGCATTTTGGGGTCTAGTCATGCTTGGCACATAACCATGGAAATGTCTGCAGATGTAAATGCCTTTGTCTGTAAATGGAGATGTATCCCTAGAGTTGGATACAACTGGCTTTCAAACAAGAGAGACCTTCACCTTTTACATAACTCACATTTCTTTTTGACACATCTCTTCATTTCACATAAATCTCTAGCTTTATTCACATGTTGCAGAAGTGACAAGATGGACAAGGTACATTTCTCCCTCTTTCTTTTTCATCAAATGTTTCCATAGAACCAAACAGTCCTGTGGCACCTTCAGTATTATCAATGTTATTGTGTTAGACATTTTTTTCCAAGCCTACCCTGTGAAACTTCATTCAGAGAAACAAAACTAGTTTATCTTTCAGATGGCTCAGAGGAACTTATTCTTTGATTATATTTGTCATATAACAGCTGTAGATTGCTTCAACAATCATTCTCTCTTCCCAAGGAAATCTGAGAATCATAGATCAGTGCAGAATGGATAAGGGGGAGGGGAGACAAGTAGCAGAAAATACTGTGCTCCTAACCAAACTAGAAACAAATCCTAGTAGTCTTTGAAAGAAACCCAGGCCAATAAAGGTGATAAAAACTCTACATTTCTTAGTTTGCACGGCACATCTTTAATTATCAGAGGGGAAAGGATAATAAACACACTCTGTCATGGCATTGGTAAAATGGAGGGACAGTAACTCCAAAGTCCCTGTGGAATATTAGCTGGTATTTGAGATAGATGAGTGAAAGACAGGAGAGGGGAGGGCTGCTGTTCTCATGGAGGAAGATAAAGCCCTTACCATCTTGGTTTAGGGTTCTGGAGACACTACATGTTGTGGATGTCCTACTTTGGTTGATAAATCAAGCTTGAATTTGTTCTCATTTGATTTCAAAGAGACATTTAAATACTGTACAGTATAGCCCCAGGTCACGAGGGAGGTCCGTTCCAACAGCCTCCAACATACCCCCCCCAAAAAAATAATAATTCTAAAATGAAACATGCATTGAAAATTTTTAAAAATGGTCCTGAATTGATTGTTGTAAACAAAAAAAAAAGACATTAAAAATTGTAAACCGGGATGGCAGCTCTATATGATTTGTAAACCACAGCAAACTTAAACTGAGGTGGTTGTAACCCAGAGTTTTACTGTACTCCTGTTATAGTGCTGGTGAAAAGAATTTGGGGTGTACAAGTTGTAGCCTTCAGATTTGTTAAATCATTACTTTTGTCGTTATATAAGTATACAGGGTATTCCAAATGTCACCATACATAGGGAAAATAGGAAATTGTTGCTAAATTATAGCTTTATTGGCAAAATATTCATTACAAAAAATCTTTCAAAATATTTACAAAATACATAACTTTTGTATGGCGACTTTTGGGACGCCCTATATACAAGAACAAAACATTTTTGTGAAGTGTACATGGGCTGCCCAATACAGTGGAACCTGGGTTAACAAATGGCTCGGTTAACATACAAATTGCATGACAAAAGGAAATCCATAGAAAATAGTGGCTCGGTTTATGGAATTTTTTAAATGGATTAATTGGTTTTCAATGCATTCCTAAAGTTTTTTGGGTTTCATTGCATTCCTATGGGAAATTGGATTCAAATGGGAAATTCGGTTAAAGTAATTTTCCAGAATGCATTAATTACATTAACTGAGGTTCCACTGTATTCTACATAGCACGGGGGTGGGGTGGGGGTGGGATGGGGGTGGGGTGCTAAGTAAGTAGGTCTAATTCTATTTGCATGCTATACAGAGAAGGCCAAAGCTCTTGGATGTTGTACTACCTCAGGTGCTGATTTGGTCCTTGTATTAGTTTACAAAAAATTGGTTGAAATCCTAGGAAAATGTGAGATGGAGACAGAAAAGATTTCCTTTGCCACCAAGTGCCGTTTTGTTGAGCTGATTTAAATTCTCCAAAGGCCTGGCTGAAAGACCCAGCTGTTGTTTAGAAAGCTTTCAATAGCTGGTTCAGTGAAGCCGTAGATATTGTTAATCATCAGCTGTCACACCGTCGGGTAGAAATTCACAGGCCTGGCCGTGGGGGACTGCAACAAATTTCTGGCTGGGAAAACCCAAAATATGTTAATGAAAAATTGTCATTCTTTGGAGTCTTCAAGGTGAGAACCTTAAGCAAAGAGATGTGTGTACCTCTGGGCTTCTAGTTTTTATTTGGTTTAAATTTAACATTCTCTCTTTCATTTTTGTTTCTATTTCTGTAGCAACAAAATATGCATTTATTCCTTTGTTTCATCCATTTTGACAGCCACTCACCTTGCTAAAGCTGCCTCTGTTTGTGCATTTTCTTAATAGCTAGTCCACTGAACCTGCTTTTGAGAATTGAATCCATTATTGCATTATGTTAAAAAGTAGCATTTGGTTCATTGGCCAATTTAATTGGCCCATTCTTTATCTCAAGGTCAAATTGCATGTGAAGAGAAATGTGCCCAACTCTTGCTTCCTTTCCCTCCAAACTTCCATGCTCGGGCAGTTACAACTTATAAAGGAAGCCCATCTTTAGCCCCTTACTAATTGATTACAAAACTCAAGCAAGTTGATTTGCAACATGGGCTGAGAGGAAAGTTTATGCTAGGGTAAACAGATTTTGTCAACCTTGCAAGAGGATGCCTCGTCTAATGGCATACTATGTTCTTTAAATTGAACCTGAATTTTTTCCTTACCATGAATGCTTTAATGATGGACAAAGCAACCCAAATATTAATCTTTTTAAAAATAACAGCAAAATAATAGTAGGAGTAAGTAGTAATAATTTCTTCTTATGCTGCATTTTATTTATTTATTTTATTGCTCGTATTAGCTACCCCTGCATGGCACCCATCTTGGCCACTACACAGCATATCAGGCAATGATGCCCCTCATTGCTTTTTCAGCAATAAGGTTTTTACAGGGCCAGGGTGCCAATAATCAGTATCATATAAAATTAACACAGGTGCTTTGTTGATGGGTCTTTTTTTTTTGGGGGGGGGGGTTAATTCAAGACTAGCAATTCCTCTATGTATTTGAAGGGCTATGTGGGAAGCCCCAAGCTATTCTGGAGATTTTCAGACACAGTTCAGCTTCCAGGTTATGGTTAGCACATAGATACTTAAGCCTATTACCAGTGGTGGGATGTCAAAAATTTTACTACCCCATTGTGACATCATCACAGTGTGGGCAGAGCTAATGTCATGATGTCATGACATCATGGGTGGGCCCAAATAATAAAATAAAATAAAAATAAGCACGCACACACACACCTCAACCCACCCACCCACCCACAACACAAGCCTGTACATAAATTAAATAAATTAAATTAAATAAAAATTACATTCAAATACACCCACCCACCCCAAACACAAATCAACCCACCCATCCCAAACCCATCACTTACCTGTTAGTATAAGTGCCTGGGCAGCACCATGTTGCAAGATGGATATGGTCAGCGTACCAGTTCTCTAGGGTAATATACCTTAATGTAAATGTAAAACAGCTGTACCTCCTTAAGGGTTCTCCAATTGGAACAGCAATTGGAACAGCACAGGTGTAGCTTATGGATGAGGTAACTCCAAGACTTTGCTTAAAAACCCCAAGCCGGGCCGCTAGGCTTGCCGGCCGCCAGGCCTTTTTAGGAACTGTGGTAGTATGTCAATATAGGTAAAGGTATTAAATACACATTAAAATACACACAGACACACCACATCCAAAGGTGAGTCACTTACCCTGGGGAGCAGGCTATAGGGAGCTTCAGGCTAGCAGCTTCTCTTCCTCCTCCCCACTTGGGAGGACAGCAAGGAAGCCGTGCATACGCGCCAAGCACTGTAGGCGTGCATGCACACCAAGTGCTTGGCGCGCATGTGCAGTGGGAGAACCAGTGAAAATGTAACCCCTGAAGGTGGTTCCCCCCAAAAGCTGCTACCAGTTCTCTGGGACACTGGGGAAAGTTACTACCGGTTCTGGCGAATTGGTGCAAGCCTGTTGCATCCCATCACTGGCTATTATCCTATGGACAGTGAGAGTAATCAGGGATATATTTAGCATGTTTTCCCCTTTTCCCGTGTGTTTAATCTATACCTGATGCAAACGCTGCCATAGTGTTTTAAATACAACAGTGCCTTCAGCAACCCTCACCCTCCGACCCCACCACCGCCTGAGGGAAAAGGACCGGGCTCAGCTGTGGCTGTTCGGGTGGTGGAATAAGCTCCCGCCCCCAACTCTACCTGCCTGGAGAAGGATAAGACTGCTGCAGCTCAGGACCAGGAAGACATTCCCGCCCCACTGTTGGTCTGGAGCCACCACCGCCACCACTGGACTCTCTTCCCTTGCCTGGCCCGGCCTTGAGAGAATGAAGAACAAGTGAGTGGCACAGCCGACCAGAAGAATTGTGTTGGTTTTTTTTGTATTGCTTTAAAATGTGTATTGCTTTTGAAATGTGTATTGCTCTTGAAATGTGTATTGCTTTTGAAATGTGTATTGCTCCTGAAATGCATTTTGTTATGCTGATGTGATTTTGTAACTGTAAATTTGTGATATCCTTTGTTAGTCACCCAGAGTCGCATTGCGAGTGGGGCGGCATACAAGTTTGAAATATAATAATAATATAATAATAGCAACAGGTATTATAGTTCCTCTGTGTTTTCTCTTCTTCTTTTGACTTTTAGAGTAAAAGTGAATGAGTTGCCTTAAATCTCTTAAACTGCTACTTGCTGAAAGGATCCCTGACTCAAGAACAGTTAAAGGCTCTGACCGTTACTTTTTGTTTGAAAGATGAAGGAACTGCTGATGCAGGCAACAGCACAGCAGTGAGGAAATGGGACAGCAGGGAATGAACCTTTTAAAGACCTCCTTCCAAGCTTCACAAAAGTCCAACTGCTGTCTCTGTTGCGATCAAGCTGGTCTATTGCTGCGTTCTCATTAAAAGAATCCTCAAGTTTATATAATAGTTGAACCAGGTATACAGGAAGCTACCTACTTCCACAAGAGCAAATGAGGCAGGGGGGGAAATGCAGAGTGAACATTTTGGTTGTTTTGCCATCTCCTCTTGAACTCTCAGTGGGCTTGGAGACGGGAAGAATGGGGTTTGATTCCCTGAGAGCTGCACAACAGGGGAAATGAAAGGAGCCTCACTTGGGCTTCCCCTGCAGAAATCCTTTCAACCCACAGCAATCTCTGACACGAAAACACACACCATCTTCTCCTTGCTTGAGGTACAGTCCTGTGCAAAAGTCTTAGATCACCATCAGCTGATTTAGGAAAAATTCAATGAGTGATGGGGGAGGCATAACTCAGACAACCCAACTCCAAACTTCACCAAACTTGGAGAGGGTTAAAAGGAGAGGCAGCAGAAGACTCTCTCTGATTCTGGGGTGTTCATGTGGCTCAGGGGCTGAGTTATGCCTCTCCCCAATCACTCATTGAATTTCCCACAAATCAGCTGGTGGTGGCCTAAAACTTTTCCACAGAACTGTATATTTATATTGTTACAGTGGTGTTTCTTCCTAACTTTCATTCTTCTTCAAGTGCCATATCCAATTGCTGTACTGGCTATCACCATGGTGATCAGCCACGAAGATTGTCCTGGGAACAATAGCAATTATACTCATATACCATCCCATGGTGCTTAGTGCACTCTGTGAGTGGTTGACAAGTTGATTGGCATTTTGCTCCCAACATGCCGAGTACTGATTTTACCAAACTCGGAAGGATGGAAGGCTGAGTAAACCTTGGGTCGGGATTGAACTCACAATGTTTTGGCTGCAGTGCAGTTTTTGGCTGCAGTATTTGGCTGCAGTATTTGGCTGCAGTGCAGTGCAGTCCACTGTACTATCAGGGCTCTGTATAATATAATGTAGTGGCCTTCCATTTGCTTTGCACATCACAGTATGATGCCCGTACCACTGATCCAATTCCGGAGTCACTTTCTGGTCCTGAGTCCTTTTGGCATGCAAAAGTCCTCATCAGCCACAGGCCAGTACTGTATTGATGAGGCTGCTGCCCTACATCAAGATGGATTCAATCTGCCTGGTGACCATCACCCCTCCCTGTGGACTTTGGCACCCAAGGCAGTTAGTTCTCAGGGTTGTCAGGTTAGCTAAGCCCTACCTGACAATTGGCTTTGAGTCACTGGCAGTATGGCCTACTCTATTACCATAGCAGGATAATCTGGTCAGACATGTCTAAGTTTCCCGAGTGATCAAAATGAAATCTGGGACCCTGCCTACAGCGCCTTTTCCTCTGCATGAGATCTCTTTATTTACAAATGTGTACATAGAACCTATATAATGGAGCAAATAGCTCTGAAGAAGCAATACAACTATTGTACTACCATTGTATCAATTTCCTAAAAAAGCAGCTGCAAATTTTCAAAATCTTCTGACTGAACACTTGTTTTGCTGCTTAAAGCAGAGACCCACTAGCAAACTCTCTTTGTATCAACTCTATAAAGAAACGATAAGTAATCTGGTGGTCTCTGGATACTTTACACTATACTTATGTAAACTCCAGCCAGGATGCCTAGTGGTCAGCCATGATGGAAATATTGTGAAATATCTTAGAGTAAACCTTACACAGCATTGTGGGCCTTGCTTTGAAAAGCCTTTTTATGGTGTTGAAACAGTAGTTCTTGCCATCTGTTTTGCTGTTAACATTTATTTATTATTTCAGTTTATACCTTCCCTCTCTAATTCTGAACAGTAGCGTAGTGTGGGATTCAGCCGCCCAGGGCGTAAGCCAAATTTGCCGCCCCCTGGGCGGACCTAGGATGCTGGCACCTGCTTCCACTAGGGCTTCTGGGAATTGTACTCCAAGAACACCCACATGCCCAAAAAGTGCCGCCCGGGAGCAGCCCCCTCCCCGCTACGCTACTGATTCTGAAACCATTCTGGGCAGTTTCACCATCTTGATGTCCTCTTAAGAAGTTCTTCTGTACTTCTTCTGTCAGCCCAGACACTACTGCAATGAAAATCTTCTTTCGCTGCCTCTTGTTCCTTCCTCTAAACCAGTGGTTCCCAACCTTGGGCCTCCAGATGGACTACAAACCCCAGATATATTGGCCAAAATAGGCAATGGTGAAGGCTTCTGGGAGCTGTAGTCTAAAAACCTCTGATGGCCCAAGGGTGGGAACTACTGCTCCAAACTTTGGTGGCTATTCTATTCCAAAGGCTTAAACTATGAAGAGACATATAGCCTTTTGTTAAGCAATTATTGAAGGGATCAGGTCCAACTTCATTCACTTCAAACCTAGATGTCAAAGCCTGCAGATATTATGCCTTTGAATTACAGTTTCCAGAATCCAACTCTCAGAATGGCCAGTGCCACTATGATAGAAACGTCATGAAGCTTTACATATATGCATCCAATTTCTTTGCTAAGACTTACCTGGTTGCCATGACATCTATCAAATATAAGCAATGTTCCTTATTTTAGATACCAAGACTGAAAAATTGAGGTGAGAGCCATATTTTGGATTATGTATCTCATGCTCTGTAAATAAAAAGGTAGGCAGACACAGCTTTGCTGCACTGCTATTAAATATTAATCCACTTTTGTCACTATTACACAGCAAAATTGAAAACAGAAGATCATGTAATCCTGCAATTAAGAATTAAATGTAAGAACCCTTTCCAGGGTTTCAGCCTTATCCAACATTGTAAGAAGTGTTCAAGAACTTGTAGAGTGTTTCTTAAATTAAAATGTGTTCCTTCAGACATACTTTATGGGAACAGTACCATGAGAAGGAGGACTGTGGTGGCTTATTGGTTAAGATGTTGAATTTGACAACTGGAAGGTCAGCAGGTCAGCAGTTTGAGACCCAAGTACTACATGACAGAGAGAATGTCTGGCTCTGGCTCAGCTCGAGCAGTTTGAATGGAAGAAATTGCAAGTAGATAAACAGGTACTACTTCGGTGGGAAGGTAAGCAGTGTTTCATGCACTTTGGTGTCTAGTCATACCTGCCACATGTCCACGTAAACATCTGCAAATGCAGACAGCACTAGCTCTTTGGCTATAAACGGAGGTGAGCACTGAACCATAGAGTCAGATATGACTGGGTTTTGAGCAAGGGTGAACTTTACTTTTACTGTGAGGGAAGTGGAGACAGAAAGCTGATAAAGGAAGTTGTGAAGTAATGGCAATTGAAGGAACAGGCCAAACCAATGACCTAATTTCATCAATTTGAAAGAGAAACAGAATGAAACAGTTTATAAGGCATAGGGATTGTTTTCTGCTGATTCTCACAGAAAGGTCAGGAAATGAAAGATAGTGGTTGCTTCTCATAGGGTTTCTGTCTGTTGGCTTTCCTCATCAAAGAAGATGGTGAACAATGTTACTCTTCATAATTTGTGAAACACCATTAAGGGAGAGGGCTGTTTAGCAGACAACATGAAAGAAGGCTGTAGGCAGTGGTGGGCTCCAAAAAAATATACTACCACACTGTGGGCATGGTATGATGGGGGTGGCCAGGGGAAAAGCCCTACATTGCACCCGAATTAGGACTACTTTGTTTCAAAACTTGGATGGGCAGGGCCAGCCAGAATTTCTGCTACCGGTTGTGGTGAACTGGTGTGAACCAGACACACACACACACACACACACACACACACACACACACACACACACACACACACACACACACACACACACTTACTTGTGTGTGTGAGTAACTGTGTTTTAATGTGTGGGTTTTGTGTGGTTAGCCACCCAGGGTGGGAAAATCTCCTATATGGGTGAGGTATAAACAGTGGTGGGTTGTCAAATGTTTTACTACTTCACCGCGATGTCATGGATATAATGGGCAGAGCCTACATCATGATGTCATGGGCATCATGGGCGGAGCCAACATCATGATGTCATGACATTGTGGGCGGAGCCAATAAAATAAATTCTATAAAAATTAAATAAAAATACATGTTAACATTAAAATAATCAACCCACCCATCCACCCAAAAACAAACCCGTCACTTACCTAGGCAGGCAGCAGGCAGCAGGCAGCAGGCAGCAGCAAGCAGGAACCGCGGTGGCATGGTGGCAAGGAAAGGCCGCCGCCGCCGCTGCTTCTAGAGGCACTCCCTGTGCCCTTTCTTTCTGGGCAGCCAAAATGGCTGCCCGGAACTGCGCATGCGTCAAACCTCCATTTGACGCATGCACAGTTCTATTTTTTACTGCACATGCATCAAATAGAGGTTTGACACATGTGCAGTTCCGGGCAGCCATTTTGGCTGCCCAGAAATACACTTCCAGAGGGGGGCTGGAGAGGCGACCGAACTGGTCGCCCATGAGTTTACCACCACCCTGGCAACCCCCTCCTGATGGGTGCTACCTGTTCGGGTGAACTGGTCCAAACCGGTAACAACCCATCACTGGGTATAAATGTAATAAATAGATAGATCTACCATACCACATTGTAGATGGTTTTAAAAATAAAGGAGTAGGACTGCCCCAATTTATTTCACTACCCAATGGAATCCCCTTTCCATGTACAGAAGGAACCTGGACTGGCAATTGAATCTTTCTTCAACACTGGTAATGTGACACCCAGCTTTCTGGAGAAATGACTGGGAGGCTATTACTGCTGGATCCAGCATCTGATACTAAAGGCATTTTTCAAAGAAGCTTCTCCTCCTGGGCAACATTCTTATTTATTTTATTGTTTTATTTCTTTTTAACAGCTTGAGGATGCAAAGGTTGGTGTTGGAAGCTGGCCATTGAGACAGGGAAAAGCCTATCTCATACAGCTGTTTGAACAGCACCACCTTCAGGGCTCTATGTAGACCTGCAAGCAAGCCATCCAAGTTAAGTGTGGCCACTTGAAGGAAACAGACCCAAATTCCCTCATGCAAATTTACATGATTGCATGTAAGTGAATTCATATTTTCCTCACAGTGTGGTTGCACCTTAAAACAATGTTCTATTCTCTGCCTTCTTAAAACAGCCTTTCTCCCACTGAAATATATCACTGTACATTACCGTCTGTCAACTCTCTGAGTCGATAACCTTCTCATGGCTTCAGTGCATATTCTACATTGGGGTCCTCAAACTTTTTTGCACTATAGACTGGTTTCATGCTAAACCATTTTTCCACAGACCAGTAAGTGGGGCTGGTGGGGTATCACACTCCACACAGTAGGGGGCAGAGCCCCACCGTAGTTAAGCAATGTGGAGGAGGGTATCGGCCACCTGCCTATCTGCTGTGTCTGAAGCCCGTGCACTTGCTCCATTCACTGGGCAGAGCCAATGGAGCACATTGAGGGCAGAAGGCTCCCATCGGGGCTCCCAGCGCCACCCACCCCCATTGTCCGGTTCGGGACAGCCCATGTCACAGTACCAGTTCGTAGCCCGGTGTTTGGGAACCCCTGTTCTACATTATATGCACAGAGGCAAGTTTAGAATTTTTTTCTTGTGTTGCAGTAGAAACACAGTTCCTCCCCTCATTGTAGGCTTTCGGTGCAACATACGTCTTATTGCAACTGTGACATGGCATTTCATTCTGAGGTCCTTGCCAAACATTGTTTCCTCATACCTTCTCCCATAGCTTATTAAAGATCTCCCTTCTCAAAAGTCACTCCAGGGGGTGGTGTTCATCCCTGTTTTCAGCCAAAGAGCCAGCACTGTCTGCATCTGCAGACGTTTTTGACGATATGTGGCAGGCATGACTAGATACCGGAGTGGAACCTATTTATCTCCTTGCAGTTTCTTGCTTTTGAATTGCTATGTTGACAGGAGCTGGGATAGATGACAGGTGTTCAGTCCATCATGCAGCACTTGGGTCTTGAACTGCTGATCCTCTGACCTTCTGGTCATCAAGTTCAGCATCTTAATCCTTTAAACCAGGGGTTGCCAGTCTTCTTATGCAATGGGCTGGACCACACCCCCACAGACAGATGTGCAGGCTGGAGGTGTGGTTCCTTCCACTGCTTCTGCTACTTCTTGGTGGTGGCGGTGGTAGGTGCATCCGTGACACATTTTCACCATTTTCACTGCTTGTGCCACTCCTGGTGATGGCAGCGGTGGGAACAAAGGCACCATGTTTTCACCCATTTTCAGTGCTTCCGCCACTTCTGCCTCTTCTGGTGGTTGTGCCAGAATCCTCACCATGGGCCGGATTAGGCCCATGGGCCATAGATTGGCCACCCTTGCTCTAAGCCACCACAGCCCCCATTCTTTCCATAGAACACACCTTTTCTTATGGAGCTTTGGTTTTATCCAACGTTCTCCTCTAGGAGTTCACTGTTTGTATTCTCTACTTTATTTTTACAAATTAGTCACAGTATTTTTATGTCATTCCCTAACTGAATTTCTCAATATCTGTACGAAAGTCTGATAAATATGCAAGTCAATTTTCTTCATTCTCCTTTAGGGCCCTCTGAAGTCATGTAAATGATTAAAATGCCTCAAAATGGAGAAAATGAGCCCAAAAGTTCCTAGAAGTCTATTTATAGTTTTGGAAAAGATTGGAAAGTGCAATTGTGCCAAGAGAGGTGGCATTGTTAGCTGCGATAAAAGGTGTATTGGTACTCTGGAGAATTCAAGAGAGTATAAACTTCCTATCAAAATCAAATGTATGATATTTAAACAATGACTTTACAGCACTATAACACTTTATAGTGTTACAACACTCTTTGGTAATTTGCATCTGTGGTCCATCACAATGTACATTTTCAGGGCTGCAATTTTTGTTGTTGTTGTTCAGTCGCACAGTCGATTCCGACCCTTTGCGACCCCATGGACCACTGTCCGCCAGGCACTTCTGTCCTCCACCATCCTCCTCAACTCACTCAGTTCTGTGCCTATTTTTAGGTAAAGGTAAAGGTTGCCCTTGCTCGAAAGCCAGTCATATCTGACTTTAGGGTTCAATACTCATCTCTGTTTACATCCAAAGAGCCAGCGCTGCGTGTGTTTGCAGACGTTTCCTTGGACATGTGGCATGCATGACTAGACACTGGAGTGCACAGAACACTGTGTACCTTCCTTCCGAAGTGGTACCTATTTAGCTACTTTTGAACTGCTACATTGGCAGGAGCTGGGACAGAGACAGGAGCTCACTCCATTGTGCAGTACTCAGGTCTTAAACTGCTGACATGCCAACATGTCAGTCATCAAATTCAGTGTCTTAACCACTAAGCCACCACAGTGCAATTTTTACATACTCTTGTTGTTGTTCAGTTGCACAGTCGATTCCGACCCTTTGCGACCCCATGGACCACTGTCCGCCAGGCACTCCTGTCCTCCACCATCCCCCTCAACTCGCTTAGCTCTGTGCCCACTGCCTCCACAATACCATCTAGCCATCTCATCTTTGGCCGTCCCCTTCTTCTCTTGCCCTCAACCCTTCCAAGCATCAAGGCTTTCTCAAGTGAATCATCTCTTCTCATTTGATGTCCAAAGTACTTTAGCTTCATCTTCACTATTTGACCTTCTAAGGAGCAGTCAGGGTTAATTTCTTCTAAGATTGACCTATTTGTTCTCCTCGCTGTCCATGGGACTCTCAAAACTCTCCTCCAACACCACATCTCAAAGGCGTCTATTCTTCTGCGCTCAGCTTTCCTAATGGTCCAGCTCTCACAACCATACATTGCCACAGGGAATACCATTGCTTTGACTATGCGAATTTTTGTTTGCAATGTGATGTCTCTACTTTTCAGTATGCTCCCCAGGTTTCTCATTGCTTGCCTCCCAAGAATCAGTCGCCTTTTTATTTCATGGCTGCAATCCCCATCTGCAGTGAGCTTTGATCCTAGGAAAGTAAAATCTGTCACTGCTTCTACTTCTTCCCCATCTATTTTCCAGGGACTGATAGGGCCTGTTGCCATTATCTTGGTTTCTTGATATTGAGTCTCAAGCCAGCTTTTACACTTTCTTCTTTCAACCCAATCAGGAGCTTCTTTAGGTCCTCCTCACTTTCTGCCATTAGGGTGGTATCATCTGCATATCTCAAATTGTTGATGTTTCTTCCAGCAATTTTGATCCCAAATTGTGATTCCTCCATCCCTGCATTGTGCATTATGTGTTCTGTGTATAAGTTGAATAAGCAGGGTGACAAAAATACTCTACACATAAAAAATATTAAATACAGTATTGACATTCCTCTCTATCGTACTTTCCCCCTGGAAAAAGAAAATAACTGTGGACTGTATGAACAGCCTTGGCACCTCTTGCAACATTTAGGGCTGTACCTTGTACATGTTATCATGTCACCTCTAAATTTAGTGACCCTATGAATAAGAGCTCTCCAGATTGTCCTGTTGTCAGTAGCCCTGCTCAGCTCTTATTAACTCACGCTGTGGCTTCCTTTGGGGAGGGGTGGCTTCCTTTTTTCCCTGCAGCTTTCAACTTTGTGTAGCATTATTGACTTTTCCAAAGAATCTTGCCTTGTCCTGATGTAGGACAATGAAGTAGGACAATCTTGGTTTCATTACTTTTGCCTCTTGAGACAATTCAGGCTTGATTTACTCTAAGGCAGTGTTTCCCAACCTTTAGTTTTGAGACTTCAATTCCCAGAAGCCTAAGTCAACTCCCCAAAGCACTGATCAGCCAATGTACTGACAGGGGCTTCTGGGAATTGAAGTTCCCCTGTGGGGCATGGGGCCCACATTGGGAACCACTACTCTAAGTACTACTTGCTGATCTTTCTGGCCGTCCAAGGGATCTACAAAGCTCATCCTCAGCACCAGGTTTCAAATGAATAATTTTCCCCTTGTTTTTTAGGTAAAAGTAAAGGTCACCCTTGCTCAAAAGCCAGTCGTATCCATATTATGCATGCAAATATAATTATGATTATTATTTATTGCTACAAATCCTCTTACAATGTTATGCTGACATAGCACAAATGGCATGACCTTTGTAATAAATGGTGCCAAGTTGAGAAATGAACATAGACATTATTAGCTGCAAACTGAATTGTACTACTGACCATGCAACTGCTAATGTCTCTTGTGATTTCTTAACTTTGGGCTATTTGCTGGCAAAAGCTACCACGTTTGTGTAAATTTGCAAGAGAAATCTGGCCACTATTTGTTTCCCTTAATCAAAACTGTAATGGGAATGATGGAATTCTCCAAACCCCATATTAGTCATGCTCACTGGGGAATTATGATGTAGTCTGCAAAAGTACCATATGCTCAGCTTTTATCTCATCTTCCCTCAAAACAGTTCAAGATTGCCTATCGGATCCAACTCCTGCCAAGTTTTACCCTCATAAAAATCCTGTGATAGATAGTAGTGGGCCCAAAGTGACTCGATTAGGTTGATATCAAGCTGGGTTTTGGATCCAGGTCTCCACAGTTCTAACTGACCATTCTAACTACCACACACACTGCTTTTAAAGCTAGAATGTGGAAATCAAGGAGTTGTGAGGACTTGAGAATCTCATTGTGAGAGTCTGGAAGCTGTTCCCACCATGGGGAAGGGGGTAGCCATTTCCCTAAAGGTCTGTTCTTCTTTTTTCTGTTTCAGTCCTTTCTGTTTAGATCTGAATCTTGAGGAAGGAACTGGCAGCTTGCCATACAATCACCAGCTTTCTGTTCAGTTAAGACTGACAGTATTGACACAGTAGGGAACTTCCCAGGAGTGGGAAGGAATGATTTCCAAATCCACATAAACCAGGCCAAGTGTTTTGCCAAGGCAGTGACCTCTCAGAAGGGGCAACAGATCACTTCCTCCTTCCCTGCCTAGCCATATGCTTGCAGTAATGCTTAGACAGTGCAAGGGGTGTAATGAGATACCAGGCCTTGGGAGATCTGGGATTTTAAAAAGAGAGAGAAACCATTTATTATAAATAATTGTAGACCAGCTCTTGCAGGTTCAGCTGCGCTTGATACTCTCCTTCACTTCGTTTCCCAAGAAGCTGCCCTTGTGAGTTAAAAGTAGCCTGTGGGTTATATAGTAAATAGGTCCAATAAATTCCTGTTAGTGCCAGAGTCTGATACCCAAGTCTATTATTTCCTGCTTATAGAAGAAAGTACATTTGAAATATAATTTAAAATGACAGTTTTCACTATAATCACATTTCTTAATTTGCTTGCCAAACACCTCATTGCCAGTCTGATGTTTCTTTGCCAAGATGTCCTTATACTGTCCAAAGAATGCTTCCTTGATGATTCCAGTCCTGATTCCAAAGGTTGGAGTTGTGGTCCAAAGAAGATGATCCCCACCCCCCACCCCAGCTCAGCACTGATCCCAGTAGTAGCATAATGTATAGCTGGCTACCAGTGTGACCTTTACCAGTGGTTAAGATGCTGAACTTGAAAACTGGAAGGTTGGCAGGTCAGCAGATTGAGACCAGAGTGCTGCACAACAGAACGAGCTCCCATCTCTGTCTCAGCTCCTGCCAACCTAGCAGTTAGAAAGCAAGAACTTGCCTAGTCATGCATGCCACATGACCATGGAAATGCTGCAAATGCAGACAGTGCTGGCTCTTTGACTATAAACAGAAATGAACACTGAACCCTAGAGTTGGATACAACTGGCTTTCGAGCAAGGGTGACCTTTACTTTTACCCTAAATAGGTACCACTTCAGTGTTCCATGTTTAGTCATGCCTGCCACCAGGGCTGTGGAGTCGGTAGATAAATGTTCCAACTCCAACTCCAAGTCCTCAGTTTTGTGTACTTCTGACTCCGACTCCGACTCCGACTCCAGGTGCCTGAAATTTCCTCCAACTCTGACTACTCGACTCCGACTCCACAGCACTGCACCACATGTCCATGGAAACGTCTCCAGACACAGACAGTCCTGGCTCTTTTGTCATAAACAGAGATGAGCACTGAACCCTAGAGTTGGATATAACTGGTGTTCTAGCAAGGGTGATTTTTACCTTTACCTTACCAGCGTAGTAAAGTTTGAAACATAATGAGTTTGGACAGTGGAAACATTACTTTAAACAAGGAATACGTATGGCCATCTAGACACCTTGGTTTACAATTCCCACAATCCTTTCCAATTGCATATTGTCTGGGTGTTCCAGATGCTCTGAAGCATCTCAACAGCCAGATGTTCCCGGTCTTGATTTATACCTAAGCTATGTCATGCTTAGTTTATCAAGTGGCTTTATGCAAGCCAGTTTCTGTCAGCGCACCTCACAGGGTTGTGGTGAGGATAAATGAGAGAACTCCCATGTGCTTTACCCTGAGAACCCTGGAGATGATATGGAGTTAAAGACACAACAGAATTACTAATCTGCAGTTACTTTAAACAAACTTTGTTCGCAAGCAATGGAGAATGTAGAAAATTACTTTCTGGACTACAAATCCCAGAATTCCCAAGTCAGCATGGCTAATGGTCATACTGCTTAGGAGTGGTTTCTGAGGATTTTAACACAAAAAAGTAACTCCCCACAGTGTCAGTGTTACTGCTTCTTTCTAGAGCCCTCTAAAGTCCACGGGGCATCCATTGATTCAGCAGTAATATATAATCCTGAAACCATTCAGGATTCTGAATTTATATTTATCCTCATAATATTTTGTTTAAATGTCACCCACTTTTTCTGCAAGGTCAGACATCCAGAAGTCTTTTCCCCTGAGGCAAATAAATTTTGTATACTCTGAGAGAAACATGTACATAGATTTTAAATTGTGATGCAGTGTAAAAGCAAAATAACAGCACTTGCAACCCATGATGCAGATCAAGTTGAGTGAAATGCACATGTGTAAGCACAGTGGAAGCTTTTACCCCAAGGGGGTGCATTATGCTTTCAACAGATTACAGTGTTAGCAGAACTGGCAGGAGTTTGGACAAGCAGAAAGGATTTTCTGTAGAAAAGCATATTCAGTGCAATCAGTCAAAAACACTTCAATTTCTTGGATAAGTATGAAATGTAAAGGTAATATGCTACAAATACATAATTCCAAAGTGAAACTTCCTGAAACTTGTGGTTACTTGTAGTATAATTTTCTGTTTATGGAGTATTAACACACAGCTGTGGGTGCTCATTAGTGCTTTCTTAGGGTGTTTTCGTAGGAAAAGAGTATCTATTTCTTGTGGCCAGCAACCAGAGCATGATATTTCATAAAAGACCATTTTCGTACAGCCAAGGGTGTGATCAGTTGGTTACAAAGGTGCGCACCTGGTAGCACCAGAAAGGTCTGCTTTAATCTTATTTAAAGTGACCCTTCCTTTTGTCAGGGAATGGTCCCAGCCTTTACCCCCAAAGTAGAAGCCCTACAGCATGTCAATACAGAAATCAAAGCCACTCATAGCTACTCAGGTTTAAATGCCAGCATGAAGGATAAAGAAAAAGTGCAATAAGGTGGATTGAGGTGGGAATGGAGTGTGTTTCCTCATGCGTAATGTAATCACAAGGGAAAGATCACACTGGACTACTCCACAAGAGGTTCGGATTCTGATCTATTCCACTCCATGCAATCTTACTGTATGTCTTCTCTGCACCTTAATTCAGGAACAGATATCACCAGGAGTGGAGTTTGAACACTGCATCAGGAGGGGTGTATGGGCATGTGTGTGTAAGTGTGTTCCTTCATAAAATCCCAGAATTGCATACATTCTGCAAAGATCATTTATTTTGAATTGTTCATTTATATATTTACACTTATATCCCACCGCTCTAGGGGAAAAATCATCCCTACTCAGGGCAGGTAACATAAAACCAATCATACAAGAATTATTAAAAATTACACACAATAAAACTCACAATAAAATCATCACCAAACATTACAATAGCCAGCAAGAACCACAATCCAGGACCCTGATAAAGCAACCTGTTTGGGAGCCAGGCACCACTTCTTTACATGGAGGCATCAATTTTGAAGTGGAGGAGATGAGTGCTTTCCACAGTCAATCACGTGACTATTTATCTCCATATTAATGACAAGTTTGCTCTTTAAGCGAAACACCATTGTAAGTGACCAGTTGTGGGAGGGATTGTGAACCCAATTAATTTGTTAAGCAAGTTTTTGGTTGGTTTTATTTGTTAAGTAAAGTGAACATTCAGAGAAAATTCTGCTCTTTAAGCGAGTTACTCTTTAAGCAAGGTGCTCTTTATGCAAGGTTTGACTGTATTTGCAATATGATCTCCACTGGCTTTTCCCTTTTCAGAATCCAGCTTGAAAATCAGGCGTTTCTCATTCTATATAAGGTAAACACCTTTGTTTCATCTACATCAGGGCTAGGCAAAGTATGGTTCTCCTAGTTCTGTTGGAGTGCAACTCCCATCAGCAATAGACAGCATAGTGAGTTTTTGTCAACAATACTTGGGAGGTGTTTTCTGTATCCACCTCTGGTTTACACAGAAGATTTCCTCAGTTTTCTAGCATCTGCACCTGATTTGCAAGCAACTCCCAGACACTTATGACTTGTTGCCCTTTTCTGAGCTGCAATGTAGACAAATCCATCCAAGGAGGGAGCCAGTCTAAGTCATTTTGCAGCCTGTAGTAGCTCAGCTAGTAAATTTCCCTCCCGGCAAATAATCCAAACACAGAGTTTCCAGGGTCAATTAAATTATTCAAGCACCTGAAACAGAAAAATTGCACAAAGACCTCCTCTCTCTTTTGTTTAGCAATAAAAATACAGGATCATAAAATTAATAACTAACAGTTAGACATACTTTCTTGATATCCCAAATCAGCTGCTTCCCTTCACCTAATGTTCGGTCTGGCTTCAATCAAGTATACACAAAAAGGAGGGAGCGATCCCATCCATACATTTACATTTTTGAGATAACAGTTTATTGTAATTGGAAGCATGCCATTAGAAAACAAAGGATCACAGATTCTCTTACAATAAATTTGCAAGTCCATGGGGAAGATAAGTAGAAGACAGGCAAATATTGGGCCCATCAACAGGATTATTCATTATGTTTCTCATCTCTGTTGCATAATAAGGCAACTGACTTAGACAATGTGTCAATACAGAAATCAAAGTCACTCAGCTCTTCATGTGTAAATGTCAGCAATTAAGGTGCAATGGGGGCTGCCTAGTGATTTTTCTTTGATGTGGCCATTAGGAAGCAAGGATGCTGCTCTTCTGTTACCCTCACGCTCAACTGTTTGTTTATAGGACCTTGGTTCTGGGTTGCAGCAATCTGCTTTGAATCTTGCCTTCCTCTTCTTCGAAGCCACTTCTGATTCACATTTCATCCGAAGCTGCATCCCACCTACAGCACATTTTGTTATTTCTGAGGCTGTCACTCTAAAAGTGTGATTCATCCCCCACCCCACCCCATGTTTTGTCATTTTTAATCCTTCTGTTTTAAAGACATAGTTGGGGACTATGGCAAGTGATGGAAAGATCTACAGGGAGGGAGAACACACCTTCATGCTCTTGGTAAGATAAATGGCAGGCTGTGACATTTCGAACAAACTATGTGGATGGGTACCAGTTTTTTCTAACGTGCATCAAAAAATCCCATCAGAGAGAATGTATAAACAGGCACAAATCTGACATGCCAGAGACATACTTTACAACACACTATTATGCATGTTTATTTAGTCATCAGTTCCCTTTTGTGCCATGGAACCTATTCATTTACAGAGAGGGGGGATGTTATCTTTGTGGAGCGTAACTTCCAGAATGCAACAGCCAGAAAAACCACTGGTCCTGCAATGCAGACAGAGATTGTGAAACCCCTTCAGAAATTGGATCTCTAGTTCATAGGTAAAAGTAAAGGTCTCCATTGCTCAAAAGCCAGTTGTGTCTGACTCTAGGGTTCAATGCTCATCTTAGTTTACAGCCCAAGAGCCAGTGTTGCCTGCATATGCAGATGTTTCTGTAGTTATGTGGTAGTCATGACTAGATGCCATAGCTCACAGAACACTGTTACCTTTCCCACCGAAGTGGTACCTATTTATCTACTTGCAATTTCTTGTTTTTGAACTGCTAGGTTGGCAGGAGCTGGGGCAGACAACGGGAGCTCACTCTGTCACACAGGCACTCATGTCTTGAACTGTTGACTTGCCAACATTCCGGTCATCAAGATCAACGTCTTAACCACTAAGCCACTGTAGTCCTTAGGACAAATTGAAAGGTATAACCTGCAATGGACTGATGTAGAGTTTCTCTGGACAATCTGAAAGATTTGGAAAAGATTATTAATTTACTGGCAGCAGTTACAATGTTTAACTTCATGACAGAAAAAGAGAGCACCCTCCATCATTGTTTGATACAGATTCTAAGCAGTGCTAAAGGAGTTGTTTATATAAGGCTAAGAATCTGATGTTTCGAATATGGTTCATAGGGAGATGGGGGAGATTTGTCTTGTTCAATAATACAAAAGCAAGAAGCAATAACTACGTCTTGTTTTGTAGCTGCTAAATGCCTAATTTAACATGGCTATTAACTTATATTAAGGGGACTGTGGTGGCTTAGTGATTAAGACACTGAACTTGATTACTGGAAGTTCAGCAGCTCAAGACTGAAGTGCTGCATGACAGAGTGACCCCCCCCCCATCTCTGTCTCATCTCCTGCCAACCTAGCAGTTCAAAAGCAAGAAATTGCAAGTAGATAAATAGGTACCACTTCGGTAGGAAGGTAAACAGCATTCTGTGCACCCTGGTGTCTAGTCATGCCTGCCACATGACTACAGAAATGCCTGCAAAAGCAGATAGCGTGGCTCTTTGGCTATAAATGGAGATGAGCACCAAACCCTAGAGTCGGATATGGCTGGCTTTTGAGCAAGGGAAACCTATTAACATCTATACTAAATCTTATAACTTCACTCTTACATGTTTCCAAGCACTATATCAAGCATTCTCTACCTGTGGCCCGTGGGCCGGATGCAGCCCACGGCATCATTTCATGTGGTCCCCCACTGCCTCCACCACACCAGGAAGTGCCATGTGGTGGAGGAAGGGCAAAATGGTCGTCCGTCCCCCAAAGCTGTCTGAGGGAGCGTGACCCGGCCCCTGGCTTTAAAAGGTTGAGAACTCCTGCACTATATGATGCAAATATTTTAATTAAAAACAAAATATAACAATTTTAAAGAATGCCTGGTGTCTACCATTTTCTCCTTTTCCTCTCTGCTTAGAAAAGCAGCCTGGCCACATGGCTTTAAGCTAGGGTGGCATCACAAACTCTCCAAGGGACCTTGAGACTTGAACTAGAAATACCACATTATAAAGGCCAAGACCTAGCTTATTCAGCTCCTTGGAAATGAGTGTGTTGAAATCTCAAAGCCTTGTCAGCAGCGATTGTCCCACCATTGGGCAAGAGGAAGCTGCTACCTTGGGAGGAACTTGCCATGAGTTGACCCTGCTCAGCCCTGGAAGCCGAGATGAATATACAATATCAATCACTGTGTATGAGAGGGATTGTGGATTGATGGTGACGAAAGATAGCAGGAATTAATGTGAAGATTGGCATAGATCTTGTATGTAGCAAGAATCGGTGGATGGAAGATATCAAGTGCTCTGCTTGGGTGGACTTGCTGATGACTGCAAACATATGTTTGGAAGCATCACAATGTTTTGTTAATTGGAAGTCAAATTTTGAAAGTGTTATTAGACCTCATTTAATAGAGATAAGGGTAAAATAATTTGGTTGTATTCAACAATCACTGCAACAGTGCTCCTTTGATGACATACCACACCTTGAGAATTTACCCATTTGCGAGGCTCACTGTATATTTTAGAAAAGTCCAAGCCCACTCCTAAACGCGCAGAAGTATTATTTTCAAATATGTGTACAGTACAAAT
Organism: Furcifer pardalis; assembly: GCA_030440675.1. NCBI lineage: Eukaryota > Metazoa > Chordata > Lepidosauria > Squamata > Chamaeleonidae > Furcifer > Furcifer pardalis. Next base: position 69,112,085 of record CP126897.1, on the reverse strand, counting down.
TGCAATGCAGGGAGGAAAGAAAGGGGAACAAAACCTTGTAACATCCAATGAAATATGCCTTAGTAGAAAATGCAAATCGGATTAGGAGAAATGCGACAAAACTTTCCCTTTCATAGCTGTAAACAAAGTGACGAAGTCAGCTAAGAGGATCAGAAATGTGTACAGATAATGTGTAAATCAAAGGCCAGAAACCTTTCAATATTACCAACTCAATGGGACTTGATTAAGTGTTGACTCACTAGTTAAACTCTGAGTCAAACATTCTACTTTTACTGGGGCTAACAGTTGGATTTAGACCTATAGTTTGGAAGTGTTAGCAGAAATGCCATCAGTCTTCTTACTCAGGGCTGCTGAGTAAAACATGTATGAGAAGCGACTTCCTAAAATAAATGGTGTTCTGAAAATGAGTTATCTGTTGGCAATATAAATACAGTGGAACCTCATACAACAATCCCCCCATATAGCAACGAAATCGCATAACAATTGGGGGGGGGGGGGATGGTGTCCTGCATAACAATTTTCCCTATGGAAAAAATCATACAACAATTTTTCAATGGGAAAAACCACTTAGCAAAAAATAATAATCATTGTACGATGCATCCCATAGGGAAAATCACTATACGATGCATGTATCGTATAGCAATTCTTTCGTACAACAACAAGCCCTGTGGAACGGATTAAAATCGTTGTATGAGGTACCATGAGGTAGTTGAAAGTTAAGGAAATAAAATAAAAATGGAAGAATCTGTTAGTTCTACTTTGTCTTTCATTAGTTTATTTTAAAACCTCAGATTCTTTCCAACCCAAATACGCAATTTGGAAATTTTAATAAATTCTTCAGAAATAAAATCCTCTTACTTTAGCATTGGCTGGATTCAACAAGTAGAGGGCTATGTTATTACCAGTCTGCAAGTGGTTAAGATGCTGACTGGGAGACGGAAGGTAAATAGTTCAAAACCCGAGTCCTGCATAATGTAATGAGCGCCCATCTCTGTCCCAGCTCCTGCCAATTTAGCAGTTCGAAAGCAAGAAATTACAAGTAGATAAGTATGGACCACTTTGGTGGGAAGGTAAGCAACACTCCATGCACTCCAGTGTCTAGTCACGCCTGCCACGTAACCACAGAAACATCTGCAGAAGCAGATAGTGCCGGCTCTTCGGCTATGAAACAGAGATGAGCACTGAACCCTAGAGTCAGATACAACTGGCTTTCGTGCAAGAGTAAACTTTACCTTTACTAGTGCCATGTTAAAGAAGAAAAGTACTGTATCTTGGAGAGACAGAAAAGACTGTTTTTGTAAGTAAGTACTAATATGATTGAATAGACAAAGAATCCAAATGTGAGGTTTTTAGAAGCTACACGCTGAGTCTGGAATATTAATTTACATTTCTCCCATATTAAAAATAAAATAAAGTTTCATATATTTCCCCTATGAATATGAGGAATTTTGTGACACATGAAATCCTTTTTTTTAAATGAAAAGAAAGAAAATTCTCAGAGTAGCACCTGTGATATAAGGAGACAAATTGCTTTAATAATGATGGATGGAAAGCAAAAAATCAAATTTCCCTGTGTAGGTGGAGATTAGTACAAAGTGGTACATATGAGATTGCAATGTTAGAGGTTCCCCTTGATTAATCGCTACTTGACTAAAAATATTGACCTGCAAAACATGAAATTACCCACCCGGGAGAATAAGGAAACTGCATTATGATGCCATCAACAATAATACCATAAACACTGCATCGTTTGGGAATCTTACAATGTCAATAGCAGACCAACTTTCTCAGAAACATCCTTTTGTGGGTATTAGGGCCACCAAGCAGCCTGTAAATCAATGTGTGATCAAGTGTTGGGTCATTATGTCACCTTGAAAACAAAAATAATTTAAAATGGGAGTTAATCTACCAATCTATGCCAAAGGTAGGAAAAAATGTTAGCTGAGCAGAAACCTTGTTATTAATCATGGGATTTCAGTTGCAGAAAGTGATCCCTGGGAAAAACTATTGTAACCTACTCTTGCCCAAGTTGCTTTGAATTATTAGGTCTTTGCAATTTTTGATATTCCTTCTAACATTATTGTAAACAGGAACACAATTTGCTGGGTGACATATATTAACAGGTTCTTGGTTTTCCAGGCCAGAGTACAATATATTCATTTCATTCCATCAAAAAAGCACTTCCGTGATTCAGGAGATGGTGGAAAAGCGACTGCTTAGCTCTACCTAACCCTGTCCTAATTATCTGAACTGTTTCATTCCCAGCACTACCCTATTCATGCCCAATTAACTCACCCCCTCTTAAAATGGATTCTGGTCTTCTCAATACAGTATATGAAATTGAAAAAGTGTCCATTTCTGTTAAACCAAAGGCAGAAACTCTAAATATGATATAATAAATTGTGATGGTGTCAAAATGTAACTATTACAATGAAAGTTATTAAAAACTTGTTTAGTCATTGTAAACTCACTTGAGATAATGAAGTTTTTGTGATATTCCTGCATAATCTTACATTTTGGCAGGTCTACAGGGAATGATGGGTTATATGAAAGGGCCACAGGAAAAACCCAGGTTTATGTCTTAGCATAAACCTATTGCTGAGATGGTAAAGCTATGACCTATGGGGCTTACTTTTTCCAACATGATCCAGTCTGCTCCTGTCTCTCCAGTGCATCTCACCACTTGTTATGGGTTTGGGGGAATATCTTGATTTCACTAGTAGAGATAGCTGAACCCAAGAGCAGCCAATTATTTTACATTGTATTTTACATTGTAGCCATGATTATTGTATTACTGTGAATAATTCATTTTCTGGTAGTAATGGACCTGTCTGTACTTAACTAGGCTGATCCTTGGCAATGGGTTCGTAGTAAACCACGGTACAAAAAATATGCACACATTATGTTTTGTTGGCATAGTTTCAACAGACTGGAGCAGGGGTGGTCAACCTTTTTGCACCACCCTTGGAACAGCTGAGCAGGTCAGACCACACCCCACAGCTGATGTAAATGCACCTACTTCTACTTCTGGGTGTAGGGGAGACAGCAACAGACCGGTTGAAATGGAATTGTGGGTCGAGTCTAGCCCGTGGGCTGTAGTTTGGGAACACCTGAACTAGAGTCACTTCCATGTTATGTTGAGGAGCTGGAGTAGGACTTCATGCTGGATTTTTGAAATGCATTCAAGACCGGAAATCCACTCATGTTCATCTGGGATTTCATCTGCTATATTTGTCCCCTTTTCCTCCATGCCTCTATTACTGGTGTATATTTTCCTTTTATCTCTTAGTTGGTGTGTCAGAAAAAGATTCTGTAGAGACTTCAAGACATCTTGAAAAAGGAAAAAGCAAAGTTGTGTGTATTACACATAAATCATCTTTTGGACTTTTCAAACTGTCTAGGTGTTAACATTGATGTTCCAATGTTGGCACTTTCTGCCCATGTTCAAGCTTATCTTTTCTGACTTAAAATCCCTTTTCTGCTTTAAAAAAACTTCTTTCTTTTACAACCATTTGTTCTTCCCATCAAGGCTTCCCCAAATGCATTCTGACAACCAAAAACTGATGATTCAGTGTTGCCAAGTTCTCAGTGAGAAGCATATGTTGGCTAGAAAGGAACTGAGCTATGCTGTCTGGCAATACAACAAACTCTACTCATTTTGGCACCACTCACTTTTGCCTCTATCACCCCAATTAATTTTTTACATTGGGTCAGTGGTTTTTCATAAAACAGATATTTACTCTATCTGATCTAGCAGGCATGATTAGCACAAGGAAAGAACACGACAGCTTTCACACAAATTCATGTCACCCAACAGAGCTGTAAATACTGGGGATCAGCTGGGGATAGGCACCAAATTTCAGGCGGCACTGCAATCTAAAGATGAATCTATTGATGAATAATGGTGTGTCTGTGTGTGTGAGAGAGAGAGAGAGAAAGAGAGAGAGATAAAGGCCCTGGGTCTCTTGGCTCTAGTCACGTTGTTTTTTCCCATCTTAGAGTATAAATCTTCAGGAAGGTCTTACTTCCATGTTTCTGGGCACAGTGGACTGAAGACAGCATCACTTGCATACCAAAATTGCTAGCTATAGCTCTGTTGTCCAAAAATCTCTGTTCCAGCAGATTTTGAAGCTGTATAAAAGGTATGGGGATAGATTAGCTCTGGGAATTCATTCGATTCTTAGAGCCAGACTTCTGGACTGTTTCGATAATATCTCAGGTTTAACTGACTGAGGTTACTTTCACCAGTTAATATTATGGAGTGTGAGAAGATGTTTTTATGTTCCATAACACTAGCTGGCAGGAATAATCCTAGCCAGTTAAAGCTGAGATACGCAAGGGATTCTAGCTTGAGCCCTATTGCAGTTGACACTAGCCTTGGAAGGTAAGGACTAAGAGCAGTGAAATGAAGATAATAATAGATCATGGACAAAATATAATATCTCAGTGTGCTGATCTAAGATGTATTTAGGTGGGCAGAGATTATGCATAGTCAAATATTGATGTGCTGATTTATCATTAATGTGGAATATTCATATTTAGCCTGCCTTGCTTTTCCTCCAAGGAACTCAGGGTAGAAAGTGCAATACAGTGGTGCCTCGCTTAAAGAGCATAATGTGTTCCATAGGATTGCTCTTTAAGTGAGTTTGCTCTTTAAGCGAAACACCATTGTAAGTGACCAATTGTGGGGGGATTTCGAACCCTGGTTTATTTGTTAAGCGAGTTTTAGGTTGGTTTTATTTGTTAAGCGAAGCGAACAGAGAAAATGCTGCTCTTTAAGCGAGTTACTCTTTAAGTGAAACGCTCTTTATGCGAGGTTTGACTGTACACTTCTTCAGTTTATTCTCACAACACTCCTGTGAGGTATGGTTCATAAAATATGGATGAGTATCTCTGTGTCTTTGTCCACTTCTGGTGCATATTAATTCACATGGTATATCAGTTTCCCAACTGCCTTTCTTTTCAAAAGAATAATATCAGAATAAATTTGCATTTAATCTCACATTTCATCCTGGAAAAGGGAGACAAAAACTTGAAAATTATACCATTGCTATTCACTCTCTGCAGACACAGCACTGAAAGCTGAAGTAAACATACTTCATAGAGATAGACCATTATCCTAGATCTCAGGACTGGTTTAGTACCGACCCTGAGCAGGGGAAATGTTATCCTCTAAATGAGTCATTTTCCTTTCAATGTAATTCATAGGAAAACTTACTCCAAGTATGAAGTTGGTTATATGCCATCAAGTTAGAAACAACCTGTAGCAACACTAATAGGGCTTTCAAGGTAAAGAAGATATTAAAGAGAGGGATTACCAGTTCCACTCTTCCAATGAGTGTCTATGGCTGGGAAGTTATTTGAATCCCTATCTCCAGCATTCTAGTCTAGTCCATCATTCTATCAACTCTACCACACTAGGTAATCTTACTTGTATGAAGTAGCTGTCAAAAATCTCCAGAGAGACACCTATGTGAAGATACTTCCTGGGTCAGATTTCTCAGTCCATCTTTATAAATACTGTATATAAAATGTCTTTCATACTTCTGAGTTGATTAAAATATGCACATTATTTATGCAGATGAATTTTCTTTGTCATAGCATCTTCACAAGCATCACATTAAATAACCACTGCCTGTTACCGGTGGCCTTTAGCAGGAGGAACTGTGCACAACTGACTATATATTTTTCAAGAAATTCAATAACTACAAGAAATACATTTCTCATATTCTCTCAGTTGCTTTGCAAACAGATCTGGCCATTTTTATTCCATTTTGAATTCAAATCATCTTTGGAACGTGTTGTATCATCACAGGTTGTGCCCTTTTGTGCCATCGTGTAAAGAAGTTAAATGGCCTTCCTCTTATTTATCAAAAATGGCAGCATAGTCATCCATCAAGGACATCAAGAAATGGAGACACCATCTGGGCTGGAAATGAAGACACTTAGTTGTGTGTGCAAGCTGTCCTATGTGGTGAGTCACCAAAACAGTTCTGTGGAACACTTTTGTATATAGCTTCAGAGTAGCCAACAAGGCTGGTCAATGACCATCATTTTCATACAATTCTTAGAACCTATTGTTGTCAGTGTGCATCATCTAAAAATAGTGGCATAAGGGTAGATTTGAACATGTATATCAGGGTTTCTAAACCTACAGCCTGTGGGCCAGATTCAGCCAATGGCACCAAATAATCCAGCCCACACTCTCACTCCAGCCGCTGCTTCTGCTGCCACCAGAAGCAGCCATGGGCATGTTCCCAGCAGCTGTGGGGATTGTTCTGCAAATGCGGAAGCATTTCTAGTGGCTGCTGATGCATTTCAGGTGACTGCAGATGCATTTCTGGTGGCCACAGATGCGTTTCTGGTAGCCATTGATGCATTTCTGGCAGCTGCGTTTCCGGTGTCTCTGGGGGGGTTCTTCACCCACGCCATACAGCTCCTCCAAGCAGGGGAGCAGTGGGGATATTGGGGGGATTTTTGGGATGTGGTGGGCTCAGGGTAGTCGTCACTGCCGCCTTTGGTGGTGGAGGCAGGGAGAATCCCTGTCCGGCCCCTCAACTATCTCACAGAGGATGACCTGGGCCCCGGCTTTAAAAGGTTGAGAACCCCCGATGTATATTTGGTCATTGAAGTAATCCCATAGCAATTCCACCACATCAGAAGAACCAAAAAATATAGACAGTGCATGGATTAGTGCATATGAAAAATTGAATAACAGGTAACTGTATTTTGTAAAAGTAATGGTTTTTAACTGTTCATTCAAGAGGAAAGTTCACCCCAAATTCATCAGATTACAATAAGGATACTTTGTTGTCACAGATTTGTGGCTAGGTGAATCCATTTCTCTCCTAGCTACTGTGATGATGGCAGCTGATCTCAGACGAAATATGAAAGGAGACAATGAGAGACTGTCATAGTACCTGCTACTCATATAGTCCAGGGCTTTGATTCCGAAAGTCCTGGCTTCACTATAACACTAGTAAAAGGTACTAGACTGAAAGTACCTTCTGGGCAAGGAGCTGGCATCCATCCTTAAGTCACATGACTTATACATTTACCTGGTTTCTCTCAGCAGCCCTTTGTCTCATGCGTATGTGCTTTCATATTTTAAAATTCTTATTTGAAAACAATACACCATGTTATTATAAACATATTTGAAAACAATCCCACAAGAACCCACTAAACTGACTGCTAATTCAAAGAAAAGTACTCACTCCCCATTGAAAGATGTGCCCTCAAGCTAGTCAACTGAGCTTCTGATTTCCTCTACTGCTATAACATCAGGTTTAGAAATAATGGTAGTAATTTTAAACTTTATTGAAATACAAAACAAGAGTGTTTTCAATGTCTGGGGGAAAAAAATAGAGAAAGGGTGCCCCATCATTTACATGAATGAAAATGGCATTTTCTAAATATTGACAATCAGTATCTAGGACATGGGTGCCCAAACTACAGCCCATGGGCCAGATTTGGCCCATGGCGCCATTCCATCAAGCCCACAGTGCTCTTGCTGTTCTTGGAAGTGGAGGTAAAACACACCCACACATGTACAAAACACTGCCGTAAATGACCCATGGTTGCCGTAAACGTGTTTACAACAGTCACAGGTGCATTTATTGTAGCATTATGTGCATGCATGAGTGTGTTTTATTTCCACTTCCAGTGGGAGGAACTACGTGACCGGTCCACTCAACCATGAGACTGGCCTGTGGTCTGAAATCTTTGGGCACCCCAATCTAGGTGCTCCCAAGATGTTCCCTGAAAATCTGGATGCTCGGGCTGTGTTACAGTGGCTACTTGTACATCATCATAAAGGAGGAAACACATGACTGGAAAGGAAGTCAAATAAGATACCAGTTTACACAAAAATTCACGTTACATTGCATATACAGACATTTGGTTAAAAATAAAAAAAATTATCACTTAAACAGAACTACAGTACTTCTCAACACTGGGTAAAGTAGATTCCTGTTGAGGTGCTACTGTCCAGATAAAGTGGATAGTTCACTTTAGGATCCACGGCCATTTTCTGTCCAGTTTTTTCTCTTCAAACTAGTCTGGGACTGGATGGCAAATGAAGTGGATGCGGTCTTCAAAAGGATTGTCATTGAGCTCTATGGTCTAAAAGGCCTCTTCCAACTCAGTGATTCTATGATCTTCTGTGATCTTCTGGCTAGTCTTCCAAATGAATAGCTTTTCTTCTTAAAATATGACATATGGCTTCCCTACTTCTGCAGGCGAGGGGGCCTAAATTTGCTAAATAACACACTGTGACTTGCTATCCTGTGGGCACCCATGGCAGAAAAGCCAGAATTTGCTGGTCATTTACTCCAAGCAAAGCACATTCTTCATTTAGCCTCCTTACTTCAATTTTTTCCAGGAATGAGAAGAAAAATACACCTTCATCATTCTGAGCCTGACCACATAGTATATCCTGCAGCGACCCATTTTTCCCTAATAAATGTTTTCTCTGAGGTTAATTTGGGCATTTCATCTTGAAGAAACAAAATGATTTAGCATAAACAGATCACAGGTTCACCTAGCATGTGCCTGCTGAGGACAGACCTTAAAAACAAAGCAGTAAATCATTCTGTGTGCACAGTTCTCTCAGCCCAGTGTTACCCCTCCCACTGCTGTTGAAAAACTAAAGAAAAGAGAAATATAACAAGATAAAACCCTCTTTCCAAGGTGTGTGTGAGGAAGGCCTGCAGAAACCATGCTTTGGCTTTCTCTCTGGGGGCCCTGATATTTTAAATGTTTTTTTTTAAAGCTAAGGGCTCTTTAAACTTAATTTTAATCTTAAAACATGAATATAAAATTACTCCAATTGCATCTTCATCCTATCCCCTCTGCAGGGCTATACCCAAGATTCTAGATCTGGGGTTGTGGTGGTGGTGGTGGTGGAAAAAAATTTCAGGAGGGTGCACAAAAATTTCAGGAGGAGCAACAATGACACACTCACATACGGTATATAACATTGGCACCATGGGTTAGGTTGGGGGTGGGCTACTCAGGAAGGATTTTGCCCCCTTGCCCCCACCCCACCTGGGCTACAGCCCTGCCCCCCTGCCTTTATAAGGAGGTACTTTTTTCTCCCTATTTGTTAACTCCTAAAATAATTAGAACATATGCTATAAGAGCACATATCCATCATGTAAAAATGTTTACCAGATGTGTGGGACATAAACATTACAATTAACTGTGGAACATACTCATTACAGGATTCTGATACAGCAATGCATTTTCTCTCTCTTGCATTTTCATTGTAATTATGATGGTGATACTTGAACTCACTGTTTTGCTTTTGTTGATCGTGCTCCAACACAAGAGTATTACAAGGCAGGACCCCCAAACTTCCCAATTTTTTCCTGGCTTGACATAGTTGGCACAGCTATACTATACAATTTATAAGTAGTTACTTCCAAACTGTAGAAATAACATATCTTGGTTGTAACTGGAGGACTTTATAAAGTCATTAGAAAGAAAACAAAAGATGATCAAGCAGGTCATGCATAGATTTTAGTATTTTCTTGTTTGTGCTGTACAAGGTTACCATAGTGAAATACAGTGGAAGAAAACAAATGGAACATAAAATTTATTTGTTTCAATGGGCAGGACGGTTTAGCCAGAGAAGACCAAGGGCTATTTCATAGCAATCAGTTGGAAACAAATGGGCTCTGTGGGAAATGGTTCAAATACTGGATTTCAGTGAAAATATGATTAAATGAAAAGTACAGTGTTGAAGAATGATGGCAGTTGTGGGATCTCCAAGGAATTTGCTATGTATGCAACAAAGGAGAAATTGTTAGCAATGACAAAGTTCAGTTCAGTTCTCATGTACTGAAGTACATCTCTGTGAGGCTTATCATTGCGACCCAGCTGAAAAAATATTCTGAACAAGGAGGAACATCTACAGAACAGGTCTAAGGTGTGATATACGTTGGTAAACTTCATCCTATGTATCAGAGAAATTTTTGCTATGGTGCATTTGGATTGCCCTCTAACTTAAAATCTACAACAGTTTAGTTATCATCATGTTCCAGCCTCTTGCCTCTCTGTGGGCTCTGCCAGTAAGCAAGAATCGTGATTCTTTTCTCTTTTGTTATTAAAATGATTCTGCAGTTGCTTTAGCAATAAAAAGTATGAAATGATACCAAGGACAACAGATGAAGAGTTACAAAATCCAGCTCATTTTCTGATCTCCCAGTTACTACCTGAAACATGTACCAATGAGGATTTAAGTTTGGCCTCATTTTGGCTGTTTAAAGTCAGACCTGGACGCAAAAGAAGAATCTACCAATTTACTGACCACGTGTCTCAATTAGTTGCCTCTGAAACGAAGTGGCTGCCACTTATTTCTGAACCTTTGCCATGGCAGATTTCAGAACTGAATAAACTTCCTGAAAAAAGATTTCTCTTCCTCAAGTAACAGAGGACTGTTTAAGCATATACTTGCATTAAAAATTCTACTGTATGTATATAAAACATAATTTAAGTATTTCATCAGCCCAAAAATTCTGTGAAATGCTCAGTTCAATACACAACTTCCTTGAACTAGATCTCTCCATTTAAAGACCTGTCATGCTACCTAGTTGTTAACCAGCATATGGTGGGTTCAGGAACTCCCTTTTTCTGCCAAAAGTTCTAGTATTGCAGACTGTGGATTTGGGTGCAAAGAAAAAGAAAGAAAAATACAGTGCATTGCTCTGTAGCTATTTGACAAAGGACTTCAGGAGAAAACCCTTGGATATTTTGCTTGCTTTCTTTATTGGTGTCAGATGCACCATCAGTATATAATAACATACAAGTTAAAATTAACATATCTAAAAACCAAAATAGAATTAAAAAGGACTAGATGACATCCAGCCAATATCAGGCCACATCAACAGCATTTCCTCTTGCTAACATAAGGTCCCCCTAGTGCACGTTGAGGGGCATTGTGTGCATTGTATCATATGGGAAATAGTTTGTACCTCTCCGCAATCACACAAGCTGTCATCTACAGGGAAACCCCATTTGATCTTCCTACATCTGCGTGCAGGGATAGAAAGATCAAGGTAGGATACATTGTTAATATTCACATTCTGCATATGTAGTTATGCTTAATAGCTGTATAATAAAACGCTTAGCTAGGTTGGCAGAAATTTAAATCCACACCACAAATCCAATTCAATTGCACTGCAGCAAAACAGCTTATGGACAATAGTTCCACAGGATCAGGTATACAGGAACCATACTTCTCTTTAGAAATCACTGCTGGTATACAAGAATGACTCAAAGAGTTGAAGTAATTGCCTTAGGGCACCTCCTCCTCAGGGTACATCAGCAAACCTCATTATGCCAACCAGCCTCTTCAAAACAGACAGAACCCCTTGTGCATGGAAGTCAGGGATGCCTTCTTGTATACTCAAGAAGAATGATAAATACCTTCACATCTGGAGTTGTGCCAGTATTATTTCCTGGTACATATTTTCAAAATCTAAGTAATCACACCTCTACCTGCTGAATCATATTGCTTCTCACAAAACACACACAATTACAGAACTTACTGGGAACCATTAAAATTATCTCCCAAATTTCAACAAAAAGGTTATAAAAGGAATAAATCTAAAATTGTATTTATTTTTGTTAGGACATTTTCCTTTTGTGGGGTATTGTACAAAGATTGCTGCCCAGTGAAATAGTACAACTTTAAGACCCTGCAAGTGTTTTGAACACAGGTGTACATAATAGAGCCACAGACTGATTGCCCAGCTGTGCATGCCTCGTCCACATGCTCCTGAAGCAGCCCAGCTGTGGCTGATTAGAGAATCTGCCCAGCAACACCAGGGTATAACTGTGGCCCTCTGGGAAGGGTTTATGGAGGAGGTCATCATACTGAGGAGGCTGTTATACTGAAGAGAAGGACTGAGCTACTGAGAGACTGCTGAAGGAGGTCGTGCTGTAGATGAGAGTTTTCTTCCACAGAGAAGGAAGAACTGCTGAAGATTACCAGGACTCTGTGCATGCTCTTGGGATTGCAGCCAACAGAGGAATCCAAGCTGTGTACCAACTGTGGGGCTTGGAGAGAGAGAGACTGTTGTATATAGTCCTGTGTATGTCTGTCTCCCCCTCACTGTTAAGTAAAGCGCACCTTTCACTGAAGGCATATGTGTGTGTGTGTTATTGCACTAAAGGCTTTCGCTGCATAACAGCTTAAAAGTGCTACTCTGCTATTGAGCCACACATATCGCTAGGGGAATCCCTGACACTTTTCTTAAAATGATCACAAGGCCCAAGTATGTATGTCTGCACTTTTCAAAAGGTTTAAGTTCTTGATTTTACAAAAATACTGTCTAGAGCAGTGTTTGCCAACCTTTAGTTTTTGGACTTCAATTCCCAGAAGCCTAAGTCAACTTCCCAAAGCACTGATCAGCCAATGTACTGACTTACCCTTCTGGGAATTGAACTACCCCACATTGGGAACCACTGGAGTCAGAACTTCTGTTTTCTTCTTTTTTAATGGCAGTTTATGTTTTTATCAGGTTGGGGAGGGGAGTCTGTTCTTATTATATACCTGCTATAAATCAAAGTATCTTTGTTCATAATCATAATAAGCTTTCCATCATTGCAATATTATTTTGACATTTCTGTAATGTTAATATCTCAGTAACTCTATGGGTCATTCTTCTGTGGGATGGGTATTTTCTGTTTATTCAGTATACAAAGGGCTACATAATTTTTTCATTGAGTTTTGACAAATGTCTACTTAAATTGGATTGGTTTTATAAAGAAAGAAAGCTTAAATAAAGTTTTGGTTAATCAAGTTTGTTCTCAACACTTCATTGGTCAAAATGTGTAAATGGTCATTATTGAAAACCTGATTTCGCCAATTAAGACAAAACTTTCTTATTAGTACTGGTTAGTCCTTGAATCTAATAAAGCTCATTTTTCATTCTGTCCTTGAAATGTGTTCATGACAACAGCTCTTTCAAATAAGAAGTCTTACTGGCAAGACCGAAGGCTTGGTTAATTCTGTTCAGAATCAACATAAGATGGTAAATTAATATTTAATGCCTGAAGATCAGTGACAGAAATAGGCAGAAATATACAAGCCTATTTTATTTTTAAAATGAACGTGAAAACATTCATTTTTAAACTGCAGCTATCAGAATACAAAATACTCTTTGCTTGTTACTAAATAATTTTGCAGCTGGAAGATGGAGACAACCATATATATATATATACATATTTCATATTTACTGTATTTGATATTTCTAAAGCCACAATTCAAGCCATATTAAAAACCTTCAAAGCATAGTGTTTAGACAGCTTATCATAACATTTGACAAGCATTAGAAAATATGGTTGTCAGTTATTTAAGCCTCCTCTCCATACCCAGTGCATTTTTTTTTACCAAAAACAACACAACCCTAAGACATATTTTCTTATTTATCCTTTCATTCTTCATATTTACAAATCCTAGAGGGCTAATGAAACTTCAAGTGTGGTCCAGTTTTAATTCTGATCATGTTGGAGGGAAATCTACTTCACTTAAGGAAATACCAGACTCGTTCTGAAGATGTTTTGACAGGTGCTATGGACTGTGGTGACTTAGTGGTTAAGACACTGAACTTGACAACTGGAAGCTCAGCAGGTCAGCAGTTTATTATTTATTTATTAGTTCAAATTTATTTTGCCGCCCACTCCCCGTAGCAACTCAGGGTGGCTTACAAACAATACATTACATTACAATATCAGTGTCTGCATTCTTGAGGCAGCCAGTATAGCTTGAACTGTTAACCTCTACTTTTGCTAAAGTAGCATTAATATTGTTACTAATGCAACATAACCTACTTCTTCATGCCTCCAGGTAGGACACACCATAATCCCTCATGTGTAGAAGATGTGTTTATGTTTGCGAGTAAGGGATGAACTCATGTAGACAGTAAAGAGGCTTGGTTTGCTTTGTTACAGTACATGACAAATTAAATAGTATTTCCTTCAGGCTGAAGTCATCAAAACTTGACAGTCAGTGGTTCTTATCCAATAACACTTTCAGAGAAGATTATCCTACCTTGGCATTGCTCCAGGCTCATAGTTAAACCTTCACAGCCCATTGCCCTTGCATGGCTTGCGGCAGACTAAAGTACACCTGGGAAGTTCATCCATGAAATATAGAAGCTACGTTTACAAGGGTTTATTCACATCTGTTGCAGAAAAGCTTTTTTTAATGGAGGGCAAGGAAAACAATATCTCCTTATATTTCCTTCATGTTCTGTAACCATAGATCACATTATTCCAGCACTAGTATCTGCATGTGGTTTTTTTTCTCCTTCATGCTAATCCTTTCTGGAAAGGATAATAGGGGTTTGAAGCCACCTGGAGTGAAATTATGACCATCGTACTAACTTCAGAGAGAAAACAATCCTCTAGATCTCATTAAAACTGTTCTTGGTAGCAGTTACTTAAACCTGGGATTTTGTCTGGTAAGAAATACCCTGAAAAACATTGTTTCTAATAATGTTACCAAATAATCCTGGCCAATCTGAGTACAGTGGAACCTTGGTTAACGTAATTAATGTGTTCTTAAAGTGAAAATTACTTTAACCAAATTTCCCATAGGAATGCATTGAATGCAATTTCCCATAGGAATGCATTGAAAACCAATTAATTCATTCAAAAAAAAAAATCTGTAAACTGAGCCACTATTTTCTATGGATTTCCTTTTGCTATGCAATGTTTATGTTAACCGAGCCGTTTGTTAACCAAGGTTCCACTGTACTAAGTATGCAGTATTATGCAAGTATTAAGACACCTTTCTCCTCATTCACTACAAACCAAGCTGCCCAAGATTTTGGCTGGAATGTCCTTTAAACACCTCTTGTGAGATGAAGTTCAGAACAGAATACTGCAAGGGAAAGGAGTAGAAAAAATTCTTGTGTGCATGGGTATTTCCAAAGTTTAGGTGCTGTTGTTAGGCCAAAATTGCTGTCCAATAGTGTTAGCGAAGAGAAATTGTATGCAGGGGAACACATAACATTTCTGTTTTTTTCTAATTCATGCATAATGGTGCCCTTTGGAAACCTCTGTTGAGCATTCCTCTGTATACGTATATGAAATAAGAAGACTGGTTGTATCACTTCTTCAAGGGTCTAGACCTAGAAAATCATCTTCAACTGGATCTGTCACATGCTGAAGAGGTGGACGGTGGGGTAGAGGTTGAAAGGACAAGTTCTGTTTTAGACAGGTGGTATTCTGCATTCCTCCTTTTTTCCCCATGGGAAGTATTTTCCTTCTGTTTTGTTTGCTTGTCTCAGTGGCTCCTTCAACAGCCCAGTATAGTACCTGCATGACAAAGTTTGCTAGCTGTGCCTAGAAACCTAGGTTGACATTTTAGTTTCTCAACATTTAATTTCTCTGCTTCTCCTGACTACTGGCAATCATGATCCCAATCCCAGACTAGACAATACCCAAGGAAAAATCAAATGGAAAGGCAGCAGGATGCAATCTGTTTACAATGTAAATTTACTTAGATTTCTAAAACTTTACTTGGGTCAAGGCATTCTGATAGCATCACCCCCCCCCAAAAAAAAAAAACCCCAACAACCCAGAAACCAAACCAAAGCCATGAATAAGGGTGGGGACAAAACAGTTGTGGTCAATGTATATCCTTGCCTTTTATAGAGTAGTCTCTTCTTTCATCAGAACATTGAAATCAGAGACTCTGGAAATGCACATTTTAATGCTCTTTAATGACTGTGGAGTCTACTCTTCTAAAAATAGTAGGATGCCATGATTACTTTGCTATTTCCAAGTTGATGAATGTTGAATTTTGAATATTGCCCATATAATTACACACATTTTTAGAAGCAATCAGCACACTTTATTATCTGCAATTTCAAAATGTGTAATCACACTTCAAAACGGTTTCTATTTCACAATTCCACAGGACAGATGGCATTTTCAAATCCAATATCATTGCACAAGCATTTGCTCTGTGGTTTATCATGGCACTATAAATTAGAAATACAATTATACATGTGGAAATATTTCAAGGTTCACTGTGGCATTAGCACTGGCATGAGATTTATGGTATGCCATATGTTTGTTTGAATTGTGATGAACCATACTGTTGTACCTATAATGGAAGCACCTGCAAACTGGCTTAACTAGAATTCATGGACAAGTCTCTAGTTGGGGAAGAAAGGTGTCTCCTAGTGCAACGGGAATGATATCATCGGTGGCAGCAGCTTGCTACCCATTAAAGGCTTCTTTTTAAATTTCAAAGAGCATGAATTTTGCTGCATTATGTATGAGCTATGCATACCCCAACATTTAAAAAGGAAGTATTTAAGAAGTAGCCATCTGCCAGTTACATCATTTCCATTGTGCATCTGGAGCTGTGCAAAAGGATCTCAGCCTCTATGTATATGAACTGGAATTCTGGACCAAAGCAGCTTCTTATGTGCCCACTCTACCCAACCCATTACCGTATGCCACACTGCCTTTCCCATTGCTGAGAAGGACCATTCCAGTGATCTGCATTAATAACTCCTTAAACATTAGATAACCCTGGATAGGTGGTTTTGTGGATCTGTTCTCAGATAAGAGGTAGGGTTAGTTGTTCTTATTTGCAGGAAATATCATATAACGATAATTACTGTGGCTCCTGTATGTCCACCTATGAGACATGCAGCTACTTGTGTCCTGTGACTTTGCTATGGGAAGTTAGCATAGGGGAGATAGTCTACTCCAAAACTGCAATGAAGATACACTTTCCTAACTAATGTACTACAACCAGGAGGTTTTGTTAAGTCTTTTGGGACCTGTATCTTTTCTGTACACTTATTTGCTTCCTGCAGCAAATGCTAAAAGAACCCATCTTTAAAAGGAAAAAGAAAGAAAAAAGTTATTAAAATCACAAACTGGAAAAAAATTGCTAAAGGGCATCTATCATTTCTGGTCTTTTGGCCAGTCCTAAAGTCAACCAGGCTGGTGGTACCATGCTAAAATGAGCTGGATTAAGCAATCTGAACATTAAACAAACAAACAAAAACCCCTATATTCTCCTATTCCTCTTGAACTCCAAATTTATGTACTGTAGTAATTGTGGGTTATGGAATAATTTTGGTACGCCATAAATATCCAACTTTCAGAACAATGTCAGTGCATATAAACATCACAGAAGAAATCTGGGACACTGTGAGCGAAACATGTCTTCTCCAGCTTCAGACTGCCCCACGCTAGTATGGCTTCAGGAAGACTGGGGCATCTTTTGTAACATTTGGGAGGATAAGGCAGGAAAGGAAGCAGAGATCTCTTTTCAAGAGCAAGGGTCTACTTGCACAGTGTTGCTCCTTATATACCTTGCATACCTGAAGACTTAATTGCTAGAACTGAGATAGGCACCTAATTTTTTAAAAAATATATCATTGGAACCTGGAAATTATCCCATCAATGCTATACCAGTTAAATATTAATTAGTCTACACAGTTGCCCGTTTACTCTATATTTACTATAGTTAACATTTCTAGGAAAATGTTGAAAAAGAAAAAATAGTCTTAGCAACAATGAATTCCCCAAGCATTTACCAGAAATATGTGATTTCTTTACTCAAAGTGCATTTGTGACTAGCAATACAAATTAATTATACTGATATTTTTTATTTCCTTGTATATCTCTGTATATGTATCTTTGCCTATATCTAAAATTGCATACAAATAGGTGCAATTTATCTATAATTTTTACAGACACTAAGCATGCTAAGTATACTAAATATTTAAAACTTATTGTAATATTTATTGCACGTTATAAATACTGTCCAATATATAAATCTCCACTTTCTCAAAGTTTATGCATATCTAATATAACTAGTTTGAATTTTTTGGTTCTTCAAATGAGTATTTCTACCTGTGCTATTTCCCCTGCCCCAGTTACATACTCCCTCTTAAAAAAAAGATATTTCCATTATAAATATAAATCCCTGATATAAGCAATTGTATAAAGCTTAAAATATATTTTCAACAACCCTGAGTATCATCATCCCTTTCAAAGGCATATACATCATAAAGACAAGGGAGTGTTATGTTTTCATCCTAATGTATGCACACACAAAAATTATCTTGCTGGACAGAGTTAGGCAGCTGACACTTACTGCTAAAACTGTGTGCTTCAGTTCTACTCTTTGAATGTCTCTTTGTAGGCTTCGTTGACCATCTAAAGGTCTTTTCATTTTCTCTGGTTTTAAGCAAAGTGCACTCCTCTGGTAACAAGATGTAATAGCTGAAGTCAAGGCACAACAAGCCTCATTGGAAAACATGAAGATCTAGTAAACACTGCTGGTGCTCATCTTCGGGCTGGTTGATTCCTTGATCCCAACAGATTATACTGATACCTAAAAAGATTTAAGAAGTGTCCGTTATTTTAATGTAGTGAGAAAATGCATATTGTTTACAAATCACTCAATTCAGACTGGCTGTTTATGCAGTGGAGAGTCCAAAAACAGCAGCAGAAATGACCACAAAGATGTTGTAAAAAAACTGCCTTCCTCCACGGTCCATGGAGGAGGTGCACATTTTTGGGCCTAGCGTTGGTCATGGACCTCAGAGAAAGGTGGAAACTGAGCAGAAAAGGTCCCCAAAGTCTCCTGGTGCTGGCAGGGGCAGCAGACAGTTTTTATTATTTATTTATTTATTTATTTCACTTGATACCCCGCCCCAATCGGGAGAACCCGACTCTGAGCGGCTTACAAAACACTAAAAATAAGAGTAAAAGCATAAGAAACAGTTTACTCCAATAAAACATCAGTTAAAAGGTCATCAAAATATTACCACAAAAATTACACTTATATTACACTTACATTTCAGTTTAAAAACAGTGGCAGAAACCCAGCCGACACTTTTGTAGTGGTGTGGGATGATCGTGTCTGGCATTTTTTGTATATATATTTTTGGCGATTTTTTGTATTAAAAAATATTTTTGGTCAGGTTGACAACTTTTTTTATTTTCAATGCATTCCTATGGGAAAATGTGCTTTGGCTTATGAATTTTTCAGGTTATGAGGGAGGCTGTTGGAATGGACCTCGCTTGTAACCCGAGGTTTTATTGTACCAAGGTATGTTCTACTCATACAGAGAAGTAGCTGTTAGGTATCTGTTAGGTTATCTGGAAATTTTTATTTTCACTGATTGGAAAGGGAATGTAACCCTTTAACTCAATATGTGACATTGGTAGAAAGTCTGTGAAAGACCTCTGCTATATATGGTATTGAACCATATAAATCAACAGTGTGATTCAATGGGTAAAATCCAGCAATAAGTCTCAACTAAACTAGGCCCACTTAATCAATGGAACTTAGAGCTGAGTTGCCTCACAAACCTCTTACTGATTCAATAGGGCTACTCAAGTTGCTGCTTACTACTGGATTTCAGCCAGTAGTAGATGGTTTCATATGTTTTTATGATGAAGTGACATTCCCTTTAAAATAATCAACCTTTGAAATGTTCAGTCTGTCCTCTAAATACTGTATACCCCAATCAATAATGGAAAGCCTGCAGCAGCTATCAGGGTGGCAACCAGATATTAAAAGATCAGCAGCTGTTGAAATCAGAATACCAATTATGTTCACAGTGACTGACTGGTTCCCATCAAATATTTCTAGGGGCTGCAGTGGCTCAGTGATTAAGAAGCTCGCCTTGTTTGATGGAAGACTGGCAAGTTGACAGTTCAAGACCCGAGTACTGCATGATGGTTTCAGCGCCCATCTCTGTTTCAGCCTCCTGCCAACCTAGCAAAAATCCTTTCAACCCAGAATAATTTTTGACACAAAATTATTATTATCAAATATTTCTAAATTGTACAGACTGTTTATGTTGTTTTGCTATTTTATTTTGTACTGTAGCCAGAAAACACATCAATAACCCAGTTTGTAATCCTAGAATTATTTATTGTTGTTTTTGTAGTATTGTACCATCTAGACTGCAAGTCACTAAGACGCTGACTGGGAGGCAGAAGGTCAGCAGTTCGATTCCCGAGTACTGCAGGATGGAATGAGCTCCCGTCTCTGTCCCAGCTCCTGCCAACCTAGCAGTTGGAAAGCAAGAAATTGCAAGTAGATAAATAGGGACCACTTTGGTGGGAAGGTAACAGCATTCCATGCGCTCCGGTGTCTAGTCATGCCTGCCACACGACCATGGAAACGTCTGCAGAAGCAGACAGCGCTGGCTCTTCGGCTTAGAAACAGAGATGAGCACTGACCCCTAGAGTCGGATACGACTGGCTTTCGAGCAAGGGAAACCTTTACCTTTACCATCTAGCTTAATAGTAAGAGTAAGCATAAGCACAAGAATAGTGTGCTGTTAAGTTTACTCTAACTTATAGCAACCTTTCACTTCTGATTTATGGTGACCCTGACAGGATTTTCAAGGAATATGAAATGTTTTAGGAGTGGTTTACTTCTGCCACACTCCACTGAGTTTCCATGGTTGAGCAAAAACTTGAATCCAGATCACCTGAATCCTAGTTTGACAATCTACCTGCTATAATATACTTACTCTTGGAATTTTTTAATTAATATTTATTTTTTCCAAGAGTATTTATAACTAAGTCACATCTAACAAAATGAAATTATAGCAATTCCTTCTTTAACATGACTTTTGAGGAGGAAGGAAAAATGGAAGTAAAATGTTTCAAGGTATTGTGCTACTCCTTACTTCAGGCTTCCTCAACCATTGCCCTGCAGCTGATTATGGACTTCAATCCCCAGCTTCTGGGAACTGAAGTTCAAGAACAGCTGGAGGTTGAGGAAGCCTGCCTTAGTTCTTCAGGGAAGCAGTTGACCATTCAATATACTGTATTGGCTAAAATATATTAGGCATTAGTTTCTCTATTAAATACTTACATGAGGTTACACAAGTTAATGGGGGGGGGACAGGCAGCAATTAGTAGGGAAATTCATGAAGAGGTGAGTACATCCAATACACAAAATCATATTTTTAAAATAAAACTTACCTGTTTGAGGTGAAATTGTAATATCCACATTCCTCCAGAACCTCTTCAATCACAGTCTACAAAAGTAAAGTGCACGGAGTTTCATTATCTATTATGAAAATGAAACTAGAAGCAATTTATAAAACTGCTTAAAACAATGTAATATCTGACCTGCATTTGTTCATATGTAATTCCTTCATTCATGGTAAACGTTCTAGGAAGACCTATGAGTAAATTACATTAGATAATCCTGGGTAGGTGAATGTGCATTCTAATTACATAAAAAGAAACACCACAGACTAGATTCTTAAACAGATTAAGTTATTATAATTGCATCACAAAAAGCTAAACAAAATGTATGAAATATTAATTTATTCTTAGATACAAAACTAAGTTTATGTCTCAAATCTTTTTGATCACAGACATGATTCATTAAAACAAAATAAAAATCATATACTAAAGAGAAATGGACACTAGGAATTAAAGAGAGCTATGTTCAAACATGTGTACAAATCCACTGATTTCTTCTTTGTGTGTAGATTGCCTGCATCTATTAATTAGTAAGAGTCCCTACCACTGAAGTCTGAATATCTAGAGATACTTCTGTCAAAATCCATCTGCAGCTCCTTTAAGCTTCTAGATTGGTCCTCTCCATTTTAACTATGAGGCTTCCCTGTGTTTCATATCTAAACATTTATGGGTACTTCTGTCAAAAGCTGCATACAGGTGTCTGTCTGTCTACATGACTGCTGAGCAAAATTCTTGGTGGGACTATGGGTAGGAATTTAAACCTCAACTCAAATAGTCCCAAATCTACAGCAGTGTTAGAGAACTTTGTGCATTGAACATGAAGGTTTGAAGAGCATTTGGCTGAATGCATTTACAGAGCTTGCATGATTGGTGATTGTTTATATTCTTACCATGACCATATAGAGAGTAAGAAATATGAGTTTATCCATAATCCCCAGTTCTGCTAGATGGGCAGGTTAGGATGAAGCAGAGAAGAGCACGATTAAAGGCACCAGCGGGGTTGTGGACATCTACTCCAAAGGTCTCAGTTATGGGTTGGACTCAATGGTCTAAAAGGCCCCTTCCAACTCTTTATTCTGTGATTCTGTACATGTAGAAAACTCTGTGGATTTAAATCCAATGGGTATTCTGGGATAGCTGCCTTGAATGCAATGAAACTAGAGCGCTTCCATTCCTCCGAGGTTTGGCTTCTTGAAAGATCCTGTAGTTTGTTTTATTTTGTTTTGTTTTGGGCAGGATAATTGCTGAGAAAAATATGTATCATTCTTTGCACTCACTTCTTGTCAACAGGGAGGCATGAGGAAGCTAAATTGGCTATGTGGCAAAATCCCCCTTTAACCAAATTCATACCAGTTGTGGTTTCAGATATGCGGCACCAACAGTTTTGTAATGATCTGTCATAAGACATCAAACAGAAATGTGGTTTCAGACACCTATTGTTGTCTTGCTGTTTGGCAACTTATTGTGAATTATTACTGTGGTCCAGTCCTGGAACTGCAGATTGCCCAATCAGTTTCTCTCACCTTTTGTGGTGGTTCTCCTGAATTATTGTTTTGAGATGGTGAAGAGCATTATAGAAAAGCTAGGATTTATGCATTTCATCAAGATCTCCTCAGCCTGCCTCCGATAATTAAACATTGTTTTGGTCTTCTCTGGAAGCCCATAACAGCCTAACCTTTTTCTTGCTTTGAATTCTTGACTTGTGCTCATGTCTCAGATTTGTTTACCTGACAAAAAAGTTCCTCTAAGTTAACTTGTCTATATTTCCAAATATGCATATCTAGAATAATAAAGATAAAAATAATAACAAAAATATTGTAGCATCTTAAAGACTAAGAGTTTTATTACAATCCATTTCCTCAAATGCAGATGTATTGTCAAATGAGTTGGAGGAAGTGAATTGTAATCATCAAAAGCTGTCATGGTTAGCGAAAACTCTTTTGGTTCTTGCCTTTAGTTTTTAATGTTTTTAAATACATGTTGAAAAAGGTTAACACTGCTACATCCTTGAAAACTATCCAGAATCAAAATTTTAAATTCTCCATCCTTTCAGTCCTAATTATTCTAACTTTGGAGATATCGTGCAGAAGTTTGCTAAAAGCAAAGAATTTGGCCTTCCACTTTAATACATAGTGTTTTCCTATTGTCTTTATATGCCAGTTGCTGAAAAACTGCATTCAGAGTTCCAATACTATTTCTGACAACTTTTAGTTCTGCTTCTTGGCTTTCCTTTACAATTGTGTTTCTTCTGTCATCCATCTAGGAGTATTTTCTTCTTTTTAGTGTACGAATTGTCTTTTTGCAGTCTTCCTTAATAATCTCTCTGGTTTCAATCCACAGTTCTTCTGGTTCATAGATGCCCATAATTATAAATTGTGCAGTGCTCTGATATGGCTAAAGAAAAGCCTGCCTACCTCCATTTAACACCCTTTACAGTGGTGCTCTGTCTGAAAGTTTAGCTGTCAACTCTAGCACCCAATTCTAGCATTTTCTTCAGATTGGTTTCTTCCTTGCAGACTGGTTGCGATAGAGGTTGAAATGAATAGGAGGGCTATTCATTCCTTTGCCTGTCACAGAAATGCTTCGCCTGCTCAAATCACAAGGCTGCTGATGCCCTGAGCTTTCTGAAGGCTAATTAAAGAACCACATGCCTTGAGAGAAAAATTAAGAGAAGAATAGTCCAGGTCAGGCTGCATATGTCACATGCCTTCTGAAAAGATTACCAATTCTTTGAAAGAACTTTTTTCTTATATGGTTTGTTCTTTTGGGGTTTTAAAAATAAACAGCCTTGTCTATATTAGCAGAAAGATTACAGTATATATAATTACCATCAAAACAGTCACATTTTTAATAGCAAACAGGAAATCTTTAGAGTTAGACAATAAAGCCAAAGCAAAGCAATTACACTGATATACCGCCCCATAAAGCTTAGTGCACTCTCTGGGAGGTTCACAGAGTAATTAGCATTTTGCCCCCAACATATTGGGTACTCATTTTGCTGATTGGAAGGATGGAAAGGGTGAGTCAACCTTGAGCCCTGGTCATGACTGAACTCACAACATTCTACAGTACAGCAGTTTAACCACTGCAGAACCAGGGCTCTTGTTATCCTGCTTTAAGACTGAATGCCATTATAGCCAAATACACACAATGCAATGGCCTTTTAAATTATAATTTGCATACAGTCTGTTGAACTGATTTATTTCTAAGTCTTTGTTGGTGCTAAACATGCTCCAAATAATGATTTGCATTTACTTAATATTGCTAATATTACCCAACAATGGCTGGGCACTATGAGTTTTCTTAAGACTTACCTGGTCTGTCATCTAAGACCAAAGTATATCCTGCTGAGGAATGAAGCAATGGGTGGCAATCTGATGTCAAAAAGCTAGGCTCAATCAGTTCAGGGGAACCTTGGAGAAGCTGCAAAAAAGTGAAACACAATGTTAAGACTTAGGTGTTTTTCTTTTCTTTTCTAACAGGCAGGAAACTCAGAGCTGGAGCTCTAAAGTAGAAGAACTGAATGCAAAACAGCAACAAAGCTGGTGCCTATGCCTAACAGAACTGGCATTTTTACTTGACAATTCTCAACATGATGTAATACTGCTTTACAGAGTATCTATCTTTCACCAAAATTAAGAAACAGTTGCTCATCATCCTTATTAAACCATTTTTGATTTGTAAAGGGAAAGCTCTTTCAGCTCCTTTTGGAGGAGCAATTATCTGCTTTTATTATGTTTTTTTTTCTTTTACAGGGTTTCAGAGGGTTCCAGAACTATCCTGTTCTATTTCTCTAGTCAGTGTTAGCATGAGGTTAATGGTTGGGATTGGCCCAATGGCAAAATGAGCGGAGGAGGAACTCTGATTCCCAATGGTCATGGAGGCAGAAGTGGCAATGCCAGATGGACTGGCTGTGAAAGTGCACTTTGTCAATACCTCAAGGCTGCAGACGTCCATTGCAGTCCCAGTGTTAAATCTTGCATGTCTCATTTCATGTGTGCCGCAGGAAATGGCTCTGTGATCATAGTGTGTGGGTCACTTCATGGCAAGCTGGGATCCACCTTAAATAAATTCACACTAATGGCATTTTTCCTGCTTCAGGAAAAATAATGCATTCTTGGATATGAGTTGCAATCCATGACAACGATTTTTTGGGGCTAGAGAACATTCCAGCCTGCACAACACACATCATCAAGTATTCCATGTAAGATCAAGCCCAAGGGTCTTGGAACACTTTTCTATAGGACAGTTTGCCTATGCCAAGATATAAGGCTCAGAAATCAGATTCTAGGAAAATATAGGGAGAGCTATAGGCTGAACTTTAAAGGTCTGAGAAACAACACAGAAGATGCAAAACTGAAATAATAACATTATCAGTCAATCCTAAAGGAAATCAACCCTGACTGCTCCTTGGAAGGGCAAATATTGAAGATGAAGCTCAAGTACTTTGGTCACCAAATGAGAAGAGAGGACTCACTGGAGAAGGTCATGATAAAGGACAAGAATGGTAGGGACCTTACAGGTGCAGAAGAGATTAGGAAAAGATGCTAGGAAAAATCAAAGGCAAAAGGAGAAGGGGGTGGCAGAGGACGAGGTGGCTAGAGGGCATCGTTGATGCAGTGGGCATAGATCTGGGCAGGCTATGGAGGATGGCAGATAACAGAAGAGCCTGTTGTGGTCCATAGGGTCACAAAGGGTCGAACTCAACTGGACGACTGATCAACAACTTTGAAGTTGTCATTTCCAAACACATCCTAATATTAGGGTGAGAGCCAATTCAACTGTTTTTGTGCAGAATACTTATGCTCACTCTGCCAGTAGCTTCAATCTAGTCCAGTTTACATAACAGCTATATTTTCTAGACATTGCTGTACAATTACGCAAATATAAATAATCCAATTTATAATGAAACACCGCCAAATCTATTATTTACAGACAAGTTGTCATATATAATTACATCTGCTCAATCCACAGATGCTTTTAAAACCCTGTGGATTTAGGTCTCTGGCTGGGGAGTCAGAGGTTGTGAGTTTGATTTCCCACTGTGTGTCCCAGAAGAGCCCTGTAAGGACTTGAGCATGCTGGACAGTCCCAGGTTTCCCCCAGTAGAAGGGAATGGGAACCACTTCTGAGTACTCTATATCTAGAAAACCTTGAAAAGGGACTCTGTAGAATGTACTTGATGCCACATGATTATTCATTTAATATTTCTTAAATTAAAGTACCCACCTCATGGAGGTGAAAAAACAAACTGACAGGACAAGACTGGTATCGAAGAACAGGCTATGATAAAACTGATCTAAAAGAGTAATTGAGAGAGCACCACTGGTTGCCACCTACACCTCCCAGGTGAGACACATACACATGTGTTACCTACAAATTATAGCCTATTTTGGACTTTCTTCTCCAGGTTTGAATTGCAAGACTGTGTTAATTTACAGACAGCACCCTACTCGAAACAAATGCTGACTCATAACAGGCCATGCAGCTTGGATAGGAAGACAGGGGAAAGACTCTGCTACTAACTTAGATGTCAACTGTGTCACTCTGACGGCATCATTACATGTCATCCAAAGCATCAGGGCCTCATTTTGCTGTTCATCCTCTAAAGTGACATATACCACTCTCTGACAGCACTGCCCCTATGTTTTCTACATAGATCAGAGAAATCAATATCCATGCAAGAGACTGAATAAACACAAATCTGTTGTTAGAAATGGCAACACACAAAAGCTAGTGGCAGAACATGTCAACATTTCAGGATGCTTCTGGATCTCCAGGTGTCTTTTGGAGAAGAAAGTGAACTTAAAAGGTACACTTGAGCTGGAGACACCTGGAACTAGCTATAGTCATAAATTCTAGGAGGCAGGTAGATCAGGGGTTCTCAACCTTTTTAAGCTGGGGGTCACACTTCCTCAGACTGCTTTGAGGGCTGGATTGCCATTTTGCCCTTCTTACACCACATGGCACCTCCTGGTTTTGTGGAGGTGGTGGTGGGCCACATGAAATTGTGTCATGGGCCATATCCAGCCCATGGGCTGCAGGTTGAGAATCCCTGACGTAGAACCTTATATGGAGGTGAAAATTTTTTATATTAATAAGCTGGTTTTTCCTATTGCCTTGTGCACCATCAAAATTCTTTTCTTTGACAAAACTCGAATAGCACCATGTTCATGTATTCGCTTTTGAAATTCTCAAAGGGAATGTGGCTGCCTGGCTTCAGTATTATTTGCAGCTTTCATATTTAACCTAGGCAGGAGAGAAAACTGGTGGAAGAGGTGTCGCTGCTGTTCAATATGAAACATTTTCTGTGTCCCGGGAGCACCTTTTACTCATTTCCATTAAGTCCCTCTACAGAAATGTTCAGGTTGTGTGCTTTTAATTCATTTGAAAACAAGGCACAAACAAGAACAGAGCTATTAATAGAAATAATGGTCAGAATGAAAGAACTTGACATGCCATTTAGCAATTTTCTCAACTTTCCAGGGGAAAATGAATGCCTTTCTCCCATCAATCATGTTTGTGCTTACAGTACTCATTTCTGAGATGGGGTGTATAGTTAAATAAGAAAGAACAATGTCTCAAATTGTCCAAAACTTTCATATATTTGTTTTCATTTGCATGATATATACAGACCGAGGGACTGCAGTGGTTCAAGTGGTTAAGATGCTGAACTCGAAGACTGGAAGGTTGGGGTTTGAATCCCAAGTACTACACGACAGAGTGAGCTCCTGTCTCTGTCCCAGCAGTTAGAAAGCAAGACATTGCAAGTACCACTTTGGTGGGAAGGTGCCATATGTCCATGGAAATGTCTGCAGATGCAGACAGCACTGGCTCTTTGACTATAAGCAGAGATGAGCACTGAACCCTAGAGTTGGATACAACTGGCTTTCGAGGAAGGACAACCTTTACCTAATATACAGACCAATGCATCTACAAGTGCAGATCTCTTGATCTATTTCTTTTGATTGAAGTGCAAAGTAGTGAGATACAGTATAGTCTTGTGCATGTAAAGCTTTGCTATCATTGCATATGAAGGGCAGCGTAGTTGTTGATGATGATGATGAGGTAGTTGTAGCCTTTTACTATTATTACTACTATTGTACATTATATACTATTATAACATAGACATTATATTAGTTTAAACTGTTAAAGCTAATTATACTTTATATTGTCTTATTGGTTAAATAAGTTTTATCCCACTTTTGTTTGTAAAATAAACTTGATAAGATTAAAACAAGACTGAAAACAAAATAATAACAAAGCATATGTGGGACTGTGGTGGCTCTAGTGGTTAAGATGCTGAACTCGACGACTGGAAGGTCAGAGTTTGATTTCCGAGTGTTGCACGACAGAGTGAGCTCCCGTCTCTGTCCTAGCTCCTGCCAACCTAGCAGTCTGAAAGCAAGAAATTTCAAGTAGATAAATAGGTACCACTTTAGTGGGAAGGTACTCTGGTGTTGTGGCATGCCTGCCAGGTATCCATGGAAACATCTGCAGATCCAAACAGTGCTGGATCTTTGGCTATAGAAATGAGCACTGAACCCTACAGTCGGAGATGACTAGCTTTCAAGCAAGGGCAACCTTTACCTTACATCAGTTATTCAAAAGCAGAGCAGCAGCATTAATAAAACTAACATTGGCATAAAATGGGAATCGTCCCCAGGCAAAGGCAACCAAAGAAAGTCATGTAGTCATCTACTGTCACTTATATAAAATAAAAATGAATGTTTTATTGAGGTAGCAAGAAGAACATATGAGAAACCTTGAGAAAATGTTCATACCATAATGATGTATGTATTTGTATGTATTTTCGACTTATAGGCCGCCCCACTCGCAGAGCGACATTAATGATGGTACCACAACTAAAGAGGCCCTGCTTTTATGTCAGCTGCCAAACCAGAGCTGGTGAAAAAAAATCTTGAGTGTTGATTACAGGATATAGCACAGAAATTGGCATTACCTGCCTACCTACTGATTCATACAACACATGTGATTTTTGCAGCCAGTCATCCAAATGACAAATTAGTGCTGGAGCTTTAATGAATAAAATATTTATCTGGGCATTTGGTGGCTGGGTGTTAACAGAGGCTGAGCAGCATTGTGTGAGAGATAAGTTGAGACGTATATGTTTGTGCAAACTATCCTTGCCACTATTCTCCTTGAGCACGGGGGAAGCAAAATAGAAAATCATGAATAAGGTACATTGGAAGTTGACTCCATCTCTGGGACAGCTGGAAAAAAATGTTCTAATGGGTTTTATGACCAAACGTGCCCAAAGGGGCTCTTCATGTCTTTTTGGATTGGTCTACAGAGATCTCTCTTTGTAGTTTTTTGAAATAAATAATGCCTATGTTATTGTTTTCAACCTTAGCAGCTCACAATTGCTCTGAACTGCACAGTTTCCCAAATGCAGGTTTACAAAGAGATCTCACAATCCTTACAAATAGGTTGTTGGAAAGCAATAATTTGAGGTCTGCTGAGTGATGTCAAAATACTGAGCATGATAGTATGTTTGGGCAGCCTTAGTGCTTTCTGATTAGGCTGAGTTAAAATTGACTTTTCAAAAGGTTAAAGCTCTTCTCCTTATTATGTCTCCTTATTATGCCTCCGTTTCCTCCTTCCTTCTCTTCAAGATCACAGTCAATTGTTACAACAGATACAAAATAGACAAAATGAGTGTCTGCTTCTGGGCATGTTAACATGGACCGTGTTTATATTACAAAGAAAATCAGGCAGAATTCATTATTATCCTAAACTGATTGGTTACAACAAAAACATTTAATGTAAATGAGAGGTTTTCGTTATTATGTAATAACTTAGATATAATATTATGAAAACATTATATTGGCAGTTTGTGCTATTGTTGTTTTTAAATGCCTATTTTATACCTTTCTGATTACATTTATAATTTTGTTGTATATGGAATCACATATTGTTGTTTTTTAAACCATTCGTTATCTCCTATTGTTTCAAATAGCCAGAATTAATTTGCCATTATAGATAAAGAAATTGGTCAAGGTAAAGATCTACCTTGCTGAAAAGACAGGCTTGTCCAACTCTAGGAGTGTTGCTCATCTCTGTTTACAGTCAAAAAGCCAGTGCTGTCTGCAACTATTTCCACAGTCATGTGGCAGGCATGTCTAGACACCGGAGAACTCAGAACACTGTTACCTTTCCCACTGAGGTGGTACCTATTTATCTACATGTAATTTCTTGCTTTTGTCCCAATAGGTTGACAGGAACTATGGCATATGACGGGAGCTCAGTCCGTCACGCAGCACTTGGGTCTTGAACTGCTGATCTGCTGACCTTCCAGCCATAAAGCTCAGTGTCGTAGACACTAAACCATTGCGGCCTCCATAGATAAAGACATACAGATCATTCAAATTAAAGCTGGACTATTTTTAAAACAGGGGCCGTGATGGCTTAGTGGTTAAGAAGCTTGCCTTATTAGCTGGAAGGCTGGCAAGTTGGCAGTTCAAGACCAGAGTACTGCATGACAGATTGGGCACCCATCTCTGTCCCAGCTCTTGGGGACATGAAAAGAGTCTCATTTGGGTGTTCCCTGAATGAAGTTTCTTCCGCAAAAATCCTTTCAACCCAGAATAATTTCGGACATGAAATTATTATTATTTTTAAAACCATAACCTTCAAGATGAGTTGCTATTTATGGGCATCCATTCTTCATGAATAAAAGATGAATATTAGCATATTTAAATATCAAGCATGTACTTATTCTTCAAATAATTTCATGACACTCCCTCTAAATATGTAGTCCACATTTTAAATAACATGGGGAAATGTAATGCTCAACTTCAAAGCGATCATTAAAATACTGTACCTTTTTGATTTCAGATTTCAAGTTACAGGGATTGCTCTGATGGCTGAATAGGGACTTCTTGAACCTTTCAATGACTCGTCTATTCAAATTGCAATGCAATGTTGGTGGAAGCTGTTTGAAGATGCAGAAGAGTTATAGAGTCCTTTCTATGCCTTTTATTATAGAAAGAACATAAGAGCATTAACTGTGAAAAACAATGAGCAGTCATAATGTGAAATTCTACATTTAAGATAAGAACAATTAGGAGTCATTTTTTCATCTCCTTAGTCTACTCTATACTACATACACACATTTTTATCCTTATTATCTTAGAAGACAGAAATACTGCTGATCCTACTACTGCTCTATGATCACCTCCGTATGTAGCATGCTAAATCAACAACAGAGTGTTGAAGCAGCTTAGTATTACTATTCCAACTGTTTTTAGGCTAAACAGTCATTGTCATTGGCTGCAACTCATATCCAGGAATACATTTTTTTCTGAAGCAGAAAAAATGCCATTGGTGTGAATTTAAGGTGGATCCTAGCTTGCAATGAAGCAACCCATACACGACGGTCATGGAGCCATCTCCTATGGCACAGATGAAATGAGATGTGCAGGATTTAACATAGGGACTGCAATGGACTGCCACAGCCTTGAGGATATGGTCAAGATATGCCTTCATAGCCAGTCCATCTGGCATGGGAACCAGAGTTCCTCCTCTGCTCATTTTGTTGTTGAGCCCAATATGATGGCTTCCAGTGGCATTTCCTCCACTGAGGGGAACATCACCACATGTAAAGGGGCTCATCCACCCATAGTTCTTGGTCCCTTTAGGGAGTCAGGTTATTTACCACCGCCCAACACTCAGCGGTAAACAGTAGTGCTGTCTGAATGCTGTCTACTGAGATCGTAACAGGATAAAATTCAAACTACAGTGAAACCTCGGTTAACATAATTAATGAGTTTTCTGGGATGTTTCCTACAGCAAAAATTACTTTAACTGAATTTCCCATAGGAATGCACTGAATGCAATTTCCCATAGGAATTCACTGAAAACCAATCAATCCATTCCAAAAAAAATTCTGTAAACTGAGCCACTATTTTCTCTCAAAATATAATAATTGCAATGCAATGCAATTTAATACATTTCCACCTTCAAATTAATCTTTATCATCATCAATTTTATTCCTACAAAAAGGTGTTCAATTTTCCTGATCCAGTATATGCTTGTTGCAATCTTCTATATTCCTGTTCTCTTCAAAAACTGTTTTCCATTCCTGCCTCTTATTTCTAGAATTGTATTTTCCTTGCCAAGACTTCTGTCTCTTCTTCAGATATCTACAAAGGTGTAGCTGCAAAGCACCAGGACTCCTTTGACTCTAATCTCAGTGCTAACTGGATGGTTGAAACTGTCCCAATTTGCTATAAGTCCTACCTTTCATTCCATCAAGGGAAGAAACTATGATATAAATGTAGCAAAGTCTATGCTTGTGTGACTGCATCTAGCTATATTCATACCTCTTAAGTATTGCATACGTACACTGACAGGTAAGCGCCTTGGAAGCAATGGTTTGACTACTATTGATTTCTGTTTCCTTTTACTATGCAAAGCAAATGTACTGTATATTGATAATGATGCATCAATAATATGTTGTTAAGCTGTAGACCTACTTCATCTATCTCTTCATTGATTAAGGCTTTAATTGGAGATTTTTCAGTGACTACCAGTTAACTGGAGTAGTCAAAAGCTTTCAGAGCAGACAAATTTGGGCCATAAGACAATCACAAGCACAACTCAGCCCAATTCTCAATCAAGCACAGACACGACACAAAGATTAAGTTCTGTGTCATGCATGCCATTTGAAACACATTTGTCTCAAGGTGATTGCCAAAAAATGCCCAGTTATAAGTGAATACATATTACATTAAAGGGATAGATCCTGAAAGGCTATGTAATCAAGAATCCTATAATCTGCAGTAAAAACAATGAGGTCAGGATTTGATCTTAATGGTAGTACTTGGACTTTAATTATACTGGAACTGACGGCATGCATTTGTTTTCAATGCATTGTGTTCACATATCAATGATTCTGAGTAAAGTCTAGAATGTGTTTACTTCACCACAGAATGGACTAGCTCCACACACATCATGGGTCAGAGGAGACTTGAGGTAGACTTGAGCTCAAACAGCTCAACAAATTAGACCCTGAACACTAATCACGGTTGCAGCTTATGGTAAGAAAAATACACTGTTACATTTTGGCCTGGACTATTACAGTGGTGGGCGGCTTTTTTTTTCTGTTGAGGGTCATATAATATGTAGGGTGAAAAATAAGTTGCAGGGCCATATCATGAGGCCCGTGGTGCCATTTCATATGCCCCCCCAGGGCATTCAAGAAACAAAAGGGCCATCCCTTTGAAGCTGTTGGGACAAAATAGCCACCCCCATTGTGCAGGCAGTGCAAAATCGCTATCTGGCCCTCAAAGCTGACTGGTTGGGGACCCCTGACATAACATATAGAATACTCCAACTCGCTCTTCAAGGAAAGATCCCTGGGAAGAGACGCCCTGGACGTTAATGGACTTCATGGCTGAAGAACCTGAGAGACTGGTGTAGCATGTCTTCGGAAGAGACTATTCCAAGGAGTTAAGAACAAGAAGTCTTTTGCCATGATGATAGCCAATATCTGGAATGGATACAGCACCTGAAGAAGAAGAAGGGCCTTTGCAAATTCCTTGGTAGCAAACAACAGGCTTAGGTTGGCTAATTTGTGCAATGTTGTTTCCAGCTACAGTATTAGCATTTCATACCTGCTTCTGTTTTCAGAGATTCAGATGTCAGATGAGTGGAAATAAGGTAAGAAGTTTACATAATCATTTTTTAAAAGCTTACATGATTTTCCCCCTCAGATCCAAATGAAACCTGTTGCTATGGAGACAGAATTGGAAAGGCAGCGGGAAGCCCAGAACGAACAATGAGAACATTCCCCTTATGAACTTCAGCTTTTGCTTGTTAGAGCAGTTACAAAACTGACAGCTTTAAATAAATATGTCCCGTGTTTTCAAGTGTCCTGCTTTATGTCAGAAGAGGCTATAGTGAAATAGGGGAAGGATGTGTTTGAAGGCTTCAGGAATTAGTTGTTGAAGTGTATGCCTCTACATTCCCATTCTAAACCAGTTAAGAGCCAAAGTGTAAAAAGATTATTTGATTCAATAGAATGTTTAATTATCTGGAAAAGTACTTCAATAGGGTGGGGGATATTTTTAGTTATAAGAAACAGATATGCTCATAAAAAACTTGCTATAAAGTTGCAAGACAAAGCACAGGAGATAAAAGCACTCAAGATTAGTATTATAAAGAAAGATCTTTGATTTTTTTTAAAAAAAATTCTGTTATGCCTTTTCCCAAATAGGCCCTAACTTTTATGTCAGAATTCTACCACCTTATGTGGAACTCTAGTTAGGAACCTGAGATGGACAATTTATGCTTACTGTATATATCAACATTACTGTAGACAACTGAAGTTCATCATACGATAAATAAACTATATTATATGATAGGATAAAGGCAACTGTGTAAGCCACGGCTTCACAACTTTGGGTCCCCAGATGTTCTTGGACTTCAGTTCCCCAAAGTCCAAGACTGTATACTTGTTGAAACCCTGAAGTAACCCATTCTAGCTGGTTGGCAAGGCATGTGTTGTGGTTCCTCACATCCACTACTAGAGCAAACAATGAGATGGCCAACTGTGCAATGGTTGCAAAATAGAAGCAGGAAACCGCTTGTATGGTTCCACTTTTGTGAAGTTTTCTCCCATAGGATTTAGTCTTAGGAAACTACTTTGTACTCTTCCAAAATCTTATATCAGAAACATCTACACTTCATTGTGAAATTTTATTATCAAATCATAATAGTTTGCTGAAGCAATCTGAAATATTTAAGAGACCGCATCACCTTGAGAACATCTGTCCATCCCACTAGAACGGACCGGAGAGGCTCTCTGGTCGTACCTTCAGCTAGAGAGGCTCATCTCTCTAGCACGAGAAGGAAGGCCATTTCTGTGTCTGCTCTGACCCTATGGAACCTCCTGCCAACAGAGTTACGTCTCCAGACAGCGTTGCTGCCCTTTAGGAAAGAAGTGAAGACCTGGCTGGCGGGGCATGTGTGGGGAGTGGGCCAGACGGCCAACTCAGTTACCTGGCTCTTTTAAATATTCCACCTCTCTCCTTGGTGTTTTTAATTTTAATTTTTATGTATGTGTTTTAATTGTTTTTAGTTGTAAAGCTGCCCTGAGTCTTCGGAGGAGGGTGGGTTACAAATTAAATTAAATAAATAAATAAATAAATAAATATTTCGCAAGAAGAAACTCCTCTTGCAAAATATTAACACTGAATCTTAATATTAGGAGAGTGTCTCATAAAGTAGTGATATCCAATTAGAAGCAAACATCTAGAACTGCCTTTCCCAATCCGACACCCTCCATGATACACTAACAGGCGGGAATTATAGTCCTACAGGTTAGTTGAGGACACTAGGTCCAGAGACTGTCATCAAATTGTGTAGCAAAGGACACTGTTTCATACTGCTTTTGCTATCATTTAATAATTTGAGAAAGATACTTGTAATACTAATATTTCAGGAAATGCAAAATGTCTATGTTATATTTTGAAACATTCCTAACTCATCTAACAGTTCAGACTGGATGAGTACAGAAGGCCCCAACCTGAAAAATGGATGTACATGTCAGGATCGATCTGGCATGTCTCCTTTAAAAGACTCTTCCATCTGTTGTTTCCAGAGCCCCTGACTTAGCAGGTTATTTCAAGAAAACTGATCCCTTCCCAAAAATTTTAGTGGGGAAGCAAAGAGGTATGGTTTAAGGTATTCATGTAGCACCATCCAATTTGGGGATTAGGCAGATTTTAACATCAAGCCAAAATAAAATAAAGGCAGTGATATTGGTACCATCTCATCAAAAGAAAATGAACCTTTTCAGATTGCCTTTGTACATTTAGTCAAAGATGGGCCACGTATCTAGGTTACAACCCATAAAGGAAAAGCAGTGGTGAAGAGGAGGGTTTATTGCAGAAGCACATGCAAGAATTAAAGCAGATTGATTTCTTCCTCCTCCAACAGAAAATGTCTCTTGGTTTTGGAACCTCACCTTCTGCCACGTATTCTGTAACCATTTTTCTTCTAGAAAAGGCTTGCAAACTGTAATGCCTCTTTTAGAACAGAGGCTGCCTTAATAATGGCAAACAGAGCCTCACTATACCTGAAGCAGTAAAGTGCCTCCCATGGGCACTGGTGATTACACCATGTCTCCATTGTAACTTGGAGAGCATCATGGTGAAATATATTCATTGCAGCACTACAGAACATGGAATAGAAAAGGCCACTGTGCTTTAATCCAGCTTGCAGAGCAATCTTTCCATTCAAAAGAGGGAAGTTGGCAAAACCCGATAAACGGCAAACTGGTTTAAGACACAAACAGAGGAAGTAAGAAATCTTACAGCATGCGATAAGGCTGCCCTGACAACAAAGAGGCCATGAACAAAAGAATCATCAAGAATAGTGAAAAACAGGATGACTGTGAGGGCGTAAAGGAAAGGTGGCTGAATAGAAAGCTAAAGATAAAGAAGAGCAATAGGGTAAAGATACGTTTAAAAGGTGGGTGGTGGTGCTAATAAATTCAGGTGCACGTTCTGCTTTAGAATGCAGCCATTTATTTCACATGTAGGAAGGCTTAGAGCATAAACCTATGCATATTTACTATGCTTAATTGCACTATGAGACTTGCCTTCTAGGAATCAGTTATCGCACTATAAAGTCTGATTTATGTCGACATGTATGCTTAAAAGGCATAAAAGTCCCTTGTTGACTCAGAATGTAGGCATCTACCAGCATTTCTTGTGCGTTAACTTCTTCTAGGTCATCAATTTAAGCTTGAGCATTTTCTTCCTATTGGACCTATATAATCTATTAGAAAAGACAGGTATTTTTCTCATCTCCTGTTAATAATGAACTCATTTGACTAGCTATAAATCTGGAACCAAAAGGTGCTCTTGCAAAATGAGTCTGTCGCTTCTAAGCATGTGCACCATATTTCCTCTTGAGAGAGGGCAATGTATAACTGGGAAAAAAAATACAGAATATTTTCTTTTTTAAAAGACCTGAAAAACACCAACCTCTTGAACATATATATCAAAGTAATAGCTATTGGTAAAGGAGAAGAGAAAGATAACAGATAAGGAGACTGGCCTGCTAAAGATCTAAATAGGAAGAAGTGGGATTGAGAACAGGAGGCACCTGCTGTGATATTTTAAAATCTCCTCTTGGTGCTCAAGAAGGCTCATGCAGGATAAAGGAATGGGGGAGAAAGGCTCATGAGTTCTGAATCCCCACTGCTTTAGTCTGGCAGACAAGTGGTTTCGAACCTGGATCTGCTAGCAATATATAATGCAACAGAAAGAAAATCTATCTCTTAAAAATCTCACTAATATCTGAAAAGAACTCCAAGACTCCTGGGCTGATTGAAATGACAAACTTAAGTATAGTACACCTCCTAGGAAGTGACACTTTGTGAAAATTAATTATGGGTCCCACTTGCCCCTTCTTACCCCAAAGCTTGTGGCTGCATTCTACAAATCTCCTACCAAAATGGGTCTAGACGCAGGAGAGGTAATGGCTTCTCGATACGTGGGGAACTGCTCTACCCAAATATGAAAAAAGAGATCTGTTTCTAATCTTTAAAAAAATGAAAGAGCCAAAATAGCTTGATGAGGACTTCTTCAAAGTGGATTAGGATTGTGAAGCAGTTACAACACTGAGTGGTCAACTACATGGGTGAGTGGAGGAGAGAACTACAGGTTTGAGATGGGGTGATGCATATTTTTAACCTGTTGACCATATGATGCAATATGAAATGCAAATCAGCTAGGAGTCCCACAGCCCCAACCCATAGTTTTTCCTTCCTACTAGTGGCCCTTGTTCTTAAAAAATTGAATCCTTTTGCTTCAGTTCAATGCCACAAAGAAAAACAAGCATGCATGTAAATATACAGTGCTTTGGCAAAGCACCTTTCCTCTTCCCTCATGCACATGCACACACACAAGCAACAACAGCACTCACCTCTATCCATAAAGCCTCTCTTCTCCCAAGAAAATTCTCTTTTTTAAAAACAACTGCTCCTCAAGTGGAGACTCCTGTTTATCTATTTGTTTATCTTAACAGCTACATGGCAAGATAAGATATGGAAAGGAGGAAGAAAGCCTAACAGGTGTTTCAAATGAAACTACAACTCTTATAGCAAAAAGAACCAAATGCCCTGGTGCAAATTTCCAGCAAGAGAGTACAAGTTAATTTATATTTCCCTCACTGTATAGTCACATGCTAAATTAAACAATTCTCCTAGCTTCAACCTAAGTAGAGTTTTTAAGATAGAACAAACGGTGGTGGTGGTGGTGGTGGTATGTTGTATATCAAGAACCTGAGCTCTTTCTTGATATACAAGATAATTATAAATTCATGTTGGATACAGTCCCCTCCCCCAGTTTCCTCTCATTTACTTTTCATGAAATCACCTAAATCCCAAGCTCCAAATAAGAAGCAATGTCTTGTCCTGATACCTAGAGATATCATGCTCAAGTCCTGGATTAATTACCAACACCAAACCTGAGCTTTTCAACACTGTACATAGCACACATCTAACACTTGAAAAGAATCTCGAACCTATTTCAACACAGGAGGCTACATGATGTAGCTTTCCCTTTTCTCTGATAGAGCCACAATCTGACCTATAGTGACCTTTTAAATAAGAAATCTCCAAAATGTTCTGTCCTCAACAGCCCTGCTCAGTTCTTGCAAAGATAAGCTTCCTTCAGGGAATCAATGCATATTACATTTGGTCCTTCTCTTTTCCTGCTGCCTTTGACCTTACCTCAGCATTTATGCTTTTCTAGAGAATCTTACTTTCTCATGATGTTCTCCTCCATCATTTTTGCCTCCAGGTATTTCAAGCTTGATATGTTTTAGGAAACACTTCTTTATCTTTCTGGCAATCCAGGGAGTCTTCCAAGCTAGTCTCCAGTACCATATTTCAAATGAGTTATTTTTTTCCTGTTAGATTTCTTTACTGTCCACCTTTTACATGCATACATAGTGATCAAGAATACAAGAGTGGGGATGTCCTTCATCTTGCTCTCCAATGTCATATCCCTCTCTTTTCTAATTCTTTCATTGCTGAAGTCTCAAGTCTTCTGATTTCTTGGTTGTAGTCTCCATGTGGATTGATGGTTGAACCAAGGTGTACAAAATATTTCACTATTTCTTTTTTTTCATTATTAACACTAAATTGGCATACGCCTTCTGTATTTTTATTTTCCTGATGTTCAACTACAGTCATGCTTTGCCACTTTCTTCTTTGACTTTTCTTAAAAGTTGTTTCAACTCATTGATGCTCTCTGCCATTAAAATGGTGTCATCTGCATTTCTTAAATTATTGAAGTTTCATCTACGAATTTTCACTTTTCCTCCTTCATCTGAATCTAGTCTGGATTTTTGTATGTTACATTCTGCATACAAATTGTACAAGTAAGGGGATAAAACATCCCTTGCTCTGACACCTTTGCCTATAGGAATATGTGTCTCCATATTATGTCCTAATAGTAGCTTCCTGTCCACAATATAGGCTCTGTAGGAGGACAATCAAGTTTGGGAGAGCAGTAGTTTAAAGAAGGGAACAAAACTTTATTTGGAGCAAGACTCTGCTGTTTTCAGATTGCTTGTGATGGAATATTTCAGCCATAACTCAGTAGTTATGCTCATGTTATCAGTAGACAGGTGTGAGAGGAGTCTCAAGTCCCTTTAGTGATAGCCCTGCTTATATCATTGGATATATAGGTGGAAATCTATCTAGAACTAGGGACAATCAAAGCATGGAACTTGTGGTTTTCATTCAAGATGACTTCTTCATAACCAAATGGTGTTTGAGAGCCAGGGAATTACCATTGTGCACAATGAGTCATAGCAACTAACAGAGACAATTTATCCACACTAAAACAATATCAGTAAAATGTACCTGGGTGATGTAGATGATCTTGTGCAGCTGAATTAGAATCTGTTGGATAGGATCACTGATCTGACGCACCTTCCGTTGTGACACAGCAATCCCTGCAGAGGCTGCAGATGATAATGCTACAATCAGCTGTGAAAACCCATTTGCTGGTTTCAAGATCACTCTCAAAGGCAGATATGGAAAACCAGAACAAGGGAAAAAGCAAGGAAGATACTGCAGATAGCCAATAAATGTAGCACTTTCGTTATTTTGAATACATCAAAATGTAAGTTAACCATTAAATTAGGGATTGCAAAAAAATTAATATCTTACTGCACTGGAAATATCATCTAGGAATAAGTGTGAAGAAACTAACAATCACCAAAATTAAGAATCCAATAAAATTTGATGCCAATATCGAATTATTTTTTGTGTATGCTTAGTAGGAACATAAACTAGCACCAAAATTTAGATTCAGAATTTGGAATTCAGCATTATAGCTCTTTGGGTTTGTAATTTAAAATGTTTAAAATCTGGAATTTCTAGATTTCCATAATTCAGCTACAGTTAATGTGAATACTACAATAATCACTATTTCCCCCTTTTAAAAAATGCAAAAAGGCAAAAAAAAATAATAATTAAAGGATATCCTTGTGTCCTCTGATTCCTGGTCAGTGATTGTGCCAAACACAAAGAGTGTTCAGCAAAGCCAGCAGGGACTAGATATTAGAAATGACTACAATGGACATACTGATTGAACCCTCAACAGCGGGAATGCCAACAGGAAATACCAGCAGTGTCAGGGACACACTGGGCAGGTTATACTTGGGAGTGCACAAATACCCTGGACAACACAAACAGGCGGACTGGAGCAGCAAATAGTCTGTGGTGGGTGAAATGTGCCAACTTCATGGGACACAGCACAGTGGAGTGAGTGAGCACCATTTTAGAGCAGCAGACTGAAACTTGGCATACTTAGTAGTTTAAGCAGAATTTGTCCTTCTCTTTTACTTGAAGGGGTCTTCCGGAAAGCCCAGGAATGGTAGGTTGACCTTAAGAAAAATACCAGGTTCCAGGTATGAATGGTATGGACCGACCATGTCCTCCAGCTAAAAGAAGCCTCTTTCACTGGCCACACTAATTAGTGAGCAAGACAGCAGTCCTAATGCCACCTAGGCAAGATTTCCCCAAACAAACGCCTTCTCAAGCAGTAACACAAATGTCCTGTCTTTTTGCTGACTTCCAAGGCTCCTATGCATACACCTCTACCTCTGCCTCTGCTATATCATCCTTCTGGGATGGTTTCTGAAGGACAAGCCCTGACATACTTGTCAAGACAGTGTTCCAGAATGGTAGCCCTGATTTTGCCAGGCTGAGACTTGGACTCTAAAATATACCTGCTGGTACTGCTGTTTAGGTTGCTCGATAGCCAGTTGTATCTGACTCTAGCAGTGGAGGGTTGCAACTGGTTTGCAAACCCCCCTCCTCCCAAGAGGGAGGAGCAAAATTGAGTGGCCTCTGGGCAGCGGGCTGACAAAATTTGGTGGCCTTCGGGCAGGGGGATAGAGAAATTGGGTGGCCACGCCCACCTCCCTGCCCTGCCTCATCAGGTTTTGTTCCTGCAAGTGGTTCAAGGTCTCCCTTGCTCAAAAGCCAGTCATATCCGACTCTAGGGTGCAGTGATCATCTCCATTTATAGCCAAAGAGCCAGTGCTGCCTGTGTTTGCAATGTATACATGGCCATATGGCAGGCATGACTAGATCGCCCATGTAGGCTCTGCCCATGATATAGGCTCCACCCATTGTGTGTTAGTGAAAATGTTTGCTGCCCACCACTGGACTCTACGGTTCGGTGCTCATCCCTATTTATAGCCAAAGAACAAGTGCTGTCTGTGTCTGCAGACATTTCTGTGGCTATGTGGCAGGCATTACTAGACACCGGAGTGCACAGAACACTGTTACCTTCCCTGCCAAAGTGGTACCTATTTATCTACTTGCAATTTTTTGCTTTTGAAGAGCTAAGTTGGCAGGAGATGGGACAGAGACAGAAGTTCACTCCATCATGTAGCACTTGGCTCTCAAACTGCCAACATGCCAACCTTCCTGTTATCAAGTTCAGAGTCTTAACCACTAAGCCACTCCAGTCCATTAATATCCATTACCAGTTGTTTAACTCAGGGGGCCAAGAGGGTTGCCAGAATGTATTCCTCTTTCTTCTACAAGGAGGCAAGCCTTTAGGGCAGGGGTCTACAACCAACAGCCCATGGGCTGGACCCAGCCCACAGCACCATTTCATGTGGCCCACCACCACTGCACCCAGAAGTGGAAGCAAATGCATTTATGACAACCTTAAAATGCACCTGAACATGTGTAAATGTGGTTACATCAGCCATAAATGCACCCACAGCTGTCATAAACATGGAAGCGGGTGCATTTACTTCACTTCTGAGGAGCATGTTCTGGCCTGTTCAGTTGTCTGGGGGGCGTGGTCAGGTCTGCAGTGTAAAAAGGATGGGAACGCCTGTGATAATTCCAGTATTTCAAAATCATATTTAAATAACTAAAATTTCTACTGTCAGGACATGTCCATAGCCTGTAAGCTCTTTCTTTTATGACATAATAAAGTCACCACAAGTTGACTTTTATTAATTAAGTTGTGACATTAGCTGCATTGGGTAGAATGTGAGACTGTCAGTGCCAGCAGACTAGTCAATTATAAATTGAAATATGGGTGCAGAATATTTTTCTTTCATAAAATCCTTATGCTAGTTTTTTAAAATATTAGAAATTCAGATAAATGAGAGCATATCTTGTATTCAATAGCTACTGATGTAAACCAGTCACTGAAAAACTGATAACATGATGAGCAAAAGGGAAAGTATTTGTAACCAAAAGAGTGGGGTAAAAAATAATTATGATCCTTTTCAAAAAGTAAAATAATTTTGGAACATCTTTGTCTCTGGGCTTGAAATCTGAGAGTTCTTGCCAAGACTGCAATACAGATTCAACTTGTTGCTTAAACAGAGCCCTAAAGCCAGAGCAGTATCAGTATCAGTATCAGTAGCAGTAGCAGTAATTCCTTGTGAGAAATCATTCTGAGTTGAAAGGATTTTTGCTGGAGAAACTCCACTAAGAGGATGCCTCAATAAACCTCCTTGCATGCCCCCGCGAGCTGGGACAGAGACGGGCGCTCAATCCACCTGGGTCTCGAACTGCTGACTTGCCAGCCTTCCAGCTAACAAGGTGAGCTTCTTAACCCCTTAGAGTAATATTGATAGAAATTGAGTCAAGAGAGAGGGCAGAATTATAATTTCATTTAAGATTATACTTTTTTGAAGTGAAGCTAAGAATAATCCTTTGAAAAAATTAGAATTTTTTACTTATATTCTATGCATAATGTATTAAGTAAGTTGCCACTGAGTACATGAAGCAAGAAATTGAAATACAGTACTGTATAGGGAAAATGCTAGCATTTAAAGCACCCAGTAAGAGAGAAACTAAAATTTCACTCTGTTTCTTGGACAAGCATTTGTCTGTAGGAACAGAAATTCTTGACACCCATGTGGAGTTCCTGATTTACCCCAATGGTATTTGCTGGAAAGCCAACATGAGCAAAAACTCTTGAGTGTTATTCTATTATGGAAAATGGGACCCGATACTCTAAGCCAGGGATGCCCAAACATTTTGGGCCATGTGCTGGTCATGTGGTTCAGGGGGCTGGTCACTATGGCCCAGCCCCTGACGCCACTTCATCCAGCCCGCAAACCCCTCATCAATCCAGGAAGTGGAAGTAAAACGCACCCATATGGGCATGTTTTACCTCCACTTCCAGGAGTGACAAGGACTTCACAGGCTGGATTAATTAGTGTTGGGGGCCAGATCTGGTCCCCAGGCTGTAGTTTGGGCACCCCTGCTCTAAGCTGTCCTTGAAATTAAGTATGCTGCTATTCTGGGTCATATTTTTTAATGGTACTTTTAAAAAGGCCACTCTCTAAAAGCAACCAAATTCAGACTTTTGAAGAATATGTTTTAATAAAAGGAAGCAGACCAGCAAATTAGCAAGTGGAGGCAGTTC
Organism: Furcifer pardalis; assembly: GCA_030440675.1. Lineage (NCBI taxonomy): Eukaryota > Metazoa > Chordata > Lepidosauria > Squamata > Chamaeleonidae > Furcifer > Furcifer pardalis. The sequence goes on along the minus strand of CP126897.1, from coordinate 69,068,127 downwards.
TATCATAGTTAAGTATGATAACTGACAGAAAGTATTATATCTAAAATATGTTCCCTTTTGTTTGCAGGGGGAAAGGTACTGACAATGTGGACTTTTTCTTCATAATAATCTCTTTTTCACAATATGATGGAAGCTTTTACATTATTGTTGCTTATGCCAACAGTTGTAGGAAGGAGCTCAAATTCAAAGTTATGAAGGAAATGCTTTCCCCAAAAATCTTACAGTTCCTAGACCTAAATGAAATATATGATAAATGAAATATATGCATAAAAATCTCAGGGTTCGCCCTGGGATTTGTGTTATCTGATAGGAGGGATGAAAAAATTAATACAATGCTGAGGATTTCAAATTGCAGTGAAAAATTCAAGCATGATCTGAAACCATCCTTGCAGGTTGTTGGAAATCTAGAAAGATCCCACAACTTCAGCAAGCCCTATTTAATTCCTTCTGATTTATGGAGATCTTCCAGGAAGTTTTGTCATTAATAGTCCTGAACAACTCCTACAAATAAAAGCTTTCTTTATTGATCAGCCATTTTGTATTTAGTCTTCCTCTTCTACTGTTGCCTCCAGCATTATTGTCTTTTCCAATGTCTTATCTCTCCTTAGGATCCAAGATCACTGCAGATGGTGATTGCAGCCATGAAATAAAAAGGTGACTGATTTTTGGGAGACAAGCTGTGAGAAACCTGGGGAACATAGTGAAAAGTAGGGACATCACCTTGCAAACAAAAATTCATATAATCAAAGCAATGGTATTCCTGGTGGTAATGTATGAGTGTGAGAGATGGACCATGAGGAAAGCTGCGTGCAGAAGAATAGATGTCTTTGAAATGTGGTGTTGGAGGAGAGTATTGAGAGTCCCCTGGAAAGTGAGGAGAACAAATAGGTTGATATTAGAAGAAATCAACCCTGACTGCTCCTTGGAAGGTCAAATATTGAAGATGAAGCTAAAGTACTTTGGACAACAAATGAAAAAAGAGGATTCACTTGAGAAAGCCTTGATGCTGGGAAAGGTGGAGGGCAGAAGAAGAAGGGGTTGGCAGAGAATGAGCTGGCTAGATGGTATTGTTGACACAATGTGCACAGAGCTGAGTGGGTTGAGGAGGATGGTGGAAGACAGAGGTGCCTGGTGAGAAATGGTCCATGGAGTCACAAAGGGTCAAAATTTACTGTGCGACTGAACAACAACAAAAACTTATCTCTTCATAATATGCCTAAAGTACAATAGTACTTCATTATTTTTGCATTGAGGGAGATTTGATCTAGAACCCACTTATTTAACGTTCTGACAGGCCTCAGTATTTGCAGACCTCTGCTCCAAAACCACATGTTGAGTACCGTTCCCCTCACAATTAGTGAGATAGCAAGGAGAAGGAATGGAGGGAAATGAGGGTAAGAGGTTTTGGAAAAATCTCTGCTGGATGGGGTGGGAGTCAGAAAATCCCCAGCTATTTCTGAAAGAAGATATGGCTAGGTTTTGAAAAGGTTTATAAAGTAGAAAGTCACAATCAAATGAAGGTTAACTTTATTCTGGGGAAGAAAAGATAGAATGAACAAGGAGGTATATTTTCCCCTTTAGCCAGTTATATTATACTTTTGACACCAGCAATATTAAATATGTGACAAAGATAAGAGGTATATTGCTAGGAACATGGACTATAGCTGCCTTAGCTGATTTAGCTAGAGATGTTTCCTCCCTTTATAGCACTGATTATATTGAAAGCTACTATAGCTACTGCTATTATTGGAAGGGAAATGAAATCCTTTTCAATACTTCCAAAGAAATTAAAAATTCTTCCACTGCTTCCTTAAACTCCTTTGTGATTTCTTGCAGTAAGATTTGAGAAAGAGATCAACTGTTCTGGAGCCTTGTAACGATTCGTTCACTTATCTAGGCAAACAAATACTACAATTTAGCAATATAACCAACACAGGTTACACTCTGAAAGCTCTGGAAAGTTAACTATTTATAGGACAAAAAAATGCATCTGCACTTTACATCTAAAAAAGTACCCTAAACAGATTTTTTTTCTTTAAAAAAGCAGACACGGGCTTATAGACATCACCACAACTGGTGTCTACTCTGTCTACTTTCTTGCTATGTTGGCACCACTCAAACAACATGTTTATGCCATTCTAGAACACCGGCTGGGTTGAAAAGGAGCCCCGTGGGCCAGTGGGAGGCAGGACTTGCAGCCTCTGACCCAGCCCCCAACACCGGCTTGGTTGAAAAGGAGCCTCCACGGCCTGGCCAGCTCCAGCTCGGCCTCGAGGGATATGAACATACTGGGTGGGGTTGAGTTTGGGAGGTTTTTGTGCATTATTTATGAAGTATTTTTGAACTGTTTTATAATGACTTGAACTGTGATTGGGGATGCTTTGAAATGCCTTTGAATATATATTTTTTTTGTGATGCCATATCTTGTAACTGTGATATACTGTATTGTTTTTTGTTATTGTATACTTTGTAACTTTGTTAGCCGCCCAGAGTCGCTTGGCGAGTGGGGCGCCATACAAGTCTAATAATAATAATAATAATAATAATAATAATAATAATAATAATAATAATAATAATAATAATAATAATAATAATAATAATAATAATAATAATAATAATAATAATAATAATACTGTTCTTTACCCAGCACATCACCTACCAAACCCAAAGTTTATAGCATACTTCATTGGACTTCTGCAGCTATACTCAAGGTGCACTTTTTCTTCCTTCTTTATATTAGTAAAGGTCACCCTTGCTTGAAAGCCAGTCATATTCGACTCTAGGGTTCAGTGCTCATCTCTGTTAGGTAAAGAGCCAGCCTTGTCTGCATCTGCAGACATTTCCAGGCATGGCTTAACACTGGAGTGCAGAAATGTTGCTTCCCTTCCCACTGAAGTGGTACCTATTTATCTGCCTTCAATATCTTGCTTTTGAACTGCTAAGTTGGCAGGAGCTGAGACAGAGATGGTAGCTCACTCCATTGTGCAGCATTCGGGACCTGAACCTTCTTGTCATCAAGTTCAGCATCTTAACCACTAAGCCACTGCAGTCCCTATTTCTTCATATTATATTATAATATTTCAGGATTATTAAAGTTTTTATTCAGGTTTCTCAGAGAGATCTATTTCCTCTGAAAGAGTGTTTTCATTGTTCTTCAATAAAATATATATACTACTGCTAACCATTTATAATTCTCTATGTTGTTATAATTTGATTGAAGGCAAAATGACATTGTTAAGTACTACCATGATCTTTCAGATTGCGAAGAATCACAGCTGGAAGGCTATGGGATTTCCACCCTGTTACTAACGAGTCCTCTACGGTCTTAACGTGGGCCCTGAACATGAGCGAAGGAGCTTTCAGAAGCAGATCAATAGGCAGCAAAGCTGAAGAAATAAAAGAAGAAGCCGCATGTGAAACTATAAAAAAAGAAATGTTAAGTAAGATTAGAAATGGAATGGCAAGAACCCATTCAAATGCAGCCTTGGATTGGAAATTACCTGGCCTTCCTTTGAGTCCAGTGATGCCAGTATAGTCTCTGAAAAAAATGGAAAGAATATTGATAAGAAAGATCTCTCAAATAACCCATTGGTGAGAAACTCAGTGCAGTAATCTGTCTCTAGGTAGTACTTTAGGATTAAAGCAGTAAAGAGGAGAATCTTTGTAAATAGAGCTGGCTAAAGCAGGTGATTAATAGTTGACTGTTGTCTAATTTCCTTCACAACTTTGCCAGTTGCAAATAACCCTGATTTTTTGGGTAATAATAATTTTGTGTCAGACATTATTCTGGGTTGAAAGGATTTTTGCTGGAGAAACTGCACTCAGGGAATGCCTGAATGAGGCTCCTTTCATGTCCCCAAGATCTTTCCCAACAGAAGTGGTAGCTATTTATCTACTTGCAATTTCTTGCTTTCGAACTGCTAGGTTGGCAGGAGCTGGGACAGATCATCTATCAGATCAATCTATCATGCAGTGCCTGTGTCTCGAACTACCGACTTGCCAGCCTTCCAGCTAACAAGATGAGCTTCTTAACCACTGAGTCACCACAGTCCCTGCTGTTTTCAGTGATTGGTCATCATGAGCAAGCAGTGAATTATGGTTGTATACTGATTTTTCATACACAGCAGCTTTGATAATGATTCTCTGGAAGGATGCCAATTTATCACCTCCTATTTGCAAAGCTTCCCATATCGTTTGGGCCAAATTCTCAATTCAAATTCTATCAGAGAAGAAAATGGGCCTGAAAATACAACAGTTTATTTGAACAAGTCCCCTGTTGCAGTCACACAGCTTTCTGAAGAGTTACAACTATGGAAAAAATATATCATTCTCCTGCATAATATCTAATACAGTCATTGAGGAAGAATATCATATATCCATGATGACAAACCTTGGCACTCCAGGTGTTCTTGCACTTCAATTACTAGAAGCCCAAGCCAGTACTCCTGCTGATTAGGGCTTCTGGGAATTGAAGTCCAAGAACACCTGGAGTGCCAAGGTTCACCATCACTGTCATATATCTACAAAAAAAATTATCCAAGGCTATAAATGTCATGTTTCTCTTCTTGTTTGCTTTCCTATGTATAACAAAACTAAAATGAGGAATTCTGTAGCATGCTAAAGATTGCCATATCTATTATAGTGTGATTTTTTTAAAGGAAAATTTTAATTAAATATAATATCAAACATTCTCAATGTCCTTTACAGAATGCATCCTACCCAAATCTATTTTTCTGTCTTTTTCAACCTTGTTTTTTAAATATATTTGCCAAATAACCTAAACAGAAGTCATTGTTAAGAACTTCTTTGAAAGAAATGGGATAACAGATTGGACTAAATCCAGTAGCTAGCTCAATTTAGAAGAGACCCAAATGAATGAATAGGATTTGTTTAGTCAGACTCTATTGCTTTACTGGATTTGATCTAATTAAGGCTACCAGTTATATTTAATTAAATATTTAATTGAATGTTTGATATTATATTTATTTAATTAAATATAACTGGTAGCCTTAATTAGATCAAATCCAGTAAAGCAATAGAGTCTGACTAAACAAATCCTATTTATTCATTTGGGTCTCTTCTAAATAGAGCTAGCTACTGGATTTAGCCCAATCTGTTATCCTTTTTCTTTTAAAAAAGTACTTAACAATGTCTTCTGTTTAGGTTATTTGGCTAATATATTTAAAAAGCAAGGCTGAAAAAGGCAGAAAAATAGATTTGGGTAGGATGTATTCTGTAAAGGACATTGAGAATGTTTGATAAAATGTGCTGTTTCTTAGCATGTTGTTAATAATTTTACCCTTGTCCAGTTATTGTTTTGCATATACCTAAAGAGTGAGCTTGTGATCTGAAATCCTAAAAAGCACTCCAAAATTTTGCATATTTTGAAGCTGCCATGCATTGCACAGTTACAATGGTGGCCAAACATTTTATAGCTTCAGTGTTATATTGCATACTTGCCTTGGTTGAGACTGTCTTTCAGAAGCACTGAAGCTTCGTTTTATAATACCTGTAACAAAGCACAAGTGGTACAATTCTTGGGAATGAAAATATTTGAGGTATCTGATATAGATACACTTTTCCAATGTTTTTATCCAATTATAGCAAGAGTACTAAATATATAATCTATCTGTGCATAATTATCAAAAATTTAATCAAGGTTTATCAAGCATTCTGTATTTAGAGTTGCAAGTCAATGTCACGTACAACTTTTATACCCATCAAAGGATTATTTCTTGTATTATGCTACAAATAAAACCTCAATTTTATGACAGTTAACTTAAATAAAAGATGTGTTATATATTTTATGTTTCATTTCTCCTTAGAGAGACTCAGCCGTAAAACAATACATAGATAATTAGCTTATCTTGATCTCGCGTAATTCATTGGTAGAAATAATGTTTGAAATAATTGTAGTGCTGTTATGCTTCATTTTGCCACCAATGTATTTTTGTTTTTGCTTTCCCTCCAAATTTGGTTTCCCTTCTTAACTGGATGTCATTCAACTTCTCTGTTCTTTTAGTTGAAATAACCTAAACCATTCTTCCAAAAAAAAATTCAGAATATAATATCCTGTTGTCTTCATCTGAATACATAAGTTTGTTGTCAGACAGAATGTTTAAATTTAGCCTACAGTACTTCATTTTAATTTAAATATGAAATTGTTATTGCAGCAGTTACTTCGAAGCACAGAATAAGGATTCTGGAAAGTTATCCAGTACAGAGATCTATACAGTGAACAAAAATTAAAAGATTCTGTGTCTCACTATATTAAAATATTATTACAAGCTAATGAGATAGATAAGGTGGAGGACAGGGGTGCCTGGAGGGCAATGGTCCATGGGGTCACAAAGGGTCGGAATTGACTGTGCAACTGAACAACAAGGTGACGGACCTAAAATTATAAAGCAATATCAATAGATGGGAGGCTTAAAGTAAAAATAATAATAACATAAATGGTAGTGGTATTGAGGACCACAAAGATTCAGTTTAGAGTATCTAGAGTGAAGTAATATTTACACTGACTAAACATTTCTGGATCAAATGTAAGAAAAATATTAGAAAACTAGCAGCAGTAAAACATTTTTTTCTTATATCAACACTGTATCTGTATTAGGACATTAATATTAAGGCATTTGGAAGAGTCTGGCACAATACAAGATAATTTAATTATATCATCTTGTGAATAGCCATTGATATCTTAATGACTTGATTTTGGAAGAAAAGGAAATATCTTCAAATGGCTAGAGAACAAAACAAAGGCCTAAATCCAATTCAATGATGGTGTAGTGAAAACCCTCAAAAGTGATGTTATATAGGATCAATGTTGTGCAGGTGTGCATGCAGAATTTGATAACCACTGTGCAACTGCTGAAGGTATGAACCACTTGCACACTGAAATATTGGATAGGTCATTATGCAAGCACAGGAAAAGCACAACTTCCTGGGCAAATGGGAGATATAAACACACACAACTGGGTATGAGCCAATGACAAAACTATTAGCTAATAATATTTATATCAGCTTTATTTATTAAAGGGAAGGTCAGGACATGCAGACACTGGGGGTTACATTGCACATATCTGATTATTGGTTTCATATCTGCATTTGGATTGTTAGAAGTTACCTTATCCCACTGGATTTAATATTTGTGGAGGTATTAAAATGTATAAATAGACATTTTGTGCTAGAGAAAATTCAGACTGGGAAGCCTATATGAATTATACAGTTCTGATGCCCTTGTATAGGTAGGAATGAAAATAACCATGCATATTTTTATAACGTTGAACATGCATGCTTCTTACAATAGCAGCAACAATAAATTTTGTAGTTTAAGAAAGGGCAGAGTGCTTTAGGCCATCAGGATCCTCACATCTTCAGAGGATGGGTAGACTGATAAATGTCTGAACTGTTCGAAGCAAACAGCAGGGAGAGTACTTCAATCAATTTATTCACAATCTATGTCTGGTTTCCTTCTTTGGCTGTCAATTGTCTGATTTCGCAAATACAGTGGCAGTTCTTTTTGAAGTAGAGTCCTCTAGTTTTTCCTTTGATTTAGATGTGTTTAAATTCAGACAGCCACAGAATGCCCACAGCTTTTCATTTGGCAAGTGTAAATAATAGATGACAAAAGAAAACTGTCCTCAGACAAATTAAATTTTCATTTGGTGAATGAGTTGGCAAAGAAGAACAAAAAGACAAGGAAACCCTTGAAACAGTTAAATGTATGAAACTTGAAAAAAGAAACTGCTGAGAAACGTATATGTAATTATGACAATAGAAGAGAACATTAAATCCTATTTTAAATGTATTTACTCATGGACAACTCTGAAAAAGGAATACATGTTAAAAATATTTCAGAATATGTAGATTAATCTGCAGAGTATCATTAATCTATGAAGGAATCCCATTGCATTTTCCAGGTCCCGCTTCCTACCCTGGATTCTGCGCACCCTGGATCTATTCAAATTACATTGATGCATGGATCTCTGGTGCACAAGGGCATTTGGTGGGTGGAAAAGGTTGTTATGATTTATTCTCACACAGGAAATAGAAAGACTGTAAGGGAAGTCTTACAAACTCATAGAAACATCTCATCTACTTCTCTTTTTCCTCTACTAGATTTCTAGTTGATAAGCACCTACATAATTAAGCAGTTATCTGGGGAAAATAATCATGATGGTTTTATATATTGTTTATAAAGTAAAATTACTTATATAATAATATTGGGCTGGAACAAGGATAGGGCTATCGCTCTACATTCGAACTGATCATCACTGATTTTACTAAGAAATGTGTAAGGTAAAAGTTGCCCTTGCTTGAAAGCCAGTCATATCAGACTCTAGGGTTCAGTGTTCATCTCTGTTTATATGCAAAGAGCCAGTGCTGTCTGCATTTGCAGACATTTCCCTGGAGATGTGGGAGGAATGACTAGACATCTGAGTGCATGGAATGCTGTTTACCTTCCCACCAAAGTGGTACCTATTTATCTACTTGCAATTTCTTGCTTTTGAACTGCTAGGTTGGTGGGAGCTGGGACAGAGCCAGGAGCTAACTACATCATACAGGACTTTGGTCTTGAACTACTGACCTGCTGACCTTCCAGTCATCAAGTATAGCACCTTAACCTCTAAGCTTCCACACTATGCATACTTAGAATACCATGATTATGACTGGATACTTTCCTTACCCTTCATTTGGCATCACACACAGGTAGCAAGCCAAAGAGGCGCAGCAAGAAGTATCTTACAACTTCTAGATAATATTGCATTTTTTAAAGTTGGTGTCAGGAAATTGGCAGTTGGGGGAAAGGTGAATCCAAGAACCAGTTGGAACTGAAATCCATTAGCTGGTGCCTGGGAAGGATGGGTGAAAAGGAAGGGGAGAAAACAACTTTTTGCCCATCAATTTCAAAGAATCTTTGCAACTGGATGTTATCTTGGAGAAAGGAGTAGCCAAGGTAATAAACTACTTTTCTCCAGATATCCTGGTACCATGCTAATTGTTAATTAAGTACTAAATCAGTCAAAGAGAAGGGAGGGGAAGAGTGAAGTTACTTTAACAAAATATACTCCCTTCTGGATGTTTCAGGGTAACTTGGAACCTTACTGGTGAAAGACTCTGGAAGGTGGATGATGGATAGAAAAATCTTTGTTTCAGTTTAGCTTCTTTAAGGAGTTATGCTCGCCTCCTGTTTTGTGAAATAGCTTGTGTTCTGCATATGCTCTGGAACCATGCTTCAATTCTGGAGTAATTCAGGTATTAGTGTATGGTAGCTAGCTTTCTGTTTTTTGTTTTTTTGCTTTTTTGAGAATTGCACTTGAACTGACTACCCTCTAATCTTTGTTATTATGGATTTGCTTCATCTCTCTTTTTATATTATTATTATTATTATTATTGGAAGTGTTGAATCTCTTGTCTAGTCATGCCTGCCACATGACTACGGAAACGTCTGCAGAAGTAGACAGTGCTGGCTCTTCGGCTATGAAACAGAGATGAGCACTGAACCCTAGAGTCAGATATGACTGGCTTTCACTCTCTCTATATCTCTACCTACCTATCTATCTCTATCTCTATAAAAAACCAGTTTGGTTCTTATGGAAATACCAGTGGGTGCTCAGTCTTCTTGCCTAGCAAAACTGGTGTGTAAGTTAAAATGTGCAACCTTGTGAATTCTTATAATTTTCTCTGTAGCACCAAAGAGTCAATTGGCTCAGAGTGCTGGGAGGGGACAGGACAGGAAGATTTTCCCAATCTCTACCACACCAGGCCTCCTGGAAATTAATCACACTGTCAATTTCCTCGTCCAGGCCAAGTTCTTGTCAGATGAGTCTAACGTCTAGCTTAGCATTACCAATGTGACAGTGATAGATGTTATGGTAAATTCAGAGATGACAGGTCTTGATGCTCATGACAATCTAAGCAAAACTGAGCTGATATCATTTGGCAACAAGTCATAAAAGATAATTCAGAGGAGACATTCTTAGTAGCAGAAAGAGTGAAATTTAAATGAGACCATGCAATTTATACTGCCTTGGAAGACAATAGTTTATAGTTGGAGCCATCATTATTTCAATATTTAACTAAAACAATAGGTGACCTAAAATGTGTGATTTGAGATAATTGTTTTCTTAGTCCTGCAGTGCCACAAGTCTACAAATAATGATTAAATCTCATGCATTTTTTGGCAACTGGTGGGATCATATTAGATTTTCACAGGGGTAGTGAGTAACTTGTTTTGTTTTTCTATAGTACAGAAAAAGGTACAGTTAAAAGTGTACAAATAAACAATTTATCTGTCACAACACATTTGCCAGAGAAGAATGAGGATTTAAAGAGAATTACATTTTTTCCTACAAAATAATTTTTCAAAGTTTTAAAGAAACATTAGCTAGCTTGCAAAGTAACCTATTTTTATCTTGGGATGATAAATGACTATAAATCTTTCAGTATTAATAGGTGCTAAAATAGCCAGAGATGGAAATCTATATTTCATGTGAAGGTTTTTACTTCAGGGTGGCATTCCAAAAGTCGATTGTCATATTGCAAATAATGAAATTCGGCTTTCATCCTAAAAACTGTGGCTCAGTTTTCCTTTGAAATAAGCAAAGTTTTTATCCTTCACATCAGGAAAGGAATTCAGTCAAATGTGTTGGGTCAGAAATCCATGGTTTGGGACTGTTTCTACAAAACCATCTGCACCTATGTTCTATATTTCCTATTCCTACATTGCATTCATTTCTTTTTATGAAAATATTTTGCAGAAACATCAAGCAGATATACAAATTTAATTTCTTTATTGCTAAACATTCTTAGGTAGACTTGGTTTTCTGATTATAAAGTAGTGACTGTAAGGTAAAGGTAAAGGTTGCCCTTGCTCAAAAGCCAGTCGTATCCAATTCTAGGGTCCAGTACTCATCTCTTTTTCAAAGCCAAAGAGCCAGCATTGTCTGCTTCTGCATGACTAGACACCGGAGCGCACAGAATGCTGTTTACCTTCCTACTTGCAGCTCCTTGCTTTTGAACTGTTAGGTTGGCAGGAGCTAGAACAAAGACAGGAGCTCATTCCATCCTGCAGTACTTGGGAATCGAACTGCTGACCTGCCACCTTCCAGTCAGCATCCGAGCCATTTGTAAGGAAGCCAAAATACAGATTTTATGTATGCCAAACCCTCAACTTTTCACAACCACTGGGCACGAGAGAGATGGAACTCAGTTTTTTCCATTCTATTCACACTCAGAAGATTGTGGTGTGTATAATTTTGAGTTCATGCATTAAAAAAAGAGTTAAGGTTTTCATATAAAAGCATGGAAGTGGATCATACACCACTGTTTAAAACAGGCTAGACCAGGGCCCCGATGCCAAATCATCTTGCCCTCACCGCCCTCGCCACTCCCAGAAGCAGAAGTAAAACGTGCCAGTGTATGCGCAGAATGCTATCATAAATGCATTCTGTGCATGCACAGGTGTATTTCCAGTGGAAGGAACCACATGACCAGCACAATCAGCTGTCCGGGGGACGTGGTCAGGCCTGTGACCTGAAAATGTTGAGAACCCCTGGTTTAAATGAACAGCAGGTCCAGTGTGATGATTTTATCACATGTATACTTCATTAACACTGTGACCTAAGAAAGTCACTTCTATTTTCATCTGTTATGTTAAAAACTGTACATGATTTATGTTACAGTAAAATGCACTGAATATACCTAGTGTTAACATAATTACAGCTTTTAATGATTTCAAGTTTTTGGCATCCTGGTTGAAGCTTTTCCCCAGTTGTATGTGAGGATGGTTGCTAGAGAATTTGGGTAAAGCCAGTTGTATCTGACTCTAGGGTTCAGTGCTCATCTCGGTTTATAGCCAAAGAGCCAGCATTGTCTGTGTTTTCAGACATTTCCATAAACATGTGGCAGGCAGGACTAGACCTTGGCATGCACAGAATACTGTTTACCTTCCCACCAAAGTGGTACCTATTTATCTACTTGCAATTTGTTGCTTTTGAACTGCTAGGATGGCAGGAACTGGGACAGAGACGGGAGCTCACTCCATTGTGCAGTACTCAGGTCTCAAATTGCTGATCTGCCGACACTCCAGTCATCAAGTTCAGCATCTTAATTACTAAGCCATTTGTGCACATTTGTATTTACAGTGGAACCTCGCTTAATAAATTTAATGTGTTCTCCAAGACCTTTTGTACTATGAAAAAATTGTAAAGTGAATTTTACATAGGAATGCATTGAATGCAATTTCCCATAGGAATGCATTAAAAACCAATTAATCCATTCTGGAAAAAAATGTTAACTATTTTTTATGAATTTTCTTTTGTTATGTGAGTTTTGTGTTATCCAAGCCATTTGTTAAGCAAGGTTCCAATGTATTTTTATCTGAGTCTTATCATTTCAACGGAACAAGGTTTTTCAAGATTAATTATGCCATCTGTTAGTAATGAGGGTTTTCAGAAAGAAGACTGGATAAACATGCTGAGATACTAAAAATAAAAGTTGGTTCAACATTGTATGCCTAGAACAACACTGTGAATCAGACCTCCGTTCTCGGATCACTCTTATTTACATATGGTATAAGCTTTTCTAAATTTGACACACTGAGGAAGCTTTGTTGGATCAATGTCATTGATTCTAGCCTCCTGGCAGGATTAGGAAAAGGGGTAAGAAATGGACACAATTAGAAACAGAGCTCTTCAATCTTATAACATCTCATATGCACTCAATTCACACATAGAATCTCACATTAAGCTTACCTGCCTGATGTCTGAATCTTCTTGTTGATCTCTCTTTCTCTCACACTTCTTTCAGTGACCCTTTCAGTCCACTCTAAACATTATGGGCCAGAACAATCCTCCTTCACCTCATGCCTTCTGTTTCCGTTACCAGCTTAAATGCATATACTGTACACTGAAGTTTTCCAACCACTAAGATCAACACATCAACTTTCAGGCTGGAGATTAAAATTGTTTCTTAAAGGAGCTTACCAAATGCTGAATCCTTAAGAAGACTTGAACTAGAATTGCTGGAACTATCTGATATGTCCAGTTCATCATCTAATTCTGAGAATGTGTCTGTTTGGGGGAAGAAATGAAAGTAAAAGCAATGCTTTTCTAATCAGTTCTGCTTAGCAACTGGAAGTATTAAAAACACACATAAATCATACCTTTTTCCGAGTTTTCTACAGTGCAGTTATCATCTGACAGGAGGGCTTCTTCACATATTTTGTCACAATCTTTTCCAGAAGACTGGTTGAAGTTTTCATTCAGAAGGCAGATATTTTCAGGAAACTCGCTTTTTAAACTGGCTGCTCCACTACTGCTGCTGCTGAAACTAGACTTTTCATTACAATCCTAAGAAAGTATTATTTATTTATTTGTTTGTTTGTTTGTTCAGATTTATATTGCCGCCCACTTGCCGAGGCAACTCAGGGCGGCTTACAGTCAAAACAGCAACAGTACAGTAACAATCATAAAATACAACCTCACAAAACAACTAAAGCAGAACACAGACTAACTCCCCTCCAGCCACTGATGGGGCAAGGTCCTCAGCCTCCTGCCAGGCCATGATGTCTTCTCTCTCACGCCGTTGGTGTGGGCCCAGAGGAGAGGGAGAGGCCCTCAGCATCCTGCCAGGCCACAGAAATATCACCAATGGAAACTATCACCTTTACTGTATTTTCATAATAATGGTCTCACATTCTTGGATCCAGTTAAACAGAAGAATATTTTTGGTCTTTCTGTGTTTAATACCTGGCTCAGTAACTAACTGGATCTGCACATCTGGACACCCAAGTTTTACTCAGTGCTACAAAAAGAGCAGTAATTGGAGGCATCATACATGACACTTTCTTTTTTATGGCTATTCATGTTCCATTCATTCAATGGGCCCACACTAGTGGTGACATACTATGCTAAGCAATATGTTATAAAGAAGTGAAAGTAGACCTATGCTCCAGTGTACTTATATTATTTCTAATTCCATTAAATATGACAAACTAATGTGTTTGCTTACCTGTGACAATACAGCCAAATGATGGTGACATGCCACTGCATTCCTATTGGCCTCCATAAAATATCTCTGGGTGCGCCTTCTCTCACGTTCCAATTTCTTCTCCAAAACAAGCTGGGAGGTTGATAAACTATCTAGATATTTCATCATAACATCTGATATCATTGAACTGACTTCTATTATGTCAGGGCGACTTTCTGCATCAGGAGTCAAGCACCTGTTGGAAATTTCTTCATTATACAACCTACAATGGCAATAACTAAAACTGAAATGGATCTATGCCTCACTTTTGAAATGATACCTTAAGGACATCTCACAGGGGCATTCCTAAGATTTGTCTGCAAATCATTTTAGAAATCTATATCTCTGGGGACAAACAGATGCCATAAATAGTAATAAGAACAGGAAAACCGTTAAGGAATGATGATATGTGAGTGTCACAGTGGGAATTTTTATCACCTCCTGGAGTTAGCAAATTAGATTGCTTTACGACTTGAAACATGGCTTTATATTAATGTGTAAACACAAACTGATAGTTCTTTCTCATTAAAGTGTTTTCACTTCTAATGTCATGTTTTCTATAATGTCTGTTTCTGCCCTTTATGGAACCTTTATCAAATTTTCTCTAGTGCACACTATTCCACTGATTTTACACAGGTTGTGTTTAAAAGAGCATCATGAAACAAACAAAGACAAGTGTGAATGAGATTAAAACCCTGTTTTATGGTGCCTCCGTACTTACCTAAATTCCTTGGTTTACAGAGTAAGTTTTTCTGGAAAACAAATGAGTCAGCAACTGAACTATGCTAGAAGAATTGCTTCCCAACAGTCAGTAATACTGGGCCAAGCTAGCTGGCTGACAGAAGAACCCAAATGAGCATTACTGGAACTGTTTGTTTTGGAAGGCAATGTGCTAAAATACAGCACCTAGAGAAGCAACACAGATGACCGAAGCACTTTTCCAGAGAAATGAGACTTGTTGATAAAATAGCAATTCAATTATTGACAATAAGGGGTACTTTGTAAGAGATAGAAAGAGAACAAAGGTTTGTGGGAGAAACAGTTGATAAGGTTGACAGCTTTGGAGAGATGGAGGAGGGGAGAAGAAATAATATTAAAAATGGGGCAGGGGCAGGCAAGTACTAAAAGTCCTGGAAGTGTGTATCCAAAAGATCACTGGGGTTTCAGCAAAACCAGAAGGCTGCCTAAGAAAATAGCTCTTGATGTATCAGGACTTCTTTATTGTCGTCTCTGGTTCATGACAGAAACCATGCTGGGAAAAATTCAAACATACAGGGAAACCACTGGAAGACCGGGCATGTTAGCAGAATGATGGACAAGTACCATTCCCAAGTAGATGCCAGCAGAGCAGTTTTGCAGAAAATGAAGTATACACTCATTTGCCCTGCCCTTTCAAGTTCCAATCTAGCTTATTTTCCCTTAGGCAAAACTGATTTTTTAAAAACTAAGATGCCAAAGAACACTTGATAAGGTGAATGTTATTTGTTCTCCTGGCAACTGTGCCTCAAGTCACCAATGTATGGTTCACTGCTTCTATAGGCTGCTTTAATTAACAGTAACTTCTGTATGTACTGCAGGACAGAATGAGCTCCTGTCTTTGTCCCAGCTCCTGCCAAGCTAGCAGTTCGAAAGCAAGAAATTGCAAGTAGATAAATAGGGACCACTTTGGTGAGAGGGTAACAGCATTCCATGTGCTTCGGTGTCTAGTCATGCCTGCCACATAACCACGAAAATGTCTGCAGAAGCGCTGCCTCTTCAGCTTTGAAACAGAGATGAGCACTGAACCCTAGAGTTGGATACGACTGGGTTTCAAGCAAGGGAAACCATTACCTTTACCTGTATGTACATAGCACACATTTAAATGGATTTATCAAGCATTGTATCTTCTCTTCTGAGACTGTGAATACATTGGCAAGCCAAATATGTGGCTTGATTAGAAACATATTTTATGCTTCTTTTTAAATTAGGTTATTGCACAGAAATTGCTGATTCTTTCAGTGCTCATGTCCACCCAAGGTCCTCATTGAAAGACAATCCCCAGCTCCCCTTTTATGGTTCATTGTAAAGCCAGTGGTTGCTTAAAATGTTGCACTGCACTAAGGAAAAGGGACAGTTTTCCAAAGTCACCCATCGGATACAAAACAGTCTATGGAAACATAGTAGCCTGCTGTCATTCATTACAGTTTTTTCTATTTCAAATCAATTTTATCTCTTTTTTAAAAAATCCATGCAGAGGTGATCTAGCACTAAACTAGCATATCAGTATAATAAGATGGTCTAGTGCTAAACTTGGTAGTTTTGTTTTAAAAGCTAAAAAAAATATTAGGGCAGTTAAGGAGAATGACTACAGGACTACGTGCTCCCACTGTCCAAAACATCATACCCAGCTTAGTATGTCAACAGAATTCCACCCACAGTCACATCTCCCATTATTTTGGAGAATGAAACAACTGCTCAGATGAGTATAAATCCATTCAAATGGGATTAAAACAAACAATGCCCCAAGTGGCAGAGGAAAAAAAACCTCTCCATATCTGGAGCAAAAGGGGCCAGACTGATTAGAATTTACCTTAGCATCAATTTCAGTTAAAATATATATAAAAAAGAATAAAAATAAAAAGTAAATTCTTTCATTTTACACCCACAGCAAATCCCACAGTATTTGATAATGTAGTTGCAGCCTACACTACACTACAGTTTTAATAAGCACAGGTCAACAACACAAAACAAAGAGAGAGAAAACAGTTCTTCTTTACAGCCTGTACCTACACTCAATTTTTGCACATCTGAGGAGCTAATCCCATGAACAGGAACAATAGATAGTAGACAACAATTTCATTGATTGTCCTGACCAATTAAATAGCATACTCGGTATAGCTGGATACAAATCTGCCCAGGAATTCTAGGCCAGTATACTACTGCTTTCCGCCTCATTGCAGCAAATTGACAAGGTCCCAGTTCCAATATGACCAATATGTGGCCAGGACCTCATCAACTCACTATCATAGTTTTTAAGTTCCTTTCCAAACATAGTGCAAAGCAGATTACAGCCCTATTCTTTATAGCACTCCTAACATCTTTTGAGCACAGAAACAAACAGTAGAGATAACCAGTGACACTTTAAACTAATGTGAGCTTTTGCATGAGCTTCTCTCATCACCAGGATTATAAAGATTAGTTTGCTTTGTTTGTGATTTTAAGACAAAGATTACTTAGAATTTACACAAACACAGAAAGATTGCCTACATCATTTCTTTGCAATGTCACAAACAAGTTTTCACTCTTATAGTTTCATTTTTGGCTAGATACCTCTGTGGTTTGTATATGGAGCCAAATGTTGGGTTTGATTGAAACGTTTGATTCACCACTGTGTCTCCTAGGAGAATAGGTAGACTGTAAACAATCCAGGAACGCCCCCAGAAGAAGGGAATGGTAACCACTTCTGTATTCTGTACTAGAAACTCCTGGGAAGGGTCACCATAAGTCAGAGTATATTGACACACAATTGTTATTATTATTAGTTTCATTTTAAACAAGACCTGGCTTGAGACTCAACATCAAGAAAACCAAGATAATGGCAACAGGCCCATTTAGTCCCTAGAGAATAGATGAGGAAGAAGTAGAAGCAGTGACAGATTTTAGCTTTTTAGGATCCAAGTTCATTGCAGATGGTGATTGAAGCCATGAAATAAAAAGACGACTGGTTATTGGGAGGCAAGCTATGAGAAACCTGGGGAACATAGTAAAAAGTAGAGACATCACCTTGCAAACAAAAGTTCTCATAGTCAAATCAATGGTATTCCCGGTGGTAATGTGAGAGCTGGACCATAAGGAAAGCTGAATGCAAAAGAATAAATGCCTTTGAAATGTGGTGTTGGAGGAGAGTTTTGAGAGTGCCCTGGACAGCAAGGAGAACAAATAGGTCGATCTTAGAAGAAATCAACGCTGACTGTTCCTTGGAAGGTCCAATATTGAAGATGAAGCTAAAGTAATATGGACATCAAATGAGAAGAGGATTCACTTGAGAAAGCCTTGATGATGAGCAAGATTGAGGGCAAAAGGAGAAGGTGGTGGCAGAAAATGAGGGCTAGATTGTATTGTTGATGCAATGGGCACAGAGTTGGATGGGTTGAGAAGGATGGTGGAGGATAGGAGTGCCTGGCCAGCAATGGTCCATGAGGTCGCAGGGGGTTGGAATCAACTATGCAACTGAACAACTAACAAGACCTGGATAATTGCTTGTAGGCCTGCTGCAAAAATAAAAATTTAAAAAATCAGAATGAGTACTTTGCTTCTTTCTTGGTTCATGTCATCAAGTTGTCTCTAATCCTTCGCAACCCTGTGAATGAGTGATCTACAAAATTTCCTGTCCTCAATAGTCCTGCTCAGCTCTTGTAAGTTATAGTTTTTGGCTTTCCTTAGGGAAACAATCCATCTTGTATTCAGTGTTCCTTTTTTCTTGCTGTCTTCCACCTTTCCCAGCATAATTGTCTTTTCTGTGATGCTGTCTCATGATGTACCCAAAGTAGGACAACCTCAATTTCATCATTTTTGTCTCTAGGGATAATTCAGGCTTTATTTGCTCTAAGAGTCAACAGTCTGTTTTTCTGGCAGGCTTTGGTACTGCAAAACTTTGCTCTAGTACCATATTTCAAACAAATTGATTTTTTCTTATCTATTTTCTTTACTGTCTAGCTTTCACACCTGATATGGTGACCAATAGAGTGGATGATCTTGGCCTTGGGGGCCATGAAACTGGGAGGGAAGAAGTCTTGAATTCCCCAAAAATCAGCATTGCCAGTAAAATCATCCAGTGATTTTTGGAAACAAAAGACTTCGCCCTGTCTCATAGTTCACAACAAGTTCCTTATGACCGAAAGAATGCCATTGGACCTTTGGGGGAGGTTCTGGAATTATATATTTTTTTATTTAAAAAAAAAAACCCTGCTGCTACAGATGATGGAAAGAAGCTGCGACCAGAAGGAAGATACAGATCTTGAAAATAGATTTACCTTTTAATGACAGCTGATACCTTTTCAGAATAGGCACCATCTGCAATTGGCTCATATGCGGCTTCTACAATCTGCAAGATAAATATGATGGTGTCAGGAGTAGGAAAAAATTTGCATTGATCAGTTAATAAAAAGCCAGTTTTCTCTTTGAACAGTGTGTCACACATATTATAATCAAAGCACCTTCACAAATTGCCCTCATCCAATTTTCATCTCAAGAAATTACTATGTGTATACCTGGGAGGCTACTTAAACAAATTGCTATTCATTATGCATGTCTATCTGGAAATCATTAGCATTCTGGACTGAGACATGACACCTACCAATCTCCTTTATTAAAAGTCTTTGTTTCCAAAAGATTTGGTGGCTTTTTATAAGGTCATTAGGAGCCTGCAAAATTTTGAAGCCCTTGATGTTATTTTCCAAGTCTTGCAAATTCTAACTGCAAATCAAGATAAAGAGGACTATAGCAGCCTTTTAGACTGATCCTTGTAAAAACAGAGAACATTTTATTATCTCATAATGGGTAAAAGTTCAGTAATAATAAGTACTGGAATTTCTTGTTGTGAACACCTATCTCAGTTAAGGAAGCTGCAAAGAACACATACATAAAAATAAATGAGCGAGCTGAGACATTTAAAACAAATTAAAAAATGAATGCCAATATTATTGGATTAGAAGCCAATACAGAACACAGAGCCCAGTAGTTGGTTCAATTGTTGATTTGTTCATTCATTCATTCATTCAATTTCTATACCACCCATCTAGCTAAGGGTTACTCTGGCTAGTTTACACAATTAAAAGCATATAGACATATAAACAGTTCAAAAAAAACAAACTACTGTAGATTTAAAAAAAACCAGCAAAAAACTAGGCCGGCAGTATTATAGTAAGTCAAAAAAGAATCTTGGGAAGATTTCCCCTAAAGATTTATCTTGACAAGCAAAGTTTTAATTTCTGTCCTAAAGGAAAGGATGGAAGGAGCCTTGCAGATTTCTTGAGGAAAATAATTCCATAGTGAGGGTGCTACCACCGAGACGGTCCAGTTCCTTGTTGAGGATTTGCAACCCTGCCTTGGGAGGAGCACCATCAACCACAAGTCTCAGTGGACCTAGTATGACAGGCAGTTGAACTAGACCAGAGGGTCCCACGGCTTCTGAGATCAGACCTACCACTGTCTATGCTTTGGTCTTAGCATGTGGTGTGGCCAATTGAAGAAAAGAGTTCAGCTGTGTGCTTGAAGACATCCTGGAGAGAACTGTGCAAGCTCATTGGAAGAGACAAATCATGGTGTAGACCAGGCTCAGCCCAGGGAATGTGAAAAGAACCTTTCTGGCCCAACCCCAAAGATTTGGAGGGGTTCACAGCAGTGATGGGATGCAACATGTTCGCACCAGTTTGCCAGAACCGGTAGTAACTTTTCCCAGTGTCCCGGAGAACCGGTAGCAGCTTTTGGGGGGAACCACCTTTGGGGCTTACCTTTTCACTGGTTCCCCCACTGCGCATGTGCACCAAGCACTTGGTGTGCATGTACACCTACAGTGCTTGGCGCATATGCGAGGTCTCCTTGCTGTCCTCCCTAGTAGGAGGAGGAAGAGAAGCTGCTAGCCAGAAGCTCCCTATAGCCTGCTCTCCAGGGTAAGTGACTCACCTTTGGATGTGGTGTATCTGTGTGTATTTTAATGTGTATTTAATACCATTACCTATATTGACATACTACCACCGTTCCTAAAAAGGCCTGGTGGCCTGGCTTGGGGTTTTTAAGCAAAGTCTTGGAGTTACCTCATCAATAAGCTACACCTGTGCTGCTCCAATTGCTGTTCCAATTGGAGAACCCTTAAGGAGGTACAGCTGTTTTACATTTACATTAAGGCATATTATCCGAGAGAACTGGTACGATGACTATATCCATCTTGCAACATGGTGCTGTCCAGGCACTTATACTAACAGTTAAGTGATGGGTTTGTGTTTGGTGTGTGTGTGTGTTTGGGTGGGTGGGTATATTTCAATGTAATTTTTATTTTATTTATTTAATTAAATTGTTTATTTATTTACAGGTTTGTGTTTTGGGTGGGTGGGTGGGTGGGTTGAGGTGTGTGTGCTTATTTTTATTTAATTTTTGTTTTTTTTTCCATTGGCCCCACCCACGACATCATGACATCATGATGTTAGCTCCACCCACACTGTGATGACATCACATTGGGGTAGTAAAAATTTTGACATCCCACCACTGGTTCACAGTGAGAATCCCAGCCCAAGGAGGCTGTAAATTGATCAACAGTGTCCACAATAAAGGATCAAAATGAAAGCATCTTAGCTGAGTGGTGTTCATGTCATTTCACAACATCCTTCTGGTGCCCTCTTACTCGTGGAGGATCTATTAATATTCTTAATATAAGAATGTTAAAATAGTTTTAAATTTCCCTACATCAACAGATCTGGTTGGAAAACCCTAATAAAACTGAATTACTTACCAATAATTTAACAATGAACAATTTAACAATTGAATAATTGAATTAAAGAATGGGAACAAACCCCAGCAATCTGCAGTACTGAAAACCAAGCTGAGATCTCCCTAGCTACCAAATGCATGGGTGAATAGCTAGATTTTAACATGACTCTAAGATAAAGGAAATATCAGTGTCAGTGGGGCCTCCAAGTGATGGGCGTTCCATAATTCACATATTACAGCTGAGGAAGCCATCTCCTGTAACATCATATAATGTACTAGTTTTAAGTGGACACAGAGAAGCCCCCACCTTCCATGGAGTATATATACACGGACAGATATGATGTGATGCAGACTGATGTGGTGGAAGAAAAAGCATTGAGTATTTTTCAGAATGTTACAGAAAACATGGGACGGGGGGCAATGATGATGGATATTCATAAAGAGCCTGTATATGAAGGTAAGTAGTATATTTGCATCTAGCAAACCTGCATACTTTAGTTGCTAGGGAGAGCATGTTGGTGCTATAAAATGGAGGGTTGAGAGTCGCCATCTGATAGAGAACACATCCTGCAGCCCAGACATCAGCTTTCTCACCATACGGCTCACTTTTCACAACTTCAGGGCTATATAAAGTAAAAACAACAGTCCATAAAAGACATGGAGACAGAAAATATTTTAGTAGGAAAAAATGAAAAAGAAAAAACAATTACTCTCCCCCAATTACTTAATTAGGGAAAATACAAAACAGTTCAATCCCAATTTTAGGAGTACTTAATTAAGACAATGTGCTTTCCTTTTTTTCATTTCCTACACTAGAAATTATTCCCTAGGAAATAGAAATACAGAAGTATACATTATTTACTAAATGTCTTAAAGCATTTCATCATTTACTCTAGTATTAAAGTAGTGAATCGATACATCTGGGGTTTCAAATATCAGACATATCAACACAAATACAGCAGGAAGGTCATAACTTATTAAATTACTAAAAAGATCAAAC
The DNA here is from genome assembly GCA_030440675.1 of Furcifer pardalis. Lineage (NCBI taxonomy): Eukaryota > Metazoa > Chordata > Lepidosauria > Squamata > Chamaeleonidae > Furcifer > Furcifer pardalis. The sequence continues at coordinate 69,045,629 of CP126897.1, read as the reverse complement.
TTTATGTGAGCTATTGTGATTCAAGAACACTTCTTCAGACATGCGCCAATTTCAGGTAGATAGTGCAAGAAAATTATTAATGACATGGCAGACGTTCAGGGCAGACGTTCTGCCAGGCTTGGTTTCTTAGAAGCAACTCTGCATGAGGTCAACAGAGTGGGTCAAGTTCAAAACTATGATTCGCACTATAGCAAAGTAGCATTTACAATCAACTATGTAGGTAATACAATTAGCAAAAAATGAGGCCTGGAGTGGACTGTGGTTCAGATAATGAACTACTGATTGCAAAATTCAGGCTTAGAATGAAGAGAGTAGGGAAAACCATTAGGCCACTTAGGTATGACCTAGATGACATCCATCATGAAAATTCAGTGGAAGTGAAAAATAGATTTAAGAGATTAGACTTGACAGTGTGCCTAAAGAATTATGGATTGTGGTTCATAACATCATACAGGAGGCAGCAATTAAAACCATCCTAAAGAAAAAGAAATGTAAGAAAGCAGTGGTTGTCTGATGAAGCTCTACAAATAGCTGAAGAAAGAAGAAAAGTGATAAGTAAAGGTGAAAGAGAAAGATTCACCCAACTGAATGCAGATTTTCAGAGAACAGTAAAGAGAGATAAGGAGGCCTTCCTAAATGAACAGTGCAAATTAATAGAGGAAAACAACAGAAGGTGAAGGACTAGAGATCTCTTCAAGAAAATAGGGAAATTAAGGTAACGTATCAAGCAAAAATGGCCATGATAACAGACAAAAATGGTAGGGATCTGTCAAACGACTAAGAGATTAGGAAAATATGGCAAGAATACACAGAAGAACTCTACAAGAAGGACCTGACAGTCACAATGGTGTGATCGCTAACTTTAAGCCAAACATCCTGAACAGTGCAAAAGCTGGCTCGAAACTCAACATCAAAAACAAAAAACAAAACCCAAGGTCATGGCATCCAACCGCATCATTCCCAGGGAAATAGAAAGGGAAGAAATGGAAGCAGTGACAGACTTTATCTTCTTGGGATCCAAAATCACTACATACGATGACTGCAGCCATAAAATAAAAAGACACTTACTCCTTGGGAGGCAAGCTATGGCAAACTTAGGCAGCATAATAAAAAATAGAGACATAACCCTGCCAACAAACTTCCATATAGTTAAAGCAATGGTCTTCCCAGTTGTACTGTATGGCTGTGACAGCTGGACCATATGGAAAGCTGCACACAGAAGAATAGACACCTTTGAACTGTGGTGCTGGAGAAGATTTTTGAGGGTCCCCTGAACTGGAAGGAAACCAAATCAGTCAATCCTGAGGAAAAGAAACCCTGACTAATACTGAAGTTGAAGCCACCAAATGAGGAGAGAGGACTCACTAGAGAAGACCCTGATGCTAGGAAAGATCAAAGGCGAAGGGAAAAGGGGGTGGCAGAGGAGAAGTTGGTTAACACAGTGGGTGCAGATCTGGGCAGACTATAGAGCAGGAGTTCTCAACTTTTTAAAGTCGGGGGCAGGGTCACGGTCCCTCAGACAGCTTTGGATGGCACTTCCTGGTGTAGTGGACCCAGTGAGGGAGGCACATGAAATGGTAGGAGCTGCATCTGGCCCATGAGCCACAGGTTGAGAATCCCTACTATAGAGGATGGTGAATGATAGAGGACCCTGGTGTTCAATGGTCCATAGGGTCTCAAAAGGATCAGACTCTGCTGCGCAACTGAAACACAACATGGAGGGAATACATTATATTTAACAGTTATATTGGCAGTAATCATTATTATCTGCTTTGAAGCTTTTAATATTACATCTTGTGCTCAAGCAGAAGGATCCCAATTTCACTTGTTTCCTGCTTAACATTTCGTTTTTCTAAACAAATAGTTATAGTAAGAACAATGGCAGATTATCTGAACATTTTTCAATTTCATTAATTCTTTTTTTCCCCCTTGAACAGATTGAGCAATGCTTTGTGTGTTCTTTGAAAGACTTGGCATCCACTCCTCTATGCAGAAATTGTATCTATTTAATAACAGGTCTTCTTGCCTGTTAAACTCCATCCTAAAATGAGTTTGGCAGCTGAACAAAAATTTACAGCAGCACAGATAATTTAATCTTCTAAGCATTTTGTTAGGATATCTAGATTTACAAAAATGACTCTCAAATACAATAATGCCTATAAGTAGCACCCGTTTTCAAAAAAAGAAGCAAAAGAAGAGAACAAGGAAGGAAGAAATTATATTGATCTCCTTGAAAGTCTATGTCATAGAGCTATTTATAGTACAATCACTTTTCTTACTGATCCACTTTCACTTAATCCTTTAGCATTTTTATGACTATGTACTCATTTCCAATTTTATTCTGTTAATATTTTATGATAATATTTACATAGGTTTAATTTTAATAAGGATGCAGAGATTCTACACCTATCCCCTTATGCAGTACCTGAATTTTTATGAGCTGATTGACAACATCTTCCTTGTTTTCAGACTGCCTTAAAAACAAGTGTATGTAATAATAATAATTTTGTGTCAGAAATTATTCTAGGTTGAAAGCATTTTTGCTTGAGAAATTCTGCTCAGGGGATGCCTGAATGAGGCTTCTTTCATGTCCCCCAGATCTTTCCCCACATTTTCTCATCTACTTGCAATTTCTTGCTTTTGATCTGCTAGGTTGGCAGGAGCTGGGACAAAGACAGGCACTCAATCTGTCATGCAGTACCCGGGTCTCAAACTGCCAATTTGCCAGCCTTCCAGATAACAAGGCAAGCTTCTTAACCACTGATGATATTGCTCTGTGCAAAGGTCATAACAAAAATAGCTACTGTTGGACTGATATATGGATAACATTGTTGAAGTACACTAATATGTTTGTAAAATGAGAGGATTTGCGGAAGCTGATCGTACTGAAGGCTGAAAGAAGCTGAGCAGTCATGATGAAGAATTCCTATCAAGCTGGCATCTTGGAGGTTCAGATGGCCAGAATTCAGTCATAATAGGCACTGGGCCTTTTAAAATGCAACTTTTCTTGCCACTATTGTCATATACACAGTCTCATGTCAAACAAGTACTGTATTGATCAAAGTGTAGTCCTACATTTTGTTTTGTCCTTACCTTGCTATTACAGTATCTATTTCCCCCAATGGGTCTGTCTCTTTTCTAAGTTGGAGACCTAGCTTTCTTTTTTATCTGGTCTTCTAGTAATTATTGTGGGCTATGTTATTGATTGGTGTTTGCCCTTTCGTCTTAGTTCCTTCGACCTTTATGTCTCTTTGCTCAATAACCATCACACTAGTTACATCCTTGGCCATTATTATTACACCACTTTGTTCCACGTTAGATGTCTCAACTATCTGTTTTATCAAACAATTTTCTCCTCTGGCTTTCTTTACTACAACCTTCCCTTACTCCCCTTCATAAGACAAGAGCTGAAATCTCATTGTGCAATTATCTAAACTGCATAACCTTCAGACCACAGCTCTCCCACCCAGTGGCTTAGTGGTTAAGATGCTGAGCTTGGATACTGGAAGATTGGGTTTCGATACTCGAGGGCTGCACTTGGGGACATGAAAGGCACCTCATTCCGGTGTCCCCTGAGCAAAGTTCCTCCAGCAAAAATCCTTTCAACCAAGAGTAAACTCTGACTCAAAATTATTAAGTTTTAGACTGCTATAAATTAAGAAATATCCATACATATCTGTTGCATGCGAACTCATGCAACTTTGTATGTGTCAGATAATGGAAATTTCTCAATGTGTGGCAATTCACTTCCAAAAACATAGTGTTTATGTAACTGCACAACAGAACTTCAGCTGATGGTTGGATCTGGACTAGTTAAAAGCTCTAAAGTCTACTAAGACAGTAACACTTACTGAGCCTTTCCATTGATTTCAAAAAGATTTAAGCACTTAGTCTGGATTTCATGTCAATTATTTCTTTGGATTGTTATTAATAAAAATATATTATTTCCCCTTCAGCTTGTGATCTTATTCAAATATAATATTTCTCATAACTAAGGTAAAACCCACCAATTAATTAGTAATTATGCAGGTTCAGCATTGGTGCAGTCTATCCCCCCAAACACCAATCAATTAAATACTCTGCTGACTGTTGCTTCCCAACCTATTTGTTCATAGGAAGTACCACAATCTAGGCCATTTGGACTGTTCCTGGCATATTTTAAGAATACTTAATGACATCCTTGTACATTCTTTGATGCGCAAATTAAGGACACAAATGTTTATTTTAATCAGAGGAATTATTTAAAATGATGTATCCAACCTCTTCACCTTCAACTATTTCATTTTCTCTTCTAGAAAATAGTCTATTTCTATCAGTATTCCTCCCCTAAAGAAGTGATGAATGTGTAACTACAATAAACTGCAGGGTGACATTCCTCGGGTCAGTGGAAAGCAAAATTAAACTAAACAGAAACTCTCAGCATCTAACCTCCCACCGAATCTCAGAGGGAAGAAGACATAACTTACGGAGTCATTCTCACTCACAGTTTGCAACAAGCTTTAAATGCAAATATTTATGAAAATTGTCAGTTTCATTTCCAAAGCATTTGACAAAGGTACAGCATATGTCTAACAGTAAATCTTAAAACAAGGTGAAAATTAAAGTGTGAAGGTTGCCTGGTCCCTGAGGGCACAAGGTGACCTTCTTACTGGCCCATCTAGTCAGACTTCTATGCCGCCCTCCTCACGAATGACTCAGGACGGTGAACAACAGTTATAAACACAATCAGCAATAAACCCCATGATAAAATACCACCCATCCCAGAAAGTTAAACTTTAAAGGTTAAAAATTAAAAAGAGATTAAAAGTTAAAATTCATCAATTAAAATTATGAATGAGAGGGGGGAAGTCATATTAGCCAGCCAGCCAGGGTAGCCGACTGGCCCGAACCCCACACCTGCCCTGCTAGTACTTCTTCCTGGCCTCCAGCAAAACTTTGGGTGACTAGCGCTCCCACTATGAGGAAAACTCTCTCCTTGCCCTCCTGCTTTCCTATTCTGGCAGTTGGAGTGCTCTACAGAGAGAGATGTAAACCTGGGTGAGGCAAACCTGCCTGCCATTACTCTTGGTTAGATATTCAAATTATACATTTCCTTGCCCTTTGGGACTGGCAGGGACATAAGGCCACTGGATCCACCAGAATAGCCAGTAATGCCTCTTAAATCAGCTTTTGGCTTGCAAAAGATAAATGAACAAATAACAAAAAACAAACAACAGCAAATAAGGTTGAAAAATAGGTCAGAAAATAGGAAGCGAAAGCACAAGAACAGAGAATACAAAGATGGGAAAATAACAAAATTGCTTTCAGGATGGGAAAATAATCACAGAACATTTTGGGAGAGGTGAGACATAAAATGGCTGCCATAACAAAAGAGAATTTTGCCACAGGCAAGCTATGAACAAATGCAGGTGGCTGAATGTCACAGAATGGAAAGCTTCTGCAATATCAAAGAAAATGAAAGATGCATTACTGAAAGAAGCACTCTCTGAGGAAAACTAAGGTTAAGCTGTTAGGGGATGAAAACACTTAATTTCCAATCCAATCCAGAACACCTTGAGGAAGAAAAAAGCAGCTACAGCAAGTGTAGAAAAACCTTTCCAAAGTATTTATTCTCTGTGGTTAATGCCTGGCCAACATCACGAGGAAATGTAGTTGCTGTAAAAATTGAAGTTTTTGATTGCCTTATGGCAGATATGGAAGAGGAATACAGACAGAGGTAGGATGCATGAGTCCTAGGTCCTGAGTACTGACATAGTTCATCCTTCCACTGTGTCTTCCAGCCAATAACATTAAAAAACTTCTTTCCAATATCATAATAAAAACCTGCATAAATCTGAAGAAAAAGCATACCTCCAAACTTCAGAAGTAATACTCTCTTACCAGGAGTAGAGAATAGTTCCAACAATTGAGGTGAGCTTGCTGTTTTCTTGTTTCTGCTTTGCAAGGCCAAAGTCAGCTGGAATAAAAGGCAGGGTGCAAGTTGTGAATCACTGTAGTAGTAACAGACTTTCAGAAATGCCCAAATGCCCAAGTTGCTCTAAAGTAGGTCCATTGAGTTAACTCCTCCATGTGTTCCATTGATCCATACTAAAGTCAGTCAGAATTTAGGCTGGCCTTTTGGAATCTAAACAAATCCCCATTGATTCAATGGGGCCAGTTAATACTGGTAGTAATTATGTGCTGATCACCATGATGATAGCCAAAATTGGGAATCGGATATGACAATCAAAGAAAGAAGAGTGTGCCTTTAAGTCAATTCTGATTTAAGGGACCCTTTCTAGGATTTTCTAATAGAACATTCAGAACTAGTTTTCCATTCCCTTCCTCTGCCAGCCCCCTGGATCTGTGCAGCTTGCCTATGGCAACAAAGACTGGCTCTTCTTCTAGAAGGCAAAATGAAAAATCAATCTCCCAAACTCTGGCAAATCAGGACAAATCAGTGAGATATCCAGCCAACTTGGGCCCACTTTAGTGCAATCTGAATTTGGACTGTTTCTTCTTCTACTCCCATTGTTACACTATGACACAACACACCATTTTCCCTATGTGTCTTTCCTCTAAATGAAATACAGTAAAACACTGGATAACGATTGGATCGGATAACACTAAAATCACATAATGTTAAGTAATCTGGGGAGGAGAATTGGATCGAATAATGTTAAGGTCCTATGGGATGGATCAGATAACAACCGCTAAAGCCTGTGTGGTTACAATGTATCTCTATAGAGCTTTAACATTATCTGATCCATCCCATAGGATTTTAACATGGATCGGATAACACTAAAAATCGGATAACACCAAGACTTGTGGAACCAAGTTTTAGCGTTATCCGGTGTTTTACTGCATATTCTAATCAGTAGCCCATTACAATACCAATATATAAAGCCATTCATTCTGATCTTCTGTGGTGCCTCTATGAAAATGAAATGTATCATTTAAACATCTTTCAAAATCCATTTATGATTACTAGAATTGAGCAGATGCCAAATCCAACAATAGTCCAACTATAGAAACACTTACTTAAGCATTTTTTTTAAAAAAAATTAATCTAAACTATAGCCACTACTGTTCTTGGCAGCAGTTGCAAAACAGTAATTCCTTGAAGCCAAAGCCTAGGGTAATATACTAAGTCTGATCTTTGAAAAGGTCACTTTAAAATCTTTTAATTGCCAGTGGTTTATTATGCTTCAACTCTTCAGGACAGAGCATTAAATTAGCTCTTTGTAGAGAGCAAGAGAGATAGAGAAGCCAAGGTATTGTTTCCTCTTTACTCTTGGAGATAAATTTTCTCCACCTCAGTTGTAGTGCTGACCAGAGTAGCTTTAAGAATTAAGGTGAGTGTGCTTGAGTACTGATGCCTGTTGGTATTTCCTCTAGAGCAGTGATGGCGGACCTTGGCCCTCTGGCTGTTCTTGAACAATTCCCAAAACTCTGATTAGCAGCCATGCTGACTTGGGCTTCTGGAGTGCTAAGGTTCACCCATCACTGCTCTAGAGCCTAAGTTCAAATATCAAAAGAATTGCAGAGCAAAAAGGAACTCAAAGAATCATTGAAAAAAGGAGGAAATTCCTAGCTAAAGCATTCCTGACAGTAGGCCATCTAAACATGCAATAAAGGAGATTTATTATTATTATTATTATTATTATTATTATTATTATTATTATTATTATTATTATTATTATTATTATTATTATTATTATTATTATTATTATTATTATTATTATTATTATTATTAATTCGATTTATATACCGCCCTACTCGGTACAACCGACTCAGGGCGGTTTACAGAAACCATACATATAACACAATCAAAAGTAATATAACATATAGCATAATCAAAGGTCATACAGTATAATACAATAAATATAACAATACAATACAATACAATACAATACAATACAGGAGTGCAATAAAACAAAACCACACTGCAAAACAAGGTTACAAAAATACAATTCTGGTTACATATACATGACAGTCTCAGTAATGCAATACAACATAAAAATACAATAATAAGAAAGAAAGAAAGAAAAATACAGTACATGATCCAAAAAATGTCAGGGCTCTCACCCTAAACACAAGCATGCTCTGGAAGCCATGGCAGCAAACTTGCCGCAGCGGTCTTTTAAGCCCGGCGTGGGGCGAGGCTTGGGAGCACCGGCAGGTGAGAAAGGTCCAGGCGCTCCTGACGAGACTTCTCCTCGCACAGCTCTTCCAACATCCAGGCAGCGGGGAAACATCCCGCCGCAGCAGTCTTTAAAAACCCGGCGTGGGGTGAGGCTCGGGAGCGCTGGCAGGTGAGACAGGTCCAGTACAATACATTAAACAATCTTGAAACTAGTCCTCTCTGCTCCAGGTGTCTGTTGGGAGGCGGCGGCAGGTCTTATAGCCACCCGCACCAGGCCACAGCTGGGATTGCTCTCTCCGGGCCGGGCCGGAGGAGGCTGGAAGTCTGTTGGGGGGGAGGCAGGTCTTATAGCCACCCACACCGGGCAACAGCTGGGCTCGCTCTCTCCAGGCCGGACCGGATGAGGCTTCAGTGACATTTTATTGTCAAACATCCTCACTGTAAGGAGGTCTTTGTAATATAAGAAAGCTTGTGTGTACTTTCATATTAAGATGCAAAACTTCTTGGAGAAAGCACTTCAGTAATTGACTTTTGCTGTCTTGCAGAATGCAGAGGTATAATGCAAAAGGACACACTTACTCACCACACTTAGGCAGGTAAGTTTTGATTTCACCAATACAAACCATTGGCTCTCCACAATTGAAAAACAGTTTCCTCCATAAAGTCCTGCATCTTTTGATGGAAGCATACCTTGTAGTTTTATGTTCAACCTACATGCCCTGATAGTATACTCATTCCTCCCAAGATTAGAGCTCTATATATATGCCTTTTTGTTGTTGTTCAAGTTCCATTGGTAAAAACGTTGCCTAAATCCAGTTGCCAATCTCAACAATAAACTGACTGAATCAACTGCTGAATGGCAAGTCTACATGTATATAAATCCCTATGTCAGCTTGTTCATGGACACAATTGATGCCAACTGAAACATTAATAGAGATTAGTGAGACCATATGTAAAGAATCACATGACAATGTCTGTGAGTGGAAAGGACTTTTTTTCTCCCTGTCAAACAAGCTTTTCCCATATAAGGACACAAGTACTTTCTGAGTGTTGTGTTACCAGGTATCATGCTACAAAAGCCTTGCTATTAACAGAAATATATTATTTTCAACAGATGTTAAAACAAATCAGAGAAAGGCAAAAGACAAGGGTAAAAAGGACAAGGCTTTCTAGAGTAACTAAATATAAGGACTAAGCAATGGATCTCACTCAATAACTCTTCAAACAATTTGTGAATTTGGACTTTCATAGCTGGAAACACTAAAGAACCATCATTTGCAACTATTTCCTATGTTCTGTATGCATAACAACCATTTGGAATAGTATCTGAATTCTATAAGGTTTTCCCCCTCCACTTTTCTCTGGCTTACAGTATAGCTGAAAAAGGTTTAAATAAGTTGGGGAGGAACTTAATACAAATAATGAGTAATTTGTGATGGATTTACAACAAATAAGTATTACTAAATTATATAATTACTGCAATATAATCCAGGGTAACTTCATTCCTGGTAAAGATACTTTTATAGGGGCTATGATTTAGTGGTGTTTTGCTCTACAAGTCAGTGGTTTTGCAGGAAAGCAAACAGTTAAGAATCACAATTTTTTTTTACAATAAAAACAATACCAGGGGAGAACCTTGGAATAATAATGGCAAATAATTACTTCTAAAACTTACTTCTAATCATTACTTCTAAAAAGTAATTTTCCAAGAACCAGTTGAACAAAACTTGCTGCCCTGAAAGGTGAACATTTATTCTTCTGTTCAGGAAATGTGTTCTTGGGAAAAAGTTTGTTCTCATTTTTCAGTAACAGAACATTATCAACCCAGACACAGTGGAGAAAGGCAGAGAAACTTTTCACTCTTGCTAAAGCTCTGTGTCAGTCCATACTAATCTTTTTTAATAGCTATTTTGGGCATACTGAAAACCTATTTCAATCCTGTGCTGAATAAGGTTGAATGACTCAGAAAGTATCTAAACATGTGGGAAGAGCACCATGCAGTGGCCGGTGGCTTTAGAACACTGTCTCCATTGTAACCACTTGTCGAAAAAAGCAATTCTAATGCAGAAACAAAACATCATTTACCTTCATGTACAAGGACTGACATAAACAAACAAAGATAGCTGTGTGATCCATATACAAAACAAATGCAAGAGGAAGGCAATTCCTTTATTGGATCACTTTAAAAATAAAACATTGCATGAGCTTTCACGATTCAAGATCACTTCTTCAGGTATGCATCAAATTCTTGCAGATAGGACAGGAACATTATTAATGAAAGTCCCAAACGTTCATGGCATGATGTTCAGCAAGGCCCTCTTTCTTAGAAATGATCTGTGAAAAGGCAGCAGGCTGCATCTGATACCATTTCCCATTCAACAAACACAGGAAACCAGGTATCTAGTTATTACTATCTCCCAAACGGGCTTTTGAAGCTGTAGCTTCCTTTGTATCCAGATGAAAGCAATGCAAACTCTAGGGCCCTTCATCAGGAAATTGGGATATTTGTTTCACCCACTAGTGCAGTGGTGGCAAACCTATGGCACGCATGCCAGAGATGGCACACAAAGCCCTTTCTGTGAGCACACGCGGTGTGTGGACAAATCCCTCCCCATGCCACTGGTGCCATTGACAATGCCGCTTCCCCACCTACGCCTCTCCCTCAGCCAATGGGGAGGCGAGAGGGGAGGCGGAAATCCCGCCTGAGAGATGGCAGCAGGGATGAGGTGAGGCAATGAGACATCATCCACCACCCCTTCTAGGAGGTGGAGAGGTGACTGTGATGGATCCATGGGGTGTGTGCACACGCCCACATGATGTTGGTGGAGCTGTGCCAGTGATGTCATATGGGTGCATGGGCACATGTGGTGCCTGCCCACATGCCTCCTCCTCCTCCTTAGGCAACCAGTCTCTAAAAGCTTCACTATCACTGCACTAGTATAAAACCCATCCAGAACTATATGGGCTTTTTAATAGCAGCACTACAAATTGAAGGAATTTATAACCCCTAGACAATATTCCTAATTGACTTCAATTTGGTTACAATTGGCACACCTAGTCTGGCTCCTGACTTTTGTAGTAGCTGTAACTTCTGAATATTTCTGAAGAGCAGCCTCACAGAGAATCCATGGAAAGAATATAGGTGAGACATCGCTAAGGCAACGATTGGTGTAGCCAAATCTGCCTTTTCCAAGAAGGGGGCACAGTTGGTGTGCTGGCTACATCTTGGTAAAGATACTTCTGATCCACAGCATCCACCTGGACTTTCACCCAAATGTATATTTGAACATTAGCACCTAATGCCTCTGAAACGACTAGGCAAGAAAACTAGGAGCATATTGTATTTAAAGACAGTGTTGAGAACCAGATCTGTTAATGAATAGCACCTTGGAGATAAGCCTGCCAATTACTTTGAAGTGGGATGCATTACATCAGTAGGAACATTATGCTCTACACCTACATTAAGAAGCAAAAAGGTGTAATAAGACCCTAAAAGACAATTAAAGTAGAATACAGATATAGTAGTTAAGATTTTCTAGTTTATGAATAAGCAGTGCAAGCCTATAGCATAGATGCTGAGTCTCTTTCCTCCTTCATTTATTAGTCAGATAATTTTATAGGATCTTTTCTCCTCTGTCATTATCAGAGCTTTGTAAAAACATAAAAGCTAGCAGAGAACTAGTGATGTAGTGTAGTAATTTAGTGATGGACAAATGCATCAGCTTGACACCATGCAATCAGGGTTCAAAACCCATCCTTCATAAAATCAGAGACTTACAGGACCTTTTTCTTTCTTTCCTTCCTTCTGGTATTTATTTGACTACCAGAACCACCTTTTGAAACTCTCCAAACTCTTAAAATCATAGAATAATTGAGTTGGAGGGGGCCTTTTAGGCTGTCAAGTTTAACCCCCTGACCAATGCAGGAATTCAAATCAAAGCAAATGTAGATAACTCTTAAATCAGTTCATTATAAAAATAAGAATATAAAACTGAACTATAAGGTTGTAAATACAATATGCAACCTCCATTAGAACCTTTACCTAATGAATCAAATTTAAAACTAATAGACATAAAAGTAACAGCAGCATGACTGAGAGAGCTTGTTTGAATCAGTACTGAATAGAATATACAGAGTAAAGGAATTTTATATAATTGGAAATTTGCAAAACAATTGAGGTTTTCGCAGTTGGGTAGAACCTTCCTTATTAAGGAAGATTCATATGTGTTGGATATATTGACAGAGATCGGGAGGGGTACACTTTACTGGTTAAAGCAGGGGTGCCCAAACTATGGCCCATGGGCCGGAACCAGCCCACGGGCCATAGTGACCCCCCCCCCTGAACCACGTGACCAGCTTGTGGCCTGAAAAGTTTGGGCACCCCTGGGTTAAAGGATCAGGTCACATATTATGGAGGAAACAAATCATCTCCTCTTATAACAACATCCCTCCAAATAAGCAATTATTTCAGTTCACCATGCCTGGGACATCAGACATTCAAGCAAAGCTGAAGTTAAACAGACTTTTCCAGTTTAAAGTGCACTTTTCTTAAATGCAGGATCAATGAGTTGTATAGTGAAGCTCATAATCTTGCTCAGATCAGAAAATTATATAGAGCAAGTCAGAATATTCAATACTGCTCAGATTGTGGTTTAACGTCCTTGCTTGTTTCAAAACTAGTTATGATATAGTCAAACATTTCCTGACCTCATAGCTCAAGTGGTGAAGGAAGTAGTGAAAGCAAATGGCTTGCTCATATATGAAAGTTTAAATATCCCTCAGCCTTATTTAACTACGTTAAAGGGTTATTGAAAAATAAATGGCAGGTGGGTGAGACAAAGGCAGAATCAACCGATTAATTAGATCAGTTGTCTGTCCAATCCTTAGAGGAATACTGGGTCAAAAAGCACCTTAAATTTATATTTGAACTGCCTACCTACAAATACATTTCATATCTGAGCTTACATTTTTTCATGGAAATTTTTAGGAAAATTCCATTGGCGTGAATTTGCTTAAGGTGGATCGCAGCTTGCCATGAAGTGACCCACACAATGTGATCATGGAGCCATCTCCTGTGGAACGTATGAAATGAGACATGCAGGATTTAACATTGGGACTGCAATGGACTGCTGCAGCCTTGAGGATATTGACAAGGTGTGCCTTCACAGCCACTCCGTCTGGCATGGCCTCTTCTGCCTCCATGACCATTGGGAATCAGAATAGTGAAGTGGTTCCTCCTTCCCTCATTTTGCCGTTGGGCCTAATATGATGGTTTCCAGTGACATTTCCTCCACTGATCGGGGCCATCACCCCACCTAAAGGGGCTCATCTGCCAGTAGCCATTGACCCTTTTAGGGAATCAGGTTAGTTACCACTGTCCAACACTGGCTGTACGGTCTACCCCATTACAGTAGCAGGATGTCTGGCTAGGCACTCATTTTATGTTTGTTTGTTTTGTGTGCGTGTGTTTGTATGTTTGTTCATTCATTCGTTCATTCAGATTTATATTGCCACCCACTATGCAGCATGTATAGAAAATGACAGTGCATAACCTCTTTAAAGAACTTGAAACTTCATGTAAGGGAATGCTTTATATGTAACAGGGCTATATAAAACGTTTATCTTCTAAGAAGATGATGATCTGCCCACTATGATGTGCTATGCTGTGCTATGCTATGCTATGCTATGCTATGCTATGCTATGCTATGCTGACAACTGATCATATTTAGGTGAACAGAGGAGCAAACTATTTAAGGTGCTGATAAATAGCTAATAATAATAATTAATAAAGAGAAATAAATGCTCATTGACACCTGAAAGGAAAAAAAACACACACCGTTTGCCATCCTTAAAGGACATTTAATTATGTCCAAGTTAGGCCACTGGTTTCTATGTCTTTCCAGATCTTTTAATGACGTATAAGACAAGACAAGGAGTCAGCCACCCTCTTTGCTCTTGCCTCCCTGCTCTTGCCCCTTGTCCCCTTAAAACTCTTGTAATCTGTAAAGTTTAATGTTTTTTAGCTTAATTTTTAGTATTGTATTAATCACATTCTTAATTGTTAACAGTTAAGGGAATCTTAATATATATGGGGCATGTGGGGACTGCCCTACTGGTTTTATATTGACTTAATGAACTGTGGTTTTAAACTATGTATTTTTCTAATCTATGTTGTAAGCCGCCAAGAGTTGGGGCTACCTGATTGGGGCGGGATAACAAATTGGAACAAATAAATAAATAAATAAACCCATTCCCTGAACAGTTACTTAAACACATGCTCAGAAGCTAATAATTACGCAACTTAATTATTCATGCAGTTGAGATGAGAAAAGGAAACATAAAGAAAATGTATCAGCCCCAAAGGAAACAAAGCTAACGTTCCCTCCCTTCCCCTTGGCCCCAGGTCACAGTGCTAATTGCTCTTCATCTAAGACATTATTATTACAGCCCGATAAACTGAATCATGCTACTCTCTGCCAAAGATATATGGCAAGCTCCAAAACAACAATGTAATTGGATGAAGAATTATTGTGAGAACTGGGAGGATTGCTACACTCTGGTTCTTTCTGTTCACTTCTATGCTGTAAGAGAGGAACGGGCAACCTTTAGTGATCTTGGAGACACAGTATCCTTCTCTGGGCCATAGGCTTGCATAAATGTACAATGGTACCTCGGTTTACGAATGCCTCAGTTAACGTAATTTTCGGTTTACAAATGAAAATTAATTTAAAACAATGTCTTGGTTTACGATCCCCCCTTCCCCGGCAATACAAAACATTTCTATGGTGCATTACCAGAGAGGCCACTAGAGGCCACTGTCTGCAATGCAAAATTTAGTTTATAATTTATTTATTTTTTTGCAATATGAAACATCCAGGAGAATGCATTAAATTCGTAAACCGAGGCACCACTGTATCCTCATTTTTTCATACAAAAACAGTGTTGGGGGGGTGGGAGTTGCAAGAGTTATTTTCAGAGGAAGAACAATATGCAAGTGTAAAAAAAATGAAAGATGCTGTGACAAATCTTTCCGACTGAGCAGAAAGTTTCCCTTCAATAGAAAAAACAAATACAGTAATACCTCGGATAACGTCTACCTCGGATAACGCGAAAATCGCATAACGTTAAGTAATCTGGGGAGGAGAATTGGATCGAATAATGTTAAGGTCCTATGGGATGGATCGGATAACAACTGCTAAAGCCTGTGTGGTTACAACGTATCTCTATGGAGCTTTAATGTTATCCGATCCATCCCATAGGATTTTAACATGCATCTGATAACACTAAAAATCGGATAACACCAAGACTTGTGGAACCAAGTGTTAGCACTATCCGAGGTATTACTGTATGAAACATTTGGTCTAAATGTTAAATACAGAACAAAAAAGCCACAGAACATAATAATAATAATAATAATAATAATAATAATAATAATAATAATAATAATAATAATAATAATAATAATAATAATAATAATAATAATAATAATAATAATAATAATAATAATAATAATAATAATAATAATAATAATAATAATAATGAAAACCCACTTGGAAACTTTGAAATAGACAGCCATTTTCATACACACAAATCACACACAGAAAAGAAATGAAAGATAATTGTGAAATGTGCATTAGATATGGTTCAAAGTTCTCATTCTTCTTTGCATCTTCTCTTTTACTCTATTGGGTGTCGAGGGAAGTTTTCATTGATTCTAAAATTATCTTCTGGAAGTCAACTTGTCAAGCGTCAATTTCTACTGAAATCTTTTGAGTATGACAAAATTAGGACTTACTGATTGTTACTTTATCCTTGTCTCCTAGCATGATATTGTTTGGAGTGAGGTCCCGATGTACAATCCTCTTCTCTTTGTGCAAATACCGAAGAGCTAAACACAGCTTAACAATAAAGAAAACTTTTAAGATAAATACAATGTCATATAGGTAAACGTAAGGGTCGCCCTTGCTCGAAAACCAGTCATATCTGACTCTAGGTACGGTGCTCATCTCTGTTTAGAGTCAAAGTGCCAGCACTGTTTGTGTCTGCAGATGTTTCCGTGATTATGTGGCAGGCATGACTAGACACCGGAGTGCATGGAACACTGTTATCTTCCCATCAAAATGGTATATATTTATCTATTTGCAATTTCTTGCTTTAGAACTGCTAAGCTGGCAGGAGCTGGGGCGGAGATAGGAGCTCACTCCATTGTATAGCACTCAGTTATCAAACTGCTGACCTGCCAACCTTCCAGTTGTCAAGCTCAGCATCTTAACCACTAAGCCACCATAGTCCACAATGTCATATACAAGGCCGTATAAAAATTTCAACAAATAAAGAACACCTATCATTAAACAATAACTTAAAATCTAGCACAAGTGGGTATAATGTCTTGTGGGTGACAAAGAAACTTTGGGACACAATAATGGGGGGTGGGGAAATGGAAAGAAATATTTCTAGAATAAGAGAAAATTGACAAAAGAGACCTGCTTCAGACAAAATGTACTATATCCTCCATCAAGTTAATTAGCAGAGTGCTCAAGGGCACCTCAATTATACAAAGAGTTCCACACATCCCATTATAATATCTGTGATGTAAAGACTCAGGTAATTTGCTTGACAGTTTGCCTCAGAGACGATAGCATCCCTTCCAGTCAACTGTTATGCTGCTATTCATTTCTTTAAAAAGATAAATCTACATGTCTTACCATAGGAAATTCAGTCCTAATTTACAATAAGATTTGTAAATTTCATTTCTTCTTATGCTCCTTGACAAGGGAATTGGTAAGAAAAGTACAGTGGAACCTCATACAACAATCACCCTGTATAGCAACGAAATCGCATAACAATTAGGTTTGGGGGGGAGGGGGAATGGTGTCCCACATAATAATTTTCCCTATGGAAAAAAGTGTACAACAATTTTTCAATGGGAAAAACCACTTAGCAAAAGAAATCGTTGTACGATGCATGCCATAGGGAAAATCGCTATATGATGCATGCATTGTATAGCAATTGTTTTGTATAACAACAAGCCCCGTGGAACAGATTAAAATAGTTGTATGAGGTACCACTGTATGTTACCACTGCCTTGCTTTCTCTTTAGAGCAGTAATTCCCAATTTTTTTACCATGCCCCACTTAAACATTACCTTGGTTTAAACATTCTTGAATTGGTCTCCTTAAAAATTAAATTCCCCCCCCCCCGGTGGGGTGGGTGCCCCATGCTGGGAATCACAGCATTAGAGTGTCATCTAAAATGGTTCTCAGTAAAATATGCATGAATCACTGACCATTAGGTAAAGGTTGCCCTTGCTCAAAAGCAAGTCATATCTGACTCTAGGGTTCAGTACTCATCTCTGTTTCTAGCCAAAGAGCCAATGCTGTCTTCAGCTGCAGACATTTCCATGGACATGTGGCAGGCATGCCTAGACACATGGAATTCTGTTTACCTTCCCACCAAAGTGGTCCCTATTTATCTACTTGCAATTTTTTGCTTTTAGTTCTTATCAAATTCTCAGCACACAAAAACATATTTATAACACACCACCAATGTGCATAGTGTTTTACTGAATACAGTATAAGAAACCAGAAAAGTATGACAAACTATTATCCCATAAATCAGAAACTAGACAAAGAAAAGCAATGAGAATGTACAGTCTCTTACTTGAATGAATATATTCCATAGCCTTTCTTCTGTAAATTGCTGTTGCTTTTCTTTCAAAGAATGAAAATGCTCTCCCAGTGGTGCTCCTTCTATGAGCTCCATTACTATGTACAGCCTATCATCTGTACAGAATAGAAAAGAAATAGTAATAGATGTAATGTACAGTAAAACCTTGCATAAAGAGCGCCTCACTTAGAGACTAACTCACTTAAAGAGCAGAATTTTCTGTGAATGGTCACCTCGCTTAACAAATAAAACCAACCAAAAACTCGCTTAACAAATAAAACCAACCAAAAACTCGCTTAACAAATAAATTGGGTTTTGCAATCCCCCACACCAGAAGTCACAACTGGTCACTTACAATGGTGTTTTGCTTAAAGAGGAAACTCGCTTAAAGAGCAATCCTGTGGAACTCATTATGCTCTTTAAGCGAGGTACCACTGTATTCCATGTTTGTGAGCACAGACTGACCAAGAAATATTAATTCTAACTAATTAATCCCAAAAGTCTAAGAACTCCAGAAACCACTATAACAAATGATACTTAGGGACAGATTAATTTAACTGCTTACTTCTTACAGAAAAGTAAGTACAGGATTCTATGTCCTTAAAAGAAATGGCTGAATAGCTACATACATTATTTATTCATTCTTAGAACCCTCTGTAACATCAAATGAAATGCACCCAACAGCACAACATATTTCATCTAGTATACAGTAATTTTAAACTGACCCATAGTGCCTAATACGACTAAAGGATACTGAACAGGCTTCAAGTTTTATATTTAAGTTACCTGAGACAACAAATCTAACTTTTGTTCAGAGTGTTGACCTGTGGGCCACTTGGTACCTCAAAAGAATCTGAAATCTGTTTCGGTCTTCTAGAACAAGAAATGGATAGCCTACACACTGAATATCTCCAATATTGATTTGTAATTTCCTTATCTAGGTTAAAACCTCCATATTTGTTCAAGATTCAAGAGCATGAACCAAGTGCTGACTCTCTTGGAAAGATAAATTTTCTGAATCAAAAACTCTCTATAGTTAGACTTCTAGCCTCTGATGCATTCCCCAACAATTCTTCCTTCATTAAGTTTTAACTAAAACATTAATGAATACCCCCAACTGTTAAGTCCCAATTGGAATATTATTATTATTATTATTATTATTATTATTATTATTATTATTATTATTATTATTATTATTATTATTATTATTATTATTATTATTATTATTATTATTATTATTTATTCAATTTATATGCCGCCCTACTCGGTGCAACCGACTCAGGGCGGCTCACAAAACTCACAAATATAACATTCAACACTATAATCAATTAATAAAACATTTCAGCAAACTTCAAATAATACAAAATCAAAATCAAAAATATATCCCTTGAATCAATAAATTTTAAAAATCCAATTTATTCAGGGAATCTATTCTAAGTTTGGACTAATAATTGGATTCAATCCTAATACTGTACTACAATTTGATATTCCACTGAGTTCCACAAGGCTTGCCCTCATGAGGTATAGGTCTACAGCCTAAAACTCAAGTCCAATAATTCTAAGTACTGTATCATCCATAACTAGAATACAAGCTTCTGGATGATAACGATAAATAATTTCTTCTTATAGTTATTTTATTTTTAAAAAGTTATCAAGTGCAATGTAGGCCTATAAATTCATACTTACTTTCTACGAAGGTTCTATAATATCGGACAACATTAGGATGATACAGCTGCAATAAAATTAAGGTATACAGTTAAGGTTAAATGGGCCATCAATTTTTAAAATGTTTCAGAACGCTTCTTTATGTCATGGTTATGACCTGGAGAGGTTGACACCACAAGTTAATAAAAGACTTGATAACATAAAATTCCTCCACAATCTCATCTTCTCTGCAGTCCTTATTAATATCATGGTACCTTCCGCAACCCATTTTGTTCAATACTATTTTCTCCTTCCCATTTCATCTTTATTTGGTCTATCTAAATAGGCCAAAGCTTAATGCATGTTGTGTGAACAGAACAGTAGACTAGATAGGACTTTCCTCTGATTTATTTAACTCTTATATTCTTAAAGTATAAGTAACTTTTTTTAAGCAATAGTGTTTTTATACAAAGAGAAATGTAGTACAACAACATCACTACATCGTTTTGACTTCTTGATTGTGCATCCATCCAGAAAGCCATCTATTTACTCAATCTATCTAAACACTTACATTATGATTATATTATATGTTATTTTGTTGTACACCGCCCTGAGTTGGTCACACCAAGTAGGGCGGTATAGAAATCTAATAAATAATAAATAAATAAATAAATGATTCATAATTCTCTAGTATAGATCTATGCTGTGAGGAAATTAGACAATTCATGACAAGTTAGAGTAAACAAACTAATAAAAGAAACATGGTAACTGTATTGCTTTTAGAGCACCCTTCTGTAAACTTTGGAGGTGAAACTAGATCTTGTTCCAAAATTATGTAACAATCCTGTCCATAGTTGCTATTTTTTATTTAATTTTTGCAAAATAGCAGCCACAGACAGTCCCTGTTTTGTTTAGGATAACAACCTAGTAAACAAAGGACTTTACTTTTTCCCTTGTATAATTTTCCTCTCAGCGTCAGCACTTATTTGCTACAACCCCTTATATAAAGATATGCTTTTTAAAAAACCAAAACAAATAAATCAGCCCAATTGGAAAATAATTAAAGTCATTCTGTCTCCACAGATTCATTAAGAGAAAAAAGTCATGTTCCTTCCAGACTGAAATGTCTTGTTCTGTCTGAATTTTAAATATTAGAAAGTATGATAGGAAAACAGATTGACTTTCACTAAATTTTCTACAACATGCTTTTTCTTTTCTTACTTTTTGATTATGATTTTAGGTCACAGCACAAATTAGGTCACTCAAATTAAGTTAAATTGATCAATTAAAATAAAAGCACTAAGGTCAACCAGACAACACTCAAGACTTGTATATTATTGCAGTTGAGTATTTGAGCAGTGAGGCACTTCCAATGAAATATTTCAACTGAACTGCATAATGCCACCTCACGCCTCAATGTGGCACAGCGGTGTCCCTGGCCATCTGACAGCTAGGGTGGCAGGGGTGTATTCCCCTTGCAGGTTCAACCACAAAGGTGTTGGATAGCAGTATTGCAACAGTTCTCCATTCTGGAACCGGTCGTCTAAGCGGAGTTGAGTACTTGGGCAATGCACCTGGCCAGTGCATTGCTCTAACATGGCCAACTTCAACATGAGCCCAGCCAGCCGTGTTATCATATTTAAAATGGCTAAAGGAGCATTGAAAACACTGGCCTCAGTCCTCCCCCATGTGCCATCAGACCCTGCTACGGTAGTGGTAGTACCTCCCGATGGCGAGAGCCTGCTAAAATCTTGTGGGAGATGACGCTTCGATCCACCATGTCAAACTAGACATGTGGTGTACAGGTCAGCCAAGTAACCAAGTAAGTAAGAACTGTTGCAGCAGTTTGCCTTAAACCAGACACCAGGGAAGTACCCTGTAATATTCAACTGTAATACTTAAGAAAATGGATTTCCTCTTTCTTTTCAACAGAAGGTTCACTAATGTGTAGACATTATTGCCATACTTGGAAATATTTGTGTCCAAAGCATTGGAATCCTAACTCAAAAGATACAGCAGTTGCAATACGGTTGGGTTGGGCAGAACCTTCCTGTGCTGACTGAACTCAAATGATTATATTGGCTAAGATCAGCCAGGACAAGAGCGAAGAAAGGAGTGGAAAGGAGCAAGGCATGGAAGACAGCTAGTTCTCCTGGATCCAAACCATTTCCAGCCAGGGACACAATTGTCACCAAGGTCCTAAGTAATTTCCAGCATTACTTAGGAGGTTTGGATTCAGCACAGCTTCACTCTTTTGGCTCTAAGCCATTTTGGCCCTCAGCTTCAGCTCTGCTAATCCTTAGCCATCTTGCCCAGTTGTGACTGTGCTCTACGCTGTCACTACTGAGGCAGCAAAGCATGTATAAAATCAGCTTAAATCAATTCTTCTTCCTGTATGTCTAGGCCAGTCGTGAAACTGCCAAAATGAAGCCACCTTTTAGTAAATCCATTTCATAGTTCCTTTTGGCTGACCTAGTGTGAGAAAGATTAGCTGGCACAAGGGTGCCATTGCCTGGGGTACCCCTGATTGTGGTTCAGAAATACCACAATGTTTGAGGAGGCTCTTTCTGTGTGCCCCAGTTTAAACTACTGATACTTAGGAATGTAACTATACACAGTGGTGGGCAGCAAACAATTTCACTACCACACCGTGGGTGCAGCCTACATCGTGGGCGGAGCCTACGTCATGGGCAGAGCCTATGTCATGTGTGGAGCCTATGTCACGGGCGATCTAGTCATGCCTACCATATGGCCATGTATACATCTGCAAACACAGATGGAGATGAGCACTGCACCCTAGAGTCGGATATGACTGGCTTTTGAGCAAGGGAGACCTTGAACCACTTGCAGGGACAAAACCTGATGTGGCAGGGCAGGGAAGTAGGCGTGGCCACCCAATTTTGCTACCATTACCCCCAGGGGGGTGCAAACCTGTTGCTGCCCACCACTGACTATACATGTAAATGGCACTGGTTTCACCTTTTTGGGATTGACCCACAGCTAGTAAACTAATAAAGTTCATTCAGTTCAGTAAGAGCCAGAACCAGATTTCACAAGACACTGGAAAAGATGTCCTCCATCTCTTTTTATTGTATTCAGGGTGCCTCAGGGACAATAGAGACCAGCCACAGAGGAGATAAGCAGGGATGATGAAACAGCTGCCTTGTACTTATCCAGTACTGAGAAGCACTGAACAAGGCAGCTGTACCTACTGCTATCGTTGTCCATGCTCCAAATCCCTCTGAGCTCTGCCTGTGATATGTACATCAAAGACAGGACTCAGAGGCACCAAGAAACAGGAAAGCCAGCAATTAGCCCCAGAAGCTTAGCCAGTCTAGAATAATGGGCCATCAAAAATGCATATACATTTTTAAAAGGAGAGGCTGGTATAAACATATGGCAATAGGTTGTGGCATTTTCCAAACCATGCCAAGTACTGACATCTGAACTGAAAAAAGTATAGTTAACTTGTAGTTAAATGGTTGCCTCCTGACCATTTTTACCACAGTATTTAACTGAAGTATCATTAAAAAAAAACAGAGTCCTTTGTATAACAACATATTTAACCTGAGCCTCAGTGTTCTTAACATTTATAATTTACAGTTGGGATTGAATTTTAACAAACAGAATGAAAGAGTCAGCAATGAGAGAAAAGTTGGCTTTACTTAAGACACCAAATTTGCAACACTTATTTTAAAGCTAGCCCCATCCCACCCCAATTTCCCTGGAAATATACTTTCTAGCATCTTTAAACTCACTTGTTCTTTAATTATGGTCAATTCAGAAACTATGTTCTTCACACTTCTGTCTCTGTCTTTTTTATCCTTTCCAAATGCTGGATTATGTAAATTGATTTCTTTCATTGCTAGAAGGTTTTGGCCACTGTGTTTCCGAACCTTTGACAGGAGGGAGAAAAAAACCATAGATATGAACAATAACAAGAGGAACAGAATGGAAGTAAGGATTATGAATTTATTGAAACTAACTACACTGTGTACTAAAGGAGTTTATTTTTCAGCAGGTAATGACCAGTTCAAAAGCACCTGAATCCCTCTGCTACTATAAAAATACTATTAGATAAGACAAATGGCTATGTGAAAGAATAGAACCCAAGAGATCTGTGCAAAACCTAGGAATTGGAGATTAAAATCAAAATCAGCCACACTACTGTATTTCTGATCACTACACTGGGGAACAGTGATTTTGGTGCCTCACAATTTTCACCTATTTCTGGCTATATTTGGGTCACTGATTCCAAAAATGCTTTCATTTATGCCCCATCAGCTCTAGTTTTTTAGATATGGCTTATTCACATTAGGCCAATCTAACCATACTGGTTGCGTATATAACCAGAGGTGTAGCAAGAGTGTAAGCCACCCAGGGTGGAGTAAAATTTTGCTGCCCCCCAAAAAATTGTTCCACCCACCCACATTTTTTTTGCCCACCCAAATATTTTCCCACCCCCAAAAGATTTTTCCACCACCCCTCCCGCCTCTGGGAGGCAAGAAAAAAATTTTGTTTGGAAAAAAAAATTGGGGGGGGGAATTTGGGGGGCTTCAAAATGCCGCCCCCCTGGAGCACGCCGCCCAGGGCATTCCCCCCCCCGGCCTCCTTCCTACGAATGGTGAGGCAAATACAAGTGTAGTCATAAGAGCAATGTATAATGACATCATCGATATCTCATGAACTAGAGCTGCTAGAACAAAATGGATGGCATTTTTGGAATCAGCCACCCCCAAATTCCTGAAATCAGTTGAAAAAAATTTAGGCACCAAGAAAAAAAAATTTTTTTTGTTCCCCAGTGTTATGGATATGAAAGCTGGACAGTAAAGAAAGCTGATAGGGAGAAAATGGACTCATTTGAAATATGATTGCTCTATAGATACTCTGGACTGCCAGAAAGATGAACAAGTATGTCATAGAGCAAATTAAGCTTGAAGGAGGCAAAAATAATGAAATTGAGGCTGATGTATTTTGGACACACCATGAGAAGGAAGGATTCTCTGGAAAAGACAATAACGCCAAGAAAGGTGGAAGACATCAGGAAAGGAGGAAGAAAATATGAGATGGATTTACTCCCTAAAGGAATTCACAAGTTTGAGTTTACAAAACATGAGTATGGCAGTTGAGGACAGGATTTTCTGGAGGTTGCTCTTCTATAGAGTCAGCATAAGTCAGAGGCAACTTGATTACAGACAAGAACAATATCACCTTTCATCACATATTGGCTGAAAAACAATGGCTACAACTTATACCCTGCACAGCAAGTCATTTCAGGTTTTGGACATTTGTTATCTCACAAATACATATCCTAGCCCTGTGAAGGTCAAACTACATTTTAATGTATATCCTCTCTGGTTAGTTTGTTTTTCTTCCCACAACACAATTTTCTTCAGAGATATAACCAGACTTAAGCCTATGTTTATCTTCTTATAATTAATCATAATACAAAGCTTATTAGGATTCACAATACAGAGGTGTAAGAACATGCCATGAAAGCAGATGTCTTTTGCAACTATAAAGAAGCACTGTTCTAATGATGTGATATCTGAATTTGGGGAATTATCTGGAGAAAAGGATGGATACTGAGGAAAGTATCTTGTGTGGAAAAAATCAGTGTGGTCAGGCCTGAGGTGAAAATTGAAATTGCAACTTCTTTCCTTATACTATTAGCTACTCTGTAACATGAATTTAACAGGAGTTACATGATTAAATTCATGTACAGTCAAACCTCACATAAAGAGCATCTCGCTTAAAGAGTAACTCACTTAAAGAGCAGAATTTTCTCTGAATGTTCGCTTCGCTTAACAAATAAATTGGGGTTCGCAATCCCCCCCACAATTGGTCACTTACAATGGTGGTTCGCTTAAAGAGCAGACTCACTTAAAGAGCAATCCTGTGGAACGCATTATGCTCTTTAAGCGAGGTATAACTGTAACAGAGTGACTGATAGTATAAGGGAGAAGAGTACGCCACAGCTACTGTGTTAAAGCAAATCAAACTATGGATCACTTTTATCAGTTGAATATACAGGTACTTCTAAAAATTCCAATAGCAATAAAAATGAGGTAAAGGAATATAATGCAAGTAAATATTAATACATACAACAGTCCAATTTACCTTGTAAACACTTCCAAAACCGCCACTGCCAAGATGGTCCAATATAGCATAATTGCCTATGTATTTTGTAGGTGCTTTGTTCTGATTAATATTTTCAATATTTTCAGCTATTTGTTTGACTTCATCCTCCTAGTTATAAAACAAAGTCAAAAGCTTTAGTTTTATTGATAATATTATGCTATTATTTCCTAAAAGACAGAATACTTACACACATTAGAGACCATATTCTTCATTATTTATCTTAATTCCTCAAAACTACCAAAAATGTTTTCATTGCTATTTCAGTACAGACAACAAGAGTACATTTTTAAAAAACCCATTCTATGTTTTTATTTATTGTTTATTTTTCTATAGCTTGCCACAGAATTTAGAAAAGTTACTTTCGGGGAGTATAATTCATAGAACCCTCTAACCATTGGCCATGCTGGCAAGGGTAGGGTTGCCACATGTCCAGGAAAACCGAGATTGTCCTGGATTAAAGGTCTGAAAAATTGTCCTGGCCAGTTCAATAAAATTCGCATTAAAGTCCTGGATTTTTAAAACTTGCTGTTTGTGTATTATAACACACCATGTCTGTGATTCAGACATCCCTTTTGTCACTTTTATATCCTGCAACCCAGTTGATGCAAACTCATCCACGTCTGCCTCCTGAGTGCAGCTGTTTCCAACAACTTGGATTGCTCCAATGTGGAGGAGGCGGAGCTGTCTTCCAGCATGAGGGTTGTTGGGAGTTGTGGGCGTTGGTCCCAGCCTGCGCTCAGGGGCTGGCGGGAGTTGTAGTCCTGTCTGGGGGAAAGTGTGTCCCATGGCTCCTGTTGGCACATGGCAGTTGGCTCTTGGCCACGCTCAGTCCTACAGTGGCAGCAGCGGGGGATGATTGCAGTCAGACAGTTGGTGTGGGCGGCACAGCAGTGCTTCAGCCCTTTGCTGCAGCTTCACTACAACAGGTACAGGGGGAGGAAAAGATCTTCATGCCTTCAGCTCTTCTTTCTCCGAGACCTCTCCTCCTCCCTGACACCCTCCCAAACCCCGAGGGGACCTCCAGCCCCCTTATTCTTCTTCCTCCTGCTGCTGTGCCCATTTTTGTCAAGTATACTTCTGTCCCGGTTTTGTGGAAGAGTATTATGGCAACTCCAGGCAAGGGGATGTCAGCAGCTGTAATCCCAAATTCCAAGCTTCACTTTGCCTACCCTTTCGTTTTCAACATGTTCAAATCCTTAGCTTACTTCTAAAGCTTCATCACAAGAACATTTTAGTAAAGACTGACATTTGGAAGGCAGTTTAATCCCTTCAGACTCTAGCAAACAGCATCTCATTTTAAACAATAATTTCAAAAGCCTAAAGATGTTTTACTTACCAGTAATGCATTTAGCTTAAATACCAGCTCTTCATAAGCACCTATCTCACGAACGTAATGCCCAATGTCAATGAAGCTTTCAAACAAGTCTGTAGGGAAAAGTCTACAAAAATGTAAATTTGTATGCTTGTGGGACAGTAAGCACAGTTCACAACCAACTAGGTTTCTCATTCTGGAAAAATACCTTATTTTACTTTATTTAAACCCTTTTATATCTAACTAAGGGACAGTGGGGAGGGGAATTATATAAGTTTTAATAGTAGAGTAACTTCTGTACTTATATAACCAGAGCAAAGATAGTCAAGCTTCCTTCTTCAAATAAAAGATTATTTAAATATTTTTAAAACTCTTGGGGGACTCATGTGTCATTCAGTTACAAGTAGAATTCCGTATAGCGATCGCCCCATAGAGTGATGAAATTGCATAGCGATGAGGCTTGGAGGGGGGAAAGGTGATCCACATAGCAATTGTTCCTATGGGAAAATCCATACAATG
Source organism: Furcifer pardalis (assembly GCA_030440675.1). NCBI lineage: Eukaryota > Metazoa > Chordata > Lepidosauria > Squamata > Chamaeleonidae > Furcifer > Furcifer pardalis. Next base: position 69,018,222 of record CP126897.1, on the reverse strand, counting down.
ATTTTCCAATGGGAAATACAGCTTAGCACTAAACATCATTGTACAGATTTTCCCATAGGGAAGACCGTACAATGATGAAAACCACACAGCAATGAGCTCTGTGGAACGGATGAAAATCGCTATACTGTACAGACTTTTACTGTATATCACTCTGATAAATTTTAGTATCAATGATGTAAATAATATGAGGTAACCAATGAGGTACAGTGGACAGAATGATGACTAGGAAACTGGAGACTCAGGTTCAAATCCCCAATTGGCTATGGAAGCTCATTGGGGTAGTGTAAGTGGTAGACCCATACTGTATATACCTCACTTACCTTGAAAGTCTTACTGGGGTCACTGTAAGTCAGTTCTAACTTGACAGGACATAGGTAACTAAATACTATAATATAAGTCACTCCAAATAGGCCATATTATTTTTAAAAGGGCCTTTTAAAAAATTCCTTTGGCTATTTCAAAATGGCTAGCCTTTAAATCTCAGAAAATTCTTCTCCAAGCTTGGAAGTTATAGCTAGAATTCAAAGCATTGTGTATTCCCTCCGATTCCATCAGATATATGCACTTCAGTAACCAAATTTTTTTATACACCATGACATCCTACTTCCCATCTTTGCTATCTGAGGGAACATGCCTTCTAAAGTGGGTTTAATGTATCACCAGTCCCACTCTCCATTTTACAAGCAGTAGAAATGATATTTTAGGTATCTAGTTCAAATTTCAAACTTGGGGGGGTCTCTCTTAAATAGATTGCATGACTAATATGTAGGCCACCTTTGTCACAGAACTACCTATAGACAATTCTAACATTATTTGTTACTCCACCTTATTTTCTGCTATTTCAATGAAAAATCAGTGAATAAGGCTTTAAGCCTAATGCTAAGTACTATATTAATCTGTTGGCTTTCTTTTATAACTCAAGTGAACGTTATTAGAGTATAAACCCTCCTAATATTTCATTTGCATACCTTTTGAAGAGATGTCTGTTCCTTTCCATACTGAAAAGAAATCTCAGGGTTCTGAAGGCATAACACTAGAATAAGAAAAATACACGTATTAGAAATAAATCCCTGCAGAAGCATTACTAACCACATTTTGTTTCTTCTATTTAAATGGTCAATGCCAGTAGCATACTAAATAAATGGTTGACTGTAGCTAAAGCAAGCTGCCTGAACACCAGAGCCCTTGATGAAATAATAATGAGAAATATTATAATGCTGGGTTAGAAAGATGTGAGTCTTCGTTGCACTTTAGTACACAGTAGCCAAAATTGCTCCTGCTAGTAATGTAAGTTTGCTGGAATTGAACCTATATTTCCCTATTCACATTTTAAATCTGTGTTTAAGCAAGCAACATGAAAATAATTAAAGACTACCCTTTTACAAATTACATGGATTATTTTACATAATCGTACATATCAGGCACAAGAATTCTGGTTTATCAGACACAGTAAACAAAACAAAACAACAACAAAAAACAAAAACCGTTGTGGCATTTAAAAAAGACTAACTGCTGTATACAGTATATATAGTATACAGTATACACTAACCAGGCTACCATCTCAAAGAATTCTGGTGTACACCACACACTGTATTACTTCATATCAGATCTATCTATGTACACCATAAGAGACTTTAAAAGCATAGAATTCATTATTTATTTACACATGATTCAACTTTAGTGCCACATTTTGCTATTTTGTTTTGTTTTGTCTTCTGATATGCCTGAATCATAATGTTTCTTCTATTTGTGGTCAGAGACCTTATAAATAAAGTAAAAAGATTACCTGCAGTAAATTGGCTTTTGTGACATTCCTCTCTTTGTTAGGGAGAAGCAGCTTTGCTATTGTGTAGACTCCATTTTCCTGAGAAAACAAGTAGCAAATACATAATAAAACCACAGATAAATGTTTTATAATAACTTGGGTATGACTTCATTTGTCCCATCCTTTTACAAAACTGTAACATTCTTGTTCTTTGTGAAGATACCAAGAAAATTCCGGGTGTTCTCAACAGAGGCCTTACATTGGCAAGAATTATGTTCTATGCAAAGGTTTGCCCATTTTTGTTCAAAATTTGCACAAAATTACATAGTGTGTAATTCCTGAATTATCCATTGGTTCATTAAGAATATGAAACATTGGATTATGCTTTCTTTATTATTGTTAGTCTGCATACACATTTTGCTTCTGAAAAGGAAAAGAGAGTAGCAACATTTTGCATAAATAACAGAATTCTGGAGAAAAGAGCAGAAACCTTTTGTCTTACTCCTTGCTGGAGAAGAAACAGCTTATGGGGTTTTTAAATTCTTCAGAAATGTGCCTCTTTCTCTTGATAAAGCCTCAGTCAATGTAAATAAGGAATTTAGTCAGTATTTCTTCTATTCCTTTATTGTTACATGCCATCACATTATACTTGACTTATGGAAACTCTATGAATTAATGACCTCTAAAAGTCTTAGCCCAATAATTTTGCTCAAGTCTTACAGACCAAAGATTATGGCTTCATAAATTAAATCTATTCATTAGAGTTTGTTATTCTATTACTTAATTTTGACATTACCATTGCCCCCATGTTCTTCTGAAACATTATTCTAATGTTTGATATTAGCAGCTCATGGCCTGCATCACAATACACTTCAGGTCTTGCTTCTGCAGAAAGCAGAGCTTCTCTCTCCTTCGTTTTCAAATACAGAATTCTATATTGCTCATCCAGTAATGTCCATTAATTCAACTGACTGTAAGCCTGCCTACAGCATGTCTTTGTACTATAGGTATTATTGGCTTCACAGAAGTCTTTAAGTCATTCTCCTGCCTCAGTTCTGATTCCTAGGTCAATTCTCCATTCTGCTTTATTTCCTACTTTAACATTCCTATCACCCATTATTATAAGTACATTCTGTGCTGATGAGTACATCCTTTGCTCAGTTTTTTTTACTGAATACTTGCTTTAAAGTTTTTCATTTTTTCTTCATAAGCATTTATACTTGGAGCATAGCCCTGAACAATGGTTATGTTGATAGGCTTTCTGTGAAGTCTGACTTATATCACCATGTCATACTTTCTATTATAGCCCCTAATTGTTTGTGCTATTACACAATGTTTCTTTTGTGTTTGCCATTCCCAGAATAAAACATTTTGTGATCATCCAACTGAAAATGTCCTATTTCAGTCCACTTTAATTCACTGACACAAGGTATTACAAGGTTTTAATGTTCCATTTCCTACTTTCTACTTTCATGTCTGCCTCAATTCACACTTCTCACATTTTATCCTTCAATTATATGTAATGTCAACATCAGACATTTGCCACTGTTCACTTCAGCACCTAGAAATCTTCTTAGATGTAATCCAATTGTTTTCTCAGTGACAGCACTGTCACCAGTAATTGACTGAGTGCCTTCTAACCTGGGAATCTAATTTTCCAGGACTATTTTGAATTGTCTCATCACAGGGTTTTTGGAGTATAAAATATTCAGCAATGTTCTACCATTACCTTTTACTATTCAACAGTAATAAAGTTTGCTTGAGTCACTGCCACTGCCTATTACAGATTCTCTGACGGTGTTACTGCTGCTCCCCAGTGGCTGCTCTTCTGTGTCATGATCCGGGTATGCTATGCAGTGCCTATGCTGCACTTCTCTCTCTGTGTGTATATGCATTAAACAATCTGTTTAGAAGTTCAGTAAAAATGTGTAGTATCATAGGATAAGAAAAGATAGAATGTTAGTAAAGTAGTTATAAGTTTAACTTGACTTAGTTAGAATTGTGCGTATTTATTTAGTTCACTTGCTTAGGGGTAAAGTAAAATGTTTAGATAAGTTGATAGTTAATCACTTAGTTGCTTTCATAGGTTTGAAAAGGTTGAGAAACCATCTATCTGTGTATCTGTGTATTCTCATGCTTTGCATTCCTGAGAGAGGAAGTAACCAGCAGGGAACTTTTCAACCCTTTCAACCTTTCCCCCTTGTAGCCCATGACCTCCTACATATGAGGTGGAAGGGGGGAGATCAGAGGTAGGAAAAAAGGGATGATAGGACCCCCACCTGTGAGAGACCAGGTGCTTCTCCATTACCTAAAATGTTCCATTACCCAACACATTCCTAAGGGAGGGAGACACCTGTAGGAAACAGGGACTTTCCCATGATGAAACCTTATTACCTAGTGGGAGGAAAAATACTCATTTTGCCTTTATAAACTGAGGGTTTTTGCACCTCAGATCAGTTCTCTAATGGACTGCTGAAAGGCTATCTTGTTGGCTCAACTAAATCCTGAAAAGGAGAAATTAGCAGGATGAGCCCTGTGTCCAGGCTAGAATACTTGGACATTGATTTCCCTGCCCGGATGTTGATGGATTATTGGCAATGCCTTGCCTGGACTTGTCTGGACTTTGCTGGTTTTCCCTGGGCTATGCCATTTTATGGACATTGCTGATACTTTGCCATTTCATGGACTGATGGACTTTGGGTATTGGGATTTTCTTATTTTACAGGAACATGGACTGTTTTCGCTTTTCAGGTTAAATGCTTTGCCTTATGGATTATAAAATGAATAAATAAAGTTCTGTTTTGGGACTTTTACAATTTTTCTGAGTTGGCTTCTACTTGGGGATAGCTTTGGCTCTCTGCTTCAACTACACTGCTACTGCTACATCCACACTACTGTTGAAACAACTGAACTCCCTGTGACTTGGTGAGTTAACAACCCTGGGTCTTTGGGAGAGGCGACGGAGGCTGTAAATAAGGGAGTTGTGGTGGACTACAACACACACAGCACTCTGCCACAAACCAGTGCCTCCCAAGACCCCATGACAGTTGAATTTCTACGGTCCTTAACCATCTGAACTATAATTTTTCTCTTTTTAATGTGTCTGTTAATTTGACCTCTACTTACACATTGAGAAATTAATGGCAACATTTATGTGAAATAAACTATCAGTATACTGAAACCAGGCCTACAATCCTATCAATGAAGATAGGAACACCTTTGGCAGGCGAGAGAGACGCCGACATCGTCGAGCCCTGCTGCTGCTCCTGTCGGGCGGGAACTTTAAAAGCCCCGCGCCGGCCAGGTCAGCTCGCCTCTGCCGTCGCTCGGAACACCTGTGGCAGGCGAGAGAGACGCCGACATCGTCGAGCCCTGCTGCTGCTCCTGCCGGGCGGGAACTTTAAAAGCCCTGCGCCGGCCAAGTCAGCTCGCCTCTGCCGTCCCTCGGAACACCTGTGGCAGGCGAGAGAGACGCCGACATCATCGAGCCCTGCTGCTGCTCCTGTTGGGCGGGAACTTTAAAAGCCCCGCGCCGGCCAGGTCAGCTCGCCTCTGCCGTCGCTCGGAACACCTGTGGCAGGTGAGAGAGACGCCGACATCGTCGAGCCCTGCTGCTGCTCCTGTCGGGCGGGAACTTTAAAAGCCCCGCGCCGGCCAGGTCAGCTCGGCTCTGCCGTCGCTCGGAACACCTGTGGCAGGCGAGAGAGACGCTGACATCGTCGAGCCCTGCTGCTGCTCCTGCCGGGCGGGAACAGCTGCGGGACTCAGGCAGCTTCAAAAGACCTTCGCCGCCACCGCCGCCTTCACCGGTCTCTCCCTTGGCCAGCCGGACACGAGGGAGCAACAGCTGCGGGACTCGGGCGGCTTCAAAAGACCTTCGCCGCCGCCGCCGCCGCCGCCGGTCTCTCCCTCGCCCAGCCGGACGCGAGGGAGCAACAGCTGCGGGACTTGGGCGGCAGGCAGCCATGGACGTCTCCGCTCTCTCCCGTGAACACTTCCTTGGCTGTGCAGGTGGCCGCCGCACAGTAACATCTGCGGCCGAGATAAGTGGCTGCAGTGGCGTTCAGCCTTGGGACTTGTTCCATCTGCCCCCAGAATCCTGCCCTGCTGGGACTTTAAGAGACGCTGTGCGGTGGACGGAGAGGCTCGTTACTTGTCATGGTGCTTTGCTTAGTTTTGTTTCTTTGTATGGAAATTTTTTAACTACTGCTTGATATTGATGTTTATTGAATTTTTTGTTACTGTTTATTGAATTACTTTTACTGTAATGATGTTTATGTGCTGATGTTCTATGATTCTGATATTGACTATTTATTTACTATTTTCATTTGATATTGACTATTGATTTATTGATATGTTGTGACTGTAACTATACATGTGTGTAAACCGCCCTGAGTTGGCTCTGCCAAGTAGGGCGGTATAGAAATTCAAATATAATAATAATAATAATAATAATAATAATAATAATAATAATAATAATAATAATAATAATAATAATAATAATAATAATAATAATAATAATAATAATGTATATTCTGCATTCTGCAAGACCTCTAGCTAAGAATTCATGGGACTGAGCCACTTAGCTGTCTTGCTGTCTTGTATCTCACAATATTTTATATATAACTATTTATCTAGAACTGAGATACACCAAATTCAAATCCTTGCTCTGTTTTCATCTCATGAATCCTGCTCTCTTCTTCTCTTTTTACTGTTCTCATTCTGTCAACCGTACATACTTATGTCTGTTAAATACAGGTAAACAGGTCAAAATCAAAGTGAATAAAGTACAGGCTTTTTCTATCTTTTTCCAGCTAGAATTTTATTGGGTCAACTCTTGTCTCCCTTCTGTTCATTCTTTTTGCTTTTGCTTTAAAGTCTCTAGAAGTTTCCTTTTTTTCCCCTAATACATCTTATGGAACAAGTGATATTCTGGTTTTGAAAATTAAACCAGAAGAGAACTCTTTTTTTATTTCCTTAATAATGCCTTTATGTTTATACTTTCCCCATTCAACCTCAACTGAACAATGTTTATCAAGACACAACCACTAAAAGCAGGTTATGAGCTAGCTGAATAACTCAGCAGTTTAGTTATCTGGCTGCAGAACCAGATGTTGGGAGGCTTGATTCTTTGCTGTCCCTCTTAGGAGAAAAGCCAGCCTGCATGACCTTGGACAAGCTACACAGTTCCAGGTTGCTCCCAGAAGAAGGGGGTGGTAAAACTCTTTTGTGTATTCTCTACCTAGAAAATGCTGCAAAGAGTTGCCATACACTGGAATTGACTTAACAGCATGCAGTGGTGGGATTCAACAGGCTTGCCCCAGTTCGCCAGAACTGGTAGCAGAAATTCTGACTGGCCCCGCCCATCCAAAGTTTGAAATAACACAGGGCTTTCCCCCTGGCCATGCCCACCATACCACGCCCACAGAGTAGGTAGTAAAAAAAATTGAATCCCACCACTGATGCAATTATTATGTTAAGAGCATATGACAACATTAAAGAGATTAACAATTGTTTCACTAAAAGAATTCAAGAATCACTTACCTGAACTACTTGGTGAGCATTGGTATCATCAAGGACGAGTTCAGTAATTGCAGCACAGCAAGCTAGAATACATCACCACAAATATTCATCTCTTGTGAAGAATACAATAAAATGTTTGCAATATCCACCCATTGCTTATAAAAATAATAATATTTACTTTGGGGGCTCTATATGGAATTGTAAACCATCATGCCATTGGATCTTTCAAACATAACATTTCAGGAATTTGGGATTTAAAAAAAAACCCTTTTTGTAACATTTCATATCATCCAGCAACATTAATCAGTGAGAGTTATTGGTTTTAAGTGTCCAAATGAGCATACGCTTTTCATCCTTCATTGTTCTTTGATACACAAAATAATTAATTGAATTGAATTGAATTGAATTTTTCGGTTTAATCCTAAATAATCCTACTATGAGAATATATGTTAGACAACCTGCTCTTAACACTAAGCAGACAAGTGAAAATCTCTTTGTTCTTCAGTACTATAACTATGAATGGCAAATATAGTTTCAAACAATAAAATGATGACAAAATTTTACTCTTGAAATTAAGTTAAGAAAGGGATCATGGATGGGGCAAAAAGGAAAGCTCATTATGAAGAACTGTGTGAAGGGCCTTCCTCCAGCTTGGCAGTCCATGTTACCATTTTTTGAGGCTCATGGACACAATTATTATTTTAGAGCGTATGACTGGTATTATTATGACAAGGCTGATACAGGAACATAAAGGTAAAGGGCACCCTTTTCTTAAAAGCCGGTGATTTCTGATTCTAGGGTGCGGTGCTCATCTCCACTTATAGCAAAAGAGCCAGCGCTGTCTGCGTCTGCAGATGTTTCCATGGCTATGTGGCAGGCATGACTAGATGCCAGAGCACATGGAAGGCTGTTACCTTTTCTGCCAAGGCAGTACCTATTTATCTACTTGCAATTTCTTGCTTTCAACCTGCTAGGTTGGCAGATGCTGGGACAGAAACAGGACCTCACTTCACTGTGTGGCACTTGGTTCTTGAACTGCTGACATGCCAACCTTCCAGTCATGAAGTTCAGAATCTTAACCACTAAACCACCGCAGTCCGTCCTACAGGGAACATAGCTATCCATAAAATAATTTATAAAAAGACAACCTAGACTTGCTCCGTGTGTGACTAAGTACCCACATCACAGAAAACAAACTAATGAGTAGATTTCCAAACATTCTGATATAAGACTGAGGTGATATCTGAAACTCAAAACAGTAAACCACTCATTTTAACCAGTTTTGTGCATCACCTAAATGTCAATTTCAAGCATTCTATCAACCAGCTCTCATTCTCACAACCGAACTTTTCTGTCTCAGAATAAATCCAGGATGAGTACAATGCACACGCACATGTGCGCATGTGCATACACACACCTTGTTATATTTCAGAAGTATAATCTGCCAAGTTTATTCACAACTGCTTAAAAATGAAGGTTTATTTGCAACCTACAGAGAGATGCAATAAATGAGAGATTATTCAATATCTTAGGTGACAAATCTGAACATTAATATTATCCTGGGTGAAAATCACCATAGGGTTATTTGTAATGAATGTACCTGCTTGAAGGGAAACCATATTTTCTTTTATTTCATGAGGGCTTAAATCTTCTGAAATGTGAAGCTGCTGGATCCTCCCTGCTGCATTTGCACTAGATAAACTCGCAATTGAAGTACGATCCGAAAACAGATTTCTCTCCCTGTGAAAGTGGAAAGCAGTGAATTTTTTTGCATGCATTTATTAAAAGCTATTAAGAGCCAGAAAGTGACTTGCTGAGCTGGATCAGTGGTATAGGTGTCATGCTGTGATGTGGAAGGTAGCATTATATCCATGATCACCATGATAATTGCCAATATTTGGAATTGGATATGGCACAAGAAGAAGAAGTATTATGGGTACCTGAGTTCTGCTGGCTGGTACAGCACCAAGAATGGCCAAAATGCCAGCATGGAGGATAAGACCATGAGGCGTCTGAGAGAAAGTATTATGAACACCAGAAGGGCTACACAAAAAGAGCCACTTATCCACTAACAATTTCTCTTTAAACCTGATTTTTTAAAGCAATGATATCCTCTCTGGTTAACATAGAGTTCTCTATTATAAGATTACCAAAAGGAGTTCTGTTTATAGCATAGCCACTGTAGCTTAGAGATTGCAATTTTGCCTTGTTAACAGGAGGCTTGAATCCCCAGAGGGGAATTGAAATTAGAAGGTGAGTGGGAAGGATTGGATCAAAATTTGTAGGGATTTGGAGAGGAGAAAGGAACTTTATCTGCAACTGGAGTTGGATTGGTTTAAAGTCCTCCAGATAAATAATTGGAATAAGAAATTTCTTTTTGAAATGGGATCAGACAGGGAGCTTACAGAATTTGAAACATTGCTGGTCAAATTGAGAAAAGGAGACATAGGTTTAAAAGGGATAGTTAGTCAAATATACAAAATTTTAAATAAAGGAGGGAAGGTTCAACAAGTATTGAAAGATAGTTGGGAACAAGAACTGAACATAACAATTAATGAGAAGACTTGGGGGAAAATGTGGAGAAGACGTATTATGAGATCTATGTCGGTAAGAGTGAAGGAACATAATTATAAACTAATTTGGAGATGGTATAGAACCCCAGTAAAACTGCATCTAATGTATAAAGATGTGAGTGAGAAATGTTGGAGATGCAAAAAAGATAGAGGCACATATGAACACATGTGGTGGTCTTGTGAGGCTTTGAAGGATTTTTGGGGAAAAATAGAGGTTGAAATTAAAAACATATTGGACTTGCAGGTTGAACTGGGCCCAAATACAATTTTGTTAACTGAGATGGATAAATATAAAATGAGTGAGGATAAAAATGAATTGATGGCGATAATGTTATCAGCAGCCAGACAATGTATAGCTAGAAATTGGAAAAATAATGAAAACTTACAAAGAAGGAATTGGTATAATGAAATGTGGGATCTGGCACTCAATGAAAAGCTCACTTGGGAGATAAATTTTAAAAAGGGTAAAGTAACTGGTAACAACTTCTGGAGGACTTGGAAACCTTTTATTGATTATGTAACAGTAAAGAATCAGGGCATATCCCCTGCATTTGTGCAAAATGACTTTTGGAAAACATAAGTAAACACAAATCCCCGGACATTGTATATATCACAAGGGTGGTTTTAAAGATAAGAAGAAAAATTGAGATAGAGAATAACATATATTGGTTATGAGGTGATAGATGGAAATATAGTTTGGAGATTGATGTAGTAAATAGTGTTTTATAATGAGGTAATAATTTTTGATGGATGTTAACAATGTAGTATTGTTATATATGAGAGATTATATTTTCTTTTTTGAATTCTCTGTTTATATTCTTCAGTTATGTAATTCATTTTGTTTTATGTATGTGTCTTGTTTTGTATTACTTTATATACCCAATAAAAATTATTAAAAAAAAAAGAGAAAAAAAAAAAAGAAGGTGAGTGGGAACATATATAATTTTTTAGGGTTAGACATCCTAACCACTCCCTGTCTAGTGCCCTTTTAGGGCAGCCAGCATGCCCCTGGTATCAGACACAAGGTGTCAATCTTAACATAAAAAACCTTAAATGGTTTGGGATCTTGTTACCTGGTGGAACATTTCTCCCAAAGATCTACTGCTTGCAACAACCATCCCTCCCAGAGTATGATTGAGTGTTTAGGTTTTGTTTTGCTTTTATTAGGATGTAAGCCGCTCAGAGTCGGGTCCTCCCGATTGGGGCGGGGTATCAAATTTTAATAAATAAATAAATAAATGCAGTTCCAGGTGCCAAAACCAAGAACAGTGAAGAAGATCACAACTAGGAAGACAGCCTTCACAGTGGTGGCACTTGTGCTAGGGAACAATTTATCTATTGAGCTGTGCCAGGCCCCTTTTCTGGATATTTATTTATTTATTCACATTTTTATACCACCCTCCTCACCTGGGCGACCCAGTGTGGTTTCCAACATCATAAAGGCATAACATAATACAACCCGAACCCATTATCTAAAACTTCAAAGTTACAATTATAAAAATTTACCAGTAAAAAGTTTTTAAAATTTATAAAAATCATCAGATTCCAATAATAATTTTTAAAAGTTAAAAACAACTTAAAGATAAAAGATTAAAAGATATAGTTAAAAACATCTCAAAAGAGAATTGTTTAAAAAGACATTAAAAATGGGTGGCATATAAATGCACGGACGGACAGAGGGACGAACAAACTAACAAACTAACAAACTCTAACCTAACCTAGCCTAGCCTAACCTAACCTAACCTAAACTATAACTAACTGCATACCAAAACTTGCTGCAGGACAGAAGTAATGTCCACAAAGCACTTCTGCATGCATTCTACATTAACATCATGATGAGAACCATGCAATCAACAGCACAATCAAATTGTACAATGCTAGCTAGGCATAATGTCCAGTAGGCTTCCACAAGCATAACTTTACATTATGCCAATATGAACTGGATTTCAGGGGCTATGTCTGTAAGTCAGTTCAGTTTGTACATTCACAAGATTTTAAAAAAAGAATTAACCTAAAGGGTTGGATCATTTTCCTTTCTGTGGCTTGGATTGATTTTATCGGGCTGTGAACCCCAGTTAGTTGCACAGAGTCCAACTGAAATAATTTGAAAATGTTCATCAATATGTAGCATAGGTTTTACTGCTTTCAATGAAGGCTATACACACAACAGACATTGCAAAGCCTTGCTCATTAATAAACATACTAATTTCAACACAACATATAGTGGTTTGGCAGAACCTATTCCAGGGTAAGTGGGGATAGGACCAGTGGTGGGCATAAAAAAATTGCTACCACACCGTGGGCGGAGCCTACATCATGGGTGGTGCGTACATCATGGGCAGAGCCTACATCATGAGTGGAGCCTATGCCGTGGGTTATCTAATCATGCCTGCCATGTATACATCTGCAAACACAGGCAGCACTGACTCTTTGGCTGGAAATGGAGATGAGCACTGCACCCTAGAGTCAGATATGACTGGCTGTTGAGCAAGGGAGACCTTGAACTACTTGCAGGGACAAAACCTGACCTCAAATTTGAATACCAATCAAGGATCTTCTGTTATTAGGTAAAGGTTGACCTTGCTCAAAAGCCAGTCATTACCAACTCTAGGGTTCAGTGCTCATCTTTATTTATAGCCAAAGAGCCAGTGGACTTGTTCCACAAAAGCTCACATTAAAATACAGCAGTTAGTCTTTAAGGTACCACAACATTTTTGTCTTTTTGTTTTGTTTACTCTCTGATATGCTTGCACAGAATAAAACTTTTTAAATGGTAGCTGTGTTAATCTGGGCAGGGCAGGGAGGTGGGTGGGGCCACCCAATTTCACTAAACCCCACCCCCACCCGAAGGCCACCCAGTTTTACCACCACCCTGCCCGAAGGCCACCCAATTTTGCTACCCCCCTATTGGGGTGTGTGCAAACCTGTTACTGCCCACCACTGGATAGGACTGCTAGATGGCATAGCTTTGATTAATCCCACTGTGCTGTCTCATGCCACAGCATGGCTAATGCTTTGCCTTAATGGATACCAGTTTTCATAAGATTTTTAGCATAATGGTATTTCTGAGATTGAATATGATGTATAGAAACACAATGGACTCAAGTTGGATCTATAGGACACATTCACTGCAAAATGACCCTGAGAGTGGCCTCATTAGTTATGACTGCAGAAACCTACCCTTGCAAAATATGAAGGAGCTGCTTGATACCACCCCAAATACGAATTTCCACACTGGTATCAGGATCTTCGCAAACCTGCACCAGAATCCAGACTACACTCCACAGCAGCTTGAGGTGGTCTGAATGGAGCAAACTAAGCAGGATGGGAATACCTTCATATATTCTGACTTGCTCTTTGACCTGGGATTCTGAACAAAGGAGGCGTAGCAACTCTGCAGTCAACCTGCAATAGAAAGAAACCATTATTGAGACCGCATCACCCCAAGAACATCTGTCCGTCCCACCAGAGCAGACCGGAGAGGCTCTCTAGTTGTTCCATCGGCCAGAGAGGCACATCTCTCTGGCACTAGAAGGAGGGCCTTCCCTGTGTCCGCTCCAGCCCTATGGAACCTCCTACCAACTGAGCTACATCTTCAGATGGACTTGCTGTCTTTTAGGAAGAACTTAAAAACATGGCTGGCAGGACAGGTATGGGGTCCTGGCGGTACCATGACCCCAGCTCACTTGCTTGTTTGAGCTCCCTCTCCCCCCTGGTCTTTTAATCTTTTTAATCTTTTGTTTTTAACTTTTTAACTTTTTAAATTATTATTGGGACCCGTGGACTTTTATAAATTTTAAAAACTTTTTAAATTTTATAATTGTAATTTTGAAGTTTTAAACAATGGGTTTGGGTTGGGTTTTATTATGCTTTTATGATGTTGTAAACCACTCTGGGTCGCCCCAGCGAGAAGGGCGGTATAAAAATGTAAATAAATAAATAAATCTAAGCAAGAATACCTTGTTTGCTTCTTAAATCAGTCACACAATTTACCTTCATTGTGTTTATCTCTAATATAGAAGATGCTATACCAAATACATTAGACTTAAGTAACACAAATAAAGTGCAGAAGAGAGTTCCCAGATGTAGGAAGCAAGCCAATAGGTTTGGGACCTTTTGGGAATGGGGTTCTTTTGTTAATAGCACTTTCCAGATCCTGGGAGAAGAATAGATCTTACAACAGCATTTTTCCATGTGTTAGTAAACAGAGGCTCCAATGATCTTGGATGGCTAAAAGAGTGAGAGGTGGTAGATAAAGGTCACCCTTGCTCAAAAGCAAGTCATATCCGACTGTAGGGTTCAGTGCTCATCTCTGTTTATAGCCAAAGAGCCAGCACTGTCAGACATTTCCGTGGACATGCAGCAGGTTTGAATAGATATGAGAATGCACAGAACACTGTTTACCTTCCCACCGAAGTGGTATCTATTTATCTACTTGCAATTTCTTGCTCTTGAACTGCTAGGTTGGCAGGAGCTGAGACAGAGACAGGAGCTCACCTGATCATGCATCACTCAGGTCTCGAACTGCTGACCTGCCAACCTTCCAGTCATCAAGTTCAGCATCTTAACCACTAAGCCACCGCAGTGAGGTGGTAACAACTAATAATTTAAGGTGACCAGCCAGTAAACTCCACGACTGGCTTTTCATAGAAGTTATTCAGGGAACAGGTTTTATACAGGCCTGCTGTTGTGAAGACTGGCAGTACAATATAGTACAATATAGGCCATAAATACAGTACAGTATCACTATTGAGAAAATAAATGCTATCTGCCTAAAATGCTAAATTGCAAAGCTACCTCTAATATATCCTTCTTCAACAACAGAAAGGGAAGTGGGGAGAGAGCTGCATGAAAACTGTTCAATACAAAATTTCAGCAGAAAAGATGTCCTACCTTTTAGAAAGCAAGTCATATTCTTGCAGTATCGTCAACAAATTCTCCACAACATTGAGCTCCCTTATTTTCTCTCGGCATTTGGGACTAAAATGGAAAATTCTTGCATATTACTTTTGCAAATTACACGGAAGGCATGCATCATCAAAGGCTCCTCTTAGTTTATATTTCTTGACATAGCAGAATGAATGCAAAATCCAAATTATAAATAGATATAAGAAAATAAAAAATTGATTAGTATCAGCTACGAATGACTAGCCCCCCCCCCCCCAAAAAAAAACACACAACCTTATTACTGTTTCTTGAAAATGACAGACTTTGTACCTAGCAAACTGCTGAGAGAAATTGGTTGTGTAATTATGGAGCAGGCCCTCTTTACATGACCTTGTCATTCAAACACAGTGAACTGATGGTATGTAAATAAGTAGACTCTCAGTCACTCCTATCTCTCAAGCTTTTGGAAGTTAGAACTACCATCTTAATTGTGCTTTGGGGACTAGAAAAACTTCATACAAATGACACCGTGTGGCCTCGAGTCAATTCTGACTTAAAGTGACCCTTACCTGGGCTTTCTCATTGGAATACTCAAAAGTAGTACACCATCCCACCCCCCTGGGTGCATTCTGGGGCTGTAGCCCAGGGCTACACAGACCAGTTTGTCTCTCAGATGCCTAAACCACTTGAGCTACCCAGCCAGCTACCATGCAAACCTACAAGTTGATATAACTATCCCACTGAAACATGTTTTCCAAAGGTGCTAAAGATAAAGGTCTTCCCTGCTTGAAAGCCATTTCTGTTCGACTCCAGGGGGTCATGTTCATCTCCATTTACAGCCCAAAAGCCAATGCTGCCTGCATCTGCAGATGTTTCCGTGATCATGTGGCAGGCATGACTAGATGCCGGAGCGCACAGAAAGCTGTAACAATCCGCTTACTCCCAGGTAGGACTCGGGAAATGGGATTGCACCTGATCCTGCTTCCCTGGTCCAGATCGGACCCAGCAGTTCAGAACTTTTGCTATCAGTGTGCCCAGTCACTCCCGATCGAAATCCAGGTGGTGACAAAGGGTGCACGTGAAACTAATGTAGATTCAGGTAGCATGTGCCAAGTAATCCAAGTCTCTTCAGGTATTTTAGAAATATATTGAAAGCATGATAAGATTCAGGATACAGTACAGCAAAAGCTTAGAAAGCATTTCAAAACAAAGTAGATAAAGCAAGCGGCATGTTCAAGGGATAGCCCATAGGTCCCCCTTTCTCTCAAGCCGCTACATTTTGGCAGTTTAAAAGCACAGCATCCAAGAGAATGTCTGAGTGTGTGAGTGTGTCTCTGGGTTATATATCCTCCCATAGAGTCCACCTTTGGCCCTCCCCCTTAGGGACTGCAACTAATGATCTTACAGCAAGACATGTCAATGACACATTAGGTTTCGATTCTTCTACACCATGAGGCTCATATTGTTTACATCCCTTGATCTGAAATCGCCATATTCAATGAGAATAAAGCACAGGGTATACTTCATTCTGTTACACTTTTTCCATTAAAGTGGTACCTATTTATTTACTTGCAATTTCCTGTTTTTGAACAGCTAGGTTGGCAGGAGCTGGAACAGAAGACAGGCGCTCACTCCATCCGCAGCACTCGGGTCTTGAACGGCTGACCTGTCAACGGCTGACCTGTCAGCCTACTAAGCCACTATGGCCCATTCCAAGGGTACTACAAATGTACATAGCATTTCCCCGGCTCAGGTAGTTATCTTGTTCTATTCTGAAACAGTTACGTAAGCTGAGCTATTTGGTTATGAATATGTACCAGAGTATACATAGCACCAAATGAATAAGGTTTGAATTAGGCATTTGACGGGGGAGCCAGAGCTTGGGTGTTTAACTCCCTTACTGTGTCTCCAGGGAGAAAGATCTAGCCTGTGTAACCTTGGGAAATCTGCACAGCCCTAGAATGCAACCAGGCAAAGGGAATTGGTGTACCACTTGTGAGTATTCTGTACCTAGAAAATCCTACAAAAAGGGTTGTCACGTCAGATTTGACTTGACTTCTTCTTCGGTGTCTAGGTCAGAGGTGAAATTGCCAAAATGAAGGCATCTTTTGGGGAACTCATTTTGCTTTGCAGTGGCTTTTACCTGACTTAGTGTGAGAAAGATTAGCTGGTGACACAAGGTTGCCGTTACAGAGCACATCCGATTGTGTTTCAAAAGTACCACAATCTTTGAGGAGGCTCTTTCAGTGTACCCCATTTGACTTGACAATACTGTATATAATTATTTTGTAATGTTATACTGTATCTACTTTGGTTCTGAGGGATGTAAGTTTTGGCATATTTTACTCCAGAGGCATAGTTACATCAAAAAGACAAAACAAAACAAGAGAAAATCTTATGGTAAACATATAGAAAGAAAGAAAGAAAGAACAGACATACAAGCTAAATTAGAAACAGTGGCTACTAAAAGGTCATGGCTTGGATCTAAATTCAATTTCCTGCAGTTAGTTGTCATGGAAATTAATGGGAGAAACCGTAGCCCTAGCTACTTTCCACATAGATTTCACTGGGCCTCAGAGCAATCAATTTCTGTTGAATGCAGTTGTATGTAACTAAAGGTCTCAAGATGTAGCATTTCTATGCAAACAAATTTCATACAAGATCAATACAGTGATCATTTACAACAGCAGCTGTACATGGTGACACAATATTTATTTATTTATATTTATTTATATTTCACACTTGCTAACCCGCCCCAATCGGGCAAGCCCGACTCTGGGCGGCTTACAACCCAAGTTAAAACACATCAATAAAAAAGCTTGCTATGTTGATTTAACAGCTATAATAGGATTTAAAAACCCTTTGTTCTTATTAAGTCCTAGATTGATAGAGCACATTGATATAATCATAAAATATAAAGTTAAAGGTCTCCCTTGCTCTAAACCCAGCCGTATCCGACTCTAGGGGGCAGTGCTCATCTCTGTTTACAGCCAAAGAACCAGCACTGTCTGCATTTGCAGATGATTCTGTGGACATGTGGCAGGCATCACTAGATGCCAGGGCTAGTTACCTTTCTCACCAAGGCAGTACCTATTTATCTACTTGCAATTTCTTTTTTTCAAACTACTAGATTGGCAGGAGCTGGAATAGATGAAGGGAACTCACTCTGTCACACAGCACTCAGGTCTCAAACTGTTGACCTGCTAACTTTCTGGTCATCAAGCTCAGTGTCTTAGCCACTAAACTACTATAGCCCTTTAATGTAATTACAGTAAAACCTTGACTTACATACGCTTCGAGTTACATAAAATTTGACTTACATAATGATTTTGTGCTAAACCATGTCCTGATTTACATAATGCGATTTCCCATGGGTTTGCTTCAAGTTAGGTAAAAAAATTCATTTTTCCAATGGATTTGTTTTGAGTTACATAAAAACTCATTTTTCCCTATAGGTTTGCTTTCAGTTACACAAAAAACAGATTTATATAAAAGCCTATGGAACAGACTTTTTACATACCGGTAAGTCGGGGTGTTACTGTACACCTATTGATAAACTCTAGTTGACCATGTGTTGACACCAAAATCTCCTTTTGTAATGAAAGCAAATTGGTTACAAGGTAAGGAACAATGAAAAGAGGCACTGGATGCCATCTGCATACCCAATGACTCATTCTTTGCACCCCCATTTGCTTTTCAAATGTATACCCAAAAATCATATAAATAAATCCAGGTTTGAAACAAAGTGAGTGATTATTACTACAAGACATATGATTCTGTCAACAAGTACTCTGCTGTGTTCATCAGCCCGTGACATAAGGATGAGTCATTTATAGCACACTCCTCCATTCCCAGTTGAATGCATAAACTGTTCTCTTTGGAAAGTATCATTTTTATGACATGATTGCTGCTTGATTCTGCAGTCATCAATAAGCATAAAATTATGGAACACAATAATTTGCCTCTGTTCTCCACATAGTGGTGGGCTGGCCCATTGGGCTATCAGGACTGAGCCTAGGGACCCCCCAGCCCCCCCAGTACTATGGTGCCCACTTGGGTGTCAATCCACACGGCTGAGCTGAAAATGAGCGATGCTCCAAGTTCCTCTGTCTGTCTTCCTCCTCCTGTGCTGCCACAGATAAGATTACAAAAGTAGCTCCATTGACAGTGGAGCTGCTGTGGCTTAGAGGTTGCAATTTTGCCTTTTAAGCAAGAGGTTGTTGGTTCGAATCCCCAGAGTGGAGTTGAAATTAGAAGGCAAGTGGGACGTATGGAGGAGAAAATGTAAGCATACCAAATACTGTATAGCATTTCTGTTTTGAAGATAAAGGAAGTCTAGCTTGATTACTCCTATTTTGCTCATATGACCACTATCAAACACACATTCAATTTTTTCCCTATGATTAAGAAAACAATTAAAGAAACAAATCGAAAGGTATTAGATGGAAACTTACCTTTCAGCTAAGCTGGTGAGAGCAAGCAGAGCACCTATCAGTACATTATTCTCTCTTGCTCCAAGTAAATTGACCAATGTCTGGAAAAATAATATTATAAAATAAAATTAAATAATGATTTAACAATTACCACAAATCTCAATCTGTTTTTAAAGTGCTTAAAAGTTTCTAACTTGTTCTGCTTGTTTATTCACATCCAAAGCTGAAACGTCATCTTTTAAATGCTGACAGCTACCCTCAGCATTTTAAAAATGTAAACTCAAACTTCTTGGATCTAATAACAACACATCTTCCATAAACATAAACACTGAAACAATTGATATCACTGAGAACAGTACACAACCATGGGCCTGATTCAGACTTAATCAGCTCCTGGCTGGGAGCACCTGAGTGATGTTGTCCCCCATGACTTTCTCCCATGCATTTTGAGATTGTTTGGCAACAGGAACTATGAGGCAACTCAACCGGGCAGTTCCTTTGTACCTGAATAGTGCCTTCTCCAGCCGCCAAGCAAAGATCAGGTAGGCAGAAATTTTACAAGGTTCTTCTGTACAGCCTACAACATTCTTATACACAAACCAAGTCTGAAGCAGCATTGGAAGAAGCCAAAGGACCGCACCCCATGCCTCTACTGCATCAATATGATTGAGGCTTAAATTCAGAGTCTGTAAACCAGTGTTTCTCAACCCTTGGTTTTGGGACTTCAATTCCCAGAAGCCTAAGTCAATTCCCCAAAGCACTGATCAGCCAATGTACTGACTTAGGCTTCTGGAAATTAAAGTCTCCCTGTGGGGTGTGGGCCCCATGTTGGGAGCCACTGCTCTAAACTGACTCATCAGAAAACCAGTTTGCAATGACTCCATAGCAATTTAGCTCTTCTGGCTGAAATTGCCATCCTTGGTACTCAGGTTCCAGCACCACTGTCAAATATCCACCATTCAACAGCATCGCTTCATATTTTTATCAGAGATAGTTCATGGTGCTTACAATTATTTTGTGTGGACCATCAACACCTTAACAACTCACTTAAAAATAGTTTGACTACCTTAAAGCAGAGCATAGGGACATATTTTGTTTAGCTCCAGTTCAAAAAATGATTTCTCCAATTTCTGAACTTAATAAAATGAGAAAATCATCAATGAACCATCATTTTTAAACATAATCATAATTTAAATACAGTATACAACTATTTTCAAATGGAAGATAATTTTGGTGGGTTTTATTTTAAAAATAATTTAGAAGGCACCCATGAAAAAAGCTGATTAATAACATTTACCTTATGTGCTCCACTGGCAATAACCCATTCTCTTTGATCTTTAACAGCTGATAACTTTTGCAAAATATCTGTGGAATGAAAAGAAACCTCATTAATTCACATCTCAGAGAGAATTCTTATATGACAGAGTATAGTTCCAAAATAGTAACCTTTACTCAGTAGATTCAGTGACATAAAAGAAACTATCAAAAATAACAAAAGAGGTGTTTGCCTTGAGATTCAAAACTATAATCATATCAAAACAAGTTCTATATCCAAATTTATCCATTGTTACTTCTTGTGCGATAGCAGTTGTGCAGTGCCATAACCACGGACTATTTTGAAGAACACTTCAAGTGCCATTCATATTTATCACCTATTAATCATGGACGCAATCCAACCATTATGTGCATCCACCAACTTCTTCTTTGCTTCCACTTTTACCCCATCGGGTGTCGAGAGAGATGCAAGATTCTTGCTTCGGCACTTCTTGCAGCCTCCACCCATGCCTTGTATTGTAACTAGCCCAATATTTGGTTTGCCTGACTGCTCAAGTGCCTAAGACACTGACTGGAAGATGGGAGGTCAGTGTTTCGATTCCCAAGTACTGCAGGATGGAATGAGTTCCTGTCTTTGTCCCAGCTCCTACCAACCTAGCAGTTTGAAAGCAAGAAATTGCAAGTAGATAAATAGGGACCACTTTGGTGGGAAGGTAAACAGCATTCTACGCATGTCAGTGTCTAGTCATGCCTGCCACATGGCCATGGAAACATCTGCAGAAGCAGACAATGCTGGCTCTTTGCTTTTGAAACAGAAATGAGTACTGAACCCTAGAGTTGGATACAACTGGCTTTCGAGCAAGGAAAACCTTGTTAATTCTTTGCCCATTTTGCCATTTTCCATAAAAGTTGTTCCTAGGTATTTGAATTCTGCCACTTGTTTTATACTTGTTCCCTCTATCTCAATATCTAGAGCAGGGATTCTCACCCTGCGACTCACAGGCCGGATGCAGCCCCGGAAGTGCCAAGTGGTGGAGGAAGGGCAAAATGGCCATCCGGCCCCCGATGCTGTCTGAGGGAGCGTGACCAGGCCCCCGGCTTTAAAAGGCTGAGAACTCCTGATCTAGAGTATGCTGCTTCCTTCCAATTGCCATTAACTCAGTCTTCTCTTTATTGATTCTCATATTATTTATCTTCCATTCTTGGTTCATGGATGTAAGGTGTTGTAGTTCCTTAGCTATACTTGCTATCAATGCCTGATCATCTGCAAAAAGTAATGCATTGATATTGTTTCCATTCATGAGCTTAGCTTTTTTGCTTATGCTGTCTATGTATGTGATGAATAATAGTGGCAATAGTACGCATCCCTGCCTCACTCCAGATGTTACTGCAAAGGGTTCTGATATTCCTTGACTTGTTCTAACTACACTTCTTCAGTCACTATGTAAGCTTTTACATAATCTGATAAGATGTTCACTTACTCCATATTGGACCAATGCTTATCATAACAGCTTCCTGTCAACCCTATCCAATGCCTTTATTTGGTCTACAACTGCAACATAGGGAATCTTGTTGTATTCTATAATTTTCTCTATTAGTTGTTTAAGAATAAAAATTGCATCTGTACAGCTCCCCCCCCCTCCCGAAACTCATTTGTTCTTCTGCTACTTGCGGTTTTATAACTGGTCTCAGTCCTGTTTCTATTATTTTGGCATACATTTTCCCTGCATGGCTTAAGAGTGAGATGCCTCGGTATTGTATGCATTTTTGTTTGCTCAAAGTCCATCCCTGCATCCATGTCATGAGAGGTAGTAACAGGTCCATTTAAGGGATTGCTAGGATTGGGTGAGGTACAGCATGGCCTTGCACCACAGGACGGCTATGGCAGCCGTGAAGGCCTTCCTGGATTACCGTGCAAAGACCTGGCCAAAGGGGCTCTGGTGAAGTTGAGGCAGGCCCAAGAAGCTGACAACGGATAACCCATTGTTAGATAAAGGTAAAGGTTTCCCTTGCTCAAAAGCCAATCCTATCTGACTCTAGGGTTCATTGCTCATCTCTGTTTCAAAGCCGAAGAGCCAGCGCAGTCTGCTTCTGCAGACATTTCCATGGTCATACAGCAGGCATGACTAGACACTGGAGTGCATGGAATGCTGTTTACCTTCCCACTGAAGTGGTCCCTAACTGCTAGGTTGGCAGGAGCTGGGACAAAGACAGGAGCTCATTCTGTCCTGCAGTACTCGGGAATCAAACTGTTGACCTCCCGCCTTCCAGTCAGCATCTTAGCCACTTGACCCACTGCAGTCCCCTTGTTTGTAACTCATTTGTAACCCATTGTTACAAAACTACAAAAGAGATGCATCTACCAACACTGATCAAAAATCACAGATGCAAGATAAACAGTGTGTGCATCCATTGAAACTTACATGTCATGTTGACCAATCTGTCTACATTATGTTGTTCTTCTCCATACCCAAGATAGTCATTGGCTACAGTTTCCATGTACTATAAGGTAGGAAAACATTGAACATGTATGATTATCTGGGAAAGTTACATAGATCTGACTGTAAAATAAAATGCCTATGTATCAACAGCAGATGGCACACTTGCTTTGCAACTTCAAGTAGATGATTTAACAAATGATACAGGTACTGTAATTTAGAAAAACAAAAAGCTACACAGAGAACATTGTGCAGTTCCTACTAAACACCCTGTTTTGGCAACCTGTTGTACAATCCAGAGTACTAATGGTTTCTTGTTCACACATTTGCTGCTGGGCAATAACTGCAAGTCAATGACACAGGACTGTTTTGATCTTTTATTTATTATTTATTATTATTTATTAGTTCAAATTTATATTGCCGTCCACTCGCCGTGGCGACTCAGGGCGGCTTACAGACAATACATTACATTACAATACAATATGTTGGGGGTGGGCACAGGGGTAGGGGAGGCAAAGTCCTCATCCTGCCCAGGCCTCCCCCTCCCCCGGCAGTTGGCATAGGCACAGGGGGAGGGGCAGCAAGGTCCTCATCCTGCCCTGGCCTCTTCCTCCCCTGGCAGTTGGCATAGGCACAGGAGACTATCCCAAACCCCATATTTTCTTGGGGGTCAGGAAAGACCCTGCTGAAACTTTGAAGAGGTGCTTGTGGTTAGTGTAAATATTATAAAGCTGGACAAAATGAAGCTCTGATACAGTACAATTTGCTCTCATGATCATGAAAGGTACGCTTCTCTGCCTTCAACATTATTCTATGGATAAATCCAGACACTCTGCTATGAATAGCAAACAAACTTTTTTTTTAGAAACTATTGCATCTCCAAAATCTAGTGACATTAGGACAGTAGTAAGAGCAGCAGAAACAGCCCCTCCTCCATTTAAAGCGTGTGATATTAATACCAATTCCAAAATGAAGACCAGCTTCTTCTTAGCCTTTATATATTTACATAGCTACATACCAACATTGTAAGTTGTTGGAGCATCTCTCCCTCAGAACAACTCCCCACATCACCCATTCATCACAGTCTATGCAACCCCGAGGATGGCTAGAAAGTTGATAACTAGAAACAGCCTACTTGGTGGTGGCACCAATGCTTTGGAGCCCACTACCATTGGAGTTGTGCTAGACCCCATCGCTGGATATCTTTTTTTAAAAAAAAACCTTAAAACGTTCTTATTCAAGGAAGTCTTTCAGAACATTACCCCTTTAACAATAAATTAGACAATCAGTTGACCCTCTGTGCCCACACACATCAGTTATTTTATTTTACTTTAGGATGCATTTATTCATTTGTTTCATTTTTAGGCTTTTTTATTGTGTTATTTTGTTATTTGTATCTGCACCACCCAGAGTGGGAAATATCCCAAATGGGCGGGATAAAATGCAATCAATCAATCAGTCAATCAAGCAATCAATCAATCACCTTATTTCTCTGCTAGTTCTACACAAAATAGTAGGCTAATACTGTTAATGGAGGGATGGTTCTTCAAATATTGTTGGACTACAATTCCCATCGTCACTGATGATTAGCCATGAAGGATGAGACTGATGGGATTTTGAATTCCACAATATTTGCAGGGCTACAAGAAATAATGAATTAACATCCACCCTCCCACCATGTTTTGAATCAAAAACCATGGTAAAAACCCAGTTTAAAAAAACCCCACAAGATTGTGAACAAGTTTTAAAATTCAGCACAACTCTGTTTTAGGGTAGATGTAGAGATAAGCTACCATGAGGATCTTTATGGGAGACAGACAGTATAAAATGAAATATATGAATGAATGAATGAACGAATGAACTGTTTGATTGACTAATGAATCAGGGGAAAAACAAGTTCTTACTGTTGGGCATATGGAAAAAGAAATTGAGACTTTTTCTCTGTGCTTATCAACATCTTTTAATTTAATTTCCGTTTTCTCTTAATTTCAAATTTTAAAAGAATTCTGACATTTTTTAAAGTTTACATCATTTTGTAACTGTCAGGTGCTCCATTTACCTTTCTATACTGTTTTTGCTGCGAAGATGATGAAAATATATTTAAAATAGGCTTATTATATATGTAAAAATACACCAAAAAAAATTTGTTGTTGTTCAGTCGCGTTGCCAGGCCCAACCCTTTGTTCAATTACAAAAAAGGTACCACTGAATAAAGCAAAGTTTTATTATTATAATTTTTTTTCAGTCACAAAGTCGATTCCAACCCTTTCCGACCCTATGGACCATTGCCCACCAGACAAGTCTGTCCTCTACCATCTTCCTCAGCCCACCCAGCTCAGTGTCCATTGCATCTACAGTACCATGTAGCCATCTAATTTTTGGCCACCCCTTCTTCTTTTGCCCTCCACCTTTCCCACCATCAAGGCTTTCTCAAGTGAATCCTCTCTTCTCATTTGATGACCAAAGCACTTTATCTTTACTATTTGACCTTTTAATGAGCAGTCAGGGTTGATTTCTTTTAGGATTGACTTATTTGTTCTCCTCGCTGTCCAGGGGACTCTCAAAACTCTCCTCCAACACCACATCTCAAAGGTGTCTATTCTTCTGCGCTCAGCTTACCTAATGGTCCAGTTCTCACAACCATACATTGCCACCAGAAATACCATTGCTTTGACTATGTAAATTTTTGTTTGCAAGGTGAATCTCTACTTTTAACAGTACTGTACTTGAAATGTATATCTTAGATCATGTTTGGCCAGCACACACCCAGCTTCAGAATACAAACCAGATGACTCTGCCCAGGAGGTTAGAATTTTGACCCATCGCTAAGAAATATGCGCTTTTGTATGAAGCAAACCATTTAGAAGCTTAATCAAATTTACAGAGGACTGTCACTGTCAAAATTCAACTACCGTAAACTGCAACATGCATTGTTTTGTATTCACTCGGAAACAGAGTATTACATATATTCACACAAGCTCATCTAGCTTCCTCTTTTTTAAAAAAACAGTCTCAAATCTGATTCATAGAAACATCAGTTTACAAATCTTAGATCCATGTGCAACAAAATATACTGGGCAATACATAGGATGTTACCTTTGCTAAAACATCGATACCACCCAGACTGTGGAGAATCTCCTGTATGAAATAAAATAAACAGACAAGAAGGTTGAATTAGGTAAAGGTAAAAGTAAAAGTCACCCTTGCTCAAAAGCCAGTTGTATCTGATTCTAGGGTTCAGTGTTCATCTCTGTGTATAGCCAAAGAGCCATGCAGTCTGCATTTGCAGATGTTTCCATGGACACGGTGGCAGGCATGACTAGACACCAGAGTGTATGGAATGCTCTTTACCTTCTCACCAAAGTGGTACCTATTTATTGACTTGTAATGTCTTGCTAGGTTGGGAGGAGCTGGGACAGAGACAGTACTCCATTGTGCAGTACTCAAGTCTTAAACTGCTGACCTATTGACCTTCCAGTAGTCAAGTTTGGTGTCTTAACCACTAAACCACCACAGTCCCAGTGGTAATGTTGAATGACTAAAAGAGTCTTTTTGCAGCCTCATATGCAGCTTAGGTTATCTATGGTAAGTTGGCTAACAATACAGTCTTAAGCTTATAACTTTGATATGAGAGGGAGCCGGACCAATTTGGCACTCAGAAGACTGGCAGTAGCCAAGAAAAATCACTAGATGTTGTGGAAGACATTGCCTTGTCTGGAGGTGTAGTTCCTTCCATCATGGATTGCCACATCTTCTCACCAAGAAGACAGAAAGCCCCTTTTCTTCTTCTGTGTGCATTTTACCTCTTTTTTTTCTCTAACTGGAAATTCACTTCTGAATTTGGCTCTTTTGTGTTTGGGAAAAGTTGAATTTTTGTTGTTTCAATCCTAGAATGTTTGGTCGTGTGAGTGTATTATACATGTGTTTGCAAGGGTAAAGGCAGGGGAGAGAATGCAAACTGGCCTCTTCCCAGTGTGGTTGAGGGATGAGTTGTGGTTTGTGAGAGCAAGATTTTTTCCGTGGACTGAAGATAAGGGATCTTTGTTTTGATTTGGGATCTCCTTACACAGAAGGGTTTACATCAGGCGTTCTCAACATTTTTTAAGCTGGGGTCCAGGCCACATTTCCTTAGACTGTTGAGGGGCTAGATTGGTGGTCCCCCATCACCAAAAGCCCTCCCCACTTCCCCCACTGCTCCCCTGCTTACTGGTCTGGAGTTGTGTTACATGGGTGGAAGCGTGCCTGCGGCTGCTTCTGTTACCATTTCCACCACTGCTTCTGTTGGCACCACCTCATTCCTTATCTTCTCCACTTGGCTTGGCATGTCCCTAAAGGCACTCTGTAACAGGGTGGATGTAGTAAGCCTTACAACATCCACCCTGCTATGGAGTGCCATTAGGGACACATCGAGCCAAGTGGAGGACACAAGGATTGAGGCAGCAGCAGCTGAAGTGAGGGTATGGGCCGGATGATTTGGTGGTGTGGATCAGATCTGGCCTGTGGGCCATAGGTTGAGGATCCCTGGTTTACATGGTGACAGCTGTATGTTCAGTCTTCTTTCTTCAGGTATGACTGCTTTGTAATTATTTAGGTAGATGTGTAATATCCAGCAAGGTATGAGATAGTGGTTGATGCATCAAAGAAGATTCTGAGGAGGGATAAAGCATGTTTTCCTCAGGTGAGTCTGGCTGCCATTGATTTGTACAGTTGGGGCTGTGGTGCTCAAGTGGTTAAGATGCTGAACTAGATGACTGGAAGGTTGGCAGGTCACCAGTTCGAGACCCGAGGGCTGTACAATGGAGTGAGCTCCTGTCTCTGTCCCAGTTCTTGCCAACCTAGCAATTCGAGAGCAAGAAATTACAAGTAGATAAATAGGTACCACTTCAGAGGAAAGGCAAGCAGCTTTCCATGTCTAGTCATATCTGCCACATGACCACAGAAACATCTGAAGACACAGACAGCGCTGGCTCTTTGACTATAAATGGAGATGAGCACCAAACCCTAGAATCAGCTATGACTGCTTTTGAGCAAGGGCAATCTTTACCTAAAATTCATGAAACTGCTGGTATGTTTTAGTGAAATTTGCATTTGGTGGCTCATCCAAACTGTGCTTGGACAGAGGAAAGTTTTGGGATCCTCAGCAACTCAGTGACAGACAGCAGTACAGTATGTCTTTATTTTCACAACTGTTCCAAGAGCAAAGCTCTAGAGACACATCTGGGGAATTAAAAACCCTTTTCTGAGGCTAGAGAGTATTTCAGACTGTCCCACCTAGCATTCAGAAACCATTTCTGATCCAAAAGATTACACTGAACTGGACTGCAAAAGACTTACAACCTGAGTTTGTGCAGCAGTGATAAATCATTTTAGCCTATGTTATACTATCAAACCAATGCTGAGGATGTGAGCTTACTAATGAATTTGGGAAATAATATACAGAAAGATATCAGCTTTGCATCATTAGATTCTCTGTGCCCACAGACACGTGTTATTTTATTTTAGGATGTATTTATTTGGTTGGGTTATTTTTAATTTATTGTGTGTTTTATTATGCTATTTGATAGTTATATGTACTGCCCGAATGGGCAGTATAAAAATGCAATCAATCAATCAATATGTAAAACTGTAGCAGTTTCATATCTAAACAGACAATTAAGGTTTCCAGAAACAGAGTGCTATTCTCCTGTTTTATTTTTTGAGACAAGCAGATTGTACAAACCAACCTGATAACATGGATCTCTCATTAACAATCGTATGCAAATTAAAACTCTCAGAAAATGGACAGATGAAGCTCGGCAAGCCCATTCCCTGGAAACAGATATATTGTGTTATTAACTCTTCAATTATTCATTCTAGCAGAGCAACTCCAGCCATGAAAAAGCAGCTTGGTATAAACTTTAAATATAATATTCTTGTATTTAGCAGGCAATATTACATGTAATGGAATGCATAATTGACTGTTGACATTCCAGTGATTTAAGTATGAAATAGCACACACAACTTTCTTTGGAATACATTTTAACGGAACTTGACTTTAGTGTGTGGTGCAATCTGCATAAACTTGAACTTTTTAAAATGTGATAAATTACAATTCTCATTATAACGGGGGTGGGGGGTGGGGATGGGCATTGGCATAAAGAAAGCTGGTGAAACAGATTTAAATGCTTTCTCCACTTTAGTTGCAAAATTATATTGTGAAATTTCATGCCAATATAAGGTGAAAATAAAACAGATTGCATGCTACGCAGACAGTATGAATATGCAGTTATTACTTCCCTGTTCATGTATTTTTACACTGCCCCAAAGTGTGATAAGCCAATTTGTAATAAACACCCACTCCCGAATCTCCATAAGAGTCTATGGAAACATATCTTCCCCAACACAACACATGCAATTTGTTTATATTTTAAGCCTATGTCATTCCCTCCCAGAAACCAATACGGTTGATTAGTGTGACAGTTTAGTTCTATACTGGGAATCAAGCCAGTGACTAAAAATAACGTGATAAAAATAAATGCTGCGGTGCAATGAATACAAGCAAACTCTCAAGAACTGAGTTATGCAGAATAATCCCCTTGGACAAAAAAAGATGGAACTTTTCTAGGTTCCCACCACTTATCCAAAAATTCTCATCCAGGGTAGGTTGATTTCGGTCATATAGAGAAAAGGGACTGATTCCAACTATTTGACAACCAATTAATATTGTATCCAACCAATGTTAATTTCAAAATACTGTACAATATGATGTCAACAAT
Source organism: Furcifer pardalis (assembly GCA_030440675.1). Taxonomy (NCBI): domain Eukaryota; kingdom Metazoa; phylum Chordata; class Lepidosauria; order Squamata; family Chamaeleonidae; genus Furcifer; species Furcifer pardalis. The sequence goes on along the minus strand of CP126897.1, from coordinate 68,988,573 downwards.
ATGTTCTGAGAGATTTGGGTAAACTATTGATGTAACACCCCCAAAATGACAAAGGGTTAGATCCAAGCCTATTGGTACTTAAGAATCATGGTTAATTGGGATCTATTCTAAAAATGGTTGTTGAAAGATTCAGCCTTGTATGTTTGCATGTTTGGACATTGTCAGTCAAGAACTATTGAATGTTCTCTGCATATAACTGGGGTGGCCAACCTTTTTAGCTGCGGGCCTGACCATGCCCCTGGAGCGGGCCGGACCATGCCCCTTGGAAGCAGAAGCGGGATCATTTATGGCTGACATAAATGTGTCCACTTCCACTTCCAGGGGTGGTGAAGGTGGTGACAGGCTGGATGGAATGGCATCACGGGCTGGGGCTGACCCATGGACCATAGGTTAGGAACCCCCAGCATATAGGGTAGCTTGTTGTATGGCATTACAGGTACATAAAGTGAATACTACCTACACTGTAACACACAGGTACAATTTAACTTTTCTGGACAGTGACAAAAGCATTGTTGGTCTAGAATAGTGCTGCATAATTTGCATAATTTGCAGTCCCTAATGAAAAAGAGGATGATATCTGCTAGAGTAGTGGTGGCGAACCTATGGCATGTGGGCCACAGGTGGCACTCAGAGCCCTCTCTGTGGGCACCCATGTTGTTGCCCCAGCACAGAGTTTGCCCTGCCCTTTTGTTCAGCAGCCCAACAGGAGGGCTTCTTCCCTCCCCCAGCACAGAGTTTGCCCCGCCTCTCTGTCTAGCAGCCCAATGGGAGAGCTTCCTCCCTCCCCTGTTAACATATTAGCACTTTGCAATAAGTGGGTTTTGGTTAGCAGTTTAGGCACTCAGTCTCTAAAAGGTTCGCCATCACTGTGCTAGAGTGAGAAGCAGGGTCTGAATTCTAGCGATGAGTCTACAGCTTTCCCTCATTTTGGAACTGTGGCAGTGAGCCCATCCAAACTTTCTACTTGTTGCTGCACACTTTGTGTGGGACTGCAAGAAAAGGGAAGAAATCAAAGCTATTGAAGTATCTTTACAAAAAGACATAGTCAATATGGTACACTGATCTCGCCAACCCATCTAAAGACTGATACTGTGGACATGAGAAAGTTGCAGAAACAGGTAACTGAAATGAACAAGGTATTTGGGAAATCTTCCTCCCAAAGATGAAAGGTGAACATATTTGAAGGTTCTGGCTTTTTTTAATAAAAAAAAACTAATAAGAGACATGACAGAAGTTTAGAAAGTTATGGATGATGCAAAGAAAACAAGCTGAATGAACTTATTCTCTCGGTCACGACCCTACACCTAAGAATCATCCAACAAAATTGACAATACTTTCAATGTAGGCAAAAAGTACTTCTTCCCATTCAGTGTACAGAGGACTGGGGTGGGGGACAAATTTTTTTGGGGTGGTGGTGGTGGTTGTAACTCCAAAATGGCCAACAGCTTGCTTACTGTGGGATTCTGAAAGCTGCAGTGAAAGTTAACATTCATGAGATATGGTGATGAGGATTGCCAATATTCAGCTTTGGATATGGAGGAGGAGGAGGAGGAGGAGGAGGAAGAAGAAGAAGGAGGAGGAGGAGGAGGAGGAGGAGGAGGAAGAGGAGGGCTACAGAGATGTATCTTGACAGCCATTGTAGGAAACAGGACACTGGAACAGAGAAACCTGTGGTCTAATTTTTCAGGACTTTCATACTATGTTCAGCATCAAGCCCATAAAATGATAAATGACCTATGATGTTTTGTGCCATATTTATAATGGCTGACCTTAAAAAACAGTCCACCCCCAACTGGATTGTTTCTTTACATAGAAAAATGCCCTTTAATTCAGTGGCTAGGATTCAAAGAGCTAATTAGGCTCACATAAAGAGTACAGTATGTGCTAACCAAAAAGAATTTTGGCTTTTTTCCTTTGAAGAACTTTCCACTCCCCGCCCGTCAGCAAAATGTCACATCACAATGTGATACTGAAAATCAGGAACAAGTCCAACACTACAGAGCCCCATAGAGACAAGGTACTGTTTCAGAAAATCAAATTTAAATTTCTTCTTGAGTTCAAATAATTCTCACATTTAATGGCATCCTGACATGGTGCTCTATTGAAGCTTAGTATTCTGTTTCAAGGAATTACAAATTGCTTTAATATGTTTATATTATATTTAAATTTCCTTTTAGAGTATATGTTCTGTATCCTGCTGATAGGCAGAGTCAAAGTGAGTACACTGTTAAAAACATCAGCTGTCTCACGCTGCCACAAGACCATTCATATACAGCCAAACCTCGCATAAAGAGTGTTTCGCTTAAAGAGTAACTTGCTTAAAGAGCAGAATTTTCTCTGAATGTTTGCTTTGCTTAACAAATAAAACCAACCAAAAACTTGCTTAACAAATAAATTGGGGTTTGCAGTACCCCCCACAATTGGTCATTTACAATAGTGTTTCACTTAAAGAGCAAACTCGCTTAAAGAGCAATCCTGTGGAATGCATTATACTCTTTAAGTGAAGTACCACTGTACTAGAGACTGTGTATAAAGAGGGCAAAGTAATACGGCAAGTAGTTTCTCTGAGAGAGAGAAAACCTTTATCCCTCAGATTTCAAAGGGATCTTTTTCAAAGCAAGATACCATTTCTCACACATAGTTTCAGCTAAATAAAAATTTCCTACATGACTAGAATAGATCTTCACAGACTCATCCCGGGGGACCTCTGAAATTTTTTTTTAAAGTGTTTCCATATTATCCAGATATATCTTAGACAAAACATACACAGAATACTATTTCAGTATTCATTTTTGTCTTGGGATAGATGGCAAAGAGATCCATGAACAGGAAAAAAGAGAAAGCCGTGTAACCTAGTGGATTATTTTAAAAAGCTTAATGAATGGACCCATCTAGTATGATCATTTACAGACTGGGTATGGAGCTCAAATAGTCATCAACATTACATAGACAGACAAGAGAGTTGTTTGGAGAGGAGAGGTGAGAATATTTGTCTTTCTGGATCTAAATATATACACACACATTAAAAAAGCATATAGGGAGAAAGGAGCAAGAATTTTACTAGCATCTCACTGTTAAGAACATTTCTCCAAACTATGGCTATGAAAGCCACACATTATTTCTTGATCCAGAAAAAGACAGTGAGATGTAGGATGTCATAACAACATCTTCCTTTAGTCACTGAAAAAGACAGTTGTTTGTGACTGGAATCAAGGAGATATTTTTTGTTACTGGCATCATTCAGCTTGATCAATCTCCTTCAGATCCCTTTTAGACAAATCAATGATACAAGAATACAAGATTAAACTAACAGTAGAGAAAATGCCAATGTTTGATGGAATATAATCGATGTAAGCTCCATCTATAATAAAATTGTAGAACAATATCTTGCTAGAGATTGAGGAATGTTAAAGCCCTGCCAGCAAATCAAAGATGGACAGAGTCCATATTGTGTAGATACCTCCTCTGCACTGTCCAACAAATGCCCCACTGAAAAGAATGGTTCTCTACTTGTGTGCAAGGGGGAAAGGACATATCCTTGCACAAAGTCAGTAAAAATTTGTCCATTCCCACAAATGTCTGCAACATGAGCAGAATGGATAGGAAGACATTTTGCTGCCACAGAACACAACATTCGTAACTATCAAATGTTACATGATTGTATTAAATTGAAGGGGAATGTGCATTTCCTCCAATTAATTTATAATATTCTTTGGAGTTATTCTTTTTGCTCAAACAACTGTGAGAATTAGATGAAAGCTATGAACTCTGATGCATATAAACAGATAACACACACAAAACTGTTTGCACCTTATTAAAGCAAATTCCTTTTAAGACCATCTGTGGACCATACAAAAGTCTATGGACCACAAATTAAGAATCCCTGTTGCACGTACAGATGGAGATTAATTGCAGGCTGTCATTCTATGACCATAAAAGGCCAAATTAATGCCATATCTGATTATGAAAACATACAGACTTCAAAAGTACTGGAAGCATTAATGTCTACTACTCAGTTGGCTAATCTAATATTTTACATAACTCATGTTTCTTACCTGCAAGTAAGTCGATTCTTAACTAAAGCTGTGAAGATATCTTGAAACAACTTGTGCTGTGGATGCTGGCTAAAATTTCTCTCATTCTTGTAATTCATGCTGAAGGGTGGGTGGAGACGTGAATTATTACACATACTACAATCTGAGTTCAAACACTATCAACAACTTTTCATTTCAAGACACCCAATGACCAAGCACGAGAGGAGCTTTCCTAAGAATCTGATGACTTCTCCCAGTGACATGAGGCCTGCCATTTCCTTGAACAGCCTCCAACAGTTCTCCCTTTCATAGCTGTCATCTCCTATGGATGTGCATAAGCCCAGTTCAATCAAGCTCATATTGAAGAGGAAGGGAGGTGATAAGAGGAAACATTTCAAACCTCATAAAATCAAACTCCAGCATTCTATCTTTTTGTCATCTGAAATTAATAGATTCCCTGGACATATTTTATCCCTACTTCCAGAAGAGAATTTTGGAACTCCATCTTGATTACCAAAGCCACAGAAATTCTAAACTGTCTTTTGTATATAAGGGAGGCAGTATCTGGAGAACAGTGGGTTGTAATGAAACAAATATTATTCAATAATGCCAGAGCCCAGAAAATAATATATTAGATCTAACACTTTATTACTGAAATGGTTACTTTCAAACTAAATGAGAAGAATGCTTCTAATCATTAAAGTTATGTTTCCAAAGAGGGTGAAAAAAAGGTGCTTTCAAACATTTATTCTTCAGTTACACTAGTTGGTTTGTCCTCTTGTTAATTTATTAATGCAAAGGTAACTATTTTAATTTTAGTGAATTATTTCCATGCTTTGCACTTTGGGTTTTTGTTCCCTTTTTTCTGCTTTGGTTTTGATCTTATTCCATAAATAGGTTAATAAAGCTGTGTCTGGCTTGAAGATACTGTGGCAGAATATTTATTGTTAGGTTTAGTAAAGGTAAAGGTCACCCTTGCTCGAAAGCCAGTTGTATCTGACTCTAGGGTTCAGTGCTCATCTCTGTTTCATAGCTGAAGAGCCAGTGCTGTCTGCGTCTGCAGACATTTCCATGGACATGTGGCAGGCACGCCTAGACCCCGGAGTGCACAGAATGCTGTTTACCTTCTCACAGAAGTGGTCCCTATTTATCTACTTGCAATTTCTTGCTTTCGTACTGCTAGGTTGGCAGGAGCTGGGACAGAGATGGGAGTTCATTCTATCCTGCAGTACCTGGGTATCGAACTGCTAACCTGCCACCTTCCAGTCAGCATCTTAACCACTTCAGCCACTGCAGACCCTATTGTTAGGATTACAGGTTCTTTATTTTCCTTTAAAGTTCTTGGGCATACTTGATAATGAAGGGGGGTGAGGAATAACGTGACAGGATTCTGTAGGATTTTTCTGTAAGAGACACAAAAATACTATAAATATTAGTCAGCTTAAATTTACTGTACCTGAAGTTCTCAAGTTCAACAGCTTCAGTTGATTCTTGCCATTGACTTCTACTTCTCTCCCCACATTGGCTGCAAGAGTATTGGTCGGACTTAGACACGCTATTGTTAGCACATTCAAAATTAAGGGCGGGAAGCTGCAAATACAAGGAAGATTTCATATTAGGCAAATCACACAAAGACGTTAGGAAGATCTGAGAAAATCCTGTGAAAATTACTGGAATATCAAGTAACTTAAAACTAAAACCAAATTCAGCTAATAAAGAGCAGAAAGAATCATTATTGATATCAGTTTTAACGACACCTGGGGATCCTTTGGGTCTCACCGGACAATACACTGATTCCCCAATGATTGCTTATTCTAATATAACCTTCCCTCACTTCCCATTTTTCAAATAAATGTGTTTTTCCCCCTATAATTAACCAACTGGGAGTTAGCACAGCTTTGTTGTAAGAGGGGAAAAACACGTTTCCTTCAGCGTATGATTTGGCCCTTTGTTACCTCTTCTTTTTGTCTATACAGTATAGAGAACCTAAGGTGATGTGGCTCTTGTACAGAGGGGGGAAATGAGAAGAAAGGTTGATGGAAAATGCATTGGGCACCCTCAAAATGATGACTGCCACAACCAAGAGATCTGAGCAACAAGAGTTTTTTAGTGTTGCTCAATTCCTTGTGAGATGAGGGATGTACACTTGCATCTCCTCTTTCCAAGAAGAAAAATAAGAAAATTTGCTGAGTTCAACACAATTTATTCTTAGGTAAATGCATATAGACCTATAGCAGTGGTGGAAATCCTATAGCACATGTGCCAGAGGGGGCACTCAAAGCCCTCTCTGTGGCACTCACACTGTCACCCCAGCACATATCTCACCCCGTCCCTCTGGCCAATAGTCCAATGGGAGCTCTTCTCCTCCCCCCCCCAGCACAGTGGTTGCCCCATCCCTCTGTCCAGCAGCCTAATGGAAATGCTTCCTCCCTCTCTCCAGCACAGAATTCACCCAGCCCCCCTGTGGCATGGACAGCAGCCTGTTGAATTTGGGCACTCAGTCTCAAATAGGTTCGCCATCACTGACCTATAGCATTAGGTAACCCCAAAATAGGCAGCCTTTTCTGTTCCTAAGATAAAATCCATCTCATGCTTCACAGGTCATCACCCTCTCACAAATATCTGTTCATTTTCCTACATACACAAGGTTAATCAAAGATATTTTGTTTCATCTGGTCGCCACCTGTATCTAGGTCAGGAGTTAGCTTATGGATGTAGCTCTTTCACATCTGTTGGAAATTTCACAACAAAACGGGCTCTGCTGAAAAGGGAAAGCATTTCACAATGAAATACAGCAACTTGAAGAAGAAAAACCTTTCACTGACAGGTGACAACCAAATGCTGTGCAAAAATGGAACAAAAACAAACTAACAAAAAACTGCATGGAAGCTAAGGTAACAAAGTTTCCTGAGCTGCTTCATTCAAACACTTTCCATTTCTTTTAATAAATAGTAATTTCTGCCATATTTATAGCTTGTTGCTTGCTTGACTGGACATTTAGAAGTACAAGAAGCTTTTCAAAGAGTTTGGAATCTGAAAGTTTACTGGGCAAAGATGAAATTAATACACAATTTTAAATTTGCTAGATAATAAATTGGCTAAAAGAAACTGACAGGTATATCCCACTTTAACGAACAGTCAGCTTCAACACAAGCTATTTACAAAATACCTGTTGCTTGCTTGACTGGACATTTAGAAGTGCTAGAAGCCTTTCAAGATCAGAGTAATCCCTAAGAGAAAAGATAAAGGACATATCTATTAATAACATAAGCACGTCGCCACCTTACATCAACATGGAATCAACAACTAAATCATATTGCTGTTGATCTTTTGGTGGAAAAGAGAATTCATGTTACTGCTTCAAGCAGTTTACTTTTTGCTCTTCTGTGGTTGAAAAGATTCCTTAAGCCACCCATTGTTTCCATCAAACTGAAAAGGTTTGAATAATCTTGGTGACCAGAGTAACAGTTACCAAGTACACATAGCATTTCAGATTAAACTTGTTCTGCCAAGCAGCTGGTGTAAATTCCAGAGAATCATGAGGTCATTTAGTGAAAAGCAAAGTACCCTTGAGAGTTGCTATCTGTTGTCTTTTCCGTGGTCTTCGCCTTCTTATGTTGATCAGGCATTGTACAACATCAGCACCTCAGGAAAAACACATCTTGCCTTTAAACAGAAAAGGAAATATTAAAAATCCAGTTATTGTTCTGCTTGTAAGTGTAAGGTGACATCAGCAGACAACTTCAATGGCAGAGGAAAGGGAAACAAAACACAGAACTTTTAAGGCTAACTACTGAAGTTTACAATCTGCAACTGAAGGTACAATTTTAGGCTAACCCTCATACATGTCACTTTTAAGCTACCACTACATTTCAGTAATACTTGGAATTCTGCATGGCTAGGCTTGCTCAACAAACCTGTGTTCAAAACTGTTGGCTGCACAAAAATAAGTAAGTGGTTCTTGATCACAGGCCCTAAAAGTCCAGTTTCTTTTGCTGCTAGTCTGTATGAGAAAGGAACTAAAGCTGTGAAGTCTATAACAGCCATCTACTGGTATTTGAATATCATTTACATATTCCAAAGTACAAAATTCCACCAGTAGTTTCTCAAGATTTTTTTAAAGGTAAATTACAGTAGGACATCTGTATCTATGGGGGATACATTTCAAGGTCTATCACAAGAGCTTGAAAATACAGAAAGTGGTGAACCCTATATATACTGTATTGTACATAGTGGATTCTAGTGTCCAGTACTTCTAATTACACCTTGGAAATACTTTTTTTTAAAACATCACACACCATTTTCAAGGTGCAGTTAGCACTGAACAGCACAACGTAATACATAACATTAAATGCCTAAGATGGCTTTTTAACTTCTGGTGATTTGCCGCCAAAAGTTATACCCTTTGTACTATGATAGCATAAAAATGTACTAGGATTCCAGACAAAGCCCAACATCTCATCTAGGACATAAATAAAAGCATGTTAGCCACCATGACTAGGGATGGGCTCAATCAGATGGACATTTGTCCTGATGTGTAGTGCACTGCAGGAACGGGTGGGTTTGCACTTTTATAGAGTGATCAGATGGCATGCTAGAACAAACTAACCTGTCCTTAGAGCACACATACCTGCATATTTCTGAGCACTTGTCATGTGCTACTAATTTTTGATGTCAGTAGATTTACTCTATTTTGGTCAATTTCCAGCATGTACAGTTCCTTCCACTGTCACTTAGTATCACAGAGAGGCTTAATAAGTGAGCCACCTCAGGATATCTACAAATTGAACACTTCCCCTGTTCCTTATATATATTACTATAAGTGATGGACTGCATAATTTAGATGATTTTTAAAAATTATTTACCTTGTGCATGAAGTACTGCTTAAGAAAACTCATGTTGCAAAGGAAAAAAGAAGAGAGGAAAAAGAAGAAGAGGGGGAAGAAGGCTTGCACAGTCTACCAGATGTTGGGACTAGGTTTTTGGAATCCCACTGCTTGGATCCAAGCCCTAGACCTAAGACTCAGTGATAGCTGGCATCTAGTACTATTGCTATTCTGTGCAACTACTATACTGTATCATGATTTTATCAATGCCAATCACACTCAGATGATTTTTCAAACCTTTTGGCATTGCTTCCGTCCAAACAGCAATGCTGTTTTTCATTTCTCAAATCTTATTTTTTTTTCATGATCTTTTCAGTCTCTTAACCATCTTATCCTCATTCTCAACCACCTTTTCAGGTTTGTGTTCCCACCAGTGCTTCAAAGATGCTATTCCATAACAGTTGTTGCTGTTTCACTTCCCCTAAGGAGCAGCAGAAGTGTTCAAATTGCTGATATCAGAGAGTGGCTCGCTTATTAAGCCACTTCAGGATACTGTATTGCAAGGAGTTCTCAACCTTTTAAAGCCCGGGGCCAGGTCATGCTCACTCAGCTTCAGTCATATGGCCATACATTGCACTTCCTGGTGTGGTGGAAGCTGAGGGGGCACATGAAATGGCACCGTGGGCCGCATCCGGCCCACCGACTGAAAATCCCTGCTGTATTGGAAATTGACAACAGAAGGGCCAGGATGTCTCCCTCCCAATCGCTAAAGGCGGGATTGACCTGAGAGAGAGAAAGGAGGGGCAGAAGGAGGGTTTTCAAGGTAAACCTCCTGTCGCCCTAAGCGCCCCCTCCCTCCAACCCACTCCACTTACTTTGCCAGGACCAGAGGATGGGGCGGGGTCGCTGTGCCTTGGAAATCAATGTCCCTCCCCAGCTGGCAGATCCAGTTTCCGCATCACAACAGCCTTTCCGTTTATGTTACATATCTATATTAGTTATTGCTTGTAATCCAAGTCCCCCCCCCCCAATCTCTCCAGCTAATCAAACTGACAAACATCGCAACCTATCAAAGCGCATCTTCTCCCGAAGGGTCAGTTTCATTGCCCAATGAGAGTCCTATGTGAGATTTCTCCCGGGAAACGGGTCGTGCCGCAGTGAACGCCATAGCAACGGGAGAGCGTACCTGAAGCCACCGGGGAAAGGCTTTTGGTTCCAGGTGTGAAGGAGCTAGAAACGATGACGTCACTAGGAGGTGGAGGGGGGCGGGAGAAATCGGGTGAGAGTTTGCTTCTGTGCCCTGCGGTAAGCCAAAAGTTTGATCAGCTCAGTGCGTGTGAAGACAATTCTGTGGCTTCCTTTACGGGATCGATCTACCTCATGTTTTGCTTCCTCTTTTCCTGCTGGGGAAATGCGGTGGCTCAAGTGGTTAAGACGCTGCACTTGACGACTGGAAGGTCGGCAGGTCAGCAGTACGAGACCCGAGTACCAGGGCAATAGCCAGGATTCTAGATGTGGGTTGGGGAATATTGTTTTCAGGATGGGCAACAAAGCCTCTTTTCGATGCATTCCTATGGGAAACTGTGCTTTGCCAGGGTGGGCAAAGTGGTAAATCAGGGTGAACGAAGCCCACCCTGGCCACCCCCTGGCTATGGCACTGCTGAGTACTGCACGATGGAATGAGCTGCCATCTCTGTCCCAGCTCCTGCCAACCTAGCAGTTCGAAAGCAAGAAACTGCAAGTAGATCAATGGGGACCACTTCATTGGGAAGGTAAACAGCATTCCAGTTCACTCGGGTGTCTAGGTATGACTGCCACATGTCCACGGAAACGTCTGCAGACACACACTGCGCTGGTTCTTTGGCTCTAAACGGAGATGAGCACTGAATCCTAGAGTTGGATACGACAGGCTTTCGAGCAAGAGCAATCGCTACCTTTTCCTGCTGCCTTCTTCTCTTCCCTGACATCCTTCCAGACAATCTTACCTCTCCTGACCGTTTTGGTGGGAAGTGTTCAATTTAACTTAATTCGGACAACAGGAGTGCAGCAAATGAGAAGTCACTCCTACCATGAATGGGAACTGACACTCTTCTGGCTGATCCAGGTGCCTGTTTAGTGGTTAGACTGGATGTGCTCTTACATGACTATATCTAGCGTGTCTGAAACAGTAAGATGCATGCAGGGATACATGCAAGTGTATACAGTTCCTACTATATGGCTGGACTGAGCTGGAATTTTGTTTTACACACAGTATATGGCCCATATATTTGCCTCACAGTACAAGTCTAACACTTGTGTATATTGCCATGTACAAAAGTCTATTAAAGGAGTACCCAAATTGCCTCCCCCCGGCCACATGTGGCTCGTGAGCTCTTTCTGTGTGTGCCCCCCCTGCTTATTTACTTCAATCAACACCAAGACATTTCCTCTCAGCCCCACACTGTTCTTCTTGCCTAAAATAGGACAACCTGCTGTTTTTTCATGTCCTTTTCTTACAAAAAACTCAATGGTAACTTTATGTCAGGATCTGAGGAAGCTTCGGAGCTCCATCCAGGGCAGTGATGGGAAACCTTTTAGAGACCAAGTGTCCAAACTGCAAACCAAAATCTACTTATTAATCACAAAGTGCCAACATAGCAACAGGGGAGGAAGGAAATGCTCCCATTGGGCTGCTGGGCACAGCGGGGCGGGGTGAACTCTGTGCTGAGGAGAGGGAGGAAGTGCTCCAATTGGGCTACTGGGCAGAGGGGCAGGATAAACTGTGCTGGGAAGAGGGATGAAGCACTCCCATTGGGCTACTGGGCAGAGGGGCGGGGTGAACTGTGCTGCGGCTACTGCATGGGTGCCTACGGAGATGTCTCTGAGTGCCACCTCTGGCACACATGTCATAGGTTCGCCACCAATGATCCAGGGCCACTGCCAGCGGGTAGTGGGGGGGGGTCCCCCCAGCTAACAGCCCACCCCCAACTCTGGGCAAAGTTCCAATGTTGAGTGTGTATGTGTGACATTGTTGCCACTCCTGAAAAAAATATCCCCCTCCCCAATCTAGAATCCTGGTTACTGCCCTGGGTCCATATGCTAGGAAAGCAGTTCTAGTAGTTGCAGAATAAGACCCACAGCCTGTTGCAACTGCTAGAGCCCTCATGAACTCCACCTGGGAGCTACTGTATATAAAAATTGGCTCTTCCTCTTAGAAGCTGCCTCAACAATGGAGGATTTTTGGATTTGCTGTGGAGCCTTTTCTGCTCTTGCTCCAGCCATAAAGATAAGTCTGCTATAGCTGATTCCTTAGTTGTCTGATTCATGGGACAACTTTTCTGTTGAATGAGCCTTCTTCCTCTGTTCCCAAGTTTGATCTTGACCATGAATAAAGTTTACCATTTAACCTTTAGCTTGGTTTCCCTAGATCAGTGATGGCAAACCTTGGCACTCCAGCTGTTCTTGGATTTCAATTCCCAGAAGCCCAAGTCAGTACACCTGTTGATTAGGGCTTCTGGGAATTGAAGTCCAGGACAGCTGGAGTGCCCAGGTTTGCCACTGCAGCCCTTGGTTCTGGTGCATGTGCTGTTAGTTGGTTGCCTATGTCCTAAAACTCTGACACATTGTTTCTTCTGGTCTCTATGGTTCCTTCTGACCACTCTCTCTTGGTCTTATCCACCATACTAGTATTTTGGCTATTATTGGTGCTTTGATAGTCAGCAAAGCTCGGGAACTGATAACACTGACCTCTGAATATTTACTTCTGATCTACATTGGTACGTTACTAACTTTGTTACATTTTGATTTAAGATGTGTCTTTCTTTAGTCCAGGGGTTACCAACGTAAGGCCAATGTGCCAGCTCTGGCCCATTGTGCTATTTCATGTGGCCCTCACCCCTCCAAGGGCATTTGAGAAACAAAACGGTCACCCCTTTGAAGCTGCTGGGACAAATGGCTACCCCCATCATGCAGGCAGGGCAAAATGGCCATCTGGCCCTCAAAACTGAGAGTGTGACCTGGCCCCTGGCTTGAAAAGGTTGGGAAACCCTGCTTTAGGCATTGGGCACTCCAAGTGGCCCTCATGTCCCAGAAGATTGGGAAGCCACTGGTCTCGTATAAAACATTCATGTACTAGCCTAGCAAATAAATGTTCAAAGCACAAGATCAAAAGCAGAGGCACCAGTTACTTATTTTTAGATTCAGTAGAACAGCAGTGGCCTAAACACCCTTCCCTTATCCTGCTGGCCTCTAGATGTATGAGATTATGTAGCTGGAAGGAAACAGGTTGAGAAATGCTGATCTAGGCATTGTGCTGATCTAATCCACTGTCCTGTTCCTGAAGTAGATAATAGTTATCTATGAAAGGGGCAGAAGCAGGCCATGAGTGGAAGGTGCAATATATTCCTAGCAAGCAGAAATAATATATAGGCATATTTACTAGGAGCCAGTGTGGAAGGAAGATGACAAAGGATAAATAGATCAACTCAACTGTTTTTTTAATTCAGTTTTTCTCTAACCTGGACTATTTTATCTGCCCTGGATTTAGTTTTCTTAGGTTCATTTGACCCACTTTCTGCCTTCACATCCTCAAATATATATAAGACCTTGGAATTAAAGCTAGGAACTCAACTAATCCTGAATCACCACTCACTTGTGACTGATAAACCTTCCAAGAGAAGTGGTTGGATGTACAACCAGCTTCTGCTAATTTAGAATAGAATCTTCCTTCCCCTTGATCCCCCAAGAATGCAGATTTTTCTAATGGAATTAGAGGTGGGTGGGTTATAAGAGATCATTGCCTCCTTACTAATGAAACTGTTGTGGCTACTTCTTAATAACTTACTTTTATCTCCAATAAACTTGACTTTTACATGCTTGTATCTGGATGGTTTTGAATCTTTGAATCATCCTTTATTATCTTCTATGAATGTGTCTGATTCCCCTTTAGATCTTTCACAGCAGCAAATTCCATAACTAAGTCATGCATTGTGTGCCCTTTCCCAAATCTGCAATAGCTTTTCTGTGTTGCAGTGATTAGAACTGTAGTTTTTCATACATGGCCACAGCATAATTAGTGCAAAAGCATTACATTAGCAGATTTATTTTCAGTTTTTAGGATCTTTTTCTGCTTTCAGAATGACAACTTCCTTTCCTCAAAACCTCATTCTGTGATAGCACAGGGAGTTGGATAATAGCATTATTTCCTCAGACCTTCATCAGTTAACACCTGCCTTTCTTGGCTTCTACAGATCTTACTTTCAGGTTCCTTCCTGCAGACTCATATACTTTATAGTGAAGTACACTAAATAATCCCATAAACCTGTTGCCTTGCCACCTACTTTTCCTGTGTTCAGTGTACACTATGATGGAACTATGCAGCACAACATTATCTAGAACCAGGGTTCAAGAAAAAACATCATGGGTTCATGTATACAGCAGCATACATACCTAGTTAGAGTATATTATTAGTAACTATGATTTTCAATTATTTAGACTGTTGTTCAACTCCAATAAATTAGAGCATAAAGAGCAGGGTTCCCCCCCCCCATGTCCTTTAATTTGCATTTTCTTCTATAATTCTTTTTGCACCACACATTTTCCTGGTTCCTTAAAACTTTTAAACCATTCCCAACTATCCAGTTGTTATTTTCCCCAGAATTCTCTGAGGACATTCATATCTGAGCATATTCTATACATTTGTTATACTCTTAACTTTGGATTTGGGGTAGTAATTTTAAGAAAAGGCAATCTAAATATTTCTATGGGAAGTTTGTAAGCGATATCTGGTTATAGATTCAATAGGACCCTTAGAATGATGCTCAGGTGTCAGATTCAGGTGACCTGACAATGTTAGCATGCTGGTATGAATAACATTCAGAATTGATTAGAAGCATACTGTAATTGCAACCCTGACTCCAAGGTTCTAGTTCAAGTAATGGTTGACATTCTTTTGACAAATAGAATTTTTTTCTTCCAATTCTAACTTAAAAAATTATTTCAAAATTGAAATTGATTCAAACTTGTCAGTTCAATGCTATAAACAGTTCAGAAAATGTGTTGTGTTGGCACCATTGAAACAAGATTACTTATATACAATCACCTTTCAGATTCTAATCTGGGAAATCTAAAATAAATCTGTTGAGCTTTTAAGGTACTTCTTTTGGATACATTGAAATGAGACAACCATAACTATGTATCTGAAAATAGCTTATTTAAAAGGTTTGTTGAGGGACTGGGGATAATAAGAAGCAACTTGAGCAGTTTCATGTTTCCAAGACACAATATTTGAACTTCCTATTCAATCTTCTTTTACAAGTGGGGCCTGCAGTAAAATGTAGCAGTTTTGAGTGCTCTTGTTTTTCAGCTAGGGTTTCTCCCCGACTATTCCATCCCCACAATTTGTTTTCTTCCTTCCCAATAGTTTTCTGTAGCTGGTTGTCATGCTCAAGACTTCATTGGGCTGTTTTGGGGTTTCCTTATTTGGAAGCTATTTCCTTTCAATGTTTTGTGTACTTCTGCAAAACTTTGAATTCCCCTAAACTTGCTGATGTATACATTTTGTTGTTTTTTCATTGTGCAACAAGTGACATTTATATCAGTTTGCCATGAGTATATGCAAGCATAATCTGCAAGTTCATGTACTGCTGTGACAACTCCCAATTCTTTCTTCCACTTATCCTAACTTTTCCTTGTGTTCCCTTTCAGCAAATGTTCCATGCGAACTAAGAATAATAAAGCCTACACAGAGCATGTGATAGCATGTGAAAAAAGAGGACTTCAAGGACTCAATTTTTCCTCCATTTCTTCAAGTCTTAGTCCCCCACAACAGTTTATTTCTACCCCCTTTTGTGTGAGGACAGTGTTGTTTTAACTAAATAAAGACTAATATTTGAAGAACTGAAATCAGGGCTTCTTTATGCTAGTGATAGTATGGACTTAATGAAATGGGCAAAAATTTAGAAAATTGAATGTTTTTTTTGGGTTTTTTTTACAATAGCTACAAAGCACACCAACTTCATTGAACCTGGTGGTATTTCTTTCAGGTGTTAAGCTAAAATGTAATGATTGCAACTCTGTAAAAGACACAAAATATGTAATGGACTCCAAGGCTTCAGTTTCCTTATCTGAAGGCCAACTTACAAAGTAAGCATATATTATAAACAATGAAAGGATCCCCAACAGTAGAAAATGTACTTGGAGGGCAGGGCGATTGCCAGGCTTATAGAAATCTCAGTAAGGAACAAAATCATAACTCTGACCAGTTCATTTATTTAACATTTAGGCAAACTTTGTTGGGCAACAGAGAGACAAGATTTTTTGTAGTACTTATCTGGCTAAAAAGAGGTGAATGGAAACCTGTCTTCCTTCCTTTACTTTTCCTGCCTTTTTCAACAGCTTATCATGACAAAGGTAAGAAAGCTACATGGAAACAAACCTTGTGAGAGTTTATTATAGTAACATTTTATTCCTATACAAATAAAAATATCATTAAAGTATGTCAAATTCTTATATCACTAGGAAATGAAATTTAGGGCGAAACTATAGGGAAATCTGTTATTGGAGCCTTCCACTGATCTTTGAAATAGTAACTCACAAGACTGTTGGGAAGAGTTCAAAACACCTATGACATATACATACATTCATTTTTATCTCCTACAAGTGAATGACTGCCATGACTGGTCCTTGGAAATGTACAAGCTCATCCACTTTTGAGATCCATGAAATACATTGGTCTTCTCATACATTTCACTAGTTTTGCTAGTACTGTATAGCACAACACAAATAGAAGTTGCAACCTTATGGAGTGTTATAGTTTGTAACAGTATGAAAATGCAGAATGATTAGATTTGAACTCTTTCCTAGCTTAGTTGTGCAATTCTTAAAACACATGACAGGAATTTCACGCTACACCAGAGGGACTAGAAGTCAGCAAGCAATTGTAGCACCAATGTTAATCCTAAAAAGCAAACAACGGTAGTATGGAGCAGAGACAACTCACACCATTAAAATCAGTGACATTTTATTGCTCCCCTCCCCCAACATTTTGAAACATTACAAAAAAATAGTTTCTGAAACTGTCATTAAACAAAATTACACAGGTTGGATTTTTTGCATTACTGGATAATTTTTTGTAAACATATAAAATAATAAAATATTGTTTTAACTCTTGAAAATGCACTCACTTGCTTTGGATGTTTATTACAAAAGGAAACAGAATGCAATTAGAAAATTGTAATAAAAATTCTAATAAAGTGTGGAGTTACACCTTGATTCAAAGTACAAGTTTTGTTCAGCTAGATTCTTGAACACTGGAAGACAAGCTTACAAAACAAAACATTAACAAAATATTAAAGGAAACATCCCCTGACTAATAAATTGCATTATAAAAACTTGGCTATCAAATAAATTACTTCAAAAATGCCAAAGTGACAATATGTACTAAATATGAAAATCTTTATTTTCACACCAATTATTGTATTCGTTTTCCTATAACTGACCAGTGTGCTTAAAAGTTACAATTTTTTTATCAAATAGTAAAATCGCAAGACAAATATAATGCTTTCAGATTACAAGTATGTTGACACTCAACTATGTGCCTGTACATTCACTAAATTAATTGGTTATTCACAACATTAGTACTACATTAGGTAATGGATGACAATGACATCATTACCTAATTCTAAAAACATTAAATTATTGACCGAAGTTAATAAAATCAAAATACATTCAGTATATTGTGCTAATGACTAAAAAAACCTTTCAACTGGTGACTTCAAGACAGTTCATTTACAAAACACATAATACATAACCCCTTTAAACAATGCAGACCAGTGCATTTTTATAATGCATTGCATTTATCTATGACATTTTATACATGGAACTTATCTTTACAAAGGGCGTATTTTATAAGACTACTGTACATAGAAATAAATGCATCCAAACTAAAGGAGGGAAGTGTACATGAATGCTGAGTGTTTGACATGATTTCCACACTATCTGTTTCGTTTTGTTGTGATTTTGTAATCTGGAATATCTTGCTTTGAAACATGGAACAAAGCAAGCAAAGGATAATGAATAATCTGTGCATATCCAGAAAAGAGCCCTTCAAGTTCATACATCTAAAGCACATTGTTTAGATTTTTAAATGTAACATTTAAAAACTTAGCAAAGATGGCCACTAATGAAATTGAATCAACTTTGTAAAACACTATTTTAAAAAGATTTTTAAAAGATTAGGAAAAGCAAATTTCCTGGGAAAGCTTTGCTGCCATGTATACAGTTAAGCTGAGTTGCTTTCCAGGTAAGGCTTTTATTGCGCAATCACTCTTTTCCCCAAACATGATCATTTACAAAAGTCTAGGTAACAGTGTCTTTTACTGTTACTCTTCTCTTGTGTTTTCCCACTGCTTTGTCCATAATTATTCCTTCCAGAAAAAAAATTGCTGAAGGAAAAACAATACCTGCACAATTCCTTTTCACTGAAGCCTTCTTTCTGGGAAGCACCCTAGTTTATCCACTAGAAGGTAATCAAGGCATCCAAAAATTATTCAACTATTGATTCAACTAGTATAACATAAATATACAGTACTGGCTATAAATTAGGTTTCACCCCAAGGTGATTCAGTGCACAGTAGTAGATTTTCTGATTTATACTTTTTAAGGCAACATTTATATCTATGTACAGTAAAAATGTCAACGTTTTACTTTAATACTATCCATTTTAATTACAACGAAATGTTCATTAAAAGAAAATAAAGAGGTACATTAATTGAAACAAAAGTTGTTAACAAAATGTTCAGCATGTTATCAGATTTATTTGATAGCAAAGATACTAAAGTATATAACAACTTATTAGTAACCCATACTGGAACAGGGTTAACTACATTATGAGTAGTGATGTACTGGCACTGGAAGGTATTTTTATATAATTTAAAATATTGTAATTCTAAGTACTTTCATATTCTCACTTAAATTATAAAAATTATTAACCCTTTGGCACTGTAAAGTTGATGTGAACTGTTGAGTATTATGGAAGTATAGGCTTCAAAACAAAGGGTTGGAATTTAAGACAAACTGTTTGGGTCTTTGCAAATCACTATCCATGGTTCTGAAAACAAGACAAAACAAAAAAACTACAGCAGTAAAGGAAGACAATTGCAGACAACATTGTGAATGTTACAAACATGGTCTTCTTTTGACTGTTTCAAACAGAGAGATTGAAATGTAATTGCTAAGAGTATAACAAAACCAAAAAGAAAAGGTATTGGGGTATCTTAAAGACTAACATATTTATTTCAGTGTGCTTGTAAGTTTTCTTAAAAACTGTTGTGCTTTTTGAAAAGACCAATACATATATATGAGGTGGGAGTAAGTGGAAGATGGACATGATTTTCAAATAAAGTAAAGAATGTATGATTATAGAAGGCACAGAAATAATCCTGAAATGAAAACTATCACTATGGAAACTGTCCTCAGTATATCATACCAAAATTAAATTGTAATCTAAAGCAACTTTTATGTTGCTTAAACACCAATTCTTCAATTTAATGATATTACTCATCTTCTTTTGATTTTTTTCTGAGAATATACTCAACAACATTTTTGACATGCTTTACTGTTTAATAAAAACTGAAATGTTGCTTCAAAAATGTGTATTTATTTATTTATTTATTTAGATTTATATTGTTGCCCACTCGCTGAGGCAACTCAGGCTTGTTCTGTTGTTTCAAGCCACAGTTACAATTACTTTAGCTATGTCCCAGAACACGTTTCTACGCTAGGCAACTTTTGACTTCTCTTTGGTGTCATGCTAAAGACTACATTTGAAGCACCTACAATTTTAAAAGCAGTTTAACACAAAATACATGGATTTACTACTTGGAAGAGTCAGGAAGAAGCCAGGGCAGGATGAGGACCTTGCCGCCTCTCCCCCTGTGCCTATACCAACTGCCAGGGGAAGAAGAAGCCAGGGCTGGATGAGGACCTTGCCGCCCCTCCCCCTGTGCCTATACCAAGTGCCAGGGGAGGAAGAAGCCAGGGCAGGATGAGGACCTTGCCGCCCCTTCCCCTCTGCCTATACCAACTGCCAGGGGAGGAAGAAGCCAGGGCAGGATGAGGACCTTGCCGCCCCTCCCCCTGTGCCCACCCCAACATATTGTAATGTAATGTAATGTAACGTAATGTATTGTCTGTAAGCCGCCCTGAGTCGCCATGGCAAGTGGGCGGCAATATAAATTTGAACTAATAATAATAATAATTATCCCAATGGGTGCACCAAGTGAGGTCAGGATCTAACAAACAAGAGAGGGAGCACAAATAGACACTTTCCATATTCCAAACTGAAATTTCAATGGATGAAACACCTACAAGCTTTCAGTAGAGAAAGGACAAGGATTATTAAAATAAAATAAAACATTTTTTTCCTGTTAGTATTTTCATAAGGTGTCAGAAACTGGTCTTATTTGCCAGGTTCCTTGTACAGTAAAACACCGGATAACACCAAAACTTGGTTCCACAAGTCTTGGTGTTATCCGATTTTTAGTGTTATCCAATCCATGTTAAAGTCCTATGGGATGGATCGGATAACATTAAAGCTCCATAGATATACATTGTAACCGCACAGGCTTTAGCGGTTGTTATCCGATCCATGCCATAGGACCTTAACGTTATTTAATCCAATTCTCCTCCCCAGATTACTTAACATTATGCAATTTTAGCATTATCCGATCCAATCGTTATCCGGTGTTTTACTGTATTCTGTCCTTTGACTTTCACACCAATAACATTCTCCCTTAGCAGCAATTGATGAAATCTGTAATTAACCTACTGCTGGACAAACCCAGTGAAAAATGGGGAGAAAAGTACAGTTCTTTCTGAAAACACCTCCTTGGAAGGTGACAACAGAAGCAGGTGGGCTGACCAATAACTTCAAAGGCCATTAGCTCCTAGTCAGCAGCATGTATGTATAGTGCTAACTAAATATCCTATCTTCCACTGATTGTCATTTAAGGTATTTTTTTCTACACTCTATCTTGGGTTAGTATGAACTTACTTTTGGCTTTATGCAGTATGACCAAAGACCATGCTGGCAAACCTGTTGTATTCAACCATGTTTTAACATTTAAGTCTTGTTACTTTCACAGGAGTGTACACCTTTACTTATTTTGTTTTCACTGATTAGAATACAAGATTACAGATGTTTCTTCTTGGTGAGCAAGACTACAAGATTGTTTATTCCTTTTTCACATTTTGGCACTTATTTGTGAAAAATTATACCAATTATACTCTTTGAAATGCAATATGCAACATAACAAATTGCTTGCCTGATTGTTGGCAAATGCTGTTACTGACAAAAAGTTGGCCTGTTCACTCTCAGATACAAACAATTGAGCTCTTTTTTCTTTTTTGACAAAGAGAGCATTTGTGTGTGTTGTTACATCCTTAAATTGAACATAACAATGCCACTGAAATCAATGGAGATTATGAGTGAAATCGAAAAGTTTTATTTAGGTTTGATCAAACGTTGGTGACCTGTCATTCTATCCATCTGGCTTCAAGTCAAGAGACACCAAGGTGCAGTGATTAAGCTGCTGTACTGCAGCCAAAACTCTACTCACAATCTGAGTTCAATGCTGACAGGAATCAAGGTTGACTCAGCTTTCCATCCTTCTGAGGTCAGTAAAATGAGTACCCAGCATGTTGGGGGTAAAATGCTAATTACCTTGCCAATTGCCTAGAGTGCTCTAAGCATTATGGGGCAGTACAGTGGAACCTCGTATAACAATTGCATTATACAACAAATAAATAATACAAATGGAATTTTTTTGGGGGGGGGATGTTGCATCGTACAACTATTTTTGTCATTGTACAATGCAATGCTTCCCTATGGGATGCATCGTACAACAAATTTCTGTATGGGGAAAATCATACAACAAATATTTTTCTTTGTACGATTTTCCCCATAGAGATATTTGTTGTACGATGCATCCCATTGAGAAATTCATTATACGATGCATGTATTGTATAGTGATAAAATCGTACAAAGACTAGCCCCGGGGAACAAATTAAATTCATTATACAGGGTTTTACTGTAATTGCTATTCCTATTAGCATAAGAAAGCAATATCATTTTGAAACTATTATCCATTTTTTACTTTGCACTTTGAACATTTAGCTTTTAAAACACTTGTTCATCCAATGCTTCACGAATTATGATTTTATCAACAATTTATTTTCATAAGTACTGACATTCCCTCAATATGACTGCAGTAGGTTGAATGAATATGTGATTTTTCATGATTAAGAGATGTCTCTTACCACCATCATGGTGGAACCCAGGATCCAGTGAAGGTTTGCTACTGGATAAACTCAACTGCTAATTTCTACATTAATAAGATGAGTACAGTAATACCTCAGATAACATTAGTATCGAATAACACTAAAATCGCATAACATTAAGCAATCTGGGGGGAAGAATTGCATCGCATAACATTAAGATCCTATGGGATGCATCAGATAACAACCGCTAAAGCCTGTGTGGTTACAATGTATCTCTATGGATCCCATAGGATTTTAATATGCATCGGATAACACTAAAAATCGTATAACACCAAGACTTGTGGAACCAGGTTTTAGTGTTATCTGAGGTTTTACTGTACATTAATTTACCAGAATACTATGAGAAGTGCCCACTGAACTTTATTGGGGGAAGGAAGATAATCACCACTTTTCCACTAGCATAGCTGGGACTACTACACATAAATCTGAACCCAGCACACTCCATTGATAATCTAGTGCAACAGACAAAAATAAAAATATCCACACTGTCATTTCATGCTATCCTGCTAGCTTAAAAATAATAGAATATGGTCTGTGACAAAATTATAAATGAGAGACTGAAAACAGATGAAAAATGGCTTTTTAAGAAGAGAAGCTCGCACTTTTCAAGGGTTTAAAATGAATAATGAAAAGATCGTGTAGAAACATGGTTGATACACTAATGACACTTATGTTTTATTTTTAATAAATTGTCTCCCAGCAAAAGGGTATTATTTTATTCACAAAATGAAAGAAAATAAAAATATTTTGAGAAAGCACGACTTTACATTAAATTGTTACATATCTACCAAAGAGTAATGGCTAACTGCCTCCTGTTCCACTGGCTTACTTAGTATGTCACAGATTTTCCCATAGGTGCCTAAAGATCCCACACAAACAAGAGTTTTTGCCACTAAAATCGGTATGGGGAGATGATGTCACGGCACATTGCCAGCATCATTTCTTAGCTATTGCAAAAGCTCTCAATATACAATAGAACTTCAGATTCCCTCACTTCCAATTCAGTTTATTTTTATGTACATTTACCCTGTTGCATTTAAAATTAGGGCAGGTGTTCAGTTAGATTATCTCATTCAGATATTAGCTGTCAGGGTAAAACATTTTTAATATTTGAATTAACTTTTTACAGCACTGAGAATAAAGCCGTTTTACACAAAGGAGCATTTTAAAATATTCTAGTGAATCATAACTTTCAGAGTAAGGAATCTCAACTGCACATATAGGGAACATGATCTTAAAATAAATCTGACAAACACTGGTCCTAATTCCATAACCTGAGATTAATTTTAATATGAAGGAGTCAGAAATTAGACATTAGCTTTTCAAGAACACTAACCTATTTGGCATAAATCCAGTTGCACTGAGAACAGATGCACTGAATTAACCACTGACTGGTGAATCAACACTTGTATAAACTGCATTAATTCAGTGGGTCTGCTCTAGCCAACACTACCCTGGATTCAGACTTTAGTCTCAAAGAACAAATCATATTGACAGTCTTTCAATATAAGGTAGAGAAGTAAACTCATAGTGCAATCGAAATATATATGAAAACATTACTAAAAACAGGCTTATGTTTACGTTAACATTTTAAAAACAGATACCTTAAATTCAGATTCCATTAATCTGTGTGCCAATCCATATCCTTGTATTAGTGGATTGTCTTAATTCATCACAGTAGAGGTAATATAATCTATCTTAATAAATACATCAAATGGAGAGGAAAGCCTAAGGACAGATACTGGATAATGGTTATTATAGGATAGGATAGGAATTAAAACCAAAAATTTAAACTAGCATTATGTTTGACTGGAGTTTTTTCTGTAAGAAAAGACAATAGAATAGAATTTAATGACATACTAATTTATCATTCGGGGAATGGATTTCTTGGGGTAAATTAAATCTCACATAAAAACAGCAACATAACATTCAATAGGGTTCAAAACACAGTCATTACTGAAATGGCACACTGGGAATTTGTTTTAGGGAAACTGACATGCAGAACATTTTTGCAAAAACCCAAACAGTAATTGCCTGGAGACAGTTCAGGTATATTGCAATAAATTATAAAAACAGCAACATACTAAAAAAATGTACACAATGCAGACCAATAATTTAAAGTTAAACGTGATTTGACATGTATTGATAACTAAAATTTAATTTTAACTTTCCTATTAAAAAAACAAAACAAAAAACATTCCACTAAAATAAATATCTTTAAGAGTGATTGCCTTCTTCTTATCTGAAAGTCTTATACTGTAGCTGAAAAGACAAAGTCCACAGCTCAAATTCTAGTACAGTACTTGAAATCTTGGGAGTCACTTTTTTACAGTATATCCTATAAAATGGTATCTATCCTTGCTTACTTCTATAGTGAGGTTTCTGCATCTATGTACTTCATTGCAGATGGTTTCTCAATCTCTATTGTCACGCATTCTTCTTTTTCAGAGCTGTTAAGAATAATCCATATGGTTAGAGAAGCAAAATATATAAAATATTCAAACCTTTTCAAGTAGGATTAGAAGTTTACTTCATATGTAATACAGTAAGACCTTGGATAACGCTAAAACTTGGTTCCACAAGACTTAGTGTTATCTGATTTGTAATGCTATCTGATGCATGAATCGGATAACATCAAAATCCTATGGGATGCATCGGATATTAAAACTCCATAGAGATACATTGTAACCAGCACAGGCTTTAGCGAACCTTATCCGATGCATCCCACAGGATTTTAATGTTATGCAATGCAATTTTTTTCCAGATTGCTTAACGTTATGCGATTTTAACGTCATCTGATGCAAACGTTATCCAAGGGATTATTGTAAATTACTTATTATTATTATAATGTGCACACACACATACACACACATGCACACTCCCCCTTGGTAACAAATCATTTAAAAACCACTACACCATAACTTAGCATTTGAACAGTGTCTTGGATGCAATTTTTTTTTCATTAGACGAACATTTAGTCATGAACTTAAGGACTCTACGTCTCTGTCTAGGATTTCTGGAAACTTCCAGTGACATTTCCTTTCTCATGTGTGGAAGGAAGGGGTGTGGCCTGGCTGCCTCTCAGGAGCAATGAAGCACTAGCTACACTGTTTGGTTTGCTCGTCTCCCCTCCTCTGCGGTGGAGGGAAGCAGAATAAAGTGCTCTCTGACATTGACTAAAATCTAGTTGGATAACTATGTGCTTTGTAAAGCTGATGATGTCATCAGCTATTGACCAGTACTTCTGTAGAGTCCCCAAGGATTCAGATGACAACAAATATTATATGTGGAAAAACTCCATCCAGCAGTTTAACATAGCACCCTGTGGTGTCACAGAGACATGCCCATGTATCACTTTTGAGATGTAACTTGGGTGAAAGAATCGACCTAGACCAACCTCCTCCTGCTCTAGAATTACTCTTCATCACTGCAATCTAAATCAGAGGAATGAATTTAAGTTTGGGATCTGGTCTCCTTTTTTGAAAGCTCTCATCAACTTCCACCATTTCACTGTTCAAATAATCAACTCATCAATGTATATTCGTATTAATGCACAGTCAGACAAATAGTTTCCACAGCTTAACACACAAAGCAGCATCAGAAAATTATAAGCAATTAGAAGCTACCTTATGTTAGATCTTGCTACTTTTGGATTCTCTGTGTTCATGGAAAGAACCTTCCACTGTGCTGTTTTGGCCATTTCATCTGATATGTTTACAACAGAAGGATCAACACTAGACAACAAACATAACTTTCATTAGTATTCCGTGCTTTGCAATAGTATTAATTATGCATCATGCTCTTTCAATCAATTGAGCCTTAAGTTTCCTATTTACTCAGCCACTAGTGACAGTCTATAATAAGTACTACATTCTAGATCAATGTATGTTATGGTAAAATTTCAAAAATTAAAAATTTCTAATATGAGGGGGGGAAAGGCTTTATTAATAGTCCTAATAAGTCTGAGAACTAAAGCCATTTAAAAATCTGACTATATTTTACATAATTTCTCTTTTAGGGCATGCAAACAGACAAAAGATTTCTGTAGGAAACCTTGGTGTTTATTTTTGGTGGCATGTATTTTCTTATTCAGAATATATAAAGCTGAATTATGCAATGGTAGTTTGTAAATACTGTACTTGGCAAATGAAGTTTCTACAATAAATAGAAAGTTAATTCTACAGTTAGTCAATGATAGCTAAGAGAAAACGGAACACCTTTTATTATACCTTAACTTGTTACACAAATCTCTCCTAATTATGAAAGAGTGGCATGTACCTTTAATTAAAGCAACAGTGGATACAACTATAGTATTGATATTTGCTGAGTGTACCTTGAAAGAATAAGATCTTAATAATTCAGTTCTTAAATTGTAACAAAGAGATTCCTGGTACAATGGGTTAAAGATTATAGACGTGTGAACTTTAGCTTTCCATTAAAACATGTCAAAAGGATTTTACTATATGCATATATTTATTTTAACAGTGCTTGCCAAGAAAAGTCAGAAAAAGTGGCAGGCAGCAAACTAGGTACTGTATGTGTTTATTCCAACTTAATGAGGGAAGGAATTCTGGATTGTTTACTTTGAGTGCCAGAACATAAAAGGGATAGATGTTGTGATTTGCTTTTTTTTTTTAAAGCATTACCCTTTTCTCAATTATGTCCACTTGTCTTTTCCCTTCTTTCTCCCATTTCAAGTAAAAGTCTTAGTGATTCATAATGAAGACTGAATTTAAAAGTAATTTTTAAATAAGCAAATGTATTGTTTTGGGACTATTTTAAATAACTTTGCCAGTTGTAGTATCATTTTTTCTCAGTACAAAACTGTGTGGTTTTATGTGTAAAGACTAATTACCACATGGAGAGAAAAAGTGTGTTCCAGTCTTAAAGTAGCTAGTAAATATACGGCTCAATTAACCTGAATTTCTTTAATACTTTCCATATCAACCATGCACAGTTAACAGACTAGGCAGAACTGACCAAAGGGGCGTCTTCTCCCTGAGAACAGCTGCTTGAAAATGAGTCATCTGATCTGTTCAAAAGGGTTATGTGAATAAATGTAATTTGATACAGATAACACACAGCTGTATTTAACACACAGTGACATCTCAGCTTCATCATTCTACTTTCTCAGGTAGGTGAATTCCAGTGTCCATTCAACAGCGTTAGAATAATTATTAAATGAAGTATTAGATACAGAACTATATAAAAATATCAAAAATAGTAGGTATATATCACACCTGTATTTCAGAGCTTTCACAGGAATCTGTAACATTTCGCCTCTCTCAAATGGAAGGTGTACAGTTTCACTGTCCACTGTCTGAAACATTCGTTCAGCTTCCTGAAAGTTACACATTATCCAATACATATTTAAGAAATATGAACAAGGCATGTTGAATAAGGCCTTGTAAAAGAACTTTTCAGTACAGAGCTAATACAATTATTACATTTTGGTTACTGCTACAGCATCTTAATTGCACAATGTTTTTCTCCCCCTCTCATGCTTCACTTCATACTTGGGACATAAAACAGATGCATATGTGAAGAGTTCCACACTTACAGTAGAACTTGAGACTTCTCTTTCTGGAGGCTATGCCCATATCGTTTTGCAAACCATTTTCACCTTCTCAGTAAACTAAAGTAGGAGCACTCAAACCAGAATGTGCAGTACAACACATAGCTAGTAGAGACACTAAACCAAACTGGACATTGTTTATGAACCATCAATGAACCACTTTTATTTTACATCCTTGGGTATCTTGGAGTTGTTATTCAGCGAGGAGTCCACGCATCGGTAGACATCTCCACAATGACATTCTGCACATGCAAATGGACCCAAGAAATCAAGTCCATTTGCATGCAGTTTTTTTTACATACATGTAGGAAGAGATCTAGATTTAGCATTCATTATTCTCCTAACAATTGGAATATCAATATATCCTACATATGAGTTGTATGATGGTGAAGTATTATGAAAAAATAATGAAACAGTGGTTTTATCTACATTGAGGCATGACTACCTACCACTTGTCTAAGGAAATGTCTTCCACTGCACAGCAACTCACATTAACTTGAAAACAAGACCTTTCTTGAGCATTTATTAACATGGCTCCTGTAGTTTGTATTTAAGTTCAGATAAAATCAGAAAATTAATATTTTGCCTTTTATATTCACTAAGATGCTGTACAAAAGAAGTTCCCAACACTGTGGCAAAGTCCAGCTTATGCACTGGAACTTTTTGGATCTGTCTTCCACTCTTAAAAGTCTGCACAAGGTTTAGGAGACATTTCAAAATGTTATATAAAAGGATGAAAATAGCTCTTAAATATAAGCTATAGCAGTTTTATAGATAGCCAGATGTTGTTCATTGAGAGATTCTGTGTAGGTCAGTGGTGCCCAAACTAAGGCCTGGGGGGCGGGGGTGGCCCCCGATGCCAATTCATCAGCCCCGCGAAGCCCTCATCGCTCCTGGAAGCGGAAGTAAAACGCGCCCGTATGGGTGCGTTTTACTTCCTCTTCCAGGAGCTACGAGGGCTTCGCGGGCCAGATGAATTGGCATTGGGGGCTACACCCGGCCCCCTGACCTTAGTGACCGGCTCCCTGAACCACATGATCAGCCCACGGCCCAAAAAGTTTGAGTACTCCTGGTGTAGGTTTTCTCTCAAACAGAAATGAAACCCCATTTTGCATGTCTTAGCACAGATTTTAAAACATCACATTGAAATAAATTGGGCAAGCCCATCATGATTTTATTGCTCCACAGATTTCAGGATTCTAAATATGAGTTAAATCCAGATCAATCAAACCCCCCCCCCCCCAAAAAAAAAAAGCAGCTACACTTTTAGTTATAATTAACAATTAGGACTTACTTCTTTTGCCTTTTTCTTTTTGTCATCTTCCTTCTTCTTCTTACTTTCTGGCATAAGATCATCAAGCCAACTCAGCTCCCGCTTGGTAAAACATAAATCCAGAAGCTTCCGAATGAAAACGAGAGCTAAAACCTAAAACAATTTTTTTTAAAAAAGTAACATAATCACATGTCAGAAGAGCAAAAGAAAAAACTAGTATAGATTGTGTTACATGAAGTATAACAATATTACACAATTGTGTGAGATGATAAAATGACTT
Source organism: Furcifer pardalis (assembly GCA_030440675.1). Classification (NCBI taxonomy): domain Eukaryota; kingdom Metazoa; phylum Chordata; class Lepidosauria; order Squamata; family Chamaeleonidae; genus Furcifer; species Furcifer pardalis. The sequence goes on along the minus strand of CP126897.1, from coordinate 68,959,268 downwards.
CACTCTGCTGCACAGGTTGAAGTAACACATCACAGTCTAATGAAATCTGAATGTATGACTTACCATCATCGGAAAAACAACAGCAGCAGAAGATGCTTTAATTGCCCAAAGGAGTACAAGGCAGGTGAGCTGAACTACTGTAAATATGTGGACCTTCCAGAGTGGCACATAACGCAGGTAGATCAAATCGGGCTGATGTTTGGCAGGCATTCCAAACAATTTGATACGGTCAAAAAACTAAATTAAAAATAAAGAAACCCAAACATTATCCCCTGATGGAAATATAATGTCAGATGTAACAATGCAAACTCTCTCTTGGCTGTCAAAATATTTGCCCAGATTAAATATGGGTCAAATACTTCAAATATTAATTTATAAGAACTGTAAGATCGCCCTTGCTTGAAAGCCAATCATATCTGATTCCAGGGTTCAGTGCTCATCTGTTTACAGACAAAGAGCCAGCGCTGTCTACATCTGCAGAAGTTTCTGTGGACGTGTGGCAGGCATGCCTCAAAATCGGAGCGCATAAAACGCTGTTTACCTTCCCACTGAAGGGGTCCCTATTTATCTACTTGCAATTTCTTGTTTTTGAACTGCTGGGTTGGCAGGAGCTGGGACAAAGATGGGACCTTATTCCATCGTGCAGTACTAACAATGTGTTAAAACTTTTAAAACTATACTAGTTATAACCTTACTTATTTATACAGATAATATTTAAGAGGCCGAACATTTCTTCTGTGCCAAATATGGTTCTAGCTAGGTCACAGAAAGAGGTAAGGAAGATTTGTTTGCTCTTAAGCAGCTTTCCTCTGCTGATCTCAGCTGCCAATGCAAGGATGAGAGGGTGAGGAAGCTTTAGAAACATGTTGATCTTTTCTTTACAGTCTTTGGCCTGCCCTCAGAACTCTACTTGTACAAAATGCCCCACCTGATATCTACCTTTTCCTCCATCACACTATAGAACTCTTTGTCACACCTAATCCTGTTCTGGGGTCTGTTCATCTTAGGGAAGGTTAAGACAGTCAAACCCCATCTTTTTTGAAATTTATATTTAAGATTGCACAAAATTAAGATAGAACTTGCCTGAATGCCCTTTAGTGAGGATGCTCCCATGTAAAGAAAAACTCCATACAAAACTGGCATTGGAATAAACTGTGGAGAAAATCATCAAATTAAAACTGAGGGGCATTTCCCAGCACCATTTAAACATGCTTTGGTGCTCCCCCTCTTAAAAAAGCCGTCCCTCGACCCTATGGTAATTTCCAACTACCGTCCAGTGTCTAACCTACCTTTTTTAGGTAAGGTCCTGGAGAAAGCTGTGGCGCAGCAGTTACGGGATGTCCTGGATGAAGCGGATTATCTGGACCCGTTTCAGTCAGGATTCAGGCCCGGATATGGTACCGAAACTGCACTAGTCGCATTGGTAGATGATCTCTGGAGAGAGCGGGACGGAGGGGAACCGTCTGTCCTTGCTCTCCTCGACCTCTCAGCGGCTTTTGACACTGTCGATCATGGCATCCTTCTGGGAAGGCTCCGGGGCTTGGGGATCCAGGGCACAGTGCTGTCCTGGTTTTCCTCATTCCTGAGGGACAGGACCCAGTCGGTGTGCCTGGAGAAGGAGATGTCCAGCCCTAGGCCCCTGCAGTATGGGGTGCCTCAGGGCTCGGTACTTTCTCCTCTCCTATTTAACATCTATATGAAGCCGCTGGGTGAGATCATCCGTTCCCACGGGGTAAGGTATCATCAGTATGCTGATGATACCCAGTTGTACATCTCAGCCCGTGGGGACCCAGGCGGTGCAGTGGAAGTCCTTTCCAGGTGCCTGGAGGCTGTTAAGGTCTGGATGGGGGAAAACGGGCTACAGCTGAATCCCGGCAAGACTGAGTGGCTATGGGTAAGGGGCCCTGCGCTAACACGGGAGTTACCAGCTTTGGTTCTGGATGGGGCAGTTTTGCCCCAAACAGACCCGGTGCGTAATCTGGGGGTCCTCCTGGACTCACGGCTACTGTTCAATGAGCAGGTGGCAGCCGTGGCCAGGAGGGCTTTTGCACAACTTCGTGTAATACGCCAGTTACGCCCCCTCCTAGGCCGGGATGCCTTGCTCATGGTCACGCATGCTTTGGTCACCTCCAGACTTGATTACTGTAATGCGCTCTACATGGGGCTGCCCTTGGCGACCATTCGGAGGCTTCAGCTGGTCCAGAATGCGGCAGCCCGGGTAGTGATGGGGTGCGGGCGTTATGCTCGGGCCTCACCACTGCTCCGGGAGCTGCACTGGTTGCCAGTTTGCCTCCGGGTGCAATTCAAGGTGCTGGTCATTACCTTTAAAGCCCTACATGGTAGTGGGCCAGGATACCTAAGAGACCGCGTCACCCTAAGAATGTCTGCCCGTCCCACCAGGGCGGACCGGAGGGGCTCTCTTGTTACTCCATCGGCCAGGGAGGCTCGCCTCACGAGCACCAGGAAGAGAGCCTTCTCTGTGTTCGCCCCGGCCCTTTGGAACCTCCTTCCGACAGAGCTGCGCCTGCAGACGGAGCTTCTGCCCTTTCGAAAGGGCCTGAAGACATGGCTGGCGGGTCAAGTATGGGGACATAGCAATGCAGGTTCCCATACGGGATGGCTAATTTAAGAGCAGCCATCCGCCCCCATCTGGTAGCTGTTATTATGGGTTTCTATCCGTTTTTACTGTTTAACGTTTTAAATTTTTTATGAATTCTTATGAATTTTATGAATTTTAAGGCCATATATATTATGAGCTATGCTGTAAGCCGCCCAGAGTCGGGTTCGCCCGATTGGGGCGGGATATTAAATGCAAATAAATAAAATAATAATAAATAAATAAACTGAATTATAAAATGAAATTTTCACAGGCTAGGGCACTTTGTTCAGATGGGGGGCAGGATGGGAGAGTTCAGCAACAGGATATGGGTTTCACAATTAGCTGTGTACACGTACTTTCAACTGAAAACTTTCAGATCTTAATAGTAGAAAAGCAATGTAAACCAAGCTCAAGATTTCAAGAGATTCTGCATTAAAGATATGTGGAGAAAAAAAAATAACTGCAGCTATGGTAAATATACCAATCAGATGGCCCAGTGAGATGAAGCACCTGCTGCAGAACTAGGGGTTGGGAGTTCAATCCCTCATTGTGCCTTGGAGAAGAGCTAGCCAATATGAGCCTTTGGCATTCCCCTTAGAATATAGTGTGGGTCTCTAGAAGATAGGAGTGTTAAACAATTAGCGAGAACACTACAACTAAATTTTTTAGAAAGGATCACCATGACTTGGAATCAACTTGATGGCATTTAATAGTAAATATTATTATGGTAAATAATAATTCCCCACTCTTTTATTCTTCCTTATTTTCACTGCTCAACTTAAAAGCAGGGAGAATAAGGAAAAGTGAAAGCATCTGCAGCAGTTCCTGGTGTCAGAAACAGGATTGGAAACCTGGCACCTTCCATTTTTTTAGGACAGGGGTTCTGAACCTACTGCCTGTGGGCCAGATCCGGCACATGGCACCATTTCATGTGGCCTGTGTTGCCACCACACCAGAAGTGGACACATTTACAAGAGCTGTAAATGCACCCACGGCTGTCATAAATGTGTTTATGACAGCCTTGGATGTGTTTTACAGCAGCATTTATGCCGGGGGGGGGGGGGAGACCACATGACCAGCCCACTTAGCTATCCAGGGGGCATAGTCAGGCCCATGGTGTAAAAAGTTTGGGACCCCCTGATTTGGACAAGTGTCATAATTCCTCACCACTAGCCTTGTTGATTGAGGCTTATGGAAATTAAAATACAGTATCTAGAACAGCCCAAGATGTCTATCCATTTTTAACATAATTTTTAAAAAAATAATTGATAGGAAGAAGGCCAACACAGAAAGAGATTTCCTGCTCTAATTTTCTGATGAACAGATTTTTTGAAGAGACTTTTAAAGACTACCAGGCATACTGAATTCTACTCAAAGACAGCATAAAAGCCAGGACACATGACATTACAGTTGCTTTGTATCCTTCATACACCTGTGGCTTTACAGCCATAGTGCTATAAAACCTAGTCCAGTCTCCCTAGCTAGGTTTTTCCAGAGTCTGGAGGACTTCTTCTGTGGTCAGGCTCAGGAATCCAGAAGGCTAGGATGACCCACTTACATCCTGCTGGCACCAAAGACATTAAAAACACCGGAAGACTGCAAACTAATGCTAATAAACCCAGTTTAGTTTGAAGCATTTCAAAGAAAGAAAAAAATCTTGTTGAAACATTTAGAGGTGGTACTCAATTCACTACTTACATTCTCAAACACTCAAGAAATGTATGTTTGTTTCATACAGTTGCAATTCTCCATCTAAGGCACAACTTTCTACTGATATTTGGCAGATTTTGGTGAGAGCAAGATCAACTCATCAAAACTATTTATGAACATGTAAAGCTTATGTAACATTGCAGTATAAAGTTGGTTTTTGTTACCTTTAATATAGAGGTCATAAACACCGACAGGCCCATCAGAACAAAGATCATCAATCCTGTCACCCTTTGTTCCCGGATACCGAGGAATTTCGGCTGTTCTCCTGGAGCAGAACACTCAGATTCTACTTTTAAACTGTTGACGTGACTTATGGAAAGAACAGTTGCAGCAACAAACCATGGCAATCCCATAACAGAGCATATACCTAGCATAACGCCAACCATGAGCAGATCAAGGTGATAGCCACAACCTTTCTGTGGAGCAAAATACAATTGTGTAAGATTATAAACAAATAACATGACAAATACAGTGTGGAAGCAACTTTAGAATTCTCTACACAAACATCTGTAAAAAAATTAATTGACACATACTTAAGATAAGATGCATAATGCACTAAGATTTTGTTTCATAATTCAGCATGTAAAATACATAAATACTGTAAAATGACGATGGGGAAGTTAGATTGTTTCTCAAATCCAAGCAATAAAAACTATAAAATAAAATAAAAATCAGACTTTTTTAACAGGTGGCTAACCAACACTAATTAGCTCAATTTTAGTTTGATACTGTTTAAACTGTGATAATGTACATGATAATACTTTGTTTTAAACTGTGATAACATGTATGATGAGAGGATACTGGCGTAGAAACCAGCAAACCAACGTCAGGAATTTTGCCAAGAGAACCCTATGGACCAAGACAAAAGGCAAAACAAATGGGGCAATTTAGATGAAACAGGATGCTTAGCACAGCAGATCAAAAGAAGAGGAGAGACAGGAAAGGGGGAGGAGAAATAAGTGTTGTAAGGAACAATACTGTATAGGGACATGGAATGTGAGATCTATGAACCAAGGAAAACTGGAAGTGGTAAAAAAGGAAATGGAAAGAATAAGCATTGACATCTTGGGAATCAGCAAATTAAAATGGACAGGGGTGGGTGAATTCTGCTCTGGAAACCATCATATCTACTACTGTGGACAGAAAAAAACGGAGTAGCCATAATTGTCAATAAAAGGGTGAGAAAAGCAGTAATGGGGTATAATCTCAAAAATGATAGAATGATGTCAGTCAGAATACAGGGCAAGCCATTCAATATCACTGTAATCCAAATATACGCACCAACCACCAGTGCAGATGAAGCCACAATTGACCAGTTCTATGAGGACCTAGAACACCTCATAGAACAGACACCAAGAAATGATGTACACAATATAATAGGAGACTGGAATGCCAAAGTAGGAAATCAAAAAGTAAATGGAATAACAGGCAAGTTTGGTCTTGGAACACAGAATGAAGCAGGCCAAAAACTGATAGAGTTCTCCCAAGATAACGCACTGGTCATAGCAAATACTCTCTTCCAGCAACACAAAAGGAGACTTTACACATTGAGATCACCAGATGGCCAACATCGAAACCAGATTGACTACATACTCTGCAGCCAAAGATGGAGAACCTCCATACAGTCAGCAAAAACAAGACCAGGAGCAGATTGTGGTTCAGATCACAACCTACTGATCGCAAAATTCAGGCTTAGACTCAAGAAAACAGGGAAAACAACTAGGCCAGACAGGTATGACCTAGACAACATCCCTAAGGAATACATGGTGGAGGTGTGGAACAGATTCAATAGCTTGGACCAGATAGACAGAGTGCCAGAGGAATTATGGACAGAGATGCAGGACATCATGCAGGAGGCAGCAAAGAAAACCATACCAAAAGAAAAGAAGCGTAAGAAAGCTAAGTGGTTGTCCGATGAGGCTCTTAAAATAGCAGAGGAAAGAAGGGACACAAAAGGCAAAGGAGAAAGGGGAAAATACAATCACTTGAATACAGAATTTCAAAGGAAAGCAAGGAGAGATAAGGAAACCTACCTGAATGAACAGTGCAAAGAAATAGAGGAAAACAGTATCAGGGGTAGGACTAGAGATCTTTTCACAAAAATTGGGGAAATCAAGGGAACGTTTAAAGCAAAAATGACCATGATAAAGGACAAAGATGGCAAGGAGTTAGCAGATGCAGAAGAGATTAAGAAAAGATGAAAAGAGTACACAGAGGAACTCTACAAAAAGGACCTCAACACCCCTGATAATCACAATGATGAGAACATTGAACATGAGCCAGACATCCTAGAGAGTGAAGTCAAAAAGGCCCTAAAAAGCACTGCAAACAACAAAGCCAGCGGAGATGATGGTATCCAGGTTGAACTTTTCAAAGCCCTAAAAGATGATGGAATCAAATTGTTACATTCTATATGCCAGCAGATTTGGAAAACACAACAATGGCCACAGGATTGGAAAAGATCAGTATATGTTCCAATCCCCAAAAAGGGTAATGTCACAGAATGTTCAAATTATCGAACAATTGCGCTCATCCCACATGCTAGCAAGGTGATGCTCAAGATAACATAGGATAGACTGCAACAGCATGTGGAGAGAGAATTACCAGAAGTGCAGGCGGGTTTCAGAAGAGGCAGGGGGACTAGAGACCACATCGCCAACATAAGATGGATCATGGAAAAAGCAAAGGAATATCAGAAACAAGTATACTTCTGTTTCATTGATTACACTAAGGCCTTTGACTGCGTGTACCACAACAAAATGTGGCAAGTAATTAAAGATATGGGAATACCAGAACAGCTTATATGCCTCATGAGAAATCTGTACATGAATCAACAAGCAGCAGTTAGGACTGAATATGGAATGACAGAGTGGTTTGGAATAGGAAAAGGAGTAAGACAAGGCTGCATTTTGTCACCCTGCTTATTCAACTTATACACAGAGCACATAAAGCGCAATGCAGGGATGGAGGAATCACAAATTGGGATCAAAATTGCTGGGAGAAACATTAACAATTTGAGATATGCAGATGATACCACCAGTGATGGGATGACACCGGTTCTGACCGGATCCACAGAACCGTTTTAAGGATTTCCAGAGGGCTCTCCGTGGGGGTTTAACCGTTTTTGAGGCGTCCGGATCGGACGCCTCACCGGCAGGAAAATTAAAAAAAAAATTGAAGCAAAAATGGCTCCAATTTAGTGCGCATGCGCAGAAACTCAATCTGACGCATGCGCACTAAATTGGAGCCATTTCTGCTTCAATTTTAAAAAAATTGGACCCGGCCGCCCCTGACTACAGCCTCCTCTGGAGCCACTTGCCGCCGCTTGCTGCTGCCGTCGCCACCGCCACCCATCGCCGCTGCTGCCATCGCTGCTGGAACCGGAGGAGGAGGCGCGCTCTGCTGGCCTGGGGCGACGGCTGCAGGAGGAGGAGGAGGTGTGGCTAAGCAGGCAGCCCAGGCCATCCCGGCCGCAACCCTCGGTGGGCGGCCTCGGCGCCCGGCAGCAGCCGGAGGAGGAGGAGTTGTGGCTAGCCGGGCTGCCCAGGGCCTTCCGGCCGGAACCCTCAGCGAGCACCCCTTTGCCTTGGCGCCCAGCAGCAGCCGCAGGAGGAGGAGTTGTGGCTAGCCGGGCAGCCCAGGGCCTCCTGGCTGTCCGGCTAGGCATGCCTCCTCTTCCTGTGGCCGTTGCCGAGCGCCGAGGCCCAGGGCCGCCCGCTGAGGGTTCCGGCCGGAAGGCCCTCGGCAGCCCGGCTAGCTGCACCTCCTCCTCCTGCGGCCACCGCCGGGAGCCGGGCCCGCCCGCCAAGGGTTCCAGCCGGAAGGCCCTGGGCTGCCCGGCTAGCTGCGCCGCCTCCTCCTGCAGGAGCTCGGTCGCTTCCAAGGGTAAGTACTGTTTTGTATTGTTTTACTTTTAAGTGAGGGGTTTGTGTTTGGGGTGGGTTGGTGGGTGTTTGGGTGGGTGGGTGTATTTTTATTTAATTTTTATTTTATATCTTTCTTTTATTTATTTATGGTTTTGTGTTGTGGTGGGTGGATGGGTGTGTGCGTGTGTACGTGTGTGTTTTATTTTAATTTTTTAAATTAATTTTTTATTTTTAGGCTCCGCCCACAACGTCATGACGTCATGACGGTGTCTCCGCCCATGATGTCATGACGTTGGCCACACCCACGACGTCTGTGACGTCAGGGAGTGGTATAAGATTTTTTATCATCCCATCACTGGATACCACCCTAATGCCAGAAAGTGAGGAGGACCTAAAGAAGCTCCTGATTAGGTTGAAAGAAGAGAGTGAAAAAACTGGCTTGAGACTCAATATCAAGAAAACCAAGATAATGGCAACAGGCCCTGTCAGTCCCTGGAAAATAGATGGGGAAGAAGTAGAAGCAGTGACAGATTTTACTTTCTTAGGATCAAAGCTGACTGCAGATGGTGATTGCAGCCACGAAATAAAAAGGCGACTGATTCTTGGGAGGCAAGCAATGAGAAATCTGGGGAGCATAGTGAAAAGTAGAGACATCACATTGCAAACAAAAATTCGCATAGTCAAAGCAATGGTATTCCCTGTGGCAATGTATGGTTGTGAGAGCTGGACCATTAGGAAAGCTGAGTGCAGAAGAATAGATGCCTTTGAGATGAGGTGTTGGAGGAGAGTTTTGAGAGTCCCCAGGAGAACAAATAGGTCAATCTTAGAAGAAATCAACCCTGACTGGTCCCTAGAAGGTCAAATAGTAAAGATGAAGCTGAAGTACTTTGGACATCAAATGAGAAGAAAGGATTCACTTGAGAAAGCCTTGATGCTGGGAAGGGTGGAGGGCAAAAGAAGAAGGGGGTGGCCAAAAATGAGATGGCTAGATGGTATTGTAGACACAATGGGCACAGAGCTGAGCGAGTTGAGGAGGATGGTGGAGGACAGAATTGCCTGGCGGACAGTGGTCCATGGGGTCGTAAAGAGTCGGAATCGACTGTGCGACTGAACAACAAAAAAGATCAATATATTAAAAAGATAATGGTTGCAAGATGAGAGGACAGATGAAAGAGTTAATTCAAGGCTGAACACAGACAGATGTGTTTTTACTGTGTGCATTCTCATACTCACTCATAAGAAAGTGGTATGAAACTATTTAAACATCAAAGTGTAATATATGAAGCTTTGTTTGTGATTTGCATAATTTAAACTGTGATATGAAGTTAGAAAAGTGCTGTTTGACTATACTGTACAGTACAAGAGTAATTGGAAGAGGGGGAAGGGGAGACAAAAAACTGTGCTGGTTACCAATCTTTTCCAGTCTTTGGTTTTTGGACTTCAGTTCCCAGAAGTCTAAGCCAATTCCCCAAAGCACTGATCAGCCAATGCACTGACTTAGGCTTGTGGTAACTGAAGTCAACTAGTGTCCCACAGATGATAGTTTGGGAAATGCTGTGACTGAAAGTGAACCTTAGTCAATGTTGCATTATTATTCTACTGTTATACATTATACCAAAACTGTACTTTTAAAGTGTGTTTCAAGAAACTTTGTTTGTTCTACATGTCATTTATATGAGCTTTATGCTTTGCGAAATAGACTTGAAGTAAACTTACATTATGTTAAATAAATGTTAAAGAAATGTATCCTGAATGCTGTGAGGTGCATTTCTTTTAATTCTCACTTGCAAGGGTACTGGGTATTCAGACTCACTATTTTTCTTTCCTTTGAAACTTTTGACAGTCAAAATGAACCTAATTTTGGAGGGTGGGGGAAGGTGTTTCCTGTGCACTTTGAACAGAAATCCTTTCCCTTACTTTCTACCAAAGAGGAATTGGGCAGATACTCTCACCATTGTAACAGAAATAAGATGAAATCCAACAGTAATAAAATCTTTCAGATTAAAAAAACGATTTCAGTGTAAACTTTTGTGGATTGCAATCTACAAAGGTTTACTCCGAAATAAATCTGCTAAGTTTCAAAGATGACAAAATACATTTGTTTTATTTTTGTTTGTTTTTATGGCTGATGTGCTTTGCAAGCATGTAGTGCTTAGTGGTTAGGACACTGAGCTTGACGACCCGGAAGGTCAGTAGATCTATCAGCAGTTCAAGACCAGAGTGCTGTACAATGGAGTGAGCTTCTGTCTCTGTCCCAGCTCCTCCCAAAAATTAGCAAGTAGCTAATTAGATGCTGCCTTGGTGGGAAAGATGACAGTGTTATGTGCACTTTGCCATCTAGTGCTGCCTTCTATATGACCACAGAAATGTTGGCTCTTTGGCTGTAAATGGAGATGAGCATTGGAAACAACTGGTTTATGAGCGAGGGAGACCTTTACTTTTACTAGTAAATGCCTAGTTAACTTCCAGGTGCACTGAACGCTAGATTCGGGTAAGACTGGCTTTTGAGCAAAGGTGACCTTTACCTTTACCTAGCTTCCAGATCCTTAATATATTAACTTCCTAGTACTAACGTAGTTACTAACAGATACAAAAAAAATAGACAGTGTGTTACTCTTCAATGTTTTTACATTATCTTTGTTTGCTGAGGAGTTCTAGAGAACTCAAATTCTCACCTTATTTGTAAATTATTAATGATCCAGTAGCGGTCCTACCAACCCAGAACTTAACTTCTATAGATGGACACATCCTAACCTTTTCTTTAAAAAGTAATGTTAAGTTTATGATCACTATAACCGAGAAACAATTCAGAATAAAATGTAGGTACATTATATGAAAATACTATAAGCAAAGTAACACCTTGTGGCCATTTTTACTCTCTCTCCTTCTATTATTATTATTATTATTATTATTATTATTATTATTATTATTATTATTATTATTATTATTATTATTATTATTATTATTATTATTATTATTATTATTATTATTATTATTATTATTAAATTTCTATATTCCTAATCCTACAATGTTTCACTGATTTTCTCTTTTTAAGTCTAGTCACTTGCAACACACTACTTGCAAGCTTTTAAAAATATTTTGCCCATAATAAGTGATCTTCTTTAGATATATGTGGTCTGACTTCAATAATATTATTACAGTATCTGGATTTTTGCTGAATGCATGCTTTTTACTAACAAGTTCAGCATTTGAAACTCAGCAGCATACTAAGGAAACTAATAGTTCAAGTTGGCTACTGAATAAGGAAATAAAAAACATTTTTCACCTTCAGCTTATGTTCCTTCCTGTTTATGATAACTGCAGTAATTTGCTGGTCCATAAAAATAAGAATAGTACAGAGTAAAGCAGGAACTGCAGCTATCACGAGTGTCCACCAAGGATTAGATCCTAAAGGATCTATGAGCCATCCCCGATCACTTCGTGTTGGCTAAAGGAAAAAATAGGGATAGACATGAAAAGGTTTCTTTCATATATCTGAGAAAAATAAATTCCTTTGTTATATACTTTATATGTGCTAAGAGCAGCATGACCAGTTCAGTCTACATGACATGTTGAGCCATGAATCCCGACTCAGAGAGATCTAGGCAATAGGTTTTATCCAAGAATGCCTGCAGCTGATTGGTTAATTCCCCCTCGTACAACTCTTTTGTAGCTATGTTTGAGGGGGTTTTAGAGGGGAGAATGTGCCACATAATTGTCTCTTTTAGACAATATGGTATGCTGCCCTTTTGCAACAAAAAATTAATTATCTGTTCTGCCCACTCCACTGTTAAAGTCTTTGGTCAATTTCAATAGCCAAGGAGGGAAAGGATCTAATGGAGAGGTAGTGGCTCTACAGCAAGGGTTCCCAACCTATGGTCTGTTGGCTGGCCCTGGCCCATGATGCCATTCCATCCAGCCTGTCACTGCTTCTGCTATAGCCGGAAGTGGGTGTGTTTATGTCAGCCCTAAAATGTGCTTGCGCATGCGCAAACACACACATGGCTGTCATAAACATGAAAGTGGGTGCATTTACAACAGCTGTAAATGAACCCGCTTCTGCTTCTGAGGGGCATGGTCTGGCTCACTCAACTGTATGGAGGCATGGTCAGGCCTGCCATGTAAAAAGGTTGGCCACCTCTGTTCTACAGTATAATTTATTTATTTATTTATTATTCACATTTAATACCCCGCCCCACTCGGGTAAACCTGACTCTGGGCGGCTTACAGCATAAACTACCACAGTAGGCAATCTATAACAAACAATATATAAAACTTTAAAAATTCATAAATTCATAAAAATTTAAAACATTAAAAAACAGTAAAACAGATAAAAAACAAATAATAACAGATACAGCTACCAGGTTGGGGGGAGGGGTGGCTGCCCTTAAATCAGCCATCCTGGGTGGGAACCTACATTACTATGTCCCCACACTTGACCTGCCAGCCATGTCTTTAAACCCTTTCGAAAGGGCAGGAGCTCCGTCTGCAGGCGCAGCTCTGTCGGAAGGAGGTTCCAAAGGGCCGGGGTGAACACAGAGAAGGCCCTCTTCCTAGTGTTCGTAAGACGAGCCTCCCTAGCCGATGGAGTAACAAGAGAGCCCCTCCGATCCGCCCTGGTGGGACGGGCAGACATTCTTAGGGTGATGCGGTCTCTTAGGTATCCTGGCCCACTACCATATAGGGCTTTAAAGGTAATAACCAGCACCTTGAATTGCACCCGGAGGCATACTGGTAACCAGTGCAGCTCCCGGAGCAGTGGTGAGGCCCGAGCATAATGCCCACACCCCATCACTACCCGAGCTGCCGCATTCTGGACCAGCTGCAGCCTCCGAATGGTCACCAGGGGCAGCCCCATGTAGAGCGCATTACAGTAATCAAGTCTGGAGGTGACCAAAGCATTTGTGACCATGAGCAAGGCGTCCCAGTCTAGGAGGGGGCGTAATTGGCGAATTACACAAAGTTGTGCAAAAGCCCTCCTGACCACGGCTGCCACCTGCTCTTCGAACAGTAGTCGTGAGTCCAGGAGGACCCCCAGATTACGCACCGGGTCCTTCTGGGACATAAAAGGACATTGTCAACATTCTTGGATGTTACAAGTTGAAACTGTTGAAACTGATCTCCCAACACAGGACCAAGCAGCAGAATGGCTGTCTCAGTGTGATATGCTAGATTAACTAAGGAGTTAAGATCCTGTCAAATGGCCTCAATCTTTGATCTGAAATGTACTGCAAATCGCTCACAAGTAGGTACATCATGCCAAGGGCTGATGAACCAAGCCGCATCAGTGAGATCATGGGTTATATGATACAGACCAGCTTGTTGATTTGTGGCCTCACTGATTCGCTTTGTGTTAAATTCTCTCTTCGATACCATGATGGCGTTGGAGTACCTGCTAGTCATTTTCTTTACTATGGCTAGACTGTAATCTGAGACAATTTGCCTCCACTTGATCTCCAGCCTTTTTCTTGGACATTTTATCACTCAGAGTTAGTCAGTGAATCACAGACAAAGGAGCTCTGCAGAAGAGAGGGCGTTTGCAAGCAATTGTGTCAACCACCTGGATCACCTCTGTATATCATCTGGTGACCAGAGCTTTGACAAACATGCCAACCAGATGAGTTGTAATCTCTCCCAAGTTATCCTGGAATCCTAAAGGATTCAGTTGTTTCCGAAGAGATACTATCTTAATTGATCCAACCTCCCTACAAAGAGAGATTGCTACTTTCAAGGCAAATTTTAGCTGGAAATGGTTTGACCATGACAAGGTGACTATCTTCAAATCCATCATCTTCAGATTCTAGTCTCCATGAACCATCAAAAATAACAGGTTGAGTGTGTGCCTTGTCATATTTTGGGATCATTTACATAGTGGGATAGGCCCATGGATGCAATGGTCTCCGTGTACTACACAGCCACTTTGGCAACTACCGCAGTGGGATGGCTATTGAAGTATCCCAGGAGCAACAGCTTGGGGACCCCAACATCTCAGTGAGAGAGATGGGTTGTGGGGAAAGCAGTACACCAGTACTATCCCTATTCTATTCCTGTTGCCCAAAGATGGAAGGCTACCAACCCAGACTTGAGACAGTGGAAACACTGCTGATTTTTATGGAATACCTATGGATAATAGCAAGTCTGCCTCTTCACCCCTTGGATCTGACCTGGTTGTGAATGTGATTTCAAGATGGAGGTCAGAGCAACTCCTATATAATTGCCCACCCAGGTCTCAGCTACAGAAGCCAAGTTAGCTTTCTTACCCACAACCAAATCATGCATTAATTGTGGTTTATTTTTTGATTAATCTAGCATTTAACAGTAGAAGGAATAGATCCAAGGGATGGCTGAGTTGGTTACTCTGTACTTGCTAGATCCTAGACAGCTCTCACAATATATTTGACATGTCAAGGGTATGGTCTCCTCCAACAGCTAATTTCTCTCCCAATGCCATACTTTCCTCTGCCCTTCATCACCAGATATTTTTATACTCCATAATATAATGGAAGCACATACCCTTTCTGTCCGCAAGAGCTCTATCAGTGTTTCCCTACATTGAAAAGAAAAGGCACAACTGTGTGGCCTTTTAATACTAACTGCTTTATAGCCCTGCAGAGTCCAATTATAATAGTCCAATGTTCTGCAAAAAAAAAGTCCTATTTGTGGGGCAATTATGAAATTCACCATTATGAAACAGAGTACATTGATCTTCCCTATTCTCATGCTTCTCAGTTGTTTTGAGCTATATTTTCAGTTTTAACTGACTACTGAGTATGCAGGCTGAGGCAAATGAAAATTGTATTCCATACAGAGGGCAACAGACTACTAATATTCTTCATCCCAAACACCACCATCATCAAAACACCACCACCAGCAACATCATTCTCATACTTACTTCAAATTTTTGTGGCACCTGAAGTTTAGGAGAAGGAATTCCCACAAGATAATCAATAAGAACCATGATCACTATTGTCAGAAATACAGCAAAATCACTTATTGTAGAACGCACCTAAAAAAGGACACAGTAAAACATAAAAGATACTAACAAGAGTTCATGCACAGTTAACTATCCACTCTGAAATAATGCTACAGGATTGGGTGTTGTGTAGTGACTGGAGTTCTAGACTAGAACTCAGAAGACTCCAATTCAAACTTCCTAACAAAACTCAGAGGATACAGAGGCCTACCAAAGGGGGGGGGGAGAGAAGAAAACCATATAAGAAATCTTGAGCTCTCTGAAGGAAAAACAGGATATGAGATGCAAATTTATTCAATCTTACTTTCAGAATACTTGAAATAAGAAACATGCACAATCAAGATAAATATTAATTTTTCTAAAAGGAAAATAAAGACAAAAACTTATAATATTGTATTAAGTGATATGCTACTTTCCACATATTTGTAGATTTCTGTACATAATTGGATTTGCTAATGATCATTTAAGGCTCATTACTATGAGTGCAAGAAAGGGCAGAAGAGGTTATTCATTCAATAGTTGTTTTTTCTTAAAGTATGCTATACTTGTTGATCCTCTCTATTTGTAACACAGAAAATTAGATTAGATTATGTGGCTAGATGCGTCTTTAAAAATACCAACATATAGCATTAAATATACTTTAAACTTATATTTAAATTATATATTATTTATTTATTTATTTATTTGGTTAAATTTATATTGCCGCCCACTCGGCAATCGACTGGGCAGATCACAACATCAAAGTCATTCATACATAAAATTACCATTTAAAAACATTAAAAACCATTAAAACGCTAAAAAGCCCACCACCCCCAGTTAAAATTATAGTTAAAGAGTGGGATCAGCCTTCCTTATATGAGTCAGTGGGAGGGGGCACATCCCCAGTGCCCCACGCATGCTTTGCCAGCCAGGTTTTTAGCTCTTTTTTGAAGGACAATAGCAATATCTGGAGACACACCTCGGTCGGCAGGAGGTTCCACAGGGCCGGAGCAGATATGAAAAGGCTCTCTTTCTAGTGCTAGAGAGGTGAGCCTCTTTAGCTGATGGTACATTTAAGGAGCCCCTCAGGTCGGCTCTAGTGGGATGGACAGATGTCCTTGGGGTGACGCAGTGTCTTAAGTACCCTGGACCACTACCATGTATGGCTTTAAAGGTCATCACCAGCACCTTGAATTGCACTCAGAGGCACACTGGCAACCAATGCAGCTCCTGTAGTAGGGTGAGGCATGAGCATAATGCCTGCACCCCATCAGTACGCAAGCAGCTGCATTTTGGACCACCTGCAGCCTCAGAATGGTCATCAGGGGCAGCCCCATGTAGAGCGCATTACAGTAATCTACTCTACAGGTGACCAGAGCGTGTGTAACCATAAGCAAGGAGTGGGTGTAATCGACAGATAACACGAAATTGTGCAAAAGCCCTCCTGGCCAAAACTGCCACCTGCTCATCAAGTATTATTTGGTTTGCAATATTTTGTAATTTGTTACCAAATGTTTAGCCATTAAAACCCAAAGTTCCTTCAGTTATATGTTAAAATGGAACTCCTAAAAGTGCATAAATGTTATCAAAATTACCTTAGTGGGGAAATAGCGTTTGGTCTTGAATTTCTTGAGAAAGGAGGAAAGAAAAAATGTTGTGAAAAATAATATGACAGACCAAAAAAGAACATCAGGATAATATGGACCATGGTGGCCACAGGCTGATCCAACAAATATGCCATGGTAGTCGTTACATTGCTGTAAATTAAGCCATAAATACAAGTTAGATTAGTATCAAGAACAGGCCAAAATGTCAATTAAATTTGAGCCTAATTATAAATACATAGAGGACAATTTTCACTTTATATGTTCCAGATATATTTAAATTATAGACCATATTGCAAAAGAATTAACATAATACCATAGATGATAAACATTCAACTTACAGATCATTCATAGTGACATCATTGCTTTCTTAATAACAATACAGTCAAACCTCGCATAAAGAGTGTTTCACTTAAAGAGTAACTCGCTTAAAGAGCAGAATTTTCTCTGAATGTTCGCTTCGCATAACAAATAAAACCAATCAAAAACTCGCTTAACAAATAAATCAGGGTTTGCAATCCCCCCCACAATTGGTTACTTACAATGGTGTTTCACTTAAAGAGCAATCCTGTGGAACGCATTCTGCTCTTTAAGCGAGATACAACTGTACATATTTTTGGAAAACCACTAGATTGCTATGGCCCAAATTCTATTAGCATAATAAATCATACAAGAGTTGGCCCAACAAAAACTTAAAGGAGTTGACTCAGTGTAAGTTTAGTATATTAATTGTAGTTAGAGTAGGTCCATTTTAATCAATGAAACATACTGAGAAATTGATTCACTAAATCCCCACTGATTCAACGGGGCCTACTCTAATACAATTTACTATATTATGCCTTGCATTAAAGCCTATGAATTGCCTTCAGACTATATTATGCCTTGCATTAAAGCCTATGAATTGCCTTCAGGTTAAGTAAATCTGATAAGGAAATAGTATACAAATCCGCTCTATTATCCCTTTCTGCAAGTCTCGAATGCAGGAAAACACTGAACTCCAGGAATTTCATCTACATGGAAACCAAATCTTGCAAATGAATTTTTTTGCACATCAGTAAGTTTACAGAGCAACATTTCTAGATAGAAAGGATTAGCTAGCTGCATACTATTGCTCAGAGGACATTACAATGCTTTCCATTCTTCAGGGAAGCTCCTTCTAGCATTATACCCTGAATGCTACAAGCACCCCCAAGACAAACAGAATGCCTGATGTGATTTAATTGCCACTCCCCCAATGTAGGAAGGCAAACTGTGCAACAGGAGAAGCTACTATTTTTAGAAGACACTAATAATCATCTGAAGTCTTGCTTACTGTTCCACCAATGATGAACTATTAATCAATTGTTCAACAAGGATATGGAGTTCAAATTGATGGCTCCAAAGTCAGACAGTTATGGTTTCAAACTGATGATCTTTATTTCAACTCAGTGCCAAGTTGGGGGGGGGGGAGTTATAGCTTGTGCACAAATTATTTTAGATGTGATGTAACATTCTACAGGCATTTTGAAGATGCAACTATCTTTCAAGGCACTCACCTTAACTGTAAGATTAGACCACTGTATAGACTCAGCAGATTTATTGTCTTTCATCCATGCCTTTAGCGTATCATTGCTGGGGTTTGGTGGTTCTTCACACACACATCTGGCAAGTTCAAAATGTCAGAATTTTAGTCTGGCTTTTCATCATAGAATAATTTTGAAACAAAATAACAAAAACAGCTCAACAGAATTCTAAAAATAACCTTACTTCTTCTTTCAGTAGTTATATTAAACACCAATAGACCAGAAAAAGGCTGAAAATAAAAACATTAAACATGCCAATTGCCTAGATGCTCAGGATAACATGGTAAGTACTCTTAATCCTCAAAACTTTGGAAAGGTTTCACTGCTATATATAATAGCCCTACTCAGATGTTACTCATTAAATTTAAAAACACAAGAGCAGTAGTGCAATAACCCAACTATCCCATCCTCATTTTTTAACACAGAAAGCAGTTTACAGAAAGGATATCAGTGACTAACCAAAAAAAGGACAAAAACGTTGCACCTTAAACTGCTGTATTTAAATATCAGCTTTTGTGGATCAAGTCTACTTTGTCAGACATACGAGTACCTCATGGCAACAATTGATTCACGAAAGCTCACATTTAAATACAGGAGTTAGTCTTTAAGGTGCCACAACCTTTTTTTGCCTTTTTTGTTGTTTTGTTTTGATTACTCTTTTGATATGTTTGCACAGACTAACACAGCTACCACTTCAAAAATTACAGAAAGGAGAAGCCTTCTTTGTCCATGCAAGGTGTCCTTGCAATTTCAAGCCTCATTAAAAGCTTTAACTAGTGAATAACAGAAGTAGTAAAGCAATTGGTGGAAGTATCGTTTTCTCCTTCCTTGTATGTTTAGAAAACCCATTTATCGGTGGTGTGCTAGCACACAGGGATACAAGGACTCATCCCAGTACACCCCAGTGACTGGCACCCCCCCGCCCCCCGGTAGGCAGAGGTAATGGGATTTCTGCCCCCACCCCACCCACCCCAATAGGTGCCCCCATCACTTCCTGTCTACTGGCCTCCCAAAGTGCCCAGCACCCCTCTGCCATGAATGCAATGTCTGGATAGGACATCAAGAAAGGATTAGTGACTGTACCAGCATTCTACAACCTAGTGCTTTCAAGATATTTAGGAGTACCAGGACTTCTAATCAGAGGACAGAGGCTAAGGCTGATGGATGTTGAAATCTAACATCTAGAAGATATCAATTTGGGAGGAAATGACCAACATGGATCACTAGTTTAGTTTTACAAACTTTAAGTAAACATTTGTGGATAACTACATTGGAAGCGCACACAAAAATTTCAAGAGGAGGCAATGGTCCTTCCTTCATGTATTGTACTTACGAATATGACGTCAGTTTATCAAGGTTGTTGTGCATATTGAATTCATAGGTTTCTCCCAATTGATAAAGCTTTTCCAGTGCTTCATATATAAATATTATGCAAATCAGAGCAGCAAACGCCTCCTCAGTAAATCGAGTGATGTAACACACAAGGCTGCTAGCATCAGTTGCCACTAACAATAAGCATAGAAATGATGTCCACAGACCAATACTGGTTCGTAGCGAGAGATAGGAAAGCCCAAAATCCCTGTTTAAGGAAGTAACACAGATTCAGTTAAATTATTTAAAATACGTATAATATTACAACATCTCACCACTTTTTCTTTGCTACTACCATTTTTAACTCTCTTTATAATTATTGTTCAATAATTATATCACAATCATTTTATCCACATACAGCCAAATACTTTCCTACTTCCATTGTGAATTAGTAGCACTGAAACAAGGAATCTGTCATTCCTATCAAGACAAAAAAGGAGGGAGTTCCTACCCTGCCCAAGGAGAGAAACATAAAGCTTTGCAAAACCCAGATTCAGTTTTTCTCCCTTTCACAAGCTTCCAGTGTGCAGATGGGATGGATGTGAAAGAAAGAGTGGTGGTGGTGATTACAAGACAACATTGTTTTTCCTCCTTAGCTAACTCTTAGCTCCCACTTTGCGGCCAAAGAAAGACATTCAGAAAAAGCTAGCAATACCATTTAAATAATATTAAAATGAAAACATAAAAAAATACAGAAACATGTCCCTGCCACCATTGCCAGCCATTGATATTAGGAACAAAGGTACTTCAAAGACAATTTCCTTTCATCTCCCACTTTCTAAGTTGTTGGTCACTCAAGAGCTTCAATAATGTCAGTTCCACCATTGATAGGTTACATCTTGACATGTGTTCCTACGTCTTCTCTATCTATTTTTGGCATTAGTTGAAACTCATCCATTTTCTTTAGAAACCTTAACATATTTTGATGTTTAAGCACCTTTTAGCTCCATATTTCTGTGGTTATAAGCTCTCTACAGGTTTTTAGAGCTACAGTAAAACCTCATATAACACTAAAACCTGGTTCCACAAGTCTTGGTGTTATATGATTTTTAGTGTTATCTGATGCATGTTAAAATCCTATGGGATCCATAGAGATACATTGTAACCACACAGGCTTTAGCGGTTGTTATCTGAAGCATCCCATAGGATCTTAATGTTATCTGATGCAATTCTTCCCCCCAGATTCGTTAATGTTATGCGATTTTAGTGTTATTCGATACTAATGTTATATGAGGTATTACTGTATTTGAATTATTTATATTTTTCTACCTTTTATGGCTCTTAGCCATACATTAGATGTTTAGCATGAGAAAGCATTTTTATTTGGTATCCAAAAAAACTCACACTACCAGTTACAGAAACTTTTCATGATATGTTCCTAGCATAATGGTTTATTTTAAATAGTCAAATAATTACACACACGTGCAAGTGCACACACACACACACCTGTGGTACCACTTTATTTATTTATTATTTATTTATTTATATGCCAAAGTGGTACCTATTTATCTACAGTCAAACCTCGCATGAAGTGTTTCGCTTAAAGAGTAACTCGCTTAAAGAGCAGAATTTTCTCTGAATGTTCGCTTCACTTAACAAATAAAACCAACCAAAAACTCGCTTAACAAATAAATTGGGGTTTGCAGTACCCCCCACAATTGGTCTCTTACAATGGTGTTTTGCTTAAAGAGCAAACTCACTTAAAGAGCAATCCTGTGGAATGCATTATGTTCTTTAAGCGAGGTACCACTGTACTTGCAATTTCTTGCTTTCAAACTGCTAGGTTGGCAGGAGCTGAGACAGAGATGGGAACTCACTCTGTTGTGCAGCACTGGGATCTCGAACTGGTGACCTGCCGACCTTCCAGTCGTCAAGTTCAGTGTCTTCATCTCTTGAGCCACCAGAGTACCTACTGCCTTGCAGTAGCCTTCCTTAATCTGGTGCCCAGTAAATGACTACAGTTCCCATAATTCCATTGACAGTTGTAGTCAATGACACCAGGAGGTCTCCAAATTGGGAAATTCTGCATCACTAGGCATACCAATATGCTAACTTTCAAACTGGCATAGATATAAGGAACTGTTCCAAGTAAACATAATATGGTTAGAGCTTGTGAACAATGAAGTACTTACTTGCAAAATTTAAATAATATTTTTTCAAATACTAGCACAGGTCCAGTGCTCCCCAATATTGTCAGAGGTTGCCCAGCAAAGACTGAATAGGCAATCCCAGTTAATGATGCTCCAAATAAAGATTCTATTGCACTCTGAGGGAAGGAAAAAGAAATCATGTTGTTCACTAAAGATCAGATTAACGTATACCATTGAGCTCTTAACACATTAATTGATTAACAGCAAATTCAAAAACTTTAGCCATTAATTATTAACACATTATAGTTTCAAACTCTAATTTAGCAATATCATGATCAGAAATCGGAACACTCCACTTAAAAGTCATATTACCATCTCAAACTATGGAAAAGTCAACAAATACAGTGCACCAAATCTACTTTAAGAGGATAAGGGTCTTCTCCTGCATAAAGAAAGAATGATTAAACAAGCCTGCCCACAACTTGAATATGATGTGTCATATTAAAAGTGCAATGATCAAATCATGACAAAACAGAAATGGGCTGGAAACGACAGAACTATTATTTAACATATAAAGGAAATAAACAGGCACATGATAAATATGGAGCAAAAATCATCATCTCACCTGGTAGTACAATAATTTCCCAAACAATATTGTGCCAGTGCCCTACAATCTAACCATTTTACAGAGCATTTCCTATGACATCATCAATTCATAGAAAACTGGAGAACTTAAAATCAGTCATATCAATATATTAACCTTGGATTCTCAAGTCAAGATAGGAAAGGCACCTCTGGAGAGGTGACGAAGTAATGTGAATGCAATAATGTACCTTACAAGCCAATTACTGTGCTTGAACACAAGTGTGCAATAGCTAATTTAATATATTCACTGATGCACACCAAGCAACTGAAGGCAGCAAACAATCCCATAAAGCTAGAAGAAATAAGGGTGTTTATTTACATTACACATAGTTGGAAGACATTGCTTGAAACATGATTTAACATACATTAAGACTATACTGTGGACCTCTTTCGCAAGATCTGTTGTTGGATGGGACACATTACAACAATACACTGTAGAGTACTTTTATCACTGAAAGTTGGCTCTCAGTAAACAAGCAGAACAAATTTTGTTAATTTGCATTTAAGAACACCACTAACATATAAAAGTTTCTGAGTGCTGTACATTAAAAATCTAAATAAAATCTTGTGAAATTGAAAGTATTAATATAATGTGGTATAAAGAACTGTTCTGCAAAAACAGTGCTGACACTTTTAATATACACAAGAATAAATTTGAGAATTACAAATATTTTCTCCCCAAATACTCAACACTATTCAAAAGTTTGTATCCCAGGTGTTCGTTATATACCAAAATGCTGACTCCAATCAATTCCATAGGCAAATGCCAGTTTACAAGCTAGCTACATACAAACATGTGTATTTAAATTCTGACAATTTGTTAAAGGGAAAATAAGATTTCAGAAGGGCAATCTGGATTGTATTGAGTAGATGTGATTCACCTTTTCCCTGCCTACCATTCTTCTGCAGAGTAAGCTTACCACCTACCAGTGGTTTTCTTATTTTAGTTAGCAAGAGAATGCATGCTTGAAATAAATTGGGTGTTTGGAGAGAAAAAGTTCCTTAGAAAGAATCATAAAAGGAAATTAGCAAAAGGTTTAAACATTCTTCCTCCAGCACTTCTTTTTACCAAATCATCCCTTTCTAAAACAACTTTTCTTTAACAATTGTATCCATCAGCATTTTCTCACATGCAAGTATACACAAATTTCATCTAGTCCAAAGGACTTCCTTTTACATGTTCTTTCCCAATTGCATTTTAAAAAGCATTTTTAATGAGTCTGCTAAACAGCAAGATAATCACATGTCAATACTCAAATTGGCTATGTTCAGATGGTGGACCAAATATTTTCCCCACAACCTGTTAGAGGTCTTTTAAAAATAATGACATTTCAATTTGTTTCTCAGTTCATGAATTTGATCAGTTCATCACAACAGATATGGTTTTTTACCTTAACTGTACATCTTCTCCTGCTCGTACATACATGTTTTCGATATTTTCCACAATAGTTAATATTTAAGAAACATCTACTGGGGGGCAAAGCTAATCAAATGTTGTGGCTAAAGATTTCAAATAAAGGTGAAAAATAAATGAGACAAATGAACACAGTCACTTGCCTCTGAAAATCTGAAAGCCTGGCTACTACCATTCTTTGTACTCACTATTCTGTTTTCTGTAGCTTCTCCAAGGAGCCCTCCAAAAGTGATTACAGGAGACATACAGGCACAGTATAGGAAAAGAATCGAGGCCAGGCACTGCAGATTAAATGCATCCTTGAAGTCACTCAAGAAAAAAGGTGTTTTCCTTTTGATGTCAAGTATCAAACCACCAAAAAGCCTAAATAGGTGAGATGAAACTCGTCAAACTGTACACTAGAGGACTCCAGAATGCTTAAAACTATGGGATACACATGACTGACAGTGGAGAGATTTACTACAAATTAGCTTTATTTTATATACGCCTACTGTAAACACAAACTGCAGATACACCAATTTCATCTATTCATTTTCAGGATTTAGAAAAAACTCAGCTGATATTGTTTTTATATATAAACATATATATATATACACATAAAAATGCTAACAGAAATCTTGTGTATGATGGGCTAGACACTGAAAAAAGCCAAGGAAATATTCTACAAACATAATTAATAAGTCAAAGATCATATTGGTCACAACACAAGGAGGAACAATATTTTAGACTAAGCTCTGCTGTTTTTTGTTTTCCATTTAGATTTTTTGATATCTGTACTAACAAATGATTCTTCTGTGATCACAAACCTATTACCTGAAAATATCATTTCAGATAACTATTCTTTTACATAAAATTCAAAGTTTTACAGATTTGTAACTCAATGGTCACATTCACATGGAATGGCAAGTTAATATTCCTCAGAATTCTGACTTATCACAAAATGATGTGTTTCTTTCATTACTGCTCAGCTCTTCCCACTAGTAGAAGCAACAAAATGATTTAATGTGCCATTTTGAAATTGTTGAGAAAATTTAGAAATGGCTTATTTAGCTTGTCAGTCACACTTTTAACCCTTGGATTAAAATTCTATTTTATGGGTTAGTTCTCCTCTTGGATACACACCCAACATGGTAAGTGTGTGTGTGTGTGTGTGTGTGTGTGTGTGTGTGTGTGTGTGTGTGTGTGTGTGTGTGTGTGTGTGTGTGTGCGTGCGTGCATGCATGCGTGTGTGCGTGTGTGCATTGAATATTAGAGAAACGTAGAGCAATGCTATCAGGAGGCTAGACTCTATTATACATCTGGACACCTAGCAAGGCCAACCAAGGCCTTGTTAACAGATGAGGCACCAGATTAAGATCCATCTACTCTCTTTAGGATGCAGAAGTGAATAGACAGTGAATGGGTAAGGGAGATGAAAAGATCCTGAAGGACAATTACTGAGCAGCAAAGGTAGTTGAAAGTAACAGGGGTGGAGATCTTTTACAGCCTATGGCAGTAACGTCTAGCTAACATTTGTTAGTATTGCACAGAAGAAGGCAATGGTAGCCCACTGCTGCATACTTCTTACCTAGGAAACCCTGCATGCAACAATCCAAAATGAAACAAGAAACAGGCCTGGAAGACAGAACTCTCAAGTCAGAAGACACTTAATCAACTACTGGAGAAGGACAAAAGATAACTATGATAATGCTACCACTAATGATGAAACTAAATTAAAGCCAGAAGGACATGTAGCGGTTGGTGTGCACAGAAATGAAAAAAGGTCCAGTGCTGCATGACACATAAACTCGCAACACGGAACATGAAAAATACGAATCAAGGCAAGGCGGAAACTGTAAAGCAAGAAATGGAATGTTTAAACACCACAGTAATTGCTGTTAGTAAACTAAAGAGGACAAGGTTTCAAAGCAATGTCTGATCAAACAATATCAATGAGACTTTTTGGAAGATCAGCATAAGCATCCTTCAAATCTATGCTCCAATTCTAGGTGCTGAAGGAGGATAAACCCAAAGCTTTTCTGTAAGTATCCAGGCTGAAATGGATCATGCATCAAAACAAGACATGCTTATAATCATAGGTGATTGGAACCCAAAAGGAGGAAACAAAGCAGAAACAAATGTTGGAATATCTGACCTAGGAGTCAGAAACAAAGCAGAATTATGTGACACCAACAATCTTTTACTGCAAATACATGCTTCAGGCAATCAAACAGATGACTGTACGCATGGATATCACCAGATGGCCAAAACAGAAAACAGGAGGTGTACAGATTGTCCTCCCCTATTCCATGGGTTCAGAATCAAAAGTTTTAGTTATTGAATATTTTTAGACCTGCAGGTAACTGAAATCTTCAATTCTGAACCCATGGATTATGGGAAGGCAACCTGTACGTAGCCTGTTTGATTTCTGTATTGGCCATCTCGTGAGGTATAACTATGTATGTATGTATTTCTATGGCACATTACCAGAGCTGGCCACTAGATGCCATTTTCTTCAATGTAATGTTTACAAGGAATGGAGGCAGACATTTTGGTAGCTCTCATGTAGAATGATGGAGGCATTTGTAACCCGTCCGCGACTTCTATGACACATATATGCAGTAAAACCTGGCATAAAGAGCGCTTTGCTTAGAGACTAACTCGCTTAAAGAGCAGAATTTTCTCTGAATGGTCACCTCGCTTAACAACTAAAACTAACCAAAATCTCACTTAAATCAGGGTTCACAATCTCCTCGCCAGAAGTCACAATTGGTAACTTACAATGGCATTTCGCTTAAAGAGCAAAGTTGCTTAAAGAGCAATCCTGTGGAACACATTATGCTCTTTAAGTGAGGTACCCCTGTTTATGTATATTAAATTTAGGGTTCTCTGTTATCCTCAGTTTCATATATCCATTGAAGGCCTCAAAACATATCCCCTGCAGATATGAGAGAGACCTATAATTCAAAATAGAAGGTGAATGTATTATCTCTGCTAAAACAAAGCCAGGAGTAGATTGTGGTACTGTTCATCAACTGTTCATGTAAAAAGTTAGAGGGGTAGAAGAAAAAGAACATTAACAATATTTTAAATAACATTTATGATTAATGCAAAGATCATATGAAGAAAAAGATTTGTGTTCCTAAATTCAATTGATAATGAACCAAAAGCACTAGAGGTCAAAGTACAAACATATGCTGGCTACTGAAGTACATCAAGGAATTTAAGGAGATCTGTCTGTGCTTTATAGGGAACATCAAAGCTGTGTGACTGATAAGCAATATAAATTTGAACTAATAGATAGATAGATAGATAGATAGATAGATAGATAGATAGATAGATAGATAGATAGATAGATAGATAGATAGATAGATAGATAGATAGATAGATAAGAAGCTATGGGTTATTCTGAAAGAAATTGGCATATCACACCATTTGATAATTTTGGTGTTTAACCTGTATTGTGGACAAGAAGCTAATGTTAGGACAGAAAATGGAGAAACAGAATGATTCTGCTTAGGCAGAGGTGTCAGAGAAGGATATATCTTATCTCTATATTTCTTCAATCTATATGCAGAACATGTCATAAGTAGATACAGATTGAAGGAAGAGTGGAAATTTTGAGAAGAAACACAAATAATTTAAGATATGTAGATGATATTTACATTGACTTGAAATTACTTTCAGTGAAACTGAAACAAAAAAGTGCCAAAGCAGAATATCAGCTGAACATTAAGGCGAAAATCTTGACTACAAGAACTACACAACTTCACTGCTGACAATGAAAACATTGAAATTGTTAAAGATTTTGTATACTTCACTTCAATCATCAAACCAAAAGGACTGCAGCCAAGGAATTAGCAAGAGATGGACTCAGAAGATCAACAGCAAAAGAACTAGAAAAGATCCACAAGTGTAACGATGTGTCATTGGAGACCAAGGCCAAGATCACCACAACAATATGAAAGGCAAATAATAACAAAAACCAACAGGGGGAAAAATCTACTTCTTCAAAATATAATCTGGAAGAGAGCTTTATGATACCTGGACCACCAGAAAGACAAACAAGTGAGCCCGATATCAAGTAAAGCCTAGACTTTCTCTGGAAGCAAATATGATGAAACAGAATCTGAGCAGGTTTGTCAAGGAGAGGTCATTTTGAGGTTCCCATATATTTAAGGTGACTTAAATGTATTTCCTAAATATATATTTTTAAAAACCTTCAGGAACTAGGTTCTGTGTCCAGTACTAAATTCTGCATTTCACACTATTATACTGAATCAGAAAATCTACAACGCACTGGTTAATTTTTAAAAAGGACTTCTATACAATTGTTACAGCTATTAAGAGGATCCCCAAATACAGTAGAACCTCACTTAACAAATTTAAGGCATTCTTAGGGACCTTTTGTAGTACGAAAAATTTGTAAAGCAAATTTCCCATAGGAATTCATTGAATGCAATTTCCCATAGGAATGCATTGAGAACCAAAATTTGTTAACCAAAATGCAGCTTCCGATAGGAATGCACTGAAAACCAATTAATCCGTTCTGAAAAAAATTGTTAACCGAGCCACTATTTTCTATAGATTTTCTTTTGTTATGCAATTTGTGTGTTAAGTGAGGTTCCACTGTATTGAAAAAAAACAAAGAGGCTGAAAAAAATGATAGAATTGGAACAACAGATTCAAAATAATTAAAATAATTAATGTAGCTATGAGAATACTAACTGGCAAGAAAGTGTATAAGAAGCATGTAACTGAGCTATCATTTTAATATATTTAAAATCTGTACCTCATTGTGAAGTATTCATACTGAGAGGAGCAGTCTAATTGGGGATCTGTTTTTTATCTTTTCACAAGTATCATCTTTAATAATAACAGTAAACATTTCTTTATTGCTAATTTGGGGTTACTTACATATCTTTAGCAGTAATGGTTTAAAAATATTTAAAAGAACCAAACTTAGTTGTGTCATTTTAATCCCCCCTCCCCTAAGTTTCTATGAGTTTTTATCTTCTTAGAAATATTTTTTTCTGGCTGTAAATTCCAAGTTTCACAAAAACATTGTCATTTTTCATTATTGAATGTTTTTAGTATCTAGCCCACTATAGACAATTTCTGGTTTTAAGCTGCATGATTTTTATTTTATTTTTATAGTTTTCTCAGTTTGAACAAATTTTCAGTTGAGGCTTCACCACACAGTATATTTTTCTCATATATGCACTGAAACATACTATTATGCTATTAAAAGTCTAAAATAAGGCATCATATCAGGTAAGAATTGAACGTAATAGCCCAAATTCTTTTGGAAAATGCCACATATATAATGGCAATTGTGTAAACATTCTTCACATTTTCAGTTCATCTGTCATGCACACAGGTGCACAACAAAGAGTCTATCCAATTGTGTTAACCTGGGAATGTTAGGCTATGCAATGGATAGCCAATAAGTTGACATACACCACTCGAACGATTTCTCATTTATGATGCATGGTACAAACATAACTATGGCCACTAATGTAGATGTTTTCACAAACTGTATCCTGGAAATATCTAAAGTATTTAGATTGCTAGAAGTCAAGCAAACACCACACACCTTCCAGTCCTTTGTAGTTCGGGTCCAGCATGATGACCTTCCTCTTTCAGAGACTCTCCAGGAGAAGTACCTCCATTTGGAAATTTAGGTATCTTCCTTTTCTCCTGCATTAAATTAGGTTTAGTGTTAAGGCAACACAAGAGTAATAAACATTTTAACCTCTCTTTTTTATAGATAGGGAGAGTCTTGCAAGATGAGCATACTACACAGTGTTTCTACAAAAGCAACAAGATTTTAAAATATACATGTAGTACATAACAAATCCATGTTGACACTGCCCACCCTAGTCCCAAATTAACACATCTTTGAACTTAAAAACAATCAGATTGTGGTATCCCAAACAGATCTCTCATTTCACTCAAGGACTTGTTTCCTCTAAGATACAAAGAAAAAGGCCAATGATAGAAAGAAACAATTTTGTTTAATCAATGTTAGCTGATGATTATTTAGCCACACAGGAAGTTACTAGACTAAGAATTTATCCATTATTTATGTGCCATCAAGTCAGAACTGACTTATAGTGTTCCTTTCAAGGGCTTTCAAGGTAAATGAGATAATTTAAGGAATGGTTTTACCAGTTCCACTTTCCAGTAAGTTTCCATGATCAAATCAGGATTCTACCTTAATACTACCCAGAATAGGCAGGGATAATTCATTATAAAGTGCTACATTTTGCTTATGTATTTTGTTTTGTTTTCATGACAAAGCTAGACACATAGCTTTAGAAGGTAGCAAAAAAAATCCAGTCACCCTTCCACATTAGGCCATGGCATTATACAGTACAATAGCTAAACTTAAGAACCACAAGGGTAGCCAACTTTAAGAATTTCTATAACTGAATTTAGGGTTATTTCTTCTGCACTATCCCTCTGAATTTCCAAAAATAATAAACCAAGTTTCCTATTTTTAGCTAATTATGAGTAATAGAATCCTGTCCAAATAGTCATATGCTCAGCACTAACCCAGCAAACCTTACTAGCATAAGATGCTAAATATTCTTACAAGTTGCCCATATATTATTGTTTGGCAACTGTGAAACAAGATGTCGGACTAACACTTGATATAAAGAGTACATGTGGCTGATGATTTGGAAAATGTGGAGGAATTTAAAATGATTTGTCCCCAGAATTTTTGCTAGATTACTTTGTCTTATCCTCTATAAGAAGAAAGAGAAAAATCAGGTCTATGGTTGAATCTGAGCCTTTGATTCTGGATTTACAATAATCTGTACACTTCATAGTTCAAGAAGGAAGATATTATTTCTGAAGATGACTGCCTTATTCCCCCAAGAGAACAGCTTTAAGGTTTTATAAAAGCTGGTTTTTCTTAAGCAAAAGATGTGAGCCAGACCCCAACTATGCCTTACAGAATACTAAAATGGGCAAGGGGAACTTACTGATTAATTGTCCCATCATAGCAAATAAACTGCTAGCAGACAATGTTACTCTTTTGATAGGTCTGGCAGCTGTAGCTACACAGACAAAAACATTTTTAAAGTATAAAAACAGGAAAGACTCAGATTTGCCCCAACCCCCATCATTCCAAATTCAAACCTAGGTTAGGCATTGTCATCAGCTGAGGTTGTCAAGTTCCTTCGGTTACCAAAGCCTGTCTCAAAAAGAAAACCCAAGCAAATTGCCTACCCTGTCAAGTTCCAGGATCTCGAATATTACCAATTACAGTAAAACCTCAGTTTACGAACAACTCAATTAATGTAATTTCCAGTTTACGAAAGGAAATCCGGAGAAAATAATGCCTCAGTTAATGAATTTTTTTTGTTTACGAAAAGTTTTTTGGGTCTTCAGATGCTTCCCATGGTGGTGGGAGGGTGTTTGGAGCATTTCTGATCCATTTTTGAAATTTTTTGTCTCATTTTGGCACCTGCAGAAGCTCTCAACGCAACCAGGAAGTACTGGAAATCCTCCTTTCCCCTCAATAGCTGACCAGTGGAAACTTTACCAGAGGTGGCCACTTGATGGCGCTGTCGGAAATGTGCCAAATATGCATTGAAAATCAAAACAATCAGTTCCGGAGCTCAGCAAAAAACCAAAAAACAAGTTCCTTACCTGCTCAAAACTCTTTCCCAAGTAGACTTTGCGATTTTTCACCATGTTTTTGCCACTTTAGAAAGAGTTCTGAACAGCTAAAAGACACTGTCCTGGCTTTTGGAACTGATTAATTTATTTTCAATGCATTCCTATGGAAAACCGCATTTCTGATAAAGTAATTTGCGCTTTGAGAAACGTCACAAATAACTCATTAATTACGGTATCTGAGGTACCAATGTAGTGTTTTTCAAAGCTGTATTAAAAACCTGAAAGTTTGTCCAGGCTGTAGGCAAAAGGAAACCTGTAGCCCTTCAGCATAACCAAAAAAATTCTACCACATTATCTATGAGGCTAGGAATGAAACCCATTATGAGGGACTCCTCCATACCAAAGATTATTTGCCCAATATATGGCACCTACTTCCTCAAAAGTTGCATGCCATCCCCCCAAAACCTAATTGTTATACAATTTCGTTGCTATATGGGGCAGTTGTTGTATGAGGTTCCACTGTACTGATACAATGTAATAATTAATAATAGCAAATAAATGACTATAGTGCTGAAATTACAGTTTGTGAGCATACAATAAATTTAATACCACAAAATTTAATGATTAATCCTGGTCATAAGGGACTAGCCATCTAAGTGAATGATCTCAATTTAGAAGTGCATTTCATTTTCTGTTATCTTAGTGCAGAATTTTTACTTTTATAGCACAGTATGTATAGCATGTGTTGTGACTTACTAGACCAGTGATGGCAAACTTTTTAGAGACCGAGTGCACAAACTGCAATCCAAAACCCGCTTATTTATCGCAAAGTGACAACACAGCAACAGGGGAGGAAGGAAATACTCCCATTGGGCTGCTGGGAAAAGGGGCGGGGCAAACTGTTGGTGGGAGGGAGGAAGTACTCCCACTGAGCTGCTGGGCAGGGGGTGGGGTGAACTCTGTGCTGGGGTGACTGCACGAGTGCCCACAAAAAGGGCTCCAAGTGCCACCTCTGGCACGCGTGCCATAGTTTCGCCACCACTGAACTAAACTATTGTACATTTTAAATGCAGCTTGCACTGCAAGAGTTCTTACTTGAGAAGGAACACTTTTGGGCGGCTCAATTCGTATGGTTGGATCCCACTCTCCTGGAGGTAGAACTGTCACTTGATCTAAAAATTCATCTATCCCAGACAACAGGTCATTTCGGTCTTTGGCTTTATAAGCAACGTCATGGAAAACCTGAAAGCAAACACATTCATATGCATACACTTATATTTCATACTATTGCTTAAGAAAAGAGGTTGCAAAAACATTACTGGTTTATTTTAAAGGCTCAAGTATATAATTCACTTTAGTATTCAGTCTTAGATTAGAACACATCGATACCATCTTTCAGACATTTAAAATACATGCTTGTCATGAGACATGCATGTGTGTTAAGTCTGTATGCAGTGTTACCCAACCTTTGGTTTTGGACTTCAATTCCCAGAAGCCTAAGTCAATTCCCCAAAGCACTGATCAGCCTACTGACTTAGACTTCTGGGAACTGAAGTTCACCAGTGTTCTGCAGAACATAGTTTGGGAAATGCTGGTCTATAGTATCATTATTTCACCTTTAATAAATAATCATCAAAAACTAGGAGGGTTGAAGAAGAAAGTACCATACATACTAGACTATAAGTCATCCCGAATATAAGTCAAGGTACCTAATTTGGACCTCTAAAACTAGGAAAATAGAGTGACCTGAATATAAGTCGGGGTGGAAAATGCAGTGGCTGCTAGTGAGTTTCAATAATTAAAATACATGAAAATATGGTAAAATTAATTAATTTAGATATTTGTGTGGATATGTTTTTAAATTTTTATGATAGTGTTAGTGCTTTTTTTTTTAACTGTATGTTCGAATTTTCCCCACCTTGGTTTTTGGACCCTAGACTTATACTCGAGTATATACAGTAATCCCAAATACACAACCTAGGAACAAGATCCAGTCGATGTAACATATGCGTGACACTGTTCTTGCTACACACAGAGAAAGTAAGAGTGGGATGCCTGGAGAATACATTTTTCTTTTTCCCACACACACAAAATTGAGGCAAAAGGAACCTATGATATGTTTCTTACAGATCACACAAATGGCTCAACTTTCTACAAATTACAAGGCATGAAGGCAGACTCTTCATATAGAAGCAATCCATATGCACAGAAAGCCTCCAGGGAAACATTCAGGAATTTAAGAGTAATTGACTGAGGTACAAAATAGGCATTGATTTCAATCAGCCTATTTGAATGTTGCATCCACTGAGATTTTTAAGTAAAAAATCTAAATGCTTTGAATAGATAATAATAATAGCAGTACACTGTCAAGTCAATTCTGATTTATGAAGTCACTTTCCAGACTTTCCTAGGTAGGTAGTATACAGAAGTAGTTTACTATTCTCTTCTTCTGTGCACATAGGCTGACTCTTCCCACATTGAGGAATCAAACACTCAACCTCTGGCTTCACAGCCAAAATCCTAAACCACTGAGCTATCCAACTCGCACTATTCCCAGCAGTTAGGTACTAGCTACCTAATACTCACATCATCAGTCATAAGAGTTGCTATTGATCGACCAATTTCATGATATTGTGGTGCTTTGCCTGATGGACCCAGCAAAAGAAAAAGGAATCTGTGGAAGAATTAAGCAGACTATAGGTATTTTTGAGAATCAAGAATTATTTTTACCAAATAGTGTAGAATGAAAATCAGATTAAACACAAGCTAATTTCCAGCTATATTATACATCAAGTTTTCTCTTACCGAGTAGGGACAGGAACTTCTGTAAGACCTGTGAGTAGCACAGCAGGGGACAACCTCACAAAAGCAATAATTGGTCTGTCCAAACATTCCACTTCTCCCACCAACACGTTTGATGCCTCTGCACCTATGGGAATCTTCCTCATAAAGTTCATATCTACCTATTTAGAAGGGAATGATTAAAATTGTATTTAATGTATAGTTTGTTAAACTCCACTTTGCATTTTTGAAGTTGACATTTAGTAATAAATAAGAAGCATGCAAAACACTTGTGTTGCTACAGAGAAAAGTTATGTCAGAAGATGTTTTAGTATCACTTTAGTGATACTCTAGATAAACATATTGTAGTTCAATACTTCATGCTAAAAATACATAACTACAACTAGGTTCTAAAGTTATTTCTTGGAACTGAAATACTTTTATTATAAGTATCTACAAATACCACTAATGTCATTGTAACTACATACAGAGTTGTTCCATTTTTTAAATTCAACTTAAAAATCTACTTGTTATAGATATAAAATCATTATTTATATAAAGCAGGGGTGCCCAAACTATGGCCCATGGGCCAGATCTGGACCATGGGCCATAGTTTGGGCACCCCTGGTTTAAGCAGAGAAAATGTCAACCTAAAATCTATCTCATCCTGTTGCAAAACAGATTGCAAGGCGCGTTTTACTTCTACTTCCGGTGGGAGGAACCACGTGGCCGACCTGTGGCCTGAAATGTTTGGGCACCCCTGATATAAAGTGTAAACTCTGTATATAATTGCACAAGACCACCACCATTTCATACGGCACATGAAATACTGGCTCACATACAGACAGATACACCAAGATCATTGAAACTAAGACACGAGTTACACAACTATCTAGAAAGGAACACTTACAGCTGACCTCTTGAGTCCCACACCAAGTGTGCCACAACTACAGTGCCAGGAGGCAGAATCCTGCCCAACAGGAGACAAGGCAGGCGCAGAGAAAAACAGGCCAAGTGAAAACATAAAAACTGTGATAGAGGACCAGGAATAGTGGCATCTGCCATAATTATACAGTACTGTACTTCTATAATGTAATCAATTTTGTTCACATAAATTGTATTATATTCAGGTTAAGAGACAAACTTTAAAACTAGTAGTTACATTGTTCAAATGAATTATAAAGCAATGTGATGTAATCTGATTACCCTGCAGGCTTAAATTCAGGACACTTGAAGGAGGAATAGTGCATGTCATTACATATTTCACGCAGCAATAAATATAGATACAATTGACAGCACTTCTACAAACCTCCTTTGCAGGCTGGCATTCATTCCACTAAAGTATGAGATTACAAAATTCAGCTGAGCATCCATTTCACAGCAGTGGCTCATACCAGGTTTACACTCTGTCAACGTTGTCACGCAGCCCTGTAGTTTCATCCCACTATTTAATCAGCTTTTCTTCCTCCCTAACACTAAGAAGCCAGGATGCAATAACTCAGGGTCATACTCTGGATTTTGCATAAACTGAAATGGACTGGATAACTGTTGGAGTAGGATCTTAATGACAATCCCACCAGGATCCTGCTACCAGATCCTATGTTCAATAATGTGCCCTACTCAATGGGAAGTCACTAGCACTTCTTTTTTGGCAGGCAATCAGTGGTGGGATTCAAAAAAATTTTTACTACCTACTCTGTGGGCGTGGTATGGTGGGCATGGCCAGGAGAAAGCCCTGTGTTCAGAAGCGTAGCATGCCTTAACGGGGCCCCGTATAAAAATTTGTTTGGGGGGCCCTTGTGAAATAAAAAAAATTGGGAAGTTTTAATTAATTTTTGCTGTAGGGG
The DNA here is from genome assembly GCA_030440675.1 of Furcifer pardalis. NCBI lineage: Eukaryota > Metazoa > Chordata > Lepidosauria > Squamata > Chamaeleonidae > Furcifer > Furcifer pardalis. Next base: position 68,923,216 of record CP126897.1, on the reverse strand, counting down.
GCCCCCGTGGCCCGGGGCCCCCGTATAATTGATACGGCAGATACGGCGGTAGCTACGCCCCTGCCTGTGTTGCACCTCAATTAGGACTACTTTATTTCAAAACTTGGATGGGCGGGGCCAGCCAGAGTTTCTGTTACCGGTTCTGGTGAACTGAGGCAAACCTGCTGAATCCCACCACTGCATGCAATCTCACTGACAGTACCAGAAGACACTAAGCCTGTATATTGGGAACTTTGACATTTATCAGAACAACACTATAGAAGACTTAAAGAGTAACTCGCTTAAAGAGAAGAATTTTTTCTGAATGTTCGCTTTGCTTAACAAATAAAACCAACCAACAACTCGCTTAACAAATAAATCGGGGTTCGCAATCCCCCCCACCAGAAGTCACAATTGGTCACTTACAATGGTGTTTCGCTTAAACAGTAAACTCGCTTAAAGAGCAATCCTGTGGAACACTTTATGCTCTTTTAGCGAGGTACAACTGTACTTTTAAAACCACAGTTGTGACATGAAATTTCTGTTTATGACATGGGTGCATTTATGGGAGTATTCTGTGCATGCGTGGGCATGTTTTACTTCCACTTCAGTGGAAAAAACCACATGACTGGCCTTCGGCCCAAGAAGTTTGAGCACCTCTGCTCTTAATATTACCTATTTTTTTCCAGCAGGGATTATAGCTCCACTGGAACACTGCATTATCAGCACCACAACGAAAAATATTAGCTCATAACATATACAGTAGGTACTTATCTTATTCTCAGAATACAAACTAGTCTTTAATCTCATATAGTGTCTTAAAATATTTTACCTTGCTGAAGTCAACAGTGCTGTTTTCTCTACTTCCTCCTGTTCCACTACTTTTAGGTTCTCCACTTTTTCCAGTATCCAAATTGCCAGGTGCAGACTGTGGTGATGCAAGAAGACCTATAAAGACAAGATACAGGCACGTTTATAAACATGTCACAGGGGGAAAAAAGAATTTGTTATAACAATCGCAGTGGCAGCTTTCCAAAAAGCAAATGTGGAAGTTAACAAACATAGGTGAATTAGTACCAAAATGCCACACAAATGAGTTATTTTCTTCTGAAAAACAATGATCACTTGTTAAAAGTTAAAATTAAATTTTGCCTTCAATGAACGCCTTTTGCAAAATGCATCAGAAAAAACCTCAGAAGTGTTACTTTTAAATAAGAGAACATATATCTAACCACTAATCATTATGAGTGGATCGTGCATCAGCTGGATTTCATAATTTCTCTAAGCCTAAGGAATCACAAAATAAAACAAAAACGAACAATTGAATGCCTAGTAAAACACACAGTTAATTATGAATTAAAGCCTCAGGATTTTATTCATCATCCATTTATCCATGTTAGTTTTAAAGCAAAAGCATTTTAAAAGTAGGATCTGGGCCATGGATCTAAAGGATGTATTTGCCGATCAATAATGAAGCCATCTATTACAGAGGTCCTTGTCTTCAGCTATAAAAATTGTTACAGAAATCAAATATAATTGTGTCTATGAAACCAATTCATTATTTTCACTGTGTGTGGAACATGCACACAGCCTATAAGTCTTTACAAAAAGTATAACTGCAATACACAGTCTTTCTAAAAAGATATTATGAAATATTGAATATTCTGGATTATTTGAGTCTAGCTTCTACTCTAGTTTTAGAAATGTAATGGTCATCTTTTATAAACAATATACATCAGTGAGCAGAGAAAATATCCCATTTTTGGTTTTGCTGAACCTCTCAGTAGTTTTGCATACTACATTTAAAAAATGAACAGCTCATCCAGAATCATGCACTTCTTAATTACATCAAGGCTGTCCTATCATATTACCCCAAGGCAAGTTCTGCTTGCTTATATGGTTTCAGTTAGTTCAATATGCTACAACTATGACTCTTAACTTGTTATTTCTAATCATTTTAGAACCAGAAATATAAGGGACCAGCTTTTCTCATGTTAATCTTCCCTGCAATGGTCTTGTAACTATTTTACAATTGGCTAGTAGATAAATAGGAACGGGCCTTCTGTACATATGGGCTTTGAAATTTATTACTATTAAAATCTGCATGGTCACCCCACTGGCACTTTGTCACATGGGAAATTTATTTTGATATACCTATGCATTGTTGAATGCCTCTTTTATTATGATCTCTCAAAATATACTTTATTTTAGGCTTGGAAACTTCCAATCCAGATTTTAAATCAGACTTAAATACAGTAATACCTCGGATAACGTTTGCACAGATAACACTAAAACGGCATAACGTTAAACAATATGGGGAAAAAACTGCATCGCATAAGGTTAAAATTCTATGGGATGCATTAGATAACGTTCACTAAATCCTGTGCCAGTCACAATGTATTTCTATGGAGTTTTAACGTTATCCAATGCAACCCATAGCATTTTAACGTTATCCGATGCATGCATCGGATAACATTAAAAATCGGATAACACTAAGACTTTTGGAACCAAGTTTTAGCATTATCAGAGGTTTTGCTGTATCAATAACAGGAGATATATAAATAAATATACTAGACATAGGCAAAAATTCCCAGTCTATCTACTTTCATCAATTTACAAGGGGAGAAGCTAATTATTTATACTATTCCTATCCTGTCTGAAGCTAAAAATGTCTCATGAGGATCAGACAGCTCCTATGGCACATATAAAAGAGCAAAGTTGTATTCATCTAGGCCAGTGCTTCCTAACCTTTGGTTTTTGGACTTCAGTTCCCAGAAGCCTAAGTCAATTCCCCAAAGCACTGATAAACTAATCTACTGACTTAGGCTTCTAGGAATTGCAGTCCCCCTGTGGGGCAGGGGCATGTTGGAAACCAATGGTCTAGGCCTTTGAGGAATGTGGGGCTTGTTTTTAAAAAAGACACAAATATTCAACAGTTTTTCTTCGATTGCTGTATGCCAAAATTCTTATGCTATTTTGATCCAGTTTTAGCCCTGCTATCACTAGAAATTACCATGATGCTGATAATTTAAAAACTGGAACCCTTCTATCTTATTGCAAGAAAATAAAATTGAAGTGAAGAGTCTCATGTCATTTTAAGGCTCCTAAGAAGATATTAACAGGTAGCAATAATTCCAAAATACTAGTTAAAAACTGCACTATATTTTACATTACTGTGCAACAAAACAATAGAAAGAATGGAAGATGGTACCTCCTAGATATGTTGTCTAAGAGATTTCCAAATAACTCCTGGTGTCCAACTACAATTACCTTCCCCTTCTCATTCATACAGCTATAATCTCTGCTGGAAAAATGAGTGCTTTGCTAAAAGGCCCCTTGGCACTATGGGAAGGAGTTAGAATGTAAAAGATACTTGCAATTTTTAAATGAATACAATTAATCCTTCATCTAAAAAAGTTGTCTCTGCTATATAAGTGCTTTGCAATACACTACTGAATAAATGTTTTGTATTTTTTTATTCCTGCATGAGAACAACAACAACAAAAAGTTTAAAACCAGTGTCAGCATTAGTACAAGAGAAGACAAAACAAAACTGAAAGTTTTATATGTAAAAAATTGTGTATTGGGGGATGATACAATATTTTACGCAAAAGCTCCCAGTTTTCACAAAGGGAGGGGAGAAGAAAATGTATACAACACCTAAAGAAATACTGATATGAATTCAGTGGGGAAGAACTGGTTATCACCAAAAAGAGAAGTTTGATAAGAGATAGGACTAAGACCATTACCTTTATTGTGCCTAACATTTTCTAGTATACCTTACCTACTACAAATCGTAGAGCTTTTTCTTTTTAAAAAAATATGGGAAAAGCCACCACTTGGCATCTGTATCAAGTTCACAATTTATAACTTTTCCCCTCAATTCCTTATTTTTTGTCTCTCTTCTTAAAGAAGCAGCATTAAGTGATTAATTCATTTTGGTTGTAGGACAAACATAATATGGTTAAATGGTCAAATACGTATTTAGTTGCTGTAAATGTGTTAATGTTTGTGTTAATAGTTCAGTGTCAACTCTTGCATCATATTTAAAATATTGGCTGAAATCCTGTTGCTAAGTGTAGTAAGCCATATTACAGTAGGCTTACTGAATCAGCATGGATTTGGTGAGTCAACTCCTCCATTTGCTAAAATAAGCCCTAACTAGAACAGGGCCATTTGAACAGTTGAACATACATAATAAGTACTAGGGTAACTGCAGTGGCTCAAGTGGCTAAGATGCTGACTGGAAGGCAGGAGGTCAGCAGTTAAATTCCCGAGTACTGCAGGACGGGATTATCTCCCGTCTTTGCCCCAGCTCCTGCCAACCTAGCAGTTTGAAAGCAAGAAATTGCAGGTAGATAAATAGGGAGCATTTCCGTGGGAAGGTAAACAATGTTCCGTGCCTAATCATGCCTGCCACATGACCATGGAAACATCTGCAGAAGCAGACAGCGCTGGCTCTTTGGCTTTGAAACAGAGATGAGCACTGAATCCGAGAGTCGGATACGACTGGCTTTCGAGCAAGGGAAACCTTTAGGTACTAGAGTTGCTGTCATTCAGTCGCACAATCGATTCTGACCCTTTGCGACCCCATGGACCACTGTCTGCCAGGCACTTCTGTCCTCCACCATCCTCCTCAACTTGCTCAGTTCTGTGCCCATTGTCTCTACAATACCATCTAGCCATCTCATTTTTGGCCACCCATTTAAATCAATGGCACTTATGGAGGAGTTCATCACCAAATCCCCACTGAATCAGTGGCTCAACTCTAGTACAACTTACTATTCTAAGCAACAGGATTTCAGCCATAGAACAAAATTCTCCAAGAAAATATCACACAAGAGAAATGAAGCATGCAAACAAGTTAACAACAGACTGATACACAACTCATGGGTGCTCAAGCTGTGTGACAAAAATTGCAGTGGAAGTGATTCAGCTGCAGAAAGCACCACACATGGACAATCTGAGTTCAAATAGTTGCCTGATATTATGTTATTTTTATCTTCTGTCGTCTTCTCCTGACTTTCCTGAGCTTCTAAATCCTCCTCGGGTGGATGGATCACTACTTTAGGGATATCATCACTACAAGGAGACACTAGGAGTTCGGCACCCTGAAGTTCAGTTGGCTGCATATCTGTGATTGCCTTGTGACTGCACCTAGGACTGGAGGGTGGAGTACTTTGTGGGGTAGGTACAGGGGTTGTAGTTCTTGAGGCTGCTGGAATTCCAGGAAGAAGATGATTGAGAAGAAGGGACAAACGATTTTCTCCTCTCAGGGAAATATTTGAGGCAGAGAGACCTGCTCGTAAAGAGTTGCGGGAGGCTGAAAGGCCTTCCCCTGAGATAAAACAAATAAAGGAATGATTTTTTTCAGAAGGAAAGTAAATGGCAGGTTATATTACAAAACATTTTACAAGCAAAGCATCACTCAATTCATAGGTGAGATAAGCAAATCACAAGGAATAAGCAGAAGTTTAGATGTCAAAAAAGTCAGCATGTATTTACAGTTTTGTACTGAGTAAATGTAAAATTCTAAATATTGTATTACTGGTAATAATTTAAGCAAAGCATCAAAGACTGAAGCAAAGTAATCTTTGGAACAGATAAATATTAAGCATCTTTCTTACAACTTATTTCAGCAAAATCGGAAAGAATAGTACCTTATGTGCATAATACACAGTCATAAAAATTGATTATCAATGTCAATAACACATAAACTGTTGTATTTCTGTCCTAAGATAGAATTTTAAATAAAGTTCACTATATGGAAGGAAATGCCAGAAAAGGCAAAACAAGGCCATCAATGATATTTAAAAATTCACTGGAGAACTGTCTGAATTTGTATTAGCATACTAGTTTCATAAAAACTAGCAACTTCAAATGTAGATACTGTACAGTTAAACCTCACATAAAGAGCACCTCGCTTAAAGAGTAACTCGCTTGAAGAGCAGAATTTTCTCTGAATGTTCGCTTCGGTTAACAAAACCAACCAAAAACTCGCTTAACAAATAAATCGGGGTTCGCAATCCCCCCCCAATTGGTCACTTACAATGGTGTTTTGCTTAAAGAGCAATCCTGTGAAACGCATTATGCTCTTTAAGAGAGGTACAACTGTACCTGAAAAGCCCAAGAAGTGACAATCAGAATTAAAATTTAAAAGATAAAAATATGTGATGTAATGATTTAATCACATGAATTTATGTGGAAAATTATCGTTTGCTGAGCATCAGAAACTACATCAAATAAAGGAAGTAATTAATTTTAAAGCTACTGTATTTCTGCTATATTACTGAGAAACATACCAAAAACAATGAAATCAAGGCCCTTTAGACTGTAAAGAGTAGGGTTTTTCTCATCACTTACTAAAGGAGAAACATTCTACATATATAGGCTAGGGTCACAAAGAGTCGGAATCGACTGTGCGACTGAATAGCAACAAAACAACAACAACTAATTTCATGTCAGAAATTATTCTGGGTTGAAACTGTTTTTGCTGGAGAAACTCTGCTCACTGAATAAAATAATCAGATCAAGAAGATAGAACAGAGAGACACAGAGGAAGATATAGCAGAGATTTGGAGATGTGATTTTGTGTGCTCTATTAAGGTTACAGGATGTAACAAAATGTAGCATAGTTTAGATTGAGTCCTGTAGTGCAAGCACAACACTTTATACCAGGGGTGCTCAAACTTTTCGGGCTGCAAGCTGGTCACATGGTTCAGGGAGCTGGTCACTATGGCCTGGGGGCCGTATGTGCCCCCATTGCCAATTCATCCAGCCCACGAAGCCCTCATCACTCCTGGAAACTGAAGTAAAATGTGCCTGTACAGGTGCATTTTACATCTGCTTACAGGAATGACAAGGGCTTCGTGGGCCAGATGAATTGGCATCAGGGGCCAGATCTAGGCCCCAGGCTGTAGTTTGAGTACCCCTGCTTTATATCTTACAGTTCAAATGAAATAAGAGAAATATACAGGTTTTATAGACAAAAACTTACGCAATTCCTTATACACCAGGAAGGAATTTTGAACTTCAATTCTGTGCTGACTTTTCTCACATCTCTGCATTATATCATTAAAAGTTAGAATAAACTAGATGCCACAACTTATCTCACCATTTCTTTCAAGCAAGAGAGGGTCAGAATGTTTCTTGCCTATATCTGCAAAGGATCGGACAAGGGGAATCCGATTACTGAATTTCTTCTCATTCTGATGGTGGTGCCTCTTGAGAAGAGCTTCTCTGACATGTTCTCTCATAGACTCTTCCAGGTGACCAGAAGCTATCATATTATCCAATACCATATCTATGAAGAGAAAAATGGGAAATAAATTAAAAGCACTAGGTTCCTTTAATCTGCATAGAGTATTTTAGCAGCTCTCATTTTAAAAGACAAATTCATTCTGAAGACTCTTGATATGTCCTCCCTCAAGTGCCATGCAGCCTTGGCTATCTGGACAACATGGCCAATCTCTGGTTTTGAGAGTGCCCTCCAAATATTTTCTTCTTCTTCTTCTATTGAAAGGCAAAGGTGCATATGTTTATGCAAAAGAAAGAGGGTGGCAGAGTAGGGATGAGATGGCAAAGACAGTGAAAGAACTATACAACCCTTCAATGTTGATAACTGTACCAACTAACTGCACCAACTCCATCCACAACCAGCTCCAATTCTTGACAAATCATGGGGAAAGTTAATGGCTATTTAAAGGGGTAAATTTTATTATCTGGCTCACCAATTTGTCCAAAATCTCAAAATAACTATTATCGTTATATAGAAACTCCAGCAATGCTCTTGAGACCTCAAGGAGGAACAAGAAATTAGCATCTTATGCAATTTTACCACTAGACACTTGACTGTCCTAATGTTGGCATTGAAACATTCACCAGCATCATTGATTGTCTCTGTAACCAGTATGCAGAGAAGATGTCAACTAAAGATACAGTAAAAACCCTACTTACATAAAAAGACCGTTCTGTAGGCTTTTACGTAAATTGTTTTTTATGTAACTTGAAGCAAACCCATTGGAAAAATAAATTTTTATACAACGCAAAGCAAACCCATAGGAAAAATGATTTTTTTTTTTACGTAAATCAAAGCAAACCCATAGGGGAAATGAATTTTTTAACGTAACTCGAAGCAAATTCGTGGGGAATTGCATTAGGTAAATCAGGACATTTGTGTAAAGTGGGACATGGTTTTAGCACAAAATCATTACGTAAGTCAAATTTTACGTAACTCGAGGAATATGTCAGTTGGGGTTTTACTGTATAACTATAGCAAATACAACCAGTTTCTAGTAGCAAAACACACACATCAAAAGAACTGTGCATTCAAACTGTAGGATAAATGCTTAGTGAGCTGAAAAGCAATTTTGATTTTTTTTTTTAAAGAAATTTTAAGTACTTAATTCTCTTTATCATGCTATTTTCCTTGACTAGATAAACTAGTGTATGCTTTTTTAACATGTCAAACAAAATTCCAAATAACCTGCTATTTCATCCAGCGTACTGGCCCTCATATCCAACATGACTGTTCCATTTAAAATACAACTTCTCAGTTCAAACAGACTATGGAGAGACAGGGTTGCAACATAAGGTTTGCTCCACCGATCACCACCATCTTCAACATCTTCTTCAAACTTCAGCCATCTGGAATAAACACAGCATAATAACAGTATTTTAATTTTAATATTACTTTTAGTAAACTACAGCAACCTTTTATCACATGTTCTTTCAGTTTTATTTTGTTCCTCCATGCAGATTGCACAGCATCTAGTTACAATCAATGTCTACTTTTTATTTTTTCAACTAATCAATTGCAGTATATACTTGAGAATAAGCCAAGTTTTTTAGCCCAAAAATGAGCCCCAAGAGGGGACATGGCTTATACTCAGGTCAATGACCATGAGGGTCCCAAGACCTCACCAGATTGAGACACACTGACAATTTAGTCAATTTTACCATATTTTCATGTATTTTGATTACTGAAACTCAGTAGCAGCTGCTGCATCCCCCACCTTTGGCTTATGCTCATGTTAATCTATTTTCCTGTGTTTTCAGGTCAAAATTAGGTACCCCAGCTGATATTCGGGTAAGCTTATACTCGAATATACGGTAGCTTTACATAAAACTCAGAAAGCTATGCTTCTTATAAGTAATAATTTCAGTACACATTGAGATAAAAGAAATATACATAAGGTTACCAAGTGACAAGGTCTTAAAATATTTTTACAGATACTCAGTTATTTTAACATAAACTTTATGACCATGTCTTTTGATGCTGTCATTGTAAAGATAAAGGAAAAGAAATTATCAATAAGTTACCTCGCAGTTTCCTTCCACTCATACTCTTCTCCCTCTTTAAAGTAAAGTTCATCCATTTCAGTAAAAAGATCATGGGGAATGTGTTCGTCATCATCTTCAGTACCCAGGATAAACTGTACCCTCTGGGATGGTGTGTCTTCACAAAAATTAAATTTAGAAGACTCACTGGTTAAAATTGATAGACTCATTGGTTAAAAGTTTCCAATCCTTAGCCATATCAACATACTGCTAATTACAATATTGTAATTACTCATGCTATGGATAAGAAGAGTGACAAATATATATCCCATATTTACAGGCATGTAAGACGCATCAGAGTATAAGATGCACCCCGTTATTACCAAAATAGCCCAAATAGGCCACTATATACAGTATAAGACACACTACATTTTTTCAGGGTATTTTAAGGGAGGGATGGATCTTATATACCAGCAAACATGGTATCAATATATAAACAATTAACAAAACCACCCTAATGCAAAATTAACATCCATAACGTAATCAGATATTTAGCTGGCCATATCCCAAAGGCTCTTGTTGGTCAATATATGAAATGAAGAACAAAATGATACTAAAACATGCAGTTAAAATGCTTAGTGTCAATTCACTGAGGGACTATTTGTGAGAGCTGTCATCGAAACAAAATAGAAACGGACAAATAATGTGAACTGGACCTATTTATACCAGTAGATAAAAGGGTTAGTTTTTAGTTCATAGTAGATTCACATACAATCAAAAACTATGAAATTATAAACTAAAAAAATAGGACCTACAAATGATATGGTTCATGTAAAAGCATATAGTGCAAAAAAAGGGGAGGGGACTTGGAAGAGCTAGGTCACGCTGGCATTGGGAGGAAGACTCCTAAGAACAAACAAAATTATTTCTTGCCCTTCCAATTTTCAGTTTGTACTTTCATTTCAATACAGAAACTTCAAACACTAAAATACAGTAAAATCATTCCACAAGACAAAACAGATGGTATGCATACATAAACTACATGTTTACATATTCACACACGACTTTTTCCAATATTCAGCAGTTTCAATTGTGATGTCATTTGCTTCAAAGAAATCCTCAATATCACACTGTTCAGGCAAGTTGCCGCAGATTAACAGATGTTCAAATCTTGTCTCTCACCACATCCACATTGTTCACAATTGTCAATGTGGCCCCATTTTGTTTCTCTGGATCTTTGTGTAGTTTTCCCATTTAATAACAGTTGATCTGCAGTTTTATCAGGATATATTTTACTTGATTCCATGGGGCTGTTGGATTACCCTGAAGGTTCTTTAATAATTTCCAACCTTGGGAACTATTCCGTTTAATGTTCAAATTTCCTAAGAGGTTTCATCACCTCTGTTTTTCCTGTTGATATGGCTTAGAGAAACTCTTCAACCATTTGTAATGTCTCCTCAGAGAATGCATCAATTTCAAAAAGTTGTTCATACTTTTTGAGAATATCCTCTGAGTACTTATCCAATCCAGGTATATAAGATGTTCTGCATCCTCTTGAAATGTATCTACAAGATATGATCTTCACCATTTCAACAAAATGTCCATAATTTTCTGGGTGAGGGCAACTTTTGTCACTTCTTTATCCACATATCAAGCAAAGGTGTCCCACTGGGCTCTCTTAAAGTTGAATCTTCCTTGAAATGCAACTGTCTCTGGCTTGATATACAAGCACTCCAGTTTCCTTACTTTCTATTTTAAACACCCAACATAATATATGCTTCTATAGTAAATATAATAGCTCGATGTTGTGTCTTGGAAATGGTTCCGCAACATTCTTCTTGGCTTGGCAAGCAAGATGATTACTGGCAAGAGTATTATTTCCTTACCTCCACCGGCCACTATTACAAAACAAGGGCAGCTTTGGATCATGTATTAATTTTAAGCCTATACATTCAGCCCAATCTTCAAGCTTTCCTCCATTTATGTCTGTCTTTCTATATCCACAAGTAGTACTATGGAAATTAAGATCACCCAGGACTATATTGTTTGAGAATGGAAATTACAAGTTTCTGAAAAACTGTATTCTTTTTTGGTGGTTTATAAACAGATGTGTTTGTCCAATATAGACAAAAAAACCCAGTGAAATATCATTTCTACTGCCCATTCAAGCTAAGATGATCTGCCAGCACTGAGGGTAAGGTAACATCTCCATCTTTGTTGTTTTCCAACAGCCCAGCTAAGGATTACTAGCCTCTATCAAACATCATTGGCGCAAAATTGCATTCTTTTTGAATGCTTAATTGAGATGCACACATTTAGTCCAGATCTTTCCAGTGCAACATGTACATAAGTAAATAATATCTGATTTCATTTATACTCATGTGGCTTTCTTCTTCCTATTGATTTAGCTGGTACAGTAATACCCCGGATAGCGATTGTACCGTATAGCACTAAAACCGCATAAAGTTACAAGATTTTTGAAAAAATATTGTATCGAATAATGCGATTTTTAGCGTTATCTGATACAATCACGTGTGTGGGGGTGGGTGGGGTTGGATTGGGTAGAACATCTACCCAATCCAAACCCCCCCCAGCGCCCGCCTGCACGATGTTTGGAAAGGGTATAGGGACCCGTACCCTTTCCAAACACCGTGCAGATGCGCGCGTGTCAAACTGGGGTTGGGGAGGCTACGGAGATCTTCCCCGTACTCTCCCCAACCCCTGTCTGACACGCGGGGTCTCCCTGGCCTGGTAGCGGCTCGCTGTGAGGCCGGAGAGATCCAGGTGAGGAGAGGCGCCTCTCTGCGGGGTCTCCCCACCTGGGAAAGAGGCGGCTTGGCCAAAATTCCCTCCCCCTGTGCGGGGGTGAGGATTTCGACCAAGCCGCCTCTTTCCCAGGCTCGCTATAGCAACGAGGATCGCACGTCAAGGCAATGGATCAAAGCATCAGTACCTTACTCCAGCCTCCCCAGCCCCCACCCTACCACAACACTAACCCAATTCATTGTGTGATCCAGCAGCACCATGTTGAGTCTCGTGCAGGCTGGATCGTTTGGGTTTGTGGTGCTGAGAGAGGCAGGCGGCAGGGGCGCCTTTTAAACTTTTTCTTCTTTTCCTCCCCCCCCTCCCGCCCCTCTCCATGGCTGATCCTCGGCCGAGCACAGGAACCTGGGTCTCTTCTTAGAGGCAAGGAGGAGCTGCAGATTGTTGTTGTTTGTCTATTGGATTTTTTTTTTTAGACAAAACCCCCAATGGCATGTTTAACATCACACACACAATGGGGAGATGGAAGGTGGCGGTGGCAGGCAGAAGGGGGGGCAGGCTATTGAAACAGACTGATTTTAACTTCCAGCCCCTTCCCTGAAGGACGAGGCGGCCCCCGGCGAGGGGAGAAAAGGGGGGCCGAGTTGACAAGTTGTTTGTGTCTCTCTCTCTCTCCTTTGGCAGCTCCCCTTTTAAGAAGATCCCTGTGGTGGGTGGGAAGGAGCTGGATCTTCACGCACTCTACACCCGAGTCACCACTTTAGGCGGCTTCGGGAAGGTGACTGGAAGTTTTAATTTGCTTTCCCTCCTGCCAACTGCTTCCCAAAACTCTCGCCTGACCCTCAGGGGCCAAGGCAGCCGGCGGGGCCCCTGGGACCCCCCTTTTTCTGAGCCGGATTGGCAAGGGGGGTGGAAGAGGGAAGCAGGCAAGGCAAGTTGGTGGCTTAGCCTTGTTGGTGAAGAGCTAATGGGGGGAGGTTGGAAGGTGCCGCGGGTGGTTTTCCCAGGGGGGACTGCCCTTCTCCCCCCCACCCCTCCCCGATGTTGAGATCCTTCCCTGGGGAAGAGAGTAGGGGGAAAATAGGTGGCGTTTGAGGCAGTTTCTTCCGCTCGGTGTGTGTGAGCAGCGCAAGCGGGGAGGCAGAGTCTGGAGTGCAGTTTTAGTGCAACTCAAAATTAGCGGGCATGTTTAACATCAATAATTGGCACGGAGCCTGGGCTCGGAAATGATCCTCGCCGCCATGGGGGGGCACACCAAGCTCTGCCCTGGCAGCCCTTTCCGGGGAGAAATAACAAAGGGGGCAGCCCAGGCGGTGGATAACTGAATAGCCATCTTGTTTAGGCGAGCGAAAGGGGCATCGCAAGTCAAGGTAAGGGATCAAAGCGGGGGGAGCCACCCCCTCTTTGATCCCTTGCTTTGGCGCACGACCCCCTTCTCAGTAGAAGAGGCTCCCGCTGGCGTACCTTTTCGCACTCGTGCAATCACCTCCGGGCTTTTTTTTAGCGTTGTTCGATGTATACCCCGGAAAACGCTAAAAACCGGATAACGACATGACTTGTGGAACCATGTCATAACTTTATCCGGGGTACTAGTGAATTATCAAACTGATATTCATAAAGCCAAATGCCCAAATACTTCTATAAAAATCTAAGATTCCATTCTATATATATCTGTCATGTAGGTGCACATAGAGCTCTGTTTTGCAGCAATATGGGCATTTAATTTCATGTTTAAAATTAGTATCATTTGTCAGGAAACGACATATTTCCTAACGTTCTCAAAGCTTGGAGAGGTTGTAGTTTTAGCTAGGCCTCAAAAATCCTTTCTTCTCTCTGTCTCACAAGACTACGTGTCACGAGATGGATTGTTTTCAATTCAGTGTTCCCTTGACCCTTATATCTAGCTAGCTGAGCTCCATATTTTGACTCCACTGACTGTACATGTGTGTCAACAATCTTTGTTATGAGAAAGTTTTCCTTTGTTCCCTGATTGGTCAAGGGTAACCCACCTGACTGGTGAATCTCCATTTTGGAGAGAAGAGAGTTAGTTCGTTTTTGGATCTCAATGGCTTAGGACCTTGGCTTGTTATACTATCCTTTTTCTTTCATCATGATTACTTAACGTGGACTGTTAACTGGACTGATCTATGTTATTGACCTTATATCTACGTTTTTCCATGGACTATGCTATAATAACCTGAACAATAAAGCAGCTGTTTTTCTTTGAAGATTGTTTTTTCATCATTAGCACACACACAGGGCCTTGCTACTAAGACCTCCCTTGTTTTGCTCTATTGCCTGAGCATAGTAAGAGTTCCTTTTTTAAGCAGCCCGGCTCTCCCAAGTGTGAAAGGTAAGGGTTAAAGTTCCAGTAATGAGCGAGGCCTCAGGAACTGAATGGGGGAGGCCCTTACAAGGACGGCCGGTGGTCTAACATCATTTTCTTCATAATTATATTTTTATATCTAACACAAAAATCAGTCTAGTTGTCAAATTAATGTTTCTATGATCCCATGCTTTAGAACAGCCTGCTGTTTCAAGAGATATTTTTGAAATTAATTTGGCAGGTGCAGTAATTTAGATTAAGTAGCATGTAAATGCATATAATGCATCATTATAATGGAATTATACAGCTACTGTATAAACACCAGCAATAACACATGGAACTCACAATAAATTAGTATTGTTTTAATGAAACAGTCTCATAGAACTATGCTACATTCAGAACTGTTAACCTTAAAAATCAAAGATCAAAACTCATCAACTATAACCAAAATATAGTGATAAACAAAAAGTGAGTTTTATACATTTGCTACGAAAAAGTAAAACCAAGCACTAGGAAAACATTCTTACCATAAGATGGAGATTCTCGACCATCTTCTCTATCGGTTTCCTTTTCTTTTCTTCGCCTATGATGTTTATGTCCACGGTGCCTATGACGCCGTCGACCCTGCTTTCCAAAGGGAACATGCACACCAATATATACAGCTCGGTGACCTTAATCAGAAATAGTAGACAAGCTGTTAGAGATATACTAATATTCCAACCTCCCTATTTTTTATTTTCAACATCTAACATAATAACGTATATACACTATAATAAGAACAAAAGAACAAAATACGATAATGGTGAAGCAAATTGTTGGCTTGTCATATGGGCTAGAATGTCTGTTATACTTACATACAGAATCAAAATCATACTCCAAATATGCTGTTCAAGGAACACTGTAGCAAGATTTAACCTTTGTTCTTACACAACTGTATCACATTTCACAATCAGCATACTGTAGTTTAGTTTAAACTGATTTTGAAAATATTTCAAAGGAAGTAACTTTAAACAACCCTCAAATGTAGCTCCAGCAGAGAACATTAATATACTGTACAGATTCATTTTAAGGAGCCATGTTTCAACTTTGTTGAACAGTTTGTTCACCAGCTGGATTCCAATCTAGCTGATTTGCTGGGGGGGGGGGGGATGGAAAATAGTAGCCAAGATAATTGTATCTCCTTCTGTTTCTCTATTCACAGTTGAAAGACATTAAAGCTGAAGAAGCAGCTGCAGAAGAGATATGAGGTGGTCAGGCTGTGTATATTGGGTAGAATAATGACAGCTTTATTATGAACATAATGTAACACTCAAAAGAAAATAGGAATGGGAGAACGATACCTAATATCCCCTGTATCACACATCATATCCATGAATAAATTAGCCAACTGTCTATTTGTTATTACATTGTGTCAAGCCATTTCTTACTTAAGGTGATCCTATGAGTGAGTAAGCATACTCAGTGTGGTGAACTGGAGAGAGTGATGAACTAGGACTGAAGAGACTTGGGTTCAAATTATTCATCCATAGAAGATGACTGGGTTTGTGAAACTGCTAAACTCCTTAAATATCGCACTTACCTTTAAAACCCTATTAGAGTCATTATAAGCCAAATCCAACTTGACCGCATATCATGTTAGTGTTAGAATAACTAACTTCTAAAAAAAAATACAATTATCAAAAGTCCTACTCAGCTCTTACAAACACATAGCCATTGGTTCCTTTACTGAGTCAATCCATCTCTTATTTGGTTTTCCATTTTCTTTTTACCTTCCATTTTTTCCAAACATAATTATATATGCTGATGAGTTTTATCTTACTAAATCAAAATATGACAGCCATAATTGTCCAGTCTTCCTTTTAGGAAGAATTCCATCTTAATTTTATCTATACCCCACTTTTTTGTCTTTTTGGAAATCAATGGTATCTGTAAACGCAATTCTACAATACTACATTTCAAGTGAATCAATTTTCTTCCTACCAATTTTCTTCCTGTCCAACTTTAACATCCAGATACAATAACCAAGAGTAACAGCACACAGATTTATCTTCACCTTGGTCTCCAGTAATAAATCATTACACCTAAACAGTTTTTCTAGTTAGCTACATTTCCAAGTTCAAATCTTCTTCTGATTTCATGGCTGTAGTCTCTATTTGAGGCTTAAAACAGAAGAAGCTCCTCTTATACTAACTGAGAATTGTAGGTCTTCCAGGAAGATACAGTCTCACTACTAATTAGGCTTTATAGAACGCGTCTCACAAAGAACTTTTCATAGTTGATATTTTTGAAGTGGTAGCCATGTCAGTCTGTACAAACATATCAGAGAGTAAACAAAACAAAAGACAGAAACGTTTTGGCACCTTAAAGACTAACTCCTGTTTTTAAATGTGAGCTTTGTGGACCAATTGATGCAATGAGGTCTTACTCTTCTGTCTGATGAAGTGGACTTGATCGATGAAAGCTCATATTGAAATACAGGAGTTTGTCTTTTAGGTGCCCCAACTTACAGTAAAACACCGGATAACGCTAAAACTTGGTTCCACAAGTCTTGGTATTATCCTATTTTTAGTGTTATCCGATCCATGTTAAAATCCTATGGGATGGATCAGATAATGTTAAAGCTGCATAGAGAGACATTGTAACCGCATAGGCTTTAGCGGTTGTTATCTGATCCATCCCATAGGGCCTTAACATTATTCAATCCAATTCTCCTCCCCAGATTACTTAATGTTATGCGATTTTAGTGTTATCCGATCCAATTGTTATACGGTGTTTTACTGTATTTGTCTTTTTTGTTTACTCTAGGATATCACAAAGAACTGTGTTTTCCAGGAAGACCTAACACTGCTAGGAAGCACTTGGCAGTCTCTTTGTTTGTTAAAGTAGGAAGAGACTGAAGAAAGCACCAATGAGGTAAATACAGCTGATCTGCAGTCCTGTGTTTAAGGGCTGCACTTCTGAGAATTTTGCCTGGGGAATTCTGGGAGTTGTAGTTTAAAAGCAAACAACTCAGAAACCCTTTCCTATTTAACACTTAAAAGCCTTCAAGTCACAATTTTTCATAGGAAACAGCAGAAGTTTTTATTTGCATCAAGCTAACATTGAGTTTCTTGCATTTTGCATTCTCTCAAACTCTTCATGCTTTAGTTGACTATACATATAAGTCATATTTTCAATGACTTCTGTTTTCAATTCAATAACTTGTTATTTCTTCAATATGTTAATTCCTGTATCCTCGGTATTACAGGTCTTTACCAACCTTCTCTGTGATGGTACATAAAGGTGATTGTGCCTTACAAAAGAATGCGACATATTCTGTAAAATGACACATATGTGGCTAGTATATAAAAATCCTTAAGTATTTATTTATTTATTTGTATACTGCTGTCCTTACAACTCAGTAGCCTATTTTATCATACAAGTAATGCAACTAAATTAAATTGGTATGTGTCTGAAGAGGGGCTGCAGTCCATGAAAGCTCACAAGAATTTTTTTTAGCATTTAAAGCTGTCATAATACTTATGTTTTGTTTTACCTAACTTCATAAATGACCTTCAGAAAACTCATTTGCATAATGGCTGTACCTTAAAGATCCCAAACAAAGCTTGTTACAGATTTAGCTTAAACTAAAACTCAACAGCAGCAATAGAATTTAGGATGCTAAGTTTAGCACATTCTGCTCCAGAGGCAGTTGTTTGATTTAATCAGACATGACTTTATCCAAGATTAGTTAACAAAACCCACAAATGGTACTTACAAGTTAAGCTCATTATTGGTGTCAGTTTAAAATTTCTTTAAAAGATACTTACTACTTATTCTATTCACTATACTATTATTCAAACTACCCACAGTGCAATTGTGTGGCTTAGTAACTTTCAAAACATACAAAATGCACTAAAAGACTACTTTCAGTCAGTTAATTTTTTGAATAAGAGAACTTTAAAGCAAACTTCTTAATTTTCAATTTAATATTATACTTATCATTACAGATTTTCAACGTCAATAACTCTATGCAATAAAAATGACAATTTATATTAAAAATAGGAAAATTACAATATAAACAGGGGTTGCTACCATATTTTGTAACATACCAAATTATTCTGTATAAGCAGTGGGTTGTCTCCTATATCTCCAGCTCTAGTGCGAACTTCAGTGTCCTTGTTACATCATTATTCAAAAATATCCTACTTTCAGTTTACAAGCTAATTTAGCAGGAAACAAAGCCCTGTTTCAGAGAATGAACTGTTGAATTTCTAAAGATAGAACTGCAGCATGGCAATGGCATATTCTTACAGGTGTTCAAGCATTTCTTCTATTTATGGTAGCATATTACACATTGAGAGAAATGGAAAAACATTTTTCTTTCAAGAGTAAAAATCTATGCTGAAACATGCTCATCCACTTTAAGATGACAGTTTAAAACATAATGTGTAAGAGAGAACTGTTATACAGAAAAATAACTGAAAACTCACAAAGAAACAATTAAACATATTGAAGGAATTGTAACCTTCTCTACTGCTAAATACACCACGGAATTATACCATCAAAAATAGACAGTACAAGTCATCTTTTTCAAGGACATATCAACAGCCAGGTTTTGTAACATAAGCAAGTGCTGGAGGCCCTACTCACTTTACAAATGGCATCACTGTCTTTCTTCCTGTTTAATCTCTAGGACTTTGTTTAAAGTGTTCTCGGTACCATGCTTCTACTTTCAAATGAACAGCTTTTATTTTGAGTGCAGCGCAAGCTGCTGGATTTGTTCCTGCTACTATGATACACTCAATTTCAAATTGTTTTCTATCTAACCTAATCGTCCAACACCTAGCTATAGAAAACAGAAGAAGGCAAGGAGAATGTACAGCTAGAACTATCTGCAAAATTACAACTTTTTTCTAGGTAGTTGTTATCATATCAAAATATATGCTGCAAATTCTTGGGGGCCACCAGATTCTTGCAAATTCTTGGAGGCCACCATAGTTTTTTCCACACATTCCCCTCCATAATTGTCTTCCTTTCCGATATGTACCACAAAAGAGTAATTCTGACCATTTCAAGCATCCCTGATGCAAATGTATTTTAAAAAACCAACCAAACACTCTGAAACTTGAATTCCGGTGGAATTTATGTTATACAGTGCAAGACCTGAGAGTTAAGGGCTCATTCAAATACCACATGACCATTGGGGGGGGGGGGGTTTGACCAAAAGTCACAGAAAGTCACGGGGGGGAGGGGGTTCGGTGTGAAGTCATAACAGCGCTTGGGAAAGGGTTCCCTTTGTCTCCCCCTGCTACTACAAATCCCAGAATCCACCACCAGCTTCAGCACAGACCAGACCACGCCTGCTCCCTTCCCCTCTGCCCAACCATTCACTCTCTCTCTCTCTGTCAGTCTCCGAGGGGAAAAAGAGGGGCTTCTTTGGCAGAGGGAAGGGAAAAGAGGGTCTCCTCGAGAGTTTTCTCTCCCACTGCCATTCAGGACACCTGGAAGAAGGAGGAGGAGTTGGGTGACTTAGGGGCAACGAGGGGGGCCTTAAAATTGGGGAATGTGGGGAGGTTTTTCCCAAAGCAAAAATATGCCCGAAAGGAAACATCAGAGGAGAGACAGGAGGTGAGGATGGGGCTTTCCCATTTAAATCCAGATTGCAAATCTTTTCCCTCTTCCTTCCTTGCTTGCATGAAAAGGCTTTGCAAGGGAGGCCTTTCTTTCTTGGGCTTCTGCCGTTTCTCTTCAAATCAGGGAAAACGGAGAAACCATGTGATTTAGGGGAAGGGGGTCGACCAAAAGTCACAGAAAGTCACAGAGGAGGGAGGGGGCCAAAAGGTGGCCTAATTTAGGTCACATAGTATTTGAATGGCACCTAAGGTTACCTGAAGTAGACAGACCAACAATTTTTTCATGCTCGTTTCAGTTTTACTTTGTACCTCCAGCTCTACTCCTACTTGTAAATGGAATCCAATAATCACTGCCCCCCCCCCCATAACAGTTCTGCAGAAAACTCCTTTTTAAAAGGAGGATTGGCTGTAATAAGTACACCAATGCTCAATCAGACTACTTTAATCACAAAAGTATAATTGTTATACAGTACTTCTTTTCAGCATCTTTCCCATCAGGAAATACATCAAGAGGTTCCTAGAACATCTCCCATGGTTTCATAAGATGGTTGGCAACTGGTAAAAAATAATTATTCTAATTCCAAAAAGACACAAATATTAAATAAAGTGTGAGCCATTGCTCTATATCAGGGGTGCCCAAACTATGGCCCAGGGGCTGTAGCCGGCCCCTGATGCCAATTCATCCAACCCACAAAGCCCTCATTGCTCTTGGAAGCAGAAATAAAATGTGCCTATATGTGCGTGTTTTAATTCCGCTTCCAGGAACAACGAGGGCTTCGCAGGCCGGATGAATTGGTGTCGAGGGCTGGAACTGCCCCCCAGGTCATAGTGACCAGTTCCCTGAACCACGTGACCAGCCCATGGCCTGAAAAGTTTGGGCACCCATGCTCTATATACTGCTTAGTGTTCCTCCCGCTGTAACATGGTACATTTCTCAGAGGTCCCTCTAGTCTAGGACAATATTTTGTGATGGGTAGAATGCCAGGCAAAAGTTACAAGATATGGGTCTCCACCAGTCATGGGCTTCTGAAGATGCTTGGCCACAGATAAACTCAACTCTGGCCTTTCCTTTTCAAGTATAAATACTGCATATATGATCAAACTGGCAGAACAATTTAACATTTATTAACCCATATTTTCCAAATGTTTAGCAGGTATAAGTAAAGATCACCCTTGCTTGAAGCCAGTCGTATCTTACTCTAGGATTCAGTGCTCATTTCTGTTTACAACCAAAGAGCCAGTGCTGTCTACATCTGCAGATGTTTCTGTGGACATGTGGCAGGCATGACTAGACACAGGAGTGCACAGGACACTGTTTACCTTCCCACCAAAGTGGTGCCTATTTATCTACATGCGATTTCTTGCTTTCTAACTATTATAAAGAAAACCAAAATCATGGCAACAGGCCCTATCAGTCACTGGAAAATAGATGGGGAAGAAGTAGAAGCAGTGACAGATTTTACTTTCTTAGGATCAAAGCTCACTGCAGATGGTGACTGCAGCCATGAAATAAAAAGGCGACTGATTCTTGGGAGACAAGCAATGAGAAACCTGGGGAGCATAGTGAAAAGTAGAGACATCATATTGAAAACAAAAATTCGTATTGTCAAAGCAATGGTATTCCCTGTGGCAATGTATGGATGTGAGAGCTGGACCATTAGGAAAGCTGAGTGCAGAAGAATAGATGCCTTTGAGATGTGGTGTTGGAGGAGAGTTTTGAGGGTCCCCTGGACAGCAAGGAGAACAAATAGGTCAATCTTAGAAGAAATCAACCCAGAATGCTCCTTGGAAAGTCAAATTGTAAAGATGAAGCTAAGGTACTTTGGACATCAAATGAGAAGAGAGGATTCGCTTGAGAAGGCCTTGATGCTAGGAAAGGTAGAGGGCAAAAGAAGAAGGGGGCGGCCAAAAATGAGATGGTTAGATGGTATTGTGGAGGCAATGGGCACAGAGCTGAGTGAGTTGAGGAGGATGGTGGAGGACAAGGGTGCCTGGCGGGGTCACAGAGGGTCGGAATCGACTGTGCGACTGAACAACAAAAAAACTACTAGGTTGGCAGGAGCTGGGACAGAGATGGGAGCTCATTCATTGTGCAATACTTAGGTGTCAAACTTCTGACCTGCAGACCTTCCAGTTGTCAAGTTCAGCATCTTAACCACTTGAGCCACTGCAGTACCATAGAAGGCTGCTTAAATCCACAGCCAGCCAAACATTTTAACAGCTATACAAGCGAAACAGAAGTATAACACAAGGGTACGGGCAAGTCCTGTCATCTTTTTGAACTCCAGCTTAGAGCTCTTTTTGTTGCTGTGTCATGAAGGGTGTCCAGAGAAAGCCTGGAGTTGGGGTAGGGATTACACCAGAACAGCAGTTCTACAGCCCTCACTTCTTCTCAAATATTGCAGAGAAGAGTTAGGTTGGGAGCTGTGAAGGAGAGAAAATGGTTTCTCCTTAATTCACCCTTGCTTCTTTGTGGAGAGACCATATCATTTTAATTCCAAAAACCAGTAAAAAAATTGTAAGTTGTTATAATACAACAATACAATGCACCTTAACAACACTGGTTTCCAGACATTACAACAAGTGGAATAGGAACAACCATGCAATTCCAGGGCAAGACAAGAAGTATATATTTTAAGATTTGTAATTCATTTACCTTTGTACACTGCTAAAATTAACACTAAGAAAAAAGAAAAGCCACTTACTTTCTAGTTCCTCTTTCTCAAAATTTGTGTTGATAGTAGAACTAATTTTACCCATGTCAACAACAGCTTCTTCATCATGGCCCTAGGAAAAAGTAATATATTTAAATTTCTTAACTGTACTACACAACTGGCTGTTCCTGTCAATATTCATTTTTTGACATGAGCAATTCAGTACAGAATTTATATCCTTTTAAAGTTCATTGTATTTATGTAGCTTTTTGTCATGTACATAATTTCATCCATTCTAACAGTAATAAAAGTTTCCCTCACATAAAGCCTACTTATATCCTCTTGTTCTCAAAGGGGGAAAGTGGCAATTTAAATAAAAGCAGAAGAGAATTTACTAGGCACCTGAAATATACAATGAGCTATATACTTCTTGGCAATTTGAAGAATGCTTGTACAATAAAACCTGAGTTACATAAAAATTCCATTCCGTAGGCTTTTACATAAATTGTTTTGTTTTTACCTAATCGAAGCATACCCATAGGAAAATGAATATTTATGTAAATCGAAGCAAACACATAAGAAAAATTAATTTTTTTCCTAAATTGAGGCAAACCCATAGAAAATTGCATTATGTAAATTGGGACATTTATGTAAATTGGGACACCATTTTAGTGGAAAATCCTTACGCAAGACAAATTGTACGTAACTTGATGCATACATAAGTCGGGTTTTACATAGCCAGTGTGGTATACCAGTTTGTTGAAGTAGGGTTGGAGTCATGTTCAAACCAACACTTGGCTAAGAAGTTACAGCTTAACCAAAATGAGGAGGAGGAGCATTTATCTTAAGGTTTTGGAGAAATTATAGGATATCAGTGAAACATAAAAAAAGGTTCTCATATAGTATCAGAAAGCTTTGCATTTTCTCCTTTTCCAAATGAACAACCACTCACAAACCATGTACAGTAATACCTCATATAACATTAGTATCGAATAACACTAAAATCGCATAACATTAAGGAATCTGGGGGGAAGAATTGCATCAGATAACATTAAGATCCTATGGGATGCTTCAGATAACAACCGCTAAAGCCTGTGTGGTTACAATGTATCTCTATGGATCCCATAGAGGATCAGATAACACTAAAAATCATATAACACCAAGACTTGTGGAACCAGGTTTTAGTGTTATATGAGGTTTTACTGTATTGGCTATTTACAACATGTAAAATTCAATGTAAACAATCCTTTTACTAAGAAATATTGAAATCTATGCAGTTTTTAAAAAGGATAAAGATCCTTGAGATTCATTCTTAAATAAGGACACTTCACAAATTAACCTCAGTTTGATGTTAGAAGTACCACATACAGGTCATAAGGATAAATGGTATCTGATTTCAAGGGAAAGTGTATCAGTGAATAAATATTAACTAATAAAGTGTCAGATATCTTGGAGGTTGAAGTCAGGAGGGCCCTAAAAAGCACTGCTAACAACAAAGCTAGTGGAGATGATGGTATCCCAGTTGAATTATTCAAAGCCCTAAAAGATGATGGAATTAAAGTATTGCATTCTATATGCCAGCAGATTTGGAAAACACAACAATGGTCACAGGATTGGAAAAGGTCAGTATACGTTCCAATCCAAAAAAAAGGCAATGCTAAAGAATGCTCAAATTACTGAACAATTGCACTCATCTCACACACTAGCAAGCTCATACGCAAGGTAATACAGGATAGGCTTCAGCAGCACGTGGGACAGAACTACCAGAAGTACAGGTTGGGTTCCAAAGGGGCAGGGGAACTAGAGACCAAATTGCCAACATACATTGGATCAACTTCTGTTTCATTGACTACACCAAGGCCTTTAACTGTGTGGACCACAATAAAATGTGGCAAGTAAAGAAATGGGAATACCAGAATATCTTATAGGTCTCATGAGAAATCTGCACATGAGTCAAGAAGCAGCAGTTAGGACAGGATATGGAATGACAGAGTGGTTTGGAATAGGAAAAGGAGTAAGACGAGGCTGCATTTTTTCACCCTGCTTATTTAACTAGTATGCAGAGCACATAATGTGCAACACAGGGCTGGATGAATCACAAGTTGGAATTAAAACTGCTGGGAGAAACATCAACAATTTGAGATATGCAGATGATACTACCCTAATGGCAGAAAGTGAGGAAGACCTAAAGAAGCTCTTGCTTAGGCTGAAAGATGAGAGTACAAAAGCTGGCTTGAGACTCAACATCAAGAAAATGAAGCTAATGGCAACAGGCCCTATCACTCCCTGGAGAACAGATGGGGAAGAAGTAGAAGCAGTGACAGATTTTACTTTCCTAGGATCCAAGATCACTGCAGATGGTGATTGCAGCCATGAAAAAAAAAGCAACTGATTCTTGGGAGGCAAGTGATGAGAAACTTGGGGAACATAGTGAAAATTAGAGACATCACATTGAAAACAAAGATTCGCATAGTCAAAGCAATGGTATTACCAGTGGCAATGTATGGTTTGCAATGTGGTGTTGGAGGAGAGTTTTGAGAGTCCCCTGGACAGCGAGGAGAACAAATAGGTCGGTCTTTATTATTATTATTATTATTTCTCATACTTGCTATCCCGCCCCAATCAGGCAAGCCTGACTCTGGGCGGCTAACAGCATAGATTTAAAACATATCTGTATTAAAATTTAAAATTCATAAACTAAAAACAGTATCTGGGGTGTCGTCAGAAGGGTGGTTATCCCTAGACTAACCACCCCACATGGGATCCCCCATCCCTAGAACCCCACACTTGTCCTGCCAGCCAGGTCTTTAAGCTCTTCCGGAAGGACAGGAGCTCTGTCTGCAGGCGCAGCTCAGTTGGGAGGAGGTTCCAGAGGGCCAGGGCGAACACGGAGAAGGCCCTCTTCCTGGTGCTAGCGAGGCGAGCCTCCCTAGCCGATGGAACAACAAGAGAGCCCCTCCGATCCGCCCTGGTGGGACGGACAGATGTTCTTAGGGTGACGCGGTCTCTTAGGTATCCTGGCCCACTACCATATAGGGCTTTAAAGGTAATGACCAGCACCTTGAATTGCACCCGGAGACATACTGGCAACCAGTGCAGCTCCCGAAGCAGTGGTGAGGCCCGAGCATAACGCCCGCGTCCCATCACTACCCGGGCTGCCGCATTTTGGACCAGCTGCAGTCTCCGAATGGTCACCAAGGGCAGCCCCATGTAGAGCGCATTACAGTAATCAAGTCTGGAGGTGACCAAAGCGTGCGTGACCATGAGCAAGGCGTCCCGGTCTAGGAGCGGGCGTAACTGGCGTATTACACGAAGTTGTGCAAAAGCCCTCCTGGCCACGGCTGCCACCTGCTCTTCGAACAGTAGCCGTGAGTCCAGGAGGACCCCCAAATTACGCACCGGGTCTGTTTGGGGCAAAGTTGCCCCATCCAGAACCAAAGCTGGCAACTCCCGTGACAACGCAGGGCCCCTCACCCATAGCCACTCAGTCTTGCCGGGATTCAGCTGTAGCCCGTTTTCCCCCATCCAGACCTTAACAGCCTCCAGGCACCTGGAGAGGACCTCCACTGCGCCGCCTGGGTCCCCACGGGCTTAGAAGAAATCAACCCTGACTGCTCCCTGGAAGGTCAAATAGTACAGCTAAGAAAAAATTAAAATTGAGCTTGCATGCTTCCTGACAAAGAAACTAGCTTCTTATCTTAACACAGTACAGTTAGACAAAGCACACAAATTACCAGGTTACTTTTAGAAAATCTAATTCCCATTTCAGCAAGTTTCATATACTGTTCATGTTGGCTGGTTGAATAAAAACAAGATTGCCATTTTAAATAGTTTGCCACAGCCAAACAAGATTTGGCTCCTAGCCTTTGAAACAATGACTGAGCATCTTACTTAACATGACAAGAGACAGTGTGTATCTAAGGATATATCAAAACTGCAGGTTCAAAACAATCTTCTCACTTAGATCTCCATCACCTTTTTCATAATGACCCTTTGAAAAATAGTATATTGTGCATAGCATGAACATTTACTTCTGGTAAGATACATGTTCGTAGTAGATTTCTCTGCTTAACTGAAGTGCTTTCCATTTAAATACAGCTTCTATCTTTTAAGGAAATAAGCTGTGGGTTTTTTTCTCTTTACATGAACTTTTGGAAGTAAAAAGAACTACTAATTTTGACAGGGAAAAAATGTCAGTAGCACAATAGCAAGAAAACCAGTAAGTACAACCTGGAAAATTAGCATATCAAATCTCCACTTAGCCATAAACTCATGATATAGTTTTATATCAGGACACCATATTACAAGAATTTAATTTCCCCTCGCCAGACACATAGGAAGTCTAAAGACTGTATAGCCATGCCCTGTTCTTGATGCACCCAATACCCTGATCATACCATCCAAGTGTGCTATATGCATGAGAAGGGATGTTTTCTATTACAGTATATCAAATATGTACATAACTCCAGGAGAACATAATTAGTCCAGAGTCTACCCTTCTGGATGGACTCTTTACACAGATCAGCATTTATGTATATCACTCCTCCTGAGCACAGATGGTAACAGAGTGTGTAATCCCTTATTAATTCTGTGTGCATGTGACAGAAGACATTGCTAATAGCCTTATTAACATTCGTCTATCTTAAGGGGCTGTCCTAAGAAGGTTATTAAGATAAGGTAGGCACAAAATGTCTACCATCCAGAGAAAAGAACTCCATTAACACTGGATTCCTATTCCACTTGTTCAGCCTTAAAATCAGGCAGACCACTGAGATTTATTTAGACCACTGCCCTACCTCATCTCTTTGGGTCAGATCAAGAATGTGTTAGAGACAAATCAAATTAACAGTAGGAAAACTTCTAGCTCAGACATTTTTGGAAAGTGTACATCATAGGAAATGTAATCAAGTTTCTGGATGTATAGTGTACTTCTTTTCACGTTTTTCCAAGAGTTAAATCACAGTGCCTCTGCTCTTGTAAAACAGAGGAAAAATCTGGAGAATTCTCTGTACATGCACTTTTTCTATCCACATCCGAGATGAGAAAGGGAGGAACTTGTGTTTTTATAATGTAAAATATAGGTAGAAAAGAGAGCAAAAGGTTTTTTTAATCTCTTCCTGCATGGTTAAAAAGTCACAGACAAAATATCTGCCGACCATTTAGGAGAAAAGATGGCACTGAAAGTAACAAGCATGAGATATTCGACAAATGTTAGCCAAAATTTAATGACCAATGGATACAACAGTAAGGTAAAGGTCTTCCTTGCTTGAAAGCCAGTCATGTTCAACTCTAGGGCACAGTGCTCATCTCCGTTTACATCCAAAGAGCCAGTGCTGTCTGTGTCTGCAATGTTTCTGTGGTCACGTGGCAGACATGACTTGATAACCAGAGCACACGGAATGCTGTTATCTTTTCCACTGCTAGGTTGGAAGAACCTGGGACAGATGACGGGAGCATGTAGCATTTGAGTCACGAACTACTGATCCATCAACCTTCCAGCCATCAAACTTAATGTCTTAACCACTATGCCACCGCTGCCACTGATACAACAGTAGTTCCATCTAAAAATTCAACTTGCAATTAACTGCTTCATTTTTCTTATTAGAATAAAATTATGGAAAAAGAAGAATATATTAGTCTTTGGACGTCTCTAAGTGACTTTATTTTAACAGGTTTTCCACCAGAAACAGCTTTGAGTTTGAATGTTTCAACTCTAAAAAATGCACTTTGGGTTTTACCTCACAACCAAGAATTTCCACTGAAATACCAGGAGAAGAAAAACTCTACAGGTGTTTACAGAGTGGAAAAACTGCAGGAAACATTTTTTTTAATTCAAATATTTATGGAAATCCTCTATCACTGGAAATGTTGACACAATGCGGATTGTGTCACCTCCTAGTCCTTTCAAACTTGAATTCACCTTTTCCAATAATAATTCTAGAATAACCATTAGTCCTCTCACTATAATCAACCCTAAGCATAAACACATACTGCTTTCATTTTCTTCACCCTCCACTATGCCTACTTCTTTGGTACATTTGAAACTATACACTTCTCAGAGCAAAAGCTATTCTTATAGTTGTGAAATGGTATATACTAAATAAAATGTTTGCAGTTCTGGGCCATGATAGGTTCCACCTGGAGCCTTGGCTATTAAAAAACTGGCTCTTTCCCCCAGAAGCTGCCTCAGCAACAAAGGTTACTGGATTTGTTTTTCCTTGGCTTTGGGATCTTGCCTTCTTCCTGCTTCTAAATATCTCTTGCCTTGCTTTTTGTTCCTGCTTTCGAAGACCTATTGCATTGTTCCTGATTCTTGCTTTTGAAGACTCCCTACCTTGTTCCTGGTTCCTACTTCTAAAGACTTATTGCCCTGTTCCTGGTCCCCATGGACTGTTGCTGTGCCTCGCCTGGATCCTCACTCCTTGAACCCTGTCCTTGCCCTACTCCAGCCCCTGATAGTACTTTGCCTATTCTGTCCTCTCAGTCATCTAACTTCTGACTTGCTTGGATTATGTCCTGTCATCTGGACTAACCCTGTATCTTTGTCTACATCGGGCTTGATTCTGGACTTGAACTCTGGACTGCATTATGGTTACTGTTCAGCCTGTTGCCTAGTTGCCCTGCACACTGGTGCTTTCTGGTGCTTGCCAGTTGCCTACACCCCAGACTCTGAGAATCATGAAAAGATAGGATTTTCTGGAAAAAAGAAAAATGCTGGGAAAAGCTGAAGGCAGCTGGAAAAAAGGAAGACCAAATACAAGATGGACTAGCACTCTAAAACAGTGGTTCCCAATGTCAATGTGGGCCTCACACCCCACAGGGGATATCAATTCCCAGAAGCCTAAGTCTATACATTGGCTGATCAGTGCTTTAGGGAATGAATTTAGGCTTCTGGGAATTGAAGTCCAAAAACCAAAGGTTGGGAAACACTGGTCTAAAGGAAGCCACGAGTTTGAGTTTACAAGAGCTCAACAGGGCTATTAAGAGCAGAACATTTTTGAGATCATGCTTTCAGAGTGTGGTCATAAGTCAAAGGTGACTTGATGGCATTCAGCAACAACAACTTCACATGTTTTTATGTTCATGTGATCAATTGTTTTAGGGTTCTTTCATTGGATGTGTACTCTGATATTTTATTATTAATATAATAATTATCAGGTGCTATCAAGTCAGTTCTAACATGGAGATCCTTTTCAGGGTTTTCAACGTAGAGAGTACACAGAAGTGGTTTGCCACTTTCCTCTTCTGGAGGATCCCTGGGACTGTGCTCTTCTCCCAGGAGGCACAGTGAGGAATCAAACTCCCAATTCTGGCTCTGTAGCCAGATACCTAAAGTAATGAGCTATCCAGTTGTTTGTTGTTCAGTCACACAGATGATTCTGACCCTTTGCGACCCTATGGACCATTGTCCTCCAGGCACCTCTGTCCTCCACCATCCTCCTCAGCCCGCCCAGCTCTGTGCCCACTGCATCTACAATACCATCTAGCCATCTCATTTTTGGCCACCCCTTCTTCTTTTGCACTCCACCTTTCCCAGCATCAAGGCCTTCTCAAGTGATCCAGACATTATTAATATAAGGATTTTATAAATGCAATGTTAGGTTTCCTATTACAAAATCAGCAAAATGAATCCCCCTATGTCAGAAAAATGAACATCAATTTGAAATGTTTATTCTGTTCTGGGGTGTGACTGATATTTATAAACCAGAGGTCCCTTGGCAGCTTGCTCTTAGGAAACTGGCCTTCAAAATCCTATCACGTGAAAGCAGAATATCTGTAAAGATTAGATTACAGGAAGGCATGCATGCCCTTGTAAAACCTTCTGTTAAATTGCTATGTGAACATATCCAATATGCAGATCTTCTTCCAAGAATTACTAGCAGGCATTGGTTTAATCCAGGGATTCTCAACCTCTGGCCCACTGGCCAGATGTGGCCCACAGTGCTATTTTATGTGGCCCCCACTGCTTCCACCACACCAGGAAGTGCCATGTGGTAGAGAAAGGGCAAAATGGCCATCCTGCCCCCGAAGCTGTCTGACGGAGTGTGACCTGGCCCCCGGCTTCAAAAGGTTGAGAACTCCTGGTTTAATCCATACTTGTTAGATACCACTTCTTGTTTTGGTTTTGGTTTCTATAGTTTGAAACCAAACAATATGTCAAATACCAGGTCTGGTTGGAAACTAATTGTCCTCTTATCCTGCAGTTGTTAAAGTCCCCAGAGATTTAACTTTAACCCAAATTTGTCAAGCTACTGACATAATGCTTTGAAAGATGAGGCTCACCCACACATCTTTTCAAGTGGGTTTGGTCCTTGCTGGAAGAGCAAATTCAAAAGGTAATGTATAAGTAAAGGTCACCCTTGCTCAAAAGCCAATTGTATCTGACTCTAAGTTTCAGTGCTCATCTCTGTTTACAGCCAAAGAGCCAGCTCTGTCTGCGTCTGAGATGTTTCTGTGGACATGTGGCAGGCATGCCTCAACATCTGAGTGCATGGAACACTGTTTACCTTCTCACCCAAGTGGTACCTGTTTATCTACTTGCAATTTCTTGCTTTCGAACGGCTAGGTTGACAGGAGCCGCTCAACTGTTTCTGTTTGATGCCTTAGTAACCAACCATGCTTCCCATGCTATGGAACTGCTGTAAGAAATTGGTTGAAATCATGCTACTGAAATAGGCCCTTTTAAAGTATGGAACCTATGGAACTGTTGATTCACCAGATCATTATTGATTCAATGGGCCTGTTTTTTGTTATAAATGGGTGCTTTGGATCAGCAATGGATTTGATGAGGCCCAACTAATTGAAATATGATTCAGACAAAACAGAGGCTCATGGATTCACAATCTAAAAGTACTCTTGGATTTCTTGAACCTTGATTCCCAGACTTTGGTGATAGCTATGACTACATTTACACAATTAAAGCTGGTGTCCCAGCTACATCCATTCTTCAAGGGGCCTGATGTGCCCAGTAGTAAAATACCTCCCTCATACACTATTTAGATTACTGTAACACACTCTACATGGTGATGCCTTTGAAGACTGTTTAGACCAGTGTTTCCCATCCTTTGGTTTTTGGACTTCAATTCCCAGCTCCCTCAATTTCCAGCTCCTGCCAACCTAGCAGTTCGAAAGCAAGAAATTGCAAGTAGATAAATAGGGACCACTTTGGTGAGAAGGTAAACAGTGTTCTGTGCGCTCTGGTGTCTAGTCATGCCTGCCACATGACCACATGGTTGTAAACAGAAATGAGCACTGAACCCTAGAGTCGGATAAGACTGGCTTTCAAGCAAGGGTGACCATTACCTTTAACTTAACACACTCTACATGGTGATGCCTTTGAAAACTGTTTAGAGCAGTGTTTCTCAACCTTTGGTTTTAGGACTTCAATTTCCAGGAGCCTAAGTTAATTCCCCAATGCATTGATCAGCCAATCTACTGACTTAGACTTCTGGGAATTCAAGTCCCCCTTTGGAGTGTGGGCCCAATATTGGGATCTACTGGTTTAGAGCCTTCAGCAGGCACAAAATACTGTGTTGTGCCAATCTGGTTGCCAATCCAGTTTTGCACCCATTTCAAAGGGATAAATTCAACCTATAAAGCACTATACTATTTAAGTCTGGGCTATCTAAAATACTATAGTCTTTCATATGAGCCTCCCAGGCTTTGTGCTCTAAAGGCTCTTCTTTTAGTCCTGACACCTTCAGATGCATGCTACTATAGGACATTATAGTGGACCATTTTGAGTGGCTGTTCCAAGACTACAGAATTCTCTGAAAAGTTATATTATCTTACACACACAACTATTCCAATTTAAAATTTTTGAACTGGTAGCTATCTTAGTGTGTGCAAACATATCAGACCATCAATAAAACAAAGAAAAAAGACAAATTATTGTGGCATCTTAAAGACTAACTGCTATATTTTATTGTTATTTTTCTTAGATCAACTCCTCCAGTTCAGACATCAGAGTAAGATTTCATGGCAATAATGTATACATAGCCCCATGGCAAGGTGGGGATACAGACACATACAGTGGCTGGTTAGTATATTAGATACAATATAGCCTTGTGGCTATTTACATTTGGTAGTGACCAAATAGGGACTGAGGTGGCTCAAGTGGTTATGATGCTGAACTTGCTGACTGGAAGGTTGGAGTTCAATTGCCAGGTACAGTAATACTCTGCATAACGTGTACACCACACAATGTTAAGAAATCTGAAGAAACATTTGCACCACAAAATTTTAAGTTAACATTGTGCTATACATCACGTTTTTCCCCAGATTGCTTTGCATCTGGGTGGTTTAAAAAGTGCAGCTTTTAGAGTGCACTCGGAAGAGCCAAGTTTGGGAGCAGCAACTGCAGTGGTATTGGTGGTCTCAAAATCGCTGCTGCCAATGCCACCAACGCCAGACCCCTGCCCCAGCCCATCCGGCCAGTGGGAAGTGGGAGCAGCTGCTGCTGCAACGTTGGTGGCCTCAAAATTGCCACCGCCAACGCTGGACTCCTTCCCTGGCCCATCTGGCCAGTGGGAAGTGGGAGCAGCTGCTGCGGTCGTGTTGGCGGGCTCATAATTGCCACCACCAACACCAATACCTCCGGACTCCCTCCCTGGCCCAGCCAGCCAGTGGGAAGTAGAACCAGCTGCTCCTGCAGACCCCACGGCCACAAAATGCCACTACCAATTGACTCCTTCCCTCAGCCCGTCCGGCCTGGAGGGAAATGAACACAGCTGTTGGGGGTTGAGTTTGAGTTTTTATGATACAGTACATGTATCACACAATGTTAAAAATCATACAACGTTAAGGGTCGTGGAACCAAGCTATTACTATACTGCATGACAGAGTGAGCTCCCATCTCTGTCCCATCTCCTGCCAACCTAGCAAGTCGAAAGCAAGAAATTCCAAATAAATAGGGACCACTTGGGTGGGAAGGTAAACAGTGTCCCATGCACTCCAATGTTGAGGAGTGCCTGCCATATGTTCACGGAAACATCTGCAGATGCAGACAGTGCTGGCTCTCTCACTATAAACAGAGACGAGAGGATTCGCTTGAGAAAGCCTTGATACTGGGAAGGGTGGAGGGCAAAAGAAGAAGGGGGTGGCCAAAAATGAGATGGCTAGATGGTATTGTAGACACAATGGGCACAAAGCTGAGCGAGTTGAGGAGGATGGTGGAGGACAGAAGTGCCTGGCGGACAGTGGTCCATGGGGTCGCAAAGGGTTGGAATCGACTGTGCGACTGAACAAAAAAAAATGACCGAAAACAATAAAATCAGACCTAATGACCAAAGACAATAAAATCAGTGTTTCCTAAACCTTTTTTAACCCATGCCTTTCTTTGATAAAATAAAAATCTCAAGTCTACTTTCAAACATGCTTCAGTCAAAATCACCCTGTTCAGTTATGATAGAAAAAGCATTTCTTAAAACCAATCAGGCGACATGTGACCATCTGGAGGAGTCATGTTCTGCACTTGTGGGCCCCTTGGGGCTCTTTTTCTGTAGAGATTCAATCTTGGCATCTCTCTGGCCACCTGAGTGTGAAATACAATAGAAATCACATTGATAATATGAACCTCAGCTCAAGACTAATGTTATGCTATAAAGTGGACTGTTTGTATAGAGACTATTACTGAAGAATTCACTCTCATTAACAAAATTCATACAGCAAACTGCACTGAAAAATGTAAGAGCGTGTTTGACCAATGTTTTCTCTCTGTTGTTATTGTTGTTAAAATGGTATGAATCACTAATAATATGGAAGCTGTCCTCCAAGACCAGGCCTCCCAGGGGCAGGAAAAAAACATATACTGTACTCAGATCGAGTTGCAGCCAACGACAACAAGTATACATCAAGGCAGCAACCTTCTGTTTTTCCTAATCTCATCATATATTTGGAAAACATGCAGACAAAAAGTTAGAGATTATCTTTTTCAGTTTATCTAGTAGTAAGTAGTCTAACCATAATTTGGTTAAACGGAAATCTGAATAAGTAGAGATGGCAATCTATACATACTTTCGTGTATTATTTGCAATTGACACTGCTGTTACTTTAATAGCACAATATAATTAAACAATTCCAACTCTGAGCTTTCAAAAAAAAATGCTGAAACATTCCCATGCTGAAAATATTTTATCATGTCCATGACAGAAAGGTTACAGTTGCTACAATAGTGAATTACCAGATAACAATAAATGTAATGTTCGCAATAACCCAGTTCACAATACATTTCAGATGCAGTCCTTGACACTTTGTATACAGCAAAATTTCACTAAGACAAGTTGATTTCTAGCTTGAAACTGATTTAAGCTCCTCCGATTCCTCCCATGTCACTAATTTGTCTATTTAAGATTTTTATATGCATAAAACCATCAAAATTGTTATGTAAGACCATAACAAGGTTCATCTAGTTAAACTTTCTCTTTTTAAGTTGTTCTGCCAGATACTGGAATCTAAATATGAGGATCATAGCTAAGAACTGTTACAAAACATACCCTTTATGAATTCATTAATTTTAGAATACATGTAAGTTGCTAGTCATCACAACATCTTACGTTCGTTTTCGTGTCAGAGATTACTCTGGGTTGAAATGATTCTTGCAGTGGATGCCCAAATGAGGCTCCTTTCATGTCCCCCATCATGCAGCTCTCAGGAACTGAACCCATGTTTCCGGTCTCCAAACCTATTGCCTTAACCACTATGCCACTGGGGGAGCTGCACAACATATTACAGGAAACCATTATACAGTAGTACCTCAGATAACGCTAAGACTTGTTATCCGATTTTTAGTGTTATCCGATGCATGTTAAAATCCTATGGGATGGATCGGATAACGTTAAAGCTTCATAGAGATACATTGTAACCGCACAGGCTTTAGCGGTTGTTATCCGATCCATCCCATAGGACCTTAACGTTATTCGATCTAATTCTCCTCCCCAGATTGCTTAACATTATGCAATTTAGCGTTATCCGAGATAAACGTTATCCGAGGTATTACTGTATATTTATGTTTTGTGTGTGAAAGAGCACTTGCCTTACTATGAGTGCTTTCATTGCATATGTTATGAAAGAAACTCTGCACTGTTGATTTAACTAAATCCTGTTTGATGTTATTTTTAACAGAATGAACTCAAAATGCTTCAGACTTCCTTAGTCTAACAAGCTAAACTGTTGTTCTGGTAATCTTCTGACAAATATAGATGTTCTTTTCTATGTAGTCACAGCCAATTCAAATGAAATTAGGAGTTCTGCTCTGCTTGTATGTAAGTCATATCCACTGACACTCCCATTTTATACTCTTTATGTGTTGCTTCTATAGTGGTACCACTATTGAACCACAGTTGGGCATACTGTGGTAATGGCAACCTTCTGTTGCTGGCTAATCTTTCTCAAACTAGGTCAGGTAAAAGGAAATGCAGAATGAACTCACCAAAAAGTGTCTTCGTTTTGGCAGTTTCACATCTGGTCTAGACAAGGAAGAAGAACCAATATGAACTAAAAAAAATTTCTTGTTAGTAACTTTGAAAAAATCTTGACTTTAAATAGTCCAACATTTTATGACCACATGCAAATGTGATATGAATGGAATCCATTCTTCTGATACTGGTTAAAATGCTTTTACTGACTTAAAACTGCAGAAAGCAAACTGTATAACTTACAGCAGCTTCCCCTAGCAATTAATGAGTGATCACTTGGATTTTCAGCCATGTACCAGTCTGGTGAGTTGGCACATACCAGAAATTCCAAGCAGAGCCAATTGCCAATATAAAGCTGCTGCAAGTTACATAATTTGATTTCCTCTGATAAAGCTATGCAAGAGGATTTTGACTATAATTTACAGAAACATATTCTCTACCTTTTCAAAGCATTTGGACCATTTATAATGATTTACAGCTCAACAACAACAACAACAGGAAAGAATCCCATATGAAATAAAAATTATGTCAATAACAAAAATGAAAATTGCTCCTAGAGGCTTATACCAAAACAAACACCTAGAAAAATGAAAATATGCCAGGAAGAACAGGAAAGTTTCACCTTGTTAATAAAAATCTATTTTTACAACCTAAAATCCCCCAACTTGATCTCTGCCCCAAAGCCCATGGAGACCAGCCCTGGGGCATCGATGGAGGGGTGACCCCCGCCTGCTGGTTTATATAATTAAGATTTTTCTCTCTTTTTTAATGAATGGGGTGTGTGGGGTAAATTATTTTGACTTTTAAATGGGGTTTCTTAAGGTTTTTTGTTTAGTTTTGTTATTGTTTTTAATTGTTGTTAGCCACCCAGAGTCGTTGCTGAGTTGGGTGGCAATAGAAATTTGATTAAATAAATAAATAAATAGACTTGCAGATTTCAGGAGAAATCATTTTAAGTCTCAGCACATATTGCAAAAGGAATTATTTATTCACCAACAAAATGTGGTATCAGTATTTTGTTTGGAACTTAGTATACTAAAGATAACAAATGGAAAGTGTGTTTTCTCCATTATCCTATACCAGTTCTGGAAATATTCGCATAGGAAGGCACATCTTACACCCACTTTTGGCACTTATTTTAACATATTTTCAGTGCTCTGCAAAGACCTGTTATCCCCCCCCCCATGGATTTTACCACCTGCACAAATCAGGGGATACCAGCCTATGACCCATGGCTTGAATCTGGCCCATGGTGCCAATTTATCTGCCCTGCAGTGAGGATCCTGGTGGCACCACCGGAAGCAGTGAGATCACACCGAAAACAAACTGAAAACGTGCAACCCTCACTCCCACCGCCACCACTGCCACCATGGGAAGTGGTGCAAGTGGCGAAAACAGGCTAAAATTCACCATTAATGCACCCACCACCACTACTGAAAATACCAGAAGCAGTGGGAGGAACCAAGCCTCCAGCCCACTCACTTGTGTGAGGGGGCATGACCAGCCTAATGCGCAAAAAGGTTGGCTACCCATGCACTAGATGTTTGAAATTTTGTGGGGCCTGAATAATCTGATTTTCTAAGCTAAATATATTTGCATTGTATGCATATCACCGTTATTAAAATTCTTCTAAAGCTGTGAAGGAAATGGACAGACTGCTGTTCTGAAGAAAAGGACTGATTTTAGTTAACTGCCTGTGATGGGCAAAAGGTAGGGAGAGGAAGACAATGAACAGTTTTTGTAGTCTTACAGCTGCAGGTTATCTCTTAAGAAAAAAAAATGCAGATCAAGGTCAAGCACCAAGCCATGCCTGGGAACTGGATAGCTGATAAAAAGAGAAAAATTGTTTCATCTGGAGAGAACAGCAAAAGAAGGAGAGGTTACTTTAAGAGAAGTTACTCTTTTTCCAGAAAATTCTGGAAACTTCTGATTCTGATTGGTGGGGACATCTTAAAAATAGATAATGGATATAAAACCTAGTAGACATAAATGTACTGTAACTATGGCTTAACACATGCTAGAGTTATGCTGTCATGCCTGTGTTCTGCCTGGACTCTGGAACTATGCTGATGCTATAGGAGCATTAGAGTTAGCTAGTCTTTCTTATTTTATTGGGACTTGCTCTCAAACAGCTGACCTCCATTTCTTGTACTATGGATTGGTTTCACATCTTTTTGCCATTTTTGGACATTTTGAAGCTGCTTTTATGTTTATAATTTCTTAAAGTCTTTTAGAACCTTTCACCATCTTTAAATGAAATACAATTTTAATCTGGTTTGGTTCCTTGTGGAAAATGGGATTTTCTGTGATACCATTTCCAGTCATTAGACTTTGCCATAAAAGAAGTCATTTATTTTGTGGTTATTTGGTCTGTGCTATCTTACAAGGTTGATGTGCAAGTAAAATGTATACTTGCACATCAAGCCTCCCTAAAACACTAAAAAGTCTGAAAACTTAAGAGTATAGGAGAAGAGTCTATCAGGGAGATTTCCCTAACCACAGCATATTAGTTCTCCTGGGAATCACCCACACTAGGGCATTTTTGGCTAGCATGACTCAATGGCTAGTGTGATTCTTTCTGTTACGTCAGTTTCTTAACAGCTAACATCATTCCATGAAACATACATTTCCATTAACCAAACTTCCCCTGTCCATCTCATTTCCTCTTCTGTCAGAATTGTGCATACATCTGTTTGAGAGATAAAAAAAACATGAGCAGTACACAACCAGGCAACGCCTCTGCATGCAGGAAAAACTGAATGACTTGAATCACAGCAAGTGTGACAAAAATAGTTATTTCTTTGCATTCTGTCTTAACTAGGATAAGGTAACGTAAGATAACATGAAAAAATCAAAGTTCAGACAAAAGGGAAAGTATCTTAAAAGTAAATTTAGAGATTTTGCAAAGAATATAAAAGGAAAATAAAGAAGTCAGGCATACCTAGATCTGCGTAATACACAATAATTTATTCAGTATCAGTACATGTTTAGCACAAAATGAAATCATCTGCTTTAGAAAATATGCAGTTAGGTGTTTTTTCATGCTGGCTCTGAAGTGGTTTCAGATTTTGTGGGATTTACTCCCTAGATGTGTTCACAATATTGAAGGCCTGCTGGAAGATGAGATTCCCAATTGTGAAGTACTCAAACAGACCAAAGGACCAGTACAAATAGCACTGTTGCTACTGAAGAAACTAGATTCAAACTGAAACACTGTTTCCACAGAGGCAAAAGGAAAGTCTGACGCAATAAAGGACACAGCCTTGAATTTGCAAGAGGTACATAAAGTTGTTAGTTATTAGATCTTCTGCAGGTCACTAATTCATAGGGACATAATATATTTCAAGTAATGTGACTGCACATAGCAACAAAAACAAAGGACTTGTCTATACCACAACTTTAAACTAGTATAACAGAGCAGTTTCTTTCTTTTTTACAGCAGGTTTTCTCTGCAAATCAAAGACTATGTACAACCAAGAAGATAAGCCTCAAGTCTTGTGGTTTAAGAATAAACAATTAAAAATATGTATGTGGATTTTACATATGAACCACTGAGCATTTCTAAAACCGTGATCACAGTTTTCATTAACATGTGGAACAAAATTTTAAAAATTAGTCAAGCAAACAGATAACAATATAGCAGTCAATGATACATAACACTCTAAGACAGAAAGAAACAGATTAACTGAGGATAAACTATTTTTCTCCCCCCTGATAATCCTAATTCTCTCACAAGGAGATTGCAAGGGGGAGAAAATAACATCCTTGTCCTGCACAACAACAGGACAATAAAGGGTAGCTTAACTCTGCTTTTTATATATAAGTTTGAAATTACTTTACAAGGATTTGAAACAGATGAATATCCTCCCCAAGAAAACCTGACATGTCCAGAAATGCAAAGGGATGAAGCTTATATGGAGTATCAGCAATAAGCAGGTTTATTCCTATAACCACTTAATGTCAGAATAGATAAGAAATATGGTCCATTAAACATGATGTCCTTTCCTCGCCCAAGTGCTAGGTTTGCTAGCTCTTAATGAAACAAATAGAAAGCTGATTTTAATGTTGGATTTCAGAAAGAATAATATACCCCAATAAGAGCCTCCACAATTGGGCACAACCTAGTAACAACAACCTTGTATTGATGGCTAATCTTTCTCACACTGGGTCAGGTGAAAGCAACTGCTAAGTGAACTCACCAAAAGGTGCCTTCATTTGGTAGTTTCATGTCTGGCCTAGACACAGAAGATGATGACTTATGCACTAGAATGTCCTTAGTATCCCTTCTCACCATTTGTGGCCCATCTTATGTTGCTGAGGAGCATTCAGAGCTTTTATAACTGAAGTAGAAGATGTCAGGTGATGGCACTCTAAAAGCTTCTGTGAATTTCTGATACAAATTAGACTCTGTAAGACAGGAGTTCCAAACCTTAGACCCATGGGCCGGATATGGCCCATGGTGCCATTTCATGTGGCCTCCCACCCCTCCAAGGGCATTAAAGAAACAAAATGGCCATCCCCTTTGAAGCTATTGGGACAAAATGGCCACCCCCACTGTGCAGGCAGAGCAAAATGGGCATGCAGCCCTCAAAACTGACTGAGAATGTGTGACCCAGCACTAGGCTTGAAAAGGCTGGAAACCCCTGCTCTAAGACATGTGCCTACAAGAAGCAAGCCCTTACAAGCTCAACTGGCCTTACTCCAAAATAAGTGATTCTGAGACTGCAGCTTCAATTACTGCATCTTTCTTTAAGTTAAAAAGATAACTGTCCATCCAACATACAGTATACTATAATTTTTTTGACCAGCTGATCTTAAGTATATTCCTGATAAGCATTATCAATACTAATTTTACTTCTATTTATATAAAAGAATACCTACCACTGAGTGCATTTCTTAAGATACACACCTGTATGTACTAATATACTTAGTAACACAAGAGATTCTTTACTGACAATTCTGGCAAAAGATGATCCTATCAATATATTAGTCCTATGCAGACCTGGGCTTTGATTATTGTCACTAGCATTTTGAATTTGGTTTGGGCACAAATTGAAAGTAAATTTATTTCAAAAATGGAGTCACATGCTACCAGTAGGTGAGCCCTATTTAACAACCTTACATAACACTGTAGCAGACAAATGTAGCTTCTGACCACTTTTCAAAGACAACCCCAAACATTAAAAAACTGAAACAGTCCAGATGTGACACAACTAGAGAATGGGTTACCATAACCTACGCTCAAGTTATACTACAGCCCATATCAAAAGAAATGTCTCAATTCTAAAGAGAATAATATTCATGTTGCATGCTTTGTGGCTGTTTTTGCTCTCAAGTCAAGATATAGTCAAACCTCGCATAAAGAGTGCCTCGTTTAAAGAGTAACTCGCTTAAAGAGCAGAATTTTCTCTGAATGTTCGCTTCACTTAACAAATAAAACCAACCAAAACCTCACTTAACAAATAAATCAGGGTTCGCAATCCCCCACCCACCCCACACAAGAAGTCACAATTGGTCACTAACACTGGTGTTTTGCTTAAATTGCAATCCTGTGTAACACATTATGCTCTTTAAGCGAGGTACAACTGATTACTGTCTGGTTATGACCTATAAAATCCTTAACAGTTTATCACTTTGATACTTGTGGGAATATCTCTCACAAAAAACAGCTACCATTTCACTCACTCCTCCCAATTTACACTGTTAAAGAGTGACTGCACCAAAGGAAGCTAAACAAGTGTCAACAAGGAAATAGGTCTTCTTGTTGGTGGTCCCCATTCTGAGGAATAAGCCTCCAATTCAGGTTTGCCAGACTGCTTTCCTCCAAATTAGTGAAGACAGAACTAAACAAAGCTACCTTTAATAATGTGTATCCTGATTGCTGTTTGTTGTTAAATTTTACGTATTTTTCTTTCTGTAGTAATTGTGATCTAGTTTGGTATAGTGCCACATTATGTTGCTGTGGGGGTCATGAATTTTAATCTGCAAACCATCCACAGTAGTGCATGTTCACTAAAGGGATAGTATAT
The DNA here is from genome assembly GCA_030440675.1 of Furcifer pardalis. Lineage (NCBI taxonomy): Eukaryota > Metazoa > Chordata > Lepidosauria > Squamata > Chamaeleonidae > Furcifer > Furcifer pardalis. The sequence goes on along the minus strand of CP126897.1, from coordinate 68,881,156 downwards.
CAATTAGTCAATATAATTATCCTTATAAACACTAATTTCTATAGTACTCTTAATGTAATTAGAACATCTAAAATGCAGGTACTGTATCTGTAACAGGCCTCTGTTAAAATCTTATTGGTTATTTACACTGATGTTAAGTGAAATTCAACGTGGTGAACGGTCACTAGTTTGCAACTTTTCACCTGTAGACTTCTTCCTATGACTTGGCACGGAACCAGAAAAACAAATGATGCCTTGTTGATTGTTCTCAAATTACTTATCTATCCCGATCATTAGAAAGGTTTTTAAATGAATCATAAGGACTACTACATTTAGTTTACAAATAACCTAATTTTCAAGGAAACTGGCTTGAACAAAATCTGCATCACCAACTATTCAAAGTTATATAACACAAAAATCTGTGGTCTGACTGTGAAGACTTTAACATACCTAAGCCTCCTGCAGGCTTTTAGTATTATTACTATCCAGTATAATGTTACACTCCAAGTTCTTCAGGGACATTGATCATTTGGCATTTCTAACCTTGAGAAAGTGTTGATAACTACAGGCCTTGTCGGGAAACATAAACTAACATCAAAATGCTGGACTTAAAGTAACTAGTTAAGTGTCAAATGTTGTTTAACATACCACTCGTCCATGTGTTATGATTTGCCAATATATGATACAGGTTTTCTGTCAAACAAACTAGCAATAAGTAAAATATGGCTCAATTGCTCACATACTTAGGAAGCTAAACCAAGCATATCATAAAAGATCTTCATGTACAATAAAAGACAGACACTTGCTATTTTATTAAATACACATGTCCTAAAAATGGGTATCTATGATCACTGTATAAGTCACAATTATAGCACAACTGTAATACTTCTCTATATATCAACTGGAAAAGTAAAGTGAGAAGCGGCACCAATTAATTTAGCATAACCTTTACTTATACGGTACCTGTAATTCAGTTTACTATACATAAAACTGATTTGGAAATATACTCTTGTCATTCTGAAATTCCTTAGCCATTACAAATCTATCTGTTTGACTATCTATGTATACCATTGCCCAATTTACTCTCAAAGCACATATATGAACTCATAAATGTTCTGAGTATAAACAAGCATAAGGGATCTCTGAACCATGGTAGTAGTGTCTCTTTACATAGATTGGGTTCAACAAATCTCTACCACACAAAAATATATTATAACTAGTTAGTTAGTATGGAGTGATGTAGATCAATTTCTTATCAACAATATTCAACTAATACATAGAGGACACAAAGGTATGGAATCTAAACAATCTCTTAATGCTAATAAGAGTGAAGATTATTCTTAAACTAGATCAAATCTGTATCTGTCTGCTATATACACAGCAAGATAAAGTCCCACAAGAGAAAAGCAAAGAGAGCAAATGGTAAGAATCCAGTAAAATTGCTATAAAAGCTGCTAGAGTTAGCTAAATTTTAAATGTTTAACATTTAATATCAAGCAATAGTAACTGGACCTGTACCAACTACCAATCTAAACTTTAGTATAGAAATCTTACTACGGAAAATGTAATAAAGAAGCATAAGACAGAAAGTATAAAAAAAATACGAGTTAACAGCAAAGAAGAATCCACAGAGATACATTTAGGGGGGAAAGTGTCATTTTACAAAAAGTTTCAACTTTTTGTATTTTTTTTTATTTGAGCTGCTACTGAAAATATCAGATTACTTCACTGTGTGAGCACTGGATTAAAGCTTTCAATGAAAAATACTTTGTACAACTAAAGAAGATGAAGTCACAGAACAACTATACATCAACATTACAAATGCCCATGGCAAAAGTTTCAGTCATTGTTCTTTAAAGAATCTGTCATGAACAAACAGTGAGGATATTAATTACTTCTATTCAAGCAATTCAAAGAATAATTTTAAAAAGTAATGGTTTTACATACAGGTAGTAGTTCTTTGTCTAGATGTTTTCCTTCCATGTTGATGCCAAAGAAAGAATGTTCTTTATGTGAGATTGCAGTGTTAAGCGTCACAAGATATCAGACTCTCCATAACTACTTTATAACATTATGCCCAGCACAGATGTATACCAGCATACAGATCTGTTCCAGCCAATTATCTTGCAAGGATACTTAATCTTCTAAGCCAGTAACTATAACCAGCACAGGGTCAAAGAATTGAGGAACATGGCATGCCTTCAATTTTCACCCAGAGAACACCAAAAAAGGAGGTGAAATTATGTAGTTTGTGAGTTAACATTTAGCTGTAGTTAAAGAAAAATCTACCAAAAAAATTAACAGCTAAATTTCATTTTTCTATCAATAGCTAAGTTTCATAATAAATGTGTTTCATAATAAAATTCCAAAACTGTAAGTGGAACGACAAACTTTTTGGGGGTTGAGGTATTTGTACATGTAAATTTCTTTACATACATTAATCCTAAAAAAGCACTTTTCAATGTTCCATTAATTGCATGGCTTTTGAGCAAGGGTGACCTTTACCTTTATAAGGAATCATTCTCCTTTATGGAAAAATGAATGAAATTATCTTTATATTTCTTCTATCTTTGTTTCTTAGAAGCCACATGTTGCTACACTCCATCAAGATGGTTCTGAATTAAGGAGATTATAAAATGGTTGCTGGGGTAACTAAAAAATTAAAGAAATCTTACACTGGTGTCATTAATCCCATAATTTCCATAGCTAAACAGAGTCATGTCTGGTACTCAATCCACAAAATTCTGGGGAGATTTACATGATAGAATATCCCAGTGGTGACGAACCTATGACATGCATGCCAGAGGTGGTACTTGGAGCCCTCTTTGCAGACACCCATGCAGTCACCCCAGCAAAGAATTTGCCCCACCCCTATGCCCAGCAGCCCAATGGGAGCACTTCCTCCCTTCCCCCAGCACAGAGTTCACCCTACTGCTCTGCCAAGAAGTTTCCTTCCTCCCATGTTGTTGTGTTGGCACTTTGCGATAAATAAGTGGGTTTTGGGTTGTAGTTTGGGCACTCAGTCTCTAAAAGGTTCGCCATCACTGGTCTATCCTTATGCCACTGCACTGAAGAAGCTAACTGAGGCTAGTAAATAGGCCACAGTTTTGTGGAAGGAGGGGAAAGAGTCCACAGCAGGGGATCCCAACCTAGGGCCCATGGGCAGGACCCAGCCCATGGCACCATTCTATGTGGCCCGCCTCCTCCTCCACCATACCCGGAAGTGGAAGCATGCATGTTTACGGCAGCTGTAAAACACACCAGCACATGAGTAAATGTGGTTACATCAGCTGTAAATGGACCTGTCGTAAACAGAGGAGTGGGCACATTTACTTCTGCTTCAGGGGTATGTGGTCCAGCCCACTCAGTTGTCCGTAGGCGTAGTCAGGCCCATGGTCTAAAAAGGTTGGGAACTCCTGGGCTACAGCAAACATTAAAAAATAGGACAATACAAGGGAAACTAACAAGAATCAAGAGACTCCTAGAACACACTCCATATATGTCATAGGTCAGTGGTTCCCAACAAGGGGTACACAGCCCACTGCTGGACTTCAATTCCCAAAAACCTAAGTCAGTACATTGGCTGATCAGTGCTTTGGGGAAATGAATTAGGCTTCTGGGAATTGAAGTACAAAAAACAGCATTTGGGAAACACTGTCATAGGTTATAAGATTTGTTTAAAATGCCTGCAATTTAAAGAGAGAGGATCTTCAAGGGAGCCATCCCATTTATGCAGGTCCCACAAATAATTAGTAATGCTCACTCAATTAAGTAACCAGTTATGCAAAATATTTGCTTCCCTCAATGGTTGCACAAAAGCCCTCTGTAACATCTCTCAGACACAGGTACTTTAAAAGGATCATACTGTACCTCATTTTAAGCATTTGCAAACACTCAATTGTTATCAAAATACAAAAAATAAAGTAAGCTCACTGCATGGGAACACACAATGCTCCGAGTGTGGGGAAAGATGTCTTTCATAGGGCTGATGAAGTGGACTTCGTCCATGAAAGCTCACATTTAAATACAGAAGTTGATCTTTAAGGTGTTGCAACATTTTTTGTCTCCCCCCCCCCCTTGTTGCTTTATTTACTCTCAGATATGCTTGCACAGACCAACACAGCTGCCACTTCAAACATTTCAACTAGGGAAACCTTGTTTCAGATCCACCCTGGATCTGATTTAAATGAAACTGATTGAGACTTCATTTAAATCATAATTTTCTACATTAAATCTCATTCTTGCTCAGTGTTACAAGATTGAAATTTACAACCAAGATGAAGGTTTTATTTTTAGAATAACTACTATTCAGGTTACTTTTCCAGTTACAGTAATACCTCGGATAACGTTTACCTCGGATAACTACTACAATCGCATAACGTTAAGCAATCTGGGGTGGAGAATTGGATCAAATAACGTTAAGGTCCTATGGGATGGATCGGATAACAACCGCTAAAGCCTGTGCGGTTACAATGTATCTCTATGGAGCTTTAACGTTATCCGATCCATCCCATTGGATTTTATCATGCATCGGATCGGATAACACTAAAAATCGGATAACACCAGGACTTGTGGAACCAAGTCTTAGCGTTATCCAAGGTATTACTGTATAACAGAAAATTAACAATTGTATGGTTATTTACTATTTGAAACTGATAATTATGAAATCTTTGCAAGGAGAACTATCTCTAGTATAATAGTGTGTGACTGGTGACAGAGGGTTGGGAACATGAAATAACTTCAAAGAATCAAGATTGTGGAGGGGACTATACATCTGAATTGTTTATCCTTCCCACAAAAATAAGGTTAGCAGAACACAACTCAGATCTGTTGCATTTTCAATGACGGTTTTTGTTATCTATGCTTAAACTATAGGGAATGGAGTTTTAAACATTGCTAAAATGACTATCTTCAGCACTCGTAACAGGCAATAAACTCAACACAAGATGTTACACATATCTACTGTAGCTGAAAGAAGCAGCAATAGATTGTCATAACCACAGCATACACATTTAGTCTGAAGCCTACTGCCTTCACATATTTACATGAAAGATATACTGTCACTAGTTTGACGATATCATAACTTATTCAAAGATTTGAGGTACAAATAGATGTTTATAAACTTCATATTCATTCAGGGTTGAATTACCAGAAGTAAATGGGAAAATAATTTTAATTATTTGGCAGACATTCTATTCAAAAATTGACAACCATATAAGGAGGAACATGGCATATGATCAAACCTAGTGCTGAAAAACTTTTCAACACAAAATATACTTTGTATAGGAAATTTAACTATAGACTAGCATCATTAGAAATGCATATCATAAAATCTGATTTTAAGTGTCTGTTTCTCACTACATTAAGCAGCTTGTAGTTTTCAGGTTGCAGCTTAAGCACATTCCACTACAGATGATTAATTTAAAAGTGAACACTAGGAGGAGTGTGACCTACAGATTGATAATACAGATACAGTACAATTGATACATAAAGTCTCAACAAAGAATGAAATAAATAGATTTTGGCTTTATAGTAGCAGGTAATCTGAATCACTGTGACAGTAAACACTGTAGTATACTACAGAACCAGAAATAAAACACAACTCTGTTAGCATAAAATTGTGACACTTTAATTCAAGAGAAATTTAAAAAGAACTGTGTGAGCGGAACTGGCTCCTCTGCTAAGGAGCAGATCCTGTACCCTCCTTTGAAATCAGAGTGAATGTTTACTGGACAAATAGGGATGCTTAAACATGAGGCCTAATTTGGACATTGCCATGAACCTGAGGAACATTACATTATTTAAGTAACTTAGATGTGTTTATAAGGTTGAGAAACCAGCCTGTGCCTTGTTAAAAGCGGAACTTTTCTGAGTAAATTCCTAAGACATACCAAAGGGATGACATCATCAAGTTAGTGCCCCTAGTGGACAAAACCACATTTGAACGAGAGTAAACTTGTCTCCAGAGTTCAATGACTTCTGGTGACCAGTCATTCACCTAACCACCTAGTTGGGAGGGATTCACAGTGAGTAAGGGGACCTTCATGACCGGACCCAACCTTTCCCTTTGATACCTGAACTCACCTTTTGCATCCTTAGGGTAGCTTCAAAACATATATAGTAAAACCTCGGATAACACTAAAACTTGGTTCCACTTGTTATCCGATTTTTTGATGTTATCCGATGCATGCATCAGATAATGTTAAAATCCTATGGAATTCATCGGATAACATTAAAACTCCATAGAGATACATTGTAATCGACACAGGCTTTAGTGAACGTTATCCGATGCATTCCATAGGATTTAACGTTATGTGATGCAATCCCCCCCCATTGCTTACCATTATGCGGTTTTAGCGTTATCTGATGCAAACGTTATCCAAGGTATTACTGTATACCACTAGAGGGCACTCGTCTCCTCTCTTGTATATAGCACTAGAGGGTACTCATCTCTTCATTAGAAGTTATGTTTTGAGCCTACTCTAAGGATGAAAAAGGTGTGTGATAATTTCACTTTTAGTGCTATAGACTACAATTCTGTATTTCCCTTCCCATCAAGAAGTCCAATGACTCCAGGGAAATGCAGTGTACTTCCATGAAGTGTTTGCAGGACAACCAGCATCTTCAGGAGCAGGGAAAGGACCAAAAAAATAGGATAGATTTCAAGCATCTATTTCACCCTTCAAATGGTGCATCCAAACTCCCTGGCATCTTATCTCCCTCTGTCCCATATAACACAAAGTCCATTCCCCTCTCCTCCAATTTACCCAGGCACATATATAGGTATAGGATCAGTGTTAAGTGTAAAAGTGTAGCATGTTAATACAATAGCATTCGCCAGCAAATATAAACACAATTTCAGGGGAAGCTATATAAAACCACACAGAATACAGAAAAGTATATTTAATACAGCTAAGGATATTATTTCTCTGGTCACCACTGTCTCCACCCTCCAGACACTTTAAGTGTCTTCCAACAATAATTGCCCCCACTTTCTATGTTCATAAGGTACAAAAGCAACATTTCTACTTTTAGCACAAGCAGATTTCAGTATGTCGGTGTTAACCTAACATTTTATATTTATTTGTGATAGGCATAATCCATCTGAAAACACTCCATGGAAATACACAGCAATACCTGGAGTCACTGAACCTCTTGATGGTGAGGGGAATACAGAATTGGAGTCTATAGTGCTAAAAATGAAATTATCAAGCATCTTTTCCATCCTTAGGGTAGGTTCAAAACATAATTTCTAATGAAAAGATGAGACGAGTGCCCTCTAGTGCTATATACAAAACTTTATCTTCTCAAAGGCACTTTCAAACCATGTTGCAACTTGAAATGGTTTGTCAGCCTACCTTCCAGTACTGCTACTGAATGTTAAGTCAGTCCATAATAAAATATTCACCATCCATGACTTGATTATGCTTGAAGGGACTGTCCTGATTTATAACTTAGAAAAGGGTGCCTGAACTGGGTTGGGTGCCCCGTCTCGGTTCTGTTGTCCATATATTCGATCCAATATTAGATCACCTCATCCTCCTAGACTGGAGAGCCAGGATGGAAGAGTTGCCATCATCCATAAAGAGTTAACCTTTCTCAGAAGGAAATCTATCTGTTCCTGTACCAATTTTGTATGCCCTGTATCTTGTACTGTGCCAGAGAGATCATTCTGGATCACTCTGAAACAAACCAACTCTATCCCGCTACATTAATTCTCTGGCCCGGTCAACTGCCCATTTTGTACCTCACTTAGAAAGTTCCTGTCTTTATTCAGTTCTCTCAAGATGAGGGGCTTAGGAATTGCATACAGTCTTAGACATATTTCAAGCAAGTTCACAGCATTTTTGTGAGTGGGGCGGTATAAAAGTTGATTGATTGATTGATTGATTGATTGATTGATTGATTGATTGATTGATTGATTGATTGATCGATTGATCGATTGATCGATTGATCGATTGATCGATCGATCAACGGACCTTGTTAATTACAAAATACAATAAAATCCCATTTTACGGAAAAAGTCTGTTCCATAGATTTTTCCTTAACTCGATTTTCTCTGTAAAACAAGGCATTTCCATAAGAACACACTGAGGGGAAACATTCCCGACCCGACCCCCCCCCCCCAAAAAAAAACACTCTAACTCCTCTCCAGGCCACTCTACTACCACCCATAAGGGCCGAGAAAGGCTGCGGGTGGCAACAAGGCCATGCTGGGCCCAACCGCACTTTCTCCTCCCTCCTCCCAACATGGCACACACACAACATGGTGCGCAACATGGCACACAGGGGGAGTGGGACCCCAGGGGAGGCGGCCACACCAAGGCCAGGCTGCAGCCCCCAGGCCATCAACTTCACTCACCTCCCAGACTTGGAAGTGGAGGTGGGCAGGGCAGGGAGGTGGGCGAGGTGGGTTGGGGCAGGGAGGTGGGCATGGCCACCCAATTTTAGTACCACCCTGCCCAAAAGGCACCCAATTTTGCCCCCTCCCTGCTCGAAGGCAACCCAATGTTACCACCACCACCCCTCCAGGGGGGGCGGACTGGTTGCTGACCACCACTGTTTATAGCCCAACTGATATAATGCACTCTGGGAAATCGTGTTCTGTAAAAGGGGGTTTTCTGCAAAACAAGACACATTTTCAGCAAAAAAAAAAATCCCTTCTGTAAAATGGGGTTTTACTCTGCCCTTTTGTTATTTTCTTATGTTCAGAAGTGAATTTGGCTTATGTAATAAAGTATTTTTAAAAACTGATAAATGTAGCACTGCAACTGAAAAAGTGCCAAACCAAAAACTAGTCTTCTGACTCTTTTGCAGTATTCATTTATGAATGAATAATGAGGAAATACCTACTCATGACTCAGAGCTCACTGAATAAATATGAATGAAGAGCAATGCCATTGGTTTACTATTCTGTTTATTTCTGTATTAAGCAGCTCAAAATATTAACTAGTTTGAGTCAGTCTGAAATAGACCTCTGCAGAATCCTAATTGTTTATTATATTTATACCCACCCATCTGGCATTATCAACTCTGGACAGAATCTTACACACATTCTGACTGCTACCTGTCAATATAAGAATGTATGACCATATAAAAGTAGGGGCAAATTGTAACTGTTTCTAAAAAACATATATTTATTCTAAAACTATATGGATAAACAAAGACAACTGCCTAAATAATATATATAAATTCTCACCTTTTAGGATTGCTTGGTGTTATTTAAAATTGCACTCAAGTTAAGAGTTCATGGGTAAATAGTATGGGATTTGCTGCAGAAGTAAAATGGCAATCGTGGACTTCTACTTCTTTAAAAAAAATTGATGTGATTGAAACAATGTTTTTCCCTATGTCCTCATTTGTTTCATACCCCAAAGGATGGGAGGGCATGTCTGTGGGTGGAACTGAGGGGATTTACTAAGATGGGAACATCCAGCCCCATGAGCTTTCTTCCTAGTGTCCCAGAAGGATTTTTTCTAAAACAAACTACCCAGTTTAACACTAGATCGCCTTATCACAGCACTAGGTCACCTGTGCAGACAGAAAAAAAGGGAAACATGAAGTGGGAAACTTGCAATTTTGAAGAGTTATTTCCCTAACCATTAAGACTGCCTCAGGATTAGGCAGAAGAGTAGCGTGCCTTGGCGGGGCCCTGTATAAAAATTTGTTTGGGGGCCCTTAGGAAGGGTAAAGATTTGTTTTGCTTACGCACATTGGGGGCCCCCGTGGCCCGGGGGCCCCTTATAATTGATACGGCAGATACGGCGGTAGCTACGCCTCTGGGATTAGGGCACATTAGTGTATCATACATTCATTTTACTTTAGATACAATTTAAATAGAAACTTTATAGTGTCCATCTCTTGAGTATTTATTCCTTCCTGCAATCTTTCCTCAATTGCTCATCTTGAATAGATAACCATGCTAGGATACTAAGACCCATCCCCTTCATATATTCATCTTTTACACATACCCATTTACTTCAAATAATAATAAGGTATGGAGGTTAATGGGAAGAAATGGTGCTGGGTTTGCCACTAGACCACAAGTCTATCTGTTTCACACCCAGTAAGCATCTCTTAAAGCCATCTGACAACCAGGGCAAACATGAACATACTGTATATGAGTTGTCTGGGGAAAAGAGGAAGGAAGTCCTAAGACATGAGAGTAGAAAATCTGTCAAATGGATACTGGTATACAGTTGTATTAAAGAGCATAATGTGTTCCACAGGACTGCTCTTTAAGCAAGTTTGTTCTTTAAGCGAAACACCACTGTAAGTGACCAATTGTGACTTCTGGTGGGGGGGGGGGATTGTGAACACCGATTTATTTGTTAAGCGAGTTTTTGGTTGGTTTTATTTGTTCAGCAAAGCGAACATTCAGAGAAAATTCTGCTCTTTAAGCAAGTTACTCTTTAAGCGAGGCACTCTTTATGCGAGGTTTGACTGTACTTGTCCCACAGTGGAAACCATGGAAAATCACTAGAAGCAGCATCCTGGCTTCACTGATATTTCTTCAACATTTTCCTCTGTTGCACGTGCACACACTAATCCAGTGGTTCCCAACTTTTTTTGGCCATGCCCCATCTAAGCATCTCTAAAATCCTGATTCCCACCACCAGCACCCGCAGTGACATATACCTCTTATTATTCAAAAAGTGAACTATTCATGTGGAGGATGCCTAAAAGACTATTAACTTGGTCTAAACAAGCTTCCAAAGAAATTCAATGTTAATAAATCTTTCTTGAATTCTCCTTCCCTTTACAAATCAAATTGCCCCCCATGTTGGGAACCACAGCTCTAACCCCAATTATGGTGAGGAGGAGAGCAAAATTTGCATTGTGACAGTTTATTCCTAAACCTTAGTGGTGGAAGGCTCAGCAATTCAGAGGTTTTTCATCCACTTCACAGTGTTCAGTTGTACAGGCACACGGGATCAGATCTGTAACAATGTTTTGCCCTCAGGCATTGCAAATAAAATAGTAGAGATGCCCATCCCTATCTGCCTGAGATCTAGTGAATCTCAAGCACACATGGACCACAGGCCGTCCATGTCATGACCTTTTGTTGACACTCGACTGAGGACCACAAATAATAGCTTGCTACCTTTTGATTGGCACAGTTCCAGTTTGTCAAAAATAGGACTATCTGAGCTTAGTATAACTGATTGTCAACCAGTAGAAAAAGCAGCACCCATGACACAGCAAAATAGCCTAAACAACAACAGCAACAATAATAATTTCATCTCAGAAATTATTCTGGGTTGAAAGAATTTTTGCCGAAGACACTCAACTCAAATGAGGCTCCTTTCATGTCCCCAAGAGATGGGACAGAGACAGGCGCTCAATCTGTCATGTAGTACTCGGGTCTCGAACTGCTGACTTACCAGCCTTCCAACTAGCAAGGCGAGCTTCTTAACCACTGAGCCACCGAGCCCCAGTAGCCTAAATGATATCGTTTTCTTTAGAAAATTCCTATTTTTATTTGGTTATATTTTAGACAATGATAACATTTATTTAATTTAATTATTTTTATTTATTTTATTCATATTTTGCAGTTATTGTACCAATTAATTTATACTCAAAAGTTATTACAATTTAAAATTACTAAAATTCATATTTGTTTTCTGCTCTCATCATGCTACTATAATTTTTATGTCCCTAAAACTTACAAAAATGATAAATATGTTTGTCCTTCCCTAAAAAAGTGAAGGATCTTATCCCATCATGATGAGATCTAGGTTCTTTAATAAAGCAACTGGTGGGATATTTAGGTACAAAAGCCAGATTTTCTACTGGTACTCATGTAAGGTATGCATAATTTGGAGAAATTTGCATGTGCAACTGAAATGTGCCAGTGACACTCATCCGTTGACTACAGTAGACTATAAAAAAAAATCATGAACACCGTTAGGATTCTGGTTACAGGTTAACAAACCTCAATTGACTTTCTTGGACCACATATCTTTAAACCTCAAGAAGATGATGTATTCTGAATTTCTGCCTGAAATGGGAATGTAGTGTTTTAGTAGAGCTGACTCCTAATTTATACCATGCTGTTGCACCATCAAGAACCTGGTAAAGCTTCTTCCACACACAAGAAATGTATCAATGTGATTCATTTCTATACTACTTTGTGTCTTTTACACCTATCAATTAATGTGTATTCCAAAAGCTGGAACACAGACAGAACACTCTACTACAAGGGTTCCCAACCTATGGCCCATGGGCCGGACCCAACCCATGATGCCATTCCATCCGGCCCTTGTTGCCACCACACCCAGGAGTGGAAGCGGCTGTGTTTACGTCTGTCATAAAACGTGCCCATGCATGCATAAACCAACATAATATATTGTAATGTAATGTAATGTATTTTTTGTAAGCCGCCCTGAGTCGCCACGGTGAGTGGGCGGCAATATAAATTTGAACTAATAAATAAATAAATAAACGCACGCATGGCTGTCATAAACACAGAAGTGGGCACATTTACAACAGCCATAAATGTACCCATTTCCAGGAGGCATGGTCAGGCCCGCTCAGCTGTCCAGGGATGTGTGGTCAGGCTCACAGCGAAAAAAGGTAGGCCATCCCTGCTTTACTAGAACCAAATATATCCCTAATTTTGCTGAACTAAAAAGTAAATACCATACTATTTTCAAAATATATTGTATTGAATTTTATGTTGTAAAGTTTAACATATAAAAATTTTATATCAAGTTAAATCTAATAGTTTCCTACCTGGTGTTTATTTTATTTATTTATTTATTTATTTACATTTTTAAACCACCCTTCTCGCCGGGGCAACCCAGGGTGGTTTACAACATCATAAAAGCATAATAAAACCCAACCCAAACCCATTGTTAAAAACATCAAAATTACAATTATAAAATTTAAAAAGTTTTTAAAATTTATAAAAATCCACAGGTCCCAATGATAATTTAAAAAGTAAAAAACTTAAAAACAAAAGATTAAAAAGATTAAAAGACCAGGCGGGAGAGGGAGCTCAAACAAGCCAACGAGCTGGGGTCATGGTACCGCCAAGACCCCATACCTGTCCCTCACCCATGTTTTTAAGTTCTTCCTAAAAGACAGCAAGTCCATCTGAAGATGTAGCTCAGTTGGTAGGAGGTTCCATAGGGCTGGAGCGGACACAGAGAAGGCCCTCCTTCTAGTGCCAGAGAGATGTGCCTCTCTGGCTAATGGAAAAACTAGAGAGCCTCTCCGGTCCGCTCTGGTGGGACGGACAGATGTTCTTGGGGTGATGCGGTCTCTTAAGTATCCTGGCCCACTACCATATAGGGCTTTAAAGGTGATAACCAGCACCTTGAATTGCACCCGGAGGCAAACTGGCCACCAGTGCAGCTCCCGAAGCAGAGGCGAGGCATGTGCATACCACCCACACCCCATCACCACCCAGGCAGCCGCATTCTGGACCAGTTGAAGCCTCCAGATGGTCATCAAGGGCAGCCCCATGTATAGCGCATTACAATAATCTAGTCTGGAGGTGACCAGAGCATGTGTGATCATGAGCAAGGAGTCCCGATGTTAATAAGCATCAATCTTCAGAGACCAAGACAAATAAGTGAGTGAAGAAAAGCTTATTCACTTCAGTGTTTATTTATTTAACTTCCTTTTCTGCTTGAAAAACATTTTATCACCTCATCTAAAATAATTTTAAATCAGATTAACCATCATAATATTGCCCAAAGGGCCATTAAACCCAATATTAGCATTAGAATAAATCACAGAAAGACTCAACAGAAACCCACATCTAAATGAAAAAGAAACACACACCTGGATTTTTTTAAACAATAGCACTAAAAAGAGCTATGTCCACCTCATTCCATCCCCAGTTTTGAGAGGAAGTAAAGTGAATCACTGCTGCTGTTATCCCTCTCTGCTCACCTTCACAAAATATCACCAGTGAAAATGACCTGAAAACAGCGTACTAAATTCCGTCTATGACTACCATACAATATTTGAAAACAAAAGAACCTGTCCTGGTTAGCCATGTGCTTGCACTTACTAAAAGTCAATACAGAAAGAGCCTCCTCGAAGATTGTGGCATTTCTGAACCACAATCAGGCATGCCAGGGCAACAGCAATATTGTGCCAGCTAATATTTCTCATACTAGGTCTGGTTAAAGGAACTACAGAATTCTGGCAGTTTGAAGTCTGACCTAAACATGAAAGAAGAACAGAAAAAAGGAACAAAAGAGAAAGGAGAGGATTCTCATAGGCACCACACCAGCTGCCCACGAAGATCTTCCACCTGCAATGTGCTCTTTGCTCACCACAATGCTACTTATACTTCCCTAAAGGAAGAGAGACTCTAGGTTTGATCTTACAGCCTGTCCATTATCCCTCTTCACCCTGTCTGACACAGAAGGGGCCAAGCAGAAATGAGAGAGAAGGAGGGTGTAAACCACGAGGAAGAGAAGCAGCGGCGAGGCTTGGAACAAAGAGCTCATGCTTTCTCTCTGGCCTGCACCCTTCAGTGCAAAGCTAAGTACAGTAATTACAATTCTATATCGCCCCATTTATATAATATCGCACTCTCTGGGCACCTTCCTCACCATGTGCTGTGGATGAACAACAGCAATGAACAACATACTAAGCAGGAACCATAGCAGAGAGCGAGTAAGTCAGGCAGGGAAGGAAGCGCACACAAAGTGAGCATCAGGGAAGTGGGTTTGGAGGGGGTGGTTAAGAAGGTACCTATGAGAAATATTTATTTATTTATTTATTACATTTACATCCCGCCCATCTGGGACATTTTCTCAGTCGAGGAAATTTACGTCTAAAGGAGGGGGAAAGAGTTTACAACCAAGAGCAAATAATTAGGTTGACCTGCCACCCATCTACCTCAAATTGATCGAGAGGTGACATCATCATCATCATCATCATCTCTCTCTCCCTTTCTCCCCTTGCCCCAATTTTTGGCTGCTCATCTGGCAAGTATGGCTGCAGGTAATCTTGGACCAGAGGGGTGGGGAGAGATGTGTGACAGTGGAAAGCAACCACTGGGAGGAAAAACCCATTGGAAGTGTGAGTGGAATGGGGGAGACAAGCTTTCCTCCAACCAACCAACCAACCACACACACACACACACACACACACACACACACACACACACACACACACACACACACACACACACACACACACACACACACACACACGAGATTTGACACCCGTTGGAAGTGTGAGTGGAATGGGGGAGACAAGCTTTCCTCCAACCAAAACACACACACACACACAAGATTTGACAACCATTGGAAGTGTGAGTGGAATGGGGGACACAAGCTTTCCTCCAACCAACACACACACACACACACACACACACACACACACACACACACACACACACACACACACACACACACACACACACAAGATTTGACAACCATTGGAAGTGTGAGTGGAAGGGGGGAGACAAGCTTTCCTCCAACTACACACACACACACACACACACACACACACACACACACACACACACACACACACACACAAGATTTGATACCCATTGGAAGTGTGAGTGGAATGGGGGAGACAAGCTTTCCTCCAACCAAAACACACACACACACACACAAGATTTGACAACCATTGGAAGTGTGAGTGGAATGGGGGACACAAGCTTTCCTCCAACCAACACACACACACACACACACACACACACACACACGAGATTTGACACCTGTGTGCATGCGGGGAAGAGTCCCAAAGAATTAATTAATTTAAAAAAAAAATATTCACAGCCTGTCCATTATCCCTCTTCACCCGGTCTGACACTGAAAAGGCCGTGCCATAAAGAGAGAGAAAATGAATTAATTAATAATTCTTAATTATTATTATTATTTTTTAAAAAAAAATCCCTGAGAATCCATGTACTATATTTGCATCACAGCCCAGCCATGCACTGGAGGTGCCATTATATCTATGTATTATATGTGTTCCTCCCAGAATTGCCTTAATTAAAACTTCTTAATTAAGAATTAAGCCTCCTCAGGCTTTCAGACACACACAAAGCCCGAGCCTCAGCTGAGGAGAAAGGCAGGGGAAATGGGGGTGTGGGCGACGCTTCCTTGCCTTCCCTCCCCCCCCCCCCCCGGTTTTTCTCCCCTCTCGCGCCCATTACCGTTGTGAGTAGCGGTCTCATCTGTTCCCCTGCCCGCTCCTCCTCCATGATACGCCGAGGGGTGTGTGTGTTGAATTGGGGGTGGGAGAGCCCGAGGACGGTTGCTGCTTAATTGCCGGGCTACGTGGTACGTGGGGCAAAAAAAAAAAGAGGGGGTGGTGGGGGAGAAACACTTCGGTTGACGGTGGCGGCGCTGAGGGGAACCGAACTCCTCACTCACTCGCCTCGCTCTTGTCTGAGGCCAACCGGCAATCTCCGCCCGGCCACGCCCCCCCTCTCCCGCCTCCGGCGCCTCGATCGGCAGCGGCGCTGTCCAATCAGAGGGAGCCTCTAAGGCTGAGGGGAACGTTTGCTGAAGGGGAGGCGAGGCCGAATTTGGTGGCTGCTTGGGTGGCGGAGAGGGTGGGTGGGTCGGAAAGAATGAGCGGAGGGGGGGGCGCTTAGGTTGGACAGGAGAGGAAGGAACCGCCGTCTCTACTATGGGGGGAGTCCCCGCCCCCGACACGCTTCCTCTTGTATTGCACAAATAAAGCACAAAAAAGGAAGAACCGAATGTCTGTCTGTCTTAAGCCGACGCGCCAAAAACTGAGCCGGCGTGAAAGGAAGGAAGCAGAAAAGCTAATTAAGGATGCTTCCTGGCCAGGGTTTTTTGACGTGCGTTCACGGAATTGATCCCAGATGACGCCCGTTGCCCCTTGGAAAGCCTTCTGTGTCGTCCCCTGTCCCCCCTTTTATCCTTTTTTGGTCTGTTTTCTTTACAAAACAAAACAAAAAAAAAGTACCAAAACCGCGATGGAAAGGGGAAAACACACCCTCTCAGGGTCAATTTAGAAGTGAAAATATGAGGACCAGAAATGACAAACAAGAAATGTAAAAAATGAAAAATGAAAAGAAAATGAAAAAAAAATGAAAAACAAGAAATGGCTTCTTGTTTTTGGATTGTAAAAAGATATGATCTGCTGCTTATTTTCCCATTATGGAACACCTAAGAATAGGAACCTGACTTTTTATTTATTTATTTATTTATTAGTCACATTTGTATTGCTGCCCACTCAGCAAGCAACTCTGGGCAGTGTTGCAACAATTACATAAAACCAGTAAAAACCCCAATTAAAGATACAGTAATACCTCATATAACATTAGTATCGAATAACACTAAAATCGCATAACATTAAGGAATCTGGGGGGAAGAATTGCATCAGATAACATTAAGATCCTATGGGATGCTTCAGATAACAACCGCTAAAGCCTGTGTGGTTACAATGTATCTCTATGGATCCCATAGGATTTTAACATGCATCAGAGAACACTAAAAATCATATAACACCAAGACTTGTGGAACCAGGTTTTAGTGTTATATGAGGTTTTACTGTACAATTAAAAAATTTAGCCGGACAACTTGGACAGCATGGCAACGAAAGTGCCCGATGAACGTAACTTTTGAGTTAGGAAAGCTTGCAATGTTTTATTTATTTTATTTATTTATTTATTTAGATTTATTATCCCGCCCTAATCAGGCGAACCTGACTCTAGCCGGCTTACAGAAAATTCATAAATTAAAACCTTGAGGTTTGAAATTACTTTAAAAAATCAATTAAAAAAGAATTAAACCATGAATTTACAAAGATCTAAAAAAAAAATTACTTTTTAAAGCGATCTATAAGGTATCACACACACACCCCTCCGTTTGTTTTGGTCCAAGAAATTATACAGCCGTGAACACATGGATTTACTATAGTGCAAAAAGACTGGTTCTGGGCAGGAGTCATATGATTTTCACACAGAATTCTCAACAACCCACTAATAAGTTGTAGATCCCATTTGTGTCCACAAACTAAACTATGGAAATCAAGATTTGGCTGTGAAACAGGTGGTTCCTAGGGATCTACATGATATTTACATTAGTTCCTGTTGAAACAGTTGTCAAATCATAGACATTGTAACTTACGAATACACAACATAAATCCTTTGGTGCATGGTATTGCAGCAGCAAAAAAAGGGGGGAGGGAGGAGATCTTCACAGATTCTCCCCCAAACACCATCAAACCATAGGTCTCATCCCTAAAACTCATGTTTTCTTTGGAACATGTTATTGCTGTTGGGCAAAAACACTGATCCAAAGCACAGATTATCATGGATCTGCACGATTTTCACATGGAGTGCCCCACAAACCACCATCATGTTGTAGATCCCATCTATATATACACAGATATAATACACACATATAATAGCCCCTCCAGTGCATGGCATGGCTATAATGCAAACACATGGATTCTCAGGGATTCACATTATTTTTTATTTATTTATTTATTAGTTCAAATTTATATTGCCCTCCACTTGCAGTATGTAAGATCTTCATCAAAGCACTGTCAAATCACAAGTCCTATCTGTACGTTTTGTTCAGTCACACAGTCGAGTCCGACCCTTTGTGAGCCCATAGACCACTGCATGCCAGGTTCCTCTGTGCCATCCTCCGTAGTCCACTCAAATCTATTCCCACTGTGTTAATGATGCCATCTAACCATTTCATCCTCTGCTGTCCCCTTCTCCTTTTGCCTTCAAACTTTTCTAGCATCAGGGCCTTCTCCAGTGAGTCCTCTCTTCTCATTTGGTGGCCAAAGTATTGAGCTTCAGTATTTGTCCTTCTAAGGAGCAATCAGGATTTATTTCTTTTAGGATTAACTGATTTGATCTCTTTATACTCCAGGGGATTCTTAAGAATCTCCTCCAACACCACAGTTCAAAGGTGTCCATTCTTCTGTGTGCAGCTTTCCTTATTGTTCAGTTCTCACACCAATATATCACAACTGGGAATACCATTGCTTTAACTATGCTGGCTTTTGTTGGCAGGGTGATGTCTCTACTTTTTATTATGCTTCCTAGGTTTGCCATAGCTTGCCTCCCAAGAAGTTAGCATCTTTTTATTTCATGGTTGCAGTCCCCATCTGCAGTGATCTTAGATCCCAAAAAGGTAAAGTCTGTCACTGCTTCCATTTCCTCTCCTATGGTATTTGCCAGGGAGTGATGGGGCCGGGTGCCCTGATCTTGGTTTTTTTTTAAAGTTTCAGGCCAGCTTTTGCACTCTCCTTTTTCACCCTCATCAAAAGACTCTTTAGGTCTTCTTCACTCTCTTCTATTAGGGTAGTGTCATCTGCATATCTCAGGTTATTAATATTTCTTCCAGCAATCTTAATCCCAGCCTGTGCTTCTTCCAGCTCTGCATTACGCATGATGTACTCTGCATATAAGTTAAATAAGCAGGGTGACAATATACTATACATCTGTACATACAGACTAAATACATACATAAATCATGGGTCCTTTAGTCCATGGCTTATTAATGGCAAGAAAACCATGGAGCCAAGGTGTAGATCCTCATGGAGCCACATTATTTTTTGGTGGTTTCTGTCCTAAACCATCAAATCATAGATCCCATCTATGCCCGTAAACTGAACCACAGAAATAGTTTTTTCCCCTTTTGCTACTCTTTAAAAGAACCAGTCTGCATATGTTTGGACAAGCAATATACTCAGAGGGTACCTGAGAAGAAGGGAGATGTCTAAGATTAAAGGAATCCATGACTTGAATTTGTGTTTTAACATCATGGTACTAGAGCCTGCTACAACTGACTTTCAAGCAAAGGCAGCCTTTAACTTTACCTACTAGTTAGTGAAATTACATTTATTACGACTGGCTGGATAGCTTGGTGAGTTAGATATTTGGCTGTAGAGAGAGAGGTCAGGAGCCAGAAAAGTAGCGTGCCTTGGCGGGGCCCCGTATAAAAATTTGTTTGGGGGCCCTTAGGAAGGGTAAAGATTTGTTTTGCTTACGCACGTTGGGGGCCCCTGTGGCCCGGGGCCCCCGTATAATTGATACGGCAGATACGGCGGTAGCTACGCCTCTGTCAGGAGCTCAATTCCTCATTCTGCTTCCTTTTTATTTATTTCCTGCTTTCCACCAGCCTGCCTGCCCACCCGCCTGCCTGCCTTCCAATCTGGGCGGTGTACATCATAAGAATCACAAATTAATCCATAGATCCTTGGAGCACCCCACATCTAAGTAACCAAGGGGCCAAAGCAAACTCCCCAAGTTGAATTCTTTCAGCATGGCCATTGCAGAAGGAATAGAGTCATCATTGCAATACAATGGCTCCAGTCCCCAACCCCAACAGCCTCTCTATAAGGATAGCATTGTCAATGATATCAAAAGCTGCCAAGAAATTCAAGAGGATCAGGAGGGATGAGGCTCCCCTGCTTGACTCCCAGATAAGGTCATCATTAAATCTGACCAGTGCCATCTCAGTGCCATGATGGGGTCTTAATCTTGACTGGAGTGGATCTGAGCTGCTGGCATCATCCAAGAATGCCTGCAGCTGATCAGCCACCACCTCTTGATAACCTTACCCATTAATGGTATATTGCCCACAGCTCTATAGTTATCAATATCATTTTGTGGCCACACTGGCCTTCTTTAGGAATGAACGGATAACAGTATATTTTAAGTAGTGGGGCATCTTACCCTCCTGCAGAGATGAATTTATAATATGGTCAGCCCATTCCCATTTTACATTATTGACCATTTTTATTACCAGAGTGAGCAAGGGTTGAAAAGGGAGGTCATAGCTTTACAGCATGCAAGCACCTTGTCAACCTCATCCAGTGTCACAAATTGAAATTGATCCCAAGAAACTAGATCAGTCAGTGCATTGGATTTCTCAATCTGTGCTACTGGACTAAGTGTGGAGTCAAAGTCCCTCTGGGTGGCCTCAACTTTAGATCTAAAATAGGTTGTGAAATGTTCACACATTGAGGCCTGCCTGGCTGGCTAGTTACAGAGAGGCTACAGACTATGTGATACAGTTCCACTTGCTGATTTACGCTTTCATGGATTTGGTGAGAATTAAAATGTTTCCTTACTCTATGAATATCCAGCAAAGATGTTTCTTTTACCAGAGCTAAGTTATCATAAGTGGGAGCATGTCTTCACTTGCTCTCTAGTCTTTTCCTTCACTCTTTAATGGCTCAAAGTTCATTTGTGAACCATGGCGCTGGATAAGCTCTACAGCAGAGAGGGCATTTAGGTTGTTATTAACCATTTAATTGCACATTTAGATTTTAGTTCTAGGGCCATCAAAATAGTGTCCCTGGGGTTGTAATTGTAATTGAGATCAGAGGCTGAAGACACATGTCCAGTGTATGGGGAATGGGGGTCCAGACTCAGACCACACATTTCCTCTCCAGAATAAAATCTCTGACTCAGGAGAGAAGAAGAAAATGTGGGTTGAGAGTATGCCATGCGCAGATGCAGAAGATGTTGGATGTACACATCCAACCTTCCTAAGTTTGCTCCATGCTTGCAATATGGGGGTGAAGATTTAGATCCATTCTGGAGCTGATCTAGTTATTTATCTTCCAGCGCATATAAAGCTTTATTTATTCATTTATTTTAAGCAAAACTTAGAAGAAAAGTGTGACTTTTCCCCTGCTGGCAGGAGGTAGGCAAGGCTTAGGAAATACCAGAGTCGTTGAGGGTTACAGAGCTTCCCATGTGTGGGGGGGAAAGGATCAACATTTAATAACTTGCTCAGTGTAATAAATGGAAAAGCAGAACTTAAACTCAAGTGTTTTGACTCCCAAACTTAGTGTTTCCACAACACAGCAGTTCGGTTGTTTATGTTATGAATCATACATCTACTTACTGTAGACTGAGGATGGCGTATAAGAAAAACAGGGCTTCACACAAAAAAGCCTCGAAAATAAAACCTACAGGAGCACAAAATCCTCATGTGGTACAGTAACATTTAAAAGCAATGTTAGAATTAAACAATAGCAGAACATTAAATAAAAATAAAAGCACGATAGAAGAAAAAATATTAACTGTGTATAAAGCAATATCAGGAGGGAATTGCTATCACCATGTTTATTTTATTTATTTTATTTTATTTTATTACATTTATACCCCACCCTTATCCAAGGACTCAGGGCGGCTTACAATTTAAAACAATTAAAAACACATCAATTACAATAAGAATTAAAATTAAAGTTACACAATTAAAAAGTCAAAAAACAGTTAAAAAACAGCATGGAGAGGAGGGGGGCATTCAAAGGAGCCAGGCGGCCAAGCTGACTGTCTGGCCCAGACCCCACACATGCCCCCCAGCCAGGTCTTCAACCCCTTCCTGAAGGGCAGCAACTCTGTCTGGAGATGTTCAATTGTGAGCTCCATAGTTATTATAGTGGTACCAAAAAAGCCCCGATAGTAGGATATATCAACAAGACACTGTTAATGTGTTTTTGCTACAAGTGTAGCTGGTCCTATAAATGCAATACATTACATACTGTATTATCTAATAAATATCATTATTAATTACAACAACCCCTACAATTTATGAAATCTGTTGTAAGCATTATTTGCTACGGTCATGTCACACCAGATAATACTTCTGTCTTTCCCATGACATTTTGTTTTGTGAGACTTTATCTTTCCCACACATGCTCCTTCCATTTCTCCAGGGAATGACATCACTCCTAGCTGCTACCCAGCCAAGTTAAAAATGACTTTGGACAGTATTTTGGCTTGATACCAGGGCCCCTGTTTAATATATGTCTATTCTCTAAATGGTTTAAATGTTTCCAGAACTAGAGCTTCCACTTCAATGCTATTAAGTCTCTCTTCCCATTAACCTTCCTAGCACTCATTCAAAACTCATAATTCTATGAAAAAATCTATCGAGAATTATCTGCTGATATGGATAAATAGCATGCCATTGCACTTGACCAACAATATTTAAGAAGGTGGTTTCTTCTCAACTAATAATAATAATTACATGCCATCAAGTCAATTCTGACTTATGGTAACCTTTTCCTAGGTCTTCTAGGTATAAAGTACTCAGAAGTGGTTTACCATTTCTTTCTTCTGGGAGCATCTTGGGTCTGTACAGCTTGACCAAAGCCAGGGTGACCAAACTATGGCTAGCAGGCCAGATTGGACCTACAGTGCCAAATAATCCAGCCCACATTGTTTTACATAATGTAAATAATGTAAGTAACATAAATAACGTAAATTTATGGCAGTGTAATATGCATGTGTGGGAATGTTATGTGCTCATGCATGCATATTTTACTTCTGCTTCCAGTAGGAGGAACCACGTGACCGGCACACTAAACCATGTGACCGGCACATAGCCCGAAAAGTTTGGGCACCCCTGCCCAAGGCTATTCTGGGATGCATAGTACAGGTTGCCCTCCATACTTAATTTAATCTAATTTTCATATTTATATGCCACCTCACTTGCCAAAGCGACTCAAGGCGGCTAACAGGGTATACAAAGTATAACAAAGCCCAAATTCAAACAACATAACTCAAACAATAAAACCCACAATCTCCCTGATGGAGCCCGGGGCTCAACATCCCTGAGGGGATATGTCCACAGGGGATATGTTCAGGTATCCATCAGCAATAGAGAGTCCTATATTTACCACATATAACTGAGTGATAGAAGTGGAAGAAGGGTTAAATGCCTCTGTTGTTCTACATGAGAGCTACCAAAACATCTCCTTATAAAAATTACATTGCAGACAGTGGCCTCTAGAGACCAGCTCTGGTAATGCGCCATAGAAATACTGTACAAATATTTTGGATTTCAGAAGGAAGGTGATACCTTGTCTAGGTTCACTTAAAAAGTAATTCTGCATTTATCTGATTTTATGTAGGGATTGCACATTTTGTATTTCAGGGATTTTTAAATTGAATATTTTTAGATCTGAACATGTGGAAAGAAGAATATATTTAAAATCAGACTTCCAACTATGTACTGTATTTGGGTTGTATTAGGATGAAGGCACAGGGTCCAAGATCCCTGTCACTGACATTTTCACATAGGGCTGGAAAAGACTCATAAACTATTTAAAACTCTGAAGAATTGCTGGTCATGAAAATAGATAACAGTGAGGTGGATGGAGTAATATTTTGGCTTTGTAGAAGGAAGCTTCCTGTGTTCCTAATCCTAATTCATCCTCTCTTTTTTTTTGAACAACATGTCTGCAAATTACTTGCTGTAATAAATATTTGCAGCCCTTGAATTATGAAGCCCATGTGCCAGTTTCACTACAGAAAATGAAGCTTTTCCTTCTCTTTCTGTACACATAAACAGGATCCAAAGCAAGAACCTTTCGTGAAAGTACAGAATTCAGTGAATCTTACACAATGACTTAACAACATTTTTTTAAAAAATGCAATTAGATTTATATTAAAAATCCAATTAAAACACATTATACTGATGCTTTTTAGATCTTACATTTACTTATTTTATTTATTTATTGCACTTGTACCTCACCCATCTGGGATGGACTCTCACTCTGGGTGGCTTACACTATTAAAATAAAATAAACATAATTAAGACAATAAACCCCCGCCCACCTAATCAAAATCAGAACTGAGGACCCCAAACTCTTGTTTACATGTAGTTTCTGGTTAAAAAATTAAACCCCACTTATGGTTGACATTTTTTTGTCAAGGGAAATGTAGAGCTTAAAAACAATGAAGAAAAAAATAATGCCTCAGTGTGTGACACAGCTACTCCTTAGCCTGAGGCCAGTTCAAAAGGATTTGAAATGAATGAGAGCAGAAAGCAGAATGACAAATCTGAGTATAAACTTAAGGTCATGACTGATGTATGTGAAGCTACATGCTCTGTTGCCTCCCTTCACCCTGTTTATGCTTCATGACCTAGTGAAATATTACCAAGTAAGGGGGTTGCTAGACAGCCAAATTGGAGCAGGCTGGATCTGGCTAAATAGGGTTGCCTAAGATTTCCATAGAGGTGCAGTATGCCATTTGGTGCCATTGTTGTATCCACATGCAAGGACTGGGTGATTTTGGGTTAGAAAACCACACCACACCTCAAAAAAAAAGCCATAGCACAAACACTAATGTCCTAAGATGTGTTTTTGTGGGGTATATGGTTCGACAGTTCAGAGATACTTAGAAATCTTATACTGGATCATTTTTATCAGTGTTGATTCCAGATAAAGGTTTCCCTTGCTCGAAAGCCAGTCGTATCTGACTCTAGGTTTCAGTGCACATCTCTGTTTCAAAGCTGAAGAGCCAGCACTGTCTGCTTCTACATGACTAGACACCGGAGCGCACAGAATGCTGTTTTCCTTTGCACCAAAGTGATCCCTATTTATCTACTTGCAATTTCTTGCTTTCGAACTGCTAGGTTAGCAAGATCTGGGACAAAGACGGGAGCTCATTCCATCCTGCAGTACTCGGGAATCGAACTGATGACCTCCTGCTAGGTTCATAACTTGTCTACAAAGTTATGAACTGAATGAGGCTAAAGTGTGTTCATCACTTTTTTCACTTTCCCTTTAAAATTATGTAATAAATGACGTTCATATCATCTGTAGGCAGCAATTGGGAAGAAAATACCCTATTTGCTGGTGTATAAGAACCACTTCCCCCCTTAAAATACACTGGGAAAATGGAGTGCGTCTTGCACTGTACACTATATGGTGGCCTATAGTGGTAATAACTGAGTGTGTTTTATACTCTGATGCATATTACATGCCAGAAAATATGGTAATTAGCCTCACACTTCCCCATTTAAAAATAACTAGTACAGTACCTAATTCACCGCTTGGAAGATATGTGGATTATCTGTGCTATTAATGTTTAAAGTTTGTATAAATGACTTTTTAAGAAATGGGCTCACTGTTTTTAGATCAATGGTTCTCTTGTTAACAATCTGCCTGTTGCATTTGCCAGCATCCTGCTGCTATGCTCTGCCTATGTACCAGGAGTAATGTCTCCAGACATGGTAGATTACTGTTAGTTAAAGAGTTCCTTTTTTTTATTTGGGAGCATGTATGACTTGTGAATTTATGATATGAAGTTTTCCACACCCTGAAATATGAAAAATAATTCTTTTATTAATTGCAATCTACCCAGCCAGTGACACCACTCCCAATGTACAGGCAGAACTATGCAGTAGAATGCTGGCCAGTGATTTGATAATTGATCTATATTAAAAAAAAAAAAACAAAAATGGTCAGAGTCCTATTAGTTAATACACAATGTATGTGTAATCACATAATTTGCAGTGGATACTAGCTACTTGTATTCCTTGTTGTTTTCTAGTCAAGTGTGTTGGTGTGTGATAAGGGAAGTAAGTGGCAACTTGTAGACTAGTAGGAATTTGCTACTGCAAAAATTTAACATTATTCTTATGCTGTGTCCGACTCTAAGGTTCAGTGCTCATCTCTGTTTACATCCAAAGAGCCAACACTGTGTCTGCAAATGTTTCCGTGGTCACATGGCAGGCATGACTAGATGCTGAAGTGCATGGAACACTGTTACCTTCCCACCAAAGCAGTACCTATTTATCTACTTGCAATTTCTTGCTTTCAAACTGCTAGGTTGGCAAGAGCTGGGACAGACGGGCACTCAAATTGTCATGCTGTACCCAGGTGTTGAACTGCTGACCTGCCAACATCAAGCTCAGTATTTTAACCACTAAGCCACTGCGGGCCTTATATCAGAAACTACCTGAACATAACCCTTTCATTGCCCATGGTGATAGTACTATTAATAATAGCCTGAATATTGGTTTTGTGACATATCTATAACCATTCCAACAAGAAACCTATATATGGCAAAGGACAGACAAATTGCTGATGGAGCTAAAGGCAAAGTCACATGTGTGAATTTGAAAAGTAGGAAAGGAACCTCCTCAGTTCTTTGATTGCTCAACAGTGAAAGAAATGCCTTTGTGAATAAATGGATCTTTTGTCAGTTATGTTTATGTTTAAAATGGCATAGAAGGCGAGAAAATTAAATTTGTCAATTGTACTTTGAATGTCTCAATATGCAAAAGACAGCATTAGCTATGCCATTCATGTTATTCAGGAAGCTTTCAGACTAGCGCTGGATAGTACTGCAAACTATACTCTTGTATATAGATGAAAGACTGTATTTCAGCATCTTAAATCACAAGGATAACTGTATAAACAATGTACAGTAAAACCCCAACTTATAAATGCCCCAGGTTACATAAAATTCGACTTACATCATGACTTTGTTCTAAAACCATGTCCTGATTTACATAAACGTCCCGATTTACATAAATTTACGTAACACGATTTCCTATGGGTTTGCCTCGAGTTACATAAAAATTCATTTTCCCTATGGGTTTGCTTCGAGTTATGTAAACATTCATTTCCCTATGGGTTTGCTTCAATTTACATAAAATTTTCATTTTTCCTATGGGTTTGCTTTGAGTTACATACAAAAATAAATTTTCCTACGGGTTTGCTTCGAGTTACATAAAAAACTGATTTAAGCAAAGGCCTACAGAATGGACTTTTTGCATAAGTAGGGGTTTACTGTATACAGTTTTCACTTTAGACCTGAGTTTATTATTTGATAAGATTCCAAGTTCTCTAAGAGCCTTTTGTGCTACTTATTAGCTAAACCTCTCTCAGCACTGGATAAGACAGAGAACTTCTGATTAAGCTGTAACTATTTTGCTTTAGGGCAAGTATCAGTGTGTGCTGCAAGAAAGGAAAGTTTTATTTAAAAGGCTTAATCTGGGTAAGTGATGCTTAATGTAGTCTTAACTGGTTTACAAGAAATACAAGCAGGATTCTCGAGGCCAAAGGGCATAATTAATCATATCTTCAGTGCTGCTCACTATATAAAATATCACAAAAATCCTATTAACTGTTACTCAACAACCTTGTGAGGGAATTCAGTATGATTCATATTTCTTATACAGTAAAACCTTGCACAAAGAGCGCCTCGCTTAGAGAGTAACTTGCTTAAAGAGCAGAATTTTCTCTGAATGGTTGCTTTGCTTAACAACTAAAACCAACCAAAAACTCGCTTAACAAACACATCGGGGTTTGCAACCACCACCACCCCGCCAGAAGTCACAATTGGTCACTAACAATGGTGTTTTGCTTAAAGAGAAAACTTGCTTAAAGAGCATCCCGTAAAACACATTATGCTCTTTAAGTGAGGTACAACTGTAATGTGTAGGTTTGGCACAACTTTTGGGATCAATTTGCCAGGGAACCCTAGAAATTAAGGGTGGATATTTCTTTTTTCTTTTTGCCCCAGCAACCTTGTACATGTACTTAATGTGTTAGTGTGTCCTGTCATTGCTAGGTAAAATTACTTTGTCAGGCTCTAACAGGATATTTACATTTTTTTATTTTATAGCTTAATTAAGGCTGTGACCCCCATAGATAGAAGTGGGTTAAGTGTACTGATTTTCCTGGTTGGTAACCATTTCATGTGGTCCATGTTGCTGCCGCCACTGCCACCACACCGGAAGTGAATTTAATTTAATTTAATAGATTTGTATACCGCGCTATCCAATGGACTCTGGGTCATGTATACAAGTTAAAACCAATATAAAACAATTTAAAAACCCTTAACAACATAGCAATATTACCCATCGCTATGCCATTTATTATAATCTCAGCCCCCAGAACTATTTTGCCATTTATGACAGCCATAAATGTGCCTGCAGCTGTCGTAAATGCATTTATGCATTTTATGGCAGCGTTTATGCCGGGGAAAACCACCAGTCCAACCCGTTCAGCTGTTCAAGGAGGCGTGGTCTGGCTCACAGTGTAAAAGGGTTAAGAGCCCCTCTAATATACTGTGTAGAGGTATTTTGACTGGCCCATTGTCACAGCTGGTCACTAGATGTCGCTGTCTGCAATATGGGATATAGGGTTCACTGTTATCTGTAATTTCAGGTATCTGTGGTACGTCTTGGAAGGTATCCCTTGCAGATACAGATGTGGCATGTATGCCATGACACACCCAGCAATGATCAGAAAGGACCAATATATTCAATCATACAATACAGTTCCAAAACAAATCATGCACAAGGAAGTGCAGCAGCAGCAGCAGCAACAAAGGCTGCATTGCAGATTAACACTCACACAAGAAGACTGGATCTAACCACAATTAATAATACTATCTTCAGGTCATTGGAAAAAACCATTGAAATGATCTGTGAAAAACATGACACAGAAAGCAGGACAGATGCTCCTCTGGTTTTGCTTTGAATGACAATTAATTTAATTAGAACTTCTAGCTATTTGAGGGCAAGTCTTTTCAGCCTTAGGTAACTGTTGTACAAGAAAATTGTGACAGAGGCACAAACATATAAAATATCTTAATACTCACATGCAGCATTGCATTTTTTTAAAATGGTGATCAGGGGCCTGTCTATACTGGCCCTCCAAATATGCTTAAGGTTAGGAAGAGAAGTAAAATGTTGAATGGCATTTTGATCTTCCAAAGAAGGAAGATCCCCCTTCTCAGCTGAGAACTCCTCCTTTAGCTGTGCTTTATTTTATCTCGTCTCAAGCTGGGGATGGGTCAAAATGCAGTGGGGAAATTTAGTAGTACCCCTTGATGGAGTCTCAAATTGGGGTGGGGTAGGGTGGGCTGATTGGCATGAAGTTGGCCAAGCCTGCCCAAAGCCATTCCAAAGAGCAGGCTATGTGCCTATATAGCTTCTTGGTTCATCATGTTGGATGCTATCACCTTATATATAAAGGATGCAATCTTTATATATAGTGAAGCAATATGATGTGAAGCAATCTCTGATGCTGTTCAAAGAAAGTTATGAAAGATCACCTGGCATTCACCCTCCCACTCTCTCACCTCCCAAAAAAGCAGAAAAATCCACAGAGGCAGATTTCTTCTTCTTCCAAGTCTAGGCCAAAGGTGAAACTGCAAAATAAAGCCACTTTTTCATGAATTCATTCAGCAGTTCTTTTCACCTGAGGTATGTGAGAAAGAGTAGCCAGCAACGCAAGGTTACCATTGCCCGGGGTACACTCAATTATGATTCAAAAACACCCCAATCTTTGAGAAGGCTCAGTCTGTGTACCCCAGAGGCAGATTCATAGTTCAATACATGCATAAGCCTTACTTGCTTCATCACACCCTGTTCTGCCAGCTCATGGAACAATAGCCATTATGACTCAGGAGGTTATTTGATCAAGGCTGGGCTTGCTCTATAGTCAATGAGGTCGCTGGCAAAGTGCCCCTCTCTGCCCCATGCTGACATCAATGCTCTCTGGCACTGTTGACATGGGAGGAGCAAGAGAGGAAAGAATGTTAGCCAGATTTGCAAGCACAGACCGAGACACAATTACAAGGGTAACACCTACCTGTTCTCTTTCTCTTTTTCATGTCCTGATCAGACCCTGGACTGCCAAAAAGAAGCCACTTTCTTCGCTTTGTCATTGCCCAAACACAAGTCCTCGTCACTGCATGTATCTGGCAGCAAATGGACCGGACTCTGTGTCCCTCCACATTCACACCATGTGTTGTTGTCCACCAACAGCCCACACTTGAGCATGTTGGTCTTGCATTTAAGGACTCCAACCCTCAGCCTATTCAGGGTCCTCCAGGTGATGGAGGGGAGATTGAGATTTTCAGGTATATCTACCTTTAATGATGTTCCTTTCCCAGTGAGCTCCTTCTAATTTGGTTTTGCTCTTATGTACCCTCAATAATGTTTGTTCTTGCCTTAAACCTACCTGTTAAGGAACACAGAAACCAGCTGGCTTCACTCTGCCTGCCCTTTCACCATAAAGGAAAGGAAGAGAGGGAAAAGAAGCCAAGTGTTCTCAGCAACCTTTCCACTTGCCCACTCCAAGAAGGACTTGGCCCTTGGAAGAAGTCTTTGGAAGGTCTCAGCTTCATCCTAGGGCAGGAGTAGCAAACCTTTCTTAACTGTATTTATAAGTGCCAGCTGAGAACTGTAGGTTTTGTGTGCCAACTGAATGGACTGTAATTTATGGATAAATGCTCAAATTGTCTTTGATCACTCTGTGGTTGTGGTGGAAACCAGAAGATACTACCTCCAAATATGGAAGTAAAGTGATTCTGAGCCCATAATGGACTGGCACCCAATTAGCAGAAGTAACTGATTTATGGAATCAACAGGTAGAATGGTTGAATCTGAATTTAGATTTACTCTACCTTTCTTCTGCAAGATATATCTGAACAGTACATGCAAAAACTCATACATAACAAGGACCTGCTGTCAGGGGCAAAGATACTGCAGGAGCCTAGTGGAACAGATCTATGGCATAACCCTGCACTAGATAAGCTATGGATGACCTTTTTTGTGTGCACATAAGTGATCCAATCCAAGGGAACATTATAATTACTTTTAGCATAAGCCTAGGTTTGTTTGTTTGTTCAGATTTATATTGCCACCCACTCGCTGAGGCGACTCAGGGCGGCTTACAGTCAAAACAGCAACAGTACAGTAAAAATAATAAAACACAACCTCACAAAACAACCAAAGCAGAACACAGACTAACTCCCCTCTGGCCGTTGTTGTGGGCCCAGGGGAGGGGGCGATGTTCTCAGCCACCTGCCAGGCCATGGAATCTTCTCCATGATGACTACATTCAGTTGTGTATAGTGTGGGCTTTATTCCTCAGGCAAGTAGGTAGGATCACCATGGCATTGTAGCCAAAATGAAGAACAGACGTCACCAAAAAGAATGTTATAAAGCACAAGGAACACCCGAAATGAGTGCAATCGTAGCAGAAACAGGAGGTCATATTTGCATTAAATTTACATACCTAATTTAAACTAGCATATGCAAATAGCACAACAATTAAACATCAGTGCTATAATGTAAGTGGAACTATACTACTGCTCTCCATACTGTACAAGATTGTGACCTTGTGACATAGCAGTGAGAGAAAGATGAACATAAATCAAATGAATAAATAAGGTATTGTGTTTAATAACTCTCTGAAATGGCCAGTGCCTTGTAGTTTCTGCAGCATACAGAAAACGAATATATAGAAAGAAAAAACTGAGGCCACTGCAGTTTTTTTAAAAACAAAACCCAGCTAAAATACAATCCACTGTTTCAGAAGAACAGTCTATTTAGTGCTTTTAGAATATCTTCTTCCAAGACTGCTTTACATGTGCAATTCATAAAGATCTTTCTTGCCATCCATGAGTAGTAATATCAGTGTGTGATTTGCATCTTTTCTTAAAAATGAGATCCACTGAACCATTTTACTTAAAAAATGAGAGGCAGTTGATAAAAAAAACTTTAGCCAATGAAAGGAGATATGGCCACTATAAGATAGGCAAAGGATTGTAGCTTCGGGTTTTCGGAAAATATAATTAACTGAAGATTTAGGAACTCTATGAGTGCAACAATATACAGTACAGTGATGTGATGGAACCTGTACTGACAACGTTGGAATGCCAGAGCTTTAAATGCAACAATCAAGCAGCAGCTGCCAAACAACTCAAGCTTCCCTTTTTTGTTTTGAGCGTAGCTCTTCATAGTAGCTGGGACAGAAACTGATTTTCCCAGCAACAATAGGTTCTATTGTCACAGCTTGAAGAGTTCAGGGTGACTAGGTCTTGAGTGGAGAACTAAAATGAATTGCTTCTAGTGAGAATGAAAAATGCTCAACCATTTTGTTGATCTGAAACAATGCAACTGGCTGCATTTATTGACTCTCCTTGAGAGTGCAGCTACATGAATTTGCACTTCAGAATTTACCGTTAAGCCACCATCACTGTGAAACATGAAAGAACTCTGGAAGGAGGAAATGTATTTCTTGGAAGACACTGAATGGAAAAAGGCTGCTGAGAAAGAAACTTATTTCATAACGTCTTTCCATATAAGGGAGCTATTTGCATGCATCTGGGCATTCAAGCGGTTATGCAAGTGAGTAATAAATCAAGTCTGGATTACGCACACACACTGTCTTAGCAAGACTAGTATGGCTACACAAAGAAACACAAAACTGTATAGAATGCAGTGTGTGTGTGATTATTTAGCTCACCAATCATGTGCCTAGCTACATCCACCTTTCAGGGAAAGAAATAGTAAATGCATTGGAACTGCTACTGGCCTATCCGTGGGAAAGTTCTGGCAAATCAGAGCAATAGGAAGCAACAAAAGAAATCCTGCACGAGGTAGGCTGTAATGACAGAGAGCAAAATCATGTTATACCTGGGCTAGAATCTTTTAGGGATCACACAACATGCAATGGAGATTGCTCGAGCAGTGGATGTTGGCCATATGTCATATTCTCCTACCTCTTCCAAATGGAAAAATAGTTGTGCATCGAATCATTTTGCCTAGCTACCCAATGGACAGTGAAACAGAAGGGAAATCACCTATCCAGTTGCCCTTACACGCATGGTTTTCTTTAAGAGGGTTCTGGCCCTGTTGTCTGGATGAGGAATAGCATCTATTGAAAAAGAAATGCAGTGGCATGATTGACTGGCATAATATCATTTGCTACAGTCAGTTCTGACTTTTCTACCTTTCTTCCTCCTAGTAGAAACAACAGGCGAAAGGTAAAGCTGACGAATCTCCCAAAAGAGCTTCATTTGCAGACTACAACCTCTTGAATACCTGCTGATCTTGCAGAATGCTCTGTTGACAACTTGACTTCATTAGGTTTGGTCCCCTGCTTCTTCCCCAACCTGATGAAGAAATCTGGCACTCTTGAGCACTTGCACATATTTTTGTTCCTCTCTTGCTGGCATTATACTTATGGTGACACCAAGGATCAAATGGGTTTTAGATCTAATGGTGAAAGCAAATCTCCCGTCTGGGAACATTCTTGCATTGGCATTTGTTAGACTGCAATCAGCTGTTTGTAAAACAGCCAGCTTTTAAAGTGCAGCATCTAAGAGTAGCTTCATAAAAAAGGATTTACAAAATATCACTCTACAGAAGGAGGAAATGCAACAGAGCTTTAGATCCAGATCAGTCTCAAAAAGTGCTATTTGAATTCTTCAGAGACTTTTTATACACTAAAGCAATTATATCAGATATTAGAGAATTCTGAGGAGAGTCCAGTCCTGCTGATAGTGTGCCCTCTCTCCTGGCCCCTAGGTATGAGTAAGTATTAACCCTGGGGTGGACAGAAAGAGCTTCCTTGAAGATTGTGGTATTCTTGAACAACAATTAGGGGTACCCTGGTAACGACAACCTTGTGTTGTCAGCTAATTTTTCTCACACTACGTCCGGTGAAGGGAACTGCAGAATAAATTCACCAAAAAGTATCTTTGTTTTGGCAGTTCCAGATCTGCCCTAGACATGGAAGAAGAAGTTTTAACCTTCATTCAGCAGGATGGGGCATTTGAATTTCACAGGCACTCTTTTTTTTTGTGGCAGGATATGTGGTCTCCTGTTCCCTACCATATCAGATAAAAGGTGTTAGTTTTATCATATCAGGCCCTATATGGTTTCGGACCTTATTATCTATCAGTGTGTCTCTCCCTCAGAACAACTGCCCACATCACCCACTCATCACAATTTGCGCAGCTCCAGGTGCCAACCCTGAGAATGCATAGTCTATGACTAGAAATAGAGCCTTCTTGGTGGTGACACCATCATTTTAGAATTCACTACGAGTTCATTGGCGCCAGGCCCCATTCCTGGACATTTTTAAAAACAGCGTAAAACTTTCCTCTTCAAGGAAGCCTTTATGAATATCATACCTTTGCCAATAAGTTAGCTGGTTAGATTTGTGCTTTCTTGCCCAGAGAAGCCATTGGGTATTTATTTCTTGGTTTGTTGTTTTATGTTGCTGTTGTTTATTTAATTGTTTGTACCCAACCCAGAGTGGGAAATATCCCAGATGGGTGGTATTAAAATGTAATAAATAAATAAATAAAGGTAGCAGGCAAAAGTACTTCGAATAACTGTGAAGAACATTCTCAATGTTCAGCCCCGTACTACAGGGAAGGTTTGCTTGTTTAGTTAAAATTAATAATTATTATTAATAAACTAATTATGAGATGTAATCCTAAGTGGTTCCTCCCCCTCCTGAATCTTACATGCACTGGCCCACCAATGCTGCCTGAATAAAAAAAATTCATTGATCAGGACCTATCCCACCTTGAGTCTTTTTGGAGATACTCTAACCTGGTCCTTGTCTGTGTGCATGCCAATATTTTCATGTTTCTACAGGGTGGTCCATAAGTCCCTACCTGGCTACAAAGATAGTAGGGATCTGATGGGGGAGGGAGGAAGCACTCCCATTGGGCTGCTGGGCAGAGGGGCAGGGCAAACTCTCTGCTGGGAAAAGCAAGGAAGTGCTCCCATTGGAATGCTGGGCAGAGGGGTGGGGGCAAGTGCCCACGGAGAGGATGGGTAGGGGCTTACAGGCTGGGTAGGGGGTTACAGGCCACCCTGTAGATATCCATGGGGAAAATGAATGGAGAAACACAAATAGCTATGACCTGGAGTTTGGTGGGAGTTACACAGAACCATCAGAATTATTTCTATCAGATCTATTTGCCTCTTTCAGCCCAAAGAACATACACAAATGAAGAGAAGAAGCCAATAATGGAAAGAGAGAGAAAGAAGCAGATGACAACTTGGTACCCCCACACCAAGAAGAAAAGAAAAACTAGAATGAGGGGGAAAATACTAAAGCTAATGGAAAGATTTGTCATTTTCGTGACTTCCTCATCCTCTATCAGTCTACACTCAACGCTGAATGTTGGTCGGCAGTAAATAACATTGATTCCCCAAAGGAGCCAACGGTTATGGGTGGATGAGCCCCTTTAGGTGGGGTGATGATCCCTCTCAGTGGAGGAAATGCCACTGGAATCCATCATATTGGGCCCAAAGGCAAAATGAGTGGAGGGGGAACTATTTTACTATTCTGATTCCCAATGGTCATGGAGGCAGAAGAGGCCATGCCAGATGGAGTGGCTATGAAGGCGCAGATGGATAATAGACTCAAGGCTGTGACAGTCCATTGCAGTCCCGATGTTAAATCCTGCATGTCTCATTTTGTACGTGCCGCATGAGATGGCTCCAAGAGCACTGTGTGTGGGTCACTTCATGGCAAGCTGGGATCCACCTTAAACAAATCCATGCCAATGACATTTTTCCTGACTGTGAAAATTATTTCCAGGAAAAATGTATACTCCGATATGAGTTGTAGCTGATGATGATCAGTCCATACTCTAGGCACTTGTTAAATCCTCACTGAATATTTTTCTTGAATTGGAGGAAACGATTTTGACCTCCAGTTTCAAGGGATAGAGAAAAGAAAGAAGGAAAGAAAGTTTTTTTCTTTTTGTTTTTATAAAAGGGAAGTAGAAAACAGAATAATATTGGGGGAAAAGCATATCAGCATTTAATCACAAGTATGAAAGGAAAACAGTATTATTTATATTTAAAAGGGAAAGGTGTGGTGGTAATTGTTACATTCCACATGATTAATGGAAGGGAAATGAAGTCATTTGTAAAGCCTTCTTAGCAGTATTAATTTAACACATGTTCATAACTAGAAATAGCATGCTGTGGAGTCAGGCTTTTCAATATCATCCCACAAGCTGTCTGATCTCATCTTCACCTACACCACAGAGGTATACCATAGATGAAATATATTGTATTTCACCATAGATGAAATATGTCCAGATTTATTAAGTCTTTAGGATAATCTACTAAATTCATGAGGTTTAATTTTAGTAATCACTGAGTTAAAACACAGAAATTTCAATAAGGCTACCAAAGAATTAACTTTGGATTCGACCTGCTTCATTCTCCTTGGAAACCACTTATCATATAATTAAATGTACAAAATAATCTGAGGGTCTTTACTCAGCCATGAGCCCCACTGAGTTCATTAAAGATACATTCCAGGGCTTGGAGAATTATTTATAAGTTATTAATTACAATGCCATTATTGGGTGTTTTTTTAAGCTTTAGTTTATTTTCCTTTTTCTCAAAAGTTATTAAAATACTGTAGACACCTTTTTAGACACTTTCCAAAATACAGCATATAGGCCACTGACTTGTGGTGAAAACACTCTTTTTATTTACTTCAATACCCACAACAGAGAGAACAAGGCAGCAACACAAGGCACAGCACAAGTCAGCACTTGAACCGTGTGATATTTCTCCTAAACCACTGCTATAAAAGTTGTTTAAAAGCTACACTGCAAAAATGAGGTCAAGTTATCTCTTGTAAAGTTTACAGATTTTAGAGATGCAAATTTCCCAGACAAGTATATTCCTAGGTAAGCACACATAGGATTTCAGACATTGGTCAAAAGTTATTCAAAGCAGACTACAACAAAACACTCCTATGTAATTAATCAAAAATTTAGTTTATGAGTTATTGTTAATAAATACATGTATTGAGCCTAACCACAAATTCTACACTTGTTTACTTAGACATCACAGTCGCAGGACTATATCCTTCCATGTAATTTGAAAGCACAATTGCTTAGGATAATTTTTAAGGGTAGATTTACACAGTCATATGCAGGATAGCTTAGTGGTTTAGATGCTGAACTTGACAACTGGAAAGTTGCCCTGTCAGCGGCTCAAGACCTGAGTGTTGCAAGATAGAGTGAGCTCCTGCCTTTGTCACAGCTTCTGCCAACCTAGCAGTTTAAAAGCAAGAAATTGCAAGTAGTTAAATAGGTACCGCTGCAGTGAGAAGGTAACAGCATTTGGTGTGCTCTGGCATCTAGTCATGCCTGCCACATGATCATGGAAACGTCTGGAGATGCAGACAGCACTGGCTCTTTGGCTATAAATGAAGATGAGCAGTGAACCCTTTACCTATGCAGAATACGTTCCACCCATTGCAAGGAAAACAAAATGTTCCCTCATCCCTTTTCATATATTGGAACTGGCTAGACTGACAGTTTAATCTTACTTTAGAACTGGTGACATGAAGACAGACTCCAGCACACCTGAGGTCAGCAAGCTAGTTTTGGAGGTACAGGGGAGAACATGGTGGCATTACATAAGAAGCAATAGCAACTGTATACCTGTTTAGCAGAGAGACAGCCATGACTTAGTGTTTAAGACACTGAACTTCTTGACTGGAAGGTCAGCAGTTCAAGAACCGAGTACTGCATTATGGAGTGAGATCCCATCTCTGTCCCAGTTCCTGCTGACCTAGCAGTTCAAAAGCAAGAAATTGCAAGTAGATAAATAGTTGCCACTTCAGTGGGAAGGTAACAGTGTTTCATGTGCTCTGGCTTCTAGTCATCCCTGCTACATGACCACAGAAACATCTGTAGACACAGATAGTACGGCTCTTTGGCTGTACATAGAGATGAGCACTGGACCCTAGAGTCGGATATGACTGGCTTTTGAGCAAGGGTGACCTTTACCTACCTATGTAGCACTGCTAAGCACTGGAAAGTAATTTGATTTTAATGAGTTATTTTGTGATGATTTACATTTATACCTAGAATTAAGTTACCTTCCCCCATGTAATGGCAGAGGAATAATTGATTACTTTTTAAAAAGTGAAATAGGAACTGGTTTCTGTTTGCTATGCATTGTTGGCATGTGTTTGGGCCAGGTGACCTCAGTCATGGAAGGGAGAAGGAGGAAAGATCACAAGGGCAGCTCATTTTGTACTTGCATTAATCTCTTTGTAGATAAGAAGACAAGACAAGAGGGACTGACAGAAAGTAATGGGGTAATTCACACAAAAAGCCAGCTCTAGAGGACAAGGAGAGAAAAGGGAAAGGAATTGATCCAAGGTGAGACTGAGGATGCAACTACACAGAAGAGAAAAAAGTGATTTTCTTCAATACAATTCACACCTGTGGAAAATTAGCTTTCTATGTGTGAAATGTCTTTAACTGTCCAGATGACCATTTGTAGGAATCAGCACAGGCAGAGAGTTCATTTTGCATTCAACTCCAACATCAGAAGCTGCCTTAATGTGCTTGCTATACCTATGAGCTGTCAAGTTGCTTCTGATTTAGGATGATCTTATCAATGAAAGATCTCACAAATGTCCTGTTCACAACAGCCCTGCTCAGTCCTTACAAACCCAAGACGTGGTTTCCTTTAAGAAGTCAACCCATCTCATTTTTTTGTCTTTCCTCTTTTCCTGTTGCCTTCAATCTTTCCAGCATTAGCATGTTTTCTAGGGAATCTTGCTGCCTCATGATGCAGGCAAAATATGACAGCCTCCATTTAATCATTTCTTCCTCCAGAGATGTTTCAGGTTGATTTGCTGTAGGACCCACAGCTTCATCTTTCTGGCAGTCAAGGATATCTGCAAGACTCAGCTTCGGATCATTTTTCTCCTGTCAGCTTTCTTTACTGTCCAGTTTTCACACACAATACACAGTGATCAGAAATACAAGACTGCAGATAATCTTGGTTTTGGTCTTCAGAGACATATTCTTAGACCCGATGATATTTTATCATTCCTTTCTTGCTGCCCTTCCAAGTCTCAGTTTTCTTCTGCTTTAAATTCAGTCTTTATTTGGATTGATGACTGAGCCAAGGCATACCAAATCTTTCACTATTTCAGCTTCCTCAGTGTCTGCTGTAAAGTTAGATGGTTCTTCTTTAGCGATAATTTTTGCTTTCTTCACGTTCAGCTTCTTTCACTTTAATTAAAAGTCCTTTCAAATCATTGCTGCTTTCTGCTAGTAAGGTGGTGTCATCTGCATAGCTTAAATTGTTGGTCTTCCACCAACATCTTTCTCCTCCTTTATCGGAAATTTGTCTAGCTTTCTATATGAGACATTCTGCCTATAGAAGGGGATAAAAGGCATTCCGGTCTGACATCTTTGTCCACATATGCTGGAAATGGGATAAAAGAGGGTACTGCAGAATAGTAGAATCCCTTGATGGAGGCTCAAAAAGTGGGGTGAGTTGCTCCACTTCAGTGCCCAACAGCTGTGGATGCTAGAAGAAAAAGCAGACCAATCTTTATCCCTGAAGAGTGGGGTAAATGCCCCTGTAGAAACCCACTCCATTTCCCTTCAGCTATCAAAGGGTGCCATTATTGAGGCAAACAGCTGCCTTTCCACTGTTCTTGTAGCTGTTGAATGTTGAATTACTAGCAGAAATTGCTATCAGTTGAACTGAAAGTATTACTGTATATGCCGGTGTACAAGACGACTGGGTGTATAAGACGACACCCCCCCCCCCCAACATTTCCATTCAAAATACAGTATAGAGTTTGTTATATACTCGCTGTATAAGACCACCCCCTCTTCCTCACACCTTCCACACACCAAATAAAACATAAAAGAACATCAGATTTGATTTCAACATGTTAATTTATATTCAAATGCTTACGACATGCAGAAAAACCGTCACAAGGCTGTATGTTATCAAACATGTACGGTAAACATAAAACAGTGAAAGTTTATTAAACATAATTCACCAAAGACAATTCACTAAAGCTGAATGGAACAATAAACATATGGGAGCTGCCATGCTATTTGTTTTCTAATCTGTTAACCAAACTGGAACTGTCAATGATAGAAGGAAGATAACAAATAGAGGGAGAGAGCAAGTGCCAGGCAAGTCCCTAGCAAGTTTGCTGGCGTGACAGTTTCCCTTTAAAAGCCTTCAAACTCCTGTTTGTCATCTGATAGTAAAAGTTGTTATCCGATCCATCCCATAGGACCTTAACGTTATTCGATGCAATTCTCCTCCCCAGATTGCTTAACGTTATGCGATTTAAGCGTTATCTGAGGTAAACGTTATCCGAGGTAAATGTTATCCAAGGTAAATGTTATCCAAGGTATTACTGTATTTTATTTAACTGAAGTGCCCCCGGTGTACAAGATGCCCCCCCCCTTGGAGGCATGTTTTTCAGGGGTAAAAAGTCATCTTATACACCAGCATATACAGTACCTGGTGAATTTTATAAGCAGGGATCTAAAGTCTTAGATAGCCCTCCCCCTTTCAACCCCTTTCCTTTTTGTTCCCTACCCCCACTGTGGGTTTCAAGCCCCTCTGGGAAGCCTTTTTGGGTGATAAGTGGAGTAAAAATGATGTAAATAAATACAATGCTGTATTATTATACTGGTGCATGGATCAGTGTGTCTGCACCATATCAAGAACACTAGTTTATTGATGCAGCCAGACATAGGAATGAAAGGAAATGAGACTCTTTGTGGCCTCGTAGATAAGCTGTATGATATCTCCATGCTTCGCTAACCCCCCTTCAGTAGACTGATAGCAATATCAAGGCAGAAAATAGAGCATCTATTTTCTTTGTGTCTCTTACATTACTAAACATTAGTGGCACTGAGTTGTCAAAGGCCTTTATTTAGTGCCTCTGATAAGATAAATATACAAATCCTTTATACATTCCAGCGGAATTCAAAATGTGGCTTCATCCCAACGCACCCCTCTGCTGGAGGCACACCGATAAGACTGATATCTGCCAGAAGAAATGAAAAAGGAACTTACAAGACAGCCACAATGACAAATAATGTATGGGACAGAAATTTAGTAATTATCTCTTTTAACATAAAAATAAGAAAGAACTTCCACAACTGACAAAGGGAAATAATCCCCCCCTCCCCGGGTTTGGTTGAATTCTTAAACTGTAGGATTAAGAGGAGTTGGCTGGTTTGAGAATCTGATGTGGAGTCAGAGGTTGGGAGTTTGATCCCCCCACTAAACCTCCAAGGAGAACAGCCAGACGATGCAACCATAGGCAAGCAGCACAGGCCCTAGGGATGTGCCTTGGAAACACTGGAAGGGGTAGTTATAAGCCAGAATTGATGCAATCATTATTATTATAGGATTCACAGCCATGACACAGCTGAATCTGATCCTAGTAAGCTTCTAAAATAATGAGCTTCTCTAAAAGTATAAAGTCATCATGCACATTAATGTGGAACACACACACCCTTTATGGCAAAATTTTCAACAATAATAAAACTGTCAACTTTGTTCTAATGCAGGAATCGGGAACTGGCAGCCATTTACAATTGGCCCATTAATGACTTCTGAATATACCTGGAAAACCCTGGGAAGACATGCCATAAGTCAGAGCCAACTTGACATTATATTGTTGGTGTTGTTATTAAAAATAGCTAATGTGTCATATGTAGCCCATTGCATTCTGCCTACCAGCATGGAAGTGAAAGAAAAGTATACAGGGAGAATCGGTAATGCTGTCTTTCTGTCACTTGGTGTGGCATTTGCTGACAAGCTTGTCTTGGTAGGTATGTGTTGGGTACGTGAACTATTTATTTATGTATTTATTTCACTCGTTTGTTTCATTTTCATTTGCAGGGGATGCCTGAATGAGGCTCCTTTCATGTCCCCCATCATGCAGCTCTCGGGAATTGAACCTGTCTTTCCAGTCTCTAAGCGTAACGCCTTAGCCACTAAGCCACCAAGGGAGCTTACATTTATATCCCACCCATCTGGGATATTTTCCCACTCTGGGTGGCTTACAACATATATAAAAAAAATCTTTACAATAAAAATTAAACAAATTGAATGAAATTATAAACTATGACCTTTTTCAAGTGATGCAACTAACTAATAAGCACTATTGGTGTGCGCAGACATGTGAGCAGTGTGTTCATGATGTGTCTTGCATAATTGCAAAATCATAGGTTTTTTAATAACTGGACTACCACAATGAGACAATTAATTCAGTAGTTGAAAAAGCAGTGGTGAGCAGTCAAATCTCACAGCTACAGAATCTACTTGAATCATTTTTCTGTAAGAAGTCCAAAATCCATTAAATGTAGCCAGCAGCAAAAGACATGTTCTCTTAAAGCAGAAGTACCCAGGAATTTGTGTGGAGTAGCAGAAGTTCACATTCCTTCTGCATTAAAAATAGCACTTCTGGTCAAGTCCAGTTGCTTCCTTTTAAGTAAGAAAAGGGGCTATTTTGTTATGGACATCTTGAACAACTGATAACCAGAAATCCTTACCAATATACAGTGGTACCTAGCTTAAAGACAGTGGTGAGATGTCAAAAATTTTACTACCCCACCGTGATGTCATCAGAGTGTGGGCGGAGTTAATGTCATGACATCATGGGTGGGGCCAAAGAAAAAATAAATAAATAATAAAATAAAAATAAGCATACACACACACACCTCAAAATCCACCCACAACACAAACCCGTAAATAAAATAAATAAATAAATAAAAATTACATTAAAATACACCCACTCAAACACTCACCCACTCACCCCAAACACAAATCAACCCACTCACTCCAAACAAAAACCGGTCACATCTCTTAGTATAAGTGCCTGGGCAGCACCATGTTGCAAGATGGATATGATCGTTGTACCAGTTCTCTAGGATAATATGCCTTAATGTAAATGTAAAACAGCTGTACCTCCTTAAGGGTTCTCCAATTGGAACAGCAATTGGAACAGCACAGGTGTAGCTTATTGATGAGGTAACTCCAAGACTTTGCTTAAAAACCCCAAGCCAGGCCGCCAGGCCTTTTTAGGAACTGTGGTAGTACGTCAATATAGGTAAAGGTATTAAATACACATTAAAATACACACAGACACACCACATCCAAAGGTGAGTCACTTACCCTGGGGAGCAGGCTATAGGGAGCTTCAGGCTAGCAGCTTCTCTTCCTCCTCCCCACTTGGGAGGATAGCAAGGAGGCTGTGCATACGTGCCAAGCACTGTAGGCATGCATGCACACCAAGTGCTTGGCGCGCATGCGCAGTGGGGGAACCAGTGAAAAGGTAAGCCCTGAAGGTGGTTCCCCCCAAAAGCTGCTGCCGGTTCTCTGGGACACTGGGAAAAGTTACTACCGGTTCTGGCGAAGTGGTGCGAATCTGTTGCATCCCATCACTGCTTAAAGATCCATGGGATTGCTCTTAAAGCGAGTTTGCTCTTTAAGCGAAACACCATTGTAAGTGACCAATTGTGACTTCTGGTGTGTGTGTGTGTGTGGGGGGGAGGAATTGTGAACCCCGATTTAGTTGTTAAACAAGTTTTTGGTTGGTTTTAGTAGTTAAGCGAGGTGACCATTCAGAGAAAATTCTGCTCTTTAAGCGAATTAGTCTCTAAGCAAGGTGGCTCTTTATGCGAGGTTTTACTGTACTGTACTTTGAATCACCCTGCCACCACTAACCTACATAAAAGCAATGGAAATAATACAAAATATCCAACATTAAAATCATGAACATATTCACTTGGAGGTATATTCCTTTGACATAAATAGACAGGACACCACTTTTGAACACACATGTTGGGAATCAGAGTGTGAAGGAATAAAAATCTAGAGAATTTGGAGGCACCTTTTGATTCCTTCACAGTGGAGGAAAAGCTTCAATCAAAAGACTTTTGGAGATAAATGATCTAGAAGAAACATCAATGTAATTCCAGAAATCTGATTTTGTAGACTTTTGTTCTAATTTTAAGCACTGCAATGCAGCAATAGAGATGTCTACCTATTAAATTCTACTCTTCCACTTGCTGATGACTTAAATGTGGAATCTATGCACGTTGCTTTCTGAAAATTAGACCCTGGGGCTTTATTTATCCTTATCAAGTGTTACAGAACTCCTCTTAATCATGTTATGCCTTCAAAAGGTCAGAACATTTATTGTACAAATGCCATGCCAAGCTATATTCTGATGGACTGGACAAAAAAAAATCTTGTTTTTACAAGAAAGCAGAAAATATTTTCCTGCTCAGTCAAGCTCTTCTGGCCATATAATTGGAATAACTCGGTGTCTAAGAATAAATGAATGTATCTCTGTACTCAGTAAAGCATTTAAAATTATTATCCAGATCTTCAAAGAGTAAGTGTGAAAATGTTTGATTCAGCTTGAAAGGCTTTGGCAAAGATATTTCAAGAGGCTGGAGGAAATGTGGAAAGGGAGCAAGTAGGTTTCTTTTTAAAAAAAATTTTATTTATTAGGTATATAAAGAAAAACAGATACAGATATATATGAGATCATAAAAATCATAA
Source organism: Furcifer pardalis (assembly GCA_030440675.1). Lineage (NCBI taxonomy): Eukaryota > Metazoa > Chordata > Lepidosauria > Squamata > Chamaeleonidae > Furcifer > Furcifer pardalis. The sequence goes on along the minus strand of CP126897.1, from coordinate 68,836,292 downwards.
GACAGAATAACCTAAGTAACAGTATTACAGTAAAAATCCAGTACCCATGAGATAAGTATAAGTAAACATCACTCAGTTTCAGTTACAAAATGAAGTAATAAAAGTACCAATTCATACATTAACAAAGTTTATCCTCTTTTTTTTCCTAATATATAATATTCTCTTACACTGCTACATTTAACATCATTATTATCACCCTTGTGCTATATACAATGTCCGGGGAATTAGGTATCCTCATAATTTCCAAAAATCATTTTGTTCCGGTACAGGGGCCATGCCTTTTTTCTTAACCAACGTATAATCAATAAATGGTTTCCAGATCCCCCAGAAACTATTCCCATGCAGTTTGCCTTTTCTAAGGTTTAATTCCCAGGTAAGTTTTTCATTAAGAGCTAAGTCCTGTATTCTTAACTTTTCATTATTTTTCCAATTTTTTGCTATACACTGTCTGGCCACTGATAACATAACTGCCATCAATTCCTTGTTATCATTACTCATTTTATATTTATCTACTTCCGTAAGCAAGATTGTCTCCGACCCCAATTCGAGTTGCATATCCAATATATTCTTAATCTCATCTTCTATTTTTCCCCAAAAACTTTTTAAACAATCACAACTCCACCACATGTGCTCATATGATCCTCTTACTTTTTTGCATCTCCAACATTTATCACTCAAACTATTATACATTTGATGCAGCCCCATTGGAGTCCTGTACCATCTCCAAATTAACTTGTAGTTATGTTCTTTTACTCTAACTGACATAGTTCTCATAATCCTTCTACTCCACATTTTCTGCCATTTTTTCCTGTAATTATTACATTCAGTTCTTGCTCCCAGCTATGTCTCAACATCTCTTGTATTTTTCCACCTTTATTCAAAATTTTGTAAATTTTACTTACTATCCCCTTAATTCCTATGTCACCATTTCTCAATTTGGCCAGAAGTGTCTCAAATTCCGTGCTCTCCCTATCTAAACCACCTTCTAAGAAAAACCTCTTATTCCAATTATTCATCTGGAGAATCTTAAACCAATCTAATTCCAATTGCAAATAAAGCTCATTTCTTTTTTCTTGATCTCTGCAAATTTTAACCCAATCCTTCGACAGTAGAACCCCATTTTCCGACAGAATATCCCTAATCCTCCTATCTATTTTTATTGGAAAATTATTAAAATCCTCTAATTCTAAAACCAGTGAAATTCCTGGAATAAAGTAGGTTTCTAAATAACAACAATAATAGGAAAATTCAACTCCCCATCTTTAACTCCATATGCAGTTAACATCTACTACTGTATTTTCTTATTTCAAGATTTTTTTAAAAAAATCAGATATTTTTCTTTATTCATCTCAGCTGTGACCAGTGATGGGATGTAACAGGTCTGCACCAGTTCGCCAGAACCGGTAGTAACTTTTCCCAGTGTCCCAGAGAACCGGTAGCAGCTTTTGGGGGGAACCACCTTCAGGGCTTACCTTTTCACTGGTTCCCCCACTGCGCATGTGCACCAAGCACTTGGTGTGCATGCATGCCTACAGTGCTTGGCACATATGCACGGCCTCCTTGCTGTCCTCCCAAGCGGGGAGGAGGATGAAAAGCTGCTAGCCTGAAGCTCCCTATAGCCTGCTCCCCAGGGTAAGTGACTCACCTTTGGATGTGGTGTGTCTCTGTGTATTTTAATGTATATTTAATACCTTTACCTATATTGACATATTGCCACAGTTCCGAAAAAGGCCTGGCTTAGGCTTTTTACGCAAAGTCTTGGAGTTACCTCCTCAATAAGCTACACCTGTGCTGTTCCAATTGCTATTCCTATTGGAGAATCCTTAAGGAGGTACAGCTGTTTTACATTTACATTAAGGCATATTATTCTAGAGAACTGGTATGATGACCATATCCATCTTGCAACATGGTGCTGCCCAGGCACTTATACTAACAGGTAAGTGACGGGTTTGTGTTTGGGGTGGGTGGGTGGGTAGGTGGGTGTATTTTATTTTATTTTATTTTATTTACGGGTTTGTGTTGTGGGTGGATGGGTGGGTTGAGGTGTGTGTGTGTGTGTTTATTTTTATTTTTTATTATTTTTTATTTTTTTCTTTGGCCCCACCCATGACATTATGACATCATGATGTTAGCTCCACCCACACTGTGATGACATCATGGTGGACTAGTAAAATTTTTGACATCCCACCACTGGCTGTAATCCAGTGGTTCTTCCTGCATGACGGGGGTGGGTGGGTGGGATCAGCCAATAGAATGCTATTGTTACCCAGCAGATGTCAAAGTGTGTTCACAGTCCTCATATTCTACAAGGAAGTGACTTCCACATCCCCCAATATAATATATTGACTGTAGGCTCCTGATTTTTCATAGAAATATATAAACCCTGCTAATAATAATAATTTCATGTCAGAAATTATTCAAGGGTTGAAAGAATTTTTGCTGAAGAAGAAACTCTGCTCAGGGAATGACCAAATGAAGCTCTTGTCATGTCTCCAAGAGCTGGGACAGAGACAGACGCTCAATCCATCATGCAGTGCCCAGGTCTCGAACTGACGACTTGCCAGTATTCCAGGAAACAAGGTGAGCTTCTTAACCACTGGACTACCGCAGCCTCTATGAACCCTGCTAATCAATGTTGATGGGGAGGGCAGGGAGAGAATTGGTATTTTCATCCTATTTTTTATTTAGATATTTATACCCAGCTCATCTGGCCCATGGCCTCGCTCCAGCCGTTGCCGCTGCCACCATCTCAATCCTTGTCCCCTCTGCTTGGCTTGGTGTGTCCCTGCCAGCACTCCATAGCAGGGCAGATGCTGAAAGGTTTGCAACATCCACCCTACTGAGGAGCACCGTTAGGGACACACAAAGCCAAGAGGAGTGGACAAGGATTGAGGCGGTGGAAGCAGCAGATGCACACAGTTGCATGCATCTTTCCTAGGGGCTGCTCTGACCAAGCACATCTTTCCCAGTGGCCACATGTGTCTTTTCTAGGGGCTGCTCTGGCCAAGCACTGGCAAGAAGGACAGCCTGGACCCCTCCTTCACCCATGCCATGCAGCTCCTCCGGGTGGAGCTAGCAAGGGGCAGCAACCAAGCGGTTCCCACAGCCTTCTTCCCCGTCCCCTTAGCTTAGCCGCCGCCCCCACTTGGTCTGCCTGGTGTGACGTGAAGTAATGTATGAGATTCCCCCCAACTCCCCCCCAAACAGGCGCCCCCACCATTCCCTGTCCATCGCCTTCCTATGGTGCTCAGCGCACCCCTGCTAATCAACCTATGTCATTTTGCAAAAAAAATCTTAATGCAATTGCCTGCTGCCATTATGTCTACCTAGTCCATGAGGCAGGAAGGATGGAAGGCTGAGTCAACTTTGTTCCCCATCAGGAATGAACTCACAATGTTTTGACTCACAGTGTTTGTACAGCAGTTTAACCACTGCACCACCAACAGGGCTCTTTAGATAGGAATGCTTGGTCCTGATGGACATAGATCAACAACAGCAATCTGCCATCTTGAATTGCACCTAAAAATTGCTCCAGTGGCAGGGAAGAATCAAAAGAAATGGCCAGCAGGGCCTCTTACCCACATTAGGACTAATAACCTAATGCTGCTTTGCAAAAAGTTAGTAATGCAGTTGCCTGCTGCCATTATGTCGAGCTAGTCCCTGAGACAGGTCATCAATACCACATTTGCTAACATGAACGTAATGGCTAAACAAATCCAACCCTGAAAGCTTGCTAATTAGAGCATGGATTAAGCTACTGAGATAAGGTGTGGGAGGAGAAAATTCAATCCAAAGTTCCTTGTGATATAACTAGATCGATATTTACTAATAAAATAGTGATGATTAATCTTTTGTATTAAATACATTTTGAAGAGATATGCTGTAGTATGGCTATGTGATGGCTGCCATACTCATATCTTTCCACTTTCTACTCACAGACAAACAGAAGATAGTGAAAAGGTGACAAGTACTATTTATGGAAGATACGTTTCTGTGACCTGCAAAACTCTTAAGCAGCACTAGCAGCCAAGGGAGGCAAAATAATGGACAGGCGTGTTTTACTTCCGCTTATGGGAGCGACGAGAGCAGCGCAGGCCGGATGAATTGCAGTAAACCCATTCATGTGGATTCACAGGGTGCTTGGGCCACTGGGAATTGAAGTCCAAGAACATCTGGAGTACCAAGGTTCGCCATCACAGTCCTAGAGTGCAGGACACATAATAAAGGGCTCAAGTTACAGAAAACCAGATTTGTTGAATATCAAGAACAACTTCCTAATCGTTAGATCAGGATAGCAGTAGAACCAATTACATCTGATGGAGATGAGTGCTCTGGATTTACTGCATTTCTACCTTTCCAGCTTTTTCATCAAGCCAGGATCTCAGTTCTGCAATAGACGTCCCTGCACACAATCCTTCCGTGAGAAGCACTGTATTCCTGGCAAAAGTAGGGGCACTAGTCATCTGCTGCTATTGCCTCTGTGGAAATGCTATTTCTTCCACTAAATAGCCTAGCAGTCCTTCACTGGCCTGCCCAGAGGAAGGCAGGGGAAGAAAGCATTTTCCTTTTTTAAACTGCAGAGCTGTTCTAGTGCTAAAATAAGGTAAAGGAAAAGGTTGCTCTTGCTCAAAAACCAGTGGTATCTGACTCTAGGGTGCAGTGCTCATCTTCATTTACAGCCAAAGAGCCAGCACTAAAATATTATAGTGCTATTCTCATATATTTATTTTTTTTAAAGGTGGATGATTGCGCAGAAGAAACAATGCTGGAGCTTGTTACCACAGTCCCAAACATCATGTCAAATGTCACTGAGCACCACCTACAAACATGACCCTGTAAAACACAAATCCACATGGGGAAAATTGTCTCATTACTCTGACATGAAAATAGTAGAAATCTTCCACCAGCACAGGGGGGGAAAGCTGCTTTGGGAGAGGGGAAACCATGGATGGAATGGATTCAGCCTTTGTGTCTTGTGGGCAGTAAAACATGAATTGAATTAACCTATTGTATAAGAAGAGCAAATCCAAAGTCATCGGTTTAGACTGCCGGATAGCTCAATGAATTAGGTATCTGACTGTGAAGCCAGAGATTGGGAGCTCAATTCCTCACTGTGCATCCCAGAACAACCACCATGAGCAGCCTTTGGTAAGCTGCACAGTCGCAGGATGCCCTCAGAAGTAGGGAATGGTAAACCACTTTTGAGTACTCTCTGCCTGGAAAGCCCTGAAAAGGGTCACATAAGGATGGTGGAGGACAGAGGAGCCTGGCATATGATGGTCCATGGGGTTGCAAAGGGTCGGACTCAACTGTATGCCTGAACAACCAAGTCAGAATTGACTTGATGACACACTGTTACTATTATTATGATTCTCCTTTGGTTCCTATTGCACCCAGTGATAATACCTTGGAATAGGCATGGGAGACTGAGACCTCTCCCAATGTAGTTGGACTATGGATGATTTGAGTACTGTAGTCCAGTAACATATAAAAAGGCACAGGTTCCCTGCTCTGTATCAGTGGCTAATGACCTTGTGATGACCTTGTAGTTCTTTTGGTGAATCCCATGATTTAAAGTGCACCAGTTTAGATTGGCAGCCCCAAGATCTACATTTTTAGCACTAAGTGTATCACCAGTGATACATGTATTGTCAATAGTAGAAACAACTATATTCTGAAAGGGTGTGCACATGTGTGCTGTTTTAATGTGAAAAGTCAAATGGCCAGGATGCAATAATCAGCAGAATCCCCTGTAGATACACAGAGAAATCCTCCAGTGAGGAAATCCTCACCTGAGGAGTTCTTCCTTTTGTATGCTTACTATGCCTGGACTCTGTAGTTGCAAACCAAATACACCATGACAGGAAAGTGAGAATACCTCACCTCTCACCTCTACATTCACTTGAAGAGAATGATTGTAGTGATCAGTCTTACGGAAATAATCAGGGAGAAAATTACTGCACAAAGTGTTGTCAAGGGAACCATTAGTGCTCAAGGCCACCAAGGAAAACAAATCTTTCAGTGATAACAAACTGGCAATATCCAAGGAAACCATGAGCTCAAGGGTAAAGAAGCTAGAGTGCAAACCCCTGAATTGTACTGGCCCTTTCTGAGGTAAATCACTCTAGAACAGGGGTGCCCAAACTACTCCTCAGGGGCCAGATCCAGCCCCCAATGCCAATTCATCCGGCCTGTGAAGCCCTCATCACTTCCGGAAGTGGAAGTAAAAGGTGCCAGCATAGGCACCTTTTACTTCCACTTCCAGGAGTGATGAGGCCTTCGTAGGCTAGATGAATTGGCATTGAGGGCTGGATCCGCTCCCCCTTGGATACCTTGGAGTCGTTATTCAGTGAGGAGTCTGCACATTGGTAGACATTTCCGCGATGACATTCTGCACATACAAATGGACCTGGGAAATCAAGTCCATCTGCATGCAGTTTTTTTAGCCGTTTGGCTAGCACATCACCTGCTGACTAGGCGGACCATGACATGTGCCCTCCACTTTCACCTTGCCCAAGAGATCCAACAGAGGACACTTTAGTGAGTTTTAGTTCCAGCCTAAGATCATTGACAAGTGATAGACAACACTGCCTAGTTAGACCACTCAAGCCCCCATGCCTTGAAAAGGCTCTAATCTAGCAGTCTAACTAGGCAGTGTTCATTGCCACAGACCTCCAAAATATCACCAGGGTGTCCTCTCAGATTGCCCACAGTTCTATTTTGGTATGAACTCACCATCCACACAGGCTACAGAATGGGATAAGTAGGAATGCTCCAAATTGTGCCAAAAAGCCTGTAGCCCTGGCACTGTGCCAAATATAAGTTGGATCTCTTTAGAAGGCGGTCAAAAGAGGGGTGGACTCAAAACAAACAGCATCAAAAGCAGCCCAAAGAGCAAGCTATATGCCCTTCTCAATGTGCTCTTAGCACTTGAACGGGAAACCACTGTGAGTCCCAAGCACTCCATGACAAACTTCTAAACAAAACAGGACATATCACCCTTCAATTGTGTTGGCTATAGGTGAGTCCAGTGTGCAAATTTTTAATGAGTATTTCTAAATTTTAACATCTTTAGCCTTCAAAGTACAATGCTAAAAATAAACCTTGCTCCAGGCAAGGTTCAACAGGCATAGTGCTTCAGGTCTTAGGAGATGTTAATGGTGACTATTTTGCAATACGATCTTGTGGGTGCATATTTGGAAATGAGTTGCACTGAATTTGGTAGAGTTTATTCCTAAATAAGCATTTGAAACAGACCTTCCCAGTGCAGAGCTCTTCCACCATAATTCCCGACATCTACAAACAGCATGACTTCCTTTATTTCCACTGGGCACAGCCAATAGCTGTAGTAGCTAGTGGAGGATCACACATGCTTTAAAAGTTTTTAACTAGATTTTTTTAATTGGTGTGGGTTGAAGGTAATTTTTTCAGTGTTTTTGGGAATTTTAAGGATCTCTACAGTTTTTAATGTTGGAGATTTTTATGTATGCCACCCAGAGTCACAAGTTGATTGGGGTGGCTATACAAATTGATGATGATGATGAGGAGGAAGAGGAAGAGGAAGAGGAAGAGGAAGATGATGATGATGATGATGATGATGATGATGATGATGATGATGATGATAATAATAATAATAATAATAATAATAATAATAATAATAATAATAATAATAATAATAATAATAATAATAATAATAATAATAATAATAATAATAATAATAATGACGATGACGATGACGATGACGATGAGATGATGATGATGATGCCCAACTCATATAGATGATACTAGGTTGCAGAATGCTGCTTTTTAGATCTGAATCAGTGAATGTAGCTATATTTCTTTACAGTACAGCTGTATAATCCCATTGAGTCCAGTAGATCTTTCTCCCAGGTTAAATTAGTATAAGAGCAAAGCCTTAAAATAGACCCATTAGTCAGCTGCAAAGTATTCTAGGAGGCCTGTGTTCTCAAATCCTGAAAGAGATGCTAATCTTGATGGGCTTTCCTGAGCTCCTTGTACATTTAATGGGATCAAATGTTTTGACCTCCGTGATATTCTGCCTTGCATTGGCTAATGACTCTGATATGAAAGTGGGAGGAAGCAATTTAATGGCACAATCAAAAGGGAACAACCTCCATGCTTTTTATAATGCCTGGGGTGATGCAGTAAAACAGGAGTTCTCAACCTTTTTAAGCCAGGGGCCAGGTCACGCTCCCTCACACAGCTTGGGGGGGGGGATGGTCGTTTTACCCTTCCTCAACCACATGGCACTTCCTGATTTGGTTGAGGTGGGGAGGCACATGAAATGGTGCCATGGACCGTATCTGGCCCACAGGCCGCAGGTTGAGAATCCCTGCAGTAAAACATAGTGCCTCCATTATAGTAGATGCTGTTGTCACCCTGCCCAGCTAAACAAAAAATATGGAGATACAGTATGTTCAGATGTCTTCATTCTGGCATAATCCCACAGGCTATGACAAAGGCAGACTACCCTTGTGACATGGTCTGAAATTTCAGCTGCTAAAGTCACATTAGGGTCAGGGAGGAATTAAATGATTTTTAGTCCATTCCCCATCTCCAAACAGCAAGAGATTGGTTTTCTTGCTCCTCTGCAGAGGTGCAAGGAAAATGAGGTTATTCCCCCCTTCCTATTTACTCATTGTTGTGCTGCATCCATTTAAGACCGGTTAAAAAGAAATATTCCTTTTTTTCTGTTGCTCTGGATGAGAAACTGTCCACAGCCGTGGTTTTGATCAGCACTCCAAAAACATCCCTTGTGAGATATAACAACTGGCTTCTTGTTCTTCTGTGTCTAGGCCAGATGTGAAACTGCCAAAATGAAGCCACCTTTGGGGAGCCTTGGTGGTGCAGTGGTTGAATTGCTGTCCTGCAGCCAAAAGGTTGTGAGTTCAGTCCTGACCAGGGTTCAAGGTTGACTCAGTCTTCCATCTTTCCAAGGTTGGTAAAATGAGTACCTGGCATGCTGGGGGCAAAATGATATTATTTATTTATTTATTTATTTATTTGTTCAATTAATTAATTGCTAATTAACTTGTGAACCGCCCAGAGAGTGCACTAAGTGCTATGCGGTGGTATATAAGTATAAATGCTTTGCTTTGTTTTAGTTCCTTTCAACTGACCCAGTGTGAGAAAGATTAGCCGGCAACACAAGGTGGCCATTGCCCAGGGTACCCCTGATTGTGGCTCAAAAAATACCACAATCTTTGAGGTGGCTCTTTCTGTGTTGTGCCAGTGGACATTCTCTGGCTACCTGAGACAGGAACAAAAATGCTCCAGCCCCTACAACATTTGCTGAAAGGAAGATGCAGAAACAGGAAATGGTGAAAGAGAAGAGGGGTGGCACCTCCTCTCCATTGCCACCTGCATAGCCTGCTACACAGCTGCTGGCTGTGTGAACATCATCTGGCTCCTTGGGTGCTCAGGGCCAGGCATTACTCACAAAGCCAGGTGACAAGCAGTCTCAGGATATGCCAGTGGGCAAGGAGAAAGAGGTCGACAGATATGGTAACCAGCTCAAGCAGTAGTGAGAGGGTAATGTCTGTTGTTGTTCCCAGCACTTTGCCATCTGAAGAAATTTCCTGTGCTTGGCTAATGGCCAGGCAAGGGCTGCCAGCTGTTCATAGTACCAGATGGTGATTTACATCATCTAAAGGGAAACTTTGTATAGATGGTTATTCTGAAACATCTGGCAAGAAGCAGAAGAGGCCTACTGAGCCATGAATCTGGAAACACCACTATTCTTGTCCCTTGCCTTTGTACTCTGCTCCCTTTCCAGTAAGCTCCAGGGATCCTCAAAATGACACTCTTTGAGGTAGGCCAGGCTGAGCGAGAGCAGCAGGTGCGAAGTCTTCCTGCGGGTTTCCTGCCACAGCATCCCAGTCTGATACGCTCACAATTTTACCCTCCGGCTTTTTCCTTTAGGCCGCTCTCCCACCTCTGGGACACAGAGAACATGAATTCCCATGCTGAAAATATTTATCTAGCAAAGGCAATTCAGGGAATGGGGTGGAGGAGGGAGAGGAACTGGAGAGAACAGGGTGATATTTGCATCATTTCCATAGATACTCCTTGCATAGGCATATATACCTATGTATGTGCTTACTGTTCTTTCAACCTTATGGTTCTGCCCTACTTGACAGCCATTGAGGTCTTTCCACTGGGCTTTGAGTCAACTCATGAAATGCCGTTTAAGGTCACTGAGGCCAAACCAGTGAAGAACAAAGTGGAGAGGGGTTGGAACTACATGAGGATATTTTTGTTTTGTTTTTAATTTGCTACCTTGAAACCATCCCTCTCCTTTGTTTCTGCTTTAGAAAGAGAGGATTCCCTTTTTTGATGGCATTGTCTTGAGAGCCTTGTTTAGTTTTGCTAAACATTGTATCTGTAGCCTTGGATACTCTCCATTCATTTTTGGGCCAGCTCCAGAAGAACACTCGCTGGGCATCCAGCCTGGTGCATTCTCCATGAAGAGCCTCACTGTGTTACAAAAAGTCATGTCTCATCAGCAGCATTTCCATCAGATACCCAGGGAGTTTGTGGAAAGGAGGGAGGGAGGGAAGGGAAGATTCTTGGGTATGAAAGATTTTACAGAACTCTTGTGATCGCTTCATAAATTGAGGAGCAAAACTCACAAAATGTTGACTGCCCATTTTTTAGGACAAGAACATTTTTAGACTTCTTTTCTGTGGTTGTTAATGGTAACAATAACATTGAAGTGGCACCAAAAAGATTAACAATGTTTACTAGAAACAGACCCTCATGAGATGTGGCCCACATAATCAGTGGCTATATCTGAGGCTATAGTTCAGATAATAATGATTCTGTACCATTAGGGCTGGGGTGACTCAAGCAGTTAAGATGCTGCACCTGACGACTGGAAGGTTTGGCAGGTCAGCAGTTTGAGACCCAAATACTGCACAACGGAGTGAGCTCCCATCTCTGTCCCAGCTCCTGCCAACCTAGTTAGAAAGCAAGAAATTGCAAGTAGATAAATAGGGACCACTTCAGTGGAAAGGTAAACAGCATTCTGCGCACTCCAGTGTCTAGTCATGCCTGCCACATGTCCATGAAAACGTCTGCAGACAAAGATAGTCATGACTGCCACATGTCCACAGAAACGTTTGCAGACAAAGACAGTGCTGGCTCTTTGGCTATAAACGGAGATGAGTACTGAATCCTAGAGTTGGGTATGACTGGCTTTAGAGCAAGAGCAAACTTTACCTTTACCTTACTATCAAGTCAATTCTGACTTATGGTAACCCTTTCCAGGGTTTTCTAGGTAGAGAATACACAGAAGTGGTTTATCATTTCTTTTTTCTGGGGGTGTCCTGACACTGTGCAGCTTGCTCATGACTGTATGGGCTAGCTCTTCTCCTGGGAATACTGTGGGGAATTGAACTCCCAGCCTCTGGCTCTACAGCCAGTTACCTAAACCACTGAGCTATCCCACCAGACAGTCTACATGAGGTGATACCCAATAAATCCTGTCCCTTTTATTAAGGTACCACACGATTCTTTGCTGTTTCTGCTGCAGCAGACTTAGGGTGCCCTCAGATTGATAGCCCAATGGATGTAGTGACATCAAAACCCAGAAGTGATCTAGCCTGGGTCCCTGTGAAACAGCAGCACTCTACCATTCTAAGCTAACACGGAGAAGCAGCTTAATAAGTGAGCTTCTTCTGGATATTGGTAAATTAATCACTACCTCTGCTTGACAGAGAATAAGGAAAGTGATTTTTTTTTTCTGTTTAAGACTTGCTGATGTAATATGTCAGATATTTTTTAAAAATAAAAACTTTTTTGTCTCATTGGTTGACAAACTCCTTAACAGTCAAATCTACAGATATAACTTTGACTGTGAGCAGTTTCTCAACAAGCAAAGTAAAGAAAATATATTTTACTTTTCATAACATGCCTTGGTCACCTCCAGACTTGATTATTGTAATGCGCTCTACATGGGGCTGCCCTTGGCAACCATTCGGAGGCTTCAGCTGGTCCAGAATGCGGCTGCTCAAGCTGTGATGGGGTGCGAATGTTATGCTCATGCCTCACCACTTCTCCGGGAGCTGCACTGGCTCCCAGTGTGCCTTCGGGTGCAATTCAGGGTGCTGGTTATTACCTTTAAAGCCCTACATGGTAGTAGGCCAGGATACTTAAGAGACCGCGTCACCCTGAGAACATCTGTCCATCCCACTAGAGCGGACCGGAGAGGCTCTCTGGTTGTATCTTCAGCTAGAGAGGCTCATCTCTCTAGCACGAGGGCCTTTTCTGTGTCTGCTCCGGCCCTATGGAACCTCCTGCCAACAGAGTTACATCTCCAGACGGAGTTGCTGCCCTTTAGGAAAGGAGTGAAGACCTGGCTGGCGGCGCATGTGTGGGGAGTGGGCCAGATGGCCAACTCAGTCACCTGGCTCATTTAAATATCCCACCTCTCTCCTCAATGTTTTTAACTTGAATTTTATTTTTTATGTATGTGTTTTAATTGTTTTTAGTTGTAAAGCCTCCCTGAGTCTTTGGAGGAGAGCAGGGTAAAAATAAAATAAAATAAAAGGGGGGAACCATCCACTTCCCTTGCTCTCTGTCAATTAGGAGAAGTAATTAATTTGCCAATATACGGAAGTGGTTCACTTATTAAACCATTTCCTGATACTGGTAAATTGACACTGGTGTGATCTTGGCAATTGCACATCAAGAAAATATGTTTATCGGGAATTATCCTTAATCATCCCAGGTAAACAGTAGTCTCCTACCTTACACACTCCTGCGGTGGATTGGTATGTATAAGCGAGAGTTGGTAAAGTTCAGCTAACAATGTTGTGTAGTTGACATTTTTTGGAACACTCCAATTTTTTTTCTTGCAGGCAGCTACAGAGCAGGTTAAACTCCCATGTAGTCAACCTCTGTATCTCCCATTGTGGAGGGCTTTGAAAATAGGCTCTTTCACAGCATTTCCCAGGGACCACATGGTACATGAAAACCCTTATCCATGCACTCTTTTGGATCCATGTCAGTACTATTTTCTTTTTAGCACAGACAAAATCATTCTGTTTTAGTGGGCTGCAGTGGCTCAGTAGTTAGGAAACTCATATCATTAGCTGGAAGGCTGGCAAGTCGGCAGTTCAAGACTCGGGTACTGCATGATGGATTGAGCGCCCGTCTCTGTCCCAGCTCCTGCCAACCTAGCAGTTCAAAAACAAGAAATTGCAAGTAGATAAATAGGGACCACTTTGGTGGGAAAAGCTCTTGGGGATATGAAAGGAGCCTCATTTGGGTGACCCGTGAGCGGACTTTCCCCAGCAAAAATCTTTTCAACCCAGAATAATTTCTGACATGAAATTATTATTACTCTGTTTTAGTTCAATTCCCAGCATGCGTGATTCCCACTTTGAACCAAAGAAGCACAAGTAGGTGTTTCCCCCAATATTTCAGTTCTTTGTAATTGGGATGGTAAGCCAATGAAATAGGTGTGTTTATCAATACATTCTTCTTCTTTCATGTCCTGATTAAATCTTAGACTGCCAAAATGAAGCCACTTTCTTTGCTTTCAGTGCATATCTCTGGCAGAAATCAGTCTGGGGTAACTTCACTATCTAATTCCATCCTAACATAGGAAATTTCTGCAGTGATATCACAGCTAATGTCTGAGGTCTCATCAAAACCTGATTAATTCCTATGGACTTTTCAAGAAAGGCAATACTGTATATGTAATTCCTATGATGCCTGAGATTTAGAAAGTATCAGACCAATTCTGCTGTGGTGGCTCAGTGGTTAAGAAGCTCACCTTGTTAGCTGGAAGACCTGCAAAGTTGCCAGTTGGAGACCCAGGTGCTGCATGACAGATTGAGTGCCTATCTCTGTCCCAGCTCCTGCCAATCTAGCAGTTTGAAAGCAAGAAATTGCAAGTAGATAAATTAGGGCCCACTTCAGTGGGGAAAAAGATCTTGGGGACATGAAAGGAGCCTCATTCAGGCTTCTCCTGAGCAAAGTTCTTCCAGCAAAAATCCTTTCAACCCAGAATAATTTCAGACACAGAATTATTATCAGACTAATCATGATTCCCCCACCCCCATTCAAACTGTTTTGAATGGTTACATGTACTTTTTGTTGATTTACTGACTGGTGGATGGGTGGATTCAAAAACTGTAAAAACCCATCTTTCCATAACTGATTTAGAAATATTGCAGACTCTTCCAGATTATTCCAAAGTTAGTACTTTGGATCATAATTTCTAGGCCTTTGCTTTTTTTCAACTATAGAAATATAAGTGCAAACATGAAGTGCAAGGAAGACTCTTGATCAGGAGTGGACAAAATCAGCCCTAATTAGCATAGCCAGAAATCAGGAAAACTGGAAAATATCATTCAGCAATATCTGATGAACAGCACATTTTTCACCTGTGATCAAGATGTAGACCAGTGTTTTCCAACCTTTGTTTTTTGGACTTCAGTTGCCAGAAGTCTAAATCAATTCCCCAAAGCAATGATCAGCCAATGTACTAATTTAGGCTTCTGGGAATTGAAGTCCTCCTTTGGGGCATGGGCCCCACATTGGGAACCCCTGGTCTAGACCAGGGGTTCCCAACCTTTTCAAGCTGCAGGTTGGGTCACACTCTCTCAGCCAGGTTTGATGGCCGGATGGCCAATTTGCACTGCCTGCATGATGGGGTGGCCATTTTTCCCAACAGCTTCAAAGGGATATCCATTTTGTTTCTTGAATGTTTTTGGAAAGGTGGGGGCCACATGGAATGGTACTATGGGCCAGATCTGGCCTGCAGGCCTTAGCTTGGGAACCTCTGGTCTAGACAAAAGGCTGTTACTATAATGGTGTGTGGGCACATAGCTATATGATGGGAGGAGAGAATCATAATGCGATCACTGGATGTTCAAACTGAGGGAGGCCATGGAACCTATGGAAAACTGACCATGGGAATGCAATGTATGCTGGAAGATGAAAAGACATCAAAAAAGACATTCCTGGACTGTGACACATTTTAGTCACACATCAGCTCTGATCTTAATCTTTAAAGAAATCCCTACAGCTGTCCATGTCTTCTGAAAGTCTTGATTTATCACGAAAGCCTTAAGATGACACTTGAATGTCATATGATACAATTCATAGTGCACAATGGACAGGGTGCTGTAAGACAGACAGACTATTGGCAGGAAGAAAACTGATTTTAATTGACTCATATAGAACTTTTATTTTATTTTTACAGTAAACATGATTGTGCATGCCTAATTAATACATGGAACGGCCGTAGAATGCTTTTAAACAAGTGTTGCAATCGTGATCAAAATATTTTAGTGATTCAATAAAGTTACATACCAGCAGATGGTGGAGCTTTATTCAAGAAATAAATGTTGCTTGCAATTTCACAAGTAATCCATTATTGATGTGTTCTTTTAAAATATAATTAAGTCTTAAAAATAGAAAAATGACCACAAGAATTGCCCTTTTTAAAAAAAGAAAATTTCAGTGATAACAGATAAACCTGATTTGTTACAGACAGACCGTGATATTATTTTAGGATTAAGGGTGAGATCTGAGGGGAATTGACATTATTTCCCTTTTCTCTGGCCAGACTTTACAATTGATTCTTCATTCCCAATATGTTACACCAATGTTAATCTCAAAAGTAACATATTATACACAATTCCATTACCTGTGATATATGTTTTTCCAAGTACTGTATACAAAGTTAATAATAATAATTTCATGACAGAAATCATTCTGGGTTGAAAGAATTTTTGCAGAAGAAACTCCACTCAGGGGACACCCAAATGAGATTCCTTTTATGTCTGCAAGAGCTGGGACAGAGACTGGCACTCAATCCATCATGCAGTACCTAGGTCTCGAACTGCCAACTTGCCAACCTTCCACCTAATAAGGCAAGCTTCTTAACCACTGAGCCACTGCAGCCCCTTTACATAGTTAATGACAAGACAGACACTAGTATGTTGGGAATAAATTTTGACATATGATGGAATGGCATTATCAGTATATGAGTCAGTACTGGCAAAATATATTCCTGTTTAGCTTAATCTACACTTAGCTTTTTACTCCACCCACACTCACAGTGACCTCTTACAGACAATGAAATACAGTAACTCTAGGCTGATCTCTTTCAGACTAGAGCATCCCAGTACTGTAATTTCTATTATCCTGGAAATGATGCCTTGACAATACAGCTCTGGTGTAGATGTGTGATAGAATGCATGGGAAAATAAAGGTCTGTCTTCACAGGGATGCAACCAGATAATCTGAAGTCAGGCACTGAAGGGTCATCCACTCCACCCCCAGATTTAGAAGGCCATGAGCAGAATCCTGCTGGTGATTTAGGTTTATGTAACAGAAATTGCATCTTGGCAACAAAAATATTGCTGTTCATTAATGAAACACTGGTTCTGCTCTTGGACACGTGCCCAGTTCTGCAATTAGGCACAAATCCAGGAACTCAACCAACACTCACTCATCCATTCACTTTATTTATTTATTTATTTATTTATTTATTTATTTATTTATTTATTGAAAGATGGCACACCAGTTAAGACAGACAGACAGACAGACATGCAGTTTAAATCATAGCAGATCCATGACAATTGCTGAAAGCAGGCTCATATTAGTAATGGCACACCTTTTAGAGACCAAATGCCCAAACTGCAACCCAAAATCCACTTATTTATCGCAAAGTGCCAACACAGCAACAGGGGAGGAAGGAAATGCTCCCATTAGGCTGCTCGGCAGAGGGGGTGGGGTGAACTCTGTGGTGGGGGGGAAGAAGCACTCCCATTGTGCTGCTGAGCAGAAGGGTGGGGCAAACTCTGTGCTGCACAGGTGCCCATAGAGAGGGCTCCAAGTGCCACCTCTGGCACACGTGCCATAGGTTTGCCACCACTGCTCTAGGTGGTCATTTCCATAATCTCATGGACCTTGACCCTCAGATCCATCAGCTGATCTCTCACTATTTATGGTCTGCTGAAAAGCTGTTTGTTGTCTACTGCAGGTAGGTTGTCAGTGACTTATTAATGGTAGATGTGAGATTTTTACATGACCAAAATAATTAAGCAAGCATAGGAAGTATGTGCAATCTTCATAGGTCTATATGGAGCATCCAATCCCCACAGAATAGTCATGTCCACTCCAACCTATCATGACAAAAATCTGTGCAATCTTCATTAGAATGAGTTCTCCAAGCATATAGATGTGTGTCCACACAGCTTCTACCTTTGGGAAGGACACTTTATAATCAGAGTCTTGCCTTTTCATGCATACATGTCTATGCATACTTCTACACAAATGTATGCATAGACATGTATGTATGCAGAGTTGGGAGGTTGCAGGTAGTTGTGTCATTGACTCATTTATAACTTATATAGCCCAATATTCACACATCTGAAAGCCAAAACTGAGACTCATGGTCAAACTGGATGTTAGCAAGAATCCATGTTCCCTGCAATTAGTATACTTTCCTTGAATCAGTGGGGTTATCTTAGAGATGTATGCATTACAACATAAAGCCATGCTTGCTTTCCAATGATCAGTAATAAATCTGAGCATTTTGGCTTCAAAATACGTGAAGAAAAGGACATGCTGTGACACACAGATGCCTTTCAAAACTTGAGGAATTACTACTTCTAAATACTTGCTAAGTGTATCAGGTACTTTGTTACTTGGAAAAGAAAGTAGGCATGTTCTGTCTAAAATCTTGGTTGCCTGTGTTCCAAAGACATTTTCAGCTTAAAAATAAGCTAAGGATAGCTGCTGGACATTAGGAGATACAAGAACATTAGAGTCTACAAAACAAGGACATTTACTGGGATATTTAAATTAAAGTGACTATGGAGGCTTAATAGTTAAGACATTGAACTTGAAGACTGGAAGGTCAGTAGCTCAACAGTTTGAGTGCTGCTGCATGACAGAGTGAGCTCCTGTTTCTGTCCCAGCTCCTGCCAATCTAGCCATTCGAAAACAAGAAACTGCAGGTAGATAAATAAATACCACGTCAGCAGGAAAGGTAGCAACATTCCATGCACTCCGACGTCTAGTCATGCCAGGCACATGACTATGGAAACATCTTCAGATGCAGACAGTGCTGGCTCTTTGGCTGTAAACGGAGATGAGCATCATACCCTGGAGTCATATCTAGGCTTTCAACCAAGAGAGATTTTCACCTTCGTCCTTAATGTGAAATCTTACTTATCTCTTAACTTGGATTTCCCCTAATAGGCACAGAGCCTACCTGTCTTCTGCTTGTGAAGGGGGAAAGAATAATCAAGGCTCTTGTATTGATATTTCTCATATTACTTGTCAAGCAAAAGGAATAAAAGCCAGGTGCCTTGTGCTAATGAGTCTGCAGAAGGGTGATTTCCTTCTTCTCAGGCTATGTACCTCTGCCAGCTACAGGATGTTGCAGAATGAAGCGGAGAGGGGCTTTGGCTGGGTGTACTCAAACACACCCAACAATCTCATTACCATTCCACATATCTCTGAGAGGAACCTTATCAACCATGGCGCCAGACCTATGTTCCGGCACCTTCCGAATGCATGCTTCCTTACTAACTAGACAAACGAGGATTGTTATGAGATCGGCTTATTTGTACTAACTGCTTACCATGCTATCTTCCCTTGGTAACTGCGACAGAGCTCCTTTGTGAGGCTGGTTCCAAGTTTGGCCAATTTACATGTGTCAGCATGGTGCAGATCCATGCAGACTTACAACTTCTGGAAATGTGGTATTATTGTCTGATTTAAAACCAGCAACCTTCAATCCAGTTAGAGCAGGGATTCTCTACCTGTGGCCCAGGGCCATAACCAGAAGGGGGCCAGGGGCCGGGGCTTGGCCCACCCTGAGTGCATTAAAAGAGGCTTTGTTGCCCACCCTGAAAAAATTTGCCCACCCATGTCTAGAATCCTGGCTATAGCCCTGCTGTGGTCCATGGGGTGGGTGCAGCCCACAGCACCATTTCTTGTGGCCCCCACTGCCTCCACCACACCTGGAAGTGCCATGTGGTGGAGGGAGGGCAAAATGGCCGTCCAGCCCCTGAAGCTGTCTGAGGGTGTGTGACCTGGGCCCCGGCTTTAAAAGGTTGAGAATTTCTGAGTTAGAGTATCCTGCCCTATACGGGAGCCAGAGAAGTATTTAAGTCATTTCCTTGTCCCTTTTTTAACCCCCTCCTCTTTTGAACCCCATGTTCCTGACAACAAAGTGCCTTCAAGATAGGGCCTGACTGAGTAACAACTTCCGTTTCAGATTTTACCACTATGAACTGGTCACTGGTTTAGTGATGGACCTAAGCAGTGTTCTTACTTCATCCATATCTCTCTTTTCGGAAGCCCTAGGTTCAGTCACAATCTTGCCCAAAGTAAAGAATAAACATTCGCTATCGCTAATTACACATTGTAACTTTTTCAGGCATTTGTGTTATCAACTCTAAGTTTGTTCTCAGCACACAAGTTGGTGCTGCTTTGCTTTTTAAATTGTGGCCCATGTAATCATATCATGCATGCAATAAAACATTTTGATGACTAAGGTGTGCTTCTAGAAAGTTTACCTGCTAATGTAGCAGTCTCGTATCTCCTGTAATCATCTAAGGTGAATAGAAGAACATTAGCCTATAAGTAAAGCTGAACCAGAAGCTACACACTGAGAAAGGGATGCATGGACTGGTTAAGGTGGTGTCATTGGGGTCTTTTATCCATTATTGTGCATCTCCTGATATCTCTAAGAAGACTCTACAGCATGAGTGTCCAAACTACGGCCCATGGACTGGATCTGTCCCCAGTGGCAATTCATTCAGCCCACAAATCCCTCATTGCTCCCAGAAGTGGAAGTAAAATGTGCCTGTATGGGGGTGTTTTACTTCCGCTTCCGGGAGCAACGAGGGCTTCGTGGGCCATATGAATTGCCATTGTGGGCCAGATATGGCCTGTGGGCTATAGTAACCAGCCCCCTGAATCATGTGACCAGTCCAATGTAAAAAAAAGTTTGTGTACCCCTGCTCTACAGCAATGTGTAAGGCCATAATTAGTAGATGAGTTGCCCTGATATCGCCAGTGATGCTTCAGACGTGATAGACAGTATTGCTGAAAGCTGCTTTCTCTTCCTATTTTTATTCTGATTGATTAACGTATTATCTGTCTTTCTGGTAGACAGAGGGTTGCATTTGTACAATAGAGCTTTCACCCTGGAATAGCAAATGTCAAAGCAGCAGGATCAGGAAATTCAGCTATACATGTTGTTGAATATTCCAGTGCAGGGGTCCTAAAACTTGGCTCTCTGGGTGTTCTTGGAGAAGCCCAAGTTAGCATATCTCCTGATCAGGGCTTCTGGGAATTGAAGTCCAAGAACATCTGGAGAGCCAAGTTTGAGGACCGCTGTTCTGGTGCAACCGCAGCTTGCAGCACCACTCATCCTGATCTATTTCACCCTGCCTAAGAGCTATATACTGTACTGTATCTAGTTTCTGAAACCACCTAACAATACAATCTGTGATTTTCATCCTAATGTTGAAAAAATTCTCCTCTCCAATACCATTATTTATTTTGAATAAAGAGGCATGAAAAGCAGATGGTTTCTACTCTCTCTAATGTTAATGGCAAAGAAGGGGTCTGAAACACCACGGATTGATTTCTCATGAGTTCTCTTGTGCTCCAGGGTATGGTTTAAAAGAAAATTATTGATATTCACAGGAATTTCCTCCAACAACATCCAGCAACCACCAGGCAAGAACTGAATGATGACATTGTAAGCAGAGCAGAAGAAAGGCTTGTGGCCTTTGCTCCATTGTCTATAGTACAAATGTCACTGTATTTATTAGGATACAGTACTGTATTTATGTTTCACTTTGTTTAAAGGTAGAAATACATTGGGAGATATTTTGTATTCTGAAAGTGACATTTGCCAAAGCAAAATTGGATTGAAATAACAGACTCCAAAGGTCAGGCAAGATTATTCTGCCCTAATAAATACATACAGTACTGTTTGAGGATAACGCTGCTGCTGCTGTCTAAGCAACTTTAGTGATAGGCTTTCTCTAGTGATTTTCTGATATACTGTATATTTCTCAGAGCACATTAAAAAGCCCATAGCGACCTACAGGGTGGAGCAATACCTCCCCAAGTCCTTCATGCTCTCTCTAGCATGCTTGAGGTTAAATATTTTTAACCAAAGATGTGGAGCACAGAAGTGCCTGGCGGACAGTGGTCCATGGGGTCGCAAAGGGTCGGAATCGACTGTGCAACTGAACAACAACTGTGGGCGTAGTATAGTGCGCATGGCCAGGGGAAAGCCCTGCGTTGCACCCGAATTAGGACTACTTTATTTCAAAACTTGGATGGGCGGGGCCAGCCAGAATTTCTGTTACCGGTTCTGGTGAACTGGTGAGAACCTGCTGATGCCCACCACTGCTTTTATGCTTCAAGAAAACCTGTAGGCTGTAAGATTTAAAATCATGCTTTGCTTTCCTATTCCCTGTCTTAATAAATATTAATATCTGCCTGTTGAAAATATTAATATTTATTAACCTTTTAAAAATCTCACACACTTTTCTGTGTCATTTGGTTTGGTTTAGTTGAGGTATCACTACAGCCCAGATTATGGAACTTGATTTTGGGCTCACCCAACCCTTCCAAGATTTGACAGTAATACAGAGGACTATGGCTCCCTATGAAATCCCTTCTTACTAAATGCTGAGAGGACTTCTTATTTTTAAAAGGAAACAATCTAACCATTTATCTAAAGCTGAGATTCTCAACCTGTGGCCCATGGGCCAGAAGTGGCCCACAACACGATTTCATGTGGCCCATCACCACACCAGGAAGTTCCATGTGGTGGAGGTAGGGCAAAATCATTTTCTGTCTGAGGAAGCATAACCCAGCCCCCGGCTTTAAAAGGTTGAGAACTCCTCCTCTAACGTCAGTGATGGGATGTAACATGTTCTCACCAGTTCACCAGAAATGGTAGTAACTTTCCCCAGTGTCCCAGAGAACCGGTAGCAGCTTTTGGGGGGAACCACCTTCGGGGCTTACCTTTTCACTGGTTCCCCCACTGCGCATGCACGCCAAGCACTTGGTGTGCATGCATGCCTGCAGTGCTTGGCGCATATGCACGGCCTCCTTGCTGCCCTCCCAAGCAGGAAGGAGGAAGAGAAGCTGCTAGCCTGAAGCTTCCTATAGCTTGCTCCCCAGGGTAACTGACTCACCTTTGGATGTGGTGTGCCTGTGTGTATTTTAATGTGTATTTAATACATTTACCTATATTGACATACTACCACAGTTCCTAAAAAGGCCTGGTGGCCTGGCTTGGGCTTTTTAAGCAAAGTCTTGGAGTTACCTCATCAATAAGCTACACCTGTGCTGTTCCAATTGCTGTTCCAATTGGAGAACCCTTAAGGAGGTACAGGTGTTTTACATTTACATTAAGGCATATTATCCTAGAGAACTGGTTAGGCAAAGACTTAGTACCTAACTTCTTTAACTGTTGAAAAGTTGAAATGTGCCAAAATGAAGCCATCTTGTGTTGAGTTCATTCTGTAGTTCCTTCCATCTGATCTAGTGTGAGAAAGATTAGCCAGAATAAGCTTTAAGCTCTGGTTTAAATGCTCTGGTTGATTTGTGTTTGGGGTGGGTGTATTTTAATGTATTTTTTATTTAATTTATTTATTTAATTTATTTACGGGTTTGTGTTGTGGGTGGGTGGGTGGATTGAGGGGTGTATGTTTGCTTATTTTTATTTTATTATTTTTTATTTTTTTATTTGGCTCCACCCACAACATCATGACATCATGGTGTTAGCTTCGCCTACACTATGATGACGTCATGGTGGGGTAGTAAAATTTTTGACATCTCACCACTGTCTAGAGTGGTTTGCTACAGTATGATTATTTATAACACTTTCCACAATGCACTCTCTGAATAAAATCATCAGAAGGTTTATGAGATAGGGCTGCCCTCTGCTGGAAATAACGGTAGGATTAATAAGGAGAGGATTCTGAATGAATAGCTTTTCTTGTTACAAATTTGTCTTTCTGGATAATACTGAAACAAAATGTAAAATATATGACAAAATACAATAGTTTGTTTATCTGATCATTCTGATGCCAAAGCATTCTGATCAGTAAATGTTTTCCATAAGCATGACTTACTTCTTTAGCACAAAATTTTCAAAGTGGTAGCCATGTTAGTGCAAGCATATCAGATAGTAAAATTTAAAAAGACCCCCTCCCCCAAAAATGTGGTACCTTAAAGACTAACTATGTATTTTAATGCTAACTTTCATGGATCAAGTCCACTGTTATTAGGCAAGGAATCTCCATGGACACTGCTTATTTCACCGAGCCAACTTGGTGTACAAGAGACAATGTTTATGGAGATTTCCTATTTTGCAGTAATTATCTTCCAAAATATAACACGTCTACTAACACGGCTACTATTCCAAAAAATATCTTCCAAAAGGCACCTCTTGCATATTCATACAATGGGCCTATGACCAATGTGTGCTTTTCCTAACTGCTCAGAGACTGATTAATTGCCAATCTAGAACAGCTTCTGTCCTACACTTTATTTTTTTTAATATTTTCTAGTAAATGTTCGTGGAAGGAAAAGAAAATTAGAAGTGTAGCCACATGGTGAATGGAAGCAAATGTTGAGAGAGCAAGAAAGTGAGACAGTGATGTAGTTAAAAGCTCTGAAAATTGAGATTGTATGGGTGGCAGAGGATGATAAAAGAGGACAGACTGGCAGCCATATACAGAGACAGCAATGTAAGAATGAAGGAAAGGTGGCCAAAGTATTGTGTTTTCATGAAAGCTGGAGAAGTTGGAATGCTGAAGAATGTGAAAATGGGCAGATGGAGACTTCATCTTTATGGATGGTGAAAATATCCTTTAAATAGCTGAATGAAGTGGCACGTGCAAACTGATCTTGCTCTCAATGCAGAATCCAAAAGAAGGTACTGTACTTCTTTTTAAAAAGTGTTGGATTGTGCAAATTGCACATTATTGCCTTCCAGAACTGAAGATGGATACCTCCATGTTCACAGACAACAAACAGGCTGAGGTGACCAGAATTTTCAAAAGCCTTTGCTGATAAATTGCATACAGCAGACGCTAGGTGATGAAACAATAAGTAAATGTTGACCTGGAGAAGGCTATCTTGAGAATGCAAACTACATTGGTGGGGATTTTTCTTTCTCCAGATGTTTATGGCTATAGTTCCCACCATCCTTCACCATTGCATATGTTGTGTGAGCTGGAAGTTGGTCAAAGCATCTAGAGTCATTGTTCCCAACCTTTGGTTCTTGGACTTCAATTCCCAGAAGCCTAAGTCACTACATTGGCTGATCAGTGCTTTAGGGAATTGAAGCCCAAGGACCAAAGGTTGGGGAACACTGGTCTAGATGTCAGTGTTGCATGGTGAATAAAGTGTTGGACAAGGATTCAGGAGAGCTGGGCACAAATCCCCTTTTAATCATAGAGAGTCATTAGGGAAGTGGCAAAACTAAACCAATCCTTGAACAGTTCACACACTTCAAAAAATTAATCAGGGTCACAGCCAGTGGTGGGATGTCAAAAATTTTACTACCCCACCATGATGTCATCACAGTGTGGGTGGAGCTAACATCATGACATCATGATGTCATGGGCGGGGCAAAAGAAAACAATTAAAAATAATAAAAATAAAATAAAAATAAGCACAAACACACCTCAACCCACCCACCTACAACACAAACCTGTAAATAAAATAAAATAAAATAATAAAAATTACATTAAAATACACCCACCCACCCCAAACACAAACCCGTCACTTACCTGTTAGTATAAGTGCCTGGGCAGCAAGATGGACTTGCAAGATGGATATGGTCATTGAACCGGTTCTCTAGGATAATATGCCTTAATGTAAATGTAAAACAGCTGAACCTCCTTAAGGGTTCTCCAATTGGAACAGCACAGGTGTAGCTTATTGATGAGGTAACTACAAGACTTTGCTTAAAAAACCCAAGCCTGGCTGCCAGGCCTTTTTAGGAACTGTGGTAGTATGTCAATATAGGTAAAGGTATTAAATATACATTAAAATACACACAGACGCACCACATCTAAAGCTGAGTCACTTACCCTGGGGAACAGGCTATAGGGAGCTTCAGGCTAGCAGCTTTTCTTCCTCCTCCCCGCTTGGGAGGACACCAAGGAGGCCGTGCATATGTGCCAAGCACTGTAGGCATGCATGCACACCAAGTGCTTGGTGTGCAAGCGCAGTGAAAAGGTAAGCCCCAAAGGTGGTTCCCCCCAAAAGCTGCTACCGGTTCTCCAGGACACTGGGAAAAGTTACTACTGGTTCTGACGAACTGGTGTGAACCTGTTACATCCCATCACTGGTCACAGCAAGAAGGAAGTGACTTTACACAGTTCATAACAGCGAAGCTTACTAATCATTTCAGTAAAATCTAATACAGTAAAACCTCATATAACACTAAAACCTGGTTCCACAAGTCTTTGTGTTATATGATTTTTCGTGTTATCTGATTCTCTATGGGATCCATAGAGATACATTGTAACCACACAGGCTTTCGCGGTTGTTATCTGAAGCATCCCATAGGATCTTAATGTTATCTGATGCAATTCTTCCCCCCAGATTCCTTCATGTTATGCGATTTTCGTGTTATTCGATACTAATGTTATATGAGGTATTACTGTAAAAGGATTGAAATTTTAACTAAACTTCTCTCATTGGAAGGAAGGAAGATTTGGGGAAGCTGTTTGGGTGCCATCTTGGATTATAGAGATGATGTGTGAAATAGGAAGCTATATGTTGTCTGGAGAAGTCTCTAGAAAGATAATCTCTTTTTTATCCATTTTGTGGATGTATGCTGGCTAGCTCATTATCTCAGTGTCCTCACTATGCCTCCTTGATAAGGCCTGGACTTGATGACCCATAGGTCCTTTTAATTTCTGTAGTTCTATAGCAGTGATTCACAACCTGGCCCAGACCTGGCACACAGTGCCAATTAATCCAGCGCATGGTGAGGACCCTACCGCCACGATCGGAAAATGCACTGGAAGCACTGAAAACACACTGAAAACTCATTGAAAACATGCCAAAGCTCAGAAAAACCATAAAACCATGCCAAAAACCCCGCCAAACACCCCCCATGTGCTGTTCTTGCTCCCACTGCCACGGGAAGCAGCAGAAGTGAGAGGGAGGGAATCATAAAATTCACTGTGGATGCCACTGACACCGTCGCCACCGGAAGGGGTGGAAAGAGTTGGAAGTACCATGCCTCCAGCCTGCACATCTGTCTGGGGGAGCATTGTCTGGCCCACAGTGCAAAAAGGTTGTGAACCCCTGTTCTATAGCATTACTTTTTATCTAAGATATATAAAGTATTTTGTGATGTTTCATCTCACCAAAAAAAGTATTAACTGGAAAAGGGAAAGTTAGTGGAAGAGGGTCAGCAATTAGATTAAGTGTTAGTAAACTCTTTGTCTGCCTCATTAACAAACTCTCAGTGAGTTTCTTAGAGGTATCACCTCAATGGATTTTTAAAATTTTACTGAATGATTTGTTCCAAAACAAACATCTTTATAGACTTCTCTTTCCCACTAGATGGCAGTACAGCAATGCAGCTGACATACCGCTTAGCAAAGGGAAACACACACACACATACACACACACACACACACCCCTCTGGAAAATATCCCTCCATGTTGGGTTCATGTTACTTAGAACTAGTCTCTACAGTTTGATGACCTTGGATCTTCTCATTCAAAATGCATCACACCGCTGTAAATCAGACAGAGCTTGAAAGCATCAGTTTTTTGAAATAACTTTTTCTACTGCCATATCTGAATCCAAATATTGGCAGTATTCATGGTGATCAGCCATGAAGGCTGTCCTGAGAATATGACCTTTCATCTGCCTTCTGCATCGCAGCATGACACCCATACCACTGATCCAGTTCTGTGAGTCATTTTCTGGTCCTGAGCCCTTTTGGCACACAAAATTGTCATCAGCCCCAGGCCAGTATTGATGAAGCTGCTGCCCTCCATCAAGATGGATTCAAGTGGGATTTAATCCACTTGGGGACCATTGCCCTTCCCTGTGGACTTTGGCACCCAAGGCCATTAGTTTTCAGGGTTGTCAGATTAGTTAACCACTGCTTCATACTCGGAATTGAGGCTATTGCCATAGCAGGATAATCTGGCCAGACTCCTTTTGAACTATAGCTCTCACAATCACTAAGTTGGCTGTAAATTCTGGGAACTGCAGTAAAAGTGTTGCCAAGCTTTCCAATTAGAATGGAAGAGGAAAGATGAATCAGGAAATGGGTTCTGAATCCTTTGTCATCATTGCTCCTCTCTGACACCTCCAACCAGCCATGTTTCTTTCAGCAGTGCTCTAGGAAAAGGTAAAGATAAAGGTTGTCCTTGCTTGAAAGCCAGTCGTATCCAACTCTAGGGTTCAATGCTCATCTCTGTTTACAGCCAAAGAGCCAGCCTTGTCTGCATCTGCAGACATTTCTGTGGACATGAGGCAGACATGCCACAACACCAGAGTGCATGGAGCACTCTAAGAATAGAAGAAAACTAAGTGCAGCTGCAAAAAAATGTTGGGGTTCAGCAGGAAGATTTCATCTGTCATCATCCAATCAAGACTGGAGGCAGGGGACCAAGAGAGCAGATGAGGCACAGTACCTTCAGGGTTGGAGCAAGGCAAGGCCAGTGTTCAAGGAGTAAAGATCCAAGCAAAGCAAAACAATAGTCCACAGGATTCATGAATAAGGCAGCAAGTCTTCCAGTTCTGCAAGGTCTAGAGCAATTGCTTCCAGGCTGGGGACCAGTCCTGCAAGAACTAGAGCAGGAGTGGCAGATCCTGACCATAAGCCTGCTCAGCTCTTGCAAACTCAAGCCTGTTGCATCCTTTTCAATCCATTTCATGGTCTCTCTCCCACCCCCCATGCTGTCTTCAACCTATCCCAGCATTATTGTTTTTACATATACTGTGCCATAAAAACCAGAAAGCCAGAAAAGTGGGTGCTCAATCAAATCAAGCCTGAAATTTCACTAGAACAAAAATTTATTAATTGGGGCTATCCTACCATGCACATATAATGAAAATATATAACTGACCAGAAACAGAATCCCTTTTAATGCCTGTTTGACAAGGAAGACATAAACAAATTTTGCTCATCAATGTCAGCTAAATAGGTTCTGATTGACAGAGTCAAAAGTTCAGACTGCCCCAGAACTCAGTGAATTTACAACAATGTATCTGTAGTTTGGCATGCTCTGTGCCAGTAAGCTTCTTTGTTATTTGTAACAGATGCTATTTTATCTTTTTGGAAAGCCCTTTAAAAGAATTAATATTCCATTCCCTGCAGCGAGAATTC
This sequence comes from Furcifer pardalis, assembly GCA_030440675.1. Taxonomy (NCBI): domain Eukaryota; kingdom Metazoa; phylum Chordata; class Lepidosauria; order Squamata; family Chamaeleonidae; genus Furcifer; species Furcifer pardalis. The sequence goes on along the minus strand of CP126897.1, from coordinate 68,807,890 downwards.
CTTCTAAATTAAAAAAAATCTGACAGTGCAAATCAAAATACTCTGTGCTGCCTGATATTAAGAACGTGTATTCTACTTTTCCCTACTTAATCCCTAAAGTGGACTGCAAACATTCATTGCAGTTTTGTGATTGTATACAGAATAAAAACATTTTTCGAACTATGGAAGATAAATTTGAAACAGCAACCCCTCGGATGCTAAAACAAACCAACTTATAATTTGAAAACCAAACTGCAAGAAAGAAGAATGATCAACTTGACAGGCCAAAAGCATGTTCAGACCTGGAAGCACATGGAAGGCCATTAATGAAGGGGCTTCAAGCAAGGGCATCCCCAGAGATTTCCAGAAGTAGAGAAAAGGAAACAACACTGTGATTTGTATCCATAATGCACATTTATAACATGTACTGCTTCAACGCAACTGTACATTTTCATTTTGCGCCTGCACATATGCAATGGTCTTTAGCATCATGTTCAATGACATTTAGAACCAGTACACGATGGGAGGAAACCCCCTCAGAAGTTGAGTTGTGATGCATTAAAATGGAACACAAGAGACATCATGAACTCCAACAAATGTTTTGAAGAATAAGGAAAATTAGGGAGCAGAAATCAAAAGAAAAGGACAAAAATGCCAATGAATAAACACAGTATTTAAGAATGCCCTGGTGTTTTGTTTTATCACTACTCTTATCATCACTGTGGCAACTTTGCGAGACTCCCAATAGCCTAACACAATTTTATTCATTTCAGAAAACTAATGGACAGAACTCTGTAGAGCAGGAGTTGTCAAGCTTGGTGCCTCAGGTGTTCTTGGACTTCAATTCTCAGAAGCCCAAGTCAGCACACCTGCTGATCGGGGCTTCTGGGAATTGAAGTCCAAGAACACCTGGGGCGCCAAGGTTGGCCACCCTTTCTGTAGAGAAGGGGCTCCCAACCTTTTCAAGCCAAAGGCTGGGTTATGCTCTCTCAGTCAGCTTTGAGGGCCAGATGGCCATTTTGCCCTGTCTGCATGATGGGGGTGGCCATTTTGTCCCAACAGCTTCCATTTTGTTTCTCAAATGCCCTTGGAGGGGGAACTACATGAAATGGTGCCATGGGCCAGATCTGGCCCTTGGGCCTTAGGTTGCTGTAGAGAGTAGCAGTGGAATCTGCAAGAATCAGTAAGATCCCACCTTTTATATTAGTTAACAGACAAGGTTTGCCTCTTTGAATTTTGTACTGTACAATTTTAAATGGCTGGCTAGATAGCTCAGTGGTTTAGGTATCTGGCTGTAGAACCAGAAGTTGGGAGTTCAATTCCCTACAGTGGCTCCTCGGAGATCATGCAGGCTGTGTGGCTTTGGGCAAGATGCACAATCCCAGAGCATCTCCAGAAGAAGGGAACGGCAAACCACTTCTATGTATCCTTTATATGGAAAATCCAGGAAAGGATTTAATTAAAGGAAAGAAATAATTATTATTGATAGCACACAGTTGGTATTATTAATTTTAAAGCAGAAGGGTTGCTTGTTTGATATGAAAAAAGCACTGAAAATAAAAGCAACAGGCCTAGCTGGATGTGTGCGTTAAAATAACTACATAAAACTTTGGATTCCCTGTGGCAATATGTGCTTCCTTAGACAGGCAGTCACCAAAAATGATTTCCTTACATATTTTCATCACATAAAATTCAAATGAGCATATGCGCACATACACACACACACATCTACATTTGAATGAATCTGGGTTCATTCAAATGACTTCTGTCCTCTGTCCTAGCAGACTAGCAATTGTTCTGATCTCCATAACTAAATTTGGAATGTGGTTTAACAAACTGAGCATTTAACAGAAATATTCCTACAATACTGGAGAAAACTGGTATCAGAAAAGGAAAGAATAACATTGTAAGACTTAGCTGTAACAGATATGTCTAAGCATGTTTCATTTGTGCATGGTTGCACTGAAGTTGGCACGTAACAGTGAATGTTTTAATTGTATGTTGAAAAGCAGAAAAGTGTAGGTATGAAATGCTGGTTTTGGGTGGTTTGCTTCTCATCTCCTACTATTTGACAGAGCAGAAAAACAAAGTAGAATTCAGTTTCACTTTAGCATAGTCCTATTTTATTTTTACATGTGAAACATAAATAATGGTAAGGGCTAAGGTTGACTCAGTGGTTAAGAAGCTTGCCTTGTTAGCTGGAAAGCCAGCAAGTCAGCAGTCTAAGACCCAGGTACTGTATTGCATGATGGGTTGAGGAACTGTCTGTGTCCCAGCTTCTGGCAACCTAGCACTTTGAAAGTAAGAAATTGCAATTAGATAAACAGAGACCACTTTGGTGGGGAAAGATCTTGGGGACATGAAAGGAGCCTCATTTGGGCATCCCCTGAGCAGAGTATCTCCAGCAAAAAATCCTTTCAACCCAGAATAATTTCTGGCATGAAATTGTTATTAATAATGGTTTAAATTAAATTCTTGTCAACTGCTTAACAAGGCAACAAGAAAACCTGGGTTGTTTGATCAGCTGTGCCATAGTTCAGTTGATTTTAAATAACTATTTTTAATCCATCAATTCAGTGTATCTTTGCAGAGGTCTGCATGAGTGGCAAGCTAGGTAAAGTAATAAACTATCAAACAGGAAAAATTCCATTGGCGTGAATTTGTTTTAGGTGGATCCCAGCGTGCCATGAAGTGACCCGCACACTGTGACTATGGAGCCATCTCCTGTAGCACCTATGAAATGAGACAAGTAGGATTTGATGCCGGGACTGCAAAGGACTACCACAACCTTGAGGATATTGACAATCCGTGCCTTTGCAGCCAGTCCATCTGGCATGGCTCTTCTGCCTCCATGTCTGTTGAGAATCCGAACAGTGAAGTGGTTCCTCCTCTGCTCATTTTGCTGGTGGGCCCAATATGTTGGTTTCCACTGGCATTTCCTACATTGAGGAGGGCCATCACCCCACCTAAAGGGGCTCATCCACTCGTAGCTATTGGCCCCTTTAGGGAGTCAGGTTATTTACCACCGCCCAACACTCAGCATTCAATATACTCATTAGCCAGGGGTTCTTAACTTTTTCAAGCCGAGGGCCGGGTCATGTTCCTTCAGATAGCTGCAGTGGCCATATGGCCATTTTGCCCTGCCTGCCACACATGGCACTTCCGGGTGTTGAGGACGAAAGGGGGGGGGGCACATGAAATGGTGTTGTGGGACACTTCTGGCCTATGAACCATAGGTTGAGAACCCTGTCGTAAGTAGTCAAAATTCCTGTAGTTTAAATAAAACTGTAGTACACGTCATCAAAATACAGAAGACCATGTGTGCATGACTACTTTGGGTCCCAGTACTGGCAACAGAAGTAGAATTTAATGAAATTTAAAAAAAAAACACTGCTTCATTTTTCTCTGAATTATCTCCACATTGCTTACTTTTTGCAGGTTTCTGAATAGAAATATATGTGGATAATACATAGTAATGTATCCATTGTATCCTCAACATTTTCATTTTTTCTAAAATGAATTTACTGCATATTAAACTGTAAATTCCAACCCAGAATATTTTAATTCATTCAATAGTACTTATTATATAAATGTACTGCAAAAGAAATAAACTTGAACAATTTGACCCATTTCTTTCATTTATTCAAACTGAGTTTTGAACAATCAACATTCATTTAACTTGCCAGTCATCACAGTTGGTAGCCCAGAACTGAGCCTGAAACAGTCAATGAAAGCAACAGCATTGTGGTGGCCTTGTTGCTATTCATTATATGAGGCCATAGTACTGTTTGCCTTCCAAATTCATAAGGGCATAGAGGTCCTCTCACAACATGGAGAACAGAGACTGTGTCCTGACACTGAAGAAAGTAGAGAGAGCCCTTGTATCCCCTCCCAGTATTTGTGCAACTCAAGTGTTGCATCTAAGTTTCTGACCACACCGTGACATAATTTCTGACAGATCATTTCTATTGTTCCTATGGAGTGGATGGTACTCATGTGAACTGATGAACTCAAGCAGCCATTCTAGTGAGTATTCCTGTAGGCAAGGGGGAATGGAGGAAGAGATGAGGGAAGCCCCAGCACAGCACCACCACCTGCTGGCCTGCAAATCTGGAGACTACTTGTCACAGTGCCATTGAGACATGGAGAATGCAGAGCAGATTGTTGCTAAAATGTCACAGTATGATGTCAAAAGAAGAATGTTGCTTCGTAGGAGAATGCTGCAGAAGATGTCAAAATTAAAAATATCTTCTCTGTTTGTAGTGCAGTTTAAATAGGAAATAGACTACACAATAAAACATTTTATTTTATTTTATTATTGCTCTGTACTCTACGGAGGTGGGTTTTTTGTTTTTGTGTGTGTGTGCATGTGTTGTTTTTTTGCTTTGTACTCTATGGACTGTGGTGGCTCAAGTGGTTAAGACGCTGAACTCACTGACTGGAAGGTCAGAGTTTGATTCCTGGGTACTGCATGATGGAGTGAGCTCCAGTCTCTGTCCCAGCTCCTGCCAACCTAGTACAGTTAAACCTCACATAAAGAGTGCCTTGCTTAGAGACTAACCTGCTTAAAGAGCAGAAGTTTCTCTGAATGGTCACCTCGCTTAGCAACTAAAACCAACCAAAAGCTCACTTAACAACTAAATTGGGGTTTGCAATCCCCTTCACAATTGGTCCCTTACAATGGTGTTTTGCTTAAAGAGCAAACTCGCTAAAAGAGCAATCCTGTGGAATGCATTATGCTCTTTAAGCGAGGTACCACTGTAGTTCGAAAGCAAGAAATTGCAAGTAGATAAATAGAGACCACTTTGGTGGAAGGATAAACAGCATTCCATGCACTCTGGTGTTGAGACATGCCTGCCACATGTCCATGGAAACGTCTGCAGATGCGGACAGTGCTGGCTCTTTGGCTATAAACAGAGATGAGCACTGAACCCTAGAGTCGGCTATGACTGGCTTTCAAGCAAGGGGGACCTTTACCTACTCTACTGACTTCTTTTGTCACTGAATTTCAAACCCATCTCTGCTTCATCCACTCTGGTCTAGATGCTACAACTTCCAGATGAATTAGACAGCAGGGTTTAAATAAAGAGGTCCATCCATCAAAAATCCAGACAAATAGTCACCCTCTGTCAGAATTCCTGTGTATTGGTTGTGCCCTTCTGGTCAAAACATCTGCAAGGCCAAAACTTGAGAACCATGGATGTAAAAGAATTGTTTTAGGCAACAGCCAGTTCCATACACTGCTAAATAGGATCACCCACAAGGAGAGAGCCTTGTTGAGGTGTGGGGGCTTGAGTGGTCTAACTAGGCAGTTTTGCCCATCACTTGTCAATGATGATAGGCCAGGACTAAAACTCATCAAAGTGTCATCCATCAGATCCCTTGGGTAATATGAAAGTGGGGAGCACATGTCATGGTCCACCTAGCCAACGGGTGATATCCAAATAGCTAAAAACCCACATGCAGGTAGACTTGATTCCTCAGGTCCATTTGTATGTATGGAATGTCATTGCAGAGTTGTCTACCACTGCATGGGCTCCTCACTGAATAACAGCTCCAAGGCTAAATACGATAGTTAAATCTCATTTCTTATAGAGCTGGCAGCAATGTCCACTAAAAGTGGTCTTAAAGTTTAAGGTGTTAGCAAGTCCCTGCATTTATCCAAATCTCTTTTAGGTTTCCCTCCCCTGGGACTTGAAAGAGTGAGGAGAAATCACATTTTCTTTCTGCTTCAAGGTAGCTACTTGTCAGTGTGAGTTTTATAATTGGATCTGTGCCTTCCAGTATGCATTCCTCACACCACATTAACTCAATGGCCTAAAAAGATCAAGGAAGAATCAGATCTTGAAGCAAGAAATTCCAGAACCCATTTAAAAAAGATCCATCATCTCTCTTCATTGGTTTTCTTGTGTACTGGCTCTTTCCCAGTAGGTTACATTAACTTTCAGTTTTAGGGGGGGGGGACACTTTCCATTTGGGGGAGAAGCAAGAAAGAGTAATTGAAGTTTGCATCACCCTAATAAAATTTGGGGCAATCTGGGGGATTTATATATTTATTTAAATGTTAATATCTTAAACCTCAATCTAAAGATGTCAGACTATGATTCAACTGGAAACAGGAAAGCTTGTTAAGATGTTGTCAGATACTGTTTTGTGTTGCAGGAGATTTGAAAAAAACACAATGGTTAGCTTAAATGTAGAGGCTGAAGACAAAACCAGTTATTGTAATTTTATTTTTTGTCTTTTTTGTATTTTTGATCCATTGAAGGCAAAACAACTCTTGTAAGTTTATTTTAACCCAAACTCTCTTTGCTAACCTCTGAAGCACAGCAGAGACATTTGCCAAGCCAAAGGGCATAATACTAAAATGGTGTAATCCCATGCGACATACAAAGGCAGTGTCTGATTTGCTTCTATCATCCACAGACACTTGCTTGTAGCCGTGTGTTACCTAAATCTAAGGTGTTAATGTACTTGCCTGGCTTCAGAAATCTCAGGAGTTGTTAACCCCAGGCAAAAGATACGCATCTTTTAGGACTGCTGCTCTTTAATGTAACATATAAACCCTCTGTTTCTGCTAGAAGAAATGGACAATGCCTTTTAGGCTATAGCTAAGGCAAACTGCTGATTCCTCAGTGAATTTAACTTGCACATTACTAAGAAAATTGGACAAGAGAGGACCAGCCTTAAGGAAGTGAGCAATTCTTACCAAGAATCCCCTACCCCCACCCCAGTTCATTCTACATAGCTAGAATGGGAGGCTGAAAACAGGTAGCCCACACAAGCAGCTATCGCCAACAGCCTACTTGTAGCCATGCTTTGGGTGTCACAGAACTGTAGACAGTTCTGGCTCTCCAGATGTTTTAAATGTCAGCTTTCAGAAGATGCAACCAGCATGGCTAATGTGAAAAGATTGTGAGAGTTTTCCATATTTCAGTTCGGCAAGTCTCAGTTGTAGATGGAATTGGTGCTGTTGTTTTTAGGAAACTAAAGGTTGCCTGATATGTTGTAGTGGTGGAGACAGGCGCCACGCAGCATGAGCACAAAGTACTGTCATGGAAATAGAAAAGAGGTTTGCGGTTCTTTTAAATGGTAATGGAGATGTCTGTGTGCTGTTCACCAGGAAGGAGGTAGCAGTGTTGCATTATGGGTGTCGCTGGGCAGAAACTGCTTCCTAGCCATAATAATCCTAACCCTCATGTTCTTGGAGAAACAAAACTTAAAATTTGATAGACATGCGAGACTGTGTAGGCATTGGCTGGATTCCTTCAGAGGAAGGCCAAGGGGTGGAACTTGTGAGGGAGGGAGGAATGAGGACACTCCCTTGGTCTGGTGCTCCACATTGTGTAAGTCGGGGGAGGGGGTGCAGAGAACTCTGCAATCATGGAGTTTTCTAAACTAGAGGGTGGAGCCCTTTAGGGCTTCAAGGTTTAGTCAGATTTCATTGTTTTTAATGTGCTTTCTGAACTAAAGATGTTTTAATTTGCCTAGAATTAGTTTGCTTCCTGAAACTTTGTTTATGTAACCTATTTTGCTTTCTTGTTCAGTTGCACAGTCGATTCTGAACCTTTGCGACCTTATGGACCATTGCCCGCCAGGCACCTCTGTCTTCCACCATCCTCCTCAGCCTGCCCAGCTTTGCGCCCATTGCATCTACAATACCATTTTGCTACAATGTACTTTTTAAAAAACAAGAAGATGACTGGAGTTCTTTAATTTCCTATGCACTACCTTACTTACAGCCTGGATTTCAGTCAGGACGCATGAGAAGTGTCACGCTCCAGCCGGCCCCCACACTTCTGGTAAGACCCCTGGAAACCAAAATCAAAACTACACAGGGCGAGCTGGACGGCTAATTAGAACAGAGATAGAACTCTCAGCTGCTTATCAGCTCTTAAGGGGTTTTAATTGGGTAGCGTGTTCAAAGATTTGTGTGTGTGAAAGGCAGCTCTTACCCTTTTTAGTCCAATGAAGACACGTTGTTCAGAAAAATGATGAAGATTTATTGATCAAGTTCATAAAGCATAAAAGTCAGTAGCACAGGTCAGTCCAATAAAGTCCACAGGCAAATCTAGGTAACCATTTTTAAGGAGCAAAAATGCATAGCTCCTAGGCTAAAGATTGCTAGCCCATAGAGATGCAGAAACAAAAGCTCTCTAATCAAAAACAGGTCTTAATCCATGAAGAATCAGAGACGAACTCTTTCTTTTCTCCAAAATGGAGAATCTGCAGTCAGGTGGGACAGCTTAGCCAATCAAGTATCAGCAAGCAACAGAGAAAACTTTCTCAAAACAACAGTACATTGTTTATACACGTGCACACAGGATGCACTGGGGCTAGTCATAACATGGCTCTCGGCTAGCTTACAAAAGATAAGAAATACTGAAAACATGGTTGAAAAACATACTGTTACACAGCCTTGAGGCTCAGAGAGAGAAAAATGGATTTTTCTGAGGCCTATTTGGAAATTGGCAATTTCAAGCCTTAGGAAATAGGTTCATTTCCTGACAAGAAGGCAAGCTAAAATCCTGAATTCCTTAGCTGGAGGGCATCAATTTAGGTGCAGTCCCACTAATGTGTATGCCGAGGTCCTACTCATAACAGGTCTGTTACTACTACTACTTCCTTGACTTCAACCTTGGATTGTAGTAAGTATAAAATTTGAGTTGTGGAGAATCATGTATACTATCTTAAAGTCAGTGGTGGATTGTCAAAAATTTTACTACCCCACCGTGACGTCATGGACATCGTGGGTGGGGCCAATGTCATGATGTCATGGGCAGAGCTGATGTCATGACATCATAATGTTGTGGGGAGAGCCAAAGAAAAAATAAAAATAAATAAAATAATAATAAAATAAATAAAATAAAATAAAAATAAAGACACACACACACACCTCAACCCACCCACCCATCCCAAACAAAAAAAACCCATTAACTTACCTACCTAGCTAGGCAGGCAGCAGAGAGGCAGCAGGCAGGTAGGAACCACGGTGGCACGGCAGCAAACCGCCACAGCGGCAAACCGCCACAGCGGCAAACCGCCACTGCAGTGCAGCAGCAAGGCAAGGAAAGTCTGCTGCTTGTAGAGGCTCTTCCTTACTTTCCTTTCCGGGCAGCCAAAATGGCTGCCTGGAACTGCGCATACATCAAACCTCTATTTGACGCATGCACAGTTCTATTTTTTACTGCACATGCATCAAATAGAGGTTTGACGCATGCGCAGTTCCGGGTAGCCATTTTGGCTACCCGGAAGTACGCTTCCAGAGGGGCCCCGGAGAGGCGACCAAACCGGGTTGCCCGGGGGTTTACCACCACCCCGGCGCCCCCTCCTGATGGGTGCTACCGGTTCGGGCGAACTGGTCCAAACCAGTAACAACCCATCACTGCTTAAGGTTCTTGCTGAGAAAAAGGGAGCTAGGAAAGTAATAAATAAGTATATAAAATTTCAGTTGAATCTCTCTCTCTCTCTCAATGTCTTTCATTCTCTTTCTGTGTCCACAGATGTCCTAATCTGTACCAATCAGCCTCCATTCAATGTTATGTCCAGTGTATAGATGCAAAGTTAAAGCAGGGCAGGTTCTTAGGCTCACCCTTCTCAAAGTCACATTTTCAGTCTCTTTATCATGTCTGTGTTGTATGTCCAATAGGTTCATAAGATGTTCCTTTGTGTAACATGGTCACAGAAATGATGATTTACAGATTAGATGGTCATGTAACCTGCACACATCCACACACACCATATTTATCTTCAGCGCAGCTGGACATGATAGTTCAAAATGGAGTACCCACACAAAACATCTATATATACTCACCAGATCTCAGCCAGAAGAGGCGACATCTCCAGTTCTTCTGTTTCAGGACTTCCTGACCTAGACAATATCTGGTGGCAATTGCTAGTGTCAGAATTCTGTAACAGAGGGGTCTTGTGATTCAGAAATTCAGTTAATATTCTTATGTCCTGACAAATTTTCCAGCATGATCAGTAGTTCCACACAAGTGGAAATTGGAAACTGAAAGCAAATTGGTTCCCCAGTCTCACAGAAGGCCATTAGACAAGCTCAGCTGTACCTGTAACAGATCCATTTCTGAAAATCAACAGCAGAGGGTCATGGCCAACAAATGCAGCAGCATAACAAGCATGGCTAGAGAACCATTATTCCACTCGCCCACCATTTGTCTATGAAGGCATGGAAAATTTCTACAGAATCCTTTATGGCTGAATCAAAGATCCATTTTGATTTGGTGGACCCATTTAGAATGTTAAAGAGTATTGCGGGTGTCATCAATTTTGTTGTTCAGTCGCACAGTCGATTCCTACCCTTTGCGACCCTATGGATCATTGCCTGCCAGGCACCTTTGTCCTTCACCATCCTCCTCAACCTGCCCAGCTCTGTGCCCATAAATATTTGCTAATGGGGAGGAGGCATGAGCAGCCATAAAAATGCTATTTCCCAAAGAAAAGTGCTAAGCTGATGTTGATCAGTAGACTGGATTACTTGGCTACAGAGCAGGGGTTCCCAACATAAGGCCTGTGGGCTGTATCCAGCCCACAGTGCCATTTCATGTGCCCCCCACACCTCCAAGGGCATTTGAGAAACAAAATAACCACCCACTTGTAGCTGTTGGAACAAAATGGCCATCCCTATCGTGCAGGCAAGGCAAAATGGCCGGCCGGCCCTCAAAGTTGTCTGAGAGAGTGTGACCCGGCCCTCGGCTTGAAAAGGTTGGGAACCCCTGCTAAAGTATAAGAGCCATTAATTCAAATCCCCAGCTACAGGAAAGGGACCTGCTGAGATTAACTAGATCATGTGTGGCTGATGGATTTATGTGTCATGCCATCTCTGCAGCGTTGACCAGATAGCATAGTTTCAGATTACTGTGGTGATGGTGGTTGGACTAGTAGTCTGTGTCTGATGAATTTATAACTAGAAACCTTTGAAGGCTGGCATAAATTTGAATCAATAGCACAGGTTAATTCTTAAAAGGAAACCCCCTAGAAATTATGTACAGGAAAGGCAAAGTGTCTGGGATTTCTTTTCTTAATGTTAATGTTCCAAAAAAGAAGGGTCATTTAGGCTTACTTTTCTACCTTGAAGCACAGCTGGGAATTGAACTCCCAACCAGACACTTGACTCAGCCAGCCAGCCAGCCAGCCAGCCAACTGTACCTCTCAGCAGTTAGGAAGGGATTTCTTTTGTGATGTCTACAATCAAAAAGAAAAAGGGGGCTATACATTTTCCTCATAGAAATGCAAAATACAATAAAACCCCGGGTTAGACGGAGATCCGTTCCAACAGTCTCCGTTGTAACCCAAAAAAACTGTAACCTGAAACATCCATAGGGATGCATTGAAAAAAATGGTCCTGAATTGATTGTTGTAAATCGAAACAAATACATTAAAATGTGTAAACCGGGACGACATTTCCATAGGATTTGCCATTGTAAACCAGCAGTTGTAACCTGGAGTTCTACTGTAATAGTTTCTTCTTCTAACAACTGCTGATACAGGCAACACTTCTGCTTTACAGCAGGCCTGCAGAACATGTACCACGCAAAGCAAAGCCCAAACATGGTCACATCATGTTGGTGCCAACTGCTTGATAAGCTCTTGCCCTCTCTTTTCAAAGATCTAGATGGATGGCAGAAATACAAGTGGGTTGTCCCTGCTAAGCTACCTGGTGCAAACTAATAGGTTTACAAGAGTTTTTATAGCTGATGGAAAAACAAAGGCATGATCTTTAAGGTCTCTTTTCTCAAAAATAATGTTATGTTTATGTAATTATCAGTATCATTCCTACTTTTCTAAGAGATTAGGTCTAGTGCATGAACAAAGACAGCTGTTAAGTAAGAGCTGGAATTCTTCCATATTTGTATGGGAGAAGTAGTAAACAAAACAACAACACCATAGTACTACACAGGCAGGATTTGGCTAGCTGTGCAGGGAGAGCTCAAACATTAAGCTGTGAGGCAAACTTTTGAGGCTGCCAACCCATGCATCCTGTTTCCTGAGGTGTCAGGACCATAACCTGGGAAGTAGAGGCCTTGTTATGTCACCATGGGTGAAGCCTTTGTGGATCAACTTCAAAACTGTGATAGTGGTGGTCATGTGGGATCTTCTATTCTATTCCATTGATGGCAAACTTTTTAGAGACGGAGTGCCTAAACAGAGGGGTGGGGTGAACTATGTGCTGGAGAGAGGAAGGCAGTGCTCCCATTAGGCTGCTGGGCAGAGGGGCGGGGCAAAATCTGTGCTGGGGAAGGGAGGAAGTGCTTCCATTGGGCTGCTGGGCAGAGGGGTGAGGCAAACTCTATGCTGGGGCAATGGCACATGTGCCCACAGATTGATAGGGCTCTGAGTGTCCCCACTGGCATGTGTGCCATAGGTTCGCCAGCACTATTCTATTCCATCAACCAAAAGAATATTCTTCTGCACACCCAATCTTGATTCTTCTGCTTTAACTCCTATGGGGGTTTTGTTCATTAACACTGCACTAGTGACTGACATGTATAAACGTTTTCACAGTGAACATGTGTGCTCAAGTGCTGGTTGGACAAGGACCCAGGCTTAATTTAACTCTACCAGATATATTTTTAAAATTAAATCTTCTCCTTTAGTACTGCTGACCCAGACATTTATCTGGAAACCCAAGGAAACATAGAAGCATCCTAGGATCTCAGAACGTATTCCAAGACCTAGAATTCAAAAACTTGAGGCAGGACGGTTTTTGCCCCTTATTTATCTTGTTGTTCTCCTAGGATAGACAGAGAGGTTGAAGGGGCTTCTGGACTCTATAACAATAAACTGGAAATCAACCCCAATTGCTCCCTTGAAGGTCAAATATTGAAGAGGAAGCTAAAGTACTTTGGACATCAAATGGGAAGAGATGATTCACTTGAGAAAGCCTTGATGCTGGGAAAGGTTGAGGGCAAAAGAAGAAGGGGCAACAGAGAATGAGATGGCTAGATGGTATTGTTGATGCAACGGGCACAGAGCTGGGTGAGTGGAGGAGGATGGTGGAGGATGGCAGGATGGCAGGCCTGGCGTGCAATGGTCCATGGGGTTGCAAAGCGTCGGACTCGACTACGTGACTGAACAACAACAAACTTTGTTTTCTATGAGTTGGTTTGGACTGGGGCTCAGGCAGCAAATTATCTTAGACAGGCCTGCAAATAAGCATAGTTTGTAAATGATCTAATCATTTGGTATCATTGGGAAAAGAGCTTGCAAGCCAAACTTTGCTCTTCTAGTTTTCCTCCCCCCCCCCCGCATGGTTTTACAGTTTCTTCATAGGATTTCTTCAACCCAGATTAGGATTTAATTGTATTCCCAGTGAGTCCCTTCTGGTTGCACTCACTCTTTCAGATGAATGTTTCATCAATATGATTAGGATCACATCTCCAGTCTAGTTTATTCACCCTATCTGTTGTGACAGCTCCGAGCATAATATTCCCTCAAGGAACTGTTCAATACCATCCCTATCATTTTATTCAAATCGTAGTTTGCATTCTGCACTGGCAGTATAATGGTTTTTGTTCTCTGGATTATATTTCACAAAATCCAGCAAGCACTAAAATCCTTTCAATAAGGGATTAGATTAATGTTTATATTAGCCAACATAATTTTTTTATTAGCATATGGGAATATGCTGCCAGAAAATGAAAAGCAAAGATGTGTGTATGGTCATAATAATGTTTTAAAATCCCTTTGAAAACTGGTGTACAAAAAAAAGATTAAAAGGGAAAAACAAATTTAAAATGAAGAGCATTCTAGCATGCTATCTTCATATACTGCCCACGCCTCCAGAATAAAAAGATACTACGGCATAGTTCCAGGACATGGTGTGTTATTTTTTTGGAGGAGAAATCTCAGAATCCAACAACCAGAAGAGAAGCAAACTGGGAGATCCAGGGACCACTAGTCCTAAATCTAGCTGTAAAATCAAAATGTAGATTTTGCCAGTGTCAACTGATGTCCATTTTCCCCAGATAGTTGTTAAGTTTTCCTGTAGACGGTAGCCTGTGTGAATGAAGAGAAATACAAACTCTCTCCCATATGATACAATGCACACGATGCCCTTCAACGTGCACTGAGGAGGACCTTATGTTGGGAAGAGGAAATGTTGTTGACGTGACCCGATATTGGGAAGATGTCATCTAGCCCATTTTAATTCTATTTTGTTTTTAGATGCATTCATTTTAGCTTTGCATGTTATTATATGCTGGTGGTGCATCTGATACGAATAAAGAAAGAATCAATGGAGGCATGGAGATTTTTAGATAGGAGATACAGCATTGGCTGATAAGGTCTTGTGTTTGCTTCTTACCACTAGATGGAGGCATATTTGTATTAAGTTTAAGAATTTCAGCCAATTAGATCTCTGTTTTTTAAAAATGCCCCACAATTTATCTCTATACAGTGCACAATGGCCTCCATTTCCATTTGAGTTCCCAAAAACATTTTGGAGCATCTGGGGAGATCTTAAGCTTTTTAGAGGAGACAGCTATTAAACACTTTCTTTTCTTTTCTTTTCTTTTTAAAACATCAACAACTTATTATACTGTATTCTTGAGATTTCTTCATGTCTTAATTGATATCACTGTTCATCTTTCTTTAAGCCTTCTGCTGCTGCTGCTGCTGCTGCTGTATCTGAATCTGAATACTGGCGATCATCATGGCAATCAGCCATGAAAACTGTCCCAAGAATATAATGCAATGGCCTTTCATCTGCCTTCCACATTGCAACATGACACATGTACCACTGATCCATTTCCACAAGTCACTTTCTAATCCTGAGCTCTTTTGGCACACAAAGTCCTCATCAGCCCCAGGCCAGTATTGATGAAGCTGCTGCCTTCCACCAAGGTGGATTCAAGTGGGATTTAATCCACTTGGGGAACATCATCCTTCACTGTGGATTTCGCCATCCAAGTCCTCAGGGTGGTCAGGTTAGTTAACTGCCGCTTGACATAGGTTTTAATTCTATGGCTCCCAAATAGGATAGACATGGATCTGTTTTGGTCTCTCTCTGTTTTGGTGGTGTTTGGCTCCTTGCTATATCTGAAGTGACTCTGGAATCACACAGCCATCCTGATTCAGACTACTTTTGCACACCTGCCCAAAGACAATGCACGCAAAGTTTTCCAGTGCCTAGTGTGCATAAAGCTTTCCCAAAGAACTCAGAACACTTTGGCTGAAATTTAAAATGCAATTGGTTTGAAATTGTGCTACTTAAGGCTAATTACATCATCCGATGTGGCTATTTTTCAGAAATTAAAGACTTCTGGTCTCCCTCCAGAAGTACTGTGGTTTTGTCATGGGGTGGAAATCAAACCAGAAAATGAGTAGACATCTATTTCTGCTTTTTATTTTCACAGATTTGTTTTTAATCTGGAATAACTAAATGAAACTTTTTGTCTTTTTTTTCTGAGAAAAGAAATTTGAGATAGTGGTTAGGATTACATCAGGAGTTTTCAACCTTTTTAAGCCAGGGGCCAGGTCACGCTTCCTCAGACAGCTTCAGGGGCTGGGTGGCCATTTTGTCCTTCCTCCACCACATGGCACTTCTGGGTGTGGTGGAGGTGGTGGTGAGCCACATGAAATGGCACCATAAATAGACCCTGAAAAATGATCATGGGAGTTGCTTGTCACTTATCAGCCTCATGTTGCCCAAGCCTCGCCTAAAGACAGAGGGATTTTCAGTCCTTCCTCTACTATACATCACATTTGAGAGGAAATAAAACAAAACAAGAAGAAGAAAAAGATGAAAACATTGTGTTAACTTGTCCCCTCACTAAGATGTTTAATGTTAGCTTTTGTAGATCAAATCCATTGCTTTTGTATTGTTTTATAGCCTGTCTGATATACTTGCACAGGTAAACATGGCAATCACTTCCAAAATTGCATCTGAGGTACTTCTAAAGCAGTGGTTCCCAACGTGGGGCCCATGCCCCACAGGGGGACTTCAGTTCTCAGAAGTCTAAGTCTGTACATTGGCTGATCAGTGCCTTGGGGAATTAAGCTTCTGGGAATTGAAGTCCCAAAACCAAAGGTTGGCAAACACTGCTCTAAAGGAAGCACGGCAACAATGTAAGTAACATCAGTCTGGTTCACCACTTGTTACAAGTTTAGAGAAAAAGCCCAAAGCATTTTGTAGAAACGGATCAGCAAGAGTTGTTAAAAGGTAGGATCAAGATGGGGGTGGGGGAGAGAGGATTCTTCATAACTTATTATCTATCATCTCCCTTTCAAAACTTGACAGAACTGGAGAGAGAGAGAGAGAGAGAGAGAAATTACTCTGAGTCTAGAGTCTAGACTCAGAGTAAATTTTCTCTCGTTGTTGTTCAGTCGCACAGTTGATTCCGACCCTTTGTGACCCCATGGACCACTGTCCACCAGGCACTTCTGTCCTCCACCATCCTCCTCAACTCACTCAGCTCTGTGCCCATTGTGTCTACAATACCATCTAGCCATCTCATTTTTGGCCATCCCGTTCTTCTTTTGCCCTCCACCCTTCCCAGCATCAAGGCTTTCTCAAGTGAATCCTCTCTTCTCATTTGATGTCCAAAGTACTTTAGCTTCATCTTTACAATTTGACCTTCTAAGGAGCATTCAGGATTGATTTCTTCTAAGATTGGCCTATTTGTTCTCCTCGCTGTCCAGGGGACTCTCAAAACTCTCCTCCAGCACCACATCCCAAAGGCATCTATTCTTCTGCGCTCAGGTTTCCTAAGGGTCCAGCTCTCACAACCATACATTGCCACCGGAAATACCATTGCTTTGACTATACGAATTTTTGTTTGCAAGATGATGTCTCTACTTTTCACTATCTTCCCCAGGTTTCTCATAGCTTGCCTCCAAAGAATCAGTCACCTTTTTATTAATTCTCTGCCCACCATACCTATCAAGGGTCATGTGTAACCTTACATTTTTATTATGGTGTTTGGCTGGACACAATAGCTGATGCTACAATACCTCTGTTAACTCTTAAAGCACTGCCAAAAAAGCAGTGCCTTCTTTTGATCAGCTGCTCTACCCTGAATACAACTGCAGCTCTGAACATATTTATATTATGAATTCATGGGTGGTTTTCTCATTAGTTGCTTCTATATTTGCAAATTTGTTCATTTGCAAATATAGATAGTTCTGCATCTCCCTATCTGGAAGTAAATTACATAGAATTCAATAGGATTAACATTTCAGGAAACATGCAGAAGATTGTGCTGTAGCCTTTCCCTTCCATTTACAGTTGATTTTGCTTCAGTGCATCATAGCACCAGGCAGCAGAGCAATGGGCTAGTATGGTGGTGGTGAACCTATGGCTCTCTGTGAGCACACATGCCATTGCCCCAGCACAGAGTTCACCCCGCCCCTCTGCCCAATGGGAGTGCTTCCTCCCTCCCTCAGCACAGTTTTTACCCACCTCTCTGCCCAGCAGCCCAATGGGAGCACTTCCTTACAGCACAGAGTTCAGTTGATCAGCAGGTGTGCTGATTTGGGCTTCTGGTAATTGAAGTCCAAGAACACCTAGAGAGCCAAGTTTGAGGAACACTGGGCCATATTATCTGAAGCTTCAGGCAGTTGATCTTCAGAAACCCAAAGGTTCCCCACATCTAAAATAAGTAATTCGTACATTAGGCTGGACAGATATGACCTAGACAACATCGCTAAGGAATACACAGTGGAGGTGTAGAACAGATTTAATGGCTTGGACCTGATAGACAGAATGCCAGAAGAATTATGGACAGAGATGTGTGACATCATGCAGGAGGCAGCAAGGAAAACCATACCAAAAGAAAAGAAGTGTAAGAAAGCAAAGTGGTTGTCCGATAAGGCTCTTCAAATAGCAGAGGAAAGAAGGAACACAAAAGGCAAAGAAGAAAGGAAAAAATACAGTCACTTGAATACAGAATTTCAGAGAAAAGCAAGGAGAGTTAAGGAAACCTACAGTGCAAAGAACTAGAGGAAAACAACACAAGAGGCAGGACTAGAGATCTTTTCAAAAAAATTGGGGAAATCAAGGGAACGTTTAAAGCAAAAATGACCATGATAAGGGACAAAGACAGCAAGGACTTAGCTGATGCAGAAGAAATTAAGAAAAGATGGAAAGAGTACACACAGGAATTCTACAAAAAGGACAATACCCCTGATAATCACAATGATGCAGAAACTGAATTTGAGCCAGACATCCTAGAGAGTGGAGTCAGAAAGGCCCTAAGAAGCACTGCAAACAACAAAGCCAGTGGAGATGATGGTATCCCAGTTGAATTTTTCAAAGCCCTAAAAGATGATGTAATCAAATTACAGTAATACCTCAGATAATGACTGCATCGGATAACACTAACATCAGACAACGATCTGTCAGCATTATCTGATGCAGTCATTCTTAGCAGCAGGGTGTCTGGAAAGCTGAACAGGTTTCTCCGTTCAGCTTCCTAGCCACCCTGCAGCTGTGGAGGCATGGGTGGGGTGGCTGGAAAGCTGACGGGGAGTCCCCGTCAGCTTCCCCAGCCTCCCTGCAGCTGTGGATCGGGTCTTCCGACCTCCCTGGAGCTGGCAGGGGGGTCAGAGAGCCCGAAATGGGTTAAAAAATGGATGGTTTTTTTTTTACCCATTTTGGGCTCCCTGACCCCCCTGCCGGCTCCAGGGAGGTCGGAAGACCTGATCCAAACTGTTTCCAAAGTTCCCCCACCTCCCTGGAGGCTGCAGCAAGTCAAAATGTCAGGATTCAAATCCTGACGTTCTGGCTTGCTGCAGCCTCCAGGGAAACAGGGCTTTTTTAATGTTGTGCAATCAATGCATCGCACAACGTTAAAAACCAGATAACGACGAGACTTGTGGAACCAAGTCTCATTGTTATCCAAGGTAATAGTGTATTACATTCTATATGTCAGGAGAATTGGAAAACACAACAGTGGCCACAAGTTTGGAAAAGATCAGTATATGTTCCAATCCCAAAAAAAGAGTAATGCCAAAGAATGTTCAAATTATCGAACAATTGTGCTCATCCGACACACTAGCAAGGTGATGGTCAAGATAATACAGGATAGACTTCAGCAGCACATGAAGAGAGAATTACCAGTAGAAGCCAGTGCAGGATGAGGACCTTGCCGCCCCTCCCCCTGTGCCTATATCAACTGCCAGGGGAAGAAGCAACCAGGGCAGGATGAGGACCTTGCCACCCCTCCCCCTGTGCCTATACCAACTGCCAGGGGAAGAAGTCAGGGCAGGATGAGGACCTTGCTGCCCCTCCCCCTGTGCCCACCCCAGCATATTGTAATGTAATGTAACGTAACGTAATGTAATGTATTGTCTGTAAGCCGCCCTGAGTCGCCACGGCGAGTGGGCGGCAATATAAATTTGAACTAATAAATAAATAAATAAATAAATTACCAGAAGTGCAGGCGGGGTTCCGAAGGGGCAGGACACATTGCCAACAGAGGTTGGATCATGGAAAAAACAAAGGAATATCAGAAACAAGTCTACTTCTGTTTCATTGATTACACTAAGGCCTTTGACTGTGTGGACCACAACAAAATGTGGCAAGTAATTAAAGAGATGGGAATACCAGAACACCTTATAGGCCGCATGAGAAATCTGTACATGAGTCAAGAAGCAACAGTTAGGATGGAATACGGAAGGACTTAGTGGTTTGGAAGAGGAAAAGGAGTAAGACAAAGCTGCATTTTATCACCCTACTTATTCAACTTATACACAGAGCACATAATGCGCAATGCAGGGATGGAGGAATCACAACACGGGATCAAAATTGCTGGGAGAAACATCAACAATTTGAGATATGCAGATGATACTACCCTAATGGCAGAAAGTGAGGAAGACCTAAAGAAGCTCCTGATTAGGTTGAAAGAAGAGAGTGCAAAAGCTGGCTTGAGACTCAACATCAAGAAAACTAAGATAATGGTAACAGGCCCTATCAGTCCCTGGAAAATAGATGGGGAAGAAGTAGAAGCAGTGACAGACTTTACTTTTTTAGGATCCAAAATCAATGCAGATGGCAATTTTGCAGCCATGAAATAAAAAGGCGACTGATTCTTGGGAGTCAAGCTATGAGAAATCTGGTGAACATAGTGAAAAGTAGAGACATCACATTGCAAACAAAAATTTGCATAGTCAAAGCAATGGTATTCCTGGTGGCAATGTATGGTTGTGAGTGCTGGACCATTAGGAAAGCTGAGTGCAGAAGAATAGATGCCTTTGAAATGTGGTGTTGGAGGAAAATTTTGAGAGTACCCTGGACAGCAAGGGATACCCTGGTCAAACAGGTCAATCTTAGAAGAAATTAACCCTGACTGCTCCTTAGAAAGTCAAATAGTAAAGATGAAACTAAAGGGATTTTCTGTCTTAGGTACTCGGATAGCTTCCTCAGTCTTATCTAGTACAGTGGTACTTCGCTTAAAGAGCATAATGCATAATGCTCTTTAAGCGAGTTTGCTCTTTAAGTGAAACACCATTGTAAGTGACCAGTTGTGGGAAGGATTGCAAACTCCGATTTATTTGTTAAGCGAGTTTTTGGTTGGTTTTATTTGTTAAGCGAAGCAAACATTCAGAGCAATTTCTGCTCTTTAAGCGAGTTACTCTTTAAGAGAGGCGCTCTTTATGCGAGGTTTGACTGTAGTGGAGTAGGGGATAGGGTTTGCCTCAGGCAATAGAATATCTTGAACTGGCTCTGGTTAAATCATATGGTTGGATGCAACCTTTGTACTACATAGGTAAAGGTCACCCTTGCTTGAAAGCCAGTTGTATCTGACTCTAGGTTCAGTGTTCCAAAGACCCAGCACTGTCTGTGTCTGTAGTCCATGGACATGTGGCAGGCATGACTAGATACCAGAGTGCATGGAATGCTGTTTACCTTCCCACTGATGTGGTACCTCTTTATCTACTTGCAATTTCTTCCTTTCAAACTGCTAGTTTGGCAGGAAATGGGACAGATATAGGAACTCACTCTATCATGCAAGCACTTGGGTCTCAAACTGCTGACCTGCCAACCTTCCAGTCATGAAGTTCAGTGTCTTAACCACTAAGCCACTACAGTCCCTTTTGTACTACATAGAAGAGACCCAATTCTCTGTGTTATTTGTGCTGGAGTTAGTGCCGTGGTGCAAACTGCAGTGACAGATTGCTGTTGGTTAACAAGTAACGGTTTGTATTCCTCAGTGCATGCCAAATTATGTGGCTGGCACACAAGTGACTCATTAACTAGTGGCAATTCTCAGCTGTGATTTACACCATGGCACTTCTACCCTTGTCAAATAAATAATAGGGCTCTGGTAGGTAGTTGAATTTGCAGTGTCGGAAACTGAAGAAAATGCTTTCCAGCAAAAGGGAAGAATAAGTCAAGATGAAGATAAAGCTCCTTCTTGAGACTGACTGCAATTCCTGAATCGGTCCAGTAGGATGTTTGGTATAATTCACTCCCTTGTATGTATGGGTAGAAATTGCCACTTATTGCTTTTTGTCTTTCCTGATATCAGCCTAGTGTCTATGGGGTGAAATTCTTTTCAGTATGTTATGCTTTGTAAGGCTGTGCTTGTAATTAGCCATGGGATTTTTTAGCAGTAAAAAAAATCTGATCTGTCCCTTCCTGGCTGAAAGCCCAAGACCACAGGACAGGGGTCATGAAGTGGGTGTTGGTAAGGTAGGCTTAAGGCAAGGTAAAGGTAAAAGTCGTTCTTGCTCAAAAGTCAGTTGTACCCAACTCTACGGTTCAGTGCTCATCTCTGTTTATAGCTAAAGAGCCAGCCCTGTCTGCATCTGCAGACGTTTCCATGGATATGTGGCAGGCATGCCTCAACACCAGAGTGCACGGAACACTGTTTACCTTCCAATTGAAGTGGTACCTATTTATCTACTTGCAGGAGCTGTGACAGAGATGGGAGCTCACTCCATTGTCCAGTACTCAGAAATCGAACTCCAACCTTCTAGTCATCAAGTCCAGCATCTTAACCGCTTGAGCCACTGCACTTGTAATTAGCCACAGCAGCAATTAAAAAATTCTGATCTGCCCCTCCCCCCACTGAAAGCCCAAGGCTTCCATCAAGGCAAGGCACTGAGGAACACAGGACAGAGGTCAGGGGGTGAGCATTGGGGAAGTGTTTAAATTTTTGAAAATTGTTGCCTTCAGGTAACAGCAATTTTCTGAGATTAAAGGTTTCCTGTGCTCCCCCATCACTTCCCAGGACAGAAGGACTCAGTGGGAGCCTCAGAATGATCATAGGGGGAGCGACATCATCAGCCTTATGCAATATAAGTTGAACAGGATTTCTGCCAGTTACTTAGGATGGTATGGCAACCAAACAAGTCCCCTGGATTCTTCAACCAAGTTCCTCTCTTTCCTGCCTGCCTTTGCTCCTTCACTTTGCCTTTGAAGGTATTCAAGAGCTCAAAAAAAATTAGAGTCCTTTGGAGCTTTGAAAAATATGGAGGAAGTGGGGTTGGTTCGGGTTGGGTTGGGTTGGGTTGAGGTGCTGCCTTTTCATACTCAGGAGAAAACAGATCGTGATGGACTTTGTGGTCATGGACTCTTGCTTTAGATTGTCGGAATCAAAATGTACGTAACAGGGGTGGAAGTACATTTGGTTCAGGGATGGGTTTTAAAAAAAAAAACAGTCAGCCACTTTGTTCAGAGAAGGAGAAAAGTAACTTGGATTAGAAGTAGGAGCTGAATAATCAGGGTGGAAGGCCTTAAAAACCTGGAAGCATGATGGGTGCTTTTTCGCTGGCCAACTAGTGGAAAGACACTTCCCATATGCTCAGAAGAATTTCAAGATTTTGATGAAACTTATAAGAGGAGTTGCATAGGAATTAAATGTTGGTCTTGAGCCCAGAAAACCCTCCCAAAAAAGGGTGGGATCAGCTTGCCTGGATCAGAAGTCATCCATTCCAGACAGATCTCTGGCCAGATAAGGGTTTATGAGGGGGAAGGGAAGCATCGCTTCTTTATCATCTTAACAATCAGAATGAAGTGTGTGTTTTTGGTATACTGTACTGAGAATTAGGTGCCAACTGTGTGTGCCTAATCTTCTTTGAGGCACACATGGAAGGATCATCCCCCAGAGAGGGATGTCTCTCAGGAGGGTTGGCCAGGTTCCAGTGGGTTTGGCAAGGCGACCAAGAAATGCACTCCTAACTTTTGACGCCAAAAAAGAAAGAAAGGGGATTGGAAGGAAATTAGAGTCAAATCGCAATCAGGGAGGAGGAGGGGGACTTTTTTGGATCTGGAACCTTCAGTTCAAACCTGTGAGGAGAGTAAAGAAAGAAAAAGCCGAGGAAGGGGAAAACCTCGCATAGCGAATTTGGTCAATCAAGTGCCTTCTTACTACCTATAAAGTGGGCTTTCCTATGTCCATCAAATGCCTTCTGTCTCCTTTCCCACCATCTAGGCCAGTTCTACCCTCAGGCTGAGTGGGGTGGCTCTCTCTGCCTTGTTATAAAGTGGCAGCAAAATATTACTTGAGATGAGCACTGAACCCTAGAGTCGGATACAACTGGCTTTCGAGCAAGGGAAACCTTTAAATGTGTTATTATTGTAAATTTACTGGTAAGAGATGGAGGGAAGTGCTTCTGGTGTGATCTGCCTCATATGCTAAAATGCCTTGGCTGGCTTTAGGTATCCCCTGTGAGGAATTACGTGAAGGCATGGGTGAAGGTATTGTGGCCAAAGCTCTGCTCACGATCTGAGTTCAATCACAAGGGACACAAGATTGAGTCAGCTTCAAATACTTATGACAAAATGAGGGTGGGGGAGAGAATGCTAGTTACCTTATGAGCAGTCCAGAGAGTGCTCTAAGCACTATGCCTCAGGATATAAGTGTGATTATTATCCCTATTGCTGTTCTACCTTAGGTAGAAAAGTACCTTGGGCTGCATAGTTCCTGCTGTCCACCAGCCAATATAAGAAAGTCATTTGGACTCCATTAGTGTGTGTGTGTGTGTGGGGGGGGGGATTAGGCTTTCATAGCAGCTCCCCCATCTAAAGGGCAGCAGTACCATTT
Source organism: Furcifer pardalis (assembly GCA_030440675.1). NCBI lineage: Eukaryota > Metazoa > Chordata > Lepidosauria > Squamata > Chamaeleonidae > Furcifer > Furcifer pardalis. The sequence goes on along the minus strand of CP126897.1, from coordinate 68,783,900 downwards.
GCAGGATAGCGTGCTTGAGCAGGATGATGTACATGTTCCTTGACAAGATGCATCACTCTAGAGGTTTCCTTACCTGGTGGTGAGGAAATGTCCTTCTGGACTTAACCAGGTTGGAAAAGCTCCTCACCTTCTTCTTCTTCTCTCTCTAGACATCAATGCCCAGAATGGCTTCAGCAAAGGGGGAACGACTCGGCTGCCCAGAATTCAGAAGACACCCAAAATCTCATGTTGAAGGAACCTGGTGGCACAGTGGTTAAGCTGCTGTACTGCAACCCAAAAGTTGTGAGTTCAATCCTGACCAGGGGTCAAGGTTGACTCAGCCTTCCATCCTTCCACCAGAGTCAGTAAAATGAGTACCCAGCATGTTGGGGTTGCCTATTAATTTGTGAACTGCCTAGAGAGTGCACTAAAAATTATGGGGTGGTATATAAGTGTGATTGCCTTGCTATTTAACAACCACCGGCCCAATTACTACCCTCACCTCCTTCTTTTTTGAAAAAGCATAAACTCTCGGTTTGACGGTGAACACTTGCTCTCCTCTTCTGTTGTCTTCAGGGGTTTTACACCACTGTGCCACAGGCAAAGAGTGATGGTGGTAGGGTGGAAGGGGGTTCAGGATGAAAAAATTCCTACTTATAGCTCTGAGAACCGGACTTTGGGACAGAAGGTCAGGATCGCCAGATGTACCAGACAGAGCAGAATTGGGACCATTTTGAGGTTAGTGGAATAATACAGCCTTAGCACGTAATTAGGGAGAAAGGAGCAGAGGCTTTGCACTCCAGATGTTCTTGGACTTCAGTTCCCAGAAACCCCCCTGGGTCTACTGCGATTCATCCAGCCCACACCACCCTCGTGGCTCCTGGAAGCGGAAGTACGGGCGCGTTTTACTTCACAGTAAACCCATTCGTGTGGATCGGTGGCTTCTGAGAATTGAAGTCCAAGAACATCTGAAGTGCAAAGGTTCTCCATCAAGGCCCTAGACGTCCAATGTTCTACCACGAGTTTAAAAGGTTATCACGGAAAAGGGAGTATCCTACACCTACATTTTGGCTATCTCGAGGAGGGTGATTGTGTCCCGCACCCACACATTCCATCTCTTGGGGGCTCCCCAGACATGTGAAATTGTGGTTATTATTTTTCACCACAAAGATTGGGAGAGAGCAAGATTGGGTTGAATCCAATCCTCAGAACAGACCCATTGAAGGTTATGCTCAACCTAAAGCCCATACATCACAATGGGGCTACTCGAGCTGTGTCTAAAGAAAAGTCGAATAGATCGAGGAGTAGACACACCAGGCGGGGACTGTGACTTTTGTTGCAAGCCACCCGAAACAGCACCCTCCCAGATTTGAAACCTATGTACTCGCGAGTGGTTCTCAACCTATTTTTGGCCATCGAAGCGTCTCTAAAATCCTGACGCACCCTCTGACCCCCCCCCCCACATATTCTTATTATTCAAAAAGTGAACTCCTATTCACGTGGAAGAAGTCTAAAAGGCCATTACCTTGGTCTAACTCATTCTGGAATTGCCCCCCCATCAGACCCCCGGGGGCGTGTGTCCCCCCCCCCCTTGCCATTTTGCTCTCCCCTCCGGAGATCCTCTCGGGGACCAAAGTTTGACTCAGCCTTCCATCCTTCCGAGGTCGGTAAAATGAGTACCCAGCACGTTGGGGGCAAATGCTAATTGACTTGTGAACCACCCAGGGAGTGCACTAAGCGCAGTCTGTGTTATTGCTATTGCGTGGGAAGGAGGTTGGGTAGCAAACCAGAGGTAGGTGACTCCTTTCCCAGTGGCCATGCCTTCTGCTCCACCAGTCCCAGTAGGCACCAGTGACCAGGAACCCTCCATTGAGCTGACGTTTAGTGCCATTGAGAGCTCCCAGTGAGTAGACAGTCCCTCCCAGCGTAGTGAAGGCAGCATTACTCAGCATAGAGAAGTGGTGCCCCAATGGCGCCCTCCCTAAAGAACCCGGGGACCTTCCCTGGGCGCAGTATAACCCCACGTCAAGAGAGAGAGAGAGACCCCCAAGCCTGGATCCTATCACTAGGGTAGGCCGATTGATTCGGTTCGATTTCTCTAAGTGTTGGCTTCCAATTCAACAACTGTTGCATTGGTGTGTGTGGGTGTGTGTCTCCTCTTAAGTAATAGACAACTGGTCCCATGTTACTGGGTACGCACGACTTGCCGCTCCGCAGAGATGGTAGGATGCTGGCCATGAGCCTTCGCGAGGTTTACTTCTGTGTAAAGAGACGCAAGAAGCTCGATCTTGCTCGGCTAGACCCAGCCTTTTCACAAAGATGCTACAGTCCGGCTAGAAATCCCTTTAATTCCCCCCGAGGAGAAGGTGTCATTCCAATGTTTAGCTAAACATCTACCTTGTCCGCAGGTGTATGTAAAAAACGTACGAAGTGTCTATCCGTGCAAGTAGACGGTAGAGACTTACTCTATCATCCGTTGGAGAAGTTGGATTGCATTTAAGTCTCGGCGTGACTAAAAAATCGTTGTGCCGTATTTGCAGGAGCCGATTAAGGCGACTTCCTTACTTTTGCAAACAGAGGGTGAATGAAGATTGGCGGGGGCAAATAATAATACTGTAATTATTTACTTCTTTAAAGGGTAGGCCTATTCTACGAATTGGTCTCTGGAAGGAGTCACTTTGGTATGGTTAAATGTAAACCAGACCTGTAAAATGGTTGAGGTCCCTTTCGTGTCTTCTAAAGAAATGTTAGAAAAACGTGTCTATTTTACAGATGTTTAATCCCTTAAACTGCAGTGGCTCAAGTCTCTAAGACGCTGACTGGGAGGGAAGGTCAGCAGTTCGATTCCCAAGTACTGCAGGACGGAATGAGCTCCCGTCTTTGTCCCAGCTCCTGCCAACCGAGCAGTTCGAAAGCAAAAAATTGCAAGTGGATAAATAGGGACCACTTCGGTAGGAAGGTAACAGCGTTCATGTCTAGTCATGCCTGCCACATGGCCATGGAAACGTCTGCAGAAGCAGACAGCGCTGGCTCTTCGGCTTTGAAACAGAGATGAGCACTGAACCCTAGAGTCGGACTCGACTGGCTTTCGAGCAGGAGAAATCTTTACCTTTACTAATCCCTACATTGTAGACCCATGTCTATGTATGATAAGGCGGATGGGATTTAATCATGCTTGAGTAAAACTTCTAGAGTTTGACACGTTTAGCTTTCGAACAAAGAAGACCTTTACCTTAGCGTAAATCTAATCTGGACCTAATCTGTTAGCTCGTTGGGCACGTTTGTCGTTTTTCTTTCGTGGTGGTTTTGATATTGCCATATTGGCAGACGTGGCTCATATCATTTCTGTGTGTGTTCGGGAGGGGTCCCTTCCCAGGAATAATCCATCTCTCCTCCAATTTTGTGGAAATGTACCCTGACTCCCTCTCTCTATTCCCAATTGTTTCCAACATTCTATAGGGAGGCTCCTCGGGGCGGGGACCTATTCTCGCCCCAATACCGTTCTTTACTCTGTAGGTGCCTTGAGGACCCCCTACGGATCTAGGTTACAATGGAAGAAGCCGAGTTGGAACAAGCGGCGTAAAACACCGTGAAAACCGTTCTCCTCCATAACGATCAATGCCTGGATTCTCTCTATAGGTTGGACATTTCTGCCTCCCAGGGAGATTTGAACTCTGTCTTGAGCACAACTCTGTCTTTAAATGTTCCTCTGCCATTCTTGTAAACAAACAAACAAACAACATCCAGGCCACTGATCTCGATTTAAAGATAGACTTGTTTACCGGTGTCATCAGGAAGTGGATTAATTAGATACATTTATTCGCGATTTTTGGTGTCTGGCACCCCCATTTTAGGAATGCCTTATCACAAGGTGTTAATTGGGGCCAGCCAGGCGCTTATGGTTCCATTAAACAGTGTGAGAACTTTTCACAAGCCCCCTCCCTTTCCTTCCTCTGCGTCGGTGTGAGGGTGCATGTGCGTGTGTGGTTTTAGCTGTGCGGTGTAAAAATATACAGGTTGCGTGGAAACATAGCCGAGGAAAGGGAACAAGGTTGCACGCGTGCGACTGGCAACGAGGTAGAAAAAGTGGAGAGGGGAGGGTGAGAAAACTGCTGCGGGCGCCGCGGAATGGTCACCGGGACACGATCATCCTCCTCGTTAAGCAGGCGTATCATTGCCAGCCGCGAAGGATTTAGTCAGCCTCCGGACGACGCAGAACGCTTCGGCAGGTGGGAGCTGAAAGGCCACCCCGCCCGAGACAAGGGGAGACTTCCCTGCTGCCTCTATTTCTTTCTTTCTCCACATATACACGAGGAGGGGGCCTCCCCGGTGAAATATACGTTACTTCTTCCTATTTTTTTTATTTCTGCAAAACGTTGCCAGCCTGCCATGGTTATTTCCCTGTCCCCTCAAAAACAAAAACAGAATTATCAATTGAGACGCAGCGATCGCCAGTTTGCGACTCAGCTCGAAACTCCTTTTGTACAAAAGTCTCGTTGCTCTCGATACCGCTGGCTTAAAAGTCAGGGGGCATTTTTTAGCACGTCTGCTTTTCCATCCTTCCTTGCCTGTATAATTCTGCCCGAGCAACTAACATGATCTCTCTCTCTCTCTCTCTCTCTCTCACACACACACACAGACAAACTAAGACCAATGCTTTGGTTTCTACGCTATAGCGGGGGAAATTTTATGCAGTATCACACATGTTAGAATTCCCCCTCCTAGCCGCCGAAGAATTATATTAGTTATCATGTTAGTTGTTCGGATAATTAATTAATATTAATTAATTCAGATAAATAAATAGAGGAAAACAAACCATTGGTCTTCGGAGGAAAAATTATCGAGTAGCCTAGCAGGCGGGTTAGAAACCAGGCGCCTTTGATTCGGGCGGGATTGGGGCGGGATAATAAATGTGAACAATAAATAAATAAATAAATAAATAAATAAATAAACCTCTTTGCTACTTGAAAAGTGGTTTTTTAAAAAAAGCGTTCACTGAACTGGGAAAACGGAGCGAACCGGCTCACAAGTTAATTAGCATGTTGCCTCCAGCATGCTACGTGTTCATTTTATCAACCATGAAAGACTAAGTCAACCTTGGATCCTTCAGGATCGAAATCACAACGTTTGGGCTGCCGTGCCGCAGCCTGGGAAAGCGACCCCTTTCTACCGTCGCGAGGGCCCCCGACGGCTCCTCGCGAGCGACCTTGACTGCTCTCCCCAACTTTGCCAGCAACCTCCCGTGGTCCCCTCGGTGCCTCCCGGCGCCGGCCCCCACTTGAGACGGATCTGCCAGGAAGCCCATCCCGGACATCGCCTGTCAGTCGAGGGTTCCGATGCCAAGCCGTGCTCGGTGTGTGGCTGGGGCGAGAGAGTCCGGTTCCTCTTGGGGCTTTTTGGGCGGCGAGGGAGCAGGCGCCGCATCAGCGTGAGCGGGCGAGGAAACTGGGAGAGAAACCGCTCTTGGTTGGACAGGATCGGGACCCCAGCCGTGCATGGAAGACCATCGCAGCAGGCAGGGAGGCAGGGTGCCCCGGAAAGCAGAAAGGCCAGTTGCCCTTTGCTAACCCCCCACCCCTCTCATGCTTGCTTGGGGGTGAATTGTTCTCCTGTCCCTATAAGTCAGGAGGGACTTCCAAACATTGTGTGTGTGTGGGGGGGGAGGCTGACCCTAACTTTTAAAAAAGAGGGAGAACTATACCTTCAATTGCCCCTCAGTTATTCATTTTCCTACCACAGATGAGTAAGCAGCAATTCCTCCTCACAACACATTTATTAAAAATCATTTCTATATACAGCCTCTTCCCCTCCCTCCCTCCCCCCAAAATAAAACTAATGCTTTGTTGTTGTTTTAAGTCATTTTCCCACATCAGATTATTTACAGACCAAGCCACAGGAGTTACACCACACTTTTCCATTTAGAACAGCTGAACACACACACACACTCACCATCTACCAAATAAATACTGTAGATTATTTTTACATACTCTCCACCAGCCGCAGTGCCCGACAGTCAGATTAAAAGTTGTTTGAATGAAGAACTTCCAGCAGACGCCACCCACCCGGCTGCTCCTGCCGTGACTAAAACTATACAAAATGCTTTGCCATCGTCTAAAATATAACTAAGACACAGAGCTGTAGATGCAGGACTGTACTCTCTCCCCTACCTTCATAGGATTCCTTCATTGCAATAACTTTCGGCCAACAGATTTAAAGTCTCTTCCAGGGTGAAACAAAGAGACCTTTAAACACCACACAGCAAATTCAGTTCTTGCATACATCATGAAGAATTCTTCTACAGATAAAGCCTCCATTTTGATTATATCCTGCTGTTCAGCAACAACAACAGATCCAGTAAAATGGTACTGTAATTTGTTTGCTTTCTCTTCTATCAGGGAAACCTGCAGCCATTTTGTTTCTGTATACACTTACACAATGGCCATATAGTGTATCTTTATTTTTCTCCCCTCCTTTCAGTCCTTTTTGAGACAACTTCAACTTAACACCAAGACACCATTTTGGGCTACACACTCTCAAACCTCCTTGGGGACTGGAGCAGAAGGGAGAGACCAAAGGCTGAGTTTCCTGATGGGGAATGAGAGATTGGGGAGTTGCTACCCCAGTTCTCCCCCTTTTCACCTGCCGAAGTCAGTCAAAAGCTTTGGCACTTTCTACACTGAATTGCACAAGAAACATTTCAGAAGGTGGGCAGGAAAGAGTTCCTTTGGCAACATTTTATGCCACATTGCTCTACACCACCCCTGAAAATAATTATAGTTACATTATATAATATATAATGGTAGACTGGCAGACTCTTAAGAACTGGTATAGAAAGCATAGTAGCCCATGCCTTTGGACGCTTCCTTGGCATAGTCCTCAGCATTAATGTCTTCACACTTCATTGTGGGGGAATTCTCATTGCTTGATGCGCTTGGGGATTGTCGCCGCCGCTTACAAGCCCCAGTGTAGATCCCAGAGTCATTAGAGTCTAGAGATTTTATGGATGGAGGGGTCTCTATCCAGGACGACCCCATCTCATCTTTCACTTTTTCCTTAGAAAGAAGGTCTTCAGAGAAACCAGGAGGACTCATCCTGGAGGGCCAAGGTAAGCCAGTAGACATTTTCCTCTGGTAGGAACCTCGGCTGCCCCATCCTGCCATGGAGGAGAATGTTGGGTCAGGGTAATAGCCCAAGGCATGGGAGGTTTGCAAAGGGAGGGATTTGATACCATATGGAAGTAAGGTACTAGAGGAGTAGTCAGTTTCATAGGAGTTCATGTCCAGCTTGTTGGCTCCAGGCTGTTGGACTGGGGCGACAAACCATCTCTGGGGGGGATTCGCCACTTCGTCATTCTGCTGAGGAGAGAGGAGGCCACTGGTCTGCGGTACAGTTCTTTCCCCATTATAGAATCTAGCTGGTGGTAGGTTGTTGACAAACTGTTCTTGGAAGAAAGGCTGTACGCTGTACCGGGCTCCTGGAACAATCTGGTGGGATCTAGGAGAATCCGTGGGAGATGGAGTTAATCTGTCATTTTCTGAAGCTGTGTACATGCTACAAATGTAAGGAAAAAAATGCTAAGATGTTGTTTTTGACCATTGGAAAGCTGGCATTGACAAGCAAGGGAGCGGGAGTGAGGAAGGAGAGTTGACAGGTTGCTGGAATTGTATTTTTATTTTGGCTTGAATATTTCAAGTCATGCTATCTAACTTTAAGTTCACACCAATCTTTCTGCCTGGCGTGGTTGAGCTTTTGTTAGTTTACCATCTAAGGATACTCCTGGGCCTGAAAGTGGCAGAAATGTTTTTCTGGGTGTGTGCTTTTACCCTTCAACATTTTAAAAGAAAATCTGGGGGAAGTAGAAATTTAGGACCTCATTCTATGGTAGCAATATTGTATTACTGTATTCTATTGTATAAAACCCCATCCTCATATATACACAATTATATATGTGTCAGTTCAGAAGAAAACCCCTTGATTTATTTTCAGACAAATGTAGGCTGTACTTATACAGTCAAACCTCGCATAAAGAGCGCCTCACTTAAAGAGTAACTCGCTTAAAGAGCAGATTTTTCTCTGAATGTCCGCTTCGCTTAACAAATAAAACCAACCAAAAACTTGCTTAACAAATAAATCAGGGTTCGCAGTCCCCCCCCAATGGGTCACTTACAATGGTGTCTCGCTTAAAGAGCAAACTCGCTTAAAGAGCAATCCTGTGGAATGCATTATGCTCTTTAAGCGAGGTACAACTGTATGTTAATTAAGATAGGTGCTGAAAGAACATATGACCTAATGTATTACTTTTCATCCATACATAATAGTAGGTTCTTTATAAACACTTTATACTAATTTCACTAAAACTTTATTTTAAGTATAATTTATTGAAGGCTGTTAACAATAGTAATTTGAATATAGTTTAACCCAATTGTACTGTAAAAACAATAGTACTATACTGTATTGAGATATAAGAATTATACTTACGAATCATAGTTGTCCCGAAAGCCTTTTGCAAAGGGATTATGATCAATTTTCAGCTGTGTGATCTGGAAAGTAAAGCACAAAACAGCAGTCATCTATTAGATGACTCATGGAAAAGAATAACTGTTTGCTTTATAACTCTAAAACCTTTTTGGAGGAAATGAGATTCTTTTAAAAGAACAGATGAACATTGAGAATTATCTTTAGAGTTCTGATAAAAGCTTAGAGAAAGTAGTTTACAACACTTTATGTAAAAAACAATATTAAAAACGTGTATCTGTTTATTTGCTTCCTTAATTTTTTTAAAAAAATGTGTCCTATGTTTAAGAGTTTATTTAAACAGATGCAATAAAATTAATATATTAGACATATTTTATCCTTACATCAGTGTTCTGATAGGCAGTAACAGCTATAAACTGTGTTTCAGGGAAGTTAAATGTTTGTGTCTTAGAGGAATCATTCATGTCTTCAACACCATCTTCTGACACTTCTACGATATGGAGCCGAGGCTGATATTTGTGTAGAGATTGCAAAACAATCATCTGAATGAAGAACAAAAACAGAGCTTAGCTTGCAACAGCCAAAATACATACTGTATTTGGTATGAGAGATAGATAGGCAAAACCTTAATACTGTACTATTCAACTCTGCAAGTCTCCAAAGTTGATAAGTTTCTTAGATGCATTCTGTCCCTTTGTCATTTAAAAACTTCTTTGAAGGGACAAGACTGAACTTGAGAATTGTACTGCAGCACCTTCAGAAACATGGATTTACTGCAGACCCAGTTCCAAAACCTCACTGCAGTCTTCTGTCTAACTCAGCTTAAGCAAACCAAAGTTAAGTGTACACATTTACCTGTGTATTATTATTATTGGCCCCTTTGTTATTAGTCAGCTTCAGTTTTCCAAAAGAGATCTCCTGTCTCATCCAGTGTGCTCCAGTGTTGGGAGATTCAGGATGAACATACACCTTGTTGCCTATTCGAGAAAGGGGGAGAAAGGGGAGGATGTCAGATAAGGGTATGTTTTCTCAGTTCCTTTCCCTTGCAATGACCTAGATACATCTCAAATGAGTCCTCACACCAAGATGAAAGTGAAGGCAACCTTGCATCAGGCAGCACAGTCTAAGCCAGTGGTTCCCAATTGAATTCCCAGAAGCTTAAGTCAGTACATTGGCTGATCAGGGCTTTGGGGAATTGAAGCCTAAGTCAGTACATTGGCTGATCAGGGCTTTGGGGAATTGAAGCCTAAGTCAGTACATTGGCTGATCAGGGCTTTGGGGAATTGAAGCCTAAGTCAGTACATTGGCTGATCAGGGCTTTGGGGAATTGAAGCCTAAGTCAGTACATTGGTTGATCAGGGCTTTGGGGAATTGAAGCCTAAGTCAGTACATTGGCTGATCAGGGCTTTGGGGAATTGACTTAGATTTCTGGGAATTGAAGTCCCAAAACCAAAGGCTTAGAAACACTGGTCTACTAGGGCAACAGCAACATTGACTGTACATGTAAGATTATCTTGCACTACAACCATTGGCTTTCACAGGGGTGAGAACTTGCAAAGTGAGTCCCTGATGATTCTAGGAATCTATGATCAGGAATATGGGGTACACAGAAAGCACCTCCTCAAAGAGTGTTGCATTTTTGAACCACAACAGGAACTGCAGAATTAACTCACCAAAAAGTGCCTTCATTTTGGCAATTTCACGTCTGGCCACGACATAGAAGAAGAATCAGGAAGATGCTGGGGTTTTTTCCCCATTTCCCATCCAACTGGAGATCTTTAAGTTCCCTCTGGCTCACCTCAATTCACTGGAACAGAATCCATCCCTTTGCCTTGCTGATGCTGCAAATTAAAACTCTGCACAGCACAATGCTATTCATGTCCAGTAGAAATCTACCTTCATATAAGGGAAACACGCTGGAAGAGAACTACCCTTATGCAATTCTGACCCATTAAAAGCACTGAATGACACCATCTGGATTAAGGAAGGACAGCAATTGTCCAAGCTGAAGCCATAAAGCAAAGAACATTTCGTCTCCTACCTTGCATATTGTTGTCAGCTTTGCCACAGGTCACCCACTTGCCACCCTGGAAGCGCCAATGGTTCGGATCCGCCAGAACCACCTCCACAAAGACATTGTAGTGGGCAGTGGGGTTGAGGCCAGTGATATTGAAGCTCAGGAAAGGAAACATCCGCCTGGCATTGGTAAGAGAAGGAAAGAGTGGCGCTGAGAAAAAGCAAAGTGCCACTTTGAAGCTCTGGGCCGGTCGGAGGAGTCCCTGCCGAGTGCCTTTGGCAGCGCATACTGGCCCTGGCTAGCACCTGGGCAGCCGAGAACAGAGGCAGATGGTGGCTCCCCTCCCGCGTTTTATATTTAGAGAGTCGGCATGAGAGGCTTTGGCTCCAGCTCCCTCACTCTTTTTCTCCTGCAACAGTCAGGATTTTTTTTTAAAGGGGGGGGGGGCAGTCATCCACCAAGCCCAGGAGTGATCTTGCCTTTGAGGATGATTCTCAAACCACCAGCCCTTTTCTCACCCATTCTGTTAAGATACAGAAATACAGTATGTTTTCCAGGCTCCTCCATGGTTTTGACCTTGCTTTACACTGCCTTTTAGAGCCTAGTATTGTCCTTAAATTCACAGTTCATTCTCTTCTCCCAAGAGAAAACACTGTGGGGTTTTTTCTTATACCCCCCCCCCAAGAAAACCCCCCACACAAAACCCCCACCTCAACTATCATTGATCTGGAAAACTGAGTTATCAGTCTGGATTACTTTAGCTAAAGAGGCACCCCAGTCTACAAGTGCCCCCTATCCTACCTGAAACAAATAAACAAAATGCTGGTTGTAGTCATTTCTATAACCGTAAATTCGCATCTCCTAAAACATCCTAGAATATAAATTCAGATGGGACTGCAAAATCAAAAGGTGTTACTCTCCTTATTTAGTCATCTGGATTTCAAAGGGGGGGGGGATGGGGGGGAAGAAGTCTGGTAGATCCCAACAAAATTTATTCCCAAATCATAAATTTAGGACTTCAGGCTTTAGAGAATGCGTGCAAAATCATATTGGGGTGACAGTTAAAAAAATTCATTCATGCATGCATTGCAACCCTTCGCACACTTTTAAAGAGAGAGTTCCTCTTTTCCCCCCAGCGGTGATATCTCCTATCTAAACTGGGCAGTCTGTTCTATTGTATTCAGGAGATTTGGCCTTTAGAAAGGACACACAGCAAAGAAAGGAGAGCATGTGATTTTGGAAAAACTGAAAAAGGAATGAAACGGGAGTGGAGAGAAGTTAGTTGAAACCGTGTCAGGCAGAAAGACTTGTTGGCTCCAAACGATCCTTCTCATTGGCTCACGTGCATTTTTGTAACAAAACTTTCAAAAGAAAACAGGACACACACACAGCACAATCCTTGACTAAGCAAGACCTTTTTTTTTTTTTTTTGGCTGTTGTTCAGTAGCTAGTCAAACCCAACCCTTTGCGACCCCATGGACCATCGCCCCGCTGGCAAGACTAGGACTAAGCAAGACTAAGAGAGAACTAAGCAAGAGATTGACCCTCGACATCCTCTGAACCTCCACCAGCTCAGATCCAGGAAGAGCTTTATGGCAAGAACAAACACTCTTGAGAGCACGATCAAATTAGAAGGTGGAGGAAAATGCTCATTGGACAAGAAATAACATCAAAAGAGGATATAGCTGAGGAACTCTACCTCCCCTACGTCACTCGGAGGACTCTGAATAAGTTGGGGGTTGGAATGCCTAAATCAGGGGTGCCCAAACTTTACGGGCACCTTTTATTTCCGCTTCCAGGAGCAACGAGGGCTTCATGGGACAGATGAATTTACGTGGGGGCCGGATCTGGCCTCCAGGCCATAGTTTGGGCACCCCTGGCCTAAATATAAGACCAACACTCATAAGTGGGGGCTGCTTGCAGACAACAAAACGCTGTGTGATTGTGGAGAAATACAGAATCTGGCTCATTTACTGCCCTGCCAATTACTGCCAAAATATGCACCGATGAGGACTTAAGTTTGGCCAAAGACAAAGCCAGAAAAAAAGTGGCTTCCTTTGGACAGTCCAGAGTTTGATCTGGACACGAAAGAAATCCAGATGGGCTCGTGTTTAGTCGCCTGTTCAAGCGCAAACGGTGCCTTTTAGGGCGTGTTAGAAAGACTCAAACATGAAGGTGGAATTCTTAAACCTGCTTGGGCGCTTACTTCTGAATAACACGGTCGGCTGGGACTGGACATCTCCCTGGGTCTGACAAAGAGGCGATGTTGGACGGTTTCCCCTCTCTGTTCCTCTCTAGTTAGTAGTTAATGCAAAAACACTTTCGGTCATTTTATCTATGGGAACGGTGGGAAAAGGAATTGAATTTTGGAGTGGAGGGAGAATTACCTTACCATGCTATCCCCGCCCCGGATCTTCAACCAAACACCGGCATCTTCCTAAAAGCCAAATCTCTGTCTGGAACTGGAAAACGCATCTCCCATGCGTTTCCACCCGAAGACGTCGATCCGTCTTTCCCACGGGGTGAGGTGACCACCGCCGCCCCAGTGAAGGCAGGCTCCCCAAGCCAAGGCTGAGCCAGGCAAGAAGGCGCGGAGGTCCAGGACTGCCTGGCTGACCCGCCCCGCCCCGCCCCGCCCCCCGTACACCCGACCCGGGTCTCCACTGACCTGCCCTGCTTGGTGATGATCATCTCGGTCTGATGCCGGTGGAACTTGAGCCAGAGCGGCCGGTTGCAGAGGAAGACCTGGGCCCGGGGCCCACCCGCCCCGCCGGACATGGAGAGGGCGCCCAGGCCGCCGCAGGAGCCCACCGACGAGGCCGCCGGGTAAGGGCTGTAGAGGCTGCCCGGCGGAGCCCCCTGGCCGTACTGGTAAGCGCCGCTCGCCGCGAACGTCGTCCGGCCCGCTGCCGCCGCCGCCGTCGAGAAGCCCCCCGGCGGGGACAGGACGGCGCCGTACGGGTAGCGCGCCCCGCCGCCCGCCGGGTACATGGAGGCGGCTTGGGCGCCGGCGGCCGCCCCGGCGTAGGGGAAGAGCGCGCACGGCCCCCCCAGCTCGGTGCCGCCCGGCGGGCCCGGCGACTGCAGGTAGTAGCGCTCGGGGCTGCTCAAGCCGTCCAGCGTGTAGCGCGCGGGCGCGGGCGCCAGTCCCTCTTCCTCAGCCGGGCAAGGGGAGCTCTTGCGCACGGCCTCGGCCGCCGCCGCTGCCTTGGCGGCTGCCGGCCCGCCCGCGGCGAAGGAAGGCGGCGTCTCCCCGGCCGCCTCTGCCGCCGCCTCGCCCACGAACTTCTTCGGGCCCTTGTCCAAGTCGAGGTGCGGCGGTGGCGGCGGCGGCGACCCGGGGTTGAGGTGGCGGGGGACGGTGGCCCGCCCGCCCGCGCTGTCCAGCGGGTAGAAAGGCGCGCCGGGCAAGGTGGCCGCTCCGCCGCCCAAGAGCTGCTCCCCCAGCTGCATCTCTTGCGACGCCTCCGCCCGGCCACACGTCAGCCTGAGGGGGCCCTTGGGCCGGCGGGGCGCAAAGTCCCTCCCCCCCCCCCAAAGTCCCCAAACCCGCCTCCCTCCCTCAGAGGCCGTGAGCGCCCTTTGGCGGCTCCCCTCCCCGACGGACGGACAACCACCCGCCCGCCTCCTTCTCAAACCAGGCCCTTCACTGCGAGTCCGCGGCCATAGGATGGGTTTATATAGGCGCGCGCCCCCCCTCTCCTGTGGGGGCGGGGAGGGGCTTGGGAGGCGGGCCTGCCGCTCCTCTGCTCCCCCAGCTATTGGCTGGTGGCAGGGGCCTTAATTCAATTAGCCCCGGGGCTAATTGGGGAACGTGTCACCCGTGAGTCTGTGTTTTTAAGGACCCTCCCCTCCCCATCCCAGACTCCCGCTTCTTAATCCCTTTTAAAGTATCCCCCCCCCCCTTGATAAACTATCCTTGCGAAACTCACGAGGAGGCTATATAGGTGTTTCTGAGGTGTGTGTGTGTGTGAGAGAGAGAGAAGACTCGTAGTTTGGGGGCACGTCTTTTCCCGCTCACTGGGACCCGAGGAGTTTCAGGCCCCACCTCGATTGTGGTAAAATAAAAACAGAAACACTGCAGCACTTTAAAGACTAACTACTGTATTGATATGCATGCTTGTCTGTCATTCTGCTTGATTACTCTTTACCTCATTGCTTTGTGGTCCTTTCCCACTGTGATCCTTTTCCCTTGTGACATCTTGACCCCTTCGTCTGGTATGTATAAACCATGCCTGGAAGTTTTACCCAAGACAAAGAGTAAAACTTCCAGGCATGGTTTATATATACCAGACACAGGGGTCAAGATGTCACAAGGGAAAAGGATCACAGTGGACTTGATCCATGAAAGCTAACAGTAAAAATATAGCAGTTAGTCTTTAAAGTGCTGCAGTGTTTTTGTTTTCTGATATGTTTTTATTTTATTTATTTATTTGTTTTCTGATATGCTTGAACCATAGACGAACATGGCTTCTACTAAAAAAACCCAACAACACCTCAATTATGGTAGTTTTGAACCACAATTAGCTGTACCCTGGTAAAGGCCAACTTGCGTTGCTGGCTCATCTTTCTCACACTAGGTCAGGATTAAGGGAACTGCAGAATAAACTCACCAAAAGGTGGCTTCATTTTGGCAGGTTCTCGTCTGGCTTAGACACAGAAGAAGAAGACACAAAGATGGCTTCATTGATCGGTGACTTCTGCAGCAACCAAGGCCTGGGATCACCCTAGATCAGAGGTGCCCAAGCTATGGCCTGTGGGCCAAATCTGGCCCTCCCATGCCAATCCATCCAGATTGTGAAATCATTGCTCCCAGTAGCGGAAGTAAAACACACCGGGAGGGGCACGTTTTACTTCTGCTTCCAGGAGCGTAGAGGGCTTGGTGGGCCAGATGAATTGGCATCGGGAGCCAGATCCAGCCCTGGGCCATAGTGACCGGCTCCCTGAACCACGTGACTAGTTTGCGGGCCCCTGCTCTAGATCAAATTTCCCGGAGTGCGATGCAAGCCACAGCGAGTGCGCTTCCGGCCTCCCGCGTCCACCCTGGACGTGGATTCCCTTCCTCCGCTGCCCGCTCCTTCCGCCTTCAGCGGCGCGCCGACGACGAGGCCGATTCCACATTGCCATTGAAATGCGAAGGGTCAGGTGAAGCGATCTCAGGCGGAAGCGCCGCTGCCCGCCCGTCGCTCCTCTCGCCAGAAGAGCCGAGCCGAAGAGTGTCTCGTCTATTTCCCTTCCCGCCCCCTTCCTCGGCGCTCCCCGTTTTATATGCAACAGCAGTTACGTCGGAATGTGTTTGCGTGCGACCTGCAGAGCGCTTCACACCTTCACCAGGATCTCCTTTCAAACCAGGCGAAGGGAAAGGGCGATTTTGCACTCCCCTACTAACTAGACGAACACTTTGGAAGAAGGAAGAAGGAGGGAGCGAGGGATTTGGCTCCACATGTTTTGCTCCTGCAGAATAAACACTTCTGCTTTCTCCACCCACCCCCTCCACGACTGAACTTAGGAAGGGGAAAAAAGATTCCACTGGGCCCCAGATGCTAATTCTGCACACTCTTATGTTCCATCTAGATCCAGAAAAGCGCAAGAGCTGCGCTCACCATTAAGAGAAATATAATCTTAGCCAGGCTGACTCGGAAGTAAGCTATAAGCGGTTCTACAAGAGGCATCCTGTAGCAAGTGCCTGCAGGATTGTCAAGGACAGAATTGTAAAGGCTTACCTGGGAGTAAACCACGTTGAATTTAGGACTGTCTCCTTGCATGGCGGAGTGAGCTCTTGTCTCTGTCCCACTAGCTCCTGTCAAACTAGCAGCTGGAAAGCAAGAAATTGCAAGTAGATAAATAGGAAACACATAGGTGGAAAGGTAAACAGCGTTGCGTGCACTCCCGTGTTGAGGCATGCCTACCACATGGCCACACGTCTGCAGACGCAGACAGCGCTGGCTCTTTGGCTATCAACAGAGATGAGCACTGAACCCTAGAGTCGGATACGACTGGCTTTCGAGCAAGGGCACTTTTACCTTTACCTTGCCCTAAGCCTACTGTATAGCCCTGCTTTCTTGCCGTGCCTTCTTGTTCTGTTGATTGCTCCACGCAAAGCCGAGAGAATGCTCAAAATGCTATTGGGTCGGTGCATGATATTTTTAAAAAACTACAGTAGCTCGTTACTGTTCTGTTGGGGTAGGTTTTACTTTATTTTCAGGTGCAAGCTTAGGAATTGGAATGCAGGCAATCGAAAGGGGTTCGTGAGATCCCGCGAAGGCAAGAATCTCCCACTGGAAGAGAAGGCTTGAGAATCGAGTTTCCTGGAGGCTGAATACGGATCGAGGGCTGGTCCTGCCCAAGGACTGGGAAGTCTGCCCGTGGAATCGTGCCTTGGCTTTTCCGGGCGGCTTCGGAATCTACGTCCTTGCAGCTTTCCCTGAGATCGTGATTTCTATCATGTTCCTATCACGTCCCTGCCCACTTCCCTCGGTCCCCTCGGTTGCAAACATTTTAAACGTCACCTTCCAGAGAAATATAGATCTCGCATCAAAAAGGAGACAAGTAAGGCGATGGCACTGCGAAAGCACCGAGTTGACCCGGCCGATTTCGACGGCTGCTTCCAGTCCCTGCTTGCCAACCTTCCCGGCGATCCTTCACCACCCTCGACGCTGCTCCGTCGAGAAAAGCTCGATTCTGCGAACCGGGATGGAAATGAGTTCCGTGAGACGAGATCGGAAGAAGCAGCGACCAAACCTGCCTCCCCATTTTACAAATAAAAAGCATCTTCGAAGCCAGGATCCTACCTTTTAGAAGTGTAATGGGACGGGGAGGGCGGACAAAACATGTTGCTGCTATATTTTAAGCTAGAGGTGCAATTGCATTCATAGTAAAACGATAAAACCTGGACCATCGGAAGGAGGTCTTTCTTCTCTTTCCAAAAACAGAGTTTCCAATATAACTTCAAGAGCTCCCCTTTCTTGACCATCCCGCAGAATGAAACTTCTTTCCATGCGTGATTTAGACAAAATTACACATCCAAACACTGAAGAAGATTTTAAAAACATTAACAATAACAACAACAATCCCATTCCTACTTTCGTTTGGTTCCATGATACAGGGAGTCCAGACTAACTTAAACCAGGTTGACTCAGCTTCAACAACAGCCAAGTTTACCCGCGTGTAAGCACGTGAAGTCTAGCACTTCCTTCTCGCTTAGGTTCGTCGCTTCCTCCTTTTCACAGCTAAAGCGAGCTTGCGTGTTGGTTTCGCAGGATTTCCTCCGAGACTCACACGAGTAAGAAAGGTAACAACGGTTGCTTTGGTGATCATTCTAAAATACATTTGTCATGACTTTTAGCACCGATTTTGCAAACCGGTGGAAGAGCGATTCTCTTTTAAAGCCGTCGGCCATCTTAATGGGAATAACATTAAAGGAAGATATGGCTGAGGAGCTCAACCTTCCGTATGTTACTTGGAGGACCCTGAATAGGCTGAGGATTGGAGTGCCTAAACGTAAGACCAAGATGCTCAGGCTGGTGGTGGTGGTGGATAGCAACAGGCTGTGTGGATGAGGAGAGATACACAATCCATACGGTCTGCTGGTCTGCCGATTACTACCGGAAACATGTACCGATGAGGGTTTAAGTTTGGCAAACGACAAAACCAAGAAGGTGGCTTCATTTTGGCAGTCTAAAGTTTGATCTGGACACGAAAGAAGTCCTGGTGGGCTCGTGTTTAGTCGCCTGTTCAAGCACAAACGGTGCCTTTTAGGGCATTTTAGAAAGACTCAAACATAAAGATGGAATTCTTAAACTTGCTTGGGCGCTTACTTCTGAATAACATGGTTGGCTGGGACTGGACATCTCCCTGGGTCTGAGAAAAAGGCGTGGTTGGACGGTTTTCCCTCTCTGTTCCTCTCTCGTTAGCAGTTAATACGAAAATTGGGACACACAAACACTTTTGGTAATTTTATCTATGGGAACGGTGGAAAAAGGAAGTGAAATTTGGAGTGGAGGGCGAATCACCTTATCATGATGTTTCCACCCCTGGGATCTTCAACCCAACACTGGCAGCTTTCTAAAAGCCAAATATCTGTCTGGAACTGGAAAATTAACAGAGCACAAGAAGCCCCTTAAAATACTAGTCCCTAAATTAAGAGAGAGGGACACACACACTCACCAAATGTTATTTTCTTGTAAGGATGCTGTCGAGGGCTATCATAATCCCGCTAAACCCACTGGAACTCCCTGTCGAAGTGCTTAATGTTAGGGGTTCGTTATAGACACCAAATGTCTAGAATGAAGCTTTCCAAGAGCCTTCTCCCACAACTTAACGTGTCTGGGAATCGGGCGATACATTAGGCCTCTTGTCCCGTTTTAGCAGAGCCCTCACTCTGGTGTTGAGGCATGCCTGCCACATGTCCACGGAAACATCTGTAGACGCAGACAGCGCTGGCTCTTTGGCTATAAACAGATGAGCACTGAACCCTAGAGTCGGATACGACTGGCTTTTAAGCAAGGGCAATCTTTACCTTTACCTAGAACCCAAGCCACAAAGAGTGACTGGTAAGAGATCTGATTGATTGCAGACCCCAAAATGAGCGCCTCGGGGAGAAGCCTGAACACATCGTGATCTGGGAAGCAAGTGTGCTTTCTTTTTCCTAGAGGTTACCCGCCGCTCCTTCTCTGATCCGCCTTACCCTTTTAGTAGGCAAAGAGGAGGGATGCCAGGACACCCCGCCGTGCTCCTGTATCTTCGTCCGCTCATCGGTTCTTCTTCTTCTGAGACTAGGCCAGATGTGAAACTGCCAAAATGATTGAAGGCATCACGAAGCATGGTTTTTACCTGGCTCAGCTGATGTTCCCTGCTAGCTCCTCAAAAGAGCTTAATCCATCGAAGACAGATAAGCACTGCTGCTGTAACGCACTGCCCAGGAATGCAACTTTAACTGGCAGCTTTAAGGATTGTGAATTCTCCCGCATTCCCTTGCTGTGAAGTGCCACCGATTCTTTTCGATATAAGTGGCCACTCAAGCAGAGGAAAGAAAACAGCTGTCTAATTCTACTCCCATTTGAAACCCATTCAGTTTAAAGGAAATGCCTTAAGAAGGGCTTTGGTTTTCAATAACTGTCTGCACATCTTGTCTCAGGGGAGGATGGCTAGTTCGTAGTAAGTAAGTAAGTAAGTAAGTAAGTAAGTAAGTAAGTCAGTCAGTCAGTCAGTCAGTCAGTCAGTCAGTCAGACAGACAGACAGACAGACAGACAGGCAGACAGACAGACAGACAGACAGACAGACCTCTGCTTCATGTGAATGTGTGTGCACACACTTGGTTGGTCTTTCCTTTCAAAAGGATTTGACTTCTAAAAAGGAGAAGAATTTCTGTTGTGGAGGAAAAAACTATGGATTGGGGGTGTGGTTCTCTGGGATGATATTTTTTTGTGGCAAAGTGGTCTAGTGCTAAACTAGTATATCAGTAAAATGTTAAAGGTAAAGGTCACCCTTGCTCTAAAGCCAGTCATACCTGACTTTAGGGTTCAGTTCTTATCTCTGCTTATAGCTAAAGAGCCAGCACTGTCTGCGGCTGCACACATTTCCATGGACATGTGGTAGACATGCTTAGACACTGGACTGCATGGAACTCTGTTTACCTTCCAACTGAAGTGATCCTTATTTATCTACACAGTGTTAAACTCATTAAAAAAAAACCAAAATTCTGGGACACTCAGGGTACAGATTTTAGGGACAGGTGTTACTGCAGTCCCTATACATCATACCCCCAAATACGTATGTTACCACTATTCTCCTCACAGATACTCCCTCCCCATCATTTTGTAGAACAAAATGCTCACATGGGGAAAAGTCCCTTTGAATTGTTTTGACTTGAAAAAACTCCACCTTTTTGCATCAGAAGTCAAAAAAGCTGGACTGATTCAAATTAGTGCTTGTGTCATGTGATGGGAAAAAAAATCAAATTCATCTGTTTTATAGCCTCAGGAGATCTTGTGGTATTTGACAGTGTAGCTGTATCTGAACAGGTATACTGGTTTACCTATTCTGCTTTCCTCAAAACTTTCAGGGAAGGGGAGTCTTCCTAGCATAGCTCACCCATCTGGCAAAATAGGGTAGAAGATGGGTGCATTGATTGCCAGGGAGAGGGCTGGACATGCTGGTTAGGCAGAGGACTGGTCCAAACAAAACCTTTCCTGACTGA
The DNA here is from genome assembly GCA_030440675.1 of Furcifer pardalis. Lineage (NCBI taxonomy): Eukaryota > Metazoa > Chordata > Lepidosauria > Squamata > Chamaeleonidae > Furcifer > Furcifer pardalis. The sequence continues at coordinate 68,763,230 of CP126897.1, read as the reverse complement.
TTCAGGCAGCCCTAGGTACAGCTTCATGACCCCTGTTTTTACCCCATCAAATGATGGATATTAGCTCTTTTCTAGGAGATTAAACGGCCTCTTGGTGGGGTTCAAACTTTTAGTTCTTGTTTCTCAAACCTGTGGAACAGGTAGGGCATGTATGGTCAACTCACATACATCCTTGGCATTGCCTTTGGTGGCAAGGACAGAAGGCAACTGGAGCCCAGCAACATCTAGAGGACCACATGTACCATTGCTCCTTTTGTCTGCTGCCCCAACGTCACATCACAGTATGTTACCTTAGCTACTTGGTAGAAAAATCATTTCCTTCTTTGTTGGGACTTGAGCCCTTGTCCCACAAGGGTTCTGTTCCTGCTTCACACCCTTTCCATCAGAACAGATGGGCACGCTTTGGACATTTCTTTCTTCTTTTTGCTTTGCAAAAAAACTGTCTTTCTAAGAACATAAAATAATACCAGGAATGTTTGTGGATTGTCAATAGTCACAGGGCTAATAGAATGATGTGGGTTAGATTCTTTTTGGATGCTGAATAAGTATACAGTAATTGTCAATTAGCTGCAGTAATTTATATGAATGTTTTTATGCAAGCCAATAGGATTTTGGCCAGTTGTGTAGTAAAACTAGTGGTGCAGGGATATCCGATACAGTATATACAATCTCTCCCATATGTGTGAATTCATGGCTTATACTTGCACTATATAAATTCTTAACATTGTTCAACCACCAGTTACATTACACTTCTATGCTATCCACAGTTTTTCATTTACAGTACATGTACTGTACTAGGAAGAAATATTAATTCAGTTATTTTAAAAAAATTAGACAAAATACATGGCAGCTACTTAAAGCTTGATTATGTTACTAATTATCACATAGTTCTGTCTCAAATCATGTGTCTTAAAGCAAAACTCTTCTAAGAAGTTGGAAATTAAATGACCCCTGTAAAATATTTGATTAACACTCTGAATTTTACGCCTTATGAAGCATTGCACTGAATTTTAAATGGACACACAGTTTTGCAGCATTGGGTCCAGGAGGTTTAAAATGTCATCTAGAATAAAATATGTACTTAAAAGTTACAATTATCAGTTAGAGTGCTTTAAATCAACAACTATAGAACTTAAATACTCATTTAAAAATAACAAGTATTAAACAGCCTAATTCCCTATGAATTTTTTTAAAAAAATCTTCCCTTTTCATCAGCTTTCCACTTGTTTTATCTTTTTAGTTTATGCATTTGAGATGTGTATAATTGAGAAAGGAAAAAAATACAATCACTTGAATACAGAATTTCAAAGAAAAGCAAGGAGAGATAAGGAAAACTACCTAAATGAACAGTGCAAAGAAATAGAGATAAACAACACAAGAGGCAGAACTAGAGATCTTTTTTTAAAAAAAAATTGGGGAAATCAAGGGAACATTTAATGCAAAAATGACCATGATAATGGACACTCCTGATAATAACAATGATGAGGAAATCAAACTGGCGCCAGACATCCTAGAGAGTGAAGTCAGAAAGGCCCTAAAAACACTGCAAAGAAAGCCAGCGAAGATGATGGTATCCCAGTTGATTTTTTTCAAAGCCCTAAAAGATGATGGAATCAAATTATTGCATTCTATATGCCAGCAGATTTGGAAAATGAAACAATGGCCACAGGATTGGAAAAGATCAGTATACATGCCAATCCCAGAAAAAAAGGGTAATGCCAAAGAATGTTCACCTTGCAAACAAAAATATGCATAGTCAAAGCAATGGTATTCTTGGTGGTAATGTATGGTTGTGAGAGCTGGACCATTAGGACAGCTGAGTGCAGAAGAATAGATGCCTTTGAAATGTGGTGTTGGAGGAGAGTTTTGAGAGTCCCCTGGACAGTGAGGAGAACAAATAAGTCAATCTTAGAAGAAATTAAACCTGACTACTCCTTAGAAGGTCAAATAGTAAAGATGAAGCTAAAATACTTTGGACATCAAATGAGAAGAGAGGATTCACTTGAGAAAGCCTTGATGCTGGGAAAGGTGGAGGGAAAAAGAAGGGGTGGCCAAAGATGAGATGGCTAGATGGTATTATAGACACAATGGGCACAGAGCTGGGCAGGTTGAGGAGGATGGTGGAGGACAGAAGTGCCTGGAGGACAATGGTCCATAGGATTGGAATCGACTGTGCGACTGAACAACAAATTGACATATTCCAGGTGTTCGTCCTATCTAGAGCAAACAGACACCATGAATCAATATATTCTTTTAGGGAGTACAGTATATTCTAGTTGGGACCAACAATTAGAGTTAGCCCATAATGAATTAGTGTTACCAGTTTCAAAATACAGTTTTTCTAATAACATTGTAAACAATGTTAAACATCCAGGAATCAAGATACAGAGTCTATAATCTGAATTTAGTTGGATATCCTGCTGAGGAAACATGTAAAGGATTGTAGCATAGGAGGATAAACATTTTCTTTCATATTAGAAACATGGCATAATAGCAAATCATAGCTAGGCAATTCCTTTAGGAAGAATCTAAAAACATGGCTGGCGGGACAGATATGGGGTGCGGAAGGTATAATGATCCCAGCACATTGGATGATCTGAGCCCCTCTATTTCTCTACTTTTTAAATTAGTAGTTGTAGCATCTGGTGTGTTTTTAATCTTTTTTAGATTTTAATTTTAAAATTTTAACAGTTTTAAGGTTTTTAGATGGAAGCTTCCACTTCCTAATCCTGGGCTCTACCTTCCCAGGGAAGGATAAGACTAACGTCCTCTGGCTGGGAGGAGGAATGGATTTTAGCTGTTTGTGCTGTGTGTTTTTTTCCCCTTTTTTCTTTTTCTGATTGTAAGCCACCCTGAGTTGCCATGGTGAATGGGTGGTGATATAAATATAAATAAATAAATAAATAAATTCCTGCACATCCTGTCTGATGTTGTTGAAGAGCAATTCCCATCATCTCTGATAGAACTGGTGGCCAAGTATAGCTGGATGACCACAGATTGCTTATCTTTGCAACACTTTCCATAGGTCAGTGTTCAATTGAGTTTCTGCTGAGCAAAACGTCCCATCAGCAAAGTACTGAGAGATTGTGCTGCTTGTATATTTGTTCTCCCCTTTTGCAAGAGGAAGTAGGTTTTCTTAACGGGGATCAAGGCATTCAGTGTCCTCCAGGAACATCTGCAGCTGACCTACCACCACCCTGCCTATACAGTGGAACCTCGGTTAATGTAATTAATGCATTCTCTGGGTTGTTTCTTGCAGTGAAAATTGAAAACCAATTAATCCATTCAAAAAAATCTGTAAACCAAGTCATTGTTTTCTATGGATTTTCTTTTATGCGATTTTTATGTTAACCAAACTGTTTGTTATCTCAGGTTCCACTGCATATGGGATGTTGACAACTGGACAATAGTTGTTAAAACCATTTGGTGCCAGGTTGAATGTCTTCAAAACATGTCGGATGATTGTCTTCTTCAATCATGCAGGTACAATATCCTCATGAAAAGAGGAGTTAACAATCTCCATGACCCATCAAGACACCTCATCACTAGCTGCCCTTACAATCCAAGATGGACAAGGATTTAGGCAAGTTGTGGTGGCCCTACAGTCTGCAAGTGCCCTGAACATGTTATGGGCTCAAACTGCTTCAAAACAGACAGGACAGATGGCACACAGGACAGCTTCTTCTGATCTGTCGCATTAAATTTGGAGTCAAGGTCCCTACAGATGACATACACCTTGCTCAATGTGTTGCCAATCCATTACAGTTGGCAACTATTGGCTGTATACTCACTGTTTGTCTTCCCCCCAGGAGCTCTGAGGTTATAAAAAACAACTATTTTTGTTGATTGACAGCACTCTGGATCCTATGTATACTATGGTGCTTCCTTGCCATTTTAATTGTGCTGGCATAGGTCTTGGAGCATTCCTTAACAGCTGCAAGGTTATCTCATCTGTGGGAGCCCTCCTCCATATGCCCTCTAGCCTCCTCCTTCTGTTCTTCAGAGTTCACAGTTCTTCATTAAACCATGGAGCTGGACAAACTCTGAGACAGATTTGCCATTTGGGAGCAATAGTCTCAATCACCCAAGTGGTATCCATGTGCCATTTTTCCACTAGGGAGACAACTGTATCACCATCCTGTTTGGTCAAAGATCCTTGCAAAACCTTCTGGAAACCATTAGGATCCTTAAACCTGCGAGGGGGGACCATCCTAGTTGGTCCTGACTCCCCATGGGAGAGGGTCACCATCACCACCCTAAATTGCAGCAGGAAGTGATCTGACCATGACAGAGGGGTAGTGTTTATATCTCTCACCCTTACATTATCGCTCTGTTCCACCGAGAAAACCAAGTCCAGAGTATGCTGAGCAATATGTGTGGGAGTGGTGACATGTTGTGATAACTCCATGGCTGTCATGGTTATCAGCCATGAAGATTATCCTAGAAACAATATAATGCAGTGGCCTTTCATTTGTCTTCTGCATCACAGTATTACACCAATACCACCGATCCAGTTCTGCTGGTCCTGAGCCCTTTTGGCAGGCAAAGTCCTCATCAGCCCCAGGCCAGTACTGATGAAGCTGCTGCCCTCCATTAAGATGGATTCAAGTGGGATTTAATCTACTTGGGGACCATCACCCTTCCCTGTGGACTTTTCCACCCAAGGCTGTTAGCCCTCAGTGTTGTCAGGCTACCCTGATGATTGGTGTTGCATTGTTGGCAATATGGTCTACTCTGTTACAATAGCAGGATAACCTGGCCAGACTATTGAAATCAACTGGATGATACAAATCAACTGGAGGATCAATTTTTCCTAGCATATGGATTAATCTATTTTATTTTCCATCTTTGAGGGCTGCTTCATTTCAATAGAAATAGCCCTTGTCTTTAAGACCCTCTTTTGTCTGTGAGAGGATAACAAACACCACCACGGCCATGATGACTATGATGACAAGTGCCATCAAGTCAGTTCTAACTTATGGCAACCCTCTCTAGGATTTTCTAGGTAGACAGTACTCAGAAATATTTTACTGTCTCAGGACTTCCTAGAACCATGGGGCTTACCCAAGGACACACAGGTTGGCTCTTCTGGGATGCAGAGGTGGGAAGGAGAATTCCCATCTAACTCACTGAGCTACCCAGCCAGCTAACAATAAGTAAAGCCCTAACCACTCATGTTTGTTCCATCTTAAAATTATCTGATGATTTATTAATTTCTGTTTGCATGGCTCTTCAATACATATATACAATTGGAATTGATTATAGTCTCCTTACATAGGGTCATTTTGGCTATCACTCTGACTTGTTGTCTAAGGAGTTTCAAGGAAGATTTGAGAATTTAGCCTGCTTTAAACACATACAAGTAATACTTTGGATAACGCTTGCATCAGATAATGCTAAAACCACATAACGTTAAGCAATCTGGGGTGGGTGGGGTGGAACTGCATCGAATAATGTCAAGATCCTATGGATTGCATCGGATAACATTCACTAAAGCCTGTGCCTGTTACAATGTATCTCTATGGAGTTTTAATGTTATCTGATGCATCCCATAGGAATTTAACATGCATCGGATAACATTAAAAATCGGATAACACTAAGACTTGTGGAACCAAGTTTTAGCGTTATCCGAGGTTTTACTGTAAAAGCATAAGCATTAGATTCCCACCTGTCCATGCTATGAATTGGTAGAAATCAATTAATTTTAAGGTGTGGGTGGTAGCATCATACCTCCAAGGAAATTAGGGGGGGGGGAGTATAGCATAGCAAGTCTTTCCTCAGATGACTGGAGTATTAGCATAATTCTTGTAAAGAGCCCACTTAAGGACCATTTGCAATGCTACATAGTGGATGTTACTCTGTGGCACAGTGACCTTACTGAGGTTGATTTCTGTACAGCTCTTTGAGTGTCAAAAGCAGCAACGAATTGCACCAACCCTTTCCATTCCTTTCTAGGGGTGGTTTGGAACGCTGTAGTTTGGCCAGGGCTACACAGGCTGGCTCTTCTCTACAAAGTACATGTAGAGAAACAAACTCATGACCCCTGGCTCCATAGCCAGGTGATCTCTCTCACTGAGCTATATAGACAGCTCCAAAAGTAGAGCGTCCCCCCAAAAAACCTCATTCCCACACTCCTTGTTTTCTAAGAGTTGTCTTTAACTCTACTTTGGATTGCTTTTTCCCAACATCTCAACGGTAGATTAAAGCATTAGAATTTGGAAAGAAACTTTTAGAGATTCCTCCCTATAAAGTGTTTCCAGAACTCTGTGTTCCCTTTTCTGCAAGCAGAGGTTGGTTTCCCCTACTGTTGAAATTATCTGTAACATGTGTCCCCATGGTTGATGATGTTGCTATTTTAGTTATCACCACCAAGACTCCATTCTTCAGCCCACAATCACAATCTAAGATGTGATCTTTTGTTCTACAAAAAGTAAAGAAAATCAGATGATTACCATTTGGTCAGGTTGCTAAGATATTGTACCTTCCAGTTACAGCTATAGCATAAAGAAACCCAGGGACAATTATTTCTCTAAGAATCTGTATGCTAAAAAATTCATCTGTCTGAGCCAGAACTTTCCAAAAGACCAAAATAAAGAAAGGCCAATGTCACATCCAGGCATGGGCTGGGCCACAAGAACAAGGGGGATTCATCCCGGTGCACCCTCACCTCTGGCGCACTGGGCGCAATAATAATTTTATTATTTTATCCACTGCTGCACTTTAGATTAAACAATTGCTCCAAGCTCCCTATTTCAGCTAGGAGCCATGGTTTATTCTAAAGTGCTTAGTGCAGGACGGAGTAAATGACGGGCAGTGACCAAGCGGTTCCCGGGGGCAGCCTTCTCCCCCACCCCTTAGTTGCCACCCCTCGCCGCTGTACAGCACCCTCCCATGGTTCCCAGAACATCTGATTTACTCATAACCTCCATAAAGTTTAGGGATCAGATGTTCCTGAAGTATGAATGGCTCAGTATCCCCTGGTTACTAGATTTGAATGTTCCAACCATCCTTCACAGTCCTCCCTTTCCCAGTGCTAATCAACATATTGTAAGGAAGTTTAGCCTGTCTTACTATTTTGTCTGGATTCTTCCCACGTCAACTCTATGATCTCAACCCTTTGGAGGAATTGAGCAAAGTTGGCTGGCCAATCATGATCTCTAGAAAATGTTATTCCTTATTGCATTTCACTACAAAATATGAAACGCTACCCCTGATATGCTTAGCATCAAAGCCTAGTCCTACTAATCTCAATTAAGTGTTCTTAATACCATAGAGCAGTGATGGTGAACCTTGGCACTCCAGCTTTTCTTGTACTTCAATTACCAGAACCCCAAGTCAGCAATCCTGTTGATCAGGGTTTCTGGGAATTGAAGTTCAAGAACAGCTGGGGTGCCAAGGTTCATCATCACTGCCATTGGATGATATTTCTAAGAAACAGTAGTCAAAATGGTCTGCATTTGCATAGAAAAGAGTACCATCCACATAGAGGTATCAAGTAAGGGAAAATCCCAGAAGCTGACTAGTTATTTGTTTGATCATTCCTCAACCAAACACAAAACAATTGTAGTGGTTGGTTTTTTTTTACAAGTGTGAATGATAATGAACATAAGAGGGTACCATGCATATCATCTTGACCCCTGCCATTGGTGTTGTTAACATTCAGCCTGGCTCTTGCAACATAAATTTGCATCTTTCTTCCTGCTAGCAATGCAAACATAATATTGTGCTGCAATATTTGGCCATTTCTTGATGTTTTGAGTCATTACAAACCAGAGGTTTATTTTTTATTTTATTTTTGTTGAAGAATTGTATTATTAGCTTGCATGAAGAAAAGGGAGAGGGATAGAAAGATAATGTTTGCTTCGTAGATTTATTTAACATGATACCTATTATTTCCTCTGTTGAATTATATATGAAGAAGATACTGGCAATGGAATGGAAATCCATTATGGCCAGAGATACAGGTTGCTCAGTGCAATAACCCTACCAGAGTCGTTTGGAGTTGACCAATCTGATTCTTTGCTCTACAAATGCTACTGGCAATGAGACACCTTTGTTGCTGTTGGTGGCACATTGTATAATCTGGCTGAACAAAGGGCAAGCAGAGAGAGTAGATGTTTCTCCCTTAAAGCAGACAGTGAAATGACATGACCTTCATTTCCCCTCCAGCCCTTGTAAGGCTTCATGTGCACAGCACATGTTTTCATCTTTTATGATAACCAGTCATCTGATGTGAACTGGATACAATAACTAGTTTTAAGACCTTAAGTCATTGAACCACATACACAATTTTTCCCCATATTGAAACAGAGATAGGTTGCTATTGATGCTGGTGATCCTTGTATTAGACAGTGTTTTCACACATCTATATTCTTTTAACTGACAACCATTTTTCCTTACTGAATCCAGTTTAATTTACTGTATTATACTTGGCTCTTCATTCTCAGCTTCCTTCCCCTGTCTGTTTATTTGACGTGAGATGTATTCATCTACACACTTACCCAGGAGTACACTCAGTAGCTTATTCTATGGCAGACATGCAGTGGGTGCCTCTTCTGTACCACTTGAATCCATCACCCAAAAGTGACTTGCAGAATAGGATCAGTGGTAGTGGTGTCACATTGAGTTGCAGAAGGCAAATGGAAGGTTACCGCATTATATTGTTCCCGTGGCTGACAGCCATGATGATAGCCAATATTTAGACTCAGATATGGCACTTGAAGAAGAAGCACTGTATATATTCAAGTATAAGTCTAGATTTTTAGCCCTCAAAATGAGATCCAAAAAGGGGACTCGACTTATACTCAGGTCAACTACCCTGAGGGTCCCAAAACCGCAAATTCGTGCATACAGTAAAAAATAGCACTAACACTACCATAAAAACTCAAAAATATACCCACACAAATATCTAAAATAATTATTTTTACCGTATTTTCCTGTATTTTAATTATTGAAACTCACTAGCAGCTGCTGCATTTTCCACCCCCGACTTATCCTCGGGCCAATCTAGTTTCCTAGTTTTAGAGGTCCAAATTAGGTACCTCGACTTATATTCGGGATGACTTTTAGTCGAGTATATATGGTAGTAAATAAACAGTGGTCAAAACAGGTAACAAATTTGAAGAAGCATTTTAAATTATGGAATTCCTTACCACATAATGTAGTTTTGGTTGAATTTTCTCTTCAAAGAGAATTACATACATTCATTAGCCAAAATCCAACAGAGGAAAACCTTGCATATCAAGGCATTTGAGCCGTGCTTTTTCTCCTTCAGCAGGCTGTCTTTTATGTAATTTTGAAGCTTGTTGTGTATTGCACTGGTGAACTGTGAAGATCCTATACTCTCATTGAGTGAAATTGTCTGTAGAAACTTACAGTCCCTGAACTATTCATTTACATTTCAAAAACTTCAGAAGTGCTGAGCACAGAGTTCGAAGGAAATGAGGGAGAAGCTTTCCCCTTTTTTACTTCAAAATCAGCATTTTCAGGTACCGGTACTTTTAGAACCATTTTATTCATATCCTTAACTTGGTTCCCTTTAAAACAATTACTGTACAATACTTTTTGCATGGTTTGCCTTAGGAGGCTGAAATATGGTTTAGGCACATGCTTTCCCTGTGAAGTGTGAAGATGGCTGTCAAAACAGTTTGTTGGGATTTTGCAGAGCTAGTTGCTGGGTCAGTTGTTCCTGGTTTTTCTTTTTATAGTTTGTTTTTGATATTAAGATTTTTGGCTTAAAATGTATGAAATGCTGAGGCACAAATTATTAAAATGTTGATATTTAATTTGAAAATGTCTCTTACTGAAGTACTTATTGAACATTTTGTAAACCACCCTTGTGGGAAGGTGGCACATAAAATCTACTCTATTCTGTCTAAGAATTATCAATTTGCTTTTTAACAAGATTGCATTCAGAAAAATAACTGTGTTTGATAAAAATGGATTGGCCCAAATTCAGTCATTTGCATCAATTGGACTTAATTCTTAAATATGACTAAATCTGTATCCAGTGCCATGGTGTTTGTTTGTTTTTTAATTAATGCAAAAGACATTTACAGAACGTATGCAATCAAGACAATGTTCTGGAATGCCAAATGTTGAGAAAGGTCCTATTCCTTCCCTTAAATTGCAGAGTGATGTACATAAATTTACTTGCACAAACACTTTCCTACAATGTTGGGAAAAACTCCTTTCTATAGTATTTTCTCCTTTTTGTAATATAACAAATGCACAGTAATGTAATGTGATTGTGTATGGCATCAGAATCTAGCACATACATACAGTACTGCTACTCAACTCAAAAGCATTTCTGTCTATGATGTGACAAAATATTAAAGAAATAAAATTGCACCACAGAAGCATTAATAGGCACCACCAAGACATGCTCTTATGTTGTTGTCAGTTTTAAAAAAACGCATTACAGTTTTTGGCAGCTTTGTTTTATCTTTGCTTACAAAGAATAGCTCATTGTTTTTCGGTTTCAGATATGGCAGAGTATGACAGTTGAGAGAGAGAGCATATCTTTCAGATGTTGAATACTAAACATCCAGCAGCTAGATTAAACTGTCAAAACTTATATGTGACCCATGAATATACCATGTTGGCCAAAATACTGTGTCAGTAATGCTGCACATTTTATGTATGATAATCATAACTGTATATTTTGCATACAAAGAGGTGGATTGACTTGTGCTCTGAAGAAACTATAGAGAGAAGCCTGGATGAACGGCAGTCCTTGCTGTCAAGATCTGAAAGTAATGCTTACACTTGGAAAGTAAATGCGTGGTTGTTGCAGTTGTGTAGGCTGACAATGAGACCATATACTTCTTACACAATTGTAAGGGCCATTATGTTCAGTGGGCTTCCACCCACCCATCCCAGCTGATATGGGGCTGTAATTTAATAAGCCAACATTACCTCTCTTGAGAATCCTGAGTCGCATCTTCATTCTTTCTTTCCCTGGCATTGAAAGCAAGGAGACCTCATTCGAGGGCCTCCATTGGAATTAAGTGGCAATGTTTTGGTTACAAGAAAATATGAACAACATTTAGTAGGGCCAATAAGCTGTTTCCAGATGGGGCTTTTATTGCACTATCTGTCTGCCTATGCAAGGAATTTGAATGGGAAAGGTTTCAAAATACATCTTGTTTTCTCACTGCTGCTTTTGTCTGTTTCCTTACCAAAGAAAACTCATTTCCCCAGACTACATCTTCTAGACCTCCACAGTAAGCATAGCAAGTGGCAATGCTAAGTGAGGATTCTGGGAGTTCTGGTCTTCAAAGCAACCTTTTCTGAGCTTTGCTTCTAGTCACCAGGAGCTTGTTGGACTGATGCAACAGAAGAGTGATCTTTGTTTTCCTTCTTCTTTTCTGTTTCTCCTCCTTTTCAAAACTGTATTTAAGCAACATAAATTGGCATTAGCATATGAAAGGAAGAAAGATAACATGTAGAATTTGAAGGGCATAGATCAGTGATGGTGAACCTTGGCACTCCAGGTGTTGTTGGACTTCAATTCCCAGAAGCCCAGGTTAGCACTCCTGCTGGTCAGGACTTCTGGGAATTGAAGTTCAAGAACAGCTGGGTGCCAAGGTTCACTATCATGGGCATTTATATTTTGTTTTTACCCCAAAATTTATTATTTTTAGGGGGCTTTTTAATCAAAGCTTTTCAAACCAGTTTGTAGTTGGGTGCCTTTTGTTTTTTTCTTTCAGTCTGTGGGTAAGTCTGACAAGGGGAATTTTGAAACTAGGGATTCTGGGAAACACCCCTTTGTCTTGTGGATACCCGTTCAACAAAGCTGAATCAAATAGAGAATCATATAGAGAGAGCTTGGGGAGAGTCCCCTGATATAAAAAACTGGTGGCTAAGAGGGTGTCACCTATAAGTGTAAAGTTGCCACTATGGTTTGCATTTTCTGTAGATTTCCTCTATGTGTGAGAGAGATGGAGGATGGGAGGTGGGTTACCTCTGTCTCAGCATGGTTGTATCATGCTTTGGGTCTGATTCTTACAGCTCATCTGAAATTTCTAACTAGCTTTTCAGGAGACAGCAACTAAATGCAGTGTCTCCTTTCTTCCTTGAACTGACATATTTCTACAGTTTCCTTCCTAAAATTATGGAAGATTACATGAACTGCTACGTTTAATGCACTGAACTATGCCAGTTGAGTGTACTCATTTATACCTGCAACGGACTAGTCAGACTGATTTTTGTGAAGGTTCTTCATTAAAGGTAGCAACTGAACTCTCAATTTAACACTCAAGAAGATATGGCCTCTAATTTAAATTTTTATTTTATCCTCTGTATCAGCTATGAAACATGGCAATTCCAATTGTATCTATGTGATATCAATTTAAGTATATCAAAACACTGAAAACCGTGCCAAGAAGTTTGCAAAGGATGGGTTCAGTGGATGGAAATTTTTATTGCCTATTAGATTAAGATTTTTTTAAATTGGCAGGAAGAATTGGAAGTTTCTGTTATGAAAATCCTAATCTCTGACCCAAAGCCCAACCATTGAAGACTCTCTCATAAAACATATCCTAGGATTAGATGACAGATCTGGCATTTACACACTCCTGCTCCCTTTCTCTTTTCTTCCAGGCTTTGATTGCTGTTATACACATGAAGACTAAAATCTACCTATTCTTCACTTCTCTAAAACCCACAGATTTCATGAACTTCAGTTCTCTGGCTTCAAGGGGAAAGTGCTGGCAGAAATACTCTGTGTCTAATGCTCATACGTTCAGCAAACCAACCACTTGTTTCAAAGTGAAGTTTGTATTCCATGTTCAGAACCAGGACCAACATTAGACAACCACCTCAGATGGCAGATTCTGGAGGATGGATGCAGGGAGGCACTGGCTACAACAACAGTGTACTTTCTGACCTTTCCCTGAAATTTTCCCTTGAACCTCTCCCTTCTTCCTCATAGATAGACACATATTTGTCTTTGCTGGAGTGGGGGATAGGCCTTTCTGCCTGTTTTAACCCCTTTCAAGGCACTGTTGGGAAAGCTACCCTGGTAGAGGAAACTAACAGAATGCATACCATCTTGAGCTTTGAATTTCTTCAAACACTATGCATGTTTGCAGACATTGCTCTCTTCTTGTAATGCACATTCGTTCTGCTGCTGTAGTGCAATATTTATCTGAGTGGGTAAAGGAGAGGTGCCCGGCACATGTATGAGGTGCTGAGGGACAGAATTATCTGTGCCTGATGGCTTGTCCTAAGGTCAATAATACTAGTTGGCTGCCCTGAGGTATGGAGGAAGGTACTGTTCTGTCCCCAAAGTTGCCATTAGCTTAGACTGCCTACAACGGGGTGACCAATCTTGGTGCTCCAGTTGTTCTTGGACTTCAATCGCCAGAAGGCCAAGTCAGCACACCTGCTGATCAGGACTTCTGGAAACTGAAGTCCAAGAACATCTGGAGCACCAAGTTTGGCCTACAAGAAATGGGATGATGACGCTGAACTGTCATCTAATCTTTGGCATAGGGCAATATTATGTGTTGGACTGACCCTACGAACAAGCTCTTGCTCTACATTCAGAATGGATGTACAGTAGTTTAGAAAATTACATTTTTAGAGTTAACCCCCTGAACTCTCCTGCCTACAAGGCCAAGAATTGCAACTCCAAAATGCTGTGCAAAAACAAGACAAAGCAAACATAATATTTCTGAGGTCTGGGAAGGGACACAATTTCAAAAGCAAAGTGGGCAGTCAGGAAGGATCTCATTTGTGCCAGAAGCAAAAGCTATATGTACTGCCAAGAGACTGCCTTGGATGACCACAGAGAGCTCCCCCCCCCCCAGGTTTTAGACAGCTAAAATCAATTCCTCCACTTCATCTGCTTTGAACATATGAGAGATGCAGCTAAAGATGTCACAGATGGTTAGAGTTGCCTGGAAGCCTTCAAGGTGTCAGTTGACTATATTTTTAGGTACAGGAATGTCACATGGACACGCCAGTTTCACCAGTGATTTTTTTAAAATATAAAGGAAGACTAAAAACAAAACAAATGGATTTGGCAATATACAAGGGAATAAAAAGATCATGAGAGTGAAGCTAGGTTGAGGCAGGGTAACTCAAAATCAATATTTTGCTTTTAAACTATTAAGGGGAGGCCCATGAGGGCTGCACTCATTTTGTCCTTTTACTTATTACCCTCAAAGGACTGGCTGAAAAGTGTCGAGCCTACTCCGTACTTACAGCTAGGACATTCTTTGCTAACAACCAGCCACTTGTTAGACTATTTTGTGGCTGCTTCAATTCCCCCCCCCCCCAACTAACAAAGAGTTTAGGCAGAGAGCAGAGTAAAACAAAAGCAACCCTAATCTTTGAGCAGATGGAGCAAAGTATAGTTTTAAACATCCTTGCACACTAACACCTGCCCATGCTTGCATGGAAACATCTTCTAATTATCTTAGCTACTCCCACTTTACGTGGATGAGTGCCCCAGAGCCAATTCATATGCTCCAGGTGTGGGTATTTTTAAGAATTTGTGTAGATTCTTAACTACATGAACATTATAGTCAGTGATGGGATGTAACAGGTTCTCACCAGTTCGCTAGAACCGGTAGTAACGTTTTCCAATGTCACGGAGAACCGGTAGCAGCTTTTTTTTTTTTTGGGGGGGGGAACCACCTTCAGGGCTTACCTTTTCACTTGGTGTGCATGCATGCCTAGTGTTTGGTGCGTATGGACGGCCTCTTTGCTGTCCTCCTTGCTGTCCTTATGTTGTGGGTGGGTGGGTTGAGGTGTGTGTGTGTGTTTATTTATTTTATTTTATTTTATTATTTTTTAATTTTTTCTTTGGCTCCACCCATGTCATGACATCATGATGTTAGCTCCGCCCACACAGTGATGTCATCACAGTGGGGTAATAAAATTTTTGACATCCCACCACTGATTATAGTGCTTTAGGAAGGAAAACTGTGTACCGTTAAACAAGATTAATTAATTGGAAAATAGCTGGACATCAGACTAATATCTTGAGATATTACTAGGTGGGAAATGGCAGATGAGTGCAAGAACATTAGGCTATAGATAACAACACAAATGCGAATTGTATGAGTCAATATGAAACAGCCATTGGGCATCATCAACCAGAATTAGGCCACTGAAATAACTGGTTTCCGGTAAACAACAACAACACACACACACACTTGTGCAATGCTGTTATATAAACAAAGACAAACGTTTGTGTCAGTTGTTTTGTTGCTGTTGATTCTGTTTGGTAGGTTGCTAGCAGGAATGCAGTAAAAGAAGCAGCATGCACAGGCATGTAATTTGAAATAGCTGTAAGAATTTGCATGTTTTTTATTCTTTCTCCTACAAATATCTCAGAGTGAATTATGAGTGCCAGTTAATGAGAAAGGGCTGGACTCTGGGAAACTTGTAGCTATTCTTCCGTGCGGGTCTCTGTACTTCTACTGCACAGTTGAAGGGAATCTTACCAGGAATTCAAAACTATGCAACATCTCTGAAGTCTTTCTTTCTTTGTCTGTCTCAGAAGCACTGTAGTACTTGATGGAAAAACAGGATTCAATTACACTGGGGGGGTGGGGGGGTGCCCCATCTTTTCCCACTGTGGGCCTGACCACGCCCCCAGGCAGCTGAGTAGGCTGGACTACACACCCCGGAAGCGGAAGTAGACACATTTACAGCTGTCATAAATGTGGCCACTTCCTCGTTTATAACAGTCATGGGTGCATTTATGCATGCATTGCTCATTTTACAGCTGATGTAAGACACGCGCACACATGTGTAAACACGTCTCCTTCCACTTCCGGGTGAGGCGGCAGCAGCGTGGGCCACATGAAATGGTGCCACATGCTGGGTCCGGCCCATAGGCCATATTTTGGGAACCCCTGAATTACACGAAGGGACGTGATCATAGCAAGTGGATTACAACATCTATCCCCTGCATCTGAATATAATTTCCCATTTCTGGAGTAAAGCATATCATACATGGACACTCAAAAAGAACAAAAGGAGTGCCTCACTGGTTAGAATAAAGGCCTGTTAATCCACATTCCATGTCCCACATTCCATGTCTCAAAACCAATAGGTTTTGCCTATTATAAACCCACAAGTAGGACACGAAGGCAATAGATTGAATTTACAAATTTTGATTTTGACCAACTCTGATAGCTGCAATAAGCTGAGTTGCAATAATAGTTGTACTTTCTCAAAGTTCAAAGAAGGATTCATCCAGTATCTCCCTATGTGTGTGGGACTCTATTCTTCTTTTCAGTGAGGGGCAGCTTGATGACTTCCGTGAGATAAAAGAACCACTGATTAATCTGGGAAGTGTATTAATTAGAAGCTTCTAGATGGCTCTAAAAATGGTGATGCTGTCATTGTCCCTCAGCCTCATTTCTCTGTGAAGGAAGGCAAGCTCACAGTCAGCTAAAGCAACACAATTGTCACAATATAAAATGCTATGCAGTATAATTTTTTTTTAAAAATAAAGCACATAATAATATTTTTAAAAACATTTGAAGTGTTTAGTTTTCTGATAAGATTCGACCAAAGCCAATAAATGCAGCAACATTCCAAATATCCATACTTGTCACTTAAAAGCCTGCCAGGGGAAGGACAAGAATGAAGGAAGACAAACCTGGCTTCCCCAGGTAGTGCATTTCCACAGCATGGGAGCAGCCACTTTCTCACATTTTCACCAAACAAGCCTGTGAGGGCAGCGGGAATGAAAGATTTCCCTGGAAGCTCTTAAAAGCCACAGAGGTATATGTGGTGTGATGTAGTCCTTTAGATAGCCTGGACCCAAGCTATATGAGGCACTATATCTTACTACTTTGAACTGAGCCCAGAATGGACTGTTGTGACAGGGGAGCTCTATGCTCTGTTATAGTGACACCACTGTACTGGGGGAATTATATGCTTCCTTTAACCAGAACCTGTCAGCAGGCTGGCTGCAGCATTTTGAACCAGGTGAAGGTTATGAACACTCTTCAAAGGTAGCCCCATGGAGTGTGTTGTAGTAAGCCAGATGGGAAATAACTACGGCATGTGCCTCCCTAGCCAGATCAGACATCTCACTAGCACATTAGCTTTAATTGAGCGGGGTTTTTGGTGAGAAAACCACTGGTGGGTGAGGGGAGCTTCCCGTGTCCGCCGGTGGCTTCTTCAGCAAGAGAGCCCAGGACATGGGCTCCACCCCCCACCCCCCGTGTCTGGACAAACTGCTCTTGTTCATCACACTCCTGGACAAGTAGGCACGCCTGACGCCGACCCTCAGAACAAAGCACCAGTATAGTAAAACCCCAGGTTACGGATCCCTTGGGGAACGGAAAACTCGACTTATGGAAGGAAATTCTGAGGAAGTCACATCCTGATTTACGGAAATAATACGGTTAATAATAATTCTGTGCCATCAAGTTAATTCTGACTTATGTCAGCCCTTTTCAGGCTATTTTAGGCATTCAGAAAGCATCCAGAAATTGTTTACCACCCCCTTTTCCTGGTCACTGCCTGGAATGTGCTACTTGTCCAAGGCCATACAAGCTGGTTCTTTTGGGACACAAAGTAGCCAACTGAATTGTCAACATCTAGTAAAAATATATATTTTTGTCATTTTAACTGCTCTTAACATGTATTGAATAACACTGAGCCTTCTATAAGAAGAAGGCTTCTTATTTTAGAGTTAAATATTAAGTTTTAATTATAAATAGCATTAATATAGATTATCCTATGTTTTAACCTTGATGTAAGCCGCTCAGAGTCGGGTTCACCCGATTGGGGCGGGGTAGCAAATGCAATAAATAATAATAATAATAAAAAAGAAAACAGCAGCTTGGAGATCCTTTGACAGCACAGGAATAAAATAGAGTATATTTCAATATGACAGCAGTGGTGGGCTCAATTTTTTTTACTAACACATTGTGGGCATGGTATGGTGGGCATGGCCAGGGGGACAGCCCTGTGTTGCACCCAAATTAGGATTACTTTATTTCAAACCTTGGGTGAGCAGGGCCAGCCAGAACTTTTGCTACCAGTTCTGGCGAACTCGTTGAAACCTGCTGATGCCCACCACTGAGTATATGATATAATGAGGGCCATGGTGGCTTAGTCGTTAAGATCCTGAGCTTGATGACTGGAAGGATGGCAGGTCAGCAGTTCAAGACCCAAGTCCTGCATGATGGTGTGAGCTTCTATTGTCTGTCCCAGTTCCTGCCAACCTAGCAGTTCAAAAGCAAGAAATTGCAAATAGATAAATAGGTGCCACTTTGGCAGGAAAGGTGACATCCTGCCACATGATCACAGAAACGTATGCAGATGCTAGTAGCACTAGTTCTTTGGCTGTAAATGGAGATGAATACCACCCCATAGAGTCAGACATGACTGGCTTTCAAGCAAGGGAGACCTTTACTATATGATATACCGCAAGTATCATAAATAAGTTATCCAGTAGCTTTCTAGACACAATGGCTGTACAGAATCTGTGTGCTGAGAAGCAATATGGCACCAGGTATGAACTAGTAGGGCTGTTCTTATGTTTTTCTTCAGTCACTATGAGACTGAGTATTTTTACCATTATGTATTGTATGTATATAAAGGTTGTGCTAGCTTTTACAACTGTCAAAATCAGCTCTTCCAGTCATTGTACCAATAACAACCTATTTATAAAAGGTTCTTGAGATCTTCCTCCCTTAAGGTTGTAACTGCTAGAGACTCACCTTCAGGTTACTGCATTTCATATCTCTTCTTCCACTTCTGCTTTCTCTGCCATAACTACTACCTCACACGCATAATGAGGGATCTCCAACCCATTTTAGACAAGAGTGCTTCACTTTCCAAAGCCCTTGGTGACAGACCCCTACTCGCTTATAGACAACCCCCCAATCTCAAACAACTATTGACACACAACAGACTACACAGAAGTGGAGCAGATATGGGAACTAGACCCTGCTGCAAATCCAGATGTCAACTATGCCCCCACATTCACTCTGGAAACAGTATTACTGGACCCAATGGCACCACACACAACATTAAAGGCAGTTTTACTCGTGCTTCTGCCAATGTGATTTATGCCATCTCTTGCCAGAAATGTCCATCCATGCTTTATGTAGGACAAACAGGACAATCTTTACGCAAAAGGATTAATGGACACAAATCAGATATCCAGAATGGCAACACGGAGAAACCTGTCTCAAACCACTTCAATCTAACTGGACACTCTATCCAAGACCTGAAAGTTGCTATTCTGGAACAGAGAAATTACAAAATGAGGATTGAAAGGGAGACAGCAGAAATCAAATACATCCATCTGTTAGATATCCATCATAGGGGGCTAAATATTAGTGAAGGGTTTCTGGGACATTATCAAATTTGATACAGAGATTGCTATATGATTTTATATTACAACTTTCCTGCCAATTCTCTTTAGTAAAACAGAAAGAAACCAGGTACAGGCGTTTGTTTGTTTTCCCCCCTGACATGCAGGTCACAAGTTGATCAGATACCATAGTGTGCTTACTCAGCAACCTTGAGATTGAAAGGGAGTCTTTTAGAGTTTATCTGAATAATCTATTGTTGCTAATGGCTGGGTGATACTGCATTCTTGTGCTTGCTTGCCTCTCATCTTGCTTCACATCAACCCTTCTCCAGATTACCACCTGAATTTGGTATATAAAGAACATGCCTGTAAGTTTCATTCCTTGTCTGATGAAGTGGACTTGATCCACGAAAGCTAACAATAAAAATATAGCGGTTGGTCTTTAAAGTGCTACTGTGTTTTTTATTTTATTTTATTTTGTTTATTTTGTTTTGTTTTGTTTTCTGAGATACTGTATAATGGATTCAGGTACAATTTATTCTCATTATCTCTAACACCAGTCAGTCTGTTTGAGGAATACCCCACAATTTCTTTCTCTCTTAAGTGTGTGGCAGTTCTGGTTCTCTTGGGGAACAAGTTGGACTAGGAAAACAGCGAGGCACAATCTGCTCACACAGCACTCCTCCAATCTCAGACATGGCTCTCCCTTGTTCTCTGGACAGAATATAGCACCTTTGCATGACACTAAGACTTCATGGAGGGAGTCTTGTTCTAAGAATAGATTGAGTTTTAGGAACAAGTTGGGTTTATTTCAATATATGGGTATTCCATTATCTGAATCATTTAAAAACTGTTGTATTTCAGAATGGTGGGGAAGGAGAGAGGGGAAAGATCACTAAGATTTTCCCAATATATTTTAATTCTGAATAGTTTGTGAGCTAGGGAATGTAGTCGATTATCTGATGTAACAATTACAGTATTTAGAAACTTAGCAGTGTTAATAACAACAAATCCAGTTGTTGTAAAGCCAACGATATCCTCAATCTTCTACAGTTCCTATGACGGGAAGTTGCTCTCCAGTCTGTCTCTAGAATACAGTACTGTACTGGTTTTTATCTGATATTAAAGTAGGGTGTGAAAGAGAATAATGCAGCAATTTAATTTTTCAACATGGTGATAATGTATAGATTCTTTCTTACAACATGAAACTTGAGGAGAAAAAACAGTAGGCAAAAGGTCTACTTGTGGATAGTTTCTCTGATGGGCTTTTATAAATAAAATAAATAGAGAAAGACAAGTAACTTTCTCACCTAATTTGATTGCAGAACTGTTAATTAAGTGTTGCTAGCTGCGTCACCAACACACATTTGTGATATTGTGTCTCTGCATATTTAGAGGCTAAAATTGTTTTGCTTTTTGCTGAGTAAAACATCCATTTTATGGATGATTTCCACCCCCAGATGTCTAGCTCCAGTCTTATAACTCTTCCTTCAATAGAAACAACTTCCATTTGGGTTATTCTGCCACATCTGAAATCTCAAGATGAATCAAAGGGTATAAATAAGCTGTCTAATAATGATGCAACAATTAATCACCAATCAATAATAAAGTAAGTTAGCATTCAGACGGAAGTTTCCAGTTAATGTGTTAAATTCTAGAATAGGCTTTGTAGGAAGTTATGGGACAAATATGTCACAAATGTCAAATGAAATATCTGAAAAATGACAGCTGGTTTGTATATAGAAATCATTGTAGCATAACTAATTGATTTCATGAACTGACACCAAGCTAGTTTCTTTCTATTAAGGCATATGTTACTTTACTGGTTTTCAATATTTGCCAAGGTATAATTTGTCCACCCCTCCCCTTCTTTTACTGAGTTATTTTACAAGAATAAACCTTTCCTAGCTTTGCTTCTGAGACACCAGAAATTAGTTCAGGGGTTCCCAACTTAAGGCCTGGGGGCCAGATCCAGCCCACAGTGCCATTTCATGTGCCCCCCTCCAAGAGCATTTGAGAAACAAAATGACCACCCATTTGAAGCTGTTGGGACAAAATGGTTGCCCCCATCATGCAAGCAGTGCAAAATGGCCATCTGGCCCTTGAAGCGGACTGAGAGTGTGTGACCCGGTCCCCGGTTTGAAAAGATTGGGAATCCCTGATCTAATTTGTCAGCAAGCTGAGAAGACTGAGTAAAATGATCGGGCCACATAATTTTGCTACTTGAGATCCTCACTTGAAACCTACCCACCCACAACACAAATCCGCAAATAAATAAAATAAAATAACTAAATAACTAAATAAAAATACATTAAAATACACCCACCCACCCAAACACCCACCCACCCCAAACACAAATCCACCCACCCCAAACACAAACCTGTCACTTACCAGTTAGTATAAGTGCCTGGGCAGCACCATGTTGCAAGATGGATATGGTCATTGTACCACTTCTCTAGAATAATATGCCTTAATGTAAATGTAAAACAGCTGTACCTCCTTAAGGGTTCTCCAATTGGAATAGCAATTGGAACAGCACAGGTGTAGCTTATTGATGAGGTAACTCCAAGACTTTGCTTAAAAACCCAAAGACAGGCCACCAGGCCTTTTTAGGAACTGTGGTAGTACGTCAATATAGGTAAAGGTATTAAATACATATTAAAATACGCACAGACGCACCACATCCAAAGGTGAGTCACTTACCCTGGGGAGCAAGCTATAGGGAGCTTCAGGCTACCAGCTTCTCTTCCTCCCCCCCGCTTGGGAGGACAGCAAGGAGGCTGTGCATATGCACCAAGCACTGTAGGTGTGCATGCACACCAAGTGCTTCACCCAGTGAAAAGGTAAGCCCCGAAGGTGGTTCCCCCCAAAAGCTGCTACAGGTTCTTCAGGACACTGGGAAAAGTTACTACTGGTTCTGGCGAACTGGTGAGAACCTGTTACATCCCATCACTGGGTGTGGGCCAAATGAATTGGTGTTGGGGCTCAGATCCAGCCTGTAGACTGTAGTTTGGGCACCCCTGGTTTAAGCAGAGAAAATGGCAGCCTAAAATCTATTTCATCCTGTTGCAAAACAGATAGCAAGGCACGTTTTACTTTCGCTTCCGGTGGGAGAAACCATGTGACTGGCGTGCTGAACCAGTTTGGGCACCCCTCAGTGATGGGATGACAAAAATTCTACTACCACGCCATGACGTCACGGACGTCATGGGCGTGGCCAATGTCATGACATCATGACGTCATGGCCGAAGCCGACATCATGACGTCATGATGTTGTGGGTGGGGCCAAAAATAAAAATAAATAAAAAATAAAAATAAACATACACACACACACCCCTCCCTCTCAGCCCACCCACCCAGACACAAATAAATAAATAAATAAATAAAATAAAAACAACCACCCACCCAAAACACAAATAAATTACCCCTCGCTTACCTTTCTTGGGACCCAGCACCCCGACTGCGTCCACAGCCGCCGCCGCCGCCGCCGGAGCTGCCTGCACCCCTGTGGCCTCCTCCTCGGGCCTTTTTAGCCCGGCTCCGGCCATGGCCAGGGGCGGCAGGCAGCAGTGGCTCCAGCCGCGGCTGCCGAGCCTCCCTGGGCCGTCCCCATGCCGCACCACCACCGCCTGCATTCCTCCTCC
Organism: Furcifer pardalis; assembly: GCA_030440675.1. Lineage (NCBI taxonomy): Eukaryota > Metazoa > Chordata > Lepidosauria > Squamata > Chamaeleonidae > Furcifer > Furcifer pardalis. The sequence continues at coordinate 68,740,286 of CP126897.1, read as the reverse complement.
GCCAGGCGCCGCAGCCGGGCTAAAAAGGGACCGGCCCAAGGAGGAGGCCACAGGAATGTAGCCAACGGCAGCTCCGGCGGCGGCGGGCGGCGGTTGCAGGCACCCAGCCCACAGGCCGGCGGCCGGCAGAGGAGGAGGCGTCAGCAGTGCGCCGCGCCGGGTGTCCCCAGGGCATGGGGCTTGTCAGCAGCGGACGGCCCAGGCAGCCCTCAACGTGCCGCGGGGGAGGTGCCCTTCTCAGAGGGCTGGTGCCGCCGCCGCCGCCGCCGTCCTGAAAGCTTTAAACAATTTTTTTTAAATTGGAGCTAAAATGGCTCCAATTGACTGCGCATGTGCAGAAACTCAATCTGACGCATGCGCAATGTGTCAGATTGAGTTTCTGCGCATGTGCAGTCAATTGGAGCCATTTTAGCTCCGATTTAAAAAAAAAATTCTTTCGGTGAGGCGTCCGGAACCGGACGCCCCAAAAGTGGACTCCCCTCCTGGAGAACCCTCCGGAATTGGTCCTACCGGTTCCAGGGAACCGTCTGGAACCGGGGACATCCCATCACTGGCACCCCTGCCTTAGAAGATCTTTCATTATAGTATAAAAACTACCAGCTGAACCCAAACTCTTTAAAAACAGAAATATGTATTGTCCACTTAGACATCTGTTTGCAGGCTGGTCCTGCCCATGACATGCAGCTGCAGGGGCCAGGGGTGGGCTGCTCCCACTGCTGAACATTTTAACGTCACCAGCGGCCTCAGTGGCGGCGGCGATCAGGCTTCACTCCTGCTGGTTCAAGCAGCCTCCGCTCGGTCCCAGAGCTTCAGAACCCTTTTCCATCATGGATTACCATGTTGGAGGAATTTTAGAGGCTTCTCCATTTCAAAATCCATGGCACACCAAGGGACTCTCCCAGCACCACGGATTTTGAAATAGAGAAGCACCCAAAAATTCATCCAACATGGTGATCCACATTGGAAAAGGCTTCTGAAGAGCTGGGATCAAGTGGAGGCTGCTCAGACTGCAGGAGTGAAGCCTGATCATTGCCATAGGTGATGTATTCCTACATTAGGTAGTGGGGGTGGGGGTGGGGATAGGGGCAGTCCAGAGAGGGCCAAGGCTCTCAGCCTGGGCTGTATTAATGATATGCGCAAGCCTAATTGGGCCTGTGGGCTGTGGTTTGGGCACCACTGACTTAGAGAACCACAGAAGAAGCCCCACATTAGTTGGGAAGACAAAGACTTTGGAACGCTCCCGCTTCTCCCCGGGTCTTTCCACCTCGCCCGGGGATGGAACAAGCTGCCGCAGCTGTGGCCGGTGAGGCGTTCCCCCCCCTCCCTCCGGGACCTCTTTCCATCTCGGCCCGGAGGCCGATAAAAGACTGGCAGCGGGGGTGAGGAGAGCTGATTAGGAACAGCTATTCCCCGACAGCTGATTAGGAACAGCTATTGGCGGGCGTACGTTATACTTGTGAAAGTTGATGATATTTGTATTTGTATTTGTGACTTGATATTTGTATTTATGACACTGAATCATATTTGTAATGCTGATTGGAATATTATCTTGCTATTATACTGTTACATTTTTTATATATTGTATGTTTCTGCCTTTATTGTTGGACTCTATTGATCGACTGTATATTAATTATGTTGTACACCGCCCTGAGTTGGTCACACCAAGTAGGGCGGTATAGAAATCCAATAAATAAATAAATAAATAAATAAATAAACTTTGCTAAACCAATCACTCTGGATTGAACCCCAACCTACAAAAAACGTGGTCTAAACACCAAATAGAATGTTGCTGCCAAAAAGCATATACTGTGCTAGGAAACTGGCTGGTTCATCCTGGGGCAATAAGCAATAAGAACAACAGCTTTGTCCCTGTGCTACTCCATGGCAAAATATGCTAGTACCATATGGTATAAATCAGCACATGCCAAACAAATGGATGTCGCTGTTAATGAATCATGCAGGATTTTTACTGGCTGCCAGAATCCTACCCTAAAAGTCTATTACCTGTACAGTATTTGATTGGCAATGCACCTCCAGAAGTATGTTGGGGAGTGCTAACAATAAATGAAATAAGGGAATACAACATCAAAACACATCCATTTCATGGACCACAGCCCCTAGACAACAGCTAAAATCAAGAAAATGTTTTCTACCCACTTCTCAAACTCAAAATATTAAACCAGAAGAAGCTGATTGGTTTTTAAAATGTCAAATGGTTAATTTACTATGTATTTATTTTGTTAAATTTGCATGGGGGTTGTTTGAGGACTGTTCTGTTTCTATGAGCGCACCCACAGGACTTTGAAGTGCTTGGCTTTGCCTTCGATGGCCAATATTTTGTAGACAAGGCCATGTCCTTTGGCTGTTCTGTTTTTTTGTGCAGCCTTTGAGCTCTTTAGCACTTTTTTGGATTAGGTATTTCGCCAACGCATTGGTTCCAGCCATGTGCTCCATTATTTGGACGATTTCTTATTTTGTGCCCCTGCACAATCAATAATCTGGATATGGGTAGATACACCCACAAGTTAATTACATTTACCCACTAGGATGCCCTGTTGCAGGTCACGTTAATATTGTATTGTTATGTTATTAATAAAGTGCCCCATGTTTTGACCAATAGATGGTTGTCATCTGCTTCATGGGGTGGATTGGGTAGCAATGGCCGTGTCACGTGAATTAACATGTGCACACATTTTGCCACCCACCATCCCTAGGTGGCAATGACCCAAAGTCCTCAGTGTTTCGGGGAGGAGCTTATGCTCTATAAGAGCGTGTCTCCTTCCTGCCTTGCCTTCTCTCTTCTTCAAATGTGGCAGAAGCCCCTCCCTCCCCTCATTTTCTTAAGTATAGCAATTTTGTGGTTGCTTTAGGACTGAGAGGGAATTTTTTCATCATCAATGATTGCCCTTTGTTATGATGTTTTTTGCCCTCTCCATACTTATGAGGGGGAGCTAGAGGTAAACAATGTAAACCCAACGGGGCTGTAGTGGGGTAAATGGTAATCAAAATTGTGTTAATTGACTATGTAATATGGGTTACTCACCATAACAGAATGACAGAGGCACTGGAGGCATCTACTGTCCTGGGTAGACTAGGAACCCTCAGTTACAGGGAGCAGGCTTGTTGGCCTGAAGGCAATTGTGATCTAAGAGGTGTGGAGTGAGACGTCATCACTCCAAACAAGGTCATAATCGATAATCTGGATATGGGTAGATACACCCATAAATTAATACCATTTACCCACTAGGATGCCCCATTGCAGGCCATGTTAATCTTGTATTGCTATGTTATTAATAAGTGGCCCATGTTTTGACCAACAGATGGTTGTTGTCTGCTTCATGGGGTGGATTGGGTGGCAAAATCCATGGGAGCCATGGGAGGACACAGCATGACATGTTTTTAGAAGGACCTTTAGCTAGATGGTCAGAATAAATTGTTATCCTACTTTTAAATGCCACCAGTGACATGTCTACCAACTCTTACAAACTAGCTCTAACCCTTAGTATGGGTCTCAGTATTGTTGACCTGGATGAATCAGGTCCTATACAACAATTTACCGACTTAGGCTTCTGGGAGTTGAAGTCCCCCTGTGGGGCATGGGCCCCACATTGGGAACCACTGTTTTAAACCAAATCATCTTCATCTGACCCAGTGGCATTGCATGGGGGGGGCGGGCGGGGGGGCAACTTGCCCCGGGTGATGCTTTTTGGCCTATGGGTGTTCTTGGACAACAATTCCCAGAAGCCCTAGTGGGAGTGGGTGCGGTGTCCACCAGGGGGTGACTAATTTGGCTTAAGCCCCAGGTGGCTGAAATCCACATTACTGAAATCCACTTTAGTGATCTGACCCTTTGAATCAAGGTTTCCCCTAGATTAGAACTAGAATTGTAGCAGACAGAATCTGGATTCATGGCCTGTTTTTAATGATGACTAAGACTTTTAGATATGGTTAAGTACATTAAAAAAACATTATTAATTGTGATGTCTGAACCAACTTATTTCAATAAATTGTTGTGTGGGAAGGTTACCTAAGTGGATTCTGAAACAAAGGTTTGCAGCAGGTTTGCAAACCATCATTTGGAAAAACGATGATTGGACAAACAACGGTTTAGGAAGTTTCTGAACTGTTGGAGACGCCTGTTTGGTACTGCATCCAAGAATTCTCAGAGAAAGTAGAATAGCAAATGAGCAAAAACAATACTTTTGTTAACAAGTAGAAAGAGATATCATGGTTTAGAATTCGAACAACTGATACAGGAAACCAACCAAGTTACCAAGGCCAAAGAAATACAAAGGACCAACTAGAATTGGCAAATACTGTATTTGGCTAGCAGCTTCTAGTTACTTAGCTTATTTTATTGTTTTTATTTTTATAGCCCAACAAAAATATTATTCTGCAACCATAATAAAACAAATCATGAGGTAAGCCAGGCTATTTCATGATCTACTAACTTAAAACAACAACTCAGGATATATTTTAATGCAAGATCTCCTAGCTCTCCCATCATTCTTGGACAGAAACGGCATCTATAGTCTCATTTATTTTTCTTCTTTACTATCTTGTAAAAAAAAAATCTGCAGAATACATGACATTTATCATAACAGGTTTGATCCATGCAGTTGACAATTAGAAATCCCCTACGGCTGGCATTGGGGTCTGGTATTTGTTTGTGTTTTTAAGGTTCGGTGTTTCTGTAACCCTTTGTTTCCATTGGTGTAAGCCAAAGGTCAACACCTTATACATACTTCAAACATATTTAACTCAATACTGGTATCTTCACAACAGATCGAGTAGGATTTTGGTTGTTAAGCATCACCTATGTGAGAGTGTTAATAGCTGCTAAAATAATTATACCTTTGCTCTGAAGATATATTTACATATTTGTTTTGTATTATCCTATCATCGAAAGACTAGTCAGAAAGGAGAGTAGGAGAGTTTTTACACACAAAAACATAGCTTTTCACAAGGAACTGATGCCAAAATATTTTTTATTCCAGACACCCTGGTCTAGAGTCTAATCTCAGTTCCAGCATACAATATGTATGCTATTTTCACTGAAATGAAAGACTTTCTGTTTTTCAAAGACTGCATTGGCAGGTGAAATGAGCTAAATAGTGCCATTAAGCCACAACTCTATTTTCTCTGGAAAAGAAAGAATAAATGTCTAGCTCTCAGGAAGGCTTAAGTATTTGTAAAAGTTTCTGAGAAACAGCAAAGATAAAGAACGGATTCCTGTGTGCTTCAATTATTCCTACAGACACAGGGACTGCGGTGGCTCAAGTGGTTGAGACGCTGAACTTCATGACTGAAGGTCAGCAGATCAGCAGTTCAAGACTACTGCACGATGGAATGAGCTTCTGTCTCTGTCCCAGCTCCTGCCAATCTAGCAGTTCGAAAGCAAGAAGTTGCAAGTAGATAAATAGGTACCACTTCGGTGGGAAGGTAAACAGTGTTCCGTTCACTCCAGTGTTTAGGCATGCCTGCCACATGTCCATGGAAATGTCTGCAGGCATAGATGAGCACTGAACCCTAGAGTTGGATACAACTGGCTTTTGAGCAAGGGAGACCTTTACCTTTACCTTTACCTTTACCTTTACCTTTACCTTTACCTTTACCTTTACCTTTACCTTTACCTTTACCTTTACCTTTACCTTACAGAGATACTGCCTATGGCTTGACAGCTGTATATAACAAAGCTCTGTATCTGTTGTATCACTTTCTTTGCTTTTGGGAATGTCTTCTTAAAACTTTATTAGTTGTTCTTTGGGCCTTAACTTTCTTTGCCTTATATGACAAACGTCATGGGCTTCAGAGGGAGGAGGGCAAAATATCTCTCAAAGGACACAGGTAGATTGGTTCTTATTTGTATGTCCAGCATCTGTACACAGAGTGGGTTAAATGCTTTCTACACATGACTATGCTATGACCTGCAGACTGTGGAAACATCAGAAGAAGACTCTCTCTGATTTTGGACTGTCGAGATTGCCCCCCCCCCCAAAAAAAAAAATACTCACTGAATTTTCCCCAAAACAGCTGATGGTGGCCTAAGATTTTTGTGCAGTACTAACCTCCCCTTTTACCAATATATTTCCTCTACTTTGGCATTGCAAAAGTGTCATTTTTATATACAGTATTTCTCTTTCTAAGCTACAGTTCTTTGTTAATTCCCTTATATTTTATGGTTCTGTGTTTTTCTTCTCTTCTTTTTTCCTTCTCCTCTGTTTCTCTAAACTTCTCCAGAAAGAGACCCCCATGTTGCATCCAGACAGAACACAGGCTCACAGAAGTCTTTCTATTTACAAATACATTTCTAGGAGAGCATCCGAGACCCCCATGGCTCAGCACTTAGAATGCGAGCAATCCCCTATAGTAATGATGGCCAACCCTGCACTCCAGATGTTATTGAACTTCAATTCCCAGAAGCCTTGATTAGCAGGTGTGTTGATTGGGCTTCTGGGAATTGAAATCCAAGAACACCTGGAGTGCCAAAGTTGGCCACCACTGCCCTATAGTGTTAGTAATTTCCCCTGTTATCAGAAACAGATTTCCTATCTTCTCTCTTACCATGCTTTCACCATTAAATGCTGTCCTGTTAGACATAAACAGACCTTGATATGACAAAATCTTTAGGCAGACCAAACAGGGTTAACATTCTTCTTCTTCTACCATATCCAAATCAGAATATAGACGATCATCATGGCAATCGACCATGAAGACTGTCCTGAGAATATAATGCAGTGGCCTTTCATCTGCCTTCCACATCACAGCATGACCCCCATACCACTGATCCAGTTCTGCAAGTCACTTTCTAGTCCTAAGCCCTTTTGGCACATGAAGTCCTCATCAGCCCCCTGGCCAGAATTGATGAAGCTGCCTCCCTCCATCAAGATAGATTCAAGTGGGATTCAATCCACTTGGGGACCATCACCCTTCCCTGTGGACTTTACCACCCAAGGCAGTTAGTCCTCAGAGTTGTCAGGTTAGTTAACCACCGCCTGACACTCAACGTTGAGTCCTTGGCAGTATGGTTTACTCTATTACCATAACAGGATAACCTGGCTATACTTTTAGGGTTAACATTAGGTACAGATTTTCTTAGATAAAGGCTTGACTAGATTGCGTAGATATACAGGGGTAGAATTGCTGATCTGGATTGAACCAAATGATGCTACACTGCATAAATTGTGAGGGAAACAGGGGTAGTTTACTCACATCTGTGCAATTTTAAATCTGAACAAAACAATGCCAATCTTTAAGAATGGTAAAAAAGCTACTTTATTTTCCTAACCTGAAAACCTTAGAATGTTTTTGCTTCTGTGTCATCCACACCATGGATTTTGCCTGTGCCACCCAGTTTCAATGGGTGCAACTTCACAGTCAGTAAAATCTCCCTCTGACGGCTGTAATCCTGAACTGCCTGGAGGTGTGGAATGTTGATTGAAGCATGGTTTCTATGCCATATGTGTCAAAGGAAATATGTCACTCAATCATCCTTGAATCTCTCCTTCCATTTCTTCGCTGGAACAGTGTTCTTGATCATGACATATATATATATTGAACAATATATACATTTATTTATTTAATCAAACTTTTACGCCGCCCTGCTCAAAAAGACCCAGGGCGGCTAACAAAACTTTTCTTTACCTCCTCCTATTTGTAAGAATCCAGGTGGTTAAAAAAATTTAGTCACATTTTGGCCACCATTATTATTGCAATCTTTATGATTTGTACATGACAACATATAGTGAAGATCTCACATAGGTGAGATATGAACAGGAAGCTATCAGACTCCAAACCAGCACTTCACATGCCGGGCTACACTGCCAATGAATTGACTTGGGACAACACATCCTGGATCTTCCTCTTGGTTCCACAGGATATTGCAGTTCCTCCATTCTTCGTCCATGCCTAACTGAACATGGTAATTTAGCTCATTGTTAGAAGCGTCATGATTGTCATTGGACAAGTATTTCTGACTCCCCATGTCTTTCGAATTGTACATGATTGGTCATTGGTTGTTCAACATGGGCTTTACTTGCATTTCTATAAGATCTGGGGTACCTTGAGGTACCATCAATTGAGGTTTGAGATCAGGGTTACCTTCAGTTTTAGAGTGACCTGGGATAAGAAGCTTTCTGAGGGGCATTTGTTCTGGACCAGTCCACCTTCTTTGCATTGCTACCACTTCACCTTCTTCCTCTGGACCAAGTCCACACAGTACCCATAAACTAGGGTAGAGCAGCAGGGTCCAATTTGTAAAGTGATAGGAAGGGATGGGAAATTTGCTTAGTCCTGCTAGCCATATTTAAACTCTCAGCATTTTTCCATTTATATAGTCAACTCTGAATTTCCCCAGATACAAATATAATTGGTTGCTATCTCTTTGGTCTTTGCAGAATAACATTGAAAGAATAGAGAAGACCAGTTATATTTCCCCAAGCAGCATTTGAAAACTGATAGCTGTGCATTAGTGAACTAGAGAAAAAATAGGTTATTGCATAACTAAGTGACTATCAAACCTGATATTGGGAGTTCGATTCCCACTGTGGCTCCTGTGAGAAGAGCTCAGCCTTTGCAGTCAGATGCAAACTGCACAATCTCAGTGCACCATCAGAAGAAGGGGATGATAAACCACTCCTGTGTATTCTTTTCTTAGAAAACCCTGGAAAAGGTCACTTTAAGTTGGAACTGACTTGACAGCACAGAATTATGTGTTTATAAATTATATATGTTTATGAAAGCAATACCAGGCACCACAGTTTATTCAATGGTTGGGAAGTGCTTGGCTTCAATAATTAAATCAACCTAAACTTTATTAAAATAACTTTTTTTGTGGCCACAACTTCCTTTTCTTCACCATTATCAGCAGTGAAAAGTCTGCAAGCCATATTGACTGTAGTGTTTCTGTTACTGTTGTACTGATTGCAGTGTAATGAACACTAAAGCAACCACTCAGAGTAAATATTTCTGTCTGAATTTTTGGCAGAAGTGGTCTGACAGGGCATTTTCTCTGCTTGGAGAATTTGCCTAAACACCCTGAGTTGGGGGGAGGGGGTGTAGATAGATTTCACTGCTATAATTGTTATTTTCTTTTACTGTTCTCTAATGTTTGTTACTTTTCCGCTTGGTCTGGTCATATTATATACAGTACTTTCTTCCCTAAAATCCATCCTCCATCTTTCAGCTGAGTACTAGTACAGTACTTTTTTTCTGAGTAAATTTCTCATCCACTTTCTATCTGTACAAGAACATAGCTTCTCTCCTGTGTTTTTGACCAGATCTCCTTTGTAACTCATATTTTCACTTTGAAATTGATAGATTAGAGAAATATTCAGAAAGAAAGAAAGGATTATGTTAGTCACCCACTGTATTTGCTACTAGCTTGTTAGCAGGGACTGCAGTAGCTCATGTGGCTAAGATGCTGACTGGGAGGCGGAAGGTCAGCAATTCGATTCCCGAGTACTGCAGGACGGAATGAGCTCCCGTCTTTGTCCCAGCTCCTACCAACCTAGCAGTTTGAAAGCAAGAAATTGCAAGTAGATAAATAGGGACCACTTCGGTGGGAAGGTAACAGCATTCCGTGCGCTCAGGTGTCTAGTCATGCATGCCACATGACCATGGAAACTTATGCAGAAGCAGACAGCGCTGGCTCTTTGACTTTGAAACAGAGATGAGCACTGAACCCTAGAGTCAGATATGACTGGTTTTTGAGCAAGGGAAACCTGTTAGCTACCCTCAATTATTGGAACATAATTCAAAAGTGGAATGTAAATGCCACAGTAAAATGATCATCTTACATTTGATCTATGTTGGTTCCCTTCATTTGAAAGTGAATAGCTAACCCATCCCATTGATTTCTATGGGACATAATCAGACCCAGCTGTGTTAGGTAATAAGATTTAGTATCTGACTTCAAGAGCCATTAATGCAAAGCAAATAGTTTCTATTCTTTACTGTCTACTTTGGGGAGAGGCTCTTGTGAGTTTTTCCATGTCAAGTTGCACAATAGTTTAATCAGCTTCATCTAGTACACATTATGTGCATGAGAGTGGCTGTGCATGTGTATACATGCAGATGTATGTGCTTTTGTTGGCCTTGTTAAAGTGTGATTAGCATAGGTGTGAGCCAGTCCATAATACATTTTTAAAAAAATGTTTACTGATCACAGTGGTCACAGCCGATTTTGAGTAGAAGCCAAATGCTTTAATCTGTTGTAGACTACAACCGGTCACAGTCATCAGTTTCAAGCTGGAAACATTTAAATTGTTTTGGAGTCACACTAACTTCTCAGTATTTGGAAGCCTGTTGAGTACTAGAGGATATGGAAAGGTACACAGGCAACCTTGTTCTTAGAGCTGTTGTTATCATTTATTATTCTCTCTCTGAAAATTCTTACACCACATTATGAATTGGTGCAGCTATCAGTCCTGAAGAGTTTTAAGCAGTTTATGTCATTCTAAGACAGAGATGCCCAAACTATGGTCCGCAGGCCAGATGTGGACCCCACGCCAATTCATCCACCCTGAAAAGCCCTCGTTGCTCCTGGAAGTGGAAGTAAAATGTGCCTATACTGGTATGTTTTACTTCCGTTTCCAGGAGCAATGAGGGCTTTGTGGGCTGGATGACTTGGCATCGGGGGCTGGATCTGGCCCACAGGCAATAGTGACTGGCCCCCTGAACCATGTGACTGGCCACGGCTTGAAAATTTTGGGCACCCCTGTTCTAAGAGATGAAGAATCCTATAAAAGTTGCCATTGCTTAGGTGTCAAATCACCAGTTTAAAGGGAGTAAGTACCTTCTGAGTATTTGAATGTCAAAGAAAGACCAATTACTCTCAAATTGGTTACTCTTGAACCATTAATGTTTTTCCTCAGCTACAGCTGAATGTCATTCAGACAGGATCCCAGCCATTTTGCAGACATAGGTGGGAAAATCAACCCTCCAAAATCAAAGTCCATTTAGGGAATACACATAGCTGCTTGCATTACTGATCAACATTGGGCAAAGTGGAAACTAGCTTTAGAGGATGAGATCTGTATTGTAATGATCATTACAAGATTCAGGCAGTGACCTATTGAAAATGACAGCCTGTCCAAAATATTATTTCTTTCCTTTACAACTTTTCTTTCAAAGGCATGAAAGCTCCTTCAGATTGCACCTGATGAAATTCTGCATGTATATATAACCAGAGGCTAGCTTTTCTAGTTTCATCTCTCTCTCTCTCTTCTTGCCATTATTCCTGGAGAAGTCATATGCACCACAAATGGCCAGCATTTTCCTTCCAGCATAGCTAGCCCTCTTGCTCTTAAAAAGCTGTCCTGGATCAGAAACACGAAAGACCTTTCCATTCCCCATTTTAGTTTCCTTCAGCAATTTAGCACCTCTTTGCAGCTCACACATATGGAACAACCCAGGGAAATTTCCTAACACCCCTTTTGGCAAATCACATGGAGAGAACCACCACATTTTTCATTTTCTAAGCCCAGGGAAAGACAGAATAAAGAGCATTCAGCCCCACAAGAGTACACTAATTCAGATATATACATACAGTATATAGAAATAAATATATAAACGTATTTTAGCAACTGACACCTTCAGGCTACAAGCAGGCAGAGAGCATGTGGATATCTGGGTCTTTTAAAAGATAAACAAAGCCATACCTGTAGGGATGAAAACAGAGTTGATTCAAAACCATATTTTATATGTACAAAAAGCACTATATATTTGTTTTAGTATTTATTTTAAATATTTCTATACCACAGCTTGAGATGAGATTTCTCAAAGTTGGTTCACAAAGGAATTCCTTTCAAGCAATGAAATATAAAATAGAATTCTGCCAAAAATTGTTAACTATTTAAAACAAGAAAACAAGAAAAATCATATTATTTGTTCATCTATTACATTTATATACTGCCCTTCTGGCCAAAAGGCTGGCCATTACAAAAAGATGAGGTTATCTTCAGTTGAAAGCAGCCTGGAACAGTCCCCAGAATTACTATGGCTTTCCATTCCTTGGAGAAGCAGCTATGACGGGAAAGGCCTCATCTCTCATGCTCACCAGCATAATGGATCTTACTGCCTGAATTCTACCCTAAAGCCTATTATTTCATTGGCATTAACCCCCTGAAGCTTGTTGAGAGGTGCTAGCAAATAAGAAACGAAGTAAGGTAATACAGTACCAAAACCCATCCACTTCATGGACAATAGCTAAAAGCAAGGAAATATTTTCTGTGCATCTCTCAGACTCTAAATATTAACTCAGAAGATGCTAGTCTTGTTGTAGCAGAAGATGAGACAGGACAACAATTCCAGGGTCATACAGATCAGGATATTTTATTGCGCAATGGTTCACAGAGAGTATTACAGTTCAAATCTGGGAACTCCGAAGGGCTCAAAACACAGAGTTTATATACACAGTAAACAGGAAATACATGACCTTCACCCCATGTGGAAGGCTTAGGATTTGACACTTGACATTGGTTAAAAGACAAAGGGATCAAAATAATACACTTAGTATTGGCTGACAGCCAAGACCACACTTACTATTGGGTAATTACTATCTCTCCATCCTCTACTATTGGGTAATTTACGATACCCCTATTCTAATGAGGAAGGGTCTATTACATGTCGATTGCATCAGCCTGAACAATAGGTAGGCAAGTTTAAGTTGACTCACTGTGACTCCACCTGTAGGTCATTGAGAGGGCAAAGATGGATTCTCTTTGGTTCTATATTATTCCATATTCCAGTATAGTCTAAACCTACAGAGAGCAAAAACAGCACACCTTGCTGAATGGATGGATCCTGAAGAGTGTCTTCTACCAGGATAAGATTCTGGCTGGACCATTTGGAAGTCACTTAATAGATTCTGAAGTGAAACAGGAAGATCAAAATACTGTATGATCAAGTAAAACTGGGCTACTTGGACAATTTTTTGTGAATGTGGGGAAATGCATTGTTTTTCTTTCTCAGTTACTAAACTGTATTCATGTTAGCATTTCCCCTTTTACAAACATATTTATTAAAATATATTTAATAACTAGGAGATTTCCAGAGAAACAGATTAATATGAAAATACTGGGAATATCCTGAAGACCAACCAGTTAACTCCAGTGTGAGCTTTCATGGATACAAATGACTTCTTCAGGCACATTAGCTGAAATGGGATACGCAGAAAGAGCCTGCTCGAAGATTGTGGTATTTTTGAACCACAATTGGAAGTGCCTTGTGTTGCTGGCTAATCTCTCTCACACTAGGTCAGGCAGAATGCACTCAGCAAAAGGTGGCTTCATTTTGGCAGTTTCACTTCTGGCCTAGACACGGAAGAAGAATTAGCTGAAATACTAGTGGTATAGCTATGCCTGCAGAAGATAGATGCCATCACCAACAGTGCAAAGTCAGAATCCAGTTCATCACACAGAAGCAACAGGAGCTATGGAATGAGAGGAGGAAATTTTATTACTCTGCCAGTAATGTGATTTAGTGGTGGTGTTTTTCTGTAATGAAAGGCTTCCTTCTCTGTCTCACATGAAATGAAAGGAGTTATTTTCCTATCAGAAAAGCCACAGAAGAGAATGGGAAATCTCTCATAGTCAAAAACCTCCTCCAACAGGGTCTAGGCCAGGGCTTCACAATCTACGACCCGTGGGCTGGATCTGGCCCACTGTACCAAATAATCCAGCCCCCAACCTTGTTCCAGTTGCCACTGCTGGAATCAGCAGTGGATTCATTTATGTGTAAATGAGTCCACGGCTGTCGTAAACATGTTTACAACACCCGTGGATGCGTTTTACAGCAGCATTTATGGTGGGGGAACCATCAGTTCGGCCCACTCAGCTGTCTGAGGGGGCGTGGTCTGGCCCATGGCTAGAAAAGTTTGAGCACCCCTGATCTCGGCCAACAGGATTTCAGCCACAGAGCACAGCCAGGAGGTTGACGTCTTGCAACATATTCTTTTACTTTGCAGTCTATTCTATATGTTGAATTTACCTGCCAATGTTTGCTCCTCTGAACTGGCTAATTTCTACTGTAAATATTCACAACAGAACTACAGTGTAATCTTCACAAATACCATATACACATTTTCTATTTTTTATTGTCAGATAGAACCCAGCTGTGTCACTGTGTTTTCCAACCTTTCTTTTTTGGACTTCAATTCCCAGAAGCCTAAGTCAATTCCACAAAGCACTGATCAGCCAATGTACTGATTTAGGCTTCTGGGAATTGAAGGCTGTCTGTGGGCTGTGAGCCCTGCATTGAAAACCACTGTTATAGAGAATTCCCAAGGGCTGGACTAAGATGTATGTTTGTACTACTGTATTTGCCGGCGTATAAGACGACTGGGCGTACAAGACGACCCCCCAACATTTCCACTCAAAATATAGAGTTTGTTCTATACTCGCCGTATAAGACTACCCCCTCTTTCGCATACCTTCCATACACCAAATAAAACGTAAAAGAACATCAGATTTGATTTTAACATGTTAATTTATATTCAAATGCTTATGACATGCAGAAAAACTGTCACAAGGCTGTATGTTATCAAACATGTACAGTAAACATAAAACAGTGCAAGTACAAAGTGGTACTTATTTATCTACCATAAATACATGAATATAAGCCGACCCGAATATAACCCAAGGTACCTAATTTTGACCTTGAAACCCAGGAGAATAGATTGACCTGAGTATAAGCCAAGAGTGGGAAATGTAGCAACTGCTAGTGAGTTTCAGTAATTAAAATACAGTAATATTAATTATTTTATTGATTTTTTAGAACTGTACTGCAGGTAAAGTGGGTGGGCAGGTCAATTGCACTGAGGCAGGAAGTGTTGCTCTAGCCTAGCCTCTTGCTTCCCCTTCAAGGAAGAAGCATGGCTTTTTCCTCCATCTTGGCAGAAGATACCAGTAAGTGAAACCCTTTCTTTGACCCCACCAGTTTGAAAGGGAGACACAATTGTAATGTAGAGCTTCTTTCTTTATCTGAATGGCATGTAGAATGAGGTGGGTGAGCATCGGGAGGCCACTATGGGCAGCTATGTCTATCCCAACTGAAGTGCACCCAGCGTATAAGACGACCCCCCCCCCACTTGGAGGCATGTTTTTCAAAGGGGAAAAGTCAACTTATACGCCAGCAAATATGGTATATTTCTACATTTTGGAAGTATAAATAATTGTTTGCTTTGGTTCTAGTTTGTTGACAGTATGAAAACAACCTGCAAAACAAAATAAATGTCATTATATTGGTGATAGCTTGCCCCACACAACTGAAAATGATACAAACTTCTAGATCAACACATCATGGGTATCAGGTGGGGAAATGCTTTCTTAATTTGTAGACAGAACTGCTTTTGTATGTGGAAGTCACATAGAGGAAGCTGAACAATATAGGGCAAAGGTTTCCTTAAAGTTGCTTGAGATAATACAAGATTACCTGAAGGTTTAGGTGTGGTAAGAAGGAAGTTGACATCTCTTCTGTCTAGAAAATGTAAGTGTCCAATCCTTTAAGTCAGGGGTGCCCAAACTGCGGCCCATGGGCCATATCTGACCTCTGACACCAATTCATCCGGCCCATGCCACCCTTGCCCTCCTGGAAGTGGAAGTAAAACATGCCCGTATGGGTGCATTTTACTTCCGCTTCCAGGAGCAGCAGGGGAGGCATGGACCTGATGAATTGGTGTAGAGGGCCAGATAAGGCCCATGGGCCATAGTTTGGGCATTCTTGGTTTAAGAAGAGAAAATGGCAGCCTAAAAATCTATCTCATCCTGTTGCAAAACAGATTGCAAGGCATATTCTGCTTCCTCTTCCGGTGGGAGGAACCATCTGACCGGCCTGCTGAACCATGTGACTGGCCCGCGGCCCAAAAAGTTTGGGTATCCCTGCTTTAAGTCAACAAATTCTCTCCAGACAGCTTACTGATAACCCCCTGATGGGTTAAACAGGAGATGAGATTTGACTGGATAAAAATGAAGCTTGAAAGGATCACATTTCATTCAAGAGGAGTTGTATTGTCTCCCAGATAGCTTGCTGTTTTCCATGTCATAATTATTGTCTCTAGTTCATAGGTTGAAAATGATGTGAGATTTTTTAAACAACAACAGCTCTGTGCCCCTGTTCATGTTTCAGCATAGATATTCTCTGTCAAGAAGCCCCTGGCCCTTAAGCATTTTTAAAAGAAGAAAATATGGAAAATCTAATAAATTAAGACTGCTCTCATAATCAGAAGGAATGCTACTGTATTAAGGAGCAGTTTTCTTCCAACTGCATTTACTAAGAGAAACATGGCATTCTCTACCTATCAGAACAGTAGCCTATTTATTCACAAATTTTACAGCTCCTAAAATGTCTGCACACCCTAATGAACATCATTAACACCTTGCACTATAGTTAGCATTCTGTGGGCTGAGTGTTGTATTGTTACATATTAAATAGGCTGTCACAGCTTCATTTAGCCCTCTTCAAGTTCTCCTTGTACTATCATTTGTTCCCTTTTGTACCCATCCATCTTTTCCAATTAAATCAACCACATCTGAATACTTTCTTAGATACGGTATTCTCATCTTCCTCCCCAACAGAAGGCACAGCTGTTACTGTCTGAACTCCTGGGGACTGAACCTGAAGAGACACTTGATTGACTTCCTAACATACTGTTCTTATTCTTTCTCCTCCTGGACCTGGCTTGAAGACAGAAAAGAGTAGCAAGGAGAGTGCAGCAGTGAGTCGTGAATGAGAGGGAGGGGCTCAAAATGGCAGCAATGACGAGGTGGTGTGTTTCAACCGCAGCAGCTGTGGCTCTAATTTTTACAGCAATAACATGTAGCATTTGATATGTCATGATGAAGAAACATGACACATTAGCATTGCAAGTAGATTGAACCAGTCTTCTCCAAGTCTAGGGTTCAGTGCTCATCTCTATTTATAACCAAAGAACCAGCGCTGCCCGTGCCTGCAGATGTTTTCATGGTCATGTGACAGGCATGACTAAACACCTGAATAGATGGAAAGCTGTTTACCTTCCCACTCAAGTGGTACTTATTTATCTACAGTACCTACAATTTCTTGCTTTTGAACTGCTAAGTTGGCAGGAGCTAGGACAGAAACAGGAGCTCCCTCCCTGATGCAGCACTTGGGCCTTGAATTGCTGACCTCTCAACCGTCCAGTCATCAAATTCAGCATCTTAATCACTAAGACACCACAGTCCCGACATTAGAAGGCTACAAAACATTGTCTCTTCAAATACATACTGCTTCAAAGCTTTTGTGTCTGCAAAATCAACCTGTAAATGAATCCTATCCTTATCTCCTAATGACTAAACAAAAGCAAGCTAATGTACAACTTCCACCACAGATAGCAGAACCTTTGAGGTAGAACAACCAATATTAAGAAGCTCTTCTTCTGTCTAGGAAGCCTTGCTCAGGCTTGCTTTGCTGGAATTCTTCACAGTGCTTATAGGCAGGTGTTTCATAAAAGCAGGGTGCAGAACATGTGTGCTTTCTAGGTGTTTTTGTTTTGCTTTTAAGTTGAGAAATCAGGGCGGTAAATAATAGGATCTGCTCCTTTTCCCACTACAAATCCCTTTGCAGAGTTTTCAGCCCTGGTGTTGGGTTACACAAAAAGAGCCTCCTTGAAGACTGTGGTATTTTTGAACCACAATTGGGCGTACCTTGGGCGAAGGTAACCTTGCCCAGCTAATCTTTCTCACACTAGGTCAGGAACTGTGGAATGAATACACCAAAAGGTGACTTCATGTTGGCAGTTTCATGTCCAGCCTAGACATGGTGGAAGAAGAAGCCCTGGTATTCTAGTAGCAGCAGAGACAATGGCTACCATTTTGGGCAGTAGGGTCAAACCAAGTGTTCCTCTTTCATTTGGAAGAGGCATGTACAGCTGGTAGCAGTGTACTCAGGTGGAAGAAATTTATATCTTTCCCCCATGTAGTCTTTCTTTTCAAATATTGAGCCCCCTGGACAGGTTTAGTAACAACAAAAGGAGAAGATAATCGGTTGCTCAAATGCCATTTCTTCTATTTAATGCCAGGAGTCAAAGGAGTGACTGTCACATTGTTGACTGTCTTGTAAAAGGTTGTACCTTGGAAACCCAGACAATGTGTAATCTTCCATATGGTTATAGAGAGCTTAGCCCAATCGTATGTATGCTTACTCAGAAGTAAGCCCTATAGGGTGGAAGAAGGGTTTAGCTATTTAGTAATTTACTCCTTTGTAGTTAAGCCACTGGTCATAACTACATTTTGCACATTCTTCTAATCATGTGCAATGTAAAGAAATACTGACTTATCCAGCCTGAATGCATGGTCTTAGTTTTTAGTAATAAAGAGAGAGAGAGAGAGAGAGGCACCACCAGTACTAGAACCTGGGGCACATATCCTTATTTCTCCAGAGACATTGGAACCAAGAGCTATAATTTGTAAATACCTATTAGAAAGCATGGAATTTGATGATAGAGAAATAAGAGTGAAATGGAACAAAGAATTGAGCTATCTAGTGGAAAGCTGCTCAGAGTTAATAGAGTTTATTTCTAAACTGTCCTACTGACCAAAGGTGGCTTCATATAGATGTTAAACAGCATGGACAAGATAATAGAACCCTGTGGCATACTTTACTGTTTGTTACCCAAGGGGCTGAAGTCACCTCACCCAGCTGCACCCTTTGGACGTGATCAGTGAAGAAGGATTGGAGCCAGTTTAAAGTTGCCAGCCCCCGATTTCTAACCTTGTTACACTACCCAGTAAGCAGTGGTGGGATGTCAAAATTTTTACTATCCCATTGTGATGTCATCACAGTGTGGGCGGAGCTAACATGACATAATGACATCATGGGCAGAGTCAATGTCATGACATCATGACATTGTGGGCGGGGCCAAATAATAAATAATAATAAAATAATAAAATAAAAATAAGCGCACGCACGCACGCACGCACGCACGCACGCACGCACGCACGCACGCACGCACGCACGCACGCACGCACGCTTTGCTTAAAAAACCCAAGCCAGGCCGCCAGGCCTTTTTAGGAACTGTGATAGAACATCAATATAGGCAAAGATATTAAATACACATTAAAATACACACAGACACACCACATCCAAAGGTGAGTCACTTACCCTGGGGAGCAGGCTATAGGGAGCTTCAGGCTAGCAGCTTCTATTCCTCCTCCCCGCTTGAGAGGACCGTAAGGAGGACATGCATACATGCCAAGCACTGTAGGCATGCATGCACACCAAGTGCTTGGCACGCATACGCAGCCCCGAAGGTGGTTCTCCCCAAAAGCTGTTACCGGTTCTCTGGGACACTGGGAATAGTTACTACCGTTTCTGGCAAACTGGTGAGAACCTGTTACATCCCATCACTGCCAGTAAGATACCATGGTTGACTGTATCAAAAACGCTGAGAGATCCAAGAGGACAGGCATGGTCTTATTACCCCTGTCAGCCTCTTGGAGGAGGTCATCTAGAATATTTTAGGATCAAAAGCCACATTTGATTCAGTGACAATTGATATTGGGCACCACTTTAAAAAAATTAAAATGAAATTGGCCATGCAACACAGTTAATGCTTCTTAGATGGATATGATTTTGGCAGGTCTAGACATGGCACCTTATCAGTTGGTTGTATTAAAGCAAGAGTTCCCAACCTTTTTATGCCGTGGGCCTGACCACGCTCCCAGACAGCTGAGCTGGCTGGACCACACACCCCGGAAGCGGAAGTAAATGTGCCCGCTTCCACATTTATGACAGCCGTGGGTGCATTTATAACTGATGTAACCACGTTTACGACAGCCGCAGGTGCATTTAAAGCTGACATAAACACGTCTGCTTCCACTTCTGGGTGCGACAGTGGTGGGCCACATGAAATGGTGCCTCAGGATGGGTCCAGCCCACAGGCCATAGTTTGGGAACCCCTGTATTAAAGCAAATTCATTTTGTATTAGAGTTTGCTGATATACTTTACTTTTAAGCTCCGTTCCTAGAAGAAGCCTTCCTGCAGAGTGGATACAGAGTAGAAGACTGAGTTGCATGACTTTGTGTGCCATTGATAATGTCGCTAGTGTTTTCTCAACTTGGAGGAATTTGACTCCAAAAGTAATGCCATTTGAATAGGTATGCAAGAGGCATTTGATTATTATAATATGCTATATTGGTTGCAATCCTCTGGTTTAGCTTAAGAAAACTCATAACATCTAGTCTGTTTCTCGAGCAAAGAAAGTACACCTGCTGTGATTCTCTGGGGTTAGTACATGTGTCCCAAGTCAGTGTATGTTCATCTCCAGGAATTGTTGTAGGGACTCTTTGTTTTTGATGGATCAGTTTAGTGGTGGGCAGCAAAAAAAAATTGCTACCACACTGTGAGCAGAGCCTATGTCATGGGCGGAGCCTACATCGTGGGGGGAGCCTACATTGTGGATGATCTAGTCATACCTGCCATATGACCATGTTTTTTTGTTGTTGTTCAGTCGCACAGTCGATTCCGACCCTCTGCGACCCCATGGACCACTGTCCTCCAGGCACTCCTGTCCTCCACCATCCCCCTCAACTCGCCCAGCTCTTTGCCCATTATCTCTACAATACCATCTAGCCATCTCATCTTGGGCCGTCCCCTTCTTCTTTTGCCCTCGACCCTTCCAAGCATCAAGGCTTTCTCAAGCGAATCCTCTCTTCTCATTTGATGTCCAAAGTACCTTAGCTTCATCTTTACTTTACCTTCTAAGGAGCAGTCAGGGTTGATTTCTTCTAAGATCGACCTATTTGTTCTCCTCGCTGTCCAGGGGACTCTCAAAACCCTTCTCCAACACCACATCTCAAAGGCGTCTATTTTTCTGCGCTCAGCTTTCCTAATGGTCCAGCTCTCACAACCATACATTGCCACAGGGAATACCATTTCTTTGACTATGCGAATCTTTGTTTGCAATGTGATGTCTCTACTTTTAACTATGCTCCCCAGGTTTCTCATCGCTTGCCTCCCAAGAATCAGTCGCCTTTTTATTTCATGGCTGCAATCACCATCTGCAGTGAGCTTTGATCCTAGGAAAGTAAAATCGGTCACTGCTTCTACTTCTTCCCCATCTATTTTCCAGGGACTGATAGGGCCTGTTGCCATGATCTTGGTTTTCTTGATATTGAGTCTCAAGCCAGCTTTTTCACTTTCTTCTTTCAACCTAATCAGGAGCTTCTTTAGGTCCTCCTCACTTTCTGCCATTAGGGTGGTATCATCTGCATATCTCAAATTGTTGATGTTTCTTCCAGCAATTTTGATCCCAAATTGTGATTCCTCCATTCCTGCATTGCGCATTATGTGTTCTGTGTATAAGTTGAATAAGCAGGGTGACAAAATGCAACCTTGTCTTACTCCTTTTCCTATTCCAAACCACTCCGTCATTCCATTTTCTGTCCTAACTGTTGCTTCTTGATTCATGTACAGATTTCTCATGAGACCTATAAGGTGTTCCGGAATTCCCATCTCTTTAATTACTTGCCACATTTTGTTGTGGTCAACACAGTCAAAAGCCTTAGTGTAATCAATGAAACAGAAGTAGACTTGTTTCTGATATTCCTTTGTTTTTTCCATGATCCATCTTATGTTGGCGATGTGGTCTCTAGTTCCCCTGCCTCTTCTGAAACCCGCCTGCACTTCTGGTAATTCTCTCTCCACATACTGTTGCAGTCTATCCTGTATTATCTTGAGCATCACCTTGCTAGCGTGAGGGATGAGCGCAATTGTTCGATAATTTGAACATTCTTTGGCGTTACCCTTTTTGGGGAGTGGAATGTATACAGATCTTTTCCAATCCTGTGGCCATTGTTGTGTTTTCCAAATCTGCTGGCATATAGAATGCAGTAATTTGATTCCATCATCTTGCAGGGCTTTGAAAAGTTCAACTTGGATACCATCAACTCCACTGGCTTTGTTGTTTGCAGTGTTTTTTAGTGACTTTCTGACTTCACTCTCTAGAATGTCTGGCTCATGTTCAATGTTCTCATCATTGTGATTATCAGGGGTGTTGAGGTCCTTTTTGTAGAGTTCCTCTGTGTACTTTTTCCATCTTTTCTTAATCTCTTCTGCATCTGCTAACTCCTTGCCATCTTTGTCCTTTATCATGGTCATTTTTGCTTTAAATGTTCCCTTGAGTTCCCCAATTTTTTTGAAAAGATCTCTAGTCCTACCCCTGATATTGTTTTCCTCTATTTCTTTGCACTGTTCGTTCAGGTAGGTTTCCTTATCTCTCCTTGCTTTTCTTTGAAATTCTGTATTTAAGTGACTGTATTTTTTTCCTTTCTCCAATGCATTTTGCATTCCTTCTGTCCTCTGCTATTTTGAGAGCCTCATCTGACAACCATTTAGCTTTCTTTCACTTCTTTTCTTTTGGTATGGTTTTCCTTGCTGCCTCCTGCATGATGTCCCACATCTCTGTCCATAATTCTTTTGGCTCTCTGTCTATCTGGTCCAAGCCATTAAATCTGTTCCACACCTCCACTGTGTATTCCCAAGGAATGTTGTCTAGGTCATATCTGTCTGGCCTAATTGTTTTTCCTATTTTCTTTAGTCTAAGCCTGAATTTTGCAATCAGTAGGTTGTGATCTGAGCCACAATCTGCTCCTGGTCTTGTTTTTGCTGATTGTATGGAGATTCTCCATCTTTGGCTGCAGAGTATGTAATCAATCTGGTTTCGATGTTGGCCATCTGGTGATGTCCATGTGTAGAGTCTCCTCTTGTGTTGCTGGAAGAGAGTATTTGCTATGACCAGTGCGTTATCTTGGCAGAACTCTATCAGTTTTTGCCCTGCTTCATTCTGTGTTCCAAGACCAAACTTGCCTGTTATTCCATTTACTTTTTGATTTCCTACTTTGGCATTCCAATCTGCTATGATAATGTGTACATCATTTCTTGGTGTCTGTTCTATGAGTTGTTCTAAGTCCTCATAGAACTGGTCAATTGTGGTTTCATCTGCACTAGTGGTTGGTGCGTATATTTGGATTATAGTGATATCGAATGGCTTGCCTTGTATTCTGACTGACATCATTCTATCATTTTTGAGATTGTATCCCATTACTGCTTTTCTCACCCTTTTATTGACAATTATGGCTACTCCGTTTTTTCTGAGGCTTTCTTGTCCACAGTAGTAGATATGATGATTTCCAGAGCTGAATTCACCCATCCCTGTCCATTTTAATTCGCTGATTCCCAAGATGTCAATGCTTATTCTTTCCATTTCCTTTTTTACCACTTCCAGTTTTCCTTGATTCATAGATCTTACATTCCATGTCCCTATACAGTATTGTTCCTTGCAACACTGTATTTCTCCTCCCCCTTTCCTGTCCCTCCCCTCCTTCTGATCTGATGTGCTAAGCATCCTGTTTCATCTAAATTGCCCCATTTATTTTGTAAATGGAGATGAGCACTGCACCCTAGAGTTGGAAATGACTGGCTTTTGAGCAAGGGAGACCTTGAACCACTTGCAGGGACAAAACCTGATGGGTCAGGGCAGGGAGGTGGACATGGCCACCCAATTTCTCTACCCCCCCCCCCCGGCCAGAGGCCACCCAATTTTGCTTAAAAAACCCTTCCCCCGGGTGTGTGTGCGAACCTGTTGCTGCCCACCACTGGATCATTTCCTCCATATGTGCCATTGACTCAAGCAGAGCTGTTCCAGTTACAACCTACTTTAAAATAGTAAGTGCATTCATCAGAATGAACAGTAGGACTTCCTCATGCAGTAAGGCTCACTTACCACCTTTTGAAGTAAGGTAAGTAATGTACATTTGCCATCGGTTGAGGTAAACTCTGATTCAAAACATTGTTAAAAACAAGAGAGGTTAGGAAGACTCTAATGATAAAATTGTGCCTTTTCGGTGTTGACACCTACATTTTGGAACACTTTGCCACTGACGTCGTGACCCCATCCCTGGATATATTTAGGAAACAACTTAAAATGATGCTGTTTTTCTTCTTCTTGAGGTGACATATCTGTTCCAGATATTGGCTATCAACATGGCAATAGTCTTCCTGTTGTTAACTTAAAAGCTGTTGTTTAAGGTGGCTTTGAAGAATGTTTCCCCTCTAGTTAACTAGACTAGTTTATTTTATGATTATTTGGGGGTATTTGTTTACTTACTACATACACTGTTCCCAAGGCTGTAGCCAGTATTCTAGATTTGGGGTATGTGTGTGAAAAATTTTTCAGGAGGGGCAACAACGTCACACACACACACACACACACACACACATACATATATATAACATTGACATCCCTGGGTGGGTTGAGGGGAGCTGATAGCCCAGGAGAGTTTTTGTGTCCCCCCCGCCCCCCTCTGGCTACAGCCTTGACTGTTTCTCCCTTTTTGAAAAAATGCTTTGATTAACTGTTTGTTTTTATTATTTTGTAGCCATGAAGTTGGGTTTGGGAAGCCTTCTTGGAAGGATTGGAATGACTTGTGATTTTACTGATGTAAATTGATGGAGTGGGAAAGTCTCCCAGAGGGGCGGTATATAAATAAAATAAGAAATACATTTATTTCTATATAAAGCAGATGGGGTCTAGCATAGCTCCACTGGCAAGGTGTTCCATAATGTAAGTGCTAACACCACTGAGAAGGCCCGATTCCTTTTCAGAATCTTCCTAGTCTTTCTTGGTTTTAATGTTTTGAATTAATTAATTTATAAGCAAGGAAGGCAAATATTAGATTATGCTGTTCAGAACAACAAGATTAAAAGTATGAGAACGGAAGAGATGGAGACTAGTAATGAATAAAAACACCATCAAAGCAGCTATTATTGGTTTTTCATTGAGCTACCGCTAATAGCTTTTTTTAATACACTGTGACTGGAAGAGATGTTGGTGAGATTATTGTCTGAGATTGCAATGTAGAATTGCCGAAGACAGGTTCATTGTTACATTCCTTTAGTAGATATGGTATTGGACTCAGAATTAGGAAACCTAGGTTTGAATCCCTGCACAGCCGTGGAAATTCCCTGTGAACGGCTATGGCAATGGTGAACCACTCCTTGAATGTTTCACACACTCTGAAACTTCTCTTAGAGTCACCTTAAGTCAAAAGGAAGTTGGTAACACACAACAATAAATATCACTTGTAAACTTGACACCTCACTGCCTTTTCCTTGACTTATGACTAGTGCTTACTATCCCTAAAGATACAAACGTCCTCTAAAGCAGGCAAAATTGAAATAT
Source organism: Furcifer pardalis (assembly GCA_030440675.1). Classification (NCBI taxonomy): domain Eukaryota; kingdom Metazoa; phylum Chordata; class Lepidosauria; order Squamata; family Chamaeleonidae; genus Furcifer; species Furcifer pardalis. The sequence goes on along the minus strand of CP126897.1, from coordinate 68,715,087 downwards.
AATCAAACATAATCAAGGCAGAAATTGCTTAATCAGTGTGATTCTAAGCACGAGAAGCAAGGGATGGTGTTTCTCTGCACAGCCTATCAAAAATTCAATTATTCTAGTTTTATTTTTGCATTTGAAGCTGCTGCTATACGCAGGAACAATGTGACACAAAAACCAGTGCAATAGGAAATTAGGAGAAATGCCCCTCTGAAAGTGGGGGAATTTCTGTAGGACCTGCACCTGTTTGTTGTTGTATGTATTTTAATTAACAAGATCTGCTGGTGTGGTAATTTTAAAGGATATGAACAGGAAAACTACAGACATCAAAGAAAAGTAGTTTGAATTTGTGGTATAGAAAGCGGATTGTGAGAACTGAAGTTCACACACACACAAAGGAGTTAAGAAAAAAACCGAAGAGGCGTGAAGTGGGCAAGACCACAGAGGCATAAAATGCTCTCTCCTCCCACCTCAAAAAAGGAGGATGAAACAGAATGAACAGCTTCTAGCTTGGCTTCTCCTCAAAAGTGGCATTTCTACAATCATGGGGCCTCTACCATTTTCACCACAGTGTTGCTCATTTCTTGACAGCTCTGAACCCACAATGCTAACTCTGAGGGAATTTTTTTTTTAAATTCTGACATCTTGGCTGAGCTGTTTGAGATAACTATTCCCAAAGTGATACAGTAGTTGAATTGGTCTGTTTGTAACAATGAAGCATCTGGTGCCACTATAAAGCTTAACAAGTGTATTATAGTTACCAGTAATTGTTTTATTTTTAAGGTGCCACAGAGTTCTTTGGTTGCTCGAAAAACTAAAGCCAGTAAGTTCACCCTTGCTCAAAAGCCAGTTGTATCCAACTGTAGGGTTCAGTGCACATCACTGTTTATAGTCAAAGAACCAGCACTGTCTGTGTTCGCAGATGTTTCCGCAGACATGTGGTGAACATGACTAGACACTGGTTCCTATTTATCTACTTGCAATTTCTTGCTTTTCAACTGCTAGGTTGGCAGGAGCTGGGACAGAGACGGAAACTCATTACAACATATAACACTCGGGCCTTGAACTGCCGACCTGCTGACCTTCCAGTTGTCAAGTTCAGCATATTAACCATTGAGCTATCACAGTCCCTACTAAAGCCAGTATCCTATTGCTATTCCCAAGTAGAGAAGACCCATTAACTCAACGGGATTTACATTTGTGTTAAGTTACCACTCACCAATTTAATCAATGGATTTACTCTAATTGAGTACCGGTAGGTTGCTGGTCTGAGAATTTGATCTCTGGAAGAAAACACCAGTGGAAAATTAAATTGCTCAACATATTTAAAAACAATGGTTAGAGGTTCAAAGAATTCAGTTCAGATATGGTTGGATCTTCCCCACCCTCATCTTCCTTCTCCCCCTCAAGAAATAAGGCAGATGTCATTGCGAGGCGGGCTACATCTTCAGAGTAATGGCTGTGGTTAGGGTGCTGAAATTCAGGCCTGGTACAATCTGAGCAGCCCTCGGTGAAAGCTGTGGTGTTATAAACCCACACAAGCCACATATGCTCCAACAGCCTGTTTCACAAAATCTACATAAATATTTCTGTTAAATCAGAAAGTTTAATTCAAAGGTTTCAATAGAGATGAATTACTACTATTATCTGTAATATTCTGCTTGTTGTTGTTGTTGTTTTTAAACAAATATGTATCCCAGTTGTCCAGAGTATTTAGATATTGGATTAATGAGAAAGAGAGACAGAGATTCAGTAGCATAATTATCTTGAACAAACATGTAAAAATGAACTGAAATAGGGGTATTTATGTGGTTCCACAATGACTATAAGCTGGATCAAGCAGCCACTATTCACCTCAGGATAAAGGAGATCCATAAGAGATCTTTTGCATCCCATTCAGTATTTATGGGGTTTAAAAGATCATTTGGATTGAGAAAAGGGGAAGTCAAAATTAATACAATAGATTGAGCTTCTGATGCTGAAGAAGAGTGACAGCCAAGCCAACCAATCCCAATGCAGATGCCAACCAGAGAGGGCTTATCTTGAGATCACAGCAGAGTAGAAATATATCCTCTTGCAGATGTTGTGCCAGCCATTTGGTGGGGATATGGGGTAAAGAAGAAGACTTGTGTTGCTCCTTAAGTAGCCTTTTCACATTCTGGAATGGTCTTGTGAACAATATTGTGGCAGAATAATTGTTTAAGTAAGTAAGTCACATAGTCAGATATTAGGGTTTGTCTTTTGGTGCTCTTGACTTTCCCTGCTTTTTTTCTATTTTTTGGTGCATTCATGCTAATTTCTGGTCCTACCTGCTGGCATTAGAGCCCCTGTGTGCTTTGGGAAGGCCTCCATCATCTATTAGCCAATTCAATCTGGTAGGGATGGCCAACCTTGGCACTCCAGGTGCTCTTGGAGTTCAATTCCCAGAAGTCCTGATCAGCACATGTGCTAATCAGGGCTTCTGGGAATTGAAGTTCAAAAACACCTGGAGCCCCAAGATTGCCCACCAATGTATTAGGCTTTCTTAACCCCCTGATCTTTTGAAGGACTACTACGTGCCCAACATTGATGGTGCTACATAGGCCTCAAAGCCATGTAGTTTGTGTTTACCCAATCACTCTGTTCATGGGAATGTTTTGTTTCTTTGTTTGATGCAGATCTGGATATGTGTAGACAGTGGTGGGCAGCAACAGGTTCGCTTCCCCCTCGGAAGTGGGTGTTCGCAAAACTGGGTGGCCTCTGGGCAGGGGGGTAGTGAAATTGGGTGGCCATGCCCACCTCCCTGCCCTGCCCCATCAGGTTTTGTCCCTGCTAATGGTTCAAGGTCTCCCTTGCTCAAAAGCCAATCATATCCGACTCTAGGGTGCAGTGCTGATCTCCATTTACAGCCAAAGAGCCAGTGCTGTCTGTGTTTGCAGATGTATACATGGCCATATGGCAGGCATGACTAGACCACGCATGATGCAGGCTCCACCCATGATGTAGGCTCCATCCATGGTATGGTAGCAAATTTTTTTGTTACCCACCACTGTGTGTAGAGTATGTAGCAGAACCAGAGATGGAGCAGGCTGGAATGTTTCCTAAATGGCACAGGAGAAACACTCATTAGATACACATAACATGGAGCTGAAAGGCGATGCTAGCACATTTTGCTGCCAGAGGCACAAATGATAATTCTCCCAACTCCCCTCCCCGGGATCCAAAGATGCACAGTTATTTTGGTAAATCCAACAGGAGTTTCTTCCTCTACTTTGCAGAGGAAACAATAATTATAAATTATTGGCAGAGCATCTTCCCCTCAGAAATCAGGCCCATTTTATCTGTTCTTCACCACAACTCCAAGTTCTGACTCCCAGGTTGGCTAGAAAGTCCACTACCTGTAGGGCTTTCTCAGTGGCAGCTCTAGCTCTATGGAATGAACTGCCAGGGCAGCTGCATTTGATCGACTCTTGAGGGACTTTCAAGAAACAGTAGAAAACCTTTCCGTTTGAGGAGGCCTTTAGCAGTTTGCTGAAGATTAGATGGGAAACCTTCCCATTGCTTTTCTGTCACAAGAGTTTGGGGTCCTCAGTTCTGATTTTGATTAGGTGAGTGAAGGTTCTTTTATTGTCTTAATGGTGCTTGTTTCACCTTTATTCTATTCTGTTCTAGTCTATTTTAATAGTGTAAGCCACCCAGAGTGGGAGTCCATCCCAGATGGGCAAGGTATAAGTGCAATAAAAACAACAACCAACCAACCAGCCAGCCAGCCAGCCAGCCAGCCAGCCAGCCAGCCAGCCAGCCAGCCAGCCAGCCAGCCAGCCAACCAACCAACCAACCAACCAACCAACCAACCAACCAACCAACCAACAAACAAACAAACAAACAAACAAACAAACAAACAAACAAACAGCATTCTGTCCTTTCATGCAACCCAAACATATCTTCCATGGGGTGCTTGCCTCACTGTGCCAAATAATACTCCTGGTCTTCCTACACTTTAAGGTACAGTATAATATATTGAGCCTGCGTTGGAGATCTCATTCATTCTGATGATTCTTTTGTTTAATCAGCTCACGGCATCTTCTCATTACAGTACTTAACTTACCTTGGCAGAGGTGTATACTACTACTTCTTCATGTACCTTATCCATTCCGGATATTGGCTCTCATTATGGTACAGTAACAGTCTTCCAGTTCTTCACTCCTCGGAACAGTTCTTCCGAGGATATGCCACACCAGTCTCTCAGCTTCTTCAGCCACGAACTCCATCTATGTCCAGTGCCTCTTTTCCCAGGGATCTTTCCTTGCAGAGAGAGTTGGAGTATTCTATACTTTATGTTGTTCCTCATGATATGGCCAAGGTATTGAAGCTTTCTTTGCTTAATGGCCTTAAAGAGTTCTTCTTTAATTTCTTGTCACAGTTTAAGACATCAAAATTATATTTTTGTCAGTTCATGACCTGAATGGAGTAGGCTTGGACATGTGGCATCGGGTCCATCACTGTTCAGTCTACAATAGGCAGATTTTGAAACCAACCTGGGCTGATTAAAATCTCACATGCCAAAGGGAAATTAAAAAAAAAACCAGCAGAGGGTCATATCAGGACTCTTAAATGTGTCATACTTAATGAATTCTCTAAAGTCTAACGTTTAAGAAAAACCCTGGAGCTGATAAATTTTCCTCCATAATATGATCAAGTTAGCTTCCCTAAGACAAAAAAGTCCTAATTATTTCCACTTGATAGCCTGGATAGTTTCTTCTTGTGCCCAAGCATTCAGACCTTCTCATGAAATGCACCTTAGGCCTTTAAAGAAACTTGAACAAACAACCAAAAGTCCTTTCTCTCTCTCTCTTTCCCTCCTCTTATTCTTATCATACTTAATTTGCATACGGTAGTCTGCAGAAAAAAAACCCTCATGTGTGCATCTGGCATTATTCTTTCATTATTCAGCTCGGCACTATATAAAAGATCAGCCAAGAGTTGTCATTTCAGGTTTGTGCAGCACATGTGCAATACCAGGCCAGCTGTCTGTATAATTTCTTCCCTGACAGAGGTGAGAAGATGTTGCAGGCTCATGTTCCAAGGCATCTCCCATCAAGCTGTGTATAGAAATCTCACCCCCATAAATATCACAGAATGCACTCAGAGTGCACGGCTAATGATATGCCAGGATAATGATAAAGAAGAAACTGTGTTTGGTGCAGAAAACTTAAGCAGAAAGGAAAAGGGCCTTTCCTCTGCTTAAAAAATATTCTTTCAACAGAAGTAGTAGCTTGACTTTTGAGCTCCTTCCTATGTAACATCTTGCCTTCTGATAATCCCTAAATACATTTTTGAAATGAATTGGACAGAGATGAAGGATGTTGCATTTCTTGTGGGCCATCTACTCAAGGCACCCCTTAGCCCAATAAACCAGTAGAATGCCTGTAACAGAACCCAAAAATGGTAAATCCTGTAACTATATCAGGAGTTCTCAACCTTTTAAAGCCGGGGACCAGATCACGCTTCCTCAGACAGCTTTGGGGGCCAGATGGCCATTTTGCCCTTCCTTCACCTCATGGCACTTCCTGATGTGGTGGAGGCAGTGGGGGCCACATGAAAATGGTGCCTCAGGCTGCAAGTTGATCTAACAAAGGGTGCCACACAAAGGCTGTGTGCAAAACATATGCTCAGCCACAGAACTGTGGTCTTTTGCCATATTGTTCTTTCAGGTACTCCTGTCCTCTTACAACTTTTAAAATTTCAAGTTTTACATAACCTAGTTTTGAACAATAATGTGTAGTTAACACAATTTGCATCTGTGTTGTTATATATAGCCCGAGGCTCCCTTACCCACTTACCATTGTTACTGAACTAATCTCCATTAGGAAATGACTGAATACCAAACAAGAGTTTTTATGTCATCATGACACCTATAACTCTTCATTGAGTCAACCAATCAGGGTAGTTTTATTTTTAGACCAAGTATAAATGTTCACCATGTAACTGCACTCTTATGTCATAGGAAGTAGACTTGATCCAGGAAAGTTCACATTAATATATAACACTGGGGAACAGTGATTTTGGTGCCTCACAATTTTCACCTATTTCTGGCTATATTTGGGTCACTGATTCCAAAAATGCTTTCAGTTATGCCCCATCAGTTCTAGTTTTTTAGATATGGCTTATTCACGTTAGGCCAATCTAACCATACTGGTTGCATATATAACCAGAGGCGTAGCAAGGGTGTAAGCCACCCGGGGTGGAGTGAAATTTTGTCACCCCCCCAAAAAATTTTTTTTTTCACCCACCCAAACTTTTTTGGGCCCACCCAAATATTTTCCCACCCCCAAAATAAGTATTATTAAAACAATCAATTTAAGAATGGTGAGGCAAATACAAGTGTAGTCATAAGAGCAATGTATAATGACATCATCGATATCTAATGAACTAGAGCTGCTAGAACAAAATGGATGGCATTTTCGGAATCAGCCGCACAAAAATGCCCGGAATCCATTGAAAAATTTTAGGCACCAAGAAAAAAAAATTTTTTTGTTCCCCAGTGTAAGAGTTAGTCTTCAAGTTGCCACAATGTTTTTGTCTCTTTTTTTACCCCCTTTCTGCCTAATTTGTAGGTAAGGACACACATAAGAAATCAATAGACGTCTGTAAACTATTTCCAAAGAAACCACTGTGTTTGTCTGTGGCACCATGTTAAGAAAATAAAAATATATATTATAGCATTTTAAAGACTAACATTTTGATTTAATTGTTAGCTTTGATTGTGCATGGTCTACTTCCTCAGACATTGGAGTGCAAATGCATGACCTGTATATTTATACATACCCAGGTGAATATAAGGTCATGCATTTGTATTCTAGTGTCTGAGGAAGTGGACTTTGATCTACAAAAGCTCATATTGAAATAAAACTGCTAGTCTCTAAAATAAATGATACAATATTTTGATTATTTCTCTCTCTTAGGTAAAGTATGTGATTGTGAGATTCCATCTAATATATTATTATGTTGCTTTCATTTCAGTACAGCATTTAACAGAATAACTCTTGACAGTGGTGAAATCCAGCAGTATAATTTACACTACCTGAGAATTTCCTTCCTCAAAGGAAAGGGGAGGCTATTGGAGGTTATGGAATATGCTGGGGAGTCTTTAATTTCTCAAAATTGCTGATCTTGGGATAAGTTTATTTACCATAACTGATGACATCATCAGCCTTATACAACTTAGCTGTGTGAACATGATATCAGCCAGTATCTATTTTTAATACCTTACATATTTTCTAGATCACTGCTGGCTAAGCAATCATCTCATTTTCATTCTTAAAAAGAATATTCTGTAATCCCATACATCAGGCAATTCACAATCATATTTGTCATATTTATGTGGTTGACAGAAGCAGAGAAAACTACCACCATCCACGATGTACAAACTGCCCTGTGTAATTGTAACTTTTTCTTCTGTAAGCCACCCAGAGTCGCTCTGCGAGTGGGGCGGCATATAAGTTGAAATATAATAATAATAATAATAATAATAATAATAATAATAATAATAATAATAATAATAATAATAATAATAATAATAATAATAATAATAATAATAATAATAATATTGGTGGAGATCTTTGGCCCTTCAGATAGTATGACCTTCAGCTTCAGTAGCAATACCTAGCACAGTGATGATGAACCTTGGCACTCCAGGTGTTCTTAGACTGTAATTCCCAGAAGCCCAAGTCAGCACTCCTGCTGATCAGGGCTTCTGGGAACTGAAGTTCAAGAACACCTGGAGTGCCAAGGTTTGCCAAAACAGATCCAGTATGATCAATGGCGATTGTCTCTTTCAAAACATGTAAAGAACTGAAAGTTCCTTATCAAAAGTAGAAGCTAAGAAAACAGACAACCACCCCAATCACAACTAAACTCTGGTTTGACCTTTAGTTGTGAAAATTTGGAATAGAGATGTGAAAAGATATTGTGATCATCAGAAGTAAGTTATAATGAATGCATGCTTGAAAAATGAAATGCATTACCATAAGGAAGCATGACTTGAAGATCACAAAGATGGACACATGAAATGACTGCATCCCCGGGCTTTGGCAACATGTCAAAAAGCTAGAAACAAAACAGTCACAGGAAAAGGCTTTAGCATCCTTTCAGTAATTTAGCTTAAGAAAAGATGTGATAGTGATCTATCCTGACAGCACAGATCATATTTCTGATTCTTAATTTCCAACAAGACAGGTGCCAGATCTACCTGGAAGACATAGTGTCCAAACCAGAAGTCTTGTCTCCTGAGGACAGATGTTGTTGGGTTTGTTGTGACTTCCTTGTGTTGAACAATGTGGTCTATGTGTATTTAGGTGTACAGTCATTGTTCAATTTGTAATGGTCTACTATAGATGATGGGACTGTAGTGAGTTAGTGTTTAAGATGCTGAACTTGGTGACTAGAAAGTCAGAAGGTCAGCAGTTCGATAACTGAATACTGCATGACAGAGTAAGCTCTCCCGTCTCTGTACCAGCTCCTGCCAACCTAGCAGTTTGAAAGCAAGAAATCGCAAGTAGATAAATAGGGACCACTTCAGAGGGAAGGTAAACAGTGTTCCGTGCACTCTGGTATCTAGTCATGCTCGCCACATGTTCACCGGCTCTTTGGCTCTAAATGGAGATGAGCACCAAACCCTGGAGCCAGATATGACTGGGTTTTGAGCAAGGGTGACCTTTACCTTCACCTAATGCCTATTTGAAAGACCACACAGCCCTTTTCTAATGATTCCTGATGAAGAGTCCTGTGCCACCTTAAAGATTAACACATCCATTACAGAAAGTGCTTTTGCAGAGTCTGGTTCAATTTTCTTTCTCCCCCCTCCCAGGTGCCACATGTCTTGTGGCCAAAGACTAACACAGGTTACTCTTTTGAACAGTATATCCTTTCTTATCTTTGTAATGGTCTCTGAAAAATTGTAGTTGTTAAAGACTGTCATACTTTTTCCTTGCGAATTTAAGTTTTGTTACCATTTTGCCACAGAAACTATCCGTGTGCTCCCTTTGATCCTCAGCTTACCTTTGCTTCTCACTTTCTGTCTCTCTGTAAATCTGCTTATTAACACTTCTTCTATATTGTCCCTATCTTCAACACTGTCTCAGTCACACTTCTACTGAAAGTCTTATTTGCACTTTTGCCTTCTCCTGACTTGATTATTGTAATTTTCTATCTATACAACCCTTCTTAGGAGTTTGTTCCTGTAAAAACCCAGGGATATGATCCTGCAATAGCAAATGTTCGCATCAATATCTCACCTTCAAGACAAAGGAGCTTGAAGCAAGCTGCAGAAAATGTACAGGGAGCACTTGGGGGACCAAAAGCTATAGGAGAAGGTGAAAGGTGACCTATAAATCTAAAATAGTGGAATTGTCAGGATAACAACATTAGTGGATGCTTTGAAGAGTCAAATACACTAAATAAAGATAGTGAATTGATTTGTGAATAGGGTTACAATCTCTCCCCCCACCCCCACCCCGTCCATTGCTTGAACAGCTGAAATAACGTATTGGTTCAAATGTGAACCAAATGATATCTGTGGCTCAAAATTCACTATAGAATCTTAGAAAAGTCATTTGCCAGTACTGTATTCAATTATGAATCTGAAGCAAAATAAATGTACTGATTCAATGAGATGTATATAATTCTTGGACTACAACTCCCAGAGTTCCCTAGGCAGTGGCTATGATGATTGTTGAGGATAGTTGTTTTTTTAAAGCTTTTTAAAGCTACCCTGTGTTTGTTTGTTTGTTTGTTTTTTTGCCTCAAAGGACTTCACTCTTTTTTAGCAGTTAGGCAAGTGTGAAAGCCAGTAATAGTACAATCCTTTTCACTTACACCCTGCAGTAAATCCCTCTGAGTTCAGTGGGACTTACTCCCAAGTAAGAGTGTGTGCAATTACTGCCTAAATGAAATATCCACCACCACCACACGCAATATATTTCCATGGTAAGGGGAAAAGTTTCAAGAACTGAATTTCTGCTTCCTGTGCCATCTGTCCTAATAGGAAGCAAATGGCAATAGTTATTGATGTGTACACAATCATTGGGTTGTTATTGTCAGTTGAAAGTTTCCCCTCCACACAAATAAACCTCTCTGCCTTATTTTTGATTAGTGAAATTTGGCAAAAGACATAACCATTTCACCAGAACCCTGGTGGCGCAGTGGTTAAACTGCTGTCCTGCAACCAAAAGGTTGTGAGTTTGATCCTGACCAGGATTAAGGTTGACTCAGCCTTCCATCCTGTTGAGGTTGGTAAAATGAGTATCCAGCATGTTGGGGGGCAAAATGTTAATAAACTTGTGCCACCCACCCCCCACCCCCCAGTGCACTAAGCACTATGGAGTGGTATATAAGTGTGATTGCTTTGCTTTGAATGGGAGGGGGAAATTTTCAACAATATATGAACTGAGGCTTCTTGTGAGTAGCAGTTGTAGTGGCATTATGGTTTCTTTCTCCTCTCCCACTCAGCTTGTACTGTATATGATGTCACTGCTGCAAAGAATTCTGTGTTCTCCATGATGCCCTCCATTAACTGTATGTGTTGGGGACATGATGAAGAAGAAAAATATTGTAAATGTTGTCAAAATCACAGTCCTTATGAGAAGAAGGAAGAGGAGTTCTGTTCTAATGTCATGCTTGTAAATGATCTAAACATGGCTCCACTTGTGATAACCTGAAAGGGAGTTAAAAGGTTCTACTTGTGATCACTGTGCATATCCAATTCATAAAAAAAACCCCTTCTAGTATATGAATGTGGGATATTGTGCTTCTGTATCTATAATTTAAAACAAGCAAGAAATGGCCAAATATTATGCCTATGTTCCCCGCAGGAAAAAGGATACCAAGCTTTACATAGCAAAGGGCAGACTGAATGTTGAGAACATAATGGCAACAATCAAGATGGTCTAAACCAGTGGTACCCAACTTTTTTATGCTGCAGGCCTGATCTCTCCCCCCCCCCCGACAGCTGAGCAAGCCAGTCATGTGGTTTCCCCCTGCTGTAGGTGCTGCTGTAAAATGCATCCGCGGCTGTCATAAACGCATTTATGACAGCCGTGGCCACGGCTTCCACTTCTGGTGTGGTGGCGGCTGCGTGGGCCAAAAGAAATGGTGTCGTGAATTGGGGCCTGCCCCCTGAGCTGTAGGTTAGTCACCCATGGTCTAAACAATATTTTCTTGAGTTCATTACCATTCATACTTGTCAAAAAATAAAACAAACATACCCGTGATAATTGTTTTGTACTTGGACGAGAAGTAGCTAACTGATGACAGTTTCCCTTGCTTGGTATCTCATTGTGAATGATAGTATTTTCTGTATGAATGTAGACCACATTCACATGGAAAAGAGGAGGGTTTAAAAAAAGAATTATTGTTTTTGGATTTTTAAAACAAAAGTTTGAGTACAGTATATCAATACCACACACACTTTCCAATAGAAATCTCTCTCTCTCTCTCTCTGTATTTTCAGTTCATTTGAAATGTGTTATTGAAGAGCCTTACAGATATCATAAACAGTTAGAAAGGCAGAAATGAGTAAAATTGGGGCTATCCCATCATGTGTACATAATTAAAATACAAAATTGATCAGAAAAGAGAATTTTGCTGGGAAATGTGGAGGGGAAAATAGGAAAAGAGGACCTCCCATCTAACACGAGATGGGATGACTCAGTATAGAAATCCACCGCGAGTAGTTTGCAAGACCTCAGCAAAACTTACTAGAAAAGACAGCATTGCGAGGGAGGACAGCAGCGAGATACAGTACAGTCAAACCTCGCAAAAGAGCGCCTTGCTTAAAAAGTAACTCGCTTAAAGAGCAGAATTTTCTCTCAATGTTCACTTCACTTAACAAATAAAACCAACCAAAAACTCGCTTAACAAATAAATCGGGCTTTGCAATCTCCGCCACAATTGGTTGTTTACAATGGTGTTTCGCTTAAAGAGCAAACTTGCTTAAAGAGCAATCTTGTGGAACGCATTATGCTCTTTAAGTGAGGTACAACTGGTACTAGTGTTTCAAGGTCAGCATTCTTTAAAAAATAACAATGCTTAAAAGCCAGCTTTACTTACAGTTATAACTGAAAAGTTGTAAGACTGGTCAGTTGTTATTTGTAATAACAGTGTTTAAAAAGCACCTCTTAAGCATTTGTACTATTGCTCCAGTGCCAAAAACAGCATCTAGGGCACAGGAAAAGCCAGCACTTGAATTATATGACCCTCCTCCTCCATCATTTAGGGAGACCATCTGCCCATAATTATAGAAGTACAGTAGAAACCCGCATAATGATAAAAATCTGTTCCACAGAACTCTTTTTTCCCATTATGTGGTTCCCTATGGGAGATACCCTGCATAACAGAAAAAAATGTTCATTAACCGGGGTTCCCATTAAGCAGTTCTATCCTTGTTACTACAAAAAACCCGCATAGCAAAAAATTTTTGTTATGCAGGGTATCGCCATTGCATAATGAATGCGTTGCCATGGGAATTTTTCGATATAAGATGCATTTGTTCTGTGAGGTACCAATGTAAACTAGAAAGTTGATAATTGCACTTCAAATGGAATGACATCACATTTTCTAAGTTGCATAATGATGTATGTTGGCAAATTTTAAAAGGATGAAAGAAGGATGAAAGATTTATTTTAGTGCAAACTTTCACTTCTTGAGATACAAAGAATGCCAAAAAGGGTGTCTAAAGAAGTGATTGTGATCCATTAATGATTACACAGAAATAAATCTTTTTATTTTGCCTTTTCCTTCATTTCTTTTATTCCCCTCTTTTTATTTCACCAACATGCTGAGACAGATGAACATAGCTACTTCCTGGGAAATTACTAGTCATAATTTAGTGCAGTTATATCTTTATGGTTTCGTGATCATAGTGTGTGGATCACTTCATGGCAAGCTGGGATCCACCTTAAACAAATTCACATCGATGGGATTTTTCCTGCTTAAAAAAATAAGCATTCTCAGATATGAGTTGCGATTGCTGCTGCCATGGCTGCTGCCGCCGATGATGACTTGAAATATAAATTAATTACAAGCAGCAGATTATTTAGCTAATTACTTTTGAGCCAAACAGATCATATTTGCCATGGAACACCACCCTGTAGAACTAAGTGAAAGATTTTAACACCAAGGACAGAAATGGAGGAGAACCAGGTATAGAGAAAGGCAGGCAAGGGCAAGCAGACACACAAATAACATGCTTTCAATTTTGAAATTAAATTGAAACGTCCCGAATGCATTCTTGTTATTTAAGGTTTCCATCATTGTCCCAATGAGAGTAGGTGGCAGAGAGGAGAGGCTGAAATGAATTGGGTTTTCACAAGGGTGGGTTTAAGGCACCCTGGAAATTGTGACTCAAACCTTCTTCTGTGGGTACTGTTCACTTGACTCCCAGGAAGTTCTCTGAAGCTGAAGCTGCCGCTTGGTTAAGTCGATGACTCAGAAGTGTGAAGATTCATATTTTAGCACTTGGCAATCACAGGCCGCCTCAAACCATTTAAAAAATGAACGCTGAAGAAAAAAAAATAGAGATCTTTGCAAGCGCTCTGGGCTGTAGTGTGTTTTAGGAAGTTAATTAAATGCCACATATTGTGAATGATGTTAAAATGAAATAATAAAAGGGGGGAGGCTACTTTTTAAAGCCAAATATTTATTTGATCGCTTTGAGGTCAAATGATTTTGTAGCTGAATCTTCTGCCTTCTCTTCCTAAGCAAGGAATGGTAGAATCAGTATGTTCCAGGCTACGGCTATCTTGACAGCACAAAAGTCACCCATCATACAAAAGATCTCTTGAAGGCCTGAGGGATGCCCTTCCATATTATCAAGAGTGGCATTTGCACTGCATGTGATTTCCTCATGTTTTTGCCAAATCTGCTGCATGGGAATTTTTCACACTTCCAATACAAAAGTAACATGCACAAGACTGCTCCTCAACATGCCTCCCCCCCACGCCCTTTTCAATATAAATGTTGTAACCTGTCATTCAATATAAACTTTTTAAACCTCCACAGGTTGTGAGGATTAATCCAATCCCACAAAACTATCGAAAAGATAATGTTTTTTCAAGCAGTTTTGTTCCCATCAGAGTAAAGGAACACAACATTTAAACAACCATTTGCAGTAAACGAAGAAGAAGGTGAAGTCACAAACTGTTTACACAACTTCAATACACATTTTGAATAAGGCTAGCCAAAAGAAACTTCTATCTGCTTTAGCAGAATACTGCTCATTTCCTTTCTCCTTTTAATGTTTTATTCTTTCTCCTACAGAAAAGAACAAAGGGCACGCAGTACAGGATTCCATAATGGCACAACTGCTATTTATTCCATACAGCAAACACCAAAGATTGGGAAAGATTCTTCTTTTGGATACCATACAAGCTGCTTCTGGTTCTTCTTTCATATCTAGGCCAGATGTGAAACCACCAAAATGAAGCCACTTTTGGGGGATTCATTCTGCAGTTCCTTCCGCCTGACCTAGTGTGAGAAAGATTAGCCAGCACAAGGTGGCTGTTGCCCTGGGTACACTCGACTGTGGTTCAAAAAACCCACAATTTTCAAGGAGGCTCTTTCTGTGTGCCCTATAAAAGCTGCTCAAGTGGTGTGTTAACACTGTAAATCAGGGGTAGGCAACCTATGGCCTGTGGGCCAGATCTGGCCTGAAGCACAAAATAATCTGCCCCTCCGTCCTCGCTCCAGCTGCTGCCGGTGGAATCAGCGAAGAACTCATTTATGGCAGCCGTAAACAGCGGGGGAGGAGGGGACACCAATCTTGCCCCTTAAGCTGTCTGAGGGAGTATGACTCAGCGCCCATCTTTAAAAGGTTGGCAACCTCTGCTGTAAATGATAATTTGTCAGTTTATGGGGATTACAGGAGCTAAATCTGCAAATAGGAGGGAGTTAATTTATATGCCCTGGAAGAGGATATTTGTGGATGTGTGATAGTGTTGTTTATCTCTAGAATTTGGACACAGACATTCCAAAGCACACTTAGCTTTCCTAATGTCTTCTGGTATTCCATAAACATCGAGAAGAATTGATATTCCACCTATGAGACATTGATATTACACCACCTCATATTTAACCTATCATTAAACCATTTTATACAATTGTATTTTTTTCAGTCCAACTTATTGTATTTTATTCAATCCATTTTATTGCATTTTAACTTGATATGGTCAGCAGATGAATCAACTTATAAATAATTCAGTTCACTGATGAGACTGTCGATGCACAAGATCATACTGTATGTTGAAATAATTCCATCACTAAGTATGTGAGTGATTATCCCACTTTTCTCTCATTATTATCCCATAATAATGAAGGAGCTGCACTGGCTTCCAGTTTGCCTCCGGGTGCAATTCAAGGTACTGGTTATTACCTTTAAAGCCCTACATGGTAGTGGACCAGGATACTTAAGAGACCGCATTGTCCCAAGGACATCTGTCTGTCCCACCAGAGCAGACCGGAGAGGCTCTCTGGTTGTGCCATCGGCCAGAGAGGCGCACCTCTCTGGCACTAGAAGGAGGGCCTTCTCTGTGTCCACTCCGGCCCTATGGAACCTCCTCCCAATAGAACTACGCCTGCAAACAGAGCTGCTGTCCTTCAGGAAAGGATTGAAAACCTGGCTGGCAGGTCAGGTCTGGGGAATGGATTGATCAATTTCCCCAGCTGGCTGGATGGTTTGACACCCAGTGCCTCCTAGCTACAATGCCTAGTTTTTAATGCTAAGTTTTTAAGCTTCTTTTAAAACTTTTAAAACTCTTAATTTCTGAACTGGTTTTAAATTGTTGTCAATATGCTGTTGTGTTAGGAATCGCCCTGGGTCCCTTCAGGGAGGAGGGAGATAAACACATTTAAATAAATTTAAATAAATAAATTTTTCCTTCCATAGGAACATCCAATTAAAACATAATACAGTACACACAATAAGATATTGCATTTAAAAGCAATCAAATAACAATGTTAAGAAACATCATATAAAAGCCACCATGCTGCACTGAGAAAACATTACCTAGATCTGTGATGGTGAGCCTTGGCACTCCAGATGTTCTTGGACTTCAATCCCCAGAAGCCCAAGCATCCTGTGAATCCACATGAATGGGTTTACTGTGATTCATCCAGCCCGTCCTGCCCTTGTTGCTCCCGGAAGCGGAAGTAAAATGTCCAGGCGCGTTATACTTCCACTTCCAGGAGCAACAAGGGCAGCATGGGCCAGATGAATTGCAGTAAACCCATTAGTGTGGATTCACAAGGTGCTTGGGCTTCTGGGAATTGAAGTCCAAGAATCTGGAGTGCCAAGGTTCACCATTACGGATATAGGTTGTCCAATGCAATTAAAAGCATGTTTGAAAAGGAAGGCTTTTGTCTGCCAATGGAAAGACAAGAGGGAACAGTAGAAGCCTATGCATGTCTATTGGAAAGTAAGTCTCAATGAGTTCCCTGCAGTTAAGGGTTTGTTTGTTTGTTTTTACACCTCACAACTGGATCAATTCAAATGATTCAGTCTAAGGACTTAAACCAGACAGGATGTTACAATGTGTGATGGGGTTTAAGCCTTCATTCCCTATCTCTCCATGCCTCCTATATAATAGCTACCGTGAGGAAGATCTGGATCAAGGCCACAGTGTGTGGACTTTCCATTTGACCTCTGCCATGGCCCTGATGAAACTCTCTCCCTCCTCCAAATGATACCCCTGAAGTATACATGTTTTGTCAATCAGTACATACACACAGAGGATGTGCTGCCCAAAGGATCTGCTATTAGGTGTTATCAAATGACTTCCAACTATGATTCAAAGTATGTGAGGTTTTAGGAGTGGGTTTCCTGTTGCCCTCTCCCCGCCCCATGAGTTGGTCTCAACTAGAATGATACTTGTTCAGCCAAAGCTTGTGTAAATCCTCCTAATCCAATAGGTCCATCTAGATATGACAATAATTAGATTAACACAACACACTTAGCAGCAGATGTTAGGAGAAAATAAATATTGCACACTTATCACTGTAATCAATTACTAAGCCAGATACAGTCAAAGCTCGCATAAAGAGCGCCTCGCTTAAAGAGTAACTCGCTTAAAGAGCAGATTTTTCTCTGAATGTTCGCTTCACTTAACAAATATAAAACATACAAAAAACTCACTTAACAAATATATTGGGATTCACAATCCCCCCCACAATTGGTCATTTACAATGGTGTTTCGCTTAAAGAGCAAACTCGCTTAAAGAGCAATCCTGTGGAACGCATTATGCTCTTTAAGCGAGGTACAACTGTAATTAAATTAGCAGAGTTCATAGACTATAGGCCAAGTAGAATTAAACATATTAATCTATAAATTGCCACAAGACTATTTGTGGTCTTCACTGCAATGGAATAACATTGCTCCTTGCCCTGGAAATATGTGGAAAGATTCATGTTCAGTTAGCTGAGGGGGAAATTTAGGTGAAGACCTCTCATTATCAGCTACTTAACTTGCTAAACATGGAGAAGTTGCTAAGGTTAAGTGATGAAGAAGGGAATGTGTGTAAAACAAATATCTCACCTAATCAGACAGGAACAATTAGACTAGCTGAACTACAAGAAGAACAAAGGTCTGGGCAAAGGAAGAATAAAGCTTCTTAATGAGTCCCACCATGATCAGTAACTAATACACTTCTGCTTCAAAGGAAAACCAAATATGCATCTGCCATTCAGAAACCTTAGGGATGGAATTAAGTTGAAGTCCTTTAGAAGAATCAGCCTCTTTTTCTAGATGGAACTAATGCCCTCTTAATTTTGGACATGATGGGGAAGTTTCTGGAATGCTCAGCAATCAGTTCCTTTTGGTTGTATCTTAAAGTAGGCCTTGCAACCTTGGTATGTTGCCAGGACAATGGTAACAATGTGGATTAGATTAGTGGTGGTATGGCTTTTCTGCGCCCCCCAATGGCAACAAAGCACACCCAGCAAAGAGGCTTGCTAATCTGAAACTGCATTATGTTGATGTTCAAGGTCTACATAGGAGCAGCTACAGACATTTTCTTGACAGAGGCAAGCACACATTCTTTTATGGGGAATAATGAGATCTCTTCATGGAAGCTTCATGTGCCACTTCGAACACTGTTTACTTAGAGTGAAAGCTCTTGATTTGATTAGCAAAGCAGGATTGAAACTGGTTTGCTGTCTCTTGCATCCAAACCCCAACCATCTACTGTCAAAAGCGATTTTCTCACTTCATGCCCCATAGCCACTGCCAACAGTCTCAAAAATGCTACTTTTAATTAAAAACATTATTTCCACATGTTGTTTGCAGTTTGCATTCTGGGTGAGAACTGTTTCGAACCTTGTGAACTTTCAGCCCCCTGTGTTGGCAACTGAGGCTGCCATTGTCTTGTCTTGTGCATTTGCGATAGTGAGAGAGGCATGTGTTGACTCTTGATTCAAGGAAGACTGGCAAGGAACATCCTTTGCAGCTACATGGACATAGTGGTTTCTTGTTTTTCACCGTGGTGGTAAGTAACATTGAGGATATGTGGGCTTTTGAGATGACAGCTCTGTTAGTTACAATAAATGCTTGTGGAATGGTCTTGCTTAAAAATGTCTCTGTGAAAAGTTACTTTTAAGATGAAAGTATATGCAGAGTTTTGCCAGAAAAAATCCCTTGAGATTGTGCTTAGATTTCTACAGTCTGTTACTCCCTGATCTTCCTTATAAAACCCAAATAGATGTAAAATAAGTGATGTTTTGTATGTTGTATTTGTATGCCACTCTATTTGCTGAAGTGTCTCAGAGCAGCTAACAGGATACATCATAAAATAACACATATCAATAACATATCAAAGTATCACATATCACATACCTTTCAACCTTTCAAGAAATCCCCCATCACAATTACAAAATTAAGACATCATAAATACATTTCAGAAACACTTCAGAAACACTTCAAACAGTTCACAAAAATTGCAACTCTACCCCACTTACTAATTCCAATTCCCTGCTATTTCTTTTCCCCTCAGACAAGCTGGTAGGGCAAGCGTCCATATTGACGGTGGAGGAAGGAACACCTACACAGCTGTTCCCACTCTCCCTGGTCCGAGGCCAGGTGAGAGCAGCGCAGAGTCTGGTGGGGCAGCGGTGGCTCTTCTTAATGCTGCCAGCCCCGGAGCAAGTGTTCCTGCTCTCCCTGGTCGGAGGCCGGGTGAGAGCAGCGCAGAGTCCGGTGGGGTGGTGGCGTCCCTTCTTAATGCCGCCAGCCCCAGTACTGATGTTCCTGTTCTCCCCGGTCCTGCTCTCCCCGGTAACATGTATTCAATGCCATGCCAATGGAATTAGTTAAGCAGAATGAGGTAGTTACTTCAAGCATCAGCTAGTAGGAGGCAGCAGCAAAGTAATTAAGGAAAGGAACCCTGTACCTTCTTTCATAACTTCAGGTGTAGTGAAGGATGCTGTCCTACTACCAATGTTGAGGAAAAATTCAACTGCAAATGAGATAAAGTACTATATCTGTGATGGTGAACCTTGACACTCCAGGTGTTCTTGGACTTCAGTTCCCAGAAGACCAAGTCTCTGTGACATGCAATAAAACCCATTCGTGTGACACACAATAAAACCCATACGTGCAATAAAACCCATTCCTGTGGATTCACAGAGACTTGGGCTTCTGGGAATTGAAGTCCAAGAACACATGGAGTGCCAAGGTTAGCCATCCCTGTGCTATATTGTTCTTCACCTCAGACGGCAAAATGTCTTGGTCTCCCCTGTGTCAGAGGTGTGTGTATGTGTAAAGGTTATCTCACACAGCAATAGATCAAGAAAGTGTTCAGTCGGAGGTGAAGAACCTGGTGTGTATACTGTGCATTATGCTCTGCTATTGTAATAAATGGAATAACAATGCAGCCCTGGAGATAGAAACTCAAGAGGAAGTCCTATTGCAATTAATGTTTCCAACCATCAGCCATAGGATTGCAGCCTTGGCATGGGAACAAAGCCACAGGATATGAATACACCTTCAGTAGCATCATGCTGTGAACTGCTGTTCTTTCAGATATGGTGCTCCTCTCCTTGCTATCTGAAATATGAGAATAACAATGCTAGCACATTGTAGAAGGCCACTGTACAGCTTTCTGGGATTATGTGTGTGAAATGCTTTGAACACTTGAAGTGTAATATACAAATGCATAAAAAGCACACATTTTATTTAACGAAAGAGCTTCTCTAGTTCCATGAACAAAAGTGGAAAGCTCCCCCCGCTGAATTCAGTGGAATATTAACACCCAGTGAAATTCTATCCGATTACACATCTTCTCACATCTGTTGAACACCAGGTGGCAGCCCTCAAACAAAATAGTATCTATATTCAAATTCTACAGATTAGGCTGTGAAGTTATTTAAACTTCTTGAAAAGTAACCTCCGTTGAATTCAATGGCTTTTCTTCTCAATACATATAGAGAGAGCTGTTCTGTTGAAAGATTTTCTTATCAGATGACAAAAACTTTTGTTAGTTGGCTATTTGCCTTCCAAAGACTGGTCTGGAGTTTTTCCTTTCTTCCCTTTGTGAAGGCAGTAAAATACTTGCTTTTTGCTTGATGGTTAGATGAAAATTTAGCTGGTGAAGGTTATTCCATCATTGGTATATTTATTCTGGGGCAAAAATTACCCCTTGACTTTTATTTGCAACTCCAACACTGTGCTTAAAGCACATGGGGGGCTACCAGCTAGAAACTGCCGATCCTTGACACCTTCTTCTTCCTTGTCTAGGTGAGATGTGAAACTGCCAAAATGAAGGGACCCTTTGGTGAGTTCATTCTGCAGTTCACTTAGCCTGACCTAGCATGAGAAAGATTAGGCAGCAACACGAGGTTGCCATTACCAGGGTACACCCGAATTGTGGTTCAAGAATACCACACAATCTTCAAGGAGGCTCTTTCTTTGTACCCACCTCCCTTGACACACTGCTTAACATACTTTAATTCAGGAGTTCTCAACCTTTTAAAGCTGGGGGCTGAGTAATGCTCCCTCAGGCAGCTTCAGGGGGCAGGATGGCCATTTTGCCCTTTCTCCACCACATGGCACTTTTTGGTGTGGTGGTAGTGGTGGTGGGTCACATGAAATGGTGCCATGGGCCGCATCCAGCCCATGAGCCATAGGTTGTGAATCCCTGCTTTAACTGTTGCTCCTCTACAACACTTAAGACAGCCAGGTTTGTCCTCCCCCCCCCCCCATGTGGACAGTTACTGGAAAAACTATTGACATCTCAGTAGGATGTAACTAAGAGAAGAGACTCTCGCATTGGGTCTCTGGACTGCAGATGGACACCCCATCCAAATAAACTATAGAACACCCCCCCAATAATAATAATAATAATAACAATAATTCCAGATCACCCTCTTTCTTTCTGGGCAAGAAGAAGAATAAAGGACTTCCTGTTTCACCAAAAGCTTACTCAAGAAGCAATATCTTATCTGAGTTCGAATGTACAGTATCTCACATTTCTAGTTCTGCCTCCTGGCACATTCCCTAGTCTTACTTCTGCTTTCCATTTCAATTGTTCTCTGATTCTGACTCTTAGGTTTTGGCATCTGACTCATCGCAGTCCAGCCTTGATAGTGTCAGCATGTCTCCACTGGCTTATGTTCAATCTGAAAATTTCCTACAGAGAGTGTGTCTTTTGAACTGTGAACTGGATAAATATTGAATCAATTCCTTTCAGCTTAGGAAAGGACCAGAGAGCCTGTTGAGAAGATGGCTCCTTCAAATTAATCTTAACATGAAACCAAAGGACTCTAAAATGACAGGTTTCTTCTAACTTGCTGTTAAAAAGAAAACTATCTCATAGCGAGGAAGGCAAGAGAGAAACAATGCAACACACAGTTGTTTTGCTAGAAGAAGCCAATATCCAATCAATATCCAGCAACAATCCCAAAGAGCCTGTTGAAGAAACATAAAAACAGCTGAAGAACTAGGGCTTTAGAGAAATCTTCATTTTTTTAAAAAATTAAAGAGCACAATTAAAGAGAAAAGTAAAGTTTCTACACAGATGTTGAGGTGAGCTGCTGTTTTCTTCTATTTTCTTGTCACATTGCATTAATGTTCTAACCCAAAGAAGACTCAGTTTATGACTACCCTGTGTGGATAATAATCTTCATTGTTTTAGTGTTACTTTTTCATATATAAAATGCTTCACAATCCTAGTCTCATTGTTCCCATTCCAAAACAGTTTAGATGAATTGTGCATTAGAAATTTACCCTCTAGTGCACAAACACCCCTTCCCTTCCACAATGTCCTATCATCCAGAGCACTGGCAGATAAATTGGCAACTGTTGGTTGAAGTGCAGAAACTAGAGCTCAAAGGGCTGCATTCCATTGTCTCAGGGTTTGATCCTGAAATCTCAAGAAATGGGATGGTGTCAATGTAGTCATAACCCTGTACCAGAGGTGTGCAACGTTTTTGCACTGCAGGCCAGACATGTCCCCCTCAGGTGGAGGGACTGGAGGAGGAGTTCCACCCACTGCTTCTGCCTCTTCCAGTGGCAGCAGGGGCAGTGGTGGGAGCATTGATGGTGCATTTTTGGGGTTTTCTGCTGCTTCCTGTGACAACAGGAGCGAGGGCAGCACATTTTTGCCATTTTGGGGGGCATTTTGGCTGAGTTTTGGGCAGTTTTGGCAGCTTTTTTGTGCTTCTCTGTGTGTGTTTGCTACTTCCAGTGCATTTCCGGTGCTTCTGGTGGTGGCAGCGGCAGCAGCAGCAGCAGTGGGTGTATTCACAGCTGTTTTAACTGCTCCTGCCACTTCCCATGGTGGCGGGAGGAAGGGAGGCACGTTTTCACCAGGTTTGTAGGGGTTTTTTTTTTTTTGGCTGCATTTTCCGTGCTTCCAGCATGGTTTGGGTACTTCCGGTAGTGGTGGCAACCCCGGGGTCCTCACCACAGGATGGATTAATTGGCACCGTGGGCTAGATTAGGCCCACAGGCCAAGGTTGTGAATGCCCGCCCTATACTGTGGTGACAAGAGATGACAGTTTGGACCTTATCGATAAACTAAAAATTAACAAATCACTTGTTTCAGATGACATATATTCAACAAACTCCCCATATATTATTAATTCCAGTATCAGGCAATTTACGCCAGGTGAGTTGGGTACCTGTCTGCACAGCAAGAGTTTGGGGGCTGAATCATCCACTGTGCTTCCTAGGTGAAGATCCAGAATGTATAGCTTTGGGCCACTGCACAATCGTAGAAGATCTTCCGCAGAAGGAGATGGTAAGCCACTTCAGAATACCCTATCTTTACAAAAAAACTAGAAAGGTTTTTCATAAGATGAAAGTTAAATTGATGGCATGTAATTATTATTACCAATTGCTTGGGAGCATTAGTGAAAGGTTATTATGTTCTACTGCTGGCTTTCTAGAACATTTTGCCATTGGTCTCAAGGATTTTAAGTTCTTGAGAGAGCTAATGGGCTCTCACAATGTTTTGACAAGGAATGATAATGTCGAAGGCATATAGGATCTATTTCTATTGTTTTAAATGTTTGACCAGGAAGGGAGGGGAGGGTGTTTACAGCTGATGTGTGTTTATACCAACCTTCTTCTTTACTTATAACTGCATTTTCTTCATCATATCCTTTTCATAAACATGTTTTTAAAATTGTAAGCGAATTTGAGAATTATTGTAAGGTAAACTATTACTAAAAGAAAAAGAGAGTAGAAGTAATCTTTGTGCAAACACCACTAGATTTGAGCTGCACGCACAAATGGTATTTTTATTGTGTGGTATGTCCAGTCAGTCTATTTTGGTCAATAAGCTGCTAACGGACAGTATTCTCTCTCCTCTGAGCCTGTAGCATTCTCAGTCCCCATTTGCTTGTTTGAAATTAGCAAGCAACGTGCTGATCCATTCAATAGGCTTGCCGGTTGTTTTTCAACTCCAGTTACTGCTGAGGTGAGACCAAAGAAGACCCAGCCCCGGCTGATGACGAGCCCCTGGAGCACTCTGTGGCATAATAAATAATGCAGGGCAAATAGAGAGGAAAGGCACCAGACTTGGGAAATGTGATATCTCAGTTCGAAGGTCCAGGTGGACCAACTTGGCAGTCTTGGATAGAAACAGAATAAGTGTGAGAAATCACTCATCCTTAATAAAGACTAGTTTCTAGACCTTGCTGGTTCTGAGAAGCAGCCGTCTCTGGCAAGTCACTGAAAAACAAAATGTGCCTTTTTTTCACTTCAGAGGATTCAGCAGTTGATTAAATACCGAAAGAAGGAGCTGGATAATAAAAGGACGAGGCTTTCACTTCAGGGAATTTAGGGCTGTCCTCTTGTGAATTGGGTTCATATCTCAGCTTGGGGTCTCTAATGCAGTGGTTTTCAAACTTTTTTTTCACAGATCACTTGAAAATGGCTGGGGATCTCAGTGAACCATTCAGTAAGCTTTTTTTCCTAATTCTACAAGTCAAAGTATAAGCACCATCCATATTCTGTTTTTAAAAAATATTATTTCAGAGTCCCCATCACTGAAGTAGCGCATTATGAAAATCCTGGGACAAAGGACCTGTTACTTCATGTAGAGGTCTTCTGATCTCCTTTGGAAGTCTGTTCAGAGTTCTGAATATAACTCAGTTCTGTTTGGAATGCCTTATCTGATCCAACTGGAGTTGGTTTGGTCAAGCTTCCCATTGATCAAAACAGCTACAGCTTTTTAATTCTTGAACAGAAATATGGCAGCGTCCTACATCCTAAAGAAGAGTGTGTGCTTGCCAAATTTCAGACAGCTAGCCAGTAGGGTTTGCATACTGAGCACCTTTAAAATTTGCTTTTCAGAGACAAGAAAAATTTTATTTATTTATTTATTTATTCTTCAAATTTATACCCCGCCTCGCTCAGGCAAGCCTGACTCTAGGCGGCATTATACAAAAACAAAACAATATCCCACCAACCCCCCCCCCATCGAGTCCTCCACAGCCGCCCCAAGACACCCAAGTTCTCTCCCCTCGGGGCCAAATGGCCGAGGGAGGCCCCCCCATCCTCCTCCCGGCCGGTGACGGAGGCCGGGAGGGCGCAGCGGCGGCGGCGGCGTTGCTTCGGGCCTCCCCTGGCCAAGGGAGGCCCCTTTTATCATCCTCCCGGCCGGTGACGTGGGGCCGGGAGGGCGCAGCGGCGGCGTCGGCGTCTGTTGCGCGGCGGCGGCGGCGGCGATGCCTCGGGCCTCCCCCGGCCGAGGGAGGCCCCTTTTATCATCCTCCCGGCCGGTGACGGGGGCCGGGAGGGCGCAGCGGCGGCGGCGGCGTCTGTTGCGCGGCGGCGGCGTTGCTTCGGGCCTCCCCTGGCCAAGGGAGGCCCCTTTTATCATCCTCCCGGCCGGTGACGGGGGCCGGGAGGGCGCAGCGGCGGCGGCAATTTGTACCCCCTGTGGTTCAAGATTTTCTCTGGACAAAAGCCGACCTGTACATTTTGTTTCCCCCTTGAACGTGAATCTGGCCAATCTTCTTCGATCTAGGCCTCATATTGTTTGGTTTATTTAAGCTGATTCCATTTTAATTCATACTTGATCTGAACAGAGTGCACAGCCCAACTCTCAATGATTCTGCAATCTTCCTCTGGATCACCTAACTGGAGCTCACCAACAAGGAACATCCATCAATTGTATTCTGGCTGGCATTTCTACAGGTTAAAACAGTAGAGAATTAGGACCTGACTACACTGGCCCTTTTGGTGCAGGCTGGCCCATTGCAAAGAGGGTCACAGTGGGAGAGGGAGTGCTATGCCATGTGGTATGATTTTGGTGTCCAGGTGGCATATTGACTTCAAACAACCCTTTTGCTTCTTCCCCTGTTAGACCTGCATGTGTGGTCCTTCTTAGCAGGAAGAATTCTAAAGATCTTCCTGTTCAACTTCAATGTTTTGTCTGGTTGACAACAGTGTTCTCAATCAGCATTAGCCTATTCCAGTGATGGCAAGCCTTGACACCTCCAGGTGTTCTTGGACTTCAATTCTCAGAAGCCCAAGTCAGCGCTCCTGCTGATCAGGGCTTCTGGGAACTGAATACCAAGAATACCAAGGTGCCAAGGTTCGCCATCACTGGCCTATTCTGTTGCAACCCCTGGCAACACTTTTAACACAATGGCTAAGCTATTGTAGTTAAACTACTGAGAATTGCCTATAGGTCAATCTTGCCACAAATCAAACCCTTGTTATTAGCAGGGCCTGTGTGTGGATGGAGCAGGGGGTGCCCTACCCCATCATTTCAAGGGATGGGATCTCCTTCTTCTAATCATGATACATGTATGGTCCCATATCCAAAGCAGATGTTTTATTTTGCTGTAGCAACAGAATGGAGTTGATTCAGAATAAGATAATGCTTCTATATCCACTCCTTCTGGAAGAAGCCTTAAAGGAATTCTTACATTTCCCAAATCTTTTGTTGGAGACACAAATCTCAGGATGATCAGTTTAGCACAGTGATGATGAACTTTTTAGAGACTGAGTACCTAAACTCAACAGGCTGCCATCCATGCTGCAGAGGGGTGGGGTGAATTCTGTGCTGTGGGGGAGGGAGGAAGCACTCCCATTGGGCTGCTGGGCAGAGGGGTAAGGTGAACTCTGTGCTAGGGCTCTGAGTGCCCCCTCTGGCAGGTGTGCCATAATTTTTCCACCACTGGTGTACCTAGCTGGCATTAGGCCTCATGGGTTCAATAGTGTGTTGTTTGTATATGTGTTGGTGGGTGCCTATACTTGGGCCTATCATACCATTTGGACCAAGACAGATAGTACAGTGGCAGCTGTGTTGTATAAGTCCAGGTGATAACAGAAAAAGAACTAGAGGTAGAAAGTATTTATTGAGTGTGTGATGAGGAATCAACAAGTCCCAGCAGCCTCAACCTTTGACTACCGTTTCTATGACATCATAAGGGGCTGTTCCCTGGATTCAGATGCTGCTGACCCATCTCCTCAATTCCTAATGAACTCTTTGGAGCCTACTTTTGAGCAGACACTTGTGCAATTGCAATGTGTGATATTGGCACAGATTTACATAGGAACTAATGTTACAACTCTTACTTTTTTCATAATTCTTTATAAGATGACTGTTTTCATAACACGATCGCCTAAGGACCTCATTCAAGTATATTATTTTACATCCTCTTACTCTCCATTATATCACCAAAATAATTTTTTTTGGGGGGTGGGGGGGTCTACATCCCTCTGTCTTATTGGAGAGATCACCTACTGAACTCATTAGAATTAAACATCAGAACAGATGTGGATAAGCTAGTGTTGAGAGTACTCTAAAGATATGGATTCAATCCAAAGTTATTTGTGGGACTTGTGTAAACAGGCATATAGATGGATTGATAGATGGATGGATGTCAGTAATCAGTAAATGTGTGGAACATAATTATATAACAGAAACATTTCTAACATAGGATAAATAGGAGACTGAACAATGCCACAAAGAGTTAAAAAATTAGATGTCTCATATTCCCAAAGCCTATCTAGAAGTACAGATATTGCAGGATGTTGAACTGGTACAGTGGCTCCATGGAAAAAAGGGTGAGGTTTAGTCTGGGAGTGGAGTAGGGAAACTCAGCAGGTGTAACTCACCAAGTAAATCAGGAGTTCTCAACCTTTTAAAGCCGGGGGCCAGGTCATGCTCCCTCAGACAGCTTTGGGGGCCAGATGGCCATTTTGCCCTTCCTCCACCACATGGCACTTCCTGGTGTGGTGGAGGCAGTGTGGGCACATGAAATGGTGCTGTGGGCCACATTCAGCCCACAGGCCACAGGTTGAGAATCCCTGATCTAAATTATACCTGCTGAAATTCCCTCTTCCACATAGGAATTACAGGAGCCGCGGGTGTTTTTGATGCAGCTATCCTCTGAAAAGCCTCCTGTAAAGAAGCTAGGGAGGAATATTTCACAACCTGAGGTATGGAACTATGGTTCTTAAAAAGAAAATACATTTGACCTTTAAGCCCTTGATGTTGCTTGTCTACCAAAATAACTTTCACTCTATTTCATTCCTTTGACTTTCTGTGGTGTTTTACTACATTTATTTCTAAACTGGCAGAGAACTGGAATAGGCAGTTCTTTTGCCTTCAACTCTCCTCAGATTTCCTTTGGTAAAACAATAGTTGTTGATCATCAACAGGACATCACACAATATATTCGGACAGGGCCCTTGAGGTCGTCAGATACTTCAGTGATGGCATTATGAAAACAGACATCTTATAAATAATTGTAAAAAAAATCTGTTGCATTCTTTTGTACAGACCCCAGAGATCAGCAAGTCAGTCCTTTAAAATATGCAGTTTTTATGCTTGCTCAAAATTGTAAAGAAAGTGAATATTTGAATAAGGAACTATCTATCATTAAAAAAGAGAGGAGGTACCATCTCATCTGTCTAATTAGCATACCAGCAGTCCAAACCATTTGCTGGTTGCAATGGCTCAAAAATAGTGAATTCTTTCTCCTGGGAATTTTCTCTACCTCATTTTTGACATTTACAGAACACATTAAAAGTGACTTGTTGCAATATCTCAAACTTTATAACATTATTTTCCAGACAATTTTATTCATAGGAAAAAAGAGACAGATAAGGATAAACACAGATAAATATCTGTTTTTACATCGAGAGGCAAGACGTATTGCTACATCAAAAGAATATGGGGTAAGCAGAGGAAGAATAAAAGGACCTCTTCTAAATGAGAACCAGGATCCACCTCATTCAGGTGTGGGGGACCTTGGGCCCTGGGGCTGAATCTAACCCTCATGGAGTCCAAATCTGGCCAGTTCCATTTCTCAAACCATGCCATTTCACTCAGGATAGCCTTGTGTTTCACTCTTTTATCAGTAGATTCATTCTAGCCAGTGGTGGGCTCATTTTTTTTTTACTACCACACTGTGGGTGTGGTATGGTGGGTGTGGCCAGGGGGGAAGCCTTGCATTGCACCCGAATTAGGACTAGAGTGGAACCTCATACAACAATTTCCCCACATAACAATTAGGGTTTTTTGGGGGGAAATGGTGTCCCACATAACAATTTTCCCTATGGGAAAAATCATACAACAATTTTTCAATGGGAAAAACCACTTAGCAAAAAAAAATATCGTTGTACGATGCACCCCATAGGGAAAATCGCTATAAGATGCATTTATCATATAGAAATTGTTTCCTACAACAACGAGCCCCATGGAACAGATTAAAATCGTTGTATGAGGTACCGCTGTACTTTATTTCAAAACCTGGATGGGCCGAGCCAACCAGAATTTCTGCTACCAGTTCTGGTGAACTGGTGTGAACTTCCTGATGCCCACCACTGATTCTACCTCAAAAAAGCCAACTGAAAATGAAGGATACCCAATCTTTTGTTTTTCCTCCAGTTTATATTACTTTTCTCTTTGTTTAAATCTTCCACTTTTCTGGCAAATCACGCATTAGTGCAGGAGTGTGAGGGAGGAATCCCTATCCATGTATATATGTGTAGAAAGGGTCTAGTCTACAGTAGTAGGTCTCAATCAGTGGTATCTCATCAGTGGTGGAAGTGTTGGAGAACACAAATCATCCAGCTGGGATGCAGAGTTATCATAGCAGTTACTAAGAATCTACTCTTCCTCAACTCCCATGTATTCCCGTACATGTAACGTGCCATCTCCTGAGGAATTACTTGCCAAAATTATCCATCTGTGATGCTTTGATGTGCTAGCAGTAATTCTGGACACTCTGGAGTCCTCCTAATCTCCAATTCTTCTTGTCTCCTGTACACTTATTGTAAATTATAAATATAATCAATGTAAATATAATCAAAATAAAAACATCAATGTCCTTCTTTGATAAAGTGAACTCTTGTTTTAGAGT
Source organism: Furcifer pardalis (assembly GCA_030440675.1). Taxonomy (NCBI): domain Eukaryota; kingdom Metazoa; phylum Chordata; class Lepidosauria; order Squamata; family Chamaeleonidae; genus Furcifer; species Furcifer pardalis. The sequence continues at coordinate 68,685,251 of CP126897.1, read as the reverse complement.
AGGACTCAGGTTGTTGCTAGTGATTGATCAAAGGTAAGAGACATGAAGGTGAAAACAGGGCAGATTGATCTTGGAGTATTACAAAAATCATTTGGTTGGTCTAGATTGTTGTAATGGAAGAAAATAGAGGGTAGTGTGTACTGATAGTAGAATACTTTTGTCCACAAAGTTCACTGAAGAAATCAGACTTGTACAGATGGGGAAGATATGTCACACTCAGACAGCAGCCAGGAGGGCATAGTGGTCACTGAGCTGACCAAGTGACTAAGTCAAACACATGTCAGAGCCAGAGGCAACTCTGTGGCCACCAACACAACCAGCTGCCTTTGGACTTGTCTGTGGAACCAGAGGCAGCATCTTGGAATCCTCCTTGCCACAGGTTGGCATCTAGATCCCTGGACTGTCATCCTGAGAGGAGGAAGACTGTTTGCAATGTGTAGAGTGATAAAAAGAAAAGGCAGCATTGGGATACATTGGGGACTTACAAAACCACTGGCTTATAAATTAAACAAATATTGTCCAAATGTTTTGCACAGCTAACATTTCTTTGGAAAACAGATGAAACATGAAAACTTTGTCTATGTGCGTGTGTGAAAAAGAGGGGGAGACAGAGAAGATACATTACTTCCATTTTCCACTGCTAGTTGCAAGCTATTTTCTATTATGGTAAAGGTCATCCTTGCTCAAAAGCCAGTCGTATTTGACTCTAGGGTTCAGTGCTCATCTCTGTTTATAGCCAAAGATCCAGTGCTGTCTGCATTTGCAGACGTTTCCATGGACATGTGGCAGGCATGTGCACGCAACACTGTTTGCCTTCCCACTGAAATGGTACCTCTTTATCTACTTGCAATTTGTTGCTTTCGAGTTGCTAGGTTGACAAGAGCTGGGACAGAGACAGGTGCTCATTCCGTCATGCAGTACTCGGGTTTTGAACTGCTGACCTTCTGCCTTCCAGTTAGCATCTTAACCACTTGAGCCACTGCAGTCCCTATTTCCTATTTAGCTAACATCTAATTTAAGACAGCTTAACAAAAGATTCATCCTATCTTTCAATCAAGAAAAAGATGGCATTATTAGAGGCTTTGCAGTCATTTCTAAGGCCAGTTCTTGGTACTCTTTGGGATGTGATTAAAAGGCAACAGGTTGCTCATTATTTGACTAGTACTTGTAGTTTCTTTATTGCCAGGAAGGATAATGGGTTTTCTAAGTAAGTAAGTAAGTAAGTAAGTAAGTAAGTAAGTAAGTAAGTAAGTAAGTAAGTAAGTAAGTAAGTAAGTAAGTAAGTAAGTAAGTAAGTAAGTAAGTAAGTAAGTAAGTAAGTAAGTAAGTAAGTAAGTAAGTAAGTAAGTAAGTAAGTAAGTAAGAAAGAAAGAAAGAAAGAAAGAAAGAAAGAAAGAAAGAAAGAAAGAAAGAAAGAAAGAAAGAAAGAAAGAAAGAAAGAAAGAAAGAAAGAAAGAAAGAAGGCAGGCAGGCAGGCAGGCAGGCAGGCAGGCAGGCAGGCAGGCAGGCAGGCAGGCGATATTAGACTGTATCAAAAGAAGTACTGGGTCCACAACTGTTGCAGATGCACTGCTGCCATCATTATAATCTTTATTTCCAGAAGTGGTAACATTTCTGGAATAGCAACTGGCTAACAGAGGCTGATATTGGCAAAGTTACTTCTTTTTCACTAAAAATCCCACAGCACTCTCTTCATCCATGGCACCTAGCAGGATTCCGGGAGCTGTAGGTAAAGGTCCCCCTTACTCGAAAGCCAGTCGTATCTGACTGTAGGGTTCAGTGCTCATCTCTGTTTATAGCCAAAGAGCCAGCGCTGTCTGCGTCTGGAGAAATTTCCATGGAAATGTGGCAGGCATGACTCAACACTGGAGTGCACAGAATGCTATTTACTTTTCCACTGAAGTGGTCCCTATTTAGCTACTTACAATTTTTTTGCTTTCAAACTGCTAGGTTGGCAGGAGCTGGGACAGAGATGGGAACTCACCCTGTCATGCAGTACCCAGGAATCGAACTCCGACCTTCTTGTTAGCGAGTTCAGTGTCTTAATGACTTGAGCCATTACAGTCCCTGAGAGTTGTAGTGCAAAACAAACAACTCTTCCTTTGGCTCAGGACTGGGATATATTTGTGCTCCCATATCCCATAATTGCTATTACAGTAGTGGCACATAGATATATTTTGAGGCACCAAACACACACTTATGCACACACAAAAACATCACTCATCCATCTTTAACTATGCAACAGAAGGTATGAGGAGAACAGATTCTATCCAGGGACAAAGGCTTTTGCTCACTTCTTTGCAGAATTTCTGGAGGCACAAATGATATTCTTCTTCATAATTGCAACCTTTTCTGAGACAGAGCACATCACCCATAAATAACAAAGTAAAAGCTGTGCTTCTGAAAACCCCATTTTCATTAAAACAAGAAAAGCAAACAAAAGTGAGAAAAGTAGTAATTAAAATGCACATATCAGTATAATGCCCCAGAACATAGTGATCTTGGTTTATACATTAAAAGCCTCGGCAACATGAAAAGCTCTTAGTCTAGTGTGTAAAGTTGATTATAGCTGAGTCTCTATAGAGAAAGTGTTCTAAAGGCAGACCATTTCGATTATGATAAGCATGAGAGAATAATTCTACTTTTGGAGAAGATGGTCCTTTATCTGTCCATCTGTCTACTTATCTATCTGTTCATCAACCCATCCATTTCCAACAAACCTCCTCTCTCTTGAAAAAAAAAAGCTCACAAACAGTTCAGTGTGTCTAATGACAATTTGATAGTATGGCCAGGTTATCCTGCTATGGTAATAGAATAGACCATACTGCCAGCAGCTCAATGCCGAGCAACCACCTAACCTGACAACCCTGAGGACTAGCAGCCTTGGCAAAGTCCCCAGGGAAGGGTGATGGTCTCCAAGTGGATTAAACCCCACTTGAATCCATCTTAATGGAGCTCAGAAGCTTCATCAATACTGGCTTGGGGCTGAGGAGGACTTTGTGTGCCAAAAGGGTTCAGGACCAGAAAGTGACTCACAGAGCTGGATCAGTAGTATGGGTGTCATGCTGCGATGCGGAAGGCAGATGAAAGACCACGGGATTATATTCACAGGACAGTGTTCATGGCTGATCACCATGAGGATCACCAACATTTGGAATGAGATATGAAACAACAACAACTTGGCGGCAATATAAATCTGAACAAATAAACAAACAACAACAACAAGCACAACCACCACCACCACCACCACAACAACAATTTAAAACAGTTGGAACCAACTCACTATTACTGGGTGACACCACCAGAATCTTCTAACAGTACAAGGAGATTAAAATACTCATTTAAGAGACATGTTTTGATACTTTTCTGAAATAGAATGACACAGGGAATTGATCACAAGTTAGTGTGGAATGCACTCCACAGTCTGAGAACAACATACAAGAAAGCCTTCTGTTGTATTTCCAACAAATGGTCCCTACGGGTGACAGCATTTTGAGGGTCTTCCCTAAAAACATCACACATGCAGAGGGTTCACAATAAAATAGATCGTTCACTGGATAGCCAGGCTGCTAGCTATTAAAGGAAGAAAACTAATACTGTACAATGAGAAACAGGCTAGTAAAGCATTTCACAATCAGTTCAAGTCTTTCACTATTGAAGCAATAGTTCTCAGTATTCAAACATCACTAGTTAGCAGCCTAGTGATGGCATGTTGCACCACATGAACCTTCTAGATCAGGCATTTTCAACCTCTTAAAGCCAGGGGCCGGGTCACACTCCCTCAGATAGCTTCAGGGGCCAGGTGGCCATTTTGCCTTTCCTCCACCACATGGCACTTCCTGGTATGGTGGAGGCAGTGGGGGCCCTACAGAAATGGTGCCATGGATTGCAGGTTGAGAATCTCTGGTCTAGATGTTGCTCAGGGGTAGCCCCATGTAGAACATTGCAGCTACAACATAACCAAGACATAAATAATTGAGATGTTGTTAGGTTAAAAATGCTAGGGCTGGGTCAATGAGGTCAGTCCTTCCATAAGGGTGATGGTGGTGATTATTCATAAACTGTGTCAAGCTGGAGGTCCATCCCAAAAAAACAGTCATCTTAAGAACAAAGAGCAAGCTGAAACATGGTCATCTGGCAGTCCAGGTGGCAGAGGAATGGTGAGAAATCTTGAAAAACTTAAATAGGTACGGTAGCAAGCAAAAGTCTGCTTTAGAAGTTGTCTTTGACAAACTAAACTTCCTGCGCACACACAACTGATAGGTCTCAGTGGGCCTCCCACATGCATTTATCTGTTTCCCATTAGTAATCAAGGTGTGTTGGAATGCTAACTGTGTTAACAAATAGGCACCACAACTACCAGGGCCTTATGATTGTTGGAAACTTCATTCACAGAACTGGCAATTGCGTGTTGTTGTTTTTTGGACATTTCTGTGAGGACCATTGGCTCTCCTTTTGACGCCATGGCAAGGCATAGCTACGAAAGACAAAACATGTAATGACTTCAGTAGGCTGGGATCTACTTATTTGAGTCTAATAAAGGGAGCATCAGCCTTAATATAATATATGTAATAATCAGAATGCAATAGATCCCATTGCTATTTTTTTCCTTTCTTTTACAAAACATCACAAACTATTCATTTTGGACACAAGGGGTCATCTTTCTTCAGCATGGGAAGAATTTAGAGCCAGAACACACCCAAAGAATTTGCACTTTGCATACATCCTTGATGAATTTGTGGCTGAATGTTGGTGGTACTGCTGTGTGTGTGTGTGTGTGGGGGGGGGGAGAGATTGAAGTTACAATACTTGAAAGGACAGTTGCACATCTGAGGCGCTTGATTACACAACGTACCTAATGTTCACATGACTTGTTCTTGAAGGAAAAGACAACTTTTTTTTAGCCGCCTTGTTGAAAATTTGGTGATGCAGTCTGATTTTGGCTTTGGGGAAGGGTTTTGCAAGCAGTTCATTGGCCACATGTTATCCACCTTTGACTCAAAACTTCTACCTCTGACATGTTGTATTGAGTAATTTCGTCTGTAAAGTAGGATTTGAATGACCTATCTCAGAAGGCAGTTGCAAGTGCAACATAGGGAAGATTATAAATCGCTTTGTAAATTAAAATATATTAGATAACTGGTGGTTGTAACATCTATGACCTCTTCCACACAACATTAAATTAACCATATACCCTTTACCAGATATTACTCAATTGAATGCAACACAAGCATTTAAGTGCTTATAATTCCTCATGAACTGGGCAGGCTTTAAGTGTGGCTCATTTGGTCAATTCTATGCTAAGCCTCTTATTTTCTTATGAACTTTAATCATACACATTAGCATCCTTATTTCATAGAAAAACAAATGTATTCCTGCTCATATATTGCCCTGAGAACTAACACCCCCTCATTTATTTCACAACCTTTAATCTGGAGAAGGTGGTAGATTTCCCATAATCGCTCCCCTTAATTATTTTACTGGTGTGGTCTTGCATTAACTTGCCATAGCTGCAATATTAGAGGTGCTGGTAGGCTGTGTATGTGTGTGTTTTAATTCCACCCAAAGAAAAATAAAACAGCATAAAGGACAAGGAGAAGACAAGTGCTTTGTGCAGAAACTGAATTGCTTGAAAAATCATAGATTGGTGTTAAATCCTGAATTTTTGTGAGTGGGCAAAGGAGCTGAGTTCATCTAACACCAAGAAACATGATATAGCCAATGGGCATTTCACCCTGGTTAAATACCAGATGAATTAAAGGCCTTTGCCAGCAGCTATGATGAATGTCACTGGGATGCAGTCTGATTGCTTGCTGAGTGCTATGAGTGAAGTATGTCTTCGTTAAGGTCATTCGAGATTCAGAATGGTTCATCTGCAGGGCTTTGCTGGAAGCAACCTTGAAAATGCAGGTGCCGGAAGTTGTCTCTTTCATGCAGCATGTGCTGGAATGAACTGGACTGAAAATACTGTCAAAGAAAAGTGAAGGTTTGTTAAAGGGTTGACAGCTTACAAAGAGAACTCACCAATCAGTGCACAGAGTAGACTAGCAGACAAGAATGGCAAACATCCTTATGTACTGCATGGAGGCAAGGTGAATATGTTAGCATCAAACCCAGAACTCTACAAGAATTTCACTTTGAAATAGCACAGAAAGTACAAAGGTGAAGTATGCTCAGAATCTCTTTATCTGTATGTGATCAAGTGACAGAACAAAACCACAGTTTCTGCAACTCATTGATGGATCTCACCACAATGCAAGTAAGCCTTAATGGTGAGATGACATGAGCAGATAGCCCCAAATGAGGGCAGAAAGAAATTCTCAATGACACATTAATTTAAGAGGAGGATGAGAACATAAAAAGACAGCATGTTGGCAGAGTTTAGATTTTATAGAAAGTTCATATATAGTTAAAACAAATTAATTTATCAGAATAAATTATTCTGAGGAATTAGTATGGGTTAAATGGGGTGGCCAACCTTGTTGCTCCAGGTGTTCTTGGACTTCAGTTACCAGAAACCCAAGTCAGCACACCAACTGATTAGGGCTTCTGGGAATTGAAGTTCAAGAACACTTAGAGCACCAAAGTTGGCCACCTCTGATCTAGCCCTTTTGAATTCTCTTCATGGCACTGGCATTTCCCCTGCCATCTCATCTTCATTTCTAGTTGCTGTGTGGCATAGTCCAGCACATCTTAGAAGTCACAAGAATGAAAGGTTGCCTTAACTGCTCAGTCATGGTGTTTTCCTGCTGATATTACTAGCTCCAGCCCTGGGTAATAGCTTCTCCAGAACCCTTGATTTCAAACATGATGAAAACTAAAGCCTATAGGTGAATAGCTCTCTATGCAAACAGAGCTGTCACATGGGAATTTATAGAGCTGAAATGGTCATTTAGGTAGCTAGGTGTTTTCACTTTCAGGGCAAGTGTGCACAGGTAAGCAGTGCCATGCCAGACTACTCAGGTAAAAGGAGTTCAAAGAAGAACTAAAAGTATATCTGCAATAACAGGATGTGTTTATCAGCATAGAGTACCTATTTTTCTCCTGTGGTACCTATATATGGATTTTGTCTGGAAGGATCAAATATGGTCTCATGATCAAACCAGTTCTAAGTAGACAGGTTCTGAAAGATACCAAGTGCTCTTCAATTCTTTTTTGACTAAGGACAGCAGAGGACAATGGGATGTCAAAAAGCCATTTAGTGTCAGCCGTGAATGGATTTTGGGTGACTAAGTCAAAGCTTCCTTAGCTGTGAACATTTTGTCCAAAACAATTCGCTGTAATCCATAGCAAAACAGCAAAGCACTATCAATGAACTCTTCTCTACACACACACTTACACACAGAGAGAGCTTTCCTTGACTTTGTAAGTGTGAAGGAAAGCTACCAAGCTACCATCTCACATAAATGTCGCATTAAACTCTATTGCTGTCAGCCCTAATTGAAATTTACAGGCCCAATAGTCCTTGTATTAACTGAAGAACTGTCAGACTTCATCATTTCCAGTGGACTCTGACAGTTTTCTCTTAATCTTAGAGAGTGTCAGTTCATTCTCCCTTGATGGCAGGAAGGTAACATAACATCTGCATTTCTCTACCAGTGGAATTGGTATGACTGCTATGGCCAGTAAGCTACTGCTGTCCAGCCTGAGAAGAAATAATCACTTCAGCGGGGGGTGGGGTGAGTTGATAGGAAAGAATAGACAAGCTTGATGCAACACAAATTGCTCTGCATGAAGAAATGGAAGCATAGTCTCTCTTTAAATAGGGTCTTCTAGACCTTGGAGGAACCAGTTCCTTTCCAAAACTGCTATTTTGGGCTTTAAAAAGTTTTCCCAGACTTCAAATGTCTTGCCAACTAAAAGCACCTGGGACATGAATGGCCACTTTTATGTTGATTTTTTTACAGTTTGAGAAGTACTTGGAAGGTCACATGTCGCCCAAGGAAGGCAAAGAATTTGTACCAACCAATAATTTGTAACCAAAAATTTGTACCAACACAACTTTTCTGTTGGTTTAATTAATTTATTGCATATTGTAGTTATATATTTATGGAAATGCATCATATTTGAGAAGACCATGAGATCTCATACAATAATATGTATGCCCAAATGTTATTCTTCCCTAGTTTCCTCAACTGTACAGCATGGCATTACCAAGTGAATTCTGCTTCTGTGGTTGCTAGCACAGTTGTACAGAGGTTTAGATAGCTTGGTATTCTTTTTCTTTAGAAGAACATTATCAAATTTAAAAATGCAACAAATGCATAGCAGACTCATAAATATGGAAGGGGGAGAGAGACACAAGGATGTTTTTAGGACTGTTGACCTCTAGCTGTGCCTCAGCCCATAAAACTTACCGGTACCCAGTCAACTCACTAGGAGATGTATAATGTCATATGCATCTCAAAATGTTTATTTTGTAAATCTAACCACTCAAACGGTTTTCAATCAGAGATTCACCTGACAAACTGGTTGCTTTTTATTACCGGTTGTAAATAACTCTTTGATTTACATGTCCGTCTCCTGAATCAATCCAATTTGCAAACCTACTCTGGGTCTCTGTATGAAATGTATAAATGTACAGAATGAAAATCCACTCTTATGTCTGAAGAAGTGGACTTGGTCCATGAAAGCTAACATTAAAATACAGGACTTAGTCTTTAAGGTGCCACAGCATTTTTAATTTTGTTTTGTTTATTCTCTGATATGCTTGCACAGACTAGCACGGCTACCACTTCAAAAAGTTCTACAATGGAGATTTAGTGAGTCAACTTTTCCATAGTTCCATGGAGTTTGAATGAGCCTACTCTAGCTGCAACTCACCATATTAAAGTAAGTCACAGTTAAAATAGCTCCATTTGAATCAATGGAGTATACGAAGAAACTGACTCGCCAAATCCCCATTGATTCAATGGCCCTACTTTCTAGTGTGTTTTACTACAGTAGGCAACAGGATTTTGACCAATACTTCACCCCAATTAAGTACAATATTACTTTTATTTTACTTTATTATGCCTTGAAATCTTTAGGAATGATCTTTCATTCAAATTTCATGCAAACTGAAGTGGTGAGCAAAGCCACTTTTCCCCAGCTGTACCAAATTGCCCAGTTGTGTCCATACTTGGACAGGCGGTCCTTCATAACATTAGTTATCTCACTGGTAGTCTCACGTATTGATTACTGTAATTCTCTCTGCATGGGGCTTCCCTTGTTCCTGATACAGAGGTTTCAATGGGTGAAAAATTCAGCAGTCAAGTTGATTACTGGAGTGAGAAAATTTGATCATATCTCCCCAGCCCTGGCAGGGCTGCATTGGCTACCCATTCCTTTCTGTATCAAGTACAAGGTGTTAATACTAACTTTTAAGGTCCTAAACAGTTTGGGACTTTCCTACCTGGCAGGACATCAGCCCACATCACTCGTTTCTCTCAGACAGTGTGCACCAGTTGCCGACCCTGAGATTGGCAAGAAAGGTCATGACTCAGAGAAGAGGCGTCTTGGTGGCGGCACCAACTTTGTGGAACTCTCTTCCAGTTGAGCTGCACCAGGTTCCATCCCTGCCTATATTTTAAAAAACAGTTAAAATCATTCCTTTTAAAAGAGGCATAAAGTTGAAACAGTTTTTTGGGCATAAGCTTTCCATAGACTGTAATCCACTTTTTCTAAGGCATCTTCCCACCTTTATAGTGCTACAGCAGGCTAACATTGCTAAATCCCTGGAGAGATTATTTGTGGTATCAGAAATTAATATTTTCTATCTGCCCATACCTGCCCTTACTGGATAAGCTAATGTGTTGGTACACTATAGAGACTTGCTGCTCTATACTTTTTCAGAGGACACCTGACCACATCTGCCAGCTTACCAATACTACAGTAGGATAGATTAGAACAGTGGTGGTGAACCTATGGCACATGTGCCAGAGGTGGCACTTGGAGCCCTCTCTGTGGGCACCTGTGCAGTCATCTCAGCACAGAGTTTGCCCTTCCCCTCTGCCCAGCAGCCCAATGAGAGCGCTTCCTCCACAGCACAGAGTTCACCCCATCCCTCTGCCCAGCAGCCCAATGGGAACACTTCCTCCCTCCCCACAGCATATAGTTCACCCCACCCCTCTGCCCAGCATTCCAATGGGAGTGCTTCCTCCCTCCCCTATTGCTGTGTTGGCACTTTGTGATAAATAAGTGGGATTTGGATTGCAATTTGGGCACTTGGTCTCTAAAAGGTTTGCCATAACTGGATTAGAAGTAATCATGATTATTTTGTCTTGCGTATGTTTGCTCTCTACCAGATGATGAACATGGCTGGTTTTGTTCCAGGAAATTGAACAGTCACCATCACCACCAGTACAAGGAGAATGGCACCTGCCATATTCAAGAACCTCAAGAAACCTTAGGAGAGAACCACCTTGGATGGAGGAAGTCTATCTTGCTGAATTTCCAACAATTACCACAAGCCTTTGGTAGATTCAAGGTACATATACAATCATCCTTGGACTTAATAATAAGAAAAAAAAACTTTTGACTGGCACTCAAGTGGAGAGAAAGGATACACTAGAATGGCAGGTAAATGTGCACACCTCAATGGTATCATGGGACATTTAGTTGGGAAATGGAAAACAGTAGCTCAAGCTGAACCCTTGCTTTTTGCATAATTCGTGAAAGAAGAGAAGGTAACGGTGTAGCAAAGAGAGAGAGAGAGGGAGAGATCTTGGGACTTGAACAGTTACTTCAAGCTCCAAAAAACACTTTTGTAACTTTGAAGAGAGATGTATCAACAGCATGGGCCACCCACCTCTTTTGACCTTTTTGACCTGTATGGTTGCTATCTGCATAGGTAAAGGTCATCCTTGGTCAAAAGCCAGTCGTATCTGACTCTAGGGTTCAGTGCTCATCTCTGTTTATAGCCAAAGAGCCAGTGCTATCTGCATCTGCAGACGTTTCCGTGAACATGCGGCAGACATGACTAGACATTGGAGTGCACGGAACGCTGTTTATCTTTCCACCAAAGTGGTCCCTATTTATCTACTTTGAACTGCTAGGTTGGCAGGAGCTGGGATAGAGGCAGGAGCTCACTCCATCATGCAGTTACTCAGGTATCGAATTGCTCGCCTGCTACCTTCCAGTCAGCAGCTTAACCACTTGAGCCACTGCACTGCATACCCATATGATTATCACCACCTATATGTTGTTGAATAGATCAGCCCTTTTTGACAATATTGCAGGAGGAATGTTGTAGCCATAAACTAAGTCAACCAAAAAGAATCTGTGTTTTCACATAGCATGTTTTTATGACCTACAAAATCAACACATAAGAAAGAATTTTGCAGGTACCAGAAGACCTTGTTCCACCATCTACAACTCAAATAATATGTCTGTTATGAAATAATCCAATGCACCAGCTCACAACTATCAATTTACCAGTATATTAAAATGCATCAAGGATCTTTTCAGTGTTATGGGAAGCATTCTATGTGAACCCCTCCAGATGGCCACAGTGCTGCATTTCATTTATTACATAGTCTTCTGATCACTGAGTCTAAGCTAAGATAACCAGTAAGCACGGTTTATCACACAATTTCAGATGCAGGGAATACATAAACTACTGGATAAAGAAGGCACTTTAAATTACCGTAAACAGGAAACATTAGAGTTGTAACAGTTATGATCCAATCACAAAAGTATTGAGAGGTGTGTATTCTGAAACCACACAACCATTAAAATGATTTCCTACTGTGGTGGCTTAGTCGCTAAGACACTGAACTTGATGACTGGAAGGTTGGCAGGTCAGCAATTTGAGACCAGAGTACTGCATGATGGAGTGAGCTCCCGCCTCTATCCCAGCTCCTGCCAACCAAGCAGTTTGAAAGCAAGAATTTGCAAGTAGATAAACAGGTACCACTTCGGTGGGAAAGTAAACAGCGTTCCATTCAAGCCGGTGTCTAGTCATGCCTGTCACATATCCACAGAAGTGTCTGCATGCACAGACAGTGCTGGCACTTTGGCTACAAACAGAGATGAACACTGAACCCTAGAGTTGGCTATGACTGTCTTTTGAACAAGAGGGAGCTTTACCTTTACACTGTCCTTGGTACCAGTTTCCACTGATCCCAGTATCCCAAATAAAAAGGCTGCTGCTATGTGGAAACAGTTAAAATGTCAGCTATTGGGCAAGAATACTCTTAAAGTAATGCCAACTTCCATTCCAAGGTGGAAGGTATATAGCAGTTTGACAAGCAGCAAAGAACAGACATGAATGGTTATTGCTAGGTTCCTGTCTAGAAGTGCTATGGTTGAAATGTAATCAATGAGATCTGTTTCGAAGCAACTGCATGTTAAGACAAAGGTGCCGACATTACACCTTTACATATCACTTTAGCCATTTAGCTACCTTTAGAGTTTTCAGTACACTTATTTCTTTGTCACGCCTTCACATTCTCAGCTTTCCACTCACCGTAGTGCCCTTTCTTGCTTCTTTCCCCACACAGATGTTTTCTGACACTTGTTTTGGATTTTACACCTGATACTGTTTGTAGTTTTCTTCAGCATTTAACCTGATGTGTGACCTCAGCTTTCCAACCACAACTTCCTATTAATTTATAATGTGTTCACAACAATACTACAATCTCAGAGCAGTGGTAGTACTATCTGTCATAACTATCTTACCCACATTTCTTCTGCCAACACAGCAGCAACATTAGCTATCTATGTACAGTGGAACATCATACAACAATCACCCCATATAGCAACAAAATTGCATAACAATTAAGTTTTGGGGGGAAATGGCATCCCCCATAACAACTTTCCCTAGAAAAAAATTGTACAACAATTTTTCAATGGGAAAAACCACTTAGCAAAGAAACAAGAAACAAAAAACAAAATTGCTATACAATGCATGCATTGTATAGCAATTGTTTCGTGCAACAAGCCCCGTGGAACAGATTAAAATCATTGTATGAGGTACCACTGTATGTTTGTGTGTGTATGCGTGTGTGCGTGTGTGCGTGTGCATGTGTGTGTGTGTGTGCATGCGCGCGCGCACGCATGTGCGTGTGCATGCATGCACACTCATGCATGTGTGTGTGTATGTGTGCACCATTAAGTCAATTCTGACCTATGGCAACCCTTTCCAATGTTTTCTTGGTGGAGAATACACAGTAGTGGTTTACCATTCCATTCTTCTAGTGGTGCAGCCTGCCCAAGACTTTACAAGATGGCTCTTCTAGGAGGCCCAGTGGGGAATTGAACTCACAACCTCTGGCTCATCAGCCAGATACCTAATCCAGCCAGCCATGTATTTACATTAGAAACTCTTGACTCCAAAGATGTTTTAAAAGTAGTAGAGAAGATGAGATGCATTTTCTCTATTTTCCTATGTGTGAAATCAAGTACTGTAAACCAAAGTCCATGATGCATACGTTGTTTTATGTAGTTTCATTTTTGTCATCTGTTGCATTATGTAGTTTCACATAAGCTTGATAACTCAGTGGTTTAGGTATCTGGCTATGGAACCAGTGCTGAGAGTTCGTTCCCCACTGTGTCTTCTGCTAGTAGAGCCAGCTGTGTAGCCTTGGGCAAGTTACACAGTCCCAGGATGCCCCCTGAAGAATGGAATGTAAACCACTTGTGAGTACAGTAAAGCCCCTACTTACTGTGTTTCCCCGAAAATTAGACACTGTCTTATATTTTTAAAAACTCCAAAATATTCACGAGGTCTTATTTTCAAGGGATGTCTTATTTTTCCATGACGAAGAATACAGTACACATTTATTGCTGATACAGCGGATTGCCACGGCAAGATTTAGGTGAGTGCCTTATTTTCAGGGGAGCCCTTATATTTCCGAGGTGGGGGAAAATAGGGGGTGCCTTACTATATGAGGAGGTCCTATTTTCAGGGAAACAGGGTATATAACAAATCTATTCCATAGGCTTTTATGTAAATAGGTTTTTTTACTTCACTTGAAGCAAATCCATAAGAAAAATGAATTTTTATATAACTCGAAGCAAACCTATTGGAAAAATAATTTTTTATTTAACTCAAAGCAAACACATAGGAAAATGCGATTTATGTAAATCGGAGCAATCCCATAGGAAAAAATGAATTTTTTTTACGTAACTTAAAGCAAACCCATAGGAAACTGTGTTATGTAAATCAGAACAGTTATGTAAATTGGGACATGGTTTTAGTGCAAAAATCATTATGTAAGTTGAACTTTATGTAACTCAAGGCATATGTAAGTCGGGTTTTACTGTACTCTTTACCTAGAAATCCCTGAAAAGGTTCACCATAAATTAGATGTACATAAATCCCAGTAGACAGATTTACATTTTAAACCTACTCCCCCCCCCCACACACACACACTCCCATACAGACTCTTTCCTTGGGCTATTAAATTCTGTTGGTATCTTGAATTCTACTATAGCTCTTTTTAGTTGCCCAGTTGAAGATGCTTGTTGACCACCCCAGGTTGGCTGTAGTCCACCTTTCCTTTTTAGGAGTGATTTAACTAAAGCATTAACCCATTGTTTCCCAATGTGGGGCCCCACAGGGAGACTTGAATTCCCAGAAGCCTAAGTCAGTACATTGGTTGATCAGTGCTTTGGGGAATTGACTTAGGCTTCTGGGAATTGAAGTCCAAAAACCAAAGGCTGGGAAAGAATGCATTAGCCTTTACTTTCAGCTAAGGCCCTTAATTCTTAGAGAAAATTTCTGATACTTTTGACATTAATCTATTATTGCCAGGAGAGAGAAAGAAGCTAGTGTAATTAGAACTTTAAAACCCACTGGTTTAAACACATTTCATTTCAACAACTGTAGTGAGGCAAAGGCAAAAAACACTTCTTGAATGCCCTTAGAGCAGAATTTTTCAACCTACGGCCTGGGGAGCAGATGCGGCCTACAACACCATTTCATGTGGCACCCCACCACCTTCACCACACCTGGAAGTGTCATTTGCGACAGGCAGGGTAAAATGGCCATCCGGCCCCCAAAGTTGTCTGAGGGAGTGTGACCAGGCCCTCAGCTTGAAAAGGTTGAGAACCCATGCCTTAGAGCTATCCAAGGCCTTTTCTTAGTCTGAGATGGAACAGAATAATGTTCCCACTCACCTAAGTCAAGGGGCGTTGTAACCAAATCCAGCTAAAATATTTTGGTACCTGAGGTAGAAGATCCCACATATTTTTCCCTATCCTAGGCAGTACAAATTCAATGCTAATAAACTGAACAGCTAGCAATATATATTCCATAACACCTAAAAGGATGAATAAAAATTTCCATACACTAGTTCTAAAGGCAGCAGTTGAAGTTGCTCACTATGACAAGATTGAGAGGCACATCAGGAAAAGAGAGAGAATTTTTTTCAAAATCCTATCATGAAAACTTCTCAGCTGGTCTGTAAATTCAATGTATAGTTGTACCTCGCTTAAAGAGCATAATGAGTTCAATGGGATTGCTTTTTAAGCGAGTTTGCTCTTTAAGCGAAACACCATTGTAAGTGACCAATTGTGACTTCTGGTGGGGAGAGGAATTGTAAACCCCGATTTATTTGTTAAGTGAGTTTTTGGTTGGTTTTATTTGTTAAGTGAAGCGAACATTCAGAGAAACTCCTGCTGTTTAAGCGAGTTATTCTTTAAGTGAGGTGCTCTTTATGCGAGGTTTGACTGTATCATATATACAAGGCCATTTCTGCATAAACACTATTAAGATTTGGGCATTTTCTGCTTCTCTACTTCTGCCTTACAGATGTTAGCAGGACAAAATCAAGCCAGGCCTATCCTTCTTATTTATTTATTTAGATTTATATAGCTGCCCACTCACCATGGTGACTCAGGGCGGCTTACAATCAGCAAAACAACACAGCACATTTTTTCCATAAATCATTGTTGCATACAGGTATTAGGCACTTGCCTTCTTGAAGATGAAATCAGCCAGTTGCTGATTTATTGACTTTATTGACTTTTCCTCAACCATTTTAGATGATAGCTTTCAATACACAGTATACAATGCTTCATTGAGGCATTAGTTTTAGCAATGTGTCAATGGGAGAACCAGTAACATCTTTATGCCCAGCAGATATACAACAGGAAATTATTTAAATCTCACACTCCTCTTGAAAAGCCTTTTCATACTGTGCACCCCAAGACTACACAACCATCCCTGCCGCCGCCACCTTTATTTGCCGAACCCACCCAGCATGGTAACAATACTTTTATGTTGAAGTGCAGGAGACTCGGGGTGACCGTTGAGTGCACTCAAATTTTACAAACTGTCATATGGTGAAATAGTGGTGGGTTTTGATGCTGTCACCTATTCAGTCAGCCCAGATGAACTAGAATCACCATTTTAGTTATCTCATAGCTCGGGGCGAGAACATGTCACCCTCTTTATTTCCAGCTCAGAACAAGCTGCTTAGGCAGATGCTAACTGTGGTCCTCCCTGCCATGTTCTGTACAGTGGCCTTTGTCTGGGTTAATTGAGCCCCCACTCCATTTAATAGGCTGTTGAAGCCTTATTGAAACAGAGCTAGTGCCGCAGGTTAAATACATTGCCTTGCTCTTGTTAATCCCCTCATTAACAGAGTGTAAAGCTTGTTGAGAGCTGTGAGTTTGCATATATTAACTAAGAGTTCTTCACTCAAGAGCTATCAATAAAATGACAAAGGCAGTTTGCAAATACTGAATACTGAAATCAACAGTGACACAAAGCTAGGTACCTTAAAAGAAATAAACAGCTTAATAACAGATAAATTTTCACACTTGGGAGGATAAAAGGAAAGTAGTAGTAGTAGTAGTAGTAGAAGAAGAAGAAGAAGAAGTCGTAGTAGATGTTGATGTTGACATTATTATTATTAAAGGTGAATATGATTCACCAGGTGCTTGGACCAGAATTCCGGAACCTCACTGTTCATGTCCTAGCCCTGGATTTAAAGGTCAGTGATATATCTCCTGATAATAATAATTTCATATCAGAAATTATTCTTTTTTTCTTATTTTTTTAGCAAAATTGGGTGGCCACGCCCACCTCCCAGCCATGCCCCATCAGGTTTTGTCCCTGCAAGTGGTTCAAGGTCTCCCTTGCTCAAAAGCCAGTCATATCCGACTCTAGGGTGCAGTGCTCATCTCCATTTACAGCCAAAGAGCCAGTGCTTCCTGTGTTTGCAGATGTATACATGGCCATATGGCAGGCATGACTAGATCGCCCCAATGTAGGCTCTGCCCATGACAAAGGGTCCACCCATAATGTAGGCTCCGCCTATGGTGTGGTAGCAATTTTTTTTGCTGTCCACCATTGCCTCTTTTCCTCTGCCATCGTTTGTTTCTCTTCCATCCTCTCATTTCCTTTGTGGTTGTTCTTTCAGTGACTGTTCAGTGCTCTACTCTGATTGCTCAACAGAAATTGTGGGGTCATGTGGCCCACTTAACATTGAATGACCAGGATGCCCAACACCCAAGGTGGTTCTTGTTGACCTGAATGACAACCGATCCAGTATAGATTTCTTTTTTTATTTTTAAACCACATTTTATAGGTAATTGTATGTTTAGTCTGACTCCTCAGCACAAGAATTTCAGGCATAAGAAGTCCCATTAGCATAGCCTTCTACTTTACTGGAGAACACAATCCCCACCATCATGCAAAGGTGGTACTTCTTGGTGGGATGATGATTGGTTGAAGATACAGTACATATTTTTAAAGGGCTTGATTAGGATGCAGTGAAAGAGATACAGATGAGAAACTATTATTTCTTCATCAATGGATACTTGTCAATAAACCATTTAGGTAGAACCACATTTAAAAGAAATACCAAATGCAAATGCATATTCCAAGTAAAACTTGGAAAAATATGAAATGTGATAATCCTTTTTTATTAGCAGGGAGGAAATCAAGGAAGTGCACTTATAGAAGGAGGTGAGGTACAATAATTACAACAGATTTGCCAGTGAGAATAGGAAGCAGTGCTTCAACAAGCATTTGGGTGTGCAGCACATATTTTCTGGAAAATATGGATGGGTGTGTAGAAAAATAGTCAGCTGAACCACAGGATGAGAAACCCAATCAAATTTTAGTTCTATGTTGTCATTTTTAGGCTGGACCAGAGAGCCCCGAGTAATAACAAGACAGCAAAAAAAGTTCAGCACCAAGGATAGTTCCTAGTAAGTGCCTCACTCCAACCTCATTCTTAGGCTGGCAGTATAAGAAGACTCTGTTCTGATCCTGTCGAACTGTCTTTCAGCTTTGAGACTGGTGCCCAAGATGGCTTATAATGCAATTATTTGTACTGGACTAGAACCAAGGTCTCTTATACTACCCATATAAGAGTATTCTGCCCCATTCCTCCTAGTAGGAAGCCTTAAAGGGCCTGAAGTCCGCCTGTTTGTTACTTTCCCCAGAGTTTTTGAGGGGCAAGCTGTAAGTACAGGAGATAGTACAGCTTCGGAAAGGAGGTGGCTTATCCTAGGTGTCAGGGTTGGCTAGATCAAGGATGTAACCTCAATCAGAAATCTCCTCCAAAGGGGAAAAAAAGAAGGCTGTCTTTCCTATGGATCCTGCTTTCCCCCTCTATCTCTGCCATTGCTTTATCACCAGTGGTCCTTTCTGATATGTCTTCATCACCTTTAAGGAGTAGCAGCAACAGCTCTAACCCTACCCTACTGAATTCTTGTATAGTACTGTTGTGTTTTCCATGTTAGCTTGCATCTGTTGTGCAAATGCCTGGTGGTTTTTGTTTTGCATTGATCTAATCACACCATTAGGGATTGTAGTAGCTTAGTGGTTAAGACACTGAACTTGATGACTGGAAGGTCATCAGGTTGGCATTTGGGACCTGGAGTGAGCTCCTGCCTCTGTCCCAGCTCCTGCTAACCTAGCAGAGCAAAAGAAAGAATTTGCAAGTAGATAGGTACCACTTCGGTGAGAAGGTAAAATAGCATTCCGTGCACTCTGATGTCTAGTCATGCCTGCCACATGTCCCCAGAAATGTCTGCAGACACAGACAGCACTGGCTCTTTGGCTATAAATGAAGTTGAGTATCAAATCCTAGAATTGAATATGATTGGCTTTCGAGCAAGGGCAACCTTTACCTTTACTAATTGTGCCATTATCTTATATGAACTGTAATATATAAAATGTTGTTACTATTACTATTACTCTTTTTTGGTAACAGGTAAGTAGGGGAGGGAATCAATCAGTGTTAGGACTTCTGTGCACAAAGTGAACAAGTCTACTCTTTTCTCCTGTACCCCAGTTCTGGTAAAGCTGCTTTTACCACGGGAGCTATATTGCTATTAACACAAACTGTATCTTCCCCTTTGTGGTACATGTATGGGTGGAAGCTAACCTATGTTTAGAAGAAAATATAGTGCCAATATTCTGCATTAGTGATTAGTGTTACATACCAGGAGCAGAATTATAGAGTTGGGCTTCCATTTGTGGAGTTTGTACCTTTCCCAAGTAAATTGAGCTAACTGATGTTTTGGTAAACCAATCCCTTTCTATTGTCTATACGTCAGAAAAGTATATTTCTAAAGCAAACTGACATTTTGAGAACCTGTGATCTAGCGAAACAAGCAACTTTTTTGCAGTACCCAAGTTACTTGATTCTCAGGACTTTGGACAACTGCAAGAGTGAGTCCAAATGGAGAGCAGACAGTTGGGGACTCCAAGATTTCTTTTAAATGCATAGGTACTTTTTCTGTCCATCTCAAGCTGGCATTTCATCCACAGCTGACATTCCAGCTTCATGTTCTCTTCTCTATCCCAAAAATGGCACTTACTGTAACCAATAATGTCCCTGACTAATGTATACAGAAAAAACTCTTAGCACCTTCATGTAAGCAACAAAGAAGTGATGAAATGCTAGGAGGAGGTAAGAAGGAATTGGCGTGCAATACTGAGGTCAGATTTGCCATGAAAAATCTATGAAACTTTAATAACAAATCCTAGAATGGATTATCCATATTCCCCAAAGAGAAGCTCATGAACTTCTTCACTTTGCCTCTTTGATGACCTTCACCTCAACAGTCCTTCTCATTCCAATGCCACCTCACATTCACTATTTGGTCAGCTCCTATTGAACCAAAGTGAGAAAACAAGATGGTGTTATCTCTATTAACACATTTGTTCAAGTGAAATGGAGAGGCAAGAAGTCAAGGCCTTGTCATGTTTTGCATCAAGTGGAGGCAACAGGGTGTATTGAGGCCTCATGCTTTTGGAACAGACCCTGACTTGGGGCAATTAAAACTGTCAAGCAACACGGGCAGCAGCAGCTCTCTCAGCTCAGTGGGAGAAGTCTGGGTGAGTCAGATTGGCTCCCAATGTTACCATCTCTCTTTCTCCAAAAGGGGCATAGAGGAGTTGCAATCAATAGGGATCATTTTATGGCTTCTGCAATACAATGCAAAGAGAACAACATGTAGTGGCTTTGTTCTGTACATACAGTATAGTCAACACAGACATCATATCAGATCTAACAACCAATATCTTTGAAATAAATCACCCAGAGCTTTTATGGTGCCCATTTCTTCTTCTAGCTTTTCATTATCAGTCAAAAAGGACGCCTCTTGACTTGTTAAAAATTTCTTGAAGTGTAGTTTGTGAGCAACATTTATGGGTCCATGAAAAGGTTATGGAATTATTGAGACTATCTTTACATTTTCCTGTTTTCCCTCCTGACAATGGAGATAAAGACTGTTTTGATTCACATTTGGGTGGGATTATTAAAAACAGGTGAACAAAGGCCTGTCACAGGTCCCATTATTTTTATAATCCAGTGTTCATTTAAATGAGCATGCAGGTGTTGAATGTTGGGGTCCGGCCCCAACAATTGGCACAAAAGAATTGAAGCTGCAGTCTTGGATCCAAAGTTTAATGATCCAGCCCAACGTCTCAGGCTGGTCTCTGTGTGGTGTCTGTCATAGATACAGCACCAAGCAAGGCATATTTATTGAGTCACACAAAGGGAGGAGGTACATGGAAAAATGGGAGGTACATCATAGGGTGTTTACATATTCAATAGGGTGTTACCCAAGAGAGGGAGGAGGAAGAGGGAGGAGGGTGGAAAGGGTGTATGAGAGTGGGATAGGGGTGGATGGTGGAAAACATCTCTGTATCTCTAATCATAAGAAAACACACTTGTAATAGCCTCACTGTCTTAAGGGAATATATATTACAAGCTATAATATACTGTGGTTCCAAACTCCTTTCTTCATAGCTAGTTGGTATTATCTTGTTCTTGAAGCTCTTGGAGAGGCCCCTTAAGCTAAACATCCTGTTTATCGTTAAACCAGACATCCTATTTATCGCTGGAGCCAGGCTGTTCAATGACGCATGCATCCTGACTTCTTCAGCAATGACAGGGGGCCCATTTGTCTATAATCTATAACGCAGGTACATATAAGGTACAATTACAATCAAGGCTACAAATGAATTCCTACAGTTGAAGGGGAGAAAAGATTGTTCAAGTATGTTATTTCTTTGTATTTCTGCTCCATGCTTCCTATCTATGACAAGAGACAGAGGTACAAGCAGTTATATTTTTTTCATAAATTGAGACTAACTATTTTCTACTACAGCATCTCAGTAGGCATTATTAGGTGTAATCTAATTCCTGCATGTTTATCAGTGACCCATCAGGTCTGCATTCCTAATCTTGGATTTAGTATGTGATCACACAGGAGAATGGATCATAATGTGGACGGCTTGTGATGCAATCACTTGTCTGCATCACTTATCTGCAGTCACTTATCTGCATCATTTGTTATCATCAAGTTTCCTAAAGATCCAGGTTAGAAAACTGAAGTGCTTTTAACAGCTGTGTCCCATGTTCAATGTGCCAGTCCCTACATACCATGCCTGCCCTGTGGAGGGAGGCAGGGATTTCAACATTTTGGCTCTGTCTTCCATTGTTTGCCTTTTGCTGTCACACAGCAGCTGTCGCAGCTGTTCCTAAAGACTGCATCTAATGTTGACATCAGACATAGGGGAGAGGGAAAAGACTTCCCAACTGTGCTCAGTCGGTGGGAGGAAAAAATGCAGTGACACAAGACACCACTGCCCTCTATCCCAAAAAATTGGACTTTTTAAAAAGCATTGATGGGCATTGCTGCTGCTGCCCAGATGTTGAAAGGTGCCAAAATGAAATTGTCCCCATTTCTTCTTCTTCCTCTTCCTCTTCCTCCTCCTCCTCCTCCTCTTCTTCTTGTGCCATATCCAATTACGTGACACCCACACCACTGATCCAGCTTCATGAGTCACTTTCTGATCCTGAGTCCAAAATAAAATAATCTTATAATCCAATTAATTTACAGAATAGCATCAGAACTTCTCATCTTGCTGACACTGTGAAGAGTAAACACCACTATCATTTATTTGATAAGTACTGATAACTAATAAGCTTAAACTAGCAGACTGCTAGCTAAACTAAGAATGATTTTAAAATCATATGCCTTACTCCATTCAAATTACTAAATTAACCAATAACTCAGATTTTGTATACCAGCACCATTGTCTGAAAGAGATATTACACTTTTGGGAACTGTGTAGCAGCTGGATAAACTAACTGTAAATGGAAGTTTTATTAACAAATAGGTTCTAATTGGTTCTAAATGCTAATTGTGGAAAATCCAGTTTGGGAATGTTTCAGACTTGGTTTTTAGCTGTATAGCACTATATGTATGGAAGGGGTGGGGGAAACAGGCAAAGAAAAAGAGATGATTTCTATGGGGGAGGAGTCAGATTATAATATCATTGCAAAATAACAATGTGCTAATTGCTCTTTTTGACCATGTGCCGATTTTACTTAAGTTTCTGCATCAGTGTCCACTTACCTTGAATTACAAAACTAACACTGCATTATTTCTTAGCACAGTTTGGAAAACTTGGTAGGACATTTTGCTTTAGCATTAATTAAATTCAAAGAAAATGACAGAACAAAGATGCTATCTAACAGTTTAAAAACATTCACAGTAATTATGTGATTAGTTACAACTATTATGCTTACTTTCAAATGTGGGGCAAAGCAAGCTCTCTTTAATATTCTAATTTTGTGAGAAAGGTTGCTTGGAAGTATATGTCACTCAGTATTGTGGGATGCATTTTGAGTGAGCTTGGGTATACAATGCAAGAATTTAGATTATAGAACAGATGGATTATGCTTTGGTATTAATTAGTAAACTGATTGTAACTAGCTAGATAGGTAGATAGACGGTAGGCAGAAATAGATATTAATCTGTCAACTGATAGCAATGATCACATTAATTAAATATATCCTGAAAATTAATGCCAATTACATATAAATATGTAAATATACAGTATTTACAAGGCCTTTTACATCCCATGATAAGGGGATATTGGCTAACATTGAGGTGAGGCAGGAAAGGAAACTAAATTGGGCCAATGTTGATACTAAGTCTTTAAAAACCTTTTTAGATTTGGAACAGGCTCAGATTTGGAAAAGCTCGATTTCTTCCTCTAGATTAGGCTCAGATAAAACCCTGAGCTCTTACGCTCACCTATGCTTTACCCTGAGAAACTTTCTAACACATAAATGTCCTGGGAAATTATTATTATTATTTCGATTTATATGCCGCCTTACTTGGTGAAAACCAACTCAGGGCGGCTCCCAACATACAATTAAATACAATATAACAATTCAATAATGATACAATATAAAATATACAATATTTTACAATGATACAATATAAAATATACACTGGCTTCTCTCCAGTGTGAGACCTCATGTGGACAACAAAGGCAGCCTTGTGACAACAAATTCGGCCACAATCAAAACACTTATATGGTGGTGCATTTTTCCAGCTGGATTCAGAAGCAGAGCTTCCTTCTTGATCTGTGCTGGCTTCATCCGTCTCTTCACTGTGACGTTCCTTTGGGACAGCCATCTCACTTGAATCCTCCTTATTATCCTCAGAGGGAATGTCTTTCTCCTTAAAACTTTGTTTTTGGTTCTTCTCCTGAAATATCAACAACAAACCAGATCAAACTGGTATGACTATGACAGCATACATAGCAGGAAACATTTGAGGGCCTCTATGCGTCAGGCTCTGGAACACCCTACTAGAAAAAACCATACAAAAATACTAAAAGCCAGACATGAATATAAGAAATTGATAGCTTCTAAGAAATTAGTATATAAAGTCAAATTATGGTCCGAGCTGGAAGTCTGGGCTAAAGGGACAAATTCGGTTTTCTTTTGGAACAAGGTGGCAGGACTATTAAAGGAACACAAATTTCAATTCGATATCCCAGTTCCAGCCTCAGTTTAGGAAAATAATTATGCCAATTTGTTTTCTAACTCAAATCTAGGCCATACCTACAATCTGAGCACAGATTTTCCTTCTATTTATAGCCTTCCACTATGGCCTTCTGTTTCTGTGGCTGAAATAAAAATCATTATTCAATCTTAAAAGTCTAATAAGGCTCCCAATGCTGCCATATGGGACAGAATTGTGGGGTCTAAATAGAGCCCCACTTCTGGAACAAATACAGTCCCAATTCCTAAGAAGTAATTTAGGAACTGATAGCAACACGTCTGCCCCTGCAGTCAGAGCAGAATTGGGATTCTACTCCCTGTATAGCCATTTAGTATTTAAAACATTCTCATGTTGTTTGAGGATTCAATCAACGGACTCTAATAGGCTTCCCAAATTATGCTTAACTGAACAGATAAAGTGGGAGCATCCCAAGTTCTGGGTTAGTCAACTCTGCAAAGTAATTGCTCATTATGGTTTCTCAGTTCAGTATTTGCTCTCAGTGGCCACTCAGGCCTAGGATTTTTTTAAATAGAGAGTCTTAGATATCAGTGCACAATCTGACTTGGAACTACTGGCCAAAAATGGTTCTTTAAGGTGGCTGGCTGGTAAAAAAAATAACGTTTCAACCTGAAAAATATGTATTGATGTGCCTCCCTCATCCTTTAAGAAGGGAAGATTTGACAGAGCTTTGGGCAGACTGAAGAGTACAAAATGGAGCAGTCTGCTATCTGGGATTCTCACCACACATACAGTTATAGCCTTAAACAGATTGAAAAGTAAACCTATTGAAATCAATGGGACTTAGAATGGATTTATGTTTCTTGTGGTGACTCACTGACTTGACTTTAAGCAAGCATGAGTGTGTCTGGCTTTAACCCCAAAAAATAAATTGTTCAAACAATCTTTTTCACAATTAAAAATCAACATTAAAGCAGAATAGATGGTTGGTTGTGTTTTTTTGATTAACTAAACAGATTATTTCCCATTTTTTAGTATTCATGCTAATTAGATTCATTCTGACTAGGTTTGGATAGCAAATTATGCACATCTATCCTGGTACATTGTAGTAGCCTTTGTTCTGACTTGGTAGAGACAAATGATAAATACTAAAAGGATGTCTCTTGGTATAAGAGAAAAATATTATCTTGTACCTAGTTTTCTCATGGATCCTGCCAGATGTCAGTCACACAGCAGCAGACCCATAAAATTAAGAGACAGTTGTTTTTAAATCTGCCTATACTCCAAATCCTAGTCTGGCCAGGTTATCCTGCTATGGTAATAGAGTAGACCATACAGCCAGCGACTCAACACCGTTAACTAACCTGAACCCCTAAGGACTAATAGCTTGGGTGCCAAAGTCCACAGGGAAGGGTGATAGTCCCCAAGTAGATTAAATCCCATTTTAATTCATTTTAATGGAAGGCAGCAGCTTCATCGATAAGGGCCTGGGGCTGAGGAGGATTTTTCATGCCAAAAGGACTCAGGACCAGAAAATGACTCATGGAACTGGATCAGTCCTATGGGTGTCATGTTGTGATCCAGAAAGCAGATGGAAGGCCACTGCATTATATTCACAGGACAGTCTTCATGGCTAATTGCCATGATGATTGCTAATATTTGGAATTGGATATGGCACAAGAAGAAGAATATACTCCAAACCAACAAAGCATTGCAAGCATATAAATGGAAAATTAGAGTATGCATGAGATGTGTGATCATTTCATGGGAAGATAAGAAGGTTTCGCAGTTACTTATTATAAAAAGCATGTTGTATGATATTGCTTCATATCATGTAATAATGTGTTGTCATCTAATGATACATCATCTAAGTAGGATATTGTATATAATGATCTTTTATAATGATATGGCACCATAGGATATATGATTTTAATATTATATAATGCTAAAGGATAGATTTCCCAATCTTTATGTTTTCTGATGTGTGTTGGGGGCGGGGCAGAAAACCTCTCACTAATTAATCAATGCCTTTAATCTTCTCCTTGTACCTTTAATGAATCTGGAATGTTTGTTTATGTAATGCAGACAATGGCAGGGGGAAAGGAGCTTTCTTTGAAATTTGGGTGCTTTTTTCTCTATTTCTTTTTCCTTTCCATTTCCACACTTATCACTCTCAAAGACCTAATCAAACCCTGTCACTCTTATGAAGACTGACAGGTCCAGAAAGTTAGCAGCTGAATTGCAGCCTGCCAGGTTTTTGCTATTTCTTTCATAAGCAGCCAAACATTTAAGTCAGGATTTTGTATTGATCCAAATTTGGCTTTCCTGTGTAATGTCTGTTGAGCTGTCTTCTACATCAATACTTTAATCAAAGAATTAATGCATCTCATACTACTGAACATCAGTTTTAAATTTATATGAGTTGTTATCTTTGCTACGTTAAACCAAACCAAACCAAGACACAGTTCTTGAAACTAGAGAGAGAAAATGACTTCATATTTACCTTACTTCATTTTAGGCAGATTCAAAGCACAAATGTTACAGGCAAGCCACTGCACCAACAGCTATGAGGATTTTCTTTAGGGTCAAACAAGCTTAATGCGTGCTCCCCCAAGTGGTGAAAGATGTCTTTTTTTATAGCACATGATTTCTACAGCTCTATGTATCCGACATTTAGTGTGCTGTTTTGTGCACTGGGTCATTGGAAAGTAAATGTGGTCTTAATTTGAATGTCTGACTTCTGAGGCTCATCTCGTTGAAGAAATCCCAGTTTGGGTGGGTGGGAATCTGGTTAACACATATTCCCATTAACATCTAGATTGTTCTTATTGTAAATACTGGTGAATACATAAGCAAATAAAAAGTATTAGATCCGGAGATCAGGGCGCGGGAGTGAGGACACGGGAGCCATTAAGGGTGAACCAACAACACGTCTGTTTATTGTGGTTAGCACAGACAACAACAACAACGGCTGGGTCAGCAGGGGATTAAATACCCTGCTTGACCCAGCCCACTGACCAATGGGTAGCGGCGATTTTCCCGCCGCTAGGACTTTCAAATATCTAACACCCCTTCCCCCCAGAATGCATCAGTTCCCTATTTGCATACATAATCTTCCAGCTGACGGGGGCGTGTTCTTACCCGATCGGACCTGCGCAGTTCAGTCAGCGCTGGGACATCGGGCAGAGTGGACCTGTCGCTCTCGCTCTGTCCTGGCTGGGCCAGGAGCTGCTCCGGAACACGAGCGTCAGGTTCCGCGGTGACCGGGGGTGAGCCTGCTCCACACGGTAAGGTGACTGGTGATGGCGCTATTCGAACGGGACTGTCCTCTGGCCGAATCGGGTCGGTTACCGGTTCGTCCATCGGGTGCATGACTGGCTCAACGCCGGTCTGCACTCCCCGGGGGAGGTAGCTATCCGTGTCGGGACTCGTTCGCCTCCTGAGTTGGTCGACATGGCGTTTCCATGTTCGACCATCAGCGAGGCGAACCTTGTAAGTGTAGGGACCCAGCATTTCGCTGACGGTTCCCTCTTCCCACGGTGGGCCGGACGCGTAGTTTCTGGCGAAGATGGGTGAGTCGATGGCCAGCGTCCGGCCCTGTGGCTGGTTCCCCTTAAACTTGTCTGGGGAGTACCTGGGGTGTAACCGATCCAGCTGACAGCGGAGTCTCCTGCCCATGAGCAACTCCGCGGGGGCCCTTCCCGTGGCAGCACAGGGCAGATTGTGTTGGGCTAACAGGAACGTGTCTATGCGCTCCTGCCAGTCCCCTGGTCCCAGCCTTTCCAGGGCCTCCTTAGCGCTTCGCACGAACCTCTCGGCCTGCCCATTCCCTTGTGCCGTGAACGGGGAGGTGAGAGCGTGCCTGGTACCTAAGGATGCCAGGTACTGTTCGAACTCAGTGGCTGTGAACTGGGGCCCGTTATCGGAAACTAGGGTGTCTGGAATGCCGTGCGTTGCAAAAAGTTGTCTGAGTTCCTTGATGATTGCCCTGGCTGTGGTGCTACTCAGGAGTCGGATCTCCAACCATTTCGAGTATGCATCCACTGCAATCAGGAATGTTTGGCCGTGGAAGGGGCCGGCGAGGTCAATGTGGATCCTCTGCCATGGGCCCGTGGGCTGTTCCCATTCTCTAACCGGGGCTGCTGGTGGATTGGGCCGTGATGATTGGCAGGGCGTGCATTGGGCCACCCACGACTCTATGTCTTTGTCAATACCCGGCCACCATACGTAACTTCGGGCTAGCCCCTTCATCTTTACTATTCCCGGGTGGCTGGTATGCAAAGTTTCTAGGACCTTGGGATGGAGTTTTCTGGGGACCACTACCCGGTCCCCCCACAGCAAACAACCCCCCACACAGCACATTTCGTCTTTTTTATCACAAAATACCTTAAACTCCCCTTCCCCCTTGTCCGGCCAGCCCCGTTGCACCCAGCTGGCGACGGTTCGGAGCTCGGCGTCCCTCGCCGTCGCCCTGGCGACCTCGGCCGACGTGGTGGGGGCAGAGTCCAGGATGTCCAGGGCAAGAACTGATGCCTCCCCCTTTTCCGCGCCGTCCAGGGTCGGGAGGGGGCACCTGCTCAACGCGTCCGCGTTGCCCATGTGCTTTCCAGGCCGGTAGACCAAGGTATACGAATACCCGGAGAGGAAAATGGCCCACCTTTGCGTCCGGGGGGACAAGGCAGAGGGTGTGGGCCGGTCGCCGACCAAGAGTCCCAACAGGGGCTTATGATCAGTCACAAGTTCGAAGTCCCGGCCATACAGGTAGTCATGAAATTTTCTTACCCCTGCCACTGCCGCCAGCGCCTCCTTGTCGATCTGGCCGTAGTTTCGCTCCGTCGACGACATGGTCCTGGAATAGTAGGCGATGGGCGCCTTGAGACCGTTGGGGAGTCGGTGGGCCAGGACTGCGCCGACGCCGTAGGGAGACGCGTCGCAGGCGAGGACCAGTGGCAGGGTCGCGTTGTATTGTATCAGGAAACTGTCCTGCGAGAGGAGATTTTTTACAGCCGCGAAAGCCGACTTTTGCTCGGGCCCCCACACCCACTCTGCCTTGGCCGCTAACAGTCTGTGCAGGGGCTCAGCCGCCGTGGCCTTCCCTTTTAGGAAGGCTGCGTAAAAGTTCAGGAGCCCCAGGAACGCCTGTAGCTCCTGCTTGTTCTTGGGGGCCGGGGCGTTCTGGATCGCTTCCACCTTGCCCCTCGTGGGGTGGATGCCCTTGGCATCGATGCGGAACCCCAAAAACTCCACGGAGGGGACCCCCAGCAGACACTTGTCCCGCTTCACCCTGAGCCCCGCGGCCCCGAATTTGGCCAGGACGGCGGCGACCCTGTCTTTGAGTTGGCCGGAATCCCCGGCGATTATCAGGACATCATTGAAATAGGGCACCACCCCCGGGAGTCCTTGGAGAAGCCTCTCCATTGTGCTCTGAAATAGCCCTGGGGCTATGCTGACCCCAAACTGCAGCCTTGTGCACTTGAATGCCCCCCGGTGCGTGACAATAGTCTGGGCTTCGGCCGTGGCATCATCCACCGGAAGTTGTTGGTAGGCTTGGGCCAGGTCGAGCTTGGCAAAGATTTTGCCAGGGCCCAGAGAATGGAGCAGGTGGTCTATGACCGGGACCGGGTACGCGCTCGGCTCTAAAGCCTTGTTGATTGTACATTTGTAATCTGCACAGATGCGCACTGACCCGTCCGGTTTGATGGGGGTCACTATGGGAGTCTCCCACTTAGCGTGGTCGACGGGAACAAGGATTCCCTGGGCGACCAGTTTATCGAGTTCCTTCTCGACCCTGGGCTTGAGCGCTAGTGGAACTCTCCGGGCTTTAAGGCGGATGGGAGCAACGCCCGGGTTGAGCTCAAATGATATAGGGGACCCCACATACCTGCCCAAGCCTTCCCCGAAAACGTCCTGGAATTCGGCCATCAGGTCGTCCCTCAGTGAGGCGTCCCCGGGTTGGTCAGTCGCGGTGGAGTGGATGCCCGCGATGGACAGCCCCAAGGCGGGGAACCAGTTGGTGCCCAGTAGCGTTGGGATGTCCCCGTGGACGATGGTCAGTGGTAGGCTTTCTTCCTTCGGGCCGTACGTGACTCGGACGCACTTCTGTCCCGCGACGGGGAGGAACTTGCCTTGGCAGTCCTTGATCCGGATCCGCTGGGCCTGGAGATCTGATTCCTTTAGAGACGGGAATGTCTTCTTCATCCACCTCCATGGGACGATGGAAATGGCGGCCCCAGAGTCGACCTCCATTGGACACTCAGCCCCGTCGATCGTGACTGTGGCGTAGTATTTCTCCCCCTTCTGTGTGGCGGTGTGGCTTATCGTGAGCGTGTGTGTCTCGGCATCTTCGATTTGCCGCTGTTTCGCCCCTGGCGCCTTTGATTCGTCCTCTGGTTGGCGGCCATCTTGCCCGGCGGGAACTTTTGAATCTGCCGGTCAGCTTGGTTCTCCGCTTGTCTTGCCCTGCAGACCTTCCCGATGTGTCCCCGCTTGTCGCAGTAGCGGCAGATGGCCTCCCTGAATCTGCAATGCGCCCGCTGGTGTGGCCCTCCACAGCTGGCGCAACGCTGGTTGCTCCTGCCCGAGTTTCCCCCGTCGGTCGCACACACCTCTGCTTCTTCTTCTTCGTCCTCGTCGGGAACGATGTCTTGGTGGTGAGCGGAGGCTTGGCGATGCACCGACGGGGACCGGTTGATGGAGGTTGCGGCCGACGTCGAGAGCTCGAAGGCTCTGGCCTCTTCGATGGCCCCGACCAGGGTCAGGTCTCTCCGGGCCAATAGTCTCTTCCGGAGCTTATTGTCGCGGACTCCTCTGATGAGCTGCTCGGTCAGAGAGTCCTCTAGAAATGGCCCGAAGACGGCCGGGATGGCTGCTGCTCTCAGGGCGGCCACGTACTCACCGATGGGTTCCCCCGGCATCTGATATCGGTCCCGGAATTGAATCCGGAACAAGAACTTCGAGGGCTCTGGCGCGTAGTGGTTCTTTAGGGCCAACTGTAGGGCTTCCCATGAGACATCCAGAATTGGTGTGGGGTCTACCAGGGACTGGGCCACTTCGTAGACCTTGGCCCCGCAGTGAGTAAGGAAGAACGCCTTCTTCCGCTCCGGTGCGATCTCCCCCAGCTCCGCCGCTAGCAGGGAGAATTCAAACCGGTCCATATAGCTCTTCCATCGTTCGTCTTTCGGCTGGAAGGGTGTCGGTGGGACATAAGTAGCCATGGCGAGGTGCCTTCGGAAGTGGTGGCTCTGATGTGTGTGATGGTTCTGGTCCGTTCCTCAATATCCCACCTTCGTCGCCAGTGTTAGATCCGGAGATCAGGGCGCGGGAGTGAGGACACGGGAGCCATTAAGGGTGAACCAACAACACGTCTGTTTATTGTGGTTAGCACAGACAACAACAACAACGGCTGGGTCAGCAGGGGATTAAATACCCTGCTTGACCCAGCCCACTGACCAATGGGTAGCGGCGATTTTCCCGCCGCTAGGACTTTCAAATATCTAACAAAAAGCATGGTGGTATATATAATATTGTGAAAGACTGTTGATTATATGTGGGGAAATCCAGTAGTATGTTTCAACTAGCCCACTGAATCAGTGAGGATTTGGTAATTCAACTCCTATTTAACTTAATTCAGTGGGCGTGGTCTATTTGTGACTTAGTGCTGAATTTCAGCCTGCATAACCAACAGTCTTTGGCCATGATCAGATAAATGCTAGCCCAAATACTTGTTTATATAGGCAGAAACCAAAAGTAGATTAGCACTGGTAATTACAAAGGCCATTATTCTAGTGGTGTTTGTATATTTATTTATTTATTATGGAGACCAGGTAGGTCCAAATTCTTCCTGCCTTGTTTTCTCACTACTTGGTTTGGTGGCTTTGAAAAGTATCCCCACCATCCACAACATCTACAGGTTTTGGAAAATCCTCAACAGTTGAAGATCTTATGGTCTTCAGTTTTTGGAACAGTCCTTTTAGATTGCACTCACAGCTATAGTAGGTCCGCTGCTCAATACTGTATGTTCCAAACAGCTTTTTGTCAGGGTGGTGCTTTCAGGATCCAAGTCTTGACCAGCTGTAAATATGGTAAGCTCTCTGCTGCAGAAAAAGCTCTCTGCTGCAGAAAAAAGTTTCTTTCTACCCTTCTGAGAAGCTGTAGAAAAATCCAAGTCTAATGAGTTGGTTTTCAGACTCAAGGGTGGAAACGATAACCCCCTAGGCTGCAGGTTAGACTTTTTCACTTTTTGGGGGTTTTTTTCTTCAAGGGGGCATGGGGTAGGGGCATGCCCACAGCACCCCCATCTGTTTCAGTAATGAGGTCTTTACATGTTTTGCCCAAGTCCTCTTCCTCGTTGTATTTTCGGCATTTTATGCGGTAAAGAAAGCTCCTTGGTCTTCATTGGCCTACTTGTCATCTTCACGTCCGCTCCTCAGAACTTGTCCAGACACGCAAAAGGCCAAGCCTGTTTCAAAAGGGCCATCTCTGGGGAGGTCATATAGGTTATCACGTGTCCCTACACAGCCAATCTAAGCTAGGATTGCCCTGCCCTCATTTCCGGGGTGGCAATCCACATGTTCCTGGTCTGGGGTATACTTGAGGGTAGCCATTTCTGCTTGGGGGGGGGGGCTTTCCTACCACATGGCATCCTCCGTACCGCTTCCGGTCATGGAGGCTAACTATGAACCTCATTTCCTGTCACATGGGTAAACAGGGCGCATTGATACTACGTCATTTCCAGCTCACATGGTTGTGATGCCATTTCCGATCACGTGGGTAAACAAACATGGCGGCAATGATGTCACTTCATGTCACATGGGTAAACAAAAGCACATGGTGAGATGTCACTTCTGGCCACGTGAATAAACAAAAGCACACGGCGATGACATCGCTTCTGGTCACATGGGTAAACAAAAGCACATGGTGATGACATCACTTCCAGTCAGGTGGGTAAACAAAAGCACATGGCAATGATATCACTTCCGGAATCCAATTTCGACAGCAAATTATGTAAGCTTTGCGTAGCTTGGAGTGACCAACTGTGGCTAGTTTATGAGGAGCCAAGGCTCATCTCAGTTGCACAATCAGGTATGTGACCAGGTATGTGACCAAAATGAGGCCTGAAATTCTTGTCACAATTAGCCACTAAAACCTATGGCAAATTATACAGCCCTTACATCACTACAAATACGATTCTGCCCAAAAAGTGTATGAGTAGCTCTAACGCATCCATAGCCCTATTCCATATTGGCTAATTCAATTTATAAATCAAGATGGGTAGCCATGGAGCGTCAAAGGATTGTATTGGCCATGTTTTTCTTATCCTTCAGACACCTGTGAGTCACACCTGCCTCTTTTTGCTAAAACCAAAAGTGGCAGTTTGTGCGATACCATTTTCCATTTTGAAACCCCAGTCATAGAGGAGGCAACAGGGTTCTCAGCTTAGTTCAATGGTCCCTGGAAGCTACCTTAAAAGCCTTCATGGAGAGCACCAGCCCATGGACCACACAACTGCTGGCCTCTGAAATTTCAGCATACCGAAGCACTGAAGAATTCAAATTAGGAAAATGAAGAATTCCACTCTGCCCTTGATTTTTGCCATCAAATGAGAACTGATCAGGGATTTTCCTCCATTCATTTCAAAAGAACATTACCATGTCAATCTTTCATTTGGACATTTTTTTAGCAGTAACCTTAAGAATGTGTACATAACCGTGTAACCGTGCTCTATTTGTGTCACTTTCATGAAAGAAAGAAAGAAAGAAAGAAAGAAAGAAAGAAAGAAAGAAAGAAAGAAAGAAAGAAAGAAAGAAAGAAAGACACGAGGGAGAATAAATTAATTACTTGTTTAGGACTTGTGTTGCACAAGAACCTCTGCAAATTTTCTATTGAAACTTTGGATGTTTGTCAGCCAGTACCACTTCTATGTGGTCTGTCCTTTTAATAGCAATGGTCTAGATTCAAGCATGGGAAGATTAAACATGTCCTCTTTTTCTGGATACCCTCCAAATGGACAGGTTGCTCCTCAACAAACCCCCTGCACCTATTTATCTCCAATTTGACAGGTTTAATCCCCTTCCTAAGGAGCGACTGATCCATCCAAAATCCATCCAATTTTGAGAAAGAACAGAAAACACATAGGTTTTTTGTGTATTTATGATGACAGTCAATTGAAGTCATGAACCTTCAGATTTCCAAATCTTGACACAGGTTTGGGAGTACAGTGGTACCTCGAGTTACAAATGTAATGCGTTCCAAGGCATTTTTCATGTTATGAAACATTTGTAACTCGCATTTCCCATAGGAATGCATTTAAAACCAAAATTCATAACTTTAAATATGGTTTCCCATAGGAATGCGTTGAAAACCAATTAATCTATTCTGGAAAAATTCATAACTCGAGTCATTATTTTCAGTTGATTTTTATTCGTATTGTGAAAACTTTGTAACTCGAACCATTTGTAACTCTAGGTACCACTGTAAAATCAAAGAGGACACGCTCTAAACAAACACGCTGCTTTGGAAAGTGGTGAATCAGAATTCAAAGTGGATCTGGTTGCCCATCCTCATCTAACACTACACCTAGGAAATTACAGAGAATTGTGCATGAGATGGTTGGCTGGGTGGTGGCTAATGGGAATAAAAGCACTGAATATCTGTGTGAGAACTAAGATTCCATCTCTGCCTGTCACTCTCAGTTTACCTGTAAAAAAGACAGTGTGATCAGACCATCAAAAACCTGTTCCACATAATGACCAGTTTGCTGGCTCTCTGATTTAGAGAAGAAACGGCAAAAAGTTGAATAGTGCAGAATGCTGTTACTATTAGCCTCTCACCAAGAGTCTTCAAGGCTGCTGGTCAACACTAAATTGAAGATTGTGTTGTTCCGTCCCAACTTGCAAAAGATTATTTTGTGATGTGCCTTTTTGAGAATGTAAATCACAAACTAACTTTTACCATTAGGCAGAGAGAGGCAGCCACTTAAGGCATCAGATGCTGAGGAGTACAGCGAAGAGATTAGGTGATTCTTCTTCTTTTTTGTGCCCAGAGCAAACCCTGGACTGCCAAAATGAAGCCACTTTCTTTGCTTTGTCATTGCCCAAACACAAGTCCTCATCAGTGCAGATCTCTGGCAGCAATCCGCAGGCCAGTAAATGAGCCAGATTTTGTGTTCCTCCACATTCACACCGTGTGTTGTTGTCTGTCAGCACCCCCCACTTGAGCATGCTGGTGCTGAAGACAGTGCTGTGTGCATCATACAGCTGGCCCTGGTCCTCTTAAACTAGCTTCCTTTCCTCACATGTGGCAAAATATCCTAACCATTGTCATCGGTTCCTTCAGATTGTGGGATGAAAAAGGTGCCATTTAGTCCTCCACTTACTGTATGCTGGAAATGAAACACCTTGGAATGCTCTTGCTCAGAGTCTGTAAAGGTTACTTTCTGGTCTACAACCTCCAGGATGCCTGTGTCCACATTGGTTATACAGTGGCACCTCACTTAAAGAGCATAATGCGTCCCACGGGATTGCTCTTTAAGCGACTTTGCTTTTTAAGCTAATCACCATTGTAAGTGACCAATTGTGACTTCCGGGGGGGGGGGGATTGCTAACCCCGATTTAGTTATTAAGCGAGTTTTTGGTTGGTTTTAGTTGTTAAGTGAGGTGACCATTCAGAGAAAATTCTGCTCTTTAAGAGAGTTACTCTCTAAGTGAGGCACTCTTTATGTGAGGTTTTACTGTACTATAAACATTAAAGGATTTCTGAGAATATAAGGTATCTCTTGCTCAAAAGCCAGTCATGTCTGACTCTAGGGGGGCATTGACAATCAAAGAGCCAGTGCTGTCTGGAGCTGCAGACATTTCTGTGGTCATCTGGCAGGCATGACTAGATCCTGGAACTCACAGAATGCTGTTACCTTTCCTGCTAAAGCAGTACCTATTTATCTACTTGCAATTTCTCACTTTTGAACAGATAGGGTGGCAGGAGCTGGGGTAGATGACAGGAGCTTATTCTTGTCATGCAGTACTATACAAAGATCTCGAACTCCTGACCTGCTGACCTTCCAGTCGTCAAGCTCATTGTCTTACCCACTAAGCCACTGCAGGTCCTTTGGGAAGGTACAGTCCCCAAAATATAACTTTTGTCATTTGTGGTCTTGCTGTACCAACATTTATGGAGTTCTTCCTGTCAAATGCCTCGAAAAACATCATCATACACCCTTCTTTCTTTCCTTTCCTTCTTTTTCCAATCCCCCCTCTCCCCCCCCTCCAGCCTTCCACACTCCTCAGCTGTGGCGCAGCACCTGTCATTAGCCATGGTGGCTCCTAATTTCATATTGTCTGACAGTAGCAGTTGGACTGAGGTAGAGCCAGCCAGACCAAGAGGCAGACTCCCTGCTTCCACAAATCTGAATTTAATAAGACGAGAACAGTATGCCAAGATGGTGAGCTCCCTTCCTAGCACTTATCGTGACACTAGTCACCCAGCAGGGCCCTTATTGCAGCCGTAATCTGGGTGAAGCTGGCAAAGCGTCCTGCTTACAAGTTCAATATAATAGAACAGCAGGGCACCGGGAGGGGGGCTGGCAGAACAGCTTAACAAACTTAAAGCCTATTACGCCATGCTTGGGAAGGTAGGGGGAAAACAGCTCCCCAAACATTATATATGCCAAGTTGGGGGGGGGGGGAACTGCCAAGTGCAGTGTCATGAAAAAGCCTTGTTTGTAATGGTGTGTTTGCTAAGTGTGTAGACAAGGAGCAATCCAATTGAAATGCCAGCAATGCAGATCAAAAGAAACATATTAGAGATGAGAATTTTCTTTCTTTCTTTCTTTCATTTGGGAGAATTTCATTACGGTGACACTTTCCACAGAAATTTCATCCAGGTTAAAAAGTTGCAAAGTTTCATAAGGACAGGTTTAGGGGCAAGGGCAGATATGTTGCTTGAAAACTAGTTTATGCCTTTTTAATGTTGAACTGTGTTAGAATTAGAGTAAGAACACATTGTCAGACTTACAATTTGCCTTCTCCTGAGCACAGCAAAACATGCTACTGGATAAATAGGTGCAGGGGGTTTGTTGAGGAGCAACCTGTCCATTTGAAGGGTATCCAAAAAAGAAGAAGACATGTTTAATCTCCCTATGCTTTCTAGAC
The DNA here is from genome assembly GCA_030440675.1 of Furcifer pardalis. Taxonomy (NCBI): domain Eukaryota; kingdom Metazoa; phylum Chordata; class Lepidosauria; order Squamata; family Chamaeleonidae; genus Furcifer; species Furcifer pardalis. Next base: position 68,647,890 of record CP126897.1, on the reverse strand, counting down.
CATTGCTATTAAAATGACAGCCCACATAGAAGTGTTCTTGGATGACAAACATCCAAAGATTCAGTAGAAAATTTGCAGAGGTTCATGTGGAAGACAAGTCCTATACAGGTAATTAATTTATTGTCCCTTGTTTGTTTGTTTGTTTGTTCGTTCATTTGTTCCTTCCTTCCTTCCTACAGCTTCCAGTTAGTCTTCCAAGTGCTACAGCGTTTTTGTTTTGTTTATTCTCTGATATGCTTGAAACACAGACTAACACGGCTATTATTGCAAAAAAAAAAAAAAATTCAAGTATGAAGGGCACTATATTTAGCTGAATGGAGTGGGAATCCATCAACCTCATGAAGAAACTTACACAGGTATAAACAGGCATCATCTTCCTCACCAAGTCTACATCCCAATAGATTTACAGTGAAAATCCCTCTACGATCAACATACTCCACTGAGTACAGTGAGATATTATGCAACATTCTTTCCAAAACCAAATGTATAAAGCCATTTTGATTTGTGTACTCTGTTATGTTAATCCAGAGGTTCTCAAGGTTTTTGCACCATGAGCTGGACTATTCACCCTCAGACAGTTGAGTGGGCCAGACGCAATGGCGGTGGGTGTGTTTGCGCATGCATGGATATATCCACTTTTGCTTCCAGGGTCATCGTTGGGGGCCAGATGGAACAGCATTGGGGGCCGGGGCCGGCATGCAGCCCATAGGTTGCAAACCCCTGTGCTAAGCAATCACTTTGTACCTCTGTACCTGATGTGTATAAATTGATGCCATGAAGCCTCACTCCCATGTCTGACAAAGTGGACTTTTATCCATGAAAGCTAACATTAAAATATAACAGTTAGCCTTAAAAGTGCTACAGCATTTTTGTTTTGTTTATTCTCTGATATGGAGAGTACTCTAGTTAACCTCAGTAGTAGCAAGGAACAATGGAGCCTTGAAAGGAAGAAGATGGGCTTAGGAAACCTCTTCCATTTCCATGAGCAGGTGACAAGAAATAGAACACACTACAATATAGCAGAAACAGCTTCTTCTGCTGCTGCACTGTTTGTTTATTTGGAAAAAAAAACCTATCTGTGGTGGACAACCTTTATTGTTTTTTATTTGAGGCTCATGATCTCTTGATGTTCCTTCCCACTGTTGTCTCTGCAGATGGACACGAAAGCATAGACCAGTGATGGCGAACCTTTTAGAGACCGAGTGCCCAATCTGCAACCCAAAACCCACTTATTTATTGCAAAGTGGCAAAACAGCAACAGGGGAGGAAGGAAACACTTCCATTGGGCTGCTGGGCAGAGGGGAGGGGCAAACTCTGTGCTGGGGGAGGGAGGAAGCGCTCCCATTGGGCTACTGGAAAGGAGACAGGGCAAACTCTGTGCTGGGATGACTTTATGAGTGCCCACAGAGAGGGCTCTGAGAGCCACCTCTGGCACACGTGCCTTGGGTTCACCATCACTGGCATAGACAGAGGCAGAGGTTTCAGAGCTGCATGGCAACAGCAAAACATTAGGGGACTGTAGCTTCTCTGCATAGGACTGTGGTGGCTTAGTGGTTAAGATGCTGGACTTGATGTTGAGTTTTTCTCTTCCACAAAGATCAAAGGGAAAGGTCCGAGATGGAAAGCCAGAGAACACTTCACATCAAAGGAGGGAGGTTTCTTTAATTCAAATTCCTGCAAACAGAATTATGGTTTCGGAGTGCAGACATCTTAGTTCATAAATTCATATAAACAATCATTATGGTGATGGAAACAATCTCTCCCCCCTCCCAATCATGTACCAGCAGAGTTGACCTTAAAAAAAGGCCAAAAATGTCAAACAAAAATGGAAATGGCATGCTTTCATAATCAATCAGACAGTAACTCAAAAGTGAAACACCACCAAATTGGCAGCTGGTACTAGAAAACAAAGTGTTAGCCATATGGTGCTTGCAAACTAAAATATTTATTTGATTTGCCTTTTAGTGCTATAGTGGCAGGGTGTGCAGAATGGAGAGGGCATTTTAGGATTTATACCTCTCTGAACAGGGGCATTCCTTTTCGTCACCAATCTCCATGGTGGTACAATCCAGGAAACAACCACTGCTTTTTTGAGGATGTTTCTCTTTGCTGGAGGCATAATCCCCATAAGGGTTTCTACTCATTTGTATCTCTTGCTGCAACATGAGCCAAACGGCATTTTAAGTTTGGTGTTATGCCATTTCTCATGCCTGCCATAAAACTGCACTCTCTTCTATTCTCCTTTGCCAGCAAACTCTGCAGTGCTGTCCAAAAGAAACAATGTGCTTGTAAAGGAATTTACTTGTGGGTGTGTCTGATAAGGCGGCTACCTATGACAATTGTGCTTCCATCACCTCTTGAGCCCATTGCTTTCAGTCACTTAAATGTAACACTTTACTATTATTAGCCTACAACAGTGATGGTGAACCTTTTAGAGACTGATTGCCCAAATAGAAGGGCGGGGTGAACTCTGTGCTGTGGGAAAGAGGAAGCACTCCCATTGGGCAGCTGGGAAGAGGGGTGGGGCAAACTCTGTGCTGGGGTGATGGCACGCATGCCCACAGAGAGGGATGTGAGTGCCACCTCTGGCATGCGTGACATAGGGTCACCACCTCTGGCCTAGAGTTATGAAAGACTATGCAATGTCTCCTTCATTTGCTATCTCTTCTTTAGATACACTAGGATTTTGCTGTTAACTGCTTGCACAGAACCGCAAAGCTTGGAAAATTAACATTTTTAAACAACAGCTCCCCGATCCTCCATCCAGAATGGCCATTTGTCATATAGCTGAGGTAATGGTGGAAGCTATGAACTCTGTTGATGTTGAAATCTGGTAGCATTAATGGACAACTGTGCAACCAAACCTACCTATATAGATGTCCATCTACCATGGTTCCTTCTCCCCTTCATTTGAGAAAATGTCCATCATCCCATTGCTTGTGGATAGCAAATGAGGGTGTGAGAAAAATGTGAATTCATTTGCTGTGATGCTGTCATGTTTCCCCCAGTTGATTCTAATTAATTGTCCACATAGGAAAGAAGAGGAAATTGGCTAAGCAGCCTTGTTTGCAGTTTGTTAGCATAGCTTTCCTGTAGCATTGATTTGCAAATCAAAATTCAATTCTCCATCCTCTAGCACAGTGTTTTCCAAATATGTTCCGTTAAACACTGGTGGAAGTCAGTACATTGGCTGATCAGTGCTTTGGGGAATTGACTTAGGCTTCTGGGAATTGAAGTCTAAAAACCAAAGACTGGAAAACACTGCTCTGGCATGTCATGCCTTGACATTTGTATTCCCATCTGAAGCATAGGAATTGCCTTAGATTTCAGCTGGTGCCCTGAAACCAGTCTTCTGAAAACCACTGTGTAACTAAGCTGATTTAAACAATTTAAACATTTTACAAATGGCTTGTGATGGGTGTCAGAACTATTTATTAATGGGTATTAAAGAATGTATAGCTACTTCTACTAACTACTTTGCCTTTTCTCCTACTCTCTCTCTCTCTGTATGTTTGTATATTGATTAATTTCACTCCCCTTGTAAATTAAGGCCTTAACAATTGACTGTGCAACCACTGTGGATCACCCGATATATTTTGCAGGTCCCCACTGGTTCATAGAGGGACTGTGGTGGCTCAAGTGTTTAAGATGCTGAACTTGATGACTGGAAGGTCGGCACATCAGCAGTTCTAGACCCAAGTACTCCATGGCGGAGTGAGCTATCATCTCTATCCCAGCTCCTGCCAACCTAGAAGTTCGAAAGCAAGAAATTGCAAGTAGATAAATAGATACCACTTCTGAAAGGTGGGAAAGGTAACAGCATTCTGTGCACTCTGGTGCCGAGGCATGCCTGCCACATGCCCACGAAAACGATTGTACACACAGACAGTGTTGACTCTTTGGCTATGAACATAGATGAGCACTGAACCCCAGAGTCAGATATGATGGGCTTTCAAGCAAGGGCAACCTTTACCTTTTACTGGTTCATAGACCACAGGTCTTTAGTTCACAATGGGTCTTCAGGAAGAGTATTCTAACAAGTGATGTCATAATATCATTGTAAAAAGCTATATTGACTAAAACAGGAGTGGCCAAATTTTTAAGTTTGGAAGATACTTGCTATTTTAAACTACAACCCAAGATTCAACAACCAGGAAATGGAACAACAGCCACAGAAACTATGTATGGATGTATTATGAGTACCCAAACTAAATAGAACTCACCAGTCTTCACCACATAGAATGGTTACTTGGTGTTTCTGTTTTGTTTTTTAATAACTACAAATGCCAGAAACCTTCACTGGGGATTTATGTGAGTTAAAGCTGCAAAAGGAAACTTCTGTGTAACTACTCACTTTTTATTACCCAAGATTTTCTTCATTTCAGCAGTTTGCTCTCAGAATAGGGAGTCATTTCTTTGCTGATGTTGTTTAAAAAAGTGAGAGTCCAGATTTTTCTCTCAATGTATTGTTGTTTACCTGTAAATTTACCACTAGACACATGAGTTATACTTTCAGCCTAAACTGGTGCTGGAATATAATTTTTAGATTTGTAGTGGCTTGCTGGCTTCTACTTTTTAATCATACATAAACAACATTCGCAAATGGCACAAACAGCATAGGGGAGGTTCCACAATGCTTCCAGAAGCACCACATGTAAAAATTGTTTGAAAGTTTAATACAGTACATAAAGGGTCCAGTGAACCCAAAACATGTCTCATCTAAATCAACTTTTCTTTTTCACATACAAGCAAGGCTGATGAGCATGAAAAATCTGGTGCTGACAGTATGGAAGAACAAGGTCAAAATAGGCTTAGGTCAAACTGGAGACCAGGATATGACTTTCATTTAGAACTGCTGTAAAACTGTGCTTGGGAAAGAAAGAGAGAGAGAATTAATTAATATTTTATACTGCATATTAGTAGTTATGCAGAATTATGCCTGAGGGTTCTTCTGCTATGCAAGAGGGATTTGATTCTATTCTAAAAAGAGGAATGAAATTACATGCATAATGTAAATTTTCTCTTAGACTTTGTTCTTTTGTACTTTCAGAATGCATCACAATTGTACATATAAACTTGCACAGAAAGTTTTTGAATTAGCAACAGGAATTTCTGTTGGTCCCTTTCATATATTCCAGGTTAGTCCTGATTTCAGTCGGGTTTTAGCTTAAAACAAGAAACTAAAATGGGCACATCAGACACCAACCAGCAAAGTCATTTGCCAAGAAATCACACTGAATTCAATAGGACATCTTTGGACTAGTTCTTACAAGTCACAAGTGCAATGCTGAATCTGTGTATTGACTTCACCATTCAAGAAAAGTAGACTGTTGGACTGAATGAATTCACAATCTCCTTCACTTTGAAAACATACTTTTGGGGACTACAATTCTCATAACTCTCCCATCAAATCTACCTGGATGATTCTGAGTTGTAGTTCTAAAACACAGAATCCTCCAACACCACCCTGTGTTCTGGCTCTATCCTAGCTGTTCCTCTGACATCAACCAGCTTTGACTTATGCATTGAGTACAGAACAATCCCTCTTCCACGTAAGTTTGTATAACAGTGGTGCGAAAATGTCTTGAGAACACTAGTCAGCTATAAGAGTGAGGATTCTCTTATATCATTCCCCATAATCTAGCAGGAGGTGGTAGGACAGGAGCTTAGCTCCCTTCATAGCCTGTCACTTTAAGGGAGATAGAATTGGGATTCACAGTGGACCAGATTCTAAACCTCCATGGATTGGATAGGGTTTTAGGATGACGATATTTTGATCTGTAGGCCGCTCAGAGTCGGGCTTGCCCGATTGGAGCGGGGTAGTAAATACGAGCAATAAATAAATAAATAAATTTGTAGACTTAGAGGCCTCTTCAGTCCCAATGTGTAGGATTGTGGCCCAACATTTCTATATTCCAGACATGGACAAGTCAACTTGACATTAGACATTCATAAGCCACCTTGAGTGCTATATTTTAGTGTGAAAGTGCAGTTCAAACAAACAAACAAATTCTATATATGCAGGCATATGAGTGTAGCAGAGGTCTAAATCTATGTTACTTCTGAGAAAGGGACCCACAAAACTGGTTGGCTGCAACTGCCGCCATCTTGATTTTCCTACAATACTTCAGGGCCTACAACCATTAATTATAGACAACATGGAAGTGGGAATTTTGACAAGTTTAGCTTTATAGGAAAGATTGAGAAAGGTTGCATCTGTTGAAATTCTGTCTCTCACAACTATTAAAAGCAAACAAAGTCTGCCTTCCTATTTTGTTTTTATTTTTTTGCTTTCGCTTTCTTTCCTGGACTTTTCCTATTATCATGTGGATGCCAATGCACCAATGAAAAAAGAAAACCATAGAATGCAAAACTGTCTCACACATTTTGGTCAAGGGCATGAAGGCTGGGGCTGGGGAAAAGAAGTTGTATTCCTGCTGAAGTCCACAAGCTCCACCCCATGACTTTCTTGGTTTGAACCAAGTCACTTCCTTTCTGGACTCTTTATCCCCTCAGGAAAATCACTCCTGATCTTGTCCCATGTCAGTTTGGGTAGAAATTTCTCTTTTTAGTTACTGAACATTGAAAAATGTAGCTGGGAACTAAATTATAAATGTTTCCCCTCAAAATAATATAGATTTCACACTCTCCCTAGATGTTTTAGCTCTTAGCTCAAGGTGTCAAACCCATAAGGGTCAGTATTAACCATTTCCCCACAACTGTGTACCAGAATCAACCACTGTATATGATGGGGGGGGGGGGAACTGAAGACCACAATGCTGCATTGAGCACATGCAATTAGACACACATCACATCCTTTGTGATGCTTCGATTCAAGCCTGTATAATAACAAAATTCTTATTTTCTGGATGTTTTATGAAAAAAGTTCTCCTAATTAATTTCTCACAGTCAGTTGCTCATTTACAGAGCAGGTGAATGTCAGTTACCTACTGCACAGGTATGTGATAGATAATTAGTTTGCCAAACACTTTTGCTGCTATGGTTTCTTAAGATAATCGGACTGTGACACAAACTGAAATCCTAAATAATGACAGTTTGTTGTTATGGAGAAATTCACCAAAATGAAACATTATGGAAACTTGGGATGTCATCAATGGTTTAATAAACAACCTCTGTAACCAACCAGGTGACCTTCTTGATCTTATTACTTGGCATCAAAATAGCAAAGTTATTGCTTTTAATTCACAAAGGAGAATGGACCATGACTTTCAGAGATTCAAATAACAATGAGAACAACATTAGTTTGTACTCAGCAACACTTCTCCTCCTCCTCCTCCTTGGTGTCTAGGCCAGATATGAAACTGCCAAAATGAAGTCACCCTTGGGAAGTTCATTCTGTAGTTTCTTTCACCTCACCTAGTGTGAGAAATATTAGCCAGCACAAGGTGGCCGTTGCCTGGGCTATGCCTGATTTTGGTTCAAAAATACCACAATCTTTGAAGAGGCTCTTTCTGTCTACCTTGAAATGAGCCTACTGAATCAGTGAAGATTTGATGAGTCAACCATTCCATAAGTTACATTGACCTACTCTAATTGCGACTTCCCATGCTAAGCATCAGGATTTCAGCCACTATGGTCTATATGTAATGTGTAATGGAATTTTTCTTTCTTTTTTTCCTTTCAAGCATGTGTATAGGCTTGATATGGAAGCTGCAAGGGATCCACTAGCTCTAAGATACCCATCTTAGTTCCCATATGGGTGAAATCTGTGGAAGAAACATGACTATAAGCCTAGGGAAGGTCTAACTCCTACCACCTGCATACCATGGTCTAGGTCTGGACCAAGACCCTGCACTAAATGGCAAGTAAAAAGGAAAGGAAGGTTCAGCTGCACACTTTATTTTTAATGTAACATGTACTTTAACTCTGAAGGAACTAGATTGCTATTTATCTCCTTCTTGAGGCTCATGCTCATACGTCCTTCCTATATTAAACTTCAGCTCCCATCATCATTGACCATCAGCTATGCCAATGACTGATGGGAATTAGAATTGAACACCATATGAAGAGCTACTCATTCACCTGTCCGTTTTAAGAGGTTGAACTTTGCCATCAGAAAGAACTAAGGAATAACCTTAACAGCATTATTCATAGTATTAAAACTTCAGATCAACACTCAATTTCAGATATGTTTTGGTTTTATTTAATAATGATCTGAAAGAGCAGCCAGTCAGAATTAATATTTGGAGTCAAGTGATTTGCACTGGTGAAGTCATACTTTTTATATTCAGTATTATACATCATGTACATACAACTATAAACTAATTTAACATGAATAGGAGACTCCAATACCTATATGCATTTCACTTCAAAACACAGCCCGGTCAAGTTATGTTTTCTTCCTGAGACCACAACCTCCCGAATCTCTATGATATGTTGGCTTGGGAAATCTGGGAGTCAGAGCCTAGAAAGGCAACTTTTTTAATATTTTGAATCCTCCTAATGCATCTCCTTTTCATGTTCTTAGCTAGAGCCTTACTAGATGACTGCAGTATTTTACACAATTAGATATTTTAACTGTTAAAATAAAACACCTAAGGCTTGATTCATCAAGGCAAGACTTACATGCATACAGGGAAATGCTGTATACACACCACATTGTTGTGTGGCCCAGACCCTGGGGCATTTTGCTGTAGATTCACCGTGAAACTTCTGTTCTGGAAAAGAATTGCATCTGTGAGTTGAAGGAGCTTGAGGCAGTGGTTCAGCTTTATCTTGGAAACATAAAAAAGGCTTCAGGGAAATATCATCCCCTGATGATCATAAAAGCACCACTCACTTGTTTCCATCTGGAATACCCTTAGAACCTTGTTCACAAGCTCAGAGAGAATGGAGAGGCAAAACTGAGTGGTTATGGTCCCCAAAGAATTTCAGAGACAGGATTGCCAAAAAGACCAAATTGTTACAGTAGATGAAAATTGGGTGTAAATGCAGGGGTTACAAATATGTTCCTCAGCGGTAACCAGTTTCAGAATTGCAAACTACCTGCTCTGGCCACAAAATGAAACCTACTGGAGACATGGAAAATAGCTTTGCATATACAGTACAGTCAAACCTCGCATAAAGAACGCCTTGCTTAAAGAGTAACTTGCTTAAAGAGCAGACTTTTCTCTGAATGTTCACTTCGCTTAACAAATAAAGCCAACCAAAAACTCGCTTAACAAATAAATCAGAGTTTGCAATCCCTCCCCCCCACAATTGGCCACTTACAATGGTGTTTCGCTTAAAGAGCAATCCTGTGGAATGCATTATGCTCTTTAAGTGAGGTACAACTGTACAGTATCCTAAGAACAGAAAGTCTAGCCTTGAAAGTCCAAAGCTGTCAAAGTTCTGAGATAGATTATTTAATGTTGTTTTGTGTTAAGTGGCCACCTTTTTAAAAAGGTAGTACAAAAGACCTAAAGAACTCTTACAACTACTCTACAAACAACAAAACAAGGGCAAGACAACAGAGAATGAGCCTACAAAAGAAAGCAACCGAATGTAAGCAAGGAAAATAATTGTCAGAGATATGAAGTCATACACACCTCGGCACAGTCAGAGAGCTACTTCCCTGACCGACACACTCCTGTAGAATCAAAAAGTAAACAAATTAAAATAAAAACCCCACTCTAAGAACAAATTTTAAAGACCAGTCAAATAGGAAAAGAACACACACAAAAAAAAGAAATAAAAGAAAAATAAACCAAACCTGCAGCCCCCTATTCCAAAAATCAAGAAACCAAGCAAGCAAATAAGGCAAATATACAATCAAGGATCAACCCCATATTCAAGTACAAGAACATAGGAGAATTTTTCTCCCCGCTACTACCCGATCCCTTTTCTTCTCTTTGTAAACTCAACGGGTAGGCAGGCAGTAAAAATAATCAGAGAAAGACCAAAAAGTGGGGAAATGGCCAAAGAAATTGGGAGCAGTTTTTAAAAAAAATCCCTTGTGCCAAAAGCAGGCTGACTGGCTGGAATACAAAATGAATGCAAATCAATGGGATGGGGAAATCCTTCCAAAAATGAAGCAAAAAAGCAAATAAAGGAAGAGATCCAAGATAGAGGTACAGAGATAGGGAGCACAATCCAAGTAGGAGGGCAGTAGGAATAACTGAAGCAAAGAAAGAGTATTCTTCACTTGGTTTCAATCTCTCCAGTCCCTTTTATATTCAAAACTTGTTCTTTCCCTTCCCGGAAGTTCTGAATGCTGTTGGATGAAGAATTTCCTGGGTGATTTTACAGACAATGTGTGAACGAAAGTTTAAATGAAAAAGCAAAACCCACAACAGTTTCTGGTACCTTCATTCATTAATAGAAATGATTTGCGTTTAAGATGCTCTGAGGAGGGGGGGGGGACACCTGGAGAAAAGACAGGCTCTTTTATTGTTCTTCTTCTCTTTTGATAAAACATGAAATTGCCATTGATATTCAAATATGGATTTTTAATCATGTATGAAACATGCTGCCTGGATAACTCAGTGAGTTTGATACTTAGCTGCAGAGCAAAGATTGAGAGTTTTGATTCTTCATTGTGCCTCTTGGAAATAGAGGCAGGCTGTTAGCTCTGGGGAAGCAAAATAGTGCCAGAGTGTCCTCAGAAGAAGGCAATGGTAAAACATGTCTAAATACTCAATATCTAGAAAATAATGGAGAGAGTTGCCATAAACTGGTATCTGGATTATTCCTGGATCCCTGAGTTGTTATCTGGTTCTCATTTATTCTTTGATCCTCAAAGATGGAAAACATAATGCACATCCTCCTTTCATAAGCATGTAACAGAGAAACATTAAATTGCAATTCTATAGGGCTATGCTTGTCTATCCATACAACATTGCACTGTTGGTTAGCTCAGTGCATTTAGAAAGGTTGGGAGTTTGGTTCCCCATTGTGCCTCCTAGGAAAAGAAACCTGCCTGCCTAGTCTTGGACAAGCTGTCCAATCATAAAAGCTACAGAAGAAAGAAATGTAAACCACTTTTGAGTATTTTATATCCAAAAAGCACTAGAAATAGTTGCTATAATTGACAATCAACTTGACGGCATGCAATTATCAGTTATTAACTGGATTTGCATCCCAAAAACGGTGAGAATCCTTTTGCGTAATTATACAAAAGGTGTAACTTTTAGCAGTAAATTGCTAAAGTTAAGAAATTTATGTAGGAATTACCTTTTGCATACTGACTCAGCAGGCAAGCAATAATGCCTTTGGAGATTTCTTAACATGACAACAATGTAAATGGTAATACCTTTTGCATAACTGTGCAACAAGATTTTGGCCAGCATCCAAGAGTATTATTCAATGGATTTGTAGATATGAATGTGGGCCTCTATTTGTCTAAAAGTGTCAATGTGTGAACTAGGCTTTGCTCATTCCCATGGCATAGTTATCTTTCTTCCCAACCATGCCTTCCCAGCTTATCCCTCTTTGGTATATACCAGAGGTGGCCAAGCTTTTCGCATCAATGGGCCAGACTATGCCCCCTCAGATAGCTGAGCAGGCTGGAGGCATGGTTCCTCCCACTGCTTCCACCACTTCCAGTGGTGGCAGGAGCAAGTGTGGTATGTTTTTGCCACATTTTTTGCTGTTTTTGCCATGTTATTGCCACATTTTCAGCATTTCCCACAAGATTTTGGCACTTCCAATGAGATTTCAGCACTTCCTGTGTGAGTTCGGAGCTTCCAGTGCATTTTTGGTGCTTCCAGTGGCAGTGGCAGGGTGCTCACTGCATGTCTGATTAACTGGCACTGTGGGCCAGATGATCCAGCCCTGTAGGTTGGGAACCCCTGGTATATACTGTAGGTTGGGAACCCCTGGTATATACAATAGAATGTGACATGCACAGAATACTGTTTTTATCTCACTTTCCTAGGATATCTTCTTATGTTTGGCATTTTCCAATTATTCTGTACACGATTGTCCATGATGTTCTTCAGTATGAGGCTAGATCTCTTTGGTTATGAAAGGCAATTTCAGCATTCATTTCCCCTCTACCCCACATGGATCCATCTGCTTATTTTAGCAGCCTCTTCCTCACTGTTGGGTTTTATATAAACTTCCTATCCCCTTGCTTACTGCTTTAAACTCTCCCCCATAGCTCTGTCTATCCTCTCAGTAAGTACATTTGTGACCCTTCTGTTCAGATGGAAACTGTCCCACCTGTATAGGCACCATCTGTTCTAAAATGCCCCAACAATCTGAATGAGGGAGGGAAATGCATGAAACTCTCCACTGAACAAAAATAACCTCTGGTTAATGGTCCCAGGCTCAGAAGATTAGTTGTTCTAATGAAATAATATACAGTATTTTGTTTCCTGAAAGAAATATTCAATAAGTGAATGCTACTGAGAATGTGACCATTCTTGTCCCTTAGTTTTGCAACTCAGAGCCTTAAATTACCAGTTCAGAGCATAATTAAGTCAGAATAACTATTAAAATCTGTGGAAGACAGTTTAGTAATGACTAATATACTGTATATCCCACTGAGTTCAGTTGGTCACTCTGAGGACGACTCAGTCCTGAATGATTCAATCCATGTTCTGCAAACTGGCAGAGTGGTTAGATTTGTACAACTTGGATATTTAAAAAACTCATTGAACATCATTTTACTACATCTACAATAGCAAATGCTACATTTGTAATCTTTATTCCTGCAAATTATGTGTATACATGAGTGGTAGAAATAATTGTGCTTCAGTTGCATGTTGTAGTAGCCTACAATGGAAAGGCAAGAAGACAGCAGCCATAATCCCAACACCAGTGGTTATGTTATGCCTTTGCGTAAATACATTCTTCAGAACATAGCTTTATTAAAATATTTAGCAATCGCCGCATAGTCACTGCTAGCACAATGCTTCTTCATCCCCAAGTACATTTCAATAAAAGCAGTGAGTGTTCTTCTACAGCTAAAAAGAACATAATCACATAAAACCATGTGCAGGAAACTATTCAGATCTCACATAAACCATTAAATTCTGGATTATAATTGAAACTGGGCACAGCTAAATGGAATTGCTCCATGATAAAGCTAACAGTGCACCCTTATTTTCCTGCATTTATCTAAATGGGCACAAGGCATTTCTGCACAACTAAGAATTAACTAGGAATTTTTTTTACAGATGTACAAAATCAAAGCAACTTATATACAACTGCTGTGATTGGAAGGTTTCTGTGTGCGGAGAAACTGTTTATGCTGCACTTTAAATTATCTAACAAGAAAACAGAATCTCCATGTTCGTTTCAGAAATGCACTATAATATTTGTAGCAGAATAATGGGGAATATCTACCTACCTATAGCAAGACAGATCTATAGATATAAAGATATAGATATATGTTTTGACAGGAACAGCCAGAAGCAACAAAAAAGACAAGACTCCCGATACAGACTTTCAGACTTGACAGCGGAAAGATGGCGATCTGCATTTTTCCTGTTATTGTTTCTTCTTCGCTGCCTAAAGGAAAAGTATTTTCAGATTATGGAGAAGGACTTAGTGACTTCAAAAGCACAAGCCAGAAATGTGGCACAAATATCCATTTAATATCCTTGGAGGGAGGGAGAGAGATACAATTGGGGGGGAAAATGAGAGGGGTTCCCTTTATATATATATATTTACAATGGGGCCATTGAAACTGTGGAGAGCATCTGACACCTGAACTGTCAGATCTGTACATGGACCTGTGATGTATATGTGATCTTTGCTATTGTGATGTGCCTCTGTCACTGTAAGGTAAGACTGCTGCAGCTTTGTTTATCTGGCCCCTACACAATATTGTCAGGATGCATTTCCATTTTCCAAGTGACTGCTGCCACTGTGCCACAATCTGTGCTTATTTCTCGAGCAGCTAAACCCTTTGACATTGTGGTTTTTAATTAAAATTACATTAAAGTTAATCAGCCAGAAAGAGGCTTCTGTAGAAGGCAGGTTTGATTGCAACCTGCAAAGGGCATTGTGCCTGCCAACTTGCTAAAGATGTGCTGGCAGATGCCAAGCTGTTTCTATGAGTCCCATTGTAGTTGCTGAGGATGTTGGATGAGATCTTTTCTGTTTCTTTTTTAAAATGGCAACGAAAAAAAGAATGCTGACTGTGCCTAAAGACTATAGCGAAGGTTAATAGACTAGTGGTTGTGTTTTTCTTTTCTTTTCTTTAAAAAAATAATAATATATGGTTTATTATTTTACAAGTAATTCTAGATATTGCCTTTCATTTTACACATCTGTAAATCAAAACATAAAATCACTCTGATAAAGACAAACCTTGGGTTAGAAATTGACTGTTCTTTTATGTTCTATTTTTTGAACCCTTTTATTGTTCTTTCTTTATTCATGTCAGATGCACTTTTATTATGAACTACACTTCAGTTTATTTCTGGATCAATATACTTTGGATCAGATTGTAAAGCTCATCAAAGAGATCCAGAATTAAGGCATATGTGGAAAAAGGAAGACGTTTCCGCCTGCTCACCTTCGGGCTCTGTCACCGCCTGGAGGAGGAAGACCAGGCAAACTGCGACCGCTCGGGCGGTGGAGGACGCTCCTGCCCACCTAACTCTGGGCTCCACCCGCCCAGAGAAGGATAAAGGCCACCACAGCCCAGGACCTGGAGGACACTCCCGCCTGCTCACCTTCAGGCCTCATTACCACCTGGAGGAGGAGGATTGGGCCAGCTGCAGCCACTCAGGTGATGGAGGATGCTCCCACTTGCGTAACTCCAGTTCCACCCACTCAGAGAAGGATAAAGGCCGCCACAGCCCAGGACCTGGAGGATGCTCCTGCCCATCCTCCTGGAGAAGGATAAAGGCTGCCACAGCCCAGGACAGTTGAGCCCAGAACAGTTGAGACGATGCTACTGTTGGGTCCCTTCTTGGTTTCTTTTTCTGTTGAGACTCTTTTGAAGCCCACTGTTGGTCTGTTACTATTTATGACACTTAGACAAAAAAACACCTGCTTGTCAGTCTCCATTGCTTTGTAATGAAACACACAGGTGCTTGTTGTTGTGGTTGTGGTTGCCACCACCGCCATTGTTGTTCTGGATGAGAATACATGGAAATGTGGCAAACTGTTTCTCAAAGAAGAAATCTGAATAAAATCTAGTCTACAAACTTAGTCAACTAAAGCCAGATTAACATGTTTCCTAGTGGTTGGAGGTTGATGCCTTCATTTTGCAGTCTTGATGTTTAATCCATATTTGATTTATCAGAAAACAAAACAAAATAAAAAAACACTGTAGCACTTTAAAGACTAACTGCTATATTTTTATTGTTAGCTTTCGTGGATCAAGTCCACTTCTTCAGACAAGGAGTGAAGAAGTGGACTTGATCTGAAGAAGTGGGCTTGTCTGAAGAAGTGGACTTGATCCACGAAAGCTAACAATAAAAATATAGCAGTTAGTCTTTAAAGTGCTAGTTTTTTATTTTGTTTTGTTTATTTTGTTTTGTTTTCTGATATGCCTGAACCACAGACTAATATGGCTACTATTCCATATTTGATTGGAGATGATGCCCTGATCATATTGGAACAGTTTCCTGACAGACCTGCAGTGCTGTAGCCTGGATTCTAGATGTGGGTGGGCGAATATGTTTTCAGGATGGACAACAATGTCTCATATATATACTGCATATAGGAAACATATATAAGCAGCCAGGAGTTTGAGGGTGGGCAAACTGCTAAATCAGGGTGGGCAACACCCACCCTGGCCACACCCTGGCTACAGCCCTGCAGACCTGATGCAGAACGTATAAAAACATTAAGTTGCTATATTTTTAATTCTCCATTCTGAGAGATATAGTTCCCAAAAAATCTGAATGGTACCCAAATGTCTTACCGAAAACCTAGACCGTACAACGGGAAACCTAGGCCAAAATCAACCACACTGTGATATTCCTGATTACTATATATTGATGTAAATGATGCAAGTGAAGAAAGCTGCCAAGAACAAAATCAATTCATTTTAAATGTAATGCTAGAGGAGAACTTTATGGTACCATCAACCACAAGAAAGATAAATAAGTGGATACTAAATCAAATCAAGCCTGAACTCCCAATGGAAGCTCCTGTATAATATTTTGGATTCGTCATAAGAAGATAAGACTCTCAAGAAAAAAATCAATAATGTTAAGAAAGCTGAAATCAGTAGGAAATGGGGAATATCTAGCATGCTTTATTTCTGACTCTTAGGGGCCTAAGGGTCAAAAATGAAGCAGGAGAGCAACTTATAGAATTCTGCAAAGCCAAAAGTCTATTTATCACAAATTCTTTCTTCAACCAACCGAACAGATAACTGAACACATGGACATCATTTGATGTCTAATATAGAAATCAAATAGAGTATGTATTTGGAATCAATATGGTATTGATCATAAATTGTTACAATTAAATATTAGTGTAAAGCTAAAGTAGAGCACTAACAGAACACTCGTGCAAAAATATAATTTAAATATTTCTCATGAACGTTTGCAATGAAAGTCTACATAAAGAACAGATTTGCATTATTAAACTCAATTGACCAAGAACCAGAAGAACTGGAATAGAAACTAGAAGTGTTGGGGAAGAATGCAAAAAGGCAATTCCCATAGTAAAAAAGAAAAACGAAAAACCAAAGCAGGAATGCTGTTACCTTTCCTGCCAAAGTGGTACCTATTTATCTACTTGCTATTTCTTGCCTTTAAACTGATAGGTTGGCAGGAGCTGGGACAGACAATGAGCACTCATTCCATTGCACAGCACTTGGGCTTCGAACTGCTGACCTGCCGACCTTCCAGTCATCAAGTTCAGCTTCTTAACCACTAAACCCCTGCACTCTGGGGTGTGTTTTTTAAAAGCAATCACTATTTTAGAAAGGAAAGGAACTTCTGACTTTTCAGTACAGTAACCTTGACATTAGTAATGAAATATTATTCTAAACACAAATTAATAGAACATTTTATATGTCTATACATCTGCCTATCCAATATCAAGTCTATACACGATGACTTACAGCAGGGGTGCCCAAACATTTTGGGCTGTTGGCCAATCATGTGGATCAGGGAGCCGGTCACTAAGACCCGGGGGCCACACCTGGCCCCCAGGCCTTAGTTTGGGCACCACTGACTTACAGCATTGAAAATCTATCACCAAAAAGTTAGAAGAAATATGGAACTGTACTGTGCTATCACTTAAAATTAATAAAAATGCAATTCCTGTTGAAAAGCCCAGTGCACCAGTAAAACATAATACACATTTGGTATTGTAATTTATTGTACTCAAACAACAAAGAAGGAAGGGACAGTTCAATCTTGAGTCAGCATTCATAGATTTAAGCTCTCAGAGGTTTCCTGACAGCTCATAAGAACAGGAAAATGTGAGTAAAATATATTCTGTGTGGTAAAAATTACATTGACCTCTTATGAAGTTCTGCATCTAGGTTCTTTTAAACAGTTATCTCTCCTTACTCTGCTGTGGAAGATTTGAATTTTAAGCAGCTGCTACTTTATTCTCAAAGATAATGAAACCTTGGTGTTAGAGCAAACATATCAAAATCAATGCATAAGTTAAGTCATGACTAACTTACACTAGCATGAGCTGCTCCTATTATTTCTTCTTCTTCTGTGTCTATGCCAGACATTGAACTGCCAAAATGAAGCCACCTTTTGTGAGTTCATTCTGCAGTTCCTTTCACCTGACCTAGTGTGAGAGAGATTAGTAAGGTACATCCAATTGTGGTTCAAAACAAACAAACAAACCCACAATCTTCAAGGAGGTTCTTTCTGTGAACCCTAGTATGAGCTAGTTTGAGATCTATTCTTAAGTAGGCCTTCCCTAAGCATGATGACATCTGAATCCAGGCCATTGTATTTAATCCATTACATTCTCCCTAATGTTTGCATTAAACAAAGAAACAGTTGCTTTGTTTTACTACTGTACTTGATACATCACTATTTATCAGAGAATGTTTGATTCTACGCCATCCGACGTGTCTGTCGACACTTGGCCATTGCATTCAATGGGTTAACTGACAACATATTATGCACTTGATCTGGTGAAAGCATTTGAAGGTTGGATAATACTTCCCCTCAAATTACTACTTGGTCAATTAGCAACCTTTAAGATAAAGCTCTCTGTGTGTATCCTTTTCTTTCCCTGTCAGTTTTTCTTAGTCATTCACCAGCAAAATGGGCCTGCAACTAAAACCGTTCCCCCCACCCTCTTCATCCAACTAGAGTAGCTGGGAGACCAGCTCCTTATTTTTCCTCATAGCAAATCTCCTATCGGCAATAAAACAGCAGTTATGTCAGAACAGCTCAAAAGGCAAATGTGAAGGGACTGCTCACGTATCTTGTGCTGTCTGGTTAAGAGAAAGAAAGAGGGGGAAAGAGAGAGAGAGAGATAGCTCATTTGACAGGGCTGTTCACACTTTTTTTCTGTACAGCTGGGAGACACTAGTTTGATTTCCCAAGATTGGTGCATTTTCCCTTGATGGTGAGTGAAAAACAAAACAAAAAATGGATAAACTAAAGAAGAATAGATAACAACAAAGCAGTCACTTTGAAAACTTTTTCCTCTGTCAGACACTTCAAGAAATAAATTCTTTCAACGAGTCACCAAGAGCTGACTTCATGTATACATACAACGATGGGCATTTTTGTGAGTTTGGCAACAGTGGATCAATTACGGGTGAAATGAAGGAGACAGTATCTCCTGTCATTTCCAAAAGGCTGCTGAGTGCTATCCTATAGCTAGGTGAATTGGCATCAGCTGAAAACTATGTCATCGTCGTTGGCTGCTACGTGCACCCGACTATACATTTTTTCCTAGAAATCATTTTCAGGAAAAATGCCACTGGTATGAATTTGTTTAAGGTAGATCCCAGTTTGCCATGAAGTGACCCACACATAGATCATAGAGCCATCTCCTGCAGCATGTATGAAATGAGACATGCAGGATTTAACACCGGGACTGCAATGGACTGATATAGCCTTGAGAATAATAACAAGGTGCACTTTCACAGCCAGTCCATCAGGCTTGGCCTCTTCTGTCTCCATGACACTTGTGAGAATACAACCTTTCCCTAGGCTTATCTATTTGTTCTTTATTTTCAAGAGTCAGTTCAAAGCATGAGGGTGGGGGAATCTCCTGGATACGTTAAACTTTTTTTCACGAAATCATCCCCTGAACTGCAGAACCATAGGCAAATATAGCACATTTCCATCATATTGGATCTAGAACTGGAGAGGCAATGGTTAGGACAGAGTCTAGGGTACAGTGCAGATTGCAAGGGCTATACGTACAGCACAGCACATTGATCTGACTCTTGAAGTAGTGTTAATAAGTCATGGGAAACATCACATATTAGTCTGTCTTATCCTGGCAAAGGTGAAAAAGGAGACAAGGAAAGAAATGCAACAAATTAATGTGGCTCTCTAACAAATCCTGTTTCATTGGGAGCTTTTGTGAATCAACATTTAGTTCTTCAGGAACTGAAATATCATAAATGAAGCATTGTGACTTCAAACGAAGACTTCCCTAGGGCAGAAGTGGTTGGAGCAGTTAGGATTGCTCTTGGGCTTTATGGGGACAGGATTGGCTCTCACTTTACTTCTTTGGCATCAGCTGAGTCTTCCTGTATAAATTGATATTATTTTCAATCTTGCCTTCCTCAACTGAAATCACTTCCTAACACATCATGTCACATCCCCCCCCCCCAAACATTTTAATTCCCTGAATGTCAGTTTGAACACAAAGGATCTTTGGGGGGTCCTGCTGTGATCCAGTGGCAAGTAGGGTCTACTTACTCCACCTCAGGAAAGTGCAAACACCCTTGATCTGGTCTGCACTTACCTAATTTGCCCAAATAAGTTGCACATCTCTAATACAGAGCACCAGTCCCTGATGATTTTCAGATTCGTTGGCCGAAAGCACCCAGAATCCTCTAGCCAACTAATATATTTTGGTACACACAGAACAGAGCAATACTGCCGGGTCAGCGACAATGTCAATCATTGTCCAAGAAGTAGTCTGAAAAGAAACGACAGCAAAGAAAACCCTTCTTCTCTAAATCAATACAACCAGAAATCCAGACTGATATGTTTCATACTGGTTAAAAGCTCCGCATTGATGACCCGGATCTGAACCCAGCTCCTTGCAATCTATATGTATCATTTACTTCACACACTAATTGGTCCAGGGACTTTCACATGGAGACGTTATGCATGACGCTCAATTGCACCAGGAAATGAGAACAGAGGGATGAGAGGAAAGTGAAAGCTATCTCTTGAGACAAAGCCACTGTGATGGCCAGATAAGAAAGTCCAGAGTCACTTCTCAGTTGCAGAACAACAGAAAGACATTGCAACCAAATATATTTTCAGAATTACATTTATTCATGCAGCAATCTTGGGAAATAAAGGTTAAAAAAAAGTGATGCATTATCTTCCTCTGAACAAGTAGATGTCAGTGCTGAAGTCACAGCTTAGAAATGCCACTTTCTGAACTACAACTCCCACAATGCCCCTGCCAGCAATGGTACTGACAACTGACTAGGCCTGACCAATGACTAGGCTACCTTAGGATGTTTGGAAATTGCAAGCCAACAAAGTAGCTTTCAAAACTGACTGAGGTATCCAACTTTTCTACAACAGAATATTACATACTTACAAGGGCTCACATTAAAATATAGCAATTCATCCTTAGAGTGCCACAATATTTTTGTCTCTCTTTTTTTTTTTGTTATCTGAAATACAAAAGGAAATTCAGAAAGCCATCTTCTCTAGATAAATATTGTTAAACACAAACAACTATGGTTGTTCTTTCAAGATTGGTAGCATGGGGGAAAACCTCTAGTGTTATGCAGAAGCCACCCAATCTGTTTTTGTTCTTAAGTAAAGGACATACAGAGACTGCTGTGGCTTAGTGGTTGAGCCGCTGAACTTGATGATGGGAAGGTTGGCAGATCAGCAGTTCGAGATCTGAGTGCTGGATGATGGAGTGAGCTCCTGTCTCTGTCCCAGCTCCTGCCAACCTAGCAGTTCTAAAGCAAGAAATTGCAAGTAGATAAATAGGCACCACTTTGGTGGGAAGGTAACAATGTCCCATCCATTCCAGTGTCTAGTCATGCCTGCCACATGATCACAGAAACATCTGCAGATACAGCTGGCTCTTTGGCTGTAAACAGAAAATGAACACCACACCCTGGAGTCAGATACAACTGGCTTTTGAGCAAGGGTGACTTTTATCTTTACTTAAGGGCATACAGACAAGTTTGATAGTGTGTACTAGTATGCTGCTTTTGCTCGATAAACCTGGCTTCCCAAGATTCCCTGGCTTATTGATATGATTTAATATGGCCATAGTTGTTTAATCCAAATCAGGAAAGGTGGTTAGTTTTAAGGATGCATTGTTGAG
Source organism: Furcifer pardalis (assembly GCA_030440675.1). Taxonomy (NCBI): domain Eukaryota; kingdom Metazoa; phylum Chordata; class Lepidosauria; order Squamata; family Chamaeleonidae; genus Furcifer; species Furcifer pardalis. Next base: position 68,626,509 of record CP126897.1, on the reverse strand, counting down.
CCTGACTAATTTGGTCAGATTGCAAACTTGAAATAAGCACAATGGTGGACAACAACACGTTCATACCCCCCTGGGAGGGGGGTAGCAAAATTGGGTGGCCATTGGGCAGGGGGAGTAGTGAAATTGGGTGGCCAAGCCCACCTATCTACCCTGCCCCATCAGGTTTTGTCCCTGCAAGTGGTTCAAGGTCTCCCTTGCTCGAAAGCCAGTCATATCTGACTCTAGAGTGCAGTGCTCATCTCCATTTACAGCCAAAGAGCCAGTGCTGCCTGTGTTTGCTGGTGTATACATGGCCATATGGCAGTCATGACTAGATTGCCCATGATGTAGGCTCCACCCATGATGTAGGCTCCACCCATGACATAGGCTCTGCCCATGGTGTGGTAGCAAAATATTTTGCTGCCCGCCACTAAATAAGCACCCATTGCAACAAAACAACAACTGTAGATGACTGGTACAAAGAATTATGGAATACAGCTACACAATAGATTGACACGCAAGCTGAAGATAATGGTTGCTTTGAATTAGTTTTATTTTTGCCTCATATTTTCTTAAATTCAATAGTATGAATATTAGGAAAATACACCTTATTGAGTAAAGCTGGTAGGATGCACCATAGTATTTTCACAGACTGCCTTCTGAATGTGTCTTTTTCTTGCTCAGATTTTTATTGTTTTGAAGAGCAATCTTCAAACCCAGGAGCAAAGCCTCTTCTGTAATTTTTGTATTTGCTGTTAAAGGAAAGATAAAGACATTTCCAAAAGCAACATGTCATACAAAATGGACCAGGGCAAGAAAGATCCCCCCCCCCCAAAAAAAAAAAAAACAGATAGAGAGTTCAGCACATGTAGGTTTTAGTTGGGATTTTAAGCGTGGTGTAATGGGCTGAGTGATGGTCTAGACTCTAGGGTTCAGGAAATGTGGATTCAAATCCCCGTCAGCCACACTAAATATACTGGGGCAGCTGTAGAACTGGTAAATAATAATAATTGTGTGCTGTTGGCCCAATTCTGACTTATGGTCACCCTTTTTTAAAAAAATAATTTTCATTATTTTTTTAAAATTAACAAAACAGACAAATGATAAAGCCACAATACATTTGAAACCTTACAAAATATCATACAATAAATAATATGTATATATTGATAATCATATTCATTTTTATAGAACATTCTCATTTTTAAGAACGTATTTACTATTTGTATACAGTTGTGCCTCGCTTAAAGAGCATAATGCGTTCCACAGGATTGCTCTTTAAGTGAGTTTGCTCTTTAAGCGAAACACCATTGTAAGTGACCAATTGTGGGGAGGATTGCGAACCCCGATTTATTTGTTAAGCGAGTTTTTGGTTGGTTTTATTTGTTAAGCGAAGCGAACATTCAGAGAAAATTCTGCTCTTTAAGCGAGTTACTCTTTAAGTAGGTGCTCTTTATGCGAGGTTTGACTGTACTCCTTATCTTTTACTGTACTTTTATAGCTCCCTATGTATAGTATTTAACTATATTTTTCAATAAATGTATATTTTATTCTAAACATTCTATTAATATGAAAACATTCTCATTAATTACTATATTAATAACAAAAACCCTTTTCAAGGTTTTCTAGTAGAGAGTATTCAGAAGTAATTTCCCATTCTTCTGGGAGAATTTTGGGACTACACGAATTGCTCAAGGTCACATAGACTGGCTCTTGTCCCTGGAAGCAAAGTACTGAATTGAACTCTCAGCCTCTGGATACCCAATTCACTGAGATATACAGCCAGCTACAACTGATAAATGCACTTCTTAAATATCTCAGTTACATTGAAAACCCTATTAAGTTCACTATAAGTTGATATCCACTAGGAAGCATATAACATAACATTTTACATCTTGGGAAACCTCAAAGGCAACCTATTTTTCTCTATTTAATTTGGCAATTAAAGACTCATCTAGCATCTTAACATCCAGCTTCATTAACTTGACCAGCCTTAAGCCAAGAAAACAACTCTCTTGTAAGCATTCTCACAAAGAAAATAAACTCATTTTAATTATATTAATTAAAAAGTGAGGTTTTTGTTTTATTTTAATTCCAGAGATGATTAAATATTTTCTAACAGTATAGTACTACTTTCAATTAATGGATCCCTTCAGCAACTTGGAATTCATGCAGACATACCACAACACATGCCACAATCTACTAACTGGTGTAAGATATTAGACATCTCTGATTTAAGCCATTAAGGTAGATCTTACATTCTTACTGACATAGTGTTGAACCAGATGATGCACGGAATTTTACATGTTGGAAACTGTAATTCCTAAAAGACATCTGGTCATAATCCCACAAACTTTTCCGAGCACCTAAAGTTTACAAATATTTGCTTCATTTTGTGATGGATCATTAGAAGTTAGATACCACCTCAAGTTTGGATTCTGATTGCTCAGACAGGATTCTGGAAGATGATTAGCTGCAACAATAATGTGCTTTCTTCTTGTAGTGATGTGCTAACAGATCTGGTTTCATTCTCTGATTAAAACTCCAAGCACATTTCACTAGGGCTTCATGCTCCAATGAGAGGAATACATTGAATCCCAAACTTTTAGCCATTGTTATTGAAGACTGGCACAGGCTGAATATTCATCTGCACTGAATCCCCATATTATTCCAGGGACCATAATGTCCCACTATCTGCTGGAACTGCCAATATGTTGCACCAAAAAAGTTCAATAATGTGGTGGCAAAAAATCTGTTTTTAGGCAAGTAAGGAATGAATCCAAGAGTTGTAACACCTGGTTTGTAAGCCTTCAGGAAAAAAAGATCCTATTCTGAAAAGTCAAGGGACTGTGAAATACCTTATCTATGTATGAAAGAGCAATAATTTTATTATCACCACTGAATTTTAGTGATCTGATGGATTGCATAGTGAACCATTGAAAGTCAGCCACTTTAATTTGCTGCATTAATGATCAGGCAGAAACTCATTTCTGACTGAGTCTAAAATTGCACTATTAATTATATACACGTCTGTTGTCTGAAATCAATAATGAGCTTCATTTATTTCACTATATCAAACCCAACTAAAACACTATGCAAATCTGAATAAAGCAAATAAATCCCAACTCCTTAAGTCTGCTCACATATTTTCACTTTATACTTCATCTCAAGAATTGATTGCCATAGGCTACAAACAAATCAGTCTCTACAATGTCATTCATAATTACAGCACACACAAAAATTACAGAACATAATGTTCTTCATTGGACAATGGATGCAAGATTTTCTTTTATCTCTCCTTCTATTTCATTGGTATGTTTCATCAAGTCCCTTAAGAATGAGCTCATTTAATTTTTTCAAATGAAGAAGGCTGACAGATGTACATACTTATTCACAACCATTTTGATGATTTATTGTGGTAAAAATGCTACGGTACAGTAAATATGCTTGTCTTTAAGTAACCATGTCAGTGTAGTCCTCTGTAGAATGCTGGAGCAGAACCCTTTTTGGCCTTGAGGACTTACCATAATATGTTCAGAAATGACAAATGGGTAGAGAAATAATTTTGTGAGAGACTGGGCCATCTGACTGAAGAAGAGGAATAAGGATGCCACTTATATGTTTAAACAAGGGTAAGCAGAGCATCTGCTTCCTTTTCTGATATTCTCCCAGGTATCTAGACGTAACAGCATACTGCCAGTGTTGGGCATGACAATTTTCAAAAATGTATTCTTTATTGTAGAACTCTAATGAAGTACTATATTCATTTTGCTGTCTCCATGAAAAATAGACAGACAAGCAGTGCAAATCCTCTTTTGCACATCTTTTCATGCATACCCTGTCTCTCTCACACACAGACGGCACACAGACACACATACAACCTTACACCCTTGAGGTTCTCAACTAATTAGATACATTATCAGGACTGAGTATGATAATGCATCATTGGCACACATCCTACTATTGCAGATTATTGTATCCCTTAATATGCATTTTTTGTGTGCTATGGCATCAAACAGAGGCTATGGATCAGTTTTATAATGTATTTAGGGGGTGGTGGATTTAGGAAGGGTTGAATTAATTGATTTTTATCTATCAACATGCTTGATATCTCCAAGGAATGGATGTAGGGCAATATCAATATAAATTCACAGCACTTGCCTTCCACTGTTCTGACCCTTAATTTCTTGTCTGAACATGGCTTTCCCCAAGTGATTGCTTGATTAAAGTGCTGTAGCTTATAATTATAGTTTGTAACTCATTTAACACGCTACGTTAACTAATCCCCAAGAATGTGATGTGAATCTATGAGGACTGTCTTATCAAACACTGCTGCACAGCTCAACTTGTTCCACTGAAACAAATCAAATATGTGTTATTTTATACACTTTTAATTAATTTATATAGCCAAACATTTATTACATTTTAAAATCATCCAGTTATAGTTCTCTGTGGGTGGATGGTAAAGAAGAAAAACTAACATAAGCTAAGTAGAAGATAAAATGAACAATAGCAGATAAAACAGGGCAGGCCAAAATAAGAAATAAAATGCATCAATCCTTGATGTACTACTTCTACATTATATCAATATTCATGTCAGAGAAATCAATGCTCTGGAAATGTCTAGGATGGATTATGGCAATCATTATATATGCAGCTTGTCTGGCCAGACATCTTGCTATGGTAATGGAGTAGACCATACACCCAGTGACTTAACGCCGAGTGTTGGGTGGCGGTAAATAACCTGACTCCCTAAAGGGGCCAACAGCTATAGGCAAATGAGCCCCTTTAGATGGGGTGAGGGTCCCCTCAGTGGAAGAAATGCCAGTGGAAACCATCATATTGGGTCAAACGGCAAAATGAGCTGAGGAAGAACTTTGATTCCTAACAGTCATGTAGGCGGGAAAGGCCATGCCAGATGGCCAGGCTGTGAATGCACACCTTGTCCATATCCTCATGGTTGCGGCAGTCCATTGCAGTCCTGGTGTTAAATCCTGCATGTCTCATTTCATATATGCCGCAGGAGAATGCTCTGAGATCATAGTGTGTGGGTCACTCATGGCAAGCTGGGATCCACCTTAAACAAATTCATGCCAGTGGCATTTTTCCTGATTAAATCAGAGGGCAAGGGCAGCCCACAACCAGCCGGCCTCCAAGACCAGCCTCCTGGCACCCTGGGGCAGGAAGAGAACATATGCTCAGATTGTGTTGCGGCCAATGATATATGCAGCTACCCTTGAATATGGTCTGGAAATTTTAACTGCTTCAGAATGCATCTGCTAGGATTCTGACTAGCTTACTTAGGAAGACCCATGTTAATACTAATTGTTAAAATTTTTACATTTACAGTACTCCAACTTTTCCCCATGACTTAAATATCTATGGTATTTAACATTGATGCAGAAAAAAACATTATTTCTGGCAACGTTATTTAGCCACCTCCAGCACAGAGAACACAAGAACAAACAAACAAAAAGAAGCTGCAAAAAGTAGCTATTATAAACGTTGACAGTGACATCAAAATTCCAATAAGAAAAGATAAGGAAAGGAGACAAAGTCCTAAGTAAAACCAAAAACTGGAGAATTCAAGAGATGGTGGCATTCTCACTGGACCCCCACTGAAAATACCTATTTATGTAAGGACTCAAATGGTGATTTTATGCTGGTTAAATATATACTGGTACATTATGACTGAGACCAAGTCCAATGTAAAGCGAGGTATATTTTCCCCTCCTCTCCCCATACTATATTTACTTTCTTTCCCTACTTCTATCCCTTGCTTGCTTACATATTCTCCCTGTTTTGCCACCTTTTTAGTCACAGAAATACAGGCAATCTCAGAATTCCTTAGAGCATTCCTCCACTAGTGCTATACTCTGAAGAAAGGGTCCTTTTTCCAATTGAGATTGCATGTGTGGCTGCTGTTTTCCTGAAACAACAACAATTTAAGCTGTATACATAGTAATGTGTAAACCTTACACTTTAAGCAGAATTTATTACCATTGCTGCAATTTGTACATGCAAAGGCTCTTTGGAGCCATCTTGAGTACTCTGTCTCACACTGAGGAAGGGCCCTGTCCAACACATCGAGAGACACAGAGCAAGTTCTTCTACTTTTGTGTCCTGATCAAACCCTGGACTGCCAAAATGAAGCCACTTTCTTCACTTTGTCGTTGCCCAAACCCAAGTCTTCGTCAGTGCATGCCTCTGGCAGCAACTGGCAGACCAGTAAATGAACTGGGTTCTGTATCTACCCACATTCACACCATGTGTTGTTGTCCACCAGCAGCCTCCACTTGAGCATGTTGGTCTTGCATTTAGGAACTCCAACCCTCAGCCTATTCAGGGTCCTCCAAGTGAGATAGGGGAGGTTGTAGAACAAGTAATACTCTAAAACAGGGGTCCCCAGCCTTTTCCCCACCACAGACCGATTTCATGCTAAACAATTTTCCATGGACCGGTAAGTGGGGGTGGTGAGATCGGCCAGTGCAAGTGCAAAATAAAATACAATAAAGTGAGCTATCACACTGCAGACAGGTGGGGGGGGCAGAGCCCCACCATAGTTAAGCAACGTGGAGGAGGGGCGAGGCCACCCATCTATCTGCTATGTCTGAAGCCCATGCTCTCACTCCATTTGCCAAGCCGACCTGGCAGAGCATGTTGAGGGCAGAAGGTTGCCATCAGGGCTCCCAGCACCACCCACCTCTGCAGCCCGGGTTTGGGACAATCCATGGTCCATTACCAGTCTGTGGCTAGGTGATTAGAGACCCCTGCTCTGGAAAGTCTGTTGCCCTGTAAACTACATTCCTAGAAAGGTACACTTTGTTTTAAATAATTATATGCTGTGCAGTAATGGTGCTCCATGGCAGATATGGAGGTATGTGGGCATTAGTGAGGGTGAGTGGCTAGGTGATGCAGTGGCAATGGCAACATGAGTGATATGCTCCTTCTCCTGATGTGCCACCTGAGTGGTGTGGTTCACTGTACCTCAAGAAACCTTATACAGAAGGCCGTGGTAAACCTCAGTTCTGGCAAAAGCAGTTTCTCCCCTAATAGGCCCTTGGGCCTTCACCTTGAACCAGAACCAGGCTTGATCTCAAATTCTTCGTGGGATTGTCATCTGTTATCACCACTTATGGGCAGTCTCAAGTTCCTAAATGAAGTATTGGCTGCACAGGTCTCCTGGAACTGTTCGTTACATAACTAAAATGCATCTTAATTGTGTGCATGAAAAAAACTGGCCAAAGACACACAGTAAATTTTAAAAAATAGAAAGGGAATGGAGCCCATTAGGTACTTAGCATCTGGACAGGTCCTTTGAGCTTATTGAGTCATTATTTCTCACAACATTCTCAATGGTTAGCAAGGGGGGAGGCTAGAAAAGATGTTTTTCTCCTTTTCCTTCTTTCATCTCATTTCCTATTCAGATTTGTTTTTCCCTTCTCTTTCATACCCTCTTAGAGCAGTACTACAGGCTAAGTCAGACAATGCTTGAGGACAAAGTCATTCTCGGATAATTAGACTGAGCCTCAAATACCTGGCCTGTACACATCTTTGTATGCCAAGCAGTTCTGAACCCCCAATTTGATAGGACAAGAGGCAGAAGCAGCACACACAAGAGGAAATGGCACAGAACCACTTCCTTAGTGCTGCACCTCCATAGTGCACATGTCATTTGAGCCAAGCTTCAAGTTCATTGAGATCGTCGAAGGAACCAGCGGGCCAGTCCTCTTAGAACTTCTATGTGTATAAAGCATAAGAAGCCAGTGTGTTTTCATCATTATATCTACAGCAGACCTACTGCCAGTGTCTGCCTTTATAATGGATTCAAGGACATGAATAAAACTCCTTAATTTTCAAGTATTTCTTTTTTTAAATTAATATTTGAAAAGACAAGAAAGTAGCTTGTTAAGAAAGAACATTTCTAAGAGCTCTTGCAAAGAAAGATGCAGCTTGGTGGCCTCTCTTGTTATAAATGTTCTAGTACCCATCTGATGCCCACTTATTTATGGATTTTAGACTAAAAGCTCTTTTTTTGCCAGTTTTCTTCACAAGCACTTATCTCAACATCCTCATTAGATGGTTTTTCTCATCTGTCCTTTTTTTTTTAACAAGCCTATCCATGCCCTTGGTACTTCTTTTTGTTCCGCTCTGCAAAAGAAATGGCTTTAAATGATCACTCGCTAGCTGTTCCAACTTTTTTCCTTTTGTAATTAGCCTTATTTGAACGCCAGGAAAGTAAAAGGACCAGAAGGGAAGAGAGAGAGAGAAAAAAAACCCTCACAATTGAACAAAAGAAATGATGTTCCTTACTTCAGCCATATGTTGTATGGAGCATGAACAGAGCAGGTCAGCACGTCTCCGTTTGGAAAATTAGGTAGGCTTTTTCTTCCTCTTTAAAATCTGACTCTTAACAGAGGTTGCATAAATGTAAATGGGCAGTGAAGTCTATTTCACGTGCCCATTTTGCTTGGACTCTAAAACATCCCCTCTCCCATTGATAAAAAAAATGAGTCCAATTCATCTATTAAAATTCATCGGGATAAATTACTTTTGAAACTGTAATATCACTCAAGAAGGGCAACATTTAAGGAAAAAGTTTTTGATCGTGTTTTGCTGCAAAATTTAAGAACAGTTCTTTTGTTTCTGAAAGTCCCAATTTGTAAAATTGTGCCCTTTTTAAAAATTCATATATATTTTAGGAGGTAGAGAGAGGTCCCTGGGTTGAATCTGGGAGGAATATGCAGTTGGACGTTTTGGTAGAATTAGTAAAGAGGAGCACAGTTCTCTCCAAAGGTCCACCTCATTTTTCAATGTTAAAGTTTTTTCATTATAACAATAGCAATTACACTTATATACTGTCCCATAGCGCTTAGTGGACTCTCTGGGTGGTTTATAGATCATTAGCAAAAAAAAAAAAAAAACCCTTGCTGGTTACTCATTTTATCTACCTCAGAAGGACGGAAGGCTGAGTCAACTTTGATCTCTCAGGATCGAACTCACAGTGTTTTGGCTACAGTACAGCAGTTTAACCACTGGTCCCCCAGGTTTTTTTATCTAGTTCCGTGGTTCCCAATGTAGGACCCATGCCTCACAGGGGGGCAATTTGATTTTTAAAGGGGACAATTTAAAAATGAGTGTAGACCAAGTTAATGGACTTTTAGGCTTCCTCACATGAATAGTAGTTCACTTTTTGAATAATAAGAATTATATGTCACAGGAGGGGGGCAATCAGGAATTTAGAGATCTTTAGATGAGCCATGACAAAAAAAAGGTGGGAATGACTGATTAACTCCTTTAGCTGCACACAGTATTCCATTAGTACAGGGATTATCAACCTGCAGCCCATGGGTCGGATTCGGTCCATGACACCATTTCATGTGTCCCTCCCCTCCACCACACCAGGAAGTTCCACATGGTGGAGGAAGTGCAAAATAGCCGTCCGGCCCCTAAAGCTGTCTGAGGGAGCATGCCCCAGCCCCCAGCTTAAAAAAGGTTGACATTAGTACTTTACAATGTTTAAAATGCAATTTTAATTGGGCATCTTTTTTCATCTGTACTGGAAGGCAGATCCTCTAGGGCTTAAAATTTTTTAGGAAGGGTGGTACTATTAAGTCTCTCAGCAATACCCTCCCCCCCCTTCCATCCATGACAGCAGAGTTGGGTAAGACGAGGCCAATAAGGTCTTGCTGTTTGTTAAAAGGGGATGTTTTGAGGGGGAAATGCCCACTAAACCACATATACAAAATAGAATAAAAATTCAGTTTAACTGTATAGAAAGGTCAAGAATATATTTGAATGGAGCAGAACTAAAACTGCCTTCCAGGATATTATCACAAAAACGTCATTGTTGCTTGTGCTTATAATCATCAAGAAAAGAAAAAGGCAAGACAATAGGAAAAGCCATTTGAAACTTCTTCAGCCAGTAATAGTGACAGCTCTTGTGAAAGTCAGTATGACAGAGGGATAGAGGGATGGACTAGGGCTCATGAGAGCAGGGTTCAAATCCTTATGTGGACTAGGGAACTCACCAGCGAGGTAGGGTGGTACAATGGTAATATCACACCTTAATTTTCTCACATATTTAAAAAACCCTATTAGGGCTGCCACAAGTCATGTGCGACTCATTGGCACGTAACAACATGCTATATAGATAACGGAGACACCTATAATGTTTACCTCCAACCTTATTTAGAATGCATAAAATATAGCTTAAAATGCTGTTGGGGATCCTAAGGGTATTCCACTACTGCTGGCAAGATACTTTTATCTTACCCCAGAAGGAAAAAAGACATAACAATGTTCTTAAAAAATTAAAAATTTAAAGGATGCTGAATATATGCCCCACTGCCAATTCTCAAGTTTGGCATCATGTTATTCTCTGGCGCTCCATCAGTGTGGATTCACTTTGAAACGTCTGCATAGCCTGTGGAAAAGCTGTTTGTGGGGAAAACACATAGAATTTAAATTAAGATTACACTCGCTCTGGGTTTATTCTGGAGAAGATACAGTGACTCTGAGAGTGTATCTCACTAAGTACATATAACAAACTAAAACATGCTTTCAAATTCCACTATTAATACTGATGAACTAAAACCTTTATTTTGCACATTGTTAACAATCACATGCTTCTCTGAAAGGGCCAGTATCTGCAACATATGTGGGGGACTGCAGTGGCTTAGTGGTCAAGATGCTGAACATGATGACTGGAAGGTTGGCAGGTCAGCAGTTCAAGACCCGAGTACTGCATGATGGAGTGAGCTCCCGCTTCTCTCCCAGCTCCTGCCAACCAGGTGCATGCTGGTATATCAGGCAATCGGGCTTTGTCCCATCCAGCCCTCACCTCTGGTGCCCTGGGGCACCAATAGCAATGTATGGGATTCCCCCCAACCCCCCCATAGGTGCCCCCACCACCTCCTGTCCTGCACCTTCCCATGGTGCTTTGCACACCCCTGCTGTCAACCTAGCAGTTTTTAAACAAGAAATTGCAAGTAGATAAATAGGGACCACTTCGGTGAGAAGGTAAACAGTGTCCCATGCACTCCAGTGTGTGGTCATTTATTTATTTATTTATTCAATTTTTATAGCTGCCCTAATCGACATGCGACTCTGGGAGGCATATATAAAATCCCCAATGTTTAAACTATAGAAACCTTTAAAATTCCTGCCTCATGTCCACGGAAACATCTACAAACGCAGACAGTGCTGGCTCTTTGGCTATAAATAGAGATGAGCATGAGCTCTAGAGTCGGAAACGACTAGTTTTTGAGCAAGGACGAGCTTTCCCTTTCCACATGTTCCAAAGTTTACATAATATTTTTAGCCACATGTGGTCCTAAGAGTGTTTTCACAGTCCCTCCTCAATACTCCCTCGACCTCCCCTTCCAAAACAAAATAAAAGCTCAGCAAAAGACCAGTTCATTGTTACTCCTAGAAACCTCCAGGAGACAGAATTCACTTTGTAAAAAGTTGTGCCATTTCCCAGGGGTTTTCTACCCAAAATATAAATCCATCAGTGGTGAGCAGCCAAAAATTGTATTACCACACTGTGGGTGGAGCTGATATCATGGGTGGAGCAAACATCATGCTGTCATGGGTGGAGCCAACGTCATGATGTCATGGGTGGAGCCAACAACGTAGGTGGATCCAAAGTTAAAAAAACCCCATAAAAATAAATACACATAACAATACAAATTAAATAGACATAAAAACACATAAAATATACATTAAATACACATAAAACATATAAAAATACACATTAAAAATAAATACACATTAAATGTACATTAAAATATACCCACCCACCCCACACCCAAAGGCGAGTCACTTATCCTGGGGAGCAGGCTGTAGGGAGCTTCAGGCTAGCAGCTGTTCTTCCTTCTCCCTGCTTGGGTGGACAGCAAGGAGGCCACCAAGGGTCTCAGCAGCAGCCACCAGTTCCTCCATGGCTGTGCGTGGCCGCCCAACACTCTGCGCTGCCACACTCCAAGCAGTGAATGGCTGCTCGGCTTGGCAGGCAGAGCGCTGTAGGCACGCATGCGCGCCAAGCGATGTAGGCGTGCCTGCGTGCTGAGCACTGTAGGTGCACATGCGCAGTGGGGGAACCGGCAAAAAGGTAAGGGCCCAAGGTGGTTCCCCCCCCCCCAAAGAAAGCTGCTACCGGTTCTCAGGGACACTGGAAAAAGCTACCACCAGTTCTGGTAAACTGGTGTGAACTGGCTGCTGCCCATCACTGAAATCCATCCATCTTGAATTCTTTTCTTTCAAATATTTCTCACAGGATTTCACCCAACATTTCCTTAAGTTTACAAATCAGCTTATTTAAAATACAGAATGTGTGTCCAACTATATTCAACCTCAGCACAACAAATCCTAAGAGGGCATGATTATTTATTTATTTATTTTTATTTTTTCAAATTTATACCCCGCCTTGCTCAGGCAAACCTGACTCTAGGCGGCTTACACAGTATAAAGAAACAATATGACAAATTACAAAACATCAAAAACAAACTCCAGCAAGACAAAGTCCTCTATCGCCGCCCGGGACCCACCGTTTTCTCCCTTCGACGCCAACTGGCCGAGGGAGAGTCCAACAAAGAAGGGCGCGGCGGCGGCGTCTGCTTCGAGCCTCCCTCGGCCATTATTTCCATTCTGACTAGCAATTCCCTGCTAGTGAAGATCAAGCCCAGGAGACTTGATCCATGTCACTTTTCCATCTTTTTAGAAAACAAAATTCCTAGCAAGAGAAATAAGAATCGAATGGATCTTCAATTCTTGCAAAGTTTAACTGCCAATAGATAACAGGGTAATTACTAATTACAGTGTATGTCTTTTCTTCCAGAATGTTTATTAATTTGACTTAATAAACTTTCACTTGGATCATCATTCTGGCTTGGAGGCCTGTACCAAACCCACAATACTGAAGTCACTGTTATTTTAGCAAATGATGATGTGCCATCAAATCAATTATGACTTCCAGCAATTCTTTTCAGAGGCTTCTGGGTAAAGAATGCTCAGAAATGATTTATCATTCCCCTCTTGTGGGGTTGTCCTGGGATTGCGCTGCTTGTCCAAGGCCACATAGGCTGGCTTTTCTGAGATGTACCATGGAGATAGTGCCTATAGAGATGTGTAGGATTGGTAGAGTAACAGAGAATACACCCATGCCAATTTATTTCTAAATGATTCTGATTTCAGTAAGCCTTCCATCCAGTATTGTGGCATTAAACAAGTCACAAAATGTTTAGATAGGAAATGTGGAACACTCTGAACATTGCCAAAATCTAATGTGCAGGTTTAAATATTCCTATTATAATAAAGGAAAAATTGCAATTAAGTAAATAAGCTGTTGATCCCCCCCCCCCCCGGAACAATGAATTACTATGGGATTAAAAACCTGTAGTCATTTCAGCCCCTTTTTTAGAATTATTGTTGCCTTTATAAGCAGCAAGTGGCGGAACTGCGTTGTTTAAGCAAGTCCTTTTTAAAGTGTGGAAAATCGGCACTGTTTGTGGGTCAAGCCACTAATTAAGGCTGATAACTCAGTCAGATTCAGAGAGAGAGACATGAACAACCTGAAACAGGTGCTACTTTTATGTTTAATGAAGGATTGATGTATGAAAGACAAAAACAAAAAGGAAAGAACCCAAAACGAATAAAAAAACAAATGTTTTCATCATGGTCATCTACCTGTATGTGAACAATGCCAAGGGACAATACCACATGTACATTGCTGAGAGCACCACATTTTCATTCTCCAATAATAATAATTTTGTGTCAGAAATTATTCTGGGTTGAAAGGATGTTTGCTGGTGAAACTCCGCTCAGGAAATGCTCAAATGAGGCTCCTTTCATGTACCCAAGATTTTATTCTCCAATAATATATTGGGCATAACAATTACATAACAATTATAATGGCTATATGTGAATGTGGCTATATGTGAATTACCATCTCAGATTTGACACTGGAACAGGTAGACCAGTTTTCTTACCTTGGTAGCATCCTGTCTAAAAACTGCACATGTGAGCAGGGTGTGGTGAAAAAAATTGGTGCTGCCCATTCTGCCTTTGGTCGTCTATCACACTGGGTCTTCGTGAACAAAGATTTAACAATTCATACAAAGCTCATGGTATACCAAGCTGTTGTTATCTCAATGTTATTGTATGGCTGTGAAACATGGACCCTCTGTCACCAAGACATCAAAAAGCTAGAGCGCTTTCACCAACAGAAGCTAAGAGCCATCTTGAACATTGTGGGATGATTATGTCACCAACATTGCAGTACTCAAGACGGTAAATACCATTGAAGCTTCCATCATAGGCCATTGTCTTAGATGGATAGGGCATGTCTCCTGTATGGATGGTTCTAGGCTTCCTCATCAAATTCTTTATGGGGAACTTAGCTCTGGTACAAGAACTTGTGGAGGTCCTTTGAAGCATTATAAGGACCAGCTGAAGCAAACCATGAAGGTGTCAGGTATAAACCCACAAACCTGGGAGGTAGTGGCCATAGATAGCCTACTTTGGCGCCCAACCATCTCTACTGCTACCGATCACTTTGAAGAACGCCGCAGGCATGAAGAGGCTAAAGTGACAAGCACGAAAGCTTTGTCAAACTCAACTACACCTCCACCATCTATTCAGTGTAACGTGTGTGGTCACGTGTTTCATGCCAGGATGAGCTTATTGAGTCACCAGAGATACATCCATCAACTGAGAAAATGACTTCTAGGGAAAATGTATACTCGGATACGAGCAGCAGCTACCGCTACTGATAATGTGAATGTAATGTGAGGCCAAGGGTGCAGTGTGGTATGCTTTGGCTATTTTGGACTATTGCAATGGTCTCTTCCTTATCCTTGGGCAAAGGAACATCATTTTATTTATTTATTTATTTATTTATTTATTTATTTATTTATTTATTTATTAGTTGCATTTGCTATCCCGCCCCAATTGAGTGAACCCGACTCTGGGCGGCTTACATCATAGTTAAAACATAGGATAAGCCTATCCTTCATCATACATGTCAGTAGCCATAATATCAACATTACAACACCATATTCGTACAAAAATACCGTTTATTCACCAGAAAGTTGGTTTCTTTCACAGCCTTAGCCTTCACACATAACTCCTCTGCTGCCCTTTTCCTGATCTGCCTCAACATCTTACTCTGTATAGCATCTCTTATCAGTGTTTTTCATTCTTTAGTCCAGTTGTTGAGGCTTATAGGAGTTAGGGTTTAGTTGTTGCAGGTAACAGGATTCCTCCCTGGGTTAGGGCAATTGTGGATGCCAGCAGCAGTCATGCCTGGAGATAGCTACATACACATAAACACAGAAGGTTGTGAAGATGTTCGAGTCCCTCCCAAGCCCATCTGATGATGCCCATTGGATGTTGGGGCTTCCCTGAGTCTCAAGGGATCCCCCCTCTGCACAACTGGCAGCATCAAGGCCTAGGTGTTGGATGGAGCAGCTACTGAGTACGTATTTCTAGTAAATATCCCCCCCCCACCCTCAAGGATGATAGGCCAGGCAGGGCAAGATAGACTGCCTAGTGGTTGGGGAGCCTCCCTGTGCCCAACTGACCCTAGGTTGGTCCCTATCTCTTCCAGTTAAGTTATTTGCCTTCTGGTGGAGGATATGTACCTTCCTAAAAGACTAATTTTCCACACAAGACCGTCACAACCACCGTAAGATGGATTCTGTTTTGTTGAGTCTCTCTTCTCCTAGCCTCTTGGTCTATGTTTGTCCCTTTTCTCCTCTTTCATCTGTCCTCCTCTTCCTCCAGTTGCTGAATGTCCTCCCCTTTTAAATTCCTGTTCTTTTAAATTCATCATCTCCTTGCCTTCTGCCTGTCCCTGTGACATCACCAGGTTGCTAGGCAACAACAGGTGGCATACATGGTTGCTTTCACACTATTGTGGTGGGGAAGCCTGACACCCAGCTCAGCCTGAAAGTAAAAACTGGAAGGCATGCTATCCTCATTCACCTGTCCTGGAACCCTCATGCATACAGCCACAAGTATAATTCCTTTAATCCCCACCTGATCACAGGCTATGCCACCTGGAGCTTCTATGATCTGAAGTGTACAACATCTATAAGTTTTATAAGCATAAACAAGGTTTAAGATTATAAACAACAAGTTTCAACACACCATGGACTAATGAACTCTCCTTATTTGGCATGTAATCAAACTGTCTTCTTTTGTTTTAGATCAACTGCAGTTTAGTATGTCAGCCAAATCTTAAACTGGGGTTATTCTGAACCATGAGCAATTTGCTAACTGAGCAAGGGACAGTGCCTCATCTCCAAATTTGAGAAAAGTGACCCGTCACTCTAGTCATGATCTGGCTATAGTCTGAACTATAATTATTTAGTCAAAACTAGTTTCAAAAACTATATATTTCAGTTTATGTGAATCATACTGAAATTAAACCATAGTTTTTTCTGGGTTCAGAGGTCACAGCAACTATGATTCATCTAAAGTAAAAGCAAAAGTTTTTAAACTTCTTATATCTAGAAAACTGGGCAGTGGGCCAATTTAAGACTTGCTATGAATCAAATTGGCATTGCTGTACTATGCATTATGTCAGAATCAACCTATTGTGATACTAACCCCTAGATGAGGGGTGACCAAACTATGGCCTGAGAGCCATATCCAGCCCCCGATGCCAATTCATCCACCCTCATCGCTCCTGGAAGTGGAAGTAAAATGTGCCCGTACGAATTTGTGTTGGGGGCCAGATATGGCCCATGGGCCGTAGTTTGGGCACCCCTTCCCTAGATTCTAGGGCCTAGAATGTCCTTGTTTATGAAATTTTAAACTAAGAGGCTCAAAGGAACAGCATTCCTTTTGTCTGCCAGTCATCTGTCAGGATTGTTTTGGTCCCACAATCTAGCCTGAAAATGGACTGAAATTGATTTATTTTAATTATCATATTTGTATAACAATAGATTTTGTGCTGGGCACTACTCATGGTGGTGAACAGCATAATACAAATAACAATCTAATAGATAGAATGAAAATCATAATAAAAGTTAATATCATAAGACTATATGATTTAAATCTGTTTATCTCTGTCAAGTGGGTTTACCTTGTTTAATGTTTTTTTTACAGTATATTATTGACTGTAACATTCCTTGTGATCTTCAAAGAGAGGATATAATACATATGTATTTAAACAATGGAACTAAAAATTCAAAGAATTTGCAAACTCTCTTGCTATTTAAAAATGTGGTTTGTCAGAGAATAAGTGAGCAAGGGGAATCTAATGGTCTAGTAAAACTTCTACACAACTATCTGAAACAGATTGTATTGAGGCTTGGTCAACATTGCAGTTTTGCATTTCTGACTAACTGAACTGGTTTGCTCTTCTTTTAGTTTCTTCATTTCAAATGTTACTAAGTGATTAGACAGGTCAACAAAATATGGTGGCCTCATTTTATGTCTATTTGCAAATACCCCTGACACTTTTATAGATCTAGGAACAGGGATGACAAATATGAGCACCTATCCACACTAAAATAGCCACTCGTCTGTGCTTTAGTGCCATTTTCTGTCACACCAGCATGACAGCACTAAGTGTATAGTTGGAATAAGTGGTTCCATCTCCTTTGATAATACAACATGGTTCCAGCATTCTGTTCACTACAATTTCAGCTCCATCAGAGGTAGCACAAGGCATCTTAGTATTCCCAGAGATTTTTTTCAAACTACGGCATGTGTGCTCTATTATGCACTCAAGTCGTCTGGTCCATTTGGACTGGGTTCATAAGGGAATACAATTAGCCAGCCACTTTCTTTACACTGCCTCGCCTGCCACAACATTTTGAGCCTGTTATTTTGATTTTTCCTCTCTCTGATTTTAGAATCTCTACAAAACTGACCCCAGAATGTCATGTTTGACATTCTACCAAACTCTAACAGAACTGCCAGATTTTTTTTGTGCTATAGGGAGATGATCCATTGTAGAATCATAGAATACACATTTTATTGCATAACCATTTAAAAGGGACTGCCCACTACATTTATAAGTAAATCTGGCCTGCAACAAAGAAACCGATCAACTAACAGCTATGAGTCATTACACTAATGTATTACAGATGAATGCTATTCCCAATGTTGTTACTGGGCCCCAACAAAACCTGTGTCACGGTCTATGTGCTTACAGGAGGCATTGGGGTGTGTGTGTGTGTCCAGAATCTTGGATACACATTGTTGCCCTGGCCCTGTACCTGCTCCAACTTGAGACACCTGAGGACATTTACGTTAGCCCACTGTCAGGCCCTCTCTTCTACAATTCTCAAGGGAAAGTTCCAAAGGACACCAATGTCAAAGAGACAATACCCCTGTGATACTGGAGAAATCAAAACCACAGAACATGTTCTCTGCACCTGCCCTTTTTATAGAGACATCCGGAACAAGTTCATATCTCCTCTGCTCTGCAAGTATTCTGGCCAGTCAAACAGCACATACACCCAATGACTGCTATCTGATGAAAACCCACCTTCACCCACAACATTGCCAGGTTCTGCACCACAGCAAGCAAGATCAGAAGAACAATTCTTGGAGGACCTTCAGTCAAATAAACTACTAGCACTACAGCACAGGCTTTGTAATAGCTGTAACATTGTTGATCTTATGTACTAATTTTACTACTGCTTAACTCTGAGCAGAAAACTCCCTTTTAAAATATATTTTAAGTACCCTCATTTTAATTTCTGTTCATTTTGCTGTACTATGCTGGTCTTGGACCGTAATAAAGATTGATTGATTGAGAAAATGAGACCCATTAATTCGAGTTTTACCTGACAAGTTCATTTTATCAATCCATTTAGCGTCAGCCTCCACATAAAGAATTATCCAGTTTTGCCAATATAAACCCAAATAGCCCAATCTAATTATCATTTCCAGATTCAGAGACTGACATACATAAGTTTATTTACCTCAAACATTTTACACTTTATTTCAAATAATGTCCGTTCTTATTCAAGTGTGAATAAAACAAGCAGAACACAGAGGATTCAGACTTTGGCAGCTCTTCATAAATTAGCATCTACTCACAAATGTATGACTGTGAAAGCTGGATCATAAGAAAAAGCGCAAAATAGATGCCTTTGAATTGTTGTGCTAGAGGAGACTCTTGAGAGTCCCCTGGACTGCGAGAACAAATCAGTCACTCCTGAAGGAAATCAACCTTGATTGCTCATTAGAAGGACAAATACTGAAGATGAAGCTCAAGTATTTTGGCCACAAAATGAGAAGAGAGGACTCACTAGAGAAGGCATTAATGTTGGGAAAGATAGAAGGAAAAAGGAGAAGGGGATGTCAGAAGATGAGGTGGATAGATGGCATTGTAATGCAATGGCCATAGATTTGAGTGGGCTGAGGAGGATGGTGGAAGATAGAGCAGCCTGACTCATGATGGTCCATGGGGCCACAAGGGTTGGACTCGACTGTGAGACTGAACAATGACAATTGTAGTTATTTCAGTAAGAATTTCAGGCAATGTGATTGGCATAGGTTGTAGGTATTTCTGCTATATTTTGCAAAGTAATAATATTTCTTTGGGTAAACTTATAAAAAGCATCCTCCAGATGTAGGGCTACAATAAACAAATCTACCAATACTTTTGCAAATAATATCACCATATCTAAAGAATAGACTTTCTCAGTGCATTCTTTAATGCTGTAGCTAGGACTTCTGACTGCAGAAAAGATGCTGAGGTAAATTATCTAGTAATGTTACATGTGAATGTTCAATCTGCCTGGTAGAATGTACTTTGATTTGAATGTCATTAAAAGCATGTTTGTGACTGTTCTCGCTTCTTAGAATTTGTTACATACAAACTAATTATATTGACGTCTAAGTATGAATAATGACGCATAGGCCTCAAAAATTTGTTAATATCCAGGAAGGTGAGTACAGTACTTTTAATTTGTATTTACATATTATAATCAGCATCCTATTCACTTGTGCAATGGTGGAAAGGCAGTTGTGGAACAGGATCCCTTCCCCGAGGAGGCTCCTTTCACATCTTTGTTCTTGGTCAAGTTTGCCTGCTCAAAGGGGAAAATGGCTGCACAGTTGCCCTTATTAGTCCAGAAAACATCAAAACAATGTTGTACAGTATTTCTAATAAAGTTTTGTGGGATATTTTTTCCTAAGGCAATGCAAGAAGGATTAGGATGTTTTCTTCAGTACTGTGAGTAATGTCTGCCTTACGTTCAATTTTTCACCAGTAGCAAATGCTGAAAACTGGACATATTATCATAAACCATCAAAGAAATCAATAAAGGCAGTGACCTGCTTTTCATTTGAGAAGCATGAAATAACGAATCCCCAATGGAAGACACAAAGCTGCCTCACACTGAGCCAGACTATCAGTCTATCTAGCCTGATATTGTCAACACTCACAGGCAATGGCTCTCCAGGGTTTCAAGAAGTACTTCTACCTCATTCTAACTAGAGATGCCAAGGATTGAACTTGGAACCTTCTTCATGCAAAGCATGTGGTTACATTGAGCTACCACCCTGTCCCATAACAAAGCTGTGGCTGTCAACGTTGAGTGCTGGAATGAAAGAAGAATAGAATCATATTAGCATCGCAGCCACGGCATATTGCTAAGATTTGGTTGAGTATTCAAATCTCAAATAAGTAGGGTTTCCTGTAGAATTAATAGCACCCTCTGCATGAAGGATTATCTTCAGTATTTGGGGATTAGGAAACAAGGATTGGATCGTGCTTCTTTTTAGTGCCCTTTCCAAATCACAGCTTCTGGCATAACTCTCTCCTCCCTCCATTATTCACTCAGGAGGCCCCTGATCTCAACAACTGGCATCATAACACTCCTATGGCAATCCCTCTAGTAACTCTCAGTTAACTAGTCTCTAATGCAGGAGATCTCAACCTTTTTAAGCCGGGGGCCAGGTCACGCTCCCTCAGACAGCTTCGAGGGCTGGACGGCCATTTTGCCGTCCCTCTACCTGTACCACATGCCACTTCCTGGTGTGGTGGAGGCGGTGGTGGGCCACATGAAATGGCGCAGTGGGCTGGGTCTGGCCCACAGGCCATAGGTTGGGAACCCCTGCTCAAATGGCTAATTTCTTTAAAAAATTAGGGCGAATTCACTTACTCACTGCTTGTACTCTTTCCCTACCAAATCTGGATCTTCTGTAACATGCTTTGCCACAGAATCTCTCCTTAAAGTTTTCTATGATTTCCCTCCTTACAATAAACTCCATAACAGGGGCTATTTCGTCCAAAATCTGTCTGATCAGTCTTATTGCTGTTGCTTCCAAGACAGATAATTTTGTCTTTTTCTGAGGAGTTGCAACCATTATAGTTGGGCTGCAAGCCCAGCTAATTAACAGGCTCCTCTATTACAACCTCACTAGGATATGTTTTACAACTAGCTTAAATGTAATTAAAGAAAGAAAAACAATGTATTTAATCTGTTCTTCACTAGGCTGAATGCATACCAACAGTTTCAATAAACAGTCAAACATCAAATTAGATTCCACAGAGAACTGTGTAAAATATTTTCTTTACCATGGCAGGAGATAAATCCCCTTATTGTCATTGGCTGCAACTTGTATCCAAAAATGTAAAAAATGCCATTGACACAAATTTGTTTCAGGTCGATCCCAGCTTGCCATGAAGTGACCCATGCTGAAATTCAGTGTCAGCATCTTGCACGCTACTATATAATTTTGTCTTCTTAAGAGCCTGAATAAACTACCTCTTATTTACTACCATACATTCAACACATTTAACATACTTACCTGACAAGTTCATTTTATCAATCCATTTAGCATCAGCCTCCACATAAAGAATTATTCAGTTTTGCCAATATAAACCCAAAATAGCTCAATCCTTAGATTTCCAGATTCAGAGGCTACCGTACCACTGATCCAGCTCCATGAGTCACTTTCTCGTCCTGAGCCTTTTTGGCATGCAAATATCTCATCGGATTTAAGTAAAAAGCTTGGTTTCTGTCATAGTTTGCCCTCAGAAGAATGACAGTACTCTATTAAAGACAGAAGGTTTTACTTGTAATAAACTGTATTTTTGTTTCATTGCTGTTCTTACATTTCTATATCTTACTACAGCTGACCTCAGCCACTGAACTTAATCTGGACACAGCTACTTTCAGCACATCTTGAGATCCCAGGGAACTACCCAGTTTATCCATCCTTGAGGCCAGGTTTAATTCTAGAAACTGTTGCCCCCCAAAATAACTTCCCCAATATCTAAGTCAGATACATAAGGCATACAGCTATTAAGAAAAATGAACTTTGCTGTTAGGCTACAGCTACATACTTAGTCAGTGACTTCAGAGTTTTAGAGCTGTCCATTGCTCTCAAGCACGGAAACACAGAAGGTTTCTGCAGGATTTCTGTTGGTGACCCAAAGCCAGACCTGCTGGCAAGGAAGAAAGAAGAGTCAAGAGCAGAACAATGTGCCAGGTAGATACAGGGGAATATTGCAATTGTGAAACAGCAGACATCATAAACCTACCTGAAATGTTAACAGAGCTGACCAACCCAGCATGTGCAGAGTGCCTTAATCTCTCTAAAGGTGCACGTTATACTGTCAACTTTCAAACACCTCAGAACTACCAGGAGCACATAACTGTTTTTCCAAAATTAGCTATGATAGACAGACAGATGGACAAGTATGGATACACATACTCTGCTACGTACAAAGCAACTGTTCCCAGAAAAGAGTCTTTTACATTAAAAGGTTCATGATGCTGGTGATCTCTGTGAATGTTATTATAGTTCAGTGATGGTGAATCTTTTAGCGACCAGATGCCCAAACTGCAACCCAAGCCCCACTTATTGATTGCAAAGTGCCAACATAGCAACAGGGGAGGAAGCAAATGTTCCCATTGGGCTGCTGGGCAGAGGGGCGGGGTGAACTCTGTGCTGGGGTGACTGCACAGGTGCCCACAGAGAGGGCTCCAAGTGCCACCTCTGGTACACGTGCCATAGGTTCGCCATGACTGTTATAGTTCACTGGAATTATTTGACTTAAAACCGTTTGGGTTAAAAATCCAGATGTTAGTCCATAATCTGATGTTACATTTCAGACAATGATGAAACTCAGGCACCTGCAAGCTTATGCTTCGTCATGGGAATTGATTCATCACACTGCAATCAGTCTCTGGGTTCTTATCTGAATACAGATTAAGAAGCTGGAAAAGATTTACATGTTTGTGCTGCAGAGAGAATGCACAAGAAAAATTGATTTGACTAGTGATAGGGTTTAGCCTCAGTACCAATTACCCATCAAGGTGAACTGCAAAAGATTATTTAGAAACTTGATTAATACTATTTTTTTATAATGCAAAAGAAAAGTAAAAATTGTAGCATTTCTTTTCTTACTTGCCTCAGAAAAAACAGAAGTGTTGAGTTTCTCCTTCCTTAATTTGTTTTACGAGCCTCATTGACTTAAATTTATACTATTCATCAAGTACCTCACTATTCGTGATATCACTGAATGAGTGCCCGTCTCTCTCCCAGCTACTGCCAATCTAGTGGTTTGAAAGCAAGAAATTGCTTAGATAAATAGGGACCACCAGTGGGAAAAAGATCTTGGAAACATGAAAGGAGCCTCATTCGGGCACCTCCTGAGCGGAGTTCCTCCAGCAAAAATCCTTTCAACCCAGAAAGCACCTTCGTGTGCTTCTGACATGATTTTTAAAAACCATTAAAAGTCAGATTGATTACATATTAACAAGAGTTAAAAGAAGATTTAGAATACAGATTTTGTGAAGCATTCCCAGGATTCTTGTTTTGCTTTTTAAAATTATTATCCTATTGGTATTCCTACATTGCAATTTATAGTTTTTATATAGTCGTCATTTCTCCTTGATTTTATGTGACATTTATATAACTCTTTTTTCAGTCTTACTGCTTCTTTAACCTCATCACACCACATACAGTGTGTTTGGTTTCATACTATTTCAACCACTTTCCCTTTTCCTGCAGTTCTTCTGCAATGGTAAACAGGGAAGGTTTGTATCCTTCCACGTTTTTCGCCAGTCCTTTTTGTCAGGATGGCCTTCCTTTGGCTTGCTATCAGCTCTCACAATATGGATGTGAGTTGGACTCTGAGAGGCATGGCAGATTATTACTATTTAATAAGAGGTACACAGAAAGAGCCTCCTTGAAGATTGTGGTAGTTTTGAACCACAATTGGGCATACCCTGGTAAAGGCAACTTTGTGTTGCCAGCTAATCTTTCTCACACTGGGTCAGGTGAAAAGAACTGCAGAATGAACTCACCAAAAGGTGCTCTCATATTGGCAGTTTGACATCTGACCTAGACACAGAAAAAGAACTATTTAATAATAATAATATTATGCATTCAACTGATTATACAAGATCCTTTGTCTTTTTGCCACTCATTGTCCTTCCGACATTTTACATCTTACATTTTACTTGGGGCCAGTGGAATAAATCCAATTTCCACCCAAATAGTTCCACTGAAATCAATAGACATACATTAATTACAAAACCCCATTCATTTCACTGCATGAAAGGCAGCTAAATTTGTACTGTACTGTACTTCACGTCATTAACTACTGCATTAATATAAAGAAATTGTATTGCTGATTACATTTATTTTCTTCCAAGGAGCATGAAGCAGCACTTCTTCTCTACTTCCAGTTTCCCTTTTTAAAAAGAGGATTTTTTTGGCTACCCACTTTTTGCCTCCACTACAAAACTCACACTACTCTGTTATGGGTGAGGGAGCAGGAAAGACTAAGATACCACAGAGCAATTTGCTGTAAGAGTCCTAAGATAGGGGAAATGTTAGGTATATTTATACACATTGCATCAAGAGAAGTGGCTTCACCATTCAGTATGGTTAAGCAGTAACCTCAGCAGGTACCAATTATATTTTTACAGGTAGAGGTAGGATTTTCTGCTCCCAGTGTTAAAATAACCTGCCTTTGGGTTATTACCAGTGATGGGATTCAAATTTTTTTAAACTACCTACTCTGTGGGCATGGTATGGAGGGCATAGCCAGGGGGAAAGCCCTGTGCTGCACCTGAATTAGAACTACAGTAAAACCTCAGATAACACTAAAACCTGGTTCCACAAGTCTTGGTGTTATACGATTTTTAGTGTTATCCGATGCATGTTAAAATCCTATGGGATCCATAGAGATACATTGTAACCACACAGGCTTTAGCGGTTGTTATCTGATGCATCCCATAGGATCTTAATGTTATCCGATGCAATTCTTCCCCCCAGATTGCTTAATGTCATGCGATTTTAGTTTTATTCGATACTAATGTTATATGAGGTATTACTGTACTTTATTTCAAAACTTGGATGGGTGGGGCCAGCTGGAATTTCTGCTACCAGTACTGGCGAATTGGTGCGAACCTGCTGATGCCCACCACTGGGCATCACAGAACGTATCTCGCATGGGAGAAACATCCTTTTGGCAACACAAAGATGTCTTTAGTCAGACTATAGCATTTGACCTTAAATTCATAGGTGTGAACTGACTGAAACATGTTACCCAAACAACAAGGAGCTTTTCATGATCTCCTCCACCTCAGCAGAAGTCACAATAAGGTACTATGAGGCGGTACACTGGGTCTTTGTTCTAGCCAGCCAATCACTGTGCACAGAAGTGACTCCTCATTTGAATACCTAGCCTTATATAAGAGGACAGCTAGGATGAAAGCACAGGCATTAGCAGGCAATCAGGCAGGTAGGCAGGGTGTCCACCTTTCTTGGTCTACAAAACCATGGCTTCCAGGAGATTAACGCGCAGGAGGAGGAGACCACGATACAGGACAAAAGCCAGACGGAGAAGGCGCACAATCCGAAGGAGGAGGAAGAGGCCTGTGAGACGTTTTCGACGGCAGAAATCAATAAGATACAGATCCAGGCTGCCAAGGGGAGTGCAGAAGAGGAAAGTCCGCATGACCAGAGATGCCTGGAGCATGCTGCACTCTTACGTAGACGGAATCTACAGGAAAGTGTCTGGGGAAGCTGAACGCCTAAGAAGGAAAGATCGGCGCCCTTCCATCATCTCCTCAGACGTGCAGACTGCCCTGAGCCAAGTCATGCCTAGGAAATACAGGCGAGCTGCCTACAGCAAAACTCGCTAGAAAGCTCTTCTATTCCCTTCTCTATGGCTGGCCTTAAGAACAGAGAAGGAAGAGAGGGGAAAGAACAGACACCACCAGCCTGACAGAAATTTCAATCTTGTGCCTGCCTAAAGAAGATCACACGTGGCTTTCAAATTGCCAAGGAATCCTGTAACCTACCACTTCAAAACAAAATGAATTTTTTTCAAAATAAAAACCCACCTCACTTTTGATTAATTATAGGAAGAAGACCTGAAAACGACTGAAGCCATCTCTACAAGAGCTTAGCCATAAAAATAAAGCCAATCTTTCATTACAATATTTTCTGCTATCCATGGAGGTGACTGTCAAGCTATGACATTTCAGACCTTGCATCTTTGTGAGCCTTGAAAGCAGGAGGAGAAAGCACAGATCGACCATATTTAGAAACGAAAGGACTCTGTGGGGTGTTTGTTGATGGAATGTTACCCTGGCAATAAAAACAGAATTAGCAGGATTGTGCCTTGTTTGTTTCTTCTTTATAATCATAACAGGTGAGATGAGGGACTGAAGGTGACAGGAAAGTCACAGGCAGAATAAAATCTAATGTGTACATTTCCTTTTCCAATTATGGGATAATGGCCATGCTAGAGTTTGATTGTGTGAAACAGCTCTTGAATTCAATCTTCAGTCTGTAGGTTTTTATGGAAATATGCAGTGAACATGATAATTTTCTCCAAAGAATCACCTTATACCCATGATGGTGAACCTTGGCACTCCAGGTGTTTTTGGACTTCAATTCCCAGAAGCCCAAGTCTCTGTGAATCCACACAAATGGTTTTACTGTGTGTGTGGATTCACAGAGACCTGGGCTTCTGGGAATTGAAGTACAAGAGCACCTGGAGTGCCAAGGTTCACCATCACTGCCATATATTCTGTGAAAACCTATAGTGAGTTTCCACATGCTGGAAATTTAGCTTTCCATCAGTAAAAAGAACAAAATGTTTTCTGTGCCACCTTATGGACCAAACAGGCTTTATTTAAACATGGGCTTTGGAGACTGAAAACTATTTCATCGGCATGGAGTGTCCATATGGACAGGGGCTGGGGCAAAATGTAAAATTCATTGGCCTTGACCCAGCAAAGGTTCAAATTCATCATATTTTTAGTATAAAAAAGATCACATCAGAACCATAACCACTGTTTTCCTTGCACACATAGCATAAAAGACTGTTATCTATCTGGAAGGTAACCTTAGAAAATAGGTTATTTCTTCAATATCAGAAAGAACAGACAGTGTAGTATACTTGATAAAGTGCTGGACTAGGACCTGAGCTCTGCCTTTATACCCTCTACGTTCTGTGAAGACAAATGCAGAAAGAACCTAAGATACAAATATTACCTAATGTGATAATATTACTAATATCTGGATGTCAGAAATTATTCTGGATTGAGAAGATTTTTGTTAGAGGAAGTCCGCTCAGGGGACACCCAAATGTGGCTCCTTTCATGTCCCTAAGTTCTTTTCCCACCGAAGCAGTCCCTATTTATTGACTTGCAATTTCTTGCTTTCGAACTGCTAGGTTGGCAGCAGCTGGTACAGAGACAGGTGCTCAATCCGTCATGCAGCACCTGAGTCTAAAACTGCCGACTTGCCAGCCTTCCAGCTAACAAGTTGAGCTTCTTAACCACTGAGCCACCACTGACCTTACCTAATGAGATAAAGCCTTTTTTACAGGAAGTATTAGAAAGCAATAGCTTACCAGATGAGTTATAGGACTGTCATGATCTTCACACCCCTGTAGCCATTTAATGTCACAACCCACAGCTTAATTCTGCTCCATATTTAGAGGTCCTACATATCTCATTAGAATAGAATGCATTTCACAGAATCATGCCTAGGAAAATATTAAATACATTTTATATTTTGAGGCAGTGTCATTTGACCATAATTTGTCCATCTTACTGTCCAGCAGTTCAGCTTTTTAAATTATAGTTTTTGTTAACCACATCTTTCAACAGATTATCATTTGCCTTTATCTCAGAAGCAGAAGGTGTGGAGACTTCTGAAATGGATAATTAATCTCTATTGCTATCTATAGTTTCATAGTTATCACTGTCTTGGCTGAAGTGTAAAAACACATTCACACTTTAGAAAATGGGTGATTAGTTAATCAAATGGCAATATGAATGAGAGCAATATACAGAAATGATTGCAAGATGGAACATTTGTGAGCAGTCACATTAGATTCACCTAATGTTATTTGTTTATACACTGTGTTTTCTCAATATCTCATGTGTTTCAAACACTTTTTTTTGGGTAGTCTTTTCGCTTACACCAGAAACCCATTCTGGTCCACTGCAGACCTCATTTGAGAATTTTACTTTCTCTGGCCATGTTTATCCAAGCAGTTCATCCAACTAAAATACAGTAATACCCCACATAACATTAAAGATTGGTTCCACGATCTTCAACATTATGTGGTTTTTAATGTTGTATGTTTGAAGGCTCTGATCCGTGGCTTACTTTGGGGGAAACCAGGCAAACAGCTCACCTGCCTTCCCCCAAAGGAAGGTGCAGATGGGAAGCCCTGATCCGCAGCTTCCTTTGGGGCAAGTTGGACCAACTTCCCACAAAGGAAGATGTGGATGGGAGGCCCTGATTCACGGCTTCCTTTGAGGCAATCAGGCCGACTTCTCCCAAGGGAGGTGTGGATGAGAGGCTCTGATCAGCGGCTTCCTTTGGGGGAAACCAGGCAAACGTCGTGCGGTGCAAAAGTTTCCCTCAAATTTCCCAACGTTATCCAGTTTTAACGTTGTGCGGTGTACATGTTGTCCTGGGTATTACTGTATGTATAGTGCAAGTTTGTGCATAACTTGTTTTTGTTATGTACTGTCAAATCACCCCAGATTTATGGCAACCCTATGAATGAGCAATCTCAAATCTTCGTCTCAGCTCTTATAAACTCAAGCCTGTGGTTTCCTTTAGGGAGTCTTTTTCTGCCATATCTGAAGCCAAATCTTGGCGATCCCCATGGCAATCAGCCATGAAGACTGTCCCAATAATATGTTGCAGTGGCTTTTCATCTGGCTTCCACATCGCAGTGTGACATCCGTACTACTGATCCAGTTCCACCAGTCAATTTCTGGTCCCGTGTCCTTTTGGCACACAAAGTTTTCCTCAGCCCCACTATTGATGAAGCCGCTGCCCTCCACCACGATGAATTCAAGTGGGATTTAATCTGCTTGGGGCCCATCTCCCTTCCCTGTGGTCTCTGACACCCAAGGCCATTACTCCTGAGGGTTGTCAAGTTAGTTTACCATCACCTGACACTTGCCGTTGAGTTGCTGGCAGTATAGTCTACTCTATTACCAAAAGAGGATAACGTGGCCAGGCTGGTTTTAGGACAGGGATTCTCAACCTGCAACCCACGATACCATTTCATGGGCCTGCCTCCCATCGCCTCCACCACACCAGGAAGTGCCATGTGCTGTAGGTAGGACAATGGCCATCCACCTCCCAAAGCTATCTGAAGGAGCATGACCAGCCTCTGGCTTTAAAAGGTTCAGAATTCCTGTTTTAGGGAGTCAGTCCATCTCATATTTGGTGTTCTTCTTTTCCTGTTGCCTTCAAACATTCTGAGCATTATTCTTTTCTAGAAAATCTTGCCTCCTCATAAGATGCCCATAATGTGACTGCTTCAGTTGCACCATAATGTGAAGGGGTTTGAGTGTGTCAATAAAGCTGAAAGCAATGTGATTAGGAGGCCAGATTCCATTATGAATCTAGACTTCTAGCAGGGTCACCCAAAGCAGAACAGTCACAGCTGAGGCACCAGATTAAGACACATCTGTTCTCAAGCTAATGGCCACATCAACAGAAGAGAATGGATAATTCCAATCATGATGGAGGGGCCACTACTGTTAAGCAACAGTAAGCTGAAAATAACACTGGCATGGGAGGCAACTACAATGACACTCAAGCTAACTTGCTAATATTGTGCAGAAGGTGGCAATGACTGAACTCCTCTTACTTCAAAAGTAGAAGGTAATGGTAAACCTCCTTACCTTGAAAACCCTAGGATGAGACTGTCCAAACTGAAAGAAGAGATAGTGATGGAAGATGGGACACCCAGTACAGAAGGTACTCAATCAGCTACTGAAGAGCAAAGAACAAGTATGAGTAGTGTTGTTGCTAATGGTGCAACTAGATTAAAACTGGAATGCATCCCGCAATAGCCAATGGAGATTACTTAACTTGGAAGCTTATTTAGGACTGAAATCTAACCTTGCACTCAGTGATGGGATGTAACAGGTTCTCACCAGTTCTCCAGAACCGGTAGTAATTTTTCCCAGTGTCCCAGAGAACCTGTAGTAGCTTTTGGGGGGAACCACCTTCGGGGCTTACCTTTTCACTGGTTCCCCCACTGCGCATGCATGCCAAGCACTTGGTGTGCATGCACGCCTAGTGCTTGCCACATATGCACAGCCTCCTTGCTGTCCTCCCAAATGGAGAGGAGGAAGAGAAGCTGCTAGCCTGAAGCTCCCTATAGCCTGAAGCTTCCTATTTTTTTTATTTTGTATTTTTTTTCTTTGGCCCCGCCCATGACATGACATCATGATGTTAGCTCCTCCCACACTGTGATGACATCACGGTGGGGTAGTAAAATTTTTGACATCCCACCACTGCTTGCACTGTTCAAAAGAAAACAAATTAAAGTGAAGAAAAAGATACATATGTGTAATTATCTTTGAACACAACTCAAACATAACTCACACAAAATTTCTGAGGCATACTAAAGAGGTAAAAGCCGCCCTCAACATAAGACTACTTGGTAGACTCTAGCAATTTCAAGGAATTCAAATGCAGGTTCCCAGAAATGTAGTCACTGTGGGTGATTTTGTAGGACAAATAGGGGTACTTCTGCAGCATCTCATCACTCTGATGCAGGGGTGCCCAAACTTTTTGGGCCACGGCCCAGTCATGTGGTTCAGGGGTACCCAAACTACAGCTCAGGGGCTGGATCCGGCCCCCAAGACTAATGTCTTGTTCTCAAATGATTTGTTTGAGGAGGCTCTGAGCCCCTTTTCCACTCACATTATAACAGGGGTGCCCAAACTACGGCCTGGGGGCCGGCCTCAGCCCGACACCAATTCATCCGGACCCCGAGCCCTCATCACTCCTGGAAGTGGAAGTAAAATGCACCTGTATGGGCACGTTTTACTTCCACTTCCAGGAGTGACGAGGGCTTCGCGGGCTGGATGAACAGTTGTCAGGGGCTGAGGTCGGCCCCCAGGCCATAGTTTGGACACCCCTCCTCTAGTGTGAATGGAAAAGGGGCTCAGACGACTCTCCTCAAAACAAATCATTTGAGAACAAGACATTAGTCTTTCCTAGACATTATCCATGGGATGCAGTGGCTTAATGGTTAAGACACTAAGCTTGACAACTGGAAGGTCGGCAGGTCAGCAGTTGGAAGACCAGAGAGCTAAGCGACGGAGTGAGCTCCCGGTTGCCTCTCCCAAACGAGCAGTTCACAAACAAGAAATTGCAAGTAGATAGATAGGTACCCCTCCTGGGCGGGGAAGGTAACAGCGTTCCGTGCGCTTAGGCGCGCCTAGTCATGCCTGCCACCCAGCCACGGAAGCGTCCAGCGCGGGCTCTTTTTGGCCGTGAACGGAAATGAGCACCGAGCCCTAGAGTCGGATACGACGGGCTTTCAAGCAAGGGGAGGCCTTGACCTTGACTCAAATGACGGGGGTGGGGGGGAAAGAAAAAACCACGCCTTCTCTAAAACTTTCTGACAGTTTCCGCTCCCGCGCAGGCGCAAAAGAACTAAGCACACATCGATGTTTCAGAGGTGCAGAGGCGCACTTCCCAAGGCCTCTTCTTTGCCACCCGCCATGCTATACTACTACTACAACAGGGGAGGGGGACGCCGTGCGCATGCGCGGGATTGCGCAATAGCCCACCCGGCAATGGCGGCGCCCACGGAGGGCGAAGGAGTCGGGAAGCTGGAACAACGTGAGTCCGCTTTTGCGCAACTTGTTGGGGGGGGGGAGGAGGGGCGCTTTTTCTTAGAGTATGACAGAAGTAGTAGGGGAGCAGCGGTCTATTGAACCCATGCTTTTGGAAGCTTCGACCTTCAAGCATGATCTAGTCTAGATCTCTGTTTCGCTCTTAGGGGGCTAAGTAAGAAGGCATGGTGGAAGGCGCAGGCATAGTAAGCAAACCAGGCACAGTTCTCTACCGCCCCATCGCGCTTAGTGCACCAGTTAATTAGCATTTCCCCCCCTCCAACATGCTGGGTACTCATTTTACTGACCTCAGAAGCATGAAAGACTGAGTCAACCTTGCACTTGAACAGGATCGAACTCACAACCTTTAAGTTGCAGTACAACAGTTTAACCACTGCACAGTCAGGACTCCTAGTTAAGGTCGGGACGCCTCGCATCCCCTCGGTTGCCCTTCCAGTTCAGAGTTTCACATGCAGTGATGGGATGTAACAGGTTCTCACCAGGTCTACAGAACCGGCAGTAACTTTTCCCAGTGTCCCGGAGAACCGGTAGCAGCTTTTTTTTTTGGGGGGGGGAACCACCTTTGGGGCTTACCTTTTCACTGGTTCCCCCACTGTGCATGTGTGCCAAGCACTTGGTGTGCATTCACACCTACAGTGTTAGACGCGTATGCACGGCCTCCTTGCTGTCCTCCCAAGTGGGGAGGAGGAAGAGAAGCTGCTAGCCTGAAGCTCCCTATAGCCTGCTCCCCAGGGTAAGTGACTCACCTTTGGATGTGGTGTGTCTGTGTGTATTTTAATGTGTATTTAATACCTTTACCTATATTGACATACTACCACAGTTCCTAAAAAGGCCTGGTGGTCTGGCTCGGGGTTTTTAAGCAAAGTCTTGGAGTTACCTCATCAATAAGCTACACCTGTGCTTTTCCAATTGCTGTTCCAATTGGAGGACCCTTAAGGAGGTACAGCTGTTTTACATTTACAGTAAGGCATATTATGCTAGAGAACTGGTTAGGCAAAGACTTAGTACCTAACTTCTTTAACTGTTGAAAAGTTGAAAAGTGCCAAAATGAAGCCATCTTGTTGTGAGTTCATTTTGTAGTTCCTTCCATCTGACCTAGTGTGAGAAATATTAGCCAGAATAAGCTTTAAGCTTTGGTTTAAAAGCTCTGGTTGATTTGTGTTTGGGGTGGGTGGGTGGGTGTATTTTAATGTATTTTTCATTTATTTATTTATTTATTTAATTTACATGTTTGTGTTGTGGGTGGGTTGAAGTGTGTGTGCGTGTGTTTATTTTTATTTTATTATTTTTATTTTTATTTCTTTGGCCCCACCCACGTCATGATGTCATGATGTCGGCTCCACCCACACTGTGATGACATCACGGTGAGGTAGTAAAAATTTTGACATCCCACCACTGACATGCAGGTAACATTGGGTGTTCTGCAGAAGCAGACAGAGCTGGCTCTTCGGCTTTGAAACAGAGATGAGCACAGTCGGATACGACTGGCTTTCGAGCAAGGGAAGCCTTTACTTTTACCTGCAACTGCTTCCTCCCTACCCTTTCCAATGGTGTTAGAACCATGGAAAGGGAATTTAGGGAGTGGGCAAACACAGGGGAATGGTAGGCTGTTTTATATCAGGCCAGGTGTTTGCAGAAGTGGGAGAAAGTAACTTGCTGAGTTGCCAAAATGCGCTAGCCACTGTGTCTACAGAATCTGGGAGAGTTAATCTTAAAAAGTAACTTTCTTCTTTGTCTGGCATTTGGTCCACTAGATCTGGGTTCACGCCCAACCTGGCAATGTGTCTGTTTCAAGCCGAAAATATTTTCTGTTACGTATTTGCCGATCCTTTTATGTAGAAATGTAGGTTAACTCTGACATTCTGAATTCAGAGCATTGGTTGTACAACAGAATTTCAGAGGGATGAGGAAACTTGCTGAGCCATGCGTAATGAGATGGCTGCTAATTAAAAAGTTCATTGAAAAAGTCTTGGCGTGCAAGTTACTTTATATTGTGAGTCAAGTGCATCCTAAAATTGAAAAAGGAACTCTAATGTCTGACAAAGTGGACTTAATCCACAAAAGCTAACATTAAAATACAGGAGTTAGTCTTTAAAGTGCCACAGTGTTTTTAGTTGTTTGTTTTTATTTTGTTTACTCTCTGATATCCCCTTTATCTGACATCAAGTTATAAAATGAATCTGAATTATGGTTAAATATATGTCATAGGGGATTTTACTTTGTATTCTTGTTAACCACACCTTACAGCAGACTATTAACTTGTTATATATGTTTACTGATGCAGCAAATAAAGTCAAAAACCTTATCAGATTGCTTAGGGTAGGTTCAAATTGTCTGAGTGAATGTAATTAACATGCAAATAGTTTGACCCTAAAATATTATGGAGACAGGACAGAGAGCACAAGGAGAGAGGTGGAATATTTAACCACCACTACCTATTTTTCTATAGTCCTGATGAAAACAACATTCCAAAACTCCTATTCGCATAACGCAGGAGTCACCAAACATGGTTCCAGATGTTCTTGGACTTCAATTCCCAGAAGCCCTGATCAGCAGGTGTACTGACTTGGACCTCTGGTAATTGAAGTCCAAGAACACCTGGAGAGCCAAGCTTGTTGACCCCCTGGCATAGAGAGTTGAGCTTCCATTGGTGCCCTGTGTAAGTAGCAGCACTACAGATATTTCTTAATCAGACCATACATAGCAGGTGATGTTAATTCCTACAGTTTGGTCCCCTGCTGTCTCAGCTGCTACTCATCCCCCCCAAGCTGCTTTTTACATTTCAGAAGCTGTGCATTGTAAGATCACATCTTGTTCAGCCCTAGGCCAGACTATTGTTATTATGTGCAGTCAAGTTGTTAGGTTAGTGGGGTCTAATGTATTACACTATACCTCGATAACGTTTACCTCGAATAACACTAAAATCACATAACGTTAAGTAATCTGGGAAGGAGAATTGGATCAAATAACGTTAAGGTCCTATGGGATGGATCGGATAACAACCGCTAAAGCCTGTGCGGTTACAATGTATCTCTATGGAGCTTTAACATTATCCGATCCATCCCATTGGATTTTAATATGCATCGGATAACACTAAAAATCGGATAACACCAAGAATTGTGGAACCAAGTCTTAGCGTTAATATTTATTTGGCTCCTAATTAAGTTGACTCTTAAGTAGACAAAGGAATATACTGTATGTGGATCTGTTCTTACTTAACTAAAGTTGACTTATGGTAATGCTATAAGTAAATGATGTCCAGAATTTTTTTAATTGTCAGCCCTACTCAAGTTTTGGAGACTAAGTGTTGCTGTCACTTTTTGTTGTTGAATAAATCCATTTGGTCTTCTTTTTCCAGCATTATTGTCTCTTCCATATAATAACTTTATCCAGTCATCTTAGCTTCTAGTGACAGTTCAGAATTAGATTTTATGTAGAATCCATTCATTTGTCTTTCTGGTGGTCCAGAGTATCATAAAACTCCCCATCAACACCATATTTCAAATGGCTTTATTTTCTTTGTTGTCTTTCCTCAATGTCCTTACTTTCTCATCAGTACAGTGTTATTTTGTTATTCTCATCAGTACAGTGTTATTTTGGATATGTATTGTAGGTGATCTTAGCCTTGGTCTCCAGTGACATATCCTTACGTTATAAGATCTTTTCTAATTCCTTCATAGTTTCCCTTCTGCTTCCTTTTATACTATAGCTTGGCCAATGGCTACGGGCAGATGAGCCCCTTTGGGTAGGGTGATGGTCCACCTCAGTGGAGGAAATGCCACTGGAAACCATCATATTGGACCCAATGGCAAAATGAGCAGAGGAGGAACTCTGATTCCCAATGGTCATGGAGGCGAAGGAGACCATGCTAGATGGACTGGCTGTGAAGGCGCACCTTATTAATATTCTCAAGGCTGTGGCAGTCCACTGCAGTCCCAGTGTCAAATCCTGCATGTCTCATTTCATATGTGCCGCAGGAGATGGCTCCGTGATCATAGTGTGTGGGTCACTTAATGGCAAGTTGAGATCCACCTTAAACAAGTTCACGCCAGTGGCATTTTTCTTGATTCAGGATACAAGTTTCCGCCTCTCAGTCTTCTGTTTCTTAGCTACAATCAGCTTTGGAGCTAATGATTGAACAAGGTTATATAAAATCTTTCTCAGCTTTCTTTCTTTTGGAGATCTCTCAGTCAAAGGGTTGCCATAAGTTGCAGACAACTTGATAGTGCTTAACAACAACAAAATTCGAACCATGTTTACCATGAGCTGGAGAATGGAGAAAATTTACTGTCCCTTTCTTCCAGCAATTGAAGAGCAGCATCTTTCTGCCAAATCATCCGGTCAATGCAGCACTGCCTGCCTTCCTTTCTGTTCTTTTCAGATTATAGATGCATGTTTTATGATCATCGCTTAGCTCACATGTTGCTCTGCTTTTCTTTTCTTTACTACAGCAGTGTTATACTGAGGGGCGCAAACGTAGTGTCTCATGTTTTCACCTTGACTATAAAAACACTTCTTTATTTTTTGAGATGCTCTACATGCCAGGTTCTGTCAAGGCACATTCTCACCTGTGGTTGGTGATGTGCTAATAAGTGGATGACTGGTCTATGGTTGTTAGAGCCCTCACTCCTGGGACTCTTCTTTCTAGCAGCAGTGTGTGCTGAAAAGAAGTGTTTGTCTTTGACAGCGCTAAACTCCTTAAGTGACTGCTATTGCTGTTTTGTCTGCTGTCATGTACAGTATATTTCTGAGGTTACCATATGCCATTTTTGCTTTTAAGAGTCTCAATACATTTTATAATCCATACTACTCAGTAATCAGAAAGTGTCCCGTAATTGCACAATCATAATGTTCTGCAATCTCCATTTGGCTACCCTTGAAGGTGGTTTGTCAACTCTGATGCTACAAAATGCAATAGCACAAGATCCTGTGACAGAGAAAGGAAGATGTATGTTAATTACATTTGCTATCAGGTTGAATATTGCTTTTCATATGTAAAGCCTATACATAGGGAAGGCATATCATGTCTAAAGCAGTGTTTCCCAACCTTTGGTTTTTGGACTTTAAATTCACAAAAGCCTAAGTCAATTCCACAAAACACTGATCAGCCAATGTACTGATTTAGTCTCCTGAGAATTGAAGTCCCTCTGAGGGGCATGGCCCCCACGTTGGGAACCACTGGTCTAAAGCAGTGCTGCCTCCCATTAATTTTCCTACACCACATGGGTTAAGATATGAGGAAGCTCTCTTACAAAGGTCCTACTTCTGGAATATGGTTTGTTGTTTTTGTGTGCCTTCAAATCTCAAGAGATAGCTCAACAATTCATCCTCTATGCATCTCTGGCTCTTGGAGTATGGTAAAATGAACCTAAGTTCCAGAGCCTCTTTGATGGTTGCTCCCAATTAGTGCAGTTCTCTAACTTCATTTGGTACATAGCAAAACATTTTCATTCTGTAAAACTATTTAGAGTAGCCCTTTGTTAGCTGCCTTCTTTCTTTCAGTCTTTCCCTTCATTATTTTTTCTTCAATTATCTTTTATTGCAAAGTACTGGGAAACTTTGTTACAGAACAACATAATATACTGTATATCCGTGGTTCTCAACGTGGGGCACACTCCTCATGGGGTGTGTGTGTGTGTGGGGGGGGAATTTGATTATTTGGAATGAAAGGTTAATGGCCTTTTAGGCTTCCTCCACATCAATAGGAGTTCACTTTTTGAATAATAATTATATGTCACCTGGGGAGGGGTGGGAATAATTTTTTTAGAGATGCTTAGTTGGGACATGGCCCCCCCAAAATGGTTGGGAACCACTGGGCTATACCAATAGCTCACTCAGTCTTTAAAGCAGGGGTTTTCAACCTTTTAAAACCGGGGTGGTGGTGGTGGATCACGCATCTCAGACTGTTGGTGGGCTGGTGGGCTGTACCCCCTCCCTGAACCCCTACCATCCCCCCCCATGCCACTGCTGCCATCACCAACACTCCCTCACATGGCACCAGTATGGCTCGCAAACACACACACCTTTCTACCGATGCCAACCCTTCCCTGCTTACCAGCCTGCTGTGGGTGAAGGAGGTGTCCTGCCTGTCCTTGCCTGGACATCTGGGAAGGATGCATGCGACCGCTTGCATCTGCTGCTTCCACCACCACTGCCACTGTCCTTTCCCCCTCTGCCTGGCTTGGTGTATATGTAACGCTGATCCATAG
The DNA here is from genome assembly GCA_030440675.1 of Furcifer pardalis. NCBI lineage: Eukaryota > Metazoa > Chordata > Lepidosauria > Squamata > Chamaeleonidae > Furcifer > Furcifer pardalis. The sequence continues at coordinate 68,588,189 of CP126897.1, read as the reverse complement.
CAGGGAAGATGTTGTAAGCCTTCTTACAACATCCAGCCTGCTGTGGAGCGGCATTAGGGACATGCCAAGCTAGGTAGAGGGGGAAAGGGTAGCAGTGATGGGAGCGAAGGTGCAGGCTGGATGGAATGGCTCTGTGGGCTGGATTTGGCCCACAGATCATAAATTGAGGAATCCCTGCTTTAAAGTGTAGCCTCTTATATCATTAAAATGGCATCATTAACATAAAGATTTCCTCAGGCTTGTTGGAAAACCATTTAAAAAAAATAAGAACACTCCCCCCCCCTTTAAAATAACAAAACAGTCCATTTAACCTTGGGTATGTGGAATGAGCCATTTGACTGATTGGGGAAGAATAAAAATATGGAAGTGAACAGAGGATAGAATGGCATGCTCTAAAAAAATGCAATGGCTGCTTCCTTTGAATCTTGAACAACAACTTCACAGTGCAATATTGCCAGTAGGAGAAATTTAACACTTGTGTTTACCGATTGAAGGTTGGACAGATAGTTTGGACATCGAGTTGCAAAGCAGGGTAGCTGTTGTGGATAGGCTATTTGTAGAACTGAGTCTCCAATATAAGTATTTCCAGATTTAAAGATTTTCAGGCAAGACCTTTGTGGGGCCCACCATCCTCCGAGTCATATTTGTAAATACTGTACTGTAATGTGAAAGAGATCTTTTTTGGTGGCTGCTTCCATCAGGACATCTATTGTTCTCCCTTATTTCTAGTAGGCAGAGCTAGATTCAAGGCCTAGTTGTGTAGGAGTGTGCTGTTCTGTTGAGAGAATGATTTTTATTTGTACTACAGCAAATAGAAAGGATTAACCCTCAGTTGTACAATTGTGATTCACCACAACCTACCTCCCCAATCCTATGGCAATTATTGTTGTTTCCTAATGTGCTGACTGATTTTTGTCTCCTAGCTATCCTCTGCTTTGTTTTATATTTGAATTAGTCAGCATGTATAGTTTTGTCCCTGTTCATAATTTTACATTTATTTCAGCAAGTGTAATAGAATTGGTACAGAATTTGATTTGAAACCTATGAAAATAGAAGCACTGTGGCTTTTTAAAAGCACTTTAGCTTGTCAGTATTCTCATAAATCAGTGCTGCTATATTGCAAGAACACATGGGCCCCAAAGCAAAATGTAAGATAATAGATTCAGCCAGTGAAAAAGGTGAAAATTGACTTCAAGGTGATGATAGAATAGTGAGAATCTAAAGCTCTGACCCCCCCCCCCCTCGGTGTTGTCATCTGCATGCTCTCCTAATTTCAATGGATGCAAATGTAAACTGGTGAAATCTCAAAATTTGAAATTTCTGGAAAATAAAAAATAAATAATTTTCTGAACTAGTTTTAGACAACAACCTATACATGAAATCAGGTTTAGGGAGTCATGGAAACTGCTAGCAATTCAACCATGCTTTCTGTTTGGGAAAGCTCAGAGTTCATAAAGACTTAATCATAAGTACTGTAACTGTACTTATCCAGATTATATCCGGAGCTGTAAGATTATTAAGAAGACAAGGGTTTCAGTGTTGTGATAAGCACTGATGTGTATAATCTCAGTATTCCCTTAATTTTCTCCAATTCAATCAAAATGCTATTTGTGTTGGTGGTGCAGAAGGTATCTCCAGGGTAAAAAGAAGTGTCCCCCCAAAAAATGTACTTTATTCTAAGTGGAAACGTTGTTTTTGAAATCATTGAGATGCATTAGAATAGATAAGTAGAAGCTCAATACTGACAAGACAATGGTAATATTAATGGGTAGTTCTTAAAATATAGTATTCAGTATGTAGAAGATTCGGTTGTACACTTAATTACTTTAGATGTTGTTGAACCATGGATCTCATAAACCATGGCTAACATAACCAGTGGTAAGAGTTGATGGGATATTGTAAGCCAATAGCATCTGGATAGCCATATATTTCCCATTTCTTTTTAAAAAGATTAGGCTTGTAGTCTGGAATGCTAATTAGTCTAGCTTTGTCCACCTGGTGTCCACATCTTTCAACATCATTTTATTGGGTTAAGCCAGTGTTTCCCAACTTTTGGGATTTGGACTTCAATTCCCAGAAGCCTAAGTCAATTCCCCAAAGCACTGATCAGCCAGTGTACTGACTTTGGCTTCTAGAGATTGAAGTCCCCCTGTGGGGCATGGACCCCATGTTGAGAACCACTGGGTTAAGCACGTGTTCTAGGTATAGCCCCTACTGGCCAGAGATAGTCACAATTATCTATGTCTTAATTGCCATAACATCAGATTATTACAATGCACTGTATATATTATGGCTGTTTTTAGAGACTCTTCAGAAATCTTAGTTTCACATATAATGCTCATAACTGGGATACTCCCTGGCGGCATATCTGACAAAATTTAAGATAACTTTTCTCATTGCTCTTTGTTTCAATTCACAGTTTGAAGTACTGATGGTTTACCTTCACAATCTTGCATGGATTGGGATATACCGTGTCTGCTTGAAGACTAGCTCCTCATCTGTCCGTCCATCCTAACTTAACCTAACCTTCCTTCTATACCACCTCTTTAACAAAAGCCACTACTCTGGGTGATTTACAAACAGCAAGATCAAATTCAAATATGCAAATCAAACAAGCAAAAATAAATTATAAAATCAACATAAAAAGTTAATAAATAAAATATGCATCAATCTCTTTGGAGGCCTTCCTTTGCCCTCTCATTTCTTCTAAATGTAATTGAGTGATTGCCATTGAGAGCCTCTTTTGGCTATGAAGCCACAGCACTGAAAACCTGCCCGACAATCACTTTCAATTCAACTTCGTATTTCCGAGACTCTTCTTTGTTTTCTCAGGCCTTTAAAAATATAATGTATTTGTTTGTTTATTACTTCCATTCTATACTGCCCATCTTGCTTAAATGTCAGTGAACATAATAGATAAAACATATGTAGTATAAAATCCTCCTCCCACCTTATAACCATAAAAATATAGAGGATGTCAAAAATGTATGCCCATTTTAAGAAGAGGAAAAACTATTAAAATTGTAATAGTCAATATATATCAATAGAACAGAACAGAATAAAAGTCAGATTTGGCTTCTGCAGTTACAAGAGGTGTTCAGAGGTAACCATCAGTATTCAGACACTTCTGGTTACAGCAAGCTACTGCTTGACCAGTGTTGACCAAAGTGTCCTGGATCTTCCCTTATGCTCATCACACACAGTACCATGTGTCTCAAATATACCTGCAATTGTTAGGTGTGCTAGAGGTTATGTTGCATACTCATGCCTCTATGGTTATTGGATTTCCACAAAATTCTCAAATTTCGAATACCACTTCAAAATGCTCTTGCGCTTCTGGAACAACCATGTTTTCTTTTACTGTCTTGCATGTCGCATGTTGACATTTGCATTAATACTTTTGAGCGAAGGTCATACCTAAGCGAGTGGGCAGCAATATAAATCTGAATAAATAAATAAATAAATACTACACATTGCTACTATAATTCAGTTCAACTTTGAAAAATAGATATACTATTTATAAATATACTAAATAAAAATATTGCCAGCTCTGGTACTGCTCATGGTATCTTTTCATTAATAACACTTGTTGCTTATTGAAAAAGAGAAACTGTGGTAAGCTGAAGGATAATTTACAAGGGGTAAAAGTGATTACCGGTAGGTACTGCAATCAGTACTGCTGGTGCAAATGTATTTCATCACTGCCGAATTTATATTCACTTCTAATACTTCCAAGCAAAAGTCTTCTGTCAGTTCATTTGAGACTTGCAATTGAAGATGGAAATATGGATTTCTTACAGGGAAAGAAAGGATCAGACGAGAGGAAAAGAATCTTTTGATCGGGAAGCTGATGAAGGAGAAGGCCAATGAGTTATGTTCTGAACAAAAGAACGGTGAGAGCAATATTTACAAAATATCAGTCTGAATCGCTGAAGTGATCTGAATTTTATTCTTGGTCAGGCAGTCATATAAACAATGAATAAAAGTATGTGATCAGTCTCTCCTTTCATGGGAAGCTGAAGATTTGGTTTTTTTTTACAATGGTGATTTAAGAATCTGCTGAAATAAGTTCATTGTGACATGGATGCTAGCTCAAAGATGAAGAACAGAAGCATTTTATACTTTTGTTACTAATGGATAATTGCAGTACTCCTAACAATTATTGCCCAGTACTATGTTTTTGGTTGATTGTGGGAGTAAACATTTAATTTATTTCAATGTAGCCCATTCTGGAAACCTATATTTCTCTGTAGTTGTTGCTAGACTGTATGACCATGTTGCTGGTTGCTAATGGGAATTTAAGAGGAGTTCAGGGCCCTTAACCCTTTATTTTCTGTATCACAGAATAGCAAATTAGCAGAGCTGTGACATGTTGACTTTAAAACTGTTGTACATGGTGACCCATGGAGAGATACTAACCCACTTCTTGATTACTGTGACTCTCTTTCATATAAATTATGGTGACCAGATGCTATTAGAAAAAGTCACAATATGGTATTGGCTGATACTATATCAGCTTGGATTTGGTCTGAGTGGGTTTACGAATGGTTGTACATTATGTTACATTGGTACCCAGATGGGTTGACATATCAGATTATGAAAGTCTATCATTTTCATTTTCATATAGGTAGATAAACTTCCAGTAGCCATCAAAATGCAAGCTGGAAGCTATTTTAGGGTGAGGTGCCTGGTTATTTTTGGCCAAATTCTGTAAGGAAGATTAATTATCTTATCTAAAAGAATAATATGTACCAGTAAAGATCTAAAATTAAAATATCTGCATTCTTCTTTATCACTTTATATTAATAATTGAGTTTATCCAACCCATATTGCCTTATTTGTATTTGTGTACATGTGCAGTTATGTGGTTTAAACCCTTAGGGTAGATTGTGCTATAAACCAACAATAAATGAAAATTAAATTTGATTTATAACAATGTATGGCAATAGAAAGAACAAAAGCACTGAAGAAAATGGCATAAGATTCTCACCTCTGAATTCAGCTAAACTGCCAATGTGTGGAGCAACTCCCCATATGTTTTGGAATTGCAGGGGAAAGAGGTGTGATGTTGTGAAAATTGCAAAATAACCTAAGAGAAGTAGAGAGGCTGAAATCATTCACTCAGGGGAAGTAGGTCAGATATCTGAGGGGTAGTTCTTGTCTTGCTAGACTTTATGGCTGTTAACATAGGTATGCAGATCAGCATAAAAGACAGTCTGAGTGATTGGAGATTTTAAAACTGTTTAAAGTAGAAATTATTATTAAAAATGTTGATACTTAATTAACATGACCCTTATTCACTGCAAAATTAGTGTATGAAGAACAGGGAATGTTACCATACTGTTTCAATGTGTGAGCTATCTGTGAGTAAATATATGTGTATGTGTGCAATAATAAAAAGGAAAATAAAATAACCAAGAAGAGAGATCAAGCAGTGTATATATTGCTAGTCACACACACATCCTGGGGTCCAGTTTAATAAAACTAGTGTTTTATTGCTCCCAATATAGCTAAAAATGACTCTGAATCCTGAAAGACAGTAAGAGATTTTGGTAACAGCAGGCTGAATCTGGTGGTTCATTTCAAATAAAGTAAATTCACTGACAAATTATACAGTACTTACATTAGTGTTGACTTTTATTCATTCATTCATTCATTCATTCATTCAATTTGAAGACAGTACCTAGTTGTTCACTGTCTATCCTTCTTTGACTAGCAACTAGATCTATTCCAGTGCTAGTGTTGGACAGTCAAATGCTGTGCAGTCCAATTTATTTTTTATTTGCTGCTTAAATTTAATCCTGAAGAATGTTATACTTATTGATTGATGGAGACTTTGAGGGAATGGGCATTTAGAAGGGGAATATCATTCTTTCTATTGTTACTAGGTTTTCATTGATCAAATTAGTACAGCTCAAATATGTTTAGTTATCACATGTTATGGATATAAGTGTTTGGCTCAATAACTTCAAACACTATGCATATAAGACAGAACAGTACAGCTAGAATTAGGAAAGTATTCTGGTGAAGACCATTTCCAAATGCCTTCTCCTCCCCAGGGATTGCATTGATACTTAGTAAAGATGATGGGATTGAAACACCACTTCAGGCGTCCCTATAGTAGGGTAAGGCTAGTGTCAACCATAGTTTCAGTAACACATACTTAATCAACAGTCCTGTAGCTGGGATCGTATCTGTCCCTTTAGGGTCCACCTGCACCAGAGCATGACCCTTGCACCTGACACATCAAGACCTACAAAAGGAAAGCAATCCTGAAACCTGGACAAATCTTGGCACTGCCTATTTCAATGCCCAAGGACACCTGAAGTAGCACTTTATAGATGTCTTATATTCTCTCATCAGAAATGTAAATAAGGACATTTGTGAAGAAGAAGCAGCATGCTGGGAATGGTTTATGGTTTATGCCCATTATTTGTATTCTTCTTTAATTAAACAAAAACCAGTTCCTCCTAACTGAATTCAATATGCTTCAGAGGCTGGGTTTAATGCACTTGTTGGGGCATATGAAATAAAGAAGAAATGTAAATTGGCGAAATTCTTGGAGTAAAGGTAATATTATTCTGTAATCTACTGGCTTACTTTACATTACAAAAAGGCCATGATTTTTTGGACCCTTAGTCAACAGTGAGACAAACCATCTCCTTTATTTTATTCTGTTGTTCAAGAAGACGGAAGCAGGAAAGAGCAGATAGTGAGAGAAAATGGAAGGAGAAAAGACTGAATAAACTGAAAAGAAAAGAGAAATAAGATGAACATTGGCTCTTATGCTATTGGTTGAAGATAGGCACATTAAAGAACCATATTTATTAATCTCAGAATTTGAGGAAAGCCATTTAAAAGAGCTAAAGATCACTCCTTTATATTCCCTTTCCTTTGGTATAAACTCAGAAGAGCTGATTGCATACCATGGTAGCCTTGTTTGCTGTCTCAGCATGGGCTGTGTTCAGATATTACAATAAACCATAGCTATTTGTAACTGTTATAGACCTACATTCCCCCTAGGCTTATAGTGTTCTCTCTCCCTGTTCTTCACTGTTTCATCTGAAGAGCATAGTTTTTATACATTTGAAATTTAATTGTTCGATCAGGTTTGGATGGTATTGTCTTGGTAACTAGTATGCTTGTGTTTGCAAGAGGTGGAACAGGGTTGTTTAGGTCAGACATTTTGGAAATCTCTCATTCATAAGGTCACTATAGATTGGAAACAGTTTGATGGCACATAACAACAGATACAATAAAATTGCATGCTGTCAAGTCAATTCTGATTTAGAATGACCATTTTCAGGTTTTTCTCAGTTGTAGAGAAATATGGAAACTGTTTTCCATTCCCTTCTTCTGGGGGCACCCTTGGACTGTGCAGCATACCCATGACTATATTAGGCTGGTTCTTCTCTCAGGAGGTACAGCGAGGAATTAAACTCTCAACCACTGTCTCAACTTAAACCATGGAGCTATCTGTATCCTGGTATATGTTAAAATATTATCTCATATTTTTATGGACATAGGCTTTTCATAAAGCATTCTTCTCTGGACTAACTATCACTATGTCTTTTTTATTATTTTAAAACATGCTGCATAGTTCCCAGTGTTTTTAATGCATATTAATTTGGATTTTGAGTAGTAGCTGTTGGACTGTCTGCTTTCATTCTACATAATCAGAGGAACAATTTCCAAAGCAGCTTGTATGATTCTGAAAATCACTCCAGCAAATTGAACCTGGACACTTGCTTCATACACTATAGCCTATAACAGGAGTTCTCAACCTTTTTAAACTGGGGGCTCAGACAACTTCGGGGGCCAGATGGCCATTTTGCCTTTCCTCCACCTCATGGCATTTCCTGGTGTGGTGGAGACGGTGGGGGAACCACATGAAATGTGCTAAGGGCTGCATCTGGCCCATGAGCCACAGGTTGAGAATCCCTGCCACATCAGTAAATAATGTATATATAATGATTTGTAGTCTGTGCCATATGAAGTATATACAGTACAGTTGTGCCTCGCTTAAAGAGCATAATGTGTTCCACAGGATTGCTCTTTAAGTGAGTTTGCTCTTTAAGCGAAACACCATTGTAAGTGACCAATTGTGGGGGAGGGGGGATTGCGAACCCTGATTTATTTGTTAAGCGAGTTTTTGGTTGGTTTTATTTGTTAAGCGAAGCGAATATTCTGAGAAAATTCTGCTCTTTAAGTGAGTTACTCTTTAAGCGAGGCACTCTTTATGGGAGGTTTGACTGAACCTTTATTCTCAAAACATGATTGTCTCATTAGGAGATATTATTTACAGGATATACCCAATAAAATAAACATATATAACCACATTTCATATTGTGGGATAGATAACCATTTCTCTAAATCTGTTAATATTTTTCATTATTTCATTGTGTGAAGCTTCCCAGAGAACTTAGATATAAACTATAATTCAGAGATAAAGATATTGGATCCAGTTACTTCTCTTTGCCATGGGTTTTATCTTCTTTGATAATGAAACAGTTTTGTCCCACTAAAATTCATTTAGATACTAATATTTACATTCTGTGTTTTTAATTTTTATTTTAAAAATCCAGTATTCACAAGCCAGCATTAGGATGCTCAGGGAATCTTGCAAAAACATATATAGGGTTACAGAGAGTTCTCTTACGTTTTCCATGTTGTTTTAACTTAGCTGATCACTAGAAATGGGGCAGACAACTAACATTGCAACTGCACGACATGTTTTTTAAGGAACTGAAACAGCTTTTGTGAAGACAAAGAGAGATGAAATCACTTTCAGCGAAAGAAAGGAGCCTCATTATAGCCACCAACAGCAGTTATTGACAGCTACACTTCCTATTAACAAGGAGCATTTAAGTTTGGCTCTTGGATCTTTGGACTTGATCTAATTTGCTAGCATTAATTAGTTTTCTTTTGAGCACAGACACTTGGTGCTCACAGCTATAGATTTAGATGACTAATTAGGATGGAAAATTGAACAGAATGGTGTAAGGCATTAACCTTCAACCATGACCAGCTGGGGCTCTTATAAAGACTACCAAGTCCAAATGGTTCCTATTCATATAAGATGTATTCTGATGAATATCAGTTTCAGCCAGGTTGGCGTATTCGTACCCACACTGCCTTAGATTTTATGTTACCTTCAATGAAATTTTAATTGCATGTCTCTGATTATTCAAACTTCTAGTTTAATGTCCAAAGAAGGCATGCATGAGATTAGATTTACTCCTATTTCCTCAATTATCATTTCATTTTAGTTCTTTAAACAGTTGACATTGATCTTGAGCTTTAACTGAAATTCTATATTTTGTGTAATTTGTGGTCAATATGCCATTACTATCCTAATCATTATAATGTAGGTAGTTAAACCATCCAGTTAAAACACTTCTATTAACTGAGAGGTGATTAATCCCAACACATTCCCTGAATGTATTTGCATTAATATCCACAGGAAGTACTTTTGATACAGGCAGCTCCTGAGGCTTAAACAGTAGCTTGCTAATTAAGCACTCCTTCATCATTGGTTATTCTGAAGATACGCGAGCAGTGTGGTGATGTGTCAACATGGGTTCCGGAGCAGAATATTATTTCAAGCCATAAAATGCATACATTCTGATGTTATTGATTCTGTTGAATTCAGTGGGATTTAATTATTGATAGCAGTCATAAGGTTGGCCTTTAAGAATTGAGGAAGACAACAATAGGAGAAAAATTCTTGAAGAAAGAGTTTATTAAAAGAGTATATTATGTTTGTTTGTTTTTTATCCTACCATTACACTGGTGGTATTGGACTGTGTTTCCCATCATTCCTAGCCATTGGCCATGTTGGCACAGTATGGTAGGAAGTGATACTCACAGGTTCCTCAGCCTGTTCTAAAGAGCTTATATCAGTGTTTCCAAGCCTTTGGTTTTTAGATTTCAATTCCCAGAAGCCTAAGTCAATCCCCGAAAGCACTGATCAGCCAATGTACTGACTTAGGCTTCCGGGAATTGAAGACCCCTTGTGGGGCATGTGCCCCACTTTGGAAAACACTGGCTTGAAGTGGCATTGTTGCTAGCTGATCTTTCCAGAAATTTTATTGTTGGTAAAAATAACTCTTCTAAATGTAGTAGCATTTCATTTGTCTTTGTGAAATGGTATTAACATGCAAGACAATTTTCCTAAGCTTTTCTTTATTCGTGTCAGATGCACCACCAGCCTATAATAACATACAAAGCTAAAATTAACACATCTAAAAACAAAATACAGTAGAATTAAAAAAGGGCTAGATGACATCTGCCCAGTATCAGACCACAACAGCATTTCTTCTTGCCAACATAAGGTCCTCCTCAGTTCATGTTCAGGGGCATTGTGTGCATTGTATCATATTGGAGATTGTTTATACTCCTCTGCATTCACACAGGCTGTCATCTATTGGAAAACCCAACTTTCTCAGATTAGCCCTTGATTTTCCTACCCCTACGTACAGTCTATTTAAAGCTTTCCACACTGGCCATGATTGTTCTTGGTGAGGCGGTAGAGAGTCATGTGGTGAGAGTCATGTGGTTCTGTCCAGTTATCTGGTAGCTCCTTGCTCGCCTTCCATAGTTCTAAGGCGCTCTGTGGGGACTGGTTGTTTGGAGGGGCAGACGTTGTGAGGAAGTTATGCCTTGATTTCCATCTCTGCTTTGGTGGTTGGTGATCAAATAGCAGGTGTGTTTCTGAGGAACTTGTTTTGACCCACTCTTTCTGAGCAGCACTTTCTTGATGGAATTTTGATGGAGGGATGCCAGGTAAGTAATACCCTTTTTGTATCAGGGTTAGTTTTAGGCATCCTGTGACCAATCTTGCTGTTTCATTTAGGGCCACACCCACTCGCCCTGCATGTTTTGCACCAAACTGTACTAGCATACTCTCCTGCAGAGTAACATAAAGCTAGTGCAGAAGTTCTTAATGTGTGTGGTTGGGCACCCCAACTTGTGCCTGTTGGTTTCCCCAGAATATTATTCCTAGTACAAACCTTCTTTTAAGGCAGTGGGTCTTGAAAGTGAGAGTTCAATCCAGGACAACTCCCAGGTATTTGGGGGTGACACAGCGTTCGAGTCTGGTGCCTGCAGGCTTCTTGAAGTATCATGGTTTTTCAATTGAAAAGCACAGAGTTGAGTTTTTAGGCAGTTTGGCTTCAGTTGGTTATCTCTGTAATATATAGCCATTAATTTCAAGGTCTCAGTCAGTTTTTTCTCAACAACCTCAAAGGTTGTACACTGTGTGGCATTTGCCAGGTTGGCAGCATAAAGAAAGCTGCCAGTAGCTTCTGGCAGTGGTTGATCATTAGTATATATGTTAAACTGTGTGGGGGTTAGGCTGATGCCCCTACTATGAGACTCCAGTTGCTTGCTTTTTCATTTGCTATCATGCTGGAGCTTGATACCTCTCTATAAGGTGCAAGCTGTGATCCAGATGGATTTCTTCTTGGGCCATCGAGATCGTTGAAATATTTAGCAACCCGGCATGTTATATATGGACTGAATTACTAACACAGTTGGTCACATGGCCCTCTTTAAAGGAGAAAAAGAATATCTCTAGAAACACTAGTGTGTTTGTTTCCTTGTTCTAAATCCTCACACTCTTTTTAGGTGCTTAATCTTTTGCAGTCTGAAGTAAAAAAATTTGTCTTTTCAGTCTTGTATCTGGTTATCCATCTTGTGAGGCATATGTTCTGTGCAGCTCCAATCCCGTCCATGAATGAAAACATTTTCCTTACCATTGATTAGATTAAATGATTCTTCTTTTGTCCACTAACAATACTATGCCTCCTTGTCAAGATTTTGAGCACCATCTTTGTAAGTAAATATTGTTGCATTTTTCTGTCTTTGACTGATAATTTGGCTGGTTGACAAAGGGAAATTCTTGCAGACGTTGCTTATAATTATAAGCCTGAAACCTACCCTGCTTTTCTCTGTGAAACCACAAAACTCAACATAGGTGGTAAAGGCAGAAGCAACCACATTTTGAAAAAAAAAATCCAAAATCCATTTTCCTTCATGATGCTAACTGAAAAGATTCACAAAATTGTGCAAGCTTTTAAAAGCTTGAATACTTTTTTTCAAGTGTGCTTGTTTGGTTGGCTGAATAAAGGTATCATTGCTTCAGGATATTTCAACAGAAACTGGGAGAAAACAACCTCTTTCTAGTACTGAACTCAAATTAGAGATATTTGTTCAGACCTTATCAAGGTAAACAATTCTTCATTTTCCGCTGTCATTTTCCACCATTGAAATCTTGCATTTTCTCTCACCTCTCTTGCCTCTCCCAGTCCTATGTGTGCTTTCTCCAAAGATGGCAAGGCGTGAAACCAGGGATATTATTGCATATGTAGAGCACATGTCCTGTCATTGAACTATCATTGCTTTTTTAATATACTGTATAGTTTTGTATAATATTTTAACCTGTTGATATTGTATGATCTTAATTGTTGTGAGACACCTTGGGTCCTCTATAGGGAGAAAGGCAGCATAGAAATTGATCAATTGCTTAGTCATTCTTCACTGCTTTCACTCAGCAAAGTTTCAGGAAGGTGTCTCAGTAAATTATACAGACTGAACAGAAAATATTTGGAAAACGGAGATGGCATCTGCTGAGTCTTTACTGTTGCCATTTCCACCGCACCCTTCAGAAATGTATCTACTTCTACCTTAGTGTGTTGCTGTTGGTTGTTTGTTTGACGGCTTTTCTTGGTTTAGTTTCAAAGTAATTAATGTTGCACATCAGAGTGAGAACAGAAATATCTGCAAATACTGTGGCATATGCCATTTGGATGCTGTAAAAATAATATAGCAGTGGCATGTTGCCATGATAGCTGCACATGACAACATATTGTTAATTAATGTTTGTGACAGTGATATGAAAATAAAGGAAAGGAGTTTATTTCCACAATAACTGCTTCCTAACAACTACATATGCTTTGTGCTAAGAAATCTGAGACCTCTTCAGTTCTTGTCTTTTCATGTTATGGTCTGGAGTCTGGGCTAATGTGATTAGAACTATATATGCATGTGTATATAAGGCTACAATATTTGATTTACATATGTAAATATTAAATGAAATATAGATTATGAACACTGTCTGGAGGTGTATTTTTTGTTGTTCGGTCGCACAGTCGATTCCGACCCTCTGCGACCCCATAGACCACTGTCCGCCAGACACTTCTGTCATCCACCATCCTCCTCAACTCGCTCAGCTCTATGCCCATTGCGTCCGCAATATCATCTAGCTATCTCATTTTTGGCCGCCCCCTTCTTCTTTTGCCCTCCACCTTTCCCAGCATCAAGGCTTTCTCAAGTGAATCTTCTCTTCTCATTTGATGTCCACGCACACTGGTTTAATTTTTCTACCTTTCTTTTTTTATTCTAATACTGTACATGAAAAGTACTTCTATGTGTGGCTAAAGAGCAATACAGTTTTAGCCATTAGCTCAGGGATTCTCAACCTGCGGCCCATGGGCCAGATGTGGCCTGCTGCACCATTTCATGTGGCCCCCTATTGCCTCCACCACACCAGGAAGTGCCATGTGGTGGAGGAAGGGCAAAATGGCCATCTGTCTGAGGGAGTGTGACCTGGTTGAAAACTCCTGCATTAGCTAAATGTTATACTCAGAATGCTACCATCATTTTCTTTTCCTTTTTTTAACATAAATCTTATCATTTTCATCACTTGTTACAGTGATAGCATAAGTCTGCTTTGAGCACTGTTTCTGAGAATTTAGCAAAAGTATTCCTATTCTTACAAAATTTCTGACAGATTTAACTGTTCTGACTTAATCTGTGAGAATGACAAGAGTAATATGAAACCGTAACTGTAATATAGCAAAGAGCCACATACTTAGCTAGTTTGTTACATGAGACACATCCATTTTCTTATTGCAAGAATTCTTGCTGCAGTATACCCTCACGTTCTATAACCAGAGTAGGGGTGAGTTGAGGGTGAAATGGGGCATCATTTTTCCATTATCTCAAGTCACCCTTAGTAGCAAGTACAGTGGAACCTTGTATAACGAACACCCTATGTAGCAACTAAATCACATAACAATTAGGTTTTTAAAGAAATTGGCGCCTCACATAATGATTTTTCTATGGGAAAAAATCGTACAACAATGTTTCAATGGGAAAAACTGCTTAGCAAAAAAAGTACGATTTTTTTTCCATAGGAAAAATCATTGTATGATTTTTCCCCCATGGGAAAAAAATTGTACAACGACAAAATTGCATAGCGACCAGACCCGTGGAATGAATTAAAATCATTATACAGGGTTTTACTGTACAGTGGAACCTCACTTAAAGACATAATGTGTTCCACAGGATTGCTCTTTAAGCGAGTTTCCTCTTTAAGTGAATCCCCATTGTAAGTGACCAATTGTTACTCTAGGGGTCAGTGCTCATCTCCACTTACAGACAAAGAGCCACTGCTGTCTGACATTTCTGTGGTCATGTGGCAGACATGACTAGATACTGGAGCTCACAGAATGCTGTTTACCTTCCCACTAAAGTGGCACCTATTTATCTACTTGCAATTTCTAACTGCAAGGTTGACAGGAGCTGGGACAGAAATGGGAGCTCACTTAGGTCTCGAACTGCTGACTTGCTGACTTTCTAGTCAAGTCCAGCATCTTAACCAATAAGCCACTGCCTGAATGAAAAGAAATCTATGCAGTATTTGATAAAATTTTACTTGGAAAATGTGGTATTTCCAATGTCTAAAATATTTGCTATTCGGGGGGGGGGGGGGGACACACACACACCAAAATAGTAGGTGTTCTAAATGATACATTGATTTGTAATGAGCTTCTTCTAGATGACCAGAATAAAAATTATGAAAGTGGCATACAGATTTTGAGATTCTATCAAATTTGATATTGGACACAATTTCCCAAGTACTGTATCTTACTCATTTCATTTATTCGATTTGTATACCGCCCTACTCGGTACAACCGATTCAGGGCTTTTTACAGAAACCATACATATAAGATAGTCAAAAGTAATATAACATAATCAAAGGTCATACAGTATAATACAGTATAATACAATAAATATAACAACGCAGTACAGCAATGCAATAAAACAAAACCACACTGCAAAATAAGGTTACAAAATACAATTTCAGTTACATATACATGACAAAGTCTCAGTAATACAATATAAAAATACAGTACATAATCCAACAATGTCAGGGCTCTCACCCTAACCACAAACATGCTCTGACGGGGCCGAGGGAAGGGCGGGAGCATTACCTCACCGCCCACAGCTGATTCGATGTCTCCTCCGGCAGGATGGTGAGTCCGGAGGGAAGGCGGGAGCGTCCTCACTCCACCACCGCTGCCGACAAACTTTTATCAGCTACTCAAATATATTATCCCTCAGACATTAAACCTGAGATGATGATGATGATGATGATGATGATGATGATGATGATGATGATTTAGTATCAGAAATTATTCTGGGTTGAAAGGATTTTTGCTGGAGAAACTCCACTCAGGGGATGCCCGAATGAGGCTCCTTTCATGTCCCCAAGATCTTTTCCTACCAAAGTGGTCCCTATTTATCGACTTGCAATTTCTTGCTTTCAGACTGCTAGGTTGTCAGGAGATGGGACAGAGACCGGTGTTCAAACCGTTGTGCAGTACCCGCGTTTCAAACTGCCAACTTGCTGGCCTTCCAGCTAACAAGGCGAGCTTCTTAACCACTGAGCCACCACAGCCCCTAACCTGAGATTATTTTTCTATAGGTTTTTGCTTCATTTCCATTAAGTCTTACCACTTCATTAAATTGGCCATCTATCAGTCATGTAGTCATGTATGTTACATTGGACTAAAAAGAATTGGTAGCAAGGAGACATATAACCCTTACAAAATTAATATTAAATTCTTTGAAGGTAATCTGATAAATCCTAAAAATATTAATATTTCCCCAAAAATCTTATAAGAGATACCTAATCCACTGAGTTATCCAGCCAATTCTGTTCTTAAACATAAAATTCCTATTAGTACATATACGTAACAATGACCTTTAGCTTAGTTTAATTCTATTTCAATTGGACTGATTAGTCTCGCTAATATCCTAATATATTACAGTGGTTCCTCACTTTATGAATGCTTTGGTTAACGTAATTTTTGCTTTATGAATGAAAATCCATTGAAAATAATGACTCGCTTTACAAATTTTTTTGGAACAGATTAATTAGTTTTCAATTCCTGTAGGAAACCGTGTTTTGCTTTACAAATTTTGGTTTTTAATTCATTCCTATGGGAAATTGCAGTCAGTGCAGTCCTATGAGAAATTTGCATTACAATTTTTTCATAATACGAAACATCCCAGGGAACTCATTAATTTTGTAAAGCGAGGTACCACTGTATATTCAGTTTTGTTAGACTTTGTGAAATTTATACAAAATTTGGCAAATGTAACTACACATTTTGGAAGTCCATTTCCTTTTGCCTCTTACAAGGCAGGAACACTAGGGAAATATTATTCTTTTACTTAAAAGATTTGTGGGCAAAGAAAAATCTTAACATTCTAGAAGCATGCATCTCTTTGCGCATGTTTGTTAAGCACCTGAATCACCAAATAGACATTGAACAAAATTTTCATTACTTCTGAGAAGACAGCAAGGATATTTTTCTCATCAGTCTGGTGTAGAGGAGTCCATAATAGAATTTGAGGAGTTCAGGGCAGCTCAGCAATGTGGCCTTCCCTTTCCATGTTCCTTTTCCCGAATTCGGTCAAAGAGCTCATTGTTTGAGAAAAGCAGCTGTTGCATGGGATAACAACACAGGACAAATGAGGACCATTTAATATGTTTCAGCTACTTCTACAATATATGAAGTCTAAATTATTTGTTACGAAAGATATGCATCACAAAGCAGTCCTTTGATGGTTTTTTTTAATTGCTATGAATAAGTCATCTCATTAATTTCTGTAGAACTGAAGTAACAAAGAGTAATGGCACCAATGTAGGTTATAGTCCAAGATGCTATAACTTCTTTGTTGATTTCTGTTGTGGAATAGACTAACATGACTACTTACATCTAAATTTTTTTACAATAAAGCACAATCAGCTTAACAAGTTTAATCAGGCTTCACATCATTATAGGGGTGTAGCCAGGGGCCCCGGGGGGGCCAAAAACCCTCCTGAGTTAACACCTCTACCCCACCCCGTGGTGCCAATGTTATGTATGTGACTGTGACATTGCTACCACTCCTGAAATTTTTTTGCCCCCCCCCCCTGAAAAAAATTCGCCCCTCCAAATCTGGAATCCTGACTATGGCCCTGCATCATTACGTCCAACATGTTCAAAACAGATGTTTCTTTATTTTGATTGGATATCTTCTCTATGTTCTTCCTCTAAGATAAGTGGTTATATCTATGTTGCTGGTTTCCTCAACTCATAGTTTCTATATAAGATCATTTTCTCTCACTGTTTTTTCCCCGGTCCTTATTTTGGAACACTGTGCCCCACAGTCTGATCTGTCAGTTCTTTGCCATCTTTCTCTTCTATCTCTGAGCTACTTAACATGGCACTTCACAAGGGAAATGCCAGCAGGAGGTGTGTGAATTGCTCATGCAGATACTTCTTATGCTTCTGAGTGTTTTGCAAAAGGGTAAACTTCTGGATCTTCATTGTAGGGAGATATGTTTACTCCTAATGTAATCTGCTTGATATTAGGAATACTGTATTGTACTTGTATTTCCAAATGGTGGAGATACCCAAGCTAGCTTTCATGTTAATTGCCCTGAAGAATGGTGCACAGTTGCTTCTAATTTACTCTGTTGGGATTTCTTTGTCACAAGTTAAACAATTATCTCCCATATATCCCCTTACTAGCTGTTGGCATCTTATTCTGTCTCTGAAAAACTTATGCACTGTAATATTACAACTGTAGAGGTGAAAGGACCCTATGGATCATTGAGTCTAGCTCAGCGTTTTCCAACCAGGCGTGTGCAGGGCACCATGGGAAGGCGCTGGACAGGGAGTGGTAGGGGTGCCTATGGGGCGGGATTGGGGGGAATCCCGTACATTGCTGTTGGCACCCTATGGTGCCAGAGACAAGGGCGGGGTGGGACAAAGTTTGATTGCCCGATATACCTGCACACACCTGTTTCCAACCTTTGGGTTTTGGACTTCAATTCCCAGAAACCTAAGTCAGTTCTCCAAATCACTGATCAGCCAATGTACTGGTTTAGGCTTCTGGAAAATGAAGTCCTTGTATGGGGGGGGGGGTCTGGGCCCCACGTTGGGAACCACTGGTCTATCCCCTGTCGAGGCTCAGAGAGGAATTGATCTCCAAATATCTTGCTCCTCAGCCAGATATCTAAACCACTGAATATCCAGCAGTTATTTCATCTGGTTTCTAATCTTCATACTTAAGCAGATGTGCCAGTATTTTAACTTTTCTGGGTAATATGATATCTCTCTTGCCTGGGGACGAAATGAAAAAGAGCATCTCAGTTTAATTTTGGTCTATAAACATCTTAAGAGAGCCCAGTGTAAGGGACAGGATAGGATGTTCCCGTTTTCCATAATACTCTCAATCTATGGCAAAAGTGCATTTCCATTTTCATTACTGAGGACCGGCCAACACCTGGTACTACAAAGCAGTTAAAGGTGCCATTTAGTGAATAAAATGGTATCAGAAGCTGGTTTAGGAAGACACAATAACTTGACCTATAGCCCTGCTTTAAAAATAGGTGTCAGAAGAATTTCTTTATACCAGTGGTTCTCAACCTACATCCCACAGGCTGGATCCGGCCCACGGCACCAACTCATCCAGCCCTCGCTCCAGCCGCCTCTGCCTCAATCCTTGTCTCCACCGATTGGCCTGGTGTATCCCTAATGATGGTGCTCCATAGCAAGGTGGATGTTGTAAGGCTTACGAATTCCACCCTGCTACAGATCGTTGTTAGGGACACACCAAGTGGAGCAGACAAAGATTGAGACATCTGCAACTGGAATGAGGTAGCGGGCTGGAAAAGTTGGTACCATGCAGCTCCTCCAGGCCGGTAAGCAGGGAAGCAGCGTGGCTTGAGGTGGTTGGCAGCAACGGCAGCAGTGGTGTGGGTGAAGTGGTGGGAGGCTCAGGGGTAGTCCTGCTGGCGGCGGTGGCACCTATCCGGCCCACCAACAGTATGAGGGAGCGTGATTCTGCCTCCCACTTAAAAAGGTTGAGGACCCTTGCTTTATACAGTCTCTTACTCTGTACAGGCAGATGTGTGTGTGTGTTGATGTTCATACTTTTAAATTGGCCCCTTTTTGCACACAAGGCTTCTACCCATTCAGAGTGTGAACAATACACTACTTGTATGGAAACTTGAAGGGGTTGTGAGTATAGAAAGACAGTTATATTTTGGGCAATTGTGCTTGTAAACAGTATCCTTTACTTTCAGTTTAGGTATTTTTGTGAGACAGGTTTATAGCCTCATTTTTCTATGATGCTTGAGCTGTTCAGAAAAGCCCCTGAGAGCCTATTTATATCTCATGAGTTCTGTTACATGTGACTTCTGCCAGCGTCTTCGGTGAAATGAAAAGTTAGCGGACTTCCATATTTTCATTCAAAAATAGGTGTTCCCTTATCAGAGTACAGTACAGTAATACCTCCGATAACGCTAAGACTTGGTTCCATAAGTCTTGGTGTTATCTAATTTTTAGTGTTATCCGATGCATGTTAAAATCCTATGGGATGGATTGGATAACGTTAAAGCTCCATAGAGATACATTGTAACTGCACAGGCTTTAGTGGTTGTTATCTGATGCATCCCATAGGACCTTAACGTTATTCGATCCAATGCTCCACCCCAGATTACTTAACGTTATGCGATTTTAGCGTTATCCGAGGTAAACGTTATCCTAGGTATTACTGTATATGGATCAAAGTGGTGGTATTGGCTTGAAATAGGAAAATCTTTCAGCTTCGTTTTGTTGTCTTTTTCAGAATCCCTCTAGCATTGTTATCCCATCCAGGTAACATATCAGATTGCAAGGCTGTTCCCTTTTAGCACAGAAGCATGCATGTATTTTGGTACATCATTTCTTAATGTACACATCATTTATGCATATTCCCACCGACTAAAGTATATTTATGTACAATTTTTGAACACACACAGTTTTACTCCTGCATATTTAGTTATCTAATCAAACAAAGAAAAGAATCTAATATTTGCTGTTCTTTTCCTGAAGGCAGGAAACCAAAAGTTACACTACATGTTTTTTTTTGTTAGTAAGCCTCATAGACTCTGAATTAGAAAAGTGTATAAAAAATCTTGGTTAATGCCAGTTACTTTTCCCTTTTTAATTTAGCATGTGAAGCACCAAGAGATCTCTACAGATGCTTAGAAGCCAAGTGCACCAGTTACATTTAATCTGCTTTATCCCCATCTTGTGGCGAACAGAAGAGTGTTGCCTCTATAGCTAACCTTCAGCTATAACTGGAAATCCAAATTGCGATGAACACTCTGTATTTGAGATTCAGTATCACACCTCCTGTTGTCCAACCATTTTTATCTAAGATGATTCTGCAGGACATGAGAAGACTAAGACTGAGGCTATGTTGTAATGTGTGAGTTTGACATAGGTTAATATAGTACAGTATTGGGCACTGATGGATGGTAGCTGTAGGGAAGTTTTGTATGTGTTCTAGTTCTGCCTCTTCCAGAGTCTGATGCTGTGGTGCTTGATGTCAAGAATCCTTAATATGAAGATAGGGAGACAAATTTGAAACTTATTGGTGCTCTTAGATGAGGCATTTCTTTGAGAAAGGAGCCAGCCTAATAGACTGAAAAAGTCCAGTGTTTGTCACATAATTTAGACCTGCTCTTTGACAAATCCTGCTTCGTTTTTACAGGTTTTTGGGATGTGAGGAAGAAAGTCTATAAAATTATTGGTATTGAAAAAGAAGAAGAATGATGACCCTAATACAAGGAAGGGGAGATGTTCTTTCAGTTTCTACATGCAGAGGGTGCCAAAATGTATAAACATTTTAAGAGAGGAAAAAACTATTAAAATTGTATCCTCAGTATATAACAAACGATGAATACAAGTCATGTTTGACTTCTGCAATTACAAGAAGTTTTCAAAATAGTTAACAGACACTTGTGATTACAGTGAACTACTGCCTGAGCAATGTTGACCAAAGTGTTCACTTGTATCGCTGTACGTGCCATTTCAGTACTTTTGAGAAGTACCACTAGTGTGGCTGTTTTTTTAATTGACTGTGCTGGTTCAGTGGTTAAGAAGTTTGCCTTGTTAGCTGGAAGGTCGGCAAGCCAGCAGTTCGAGACCAGTTTTCAAAAAAGGGATTTTATTGAAATAGCCAATTACAATAGAACCCCGAACAACGTGATGACATGGTTCCACAAGTCATGACGTTCGGTTTTTAACGTTGTGCGATACATTGATCGAACAATGCTAAAAAAAAAGCTCTGACGTCAGGGACAAACCACGCCGAGGCAAGGCTCGGCATTCTCCCCCCCCCCCCGGGTAGGCACGCGATCGCGTGTCGTTC
The DNA here is from genome assembly GCA_030440675.1 of Furcifer pardalis. Classification (NCBI taxonomy): domain Eukaryota; kingdom Metazoa; phylum Chordata; class Lepidosauria; order Squamata; family Chamaeleonidae; genus Furcifer; species Furcifer pardalis. The sequence continues at coordinate 68,566,646 of CP126897.1, read as the reverse complement.
GGGGTTAGGGCAAGGTACGGGAAAGACCCCCGTCCCTAACCCCGAACGACATGTGCGCGCACGCCCGAAGTTCAAAAATTGTAAGGATCTTTACCCTTTTGGAACTTCAGGCGTCTTGGAGGGTTGCGCGGCGCCGGTGACGGGAGGATGCGGGAAGGTCCCTCGCAACCTCCCGTCACCGGCGCCGCACCGCGCAACCCTCCAAGACGCCCGAAGTTCCAAAAGGGTAAAGATCCTTACACTTTTCGAACTTTGGGCATGCGCGCGCGGCGCCGGTGAGAGGAGGATGCGAGGGACCTTCTTGCATCCTCCCGTCACTGCCGCCGCGCCGCGCAACCCTCCAAGCCGCCCGAAGTTCCAAAAGGGTAAAGATCCTTACACTTTCGGAACTTTGGGCGTGCGTGCACATGTCGTTCGGGGTTAGGGCAGGAGACGGGGGTCTTTCCCATCTCCTGCCCTAACCTCGAATGACACACACGCCCGAAGTTCCGAAAGTGTAAGGATCTTTACCCTTTCGAAACTCGAAGTTTCGAAAGGGTAAGGATCCAGTACCCTTTCCAAACATCGTGGGGGCGGGCGCTGGGGGTTGGGTTGGTTTGGGTAGATGTTCTACCCAATCCAACTGCCCCCCCCGCATACGCTTGTATCGAATAACGTGAAAATCGCGTTCTTCGATACAAGATTTTCCCGAAAATCTTGTCGCGTTATTCGGTTTTCACGCTATTGGGTACTCGTGTTCTACGGGGTATTACTGTACATCCTGGAGGGGGTTGTTACATGACCATCTTCTGATCTTCTTCATCTTCCATGTCTAGGTCAGATGTTAAACTGCCAAAATGAAGCCAGCTTTGGCTAATTCATTCCATAGTTCCTTTCACCTGACCTAGTGTCAGAAAGATTATTCAACACAACAAGGTTGTCATAGCATGGGGTATTCCATGTTGTTGAAAAATACCATCACTCTTTCTGTGTACCATGCTGAATTCATCACAGAAGTCTTGTGGGGTAAAGAATCTCTGTTTAGAATGGGACGGTAAAGCACAGCATGGTTTGCATGAATGTGAATGCACATAGATGAGGTCATAATTTTTAGAGAACAGGAGTTTAAGTTATGTCAATCTTCATGCCCTATAATTACTTCTTTCCCATCTCACCATACTCAGATTAATCTTGCCTTTCCTATATGTTCTTGTTCAAATTAGAATAATTCTTTAATCAGCTTGGTTATGCATGCCATAGTGGGCAAGACAAGGAAAGCCACTCCTGGCACACTGATGATGTGTATGTTTTATTTGTTGCTATAATTTAAAAGTAAAATAAGAAATATTGATTTCTACTTGACTGGAGAGATGATTTAGTTTGAATATCAGTCTGATCTTAATCAGGTGAGAATTAATTGAGTTGGAGGTATTAGATATTCCGTCATGTTTACTGAACCATGATCAATCTACAGAGAAGCTGTCTTTTGTACTGTGTCAAAAATATCAAATAGCTCTCATAGTGTAATGTGGAACTGTCTTTTCATGTTTCCCAAACCTATTTTCCTCATTAAATGTATCCACAGTTTCACTCTTTGCTCTGTACATAATCATTAGAATGACTAGCTAATTAAAAAAATCACAGTTTAATACAAAATTTGAAACATGCCTTTGCTGCTGTTTTCTTAAAATGTGGCATGCCTTTTTGAGAATGCTTAAGTCATTAAGTACCATCTACATATTTTACAAAATAGGTAATTTCAGATAGTCCCCAGGTTTTGTAATCCAGTGACTGTTGCTTTCCCCCATTTTGCATTGTATTGCACTGCAAAAAGAATACCTGAATTGTACAAAATGTTTCCCCCTTTTTTTGTCCAAAAGGGGACATAACTTTAAGCTTCTAGTCGTTCATGGTAGACATTTTCTTATTTTAAGAGTGTGATCGCAATATCATAAGTGTTGAAGAAAATATAAATGGTGCGATGACACCTCCATAGGACCAGTTCTTAAGTAGTAAAATTGTAAACCTTTTATATCAACTATCTAGCAGGCCCTAAAATCCTCAGTGTTGTCTTGGGTAATGACTGATACACACTCACTCGTTGTATGTAGGTATGTTTATATATAAATAGGCATCTGTTACATAGTTTCAATTGTGATTGGCTTTTCTAGTATGAACAATAAACAGCAGGAGCATGGCCATGCCGTAGATGTCAGAAAAGATATGGTCCAGATGAGATCCCTCAGGAAGAAAAACTGAGTACAGAATAATAGCTTTAAAGCTGGCTTTGAAAAAAACACGTTGTATAGCGCTGTGCTGGCTATATTTCAGTGGTTAGGTGTCTAGCTGTGGACCCAGAGGCTGTGAATTTGATTCTTCAGGATGCCCCCCCCCCAAAAAAAAAATGGGAATGATATTCTCTACCTAGAAAACCCTGGAAAGGGACACCGTTATTATTACTGTGCTGTGTAGTTTTGGTTCTGTTTTGTGGTATGGAGTTGTAGACTTTTACATAGGCTGCTAGAAAAAAGGTAGAATGAGTCCAAATGTATCACAAGATAGTAAGATTTTGTTTGGATCAATAATGTAACCAACAAAGTGTTAAATTGAGTGGAATGAAAGAGCAGGAAACTTAATAACACCAAAGAAATCTATTTCGTAGCAAACTAAGGAACTATGGTCAACATTTTCTTGTGTAGCTACACCAGCATAACACTAATGGCCTAACCTTTGTAGATGAATTGCCTAAAGTGGGGGGGAAATCACTGTAGACATTAACTATTCTATTCTGTATCGCAGAGATATTATCTACTTTGATTTCTCAACTTGAGACAATTCTCAAAGGGCTACACCATTAGCATTAGGCTGACTTACACACGGATATGTGAACAGTCTCATCAGTCAACATGTCCATCTGTATGAACATAGAAAACAGGCAATTACAGATTCAGCTGGTAGCAATTCCTATGTAAGTGATGTCTGTGGTTATTTAGTTCAGGGGTGCCCAAACTTTTTGGGCTGCGGGCCAGTCACATGGTTCAGCAGGCCAATTATGTGGGTCCTTCCACCAGAAGCACCTTGCAGTCTGTTTTGCAACAGGATGAGATAGATTTCAAACTTCCATTTTCTCTGCTTAAACCAGAGTTGCCCAAACTACATACAGACGTGTTTTGCTTCCACTGTGGGCCAGTTGAATTGGCATTGGAGGCTGCATCTGGCCCACAGGCTATAGTTTGGGCACCCTGCTCTAGTCTGTTATGTTTGTTCAAGGATGGACTTGTGAGAACAACATGGTTTCTTATAAGGTCCTTGTGCTTGTCACTTAACAGGCCCAAAATAAAATCATATACTGTACCATTATGGATTCTTGGGTAGACTTGTCCCTTTTTGGAAAGGCCAACTCTTCCTCTTCCATTCAGCATGTAGTGTGTGTCAATATAGTGCAGCCCAGTTGTAAAAATGGTAGTGCCCTGCAGTTATTATCTCAACTGGTCACTTGTTGAAAATACTGTGAAAACACTGCAAGTATTTCTAGCCTTTGGCCTATTCTGGTATAGCTACACTCATCTGAACAGCTTATTTTAAGATATCTTATAGGCATTGTAGAAATAAGTAAAACATGGTCCAGATGGAGGAAACAGAAAGGAATTGCTTATGCTGGGAGTTAGTTTCAATTTTAAATTTTTATATTTGATATCCCCCTGAGTTTTTGAGTCTTTAGCATTGAATCCCCACCCCCACATCTTCATAGACTTTAATCAGTAATGACACTTTTTGAATGTTCTGCACCTCCCGCTTAAACAAGTCATATTTATTTGTTTAGATTTATTACCCCGCCCTAATCAGGCGAACCTGACTGCAAACCACCACTAAAGAGAGACTTCATGGTTGGTCAAAATGGGATAGTAAAAATGAGACATGCAGCAATATCTGCAAGTATTAATGATTTCTCAAATACAGAAAGGCATTTTCATTTGCATGAGTTAATGCCATACTTTCATTGCTACCTGAGAGTTTTTGAAGAATTTCATTACATAATCATTTTGTATCCATGTGGTGATATTGTTGAAATGCTAGCCCACATTCTGCTCTTTTTATAGTGTTAAATGCATCCTTTGTTCATTAATAAGCCAGACTGCTCTTCTGATTTTAATATATCTTTTCTTATTGCAGACTAAGATAAATAGGTGTTGGCACAGTCTGCAGAATTATTATTAGCAGCAACAATCAAAATAAGGTTGAATATGGTTTATTAACTATTATTCATTTGCAGGAGTATCTACTTAATTTTTTTCTGAGTGTGTGTGTACTTTTGACATTATATCCTTCATAATTTTTTATGTGTTGGTATTATATTACTATCATCTTTTAAGACGCTACCTGAAAGTCAAATGGTTAAGGCAAGCAAGGCATTCCTCCTTCAAAAGACAGAGGTAGTCAGGTGTTTTTCGAAGCCATTGAAGCTCCCTACTAAATGTTTATAATTAGATTGTCTGAATTATAGTCTTCTCCGCTAGCAGCAAAAATAATAATATAAAAAGACAGTGGATAACAAAAGCCAGTTGTAATTAAGTTGTGTTATATGTTCATGTAGTAGGATTCTAATATTCTTTAGCCTGCTCCATCCTTTTCCTTTTCAGTTAGCATTAACAGCATTAAAGCTATATAGCTGGAAGCACTTTTATCACTTTGTAATGATGCTTCCTGTGTTTTATAGCCACAGCTGTCTGTAGCTAAAGCAGGGCCTTTCAGGGTATGCTCTCTGTAGCAGCTCAATCTCTGTTCACTAGGATATCACACCTTTAACCAACTGAAGCTGGTGAGCTAACAAGTGAGACTGGCCTCCTGTTGTCTTCAACTTTTATTTTATTGTGTGGGTGGGTGGGTGGGTGTGTTTTGATTTAACAGCTTTTCAGGAGAAATGATTACAAAAGGAAGAAGGAAAACTGTAATACTTCCCTGCTTTACGTAGGCCAGTACTAGTGGGAAGCAGAAACCCAATTGCTCTCTCAATTGAGCACCAGTCAAGCGTTTTCCTCCCAGTGAATTACAGTAAAACACCAGATAACGATTGGATCGGCTAACGCTAAAATCGCATAACGTTAAGTAATCTGGGGAGGAAAATTGGATCGAATAACGTTAAGGTCCTATGGGATAGATCGGATAACAACCGCTAAAGCCTGTGCAGTTACAATGTATCTCTATGGAGCTTTAACGTTATCTGATCCATCCCATAGGATTTTAACATGGATCGGATAACACTAAAAATCGGATAACACCAAGACTTGTGGAACCAAGTCTTAGCGTTATCAGAGGTATTACTGTACTGAAATGTATAGGTATCTAGTTTCTTAATGCTTTATTTTTCTTGTCACAAAATGTTGGTTTCAAAGATCTCTGAATTCTTTCTAATGCAAATCACACATATCTAGTCGCTTCGGTGAGGGGTGGCTAAACAAGTCAAATAAATAAATAACTCTAGGATTCAGCTGTCACTGGATTTGTGTACACTTACATAAATATAAAAACAATAACATAAGCAAGAAACTTTTTTTTTTTGAATGATGCAATAGGGAAAGTTATCATGCAAAAGGCATTTTCTGCTCTGTGTCAAATATCTTAAGATGTTCCTTGCCGTTTGTAGTTCCAGTTGTTATTTGGGGACCTGGGAATACGAGTTCCCTTACCAGGTGGCTTATTTAAAGGACTGCCAACCTGGGTCTGGAAGTGGGACTGTGTACTGTTTTTAATTTTTGTGGTAATATTTTGATGACCTTTTAACTGATGTTTTATTGGAGTAAACTGTTTCTTATGCTTTTACTTTTATTTTTAGTGTTTTGTAAGCCGCTCAGAGTCGGGTTCTCCCGATTGGGGCGGGGTATCAAGTGTAATAAATAAATAAATAATAATAAATAAAAATGTTTTAATTTTCAGAAAATCTGATTGTCATTGAAATAATATAATAATTTCCTGTCAGAGATTAGTCTGGGTTGAAAGGATTTTTTAAGGGATGCCCAAATGAGGCTCCTTTCATGTCCCCAAGTGCAGCTCTCGGTTATCAAAACCCGACCTTCCAGTCTCCAGCTCAGCGCCTTAGCCACTAAGACACCGGGGGAAGCTACGTCGTTGAAATAGGGCATCTTTATAAGTAGCTGTTAGCATTCTTTGATTTCAGCCTTATTTTAAAAGGAGAATGGAGTCACTATTTTATACTTGAGGTCCACTAGGAGACAGACAATATTAGAGCTCTATACTCTGAGATTTTGTTTTAAGGATAAAAGAATAACACTGCTACCACTTGAACACCAGTTCCCATATTAAAGGTGGTGTTAAAAATCCTAGAAGTTTTAAATATGGCACCTTCTGCATGGCATTAGCTTTGAATGGCCATTATATAAAGAAGTTACCTTCTGTGTTTCCTGGGGGGACGGGGGGGAGGAAATGTGTATGTTTGTTGTGTGTCATGAAGTTACTTTTGAATTAGGGCGATTTTAATATGGTTCCCATGGTATACAGTATAAGACTTCAAGGTTTACCTTCTCCCCAAGTGAGTTTCAAAGCCAAGTGTGGATTTGAACCCAGGTCTTCTGAGTAGCCTCTCTGCCACACCACAGTGGTTCTCTGTATGCATGCAAATACAAGCTCCAATTTTAATATTTGTCAATGGAATTTTCCACTATAGCTCATCATTGGGAGCAATGCATAATGTGATGATGTGTAAGAAAAGCTTCTTAACTGTAGCGCCACATTTGTACAGTGTTCTCCCACAGGCTTTACCACACAACCAGACATAGTCAAGCTAATATGTGGTTGTTGATCTTTATTGGATTTTCCCCCTGTCTGATTTGCCACTCCTTATCGCATTCGATTGAATCATTGTTTGTCTTGTGTTGTTTATTAATTGACTGGATCTTACCTCAGAATCACTGTTCCAACATGGCTTAGAACTGTATAAATAAGTGTGACGCAACTACATGTTTATGTTCTTCGCACATTACAAAGTATGGCTGTTTGTCAGATGTAAAGATTGTATCTACAGAAGAAACGAGGCTTGTGTGAAGTGGTCCATAGGAATCAGCAGTACAGAATGCTAATCAAAGACTTGCTGTGTTATCACACGGGCTGTGACTTGTTGAAAGCTGTTTGAAAAAGAGCCGGGTTTCACCTCCTGAATTTGTTACAGAATAATACAGTTTCATAAATAGTTTAGTAGTATTGAAGATCACTCCAAGTATGAGCAGTGTTAATTTGTTACACAGTGTGAAGGGAAAATCCTAATTACAACCTGGTTGCTAAACAAGTGAGAAAGACCTTACAAAAAGCTCGAGGCAGCAGGCCAGGAGTGGCTAAGCTTGAAGGATCAGACTGGGTCACTTCAGTGAGAAAAATACATTTCTACAAAATTGCCGATGCAGTCACAGTCACTCGCAAGTTGGCTTGCTTCCTGACGCATGTTGTAACTCCTAGAATATTTTGATGCCATGAGAGACTAGCAATAAATAGCATTAGAAGGACGTCTAGTTAGAAGAGTGGCATTCTTTAAGCCCAACATGTTGACAGGTGGTTTGCAATCTTGCAGAATAAAGCATGACTGGGGCTTTATCACTAGGCCAATGTGAAACTCTTTAGAGAGCTTGGAAAAAATGCATTAAAATTAATGTATTGAAATGCTCAGCAATTTTAAAGTGGCAACCAGAGAAGGTGCTGGTAGTATGCAGTCACACGATGTCTGTCTGAAACATAGGTCACTGGCAGGTTCTACAGCTGGACAGCTGCCCTTAATCCAGAGATGGCCAAACTTTTCAGGCTGTGGGCCAGTCACGTGGCTCCTCCCACTGGAAGCCTGTGCATGTGCAAAACACTGCTGAAAAGGCACCCATGGCTGTAGTTAATGCAGTTACAACACCCATGTGTGTGTGTTTATGGCAGTGTTTCGCACATGCACAGGTGCATTTTACGTCTGCTTCTGGGGACGGGGCAGGTCAGATGATTTGACATCATGGGTCAGATCCAACCCACAGGCTATAGTTTGGCCATCCCTGCCTTAAACTTTAATGGCATTTCCATCTTTCTGATTTAGATTTCACCATTGGAGGGGAGGGGTGTTATGGTCTCCACACCAAACAGGTTTCATCTTCCCATTGAGGTGTCTGCAAGTGTGCATGTACATATATGAAGGTATTGGGATGAGACAAGGCTTTATAGCAGTGTGGTTCAAACCTAAATATTTGATAACACCATGCTAACCCATAGAGTCCCCAAGACAAGAACCCTGTAGGCCATTACTGGCTTACGTCTAACAAGCTGCTGATCCTAGCATTGGAATGTTTGGGCTCCCCTCTGCAGTTCTCAAGGTCTTCTACTCAAAATCACCCTCTAGAGTGGGTTTTGGAAGGGCAGGTGGGACATAAGGTCTCCAGTGACGAAAATAAACTGAATTTCTCCACACACTCTGAATTTCGTTCTTGCACAGACACAAGTCTGAGCAAGCTTTCTGTCTCTAACGATGGCCATACAGATGCCAGCACATCAGAGACAGTCCTGCCAATGTTAACCCTACTCATCTCTGGCACTGTAGCCAACGGAAAACAATCTCATATGTTCTATATCAGGAGTACCCAAACTACGGCCCATGGGCCAGATCTTGCCCCCAATGCCAATTCATCCAGCCTGCACCATCCTCATCGCTCCTGGAAGCAGAAGTAAAATGTGTCTGTACAGGCACATTTTATTTCCGCTTTCAGGAGTGACGGGGATGGTGCGGGCCAGATGAATTAGTGTTTTACTTCTGTTTTCGGTGGGAGGAACCATGTGACCAGCCAGCTGAACCATGTGACTAGCCCATGGCCTGGAAAGTTTGGGCACCACTGTTCTATATCAAGAAACTTGCAAACTAAACATGAGGGTGATTGGTTTCCTGTTTGTCCCACTCTGTGGTGTTCAAGAGAGGGGAGGAGTTGTTCTTTAGTGTACGGAGCCTTTTCAAAGGAAGCAATCTTTTACTTTTTTTCTGTGCTGATAGTTACCCAGAGGATCTCTGTTTACATGAATTTATACAAAGCCAAGCATTAATCAATCTACTTGTTTGATTGCCAGTCATAATTGTCGATCCTTTTAATGTTTTTGTCTGGACTGCTCATTCCATTTGCAGAAGCAAAGCTCACAGGTCTAATCCAGTGATTCTGAACATTTGATTTTTAGACTACAATACAATTCCCAGAAGCCTAAGTCAATTGCCCAAAGCACTAATCACCCAATGTAGTGACTTAGGCTTCTGGGAATTGAACTCCCTGTGTGGGGCGTGGGCCCCACATTGGGAACCACTGTTCTAATCTGGATATACCCTTTGCTGCAGTGTGGTCATATACTGTTAAGGGGATACAGATTTGACCATATGTTGTGTCAGTTCTTTAATCTAACCATCTAACCCAGTGTTTGCCAACCTTTGATTTTTTGAACTTCAATTCCCAGAAGCCTAAGTCAATTCTCCAAAGCACTGATCAGCCAATGTACTGATTTAGGTTATAGGAATTGGAGTCCCCCTGAATGTGCCCCATATTGGGAACCACTGATCTAACATAACCACTTTGTCTCATATTTTTGTTTCAGTCTTTAATCAGTGTTGTAAAGACGCTGGTCTTCTGATGGCATTCAAATGCCGAAAGGAAAGTAAAGCACTACAATCATGTCTTGCTAGCTAGTAAGTACAATACAGTTATTATTTATTATTTGCCATATTTATATACCACAAGTCTAGTTCAAATCATTGCATGTCACTGAATTTTGCTAATTTTTCCTGTCTTATACCACCTGTACAGAGTAGGAAAATCTCCTAGATGGGTGGGGTATGATATGTCTGTCTGTCTGTCTGTCTGTCTGTCTGTCTGTCTGTCTGTCTGTCTGTCTGTATGTATGTATGTATGTATGTATGTATGTATGTATGTATGTATGTATGTATGTATGTATGTATGTATAAATAAATATCATTTCATTATTTCTAATTATTCTTTGACTCTGGTTCTGGCTTTAGTCTAGTCTTCTAATTGAATAGCTATGGGACTTTTTGGCGGCTGCTCATACATAGAGTCATAGTAAGTTGGAAGCAGTTTGACATCACATGGTAACAAAAAATGTGTCCCCTTAGGAAATTTGTTAACTGATATTGATTTCAACATTTGGCAGATAATAATATGCTTTATCCAAGTACAAGGAAAGAGTGTCTTTAATGTTATGAGTACTGGATATGCAGAGGACATATATCTGTTTCTGTCTATTCAGAAACTTGAACCAGCCCCTGGCAACAATGGTCCATGAACTGGTGGTCTCAAGGATTGACTACTGTAATATTTTTACGTCGGGCTGCCCTTATCCTTAACACTGAAATTGCAGTGGATCCAAAATGCTGCAGCCAAGGGTGGAGAAATACAACCATATCACCCCAGTCCTGGCCTAGCTGTGTTGGCTCACAGTTCCCTTTTGTATTAGGCATAAGGTATTAATGATTATATTTATTTATTTATTTTATTCTTCACATTTCTATTGCCGCCCAACTCTGCAGTGACTCTGGGCGGCTAACAGCAATTAAAAGTAACATCAAAAACCAACTAAAAGCCCTTAAAAACCCCATTAAAAATTCTAAATAATTTTCGGAACCCACTCACCCCATCCATTAAAAGAGAGAGAGAAACTTTAATTATATAAGCCAGCAGGCTGGGGTCACCTCTCTATCGGTGCACCACACCTGCCCTACCAGGGAGGTTATTTAAAGTCCTAAACCAGGACTCCATGTGCTGACACTGAGAGTAAACAAGCCTTCTTGGTGGCAGCACCAGCAATATAGAATACCTTTTCTGTACAACACTGCCAGCCTAATCCCTGGACATCTTTTAAACCTTTCTGTTTAGGGAGGCTTTCGAAGACCATCTTCTAATTGCCCATTAGTTTTCTTGTTTAGAATAATATATATATTATTTTATACTGTATTGTGTTTATGTTTCTTGTTTAACTGGAAACTGCCCAGAGTGGGAAAATCTCCCAGACGAGTGGTGTAGAAATGTGTTAAACAAACAAAAACCTCTGAACAATTGCCAGTCCACTTCATATCATCCTGATAATGAGTTTGTCCAAGCACATTAACTCCTGTATTTAAATGTGAGCTTTCGTGGACCAAGTCTATTAAGAGGATCAGGTGAAGTCCATATTCCAATATACAGTTTATTTCTTAAATACTGACATGCATATAAAATCTGCAGTTTGACGCACTGGAAAACACTGTGGTCTAGTGCTCACTTAAATGTGTTTAGTTTATATATGAGGATTCGCTTTTTTATCTTCCCAGGAGCGGAAGATTTGACACTTACCAATGGGTATTTAGCATTGAAAAACCTGAAGGGCATTCAGGCAAATGTTACAGTTTTAGAGAGATAGATACTGATCATGTGTTAAAACAATTGGGCGTCAGAAATACTTGCTAATGAACTGTATTCTGTAATATCACAGTTGTTTAATACTATAGAATTGGTCATCTTCCAAAGGACCTACTAGTAAGTATTTGAAAGGGAACCATATTATTTCCTAAAATGCTTTGGAACAAAGCAAAAAAGCAAAAAATGTGTTGCATTCACTTATGGTATATCTGGCTAGATTGGTAAGGAAGTCAAGGAAGGAACCCTAAAAACTGATTTTTAAAATGATAAGACATGCTACCCAACAACACTGTTTCAATTTCTGCTACAAGTAGTTTCAGAGATAGGCTTATCTTTTTACCATGTTAGTAGTTTTTCTGCATTGTTACTTGCAGGTCTAGAAACAGTTGGAGGAAATATAACATTGAGAAAATGTATTAGAACTAATTATCACACTTTGACTGTCTTCCAGCTATTCCGATCCAGAATTTAACAAACAATTTGATACTGAATATTTGAAGAAAAAAGAAGAATTCTTAAAAGGAGTCAGTCCTGAGAAACAGCAAAAATCTTCTAAATCCTAAATGCTTTTATAAAGGTTTAAATTCCTAATTTGGAACATAATATTTAAATAATGGAATTCAGCAGACCCTGCAGTGTACCCACCTATCCACACAAAATGGTACTGAAGTAAATGGAGTATGTATCTAACTATTGGAATCCAGAAGATCCAGTGACTTCAGTAAAAGAACATTCAAATCAGTTATGAAACTGTACAGTAGAAGGGACTTTTCAATTATAATGTCAAGCATTTAGATATGAAAATGTCATAATTGTATCAATGAATTTTATATATTGTTAATATTGATTAAAAACAATTCTACCTTACTTCCATCTTCATTTATTAGAGTATTTATACCCAGCCTAATAGTAGATGTTTTTGAGGCAGCCGACTACAATAAACAAGAACTATTCGGAATGGAGAAAGGTCTATACAGTATCTTCCATTCCTCAGATAGCACAACTACTATTCTGCTAATCCACAGCAAAATATGCTAATGCTCTATGGTATAAATCTGGACATGCCAAAAAAGTAGATGCAGCTCTTAATGAATCATGAAGGATTATTACTGGCTGCCTGAAACCTACCCTCACTAAAAAAAAAGTTATATTTTGGCTGGCATTGCCCCTCTGGAATTATGTTGAGATATGCTAGCAAACAATGAACAAAATAAGGTAATAGAACACCAAAAACAGTCCCATTCATGAACATCAAACCCCTAGAGAATGGCTACAATCAAGAAAAAGTTTTCAGTACACATTTCAAGTTCTAAATATTAATCCAGAAGAGCCTAGGCTAAACCTATGGAGAGCAAAAACAACACATCTTGCAGATTGAATGAATACTGAAGACCGTCTCCTTCCAAGACAAGATTCTGACTGGATCTTCTGCAAATCATTTACTTGACTTCAAAACTAAATGAGAAACAGGATAAATTTTCTGTGAACATGGAGAAATTCAATCAATGCAACATGCAAAGGTAAAGGTTTCCTTTGCTCGAAAGCCAGTCATATCCAACTCTAGGGTTCAGTGCTCATCTGTTTCAAAGCTGAAGAGCCAGCGCTGTCTGCTTCTGCAGACGCTTCCATGGTCATGTGGCAGGCATGACTAGACACCGGAGTGCACGGAACACTGTTTACCTTCCCACCCAAGTGGTTCCTATTTATCTACTTGCGATTTCTTGCTTTCGAACTGCTAGGATGGCAGATGCTAGGACAAAGACAGGAGCTCCTTCTGTCTTGCAGTACTAGGGAATTGAACTGCTGACCTCCTGCCTTCCAGTCATTGACTTAGCCACGTGAGTTTGCCTTATTTGCTCAAATTATATAGCAAATGGCTAAGATGTTATTAAAGAAGCCCACTTTTTGTCAGAAAGTCTCCCTATTTTAACATTTTGTTTTGAACATTGTATTTAATACACATCCATATTTTAAAACTGTGTAATACTCTGATACGACTAAGAAAAACATTTGAGCTGGCATAAGGGTCCCAAGTCCATGCCATATCCAGGTAAGGAGCCTGTGATGCGAAATACCATGTATTGGCTTTCACTACTCATCACCGTATAGCAGAGCTGCCCAGACTTTTTGGGCTGCGGACTGGTCTCATGGTTTGGGTGCCCAAACTATGGCCCATGGGCTGGATCTGGCCCCTGGCACCAATTTATCTGGCCTGTGTCACCCTTATCGCTCCCAGAAGCAGAAGTAAAACACACCCGTATTGGGCTTGTTTTACTTCTGCTTCTGGGAGTGATGAGGGTGGTGTGGGCCAGATGAATTGGCATCAGGGCCAGATCCAGCCCACGGGCCATAGTTTGGGCACCCCTGGTGTATAGCATAAAACAACAATATGCTGATCTCAAGGTAGTTAGTTTTCCTATTCTCTTGTGAAAGAATACCAAAAGTCTATCTTTTAGTTTTAGGAACTGTTTTCTTGGAGCTATGACCCCGCCTGCTGAGCAGAAGTCACTGAGGCAGTAAATCAGAGTCTCTGCTTTTATCACTTCAAGTAAAAACTTGCATGATTGAATAATCCTACATGCAAACATTGTTTCCATACAGAAAGGTGTCAAGAGAGTGGGGATGGGGTATCCAGTCTACCATGCATCCTCCATACTAGTTTTCAGAGGACAGAACATTTTTCTTGAACACAGTCATGGGAACTTCCATTCCCAAATCTTGATTGTTTGAGACAACTTCTAGAGTTACCATGTCAGAAGTCACGCTTAATACTTGTGAAAACCTCTGTGCAAACAGTGTAAAGCAGGTGTGGGGAAATTATGAACCTCCAGATGTTGAAGTACCATTTTGCCAAACCACTGATTATGCTACTGGCTAGGGCTGAAGTGAAATCCAATGACATCTATTGATTAAAACAGGGTGGGCACAGCCCAGTCCTGCAGATAATAATTTCATGTCAGAGATTACTCTGGGTTGAAAGGATTTTTTCTGGAGAAACTCTGCTCAGGGGATGCCCAAACGAGGCTCCTTTCATGTCTCCAAGCTCAGTGTCTTAACCACTAAGCTATCAGAGGAGCTGCTAGTCCTGCGGATGATGCTATACTGCATCTCCCAGTATTCTTCAACCTATGTTGTGTATGGCTGATGTGAATCTGGAGGCATTCACTTTGGCTATCATTGCTTAAACTGATTTTGCCGGTACCTTAACATTGTGCATATATCTTCTTTCTCGTGGGGATTTCTAGCATGTTTTATCCAAAAGTGACAAAAATGGTTATGGAAAATGCATGTTGAAAAATACTACAAGAATGTTATACAGCATATGAACAATGCCTGCCAAAGACCGTTTCAGATCACAAATAATGTTTCCATCATTTCATGGCAAGATTAAAAATCCACAAAACCTCTCATGATGGTAATTAATAATTTTGTGTCATTTTGTCAGTTACAAAGTATAGTGACTCTTTTGAGTTTTCTAGGTAGAGAATACTTAGAAGTGGTTTACCATTCCCTTCTTCTGAGGGTGACCTAGGACTGTGCAGCTTACCCATAACTACACAGGCTGGCTCATCTAGGAGATACACTGGAGAACTGAACTTCCAACCTCTGGCTCCACACTTAAACCACTAAGCTATCCAGCCAGCTAAAGAACCAACAGCACCTGTATTGCTACTCATGCCATGTTCCTCTCCACAGCTTCAAAAGGTACACAGTGGAGGTAGTACCATATTTTCTTGTCTACATTTGACATGCACACAGTATGAGCAAAAGGAGGAGTAGCATTAAACACCAAGATGCTAGATTGGTGCTGTTTCACAGAAATTAAAGGAAATGAGTCCGGACTTCTGGCAAGCCAGATGTTGAACTTCTCATTACCTCTAACCATTAGCTATGTTGGCCTTTGGCATTTAGAATGCCACATGGGGGCCAGGTTTCTGGGAATGATAATGTAGGTATGGTTGCATACAAACATGACTAACAGAACAAAGTGTTGTGTTCAAGATAATAACATTCATTACCATTCGTCAACATTGGCTGCTACTCGTGTCCCATTCGTCATCGTTGGCTGCTACTCGTGTCCAAGTATACATTCCCCCACCCCAAAAATGTTTTCAGGAAAAAAGCCATTGGCCTGAATTTGTTTAAGGTGGATCTCAGCTTGCCATGAAGTGACCCACACATTATGATGAAGCCATCTCTTGAGGCATGTATGAAATAAGACATGCAGGATTTGACACCGGGACTGCAATGGACTGCCGCAGCCTTGAGGATATTGACAGCCAGTCCATCTGGCATGACCTCTTCCACCTCTATGACCGTTAGGAATTCAGAATAGTGAAGTGGTTCCTCCTCCACCCAATACGATGGTTTCCAGTGGCATTTCCTTCACTGAGGGGGACCATCAACCTCCCTAAAGGGTCTCATCCGCCCATAGCCATTGGCCCCTTTAGGGAGTCAGGTTGTCTACCACTGCCCAACACTTGGCGTTGAGTCACTGGCTGTACGTCTTTTACCATAGCGGAATGTCCATTAATGCATTGAAGTTCACTTCATTGAATAAAATAATTAGCAAAAATGTATTAAGTAGCCTGTAATTTAACTTTTGCTCCCCTGATCCACTGTTCAAAATATATGAAAGTCTTGAAAGCAAATTAACATTCTGCAAATCAATGCCTGCTTTAGCTGATATTGGTGTCTATAGTATTTTCAGACTAAAGAATACACAACAAAGCATATCCAAGCTGTAGACCAAATATTCAACTAAAAAAAAGTTTCCTAAGTGATTGGTTTGTTGTTTTTCAATCCTGCAACTTGCCCATTTACAGAAGCATCACTCTCAGCACTTCTGGGAATTTCCAGCTTTCACACATACTTTCATATTGATCAAACCGGCTGGATTTGTGTATACAAAAGATGTCCCTTTCTATGGTATGTCAAGGCAACAGCCAAAGCAGCAAGACTTTTCTTTAGAAAGATGCTTAAGGGACAACATCCATTTTAATTTAATTTTAGGTATTTCTGTTTATGAACCCATTAGTTCCCGATTTCATTCACAAAGGTTTTGGGGGAAAGGGGTATCAATGGAAATACAAAGATTACAATGACTAAGACACCTAAATGATCCTAATCCCATGTATCACCACCTTTCCTTGTAGTTTACAAAACTATGCATTTGAAGTGTTTCTTCAGTATGCTAAATTCTAGTGTAGAGTGGAATTTAATATGTTCAGACCGGGAAGGCGGAAATGCACAACTCATCTTGAGAGACGGTGTAGGTTAATATTGCCATGGCTGCCAATAAAAGACCATTGTAGTCCTAGTTAGGAATAGGTTTACAAATTAGCCTAGAAATTCTGAGTGCTGTACCTTTGGTACACATGCCATCGGTTCACCACCATTGGCCTAGATAGAGAATTACGCAGTAGTGAATTGCCGTGCTTGCATGTTGCAGTTGTAGATACGTTTAGATAGAAGCTGTTGTTCAAAGGAGTTCAGAAATACTTCACTTCATTTTATTGAAAGCCATTTTCAAAGAAAAATAATTTATTTAAAATAAGGCAATTTGTACATTGCTTAAAATGTTAAGCAGCTCTGTGTGCCGGACAATATTACTTATCAAGGTCTCTGTCATGAAAGAAGCACCCCTGAGAAACAAATCAGAGCTATGTAGTCGGATGAGAAACTGCTTCTGCTGCTTTGTTATTACACAGGTAGTTGGTTCTATCAGCTAAGTGTAGTGACTTGGATTTATTTTATGCATATTGGATTTTGCTCTATTCTTCTTCAGGAGATTTTACTCCCTTGAGTCAGCTCTGTTCATTGGTTAGAATAAATTCCAGCATCTGACACCATTTCCATTAATCACAGACAAGCCAGGATACGTGAGCAAGATCCAAAATAAAAACAAGTATATAGTGAATGGCATGGACATTATTTATGTATGCCATTCACTAACACAGCAGGAGTCATCCTGTTTTTCTTTCTCCACAGACTATATTACCTCCAGGAAGAGTCAAAGAATAAAACTGCCAGAGCTGAACCACAAAAAATGTAATGCAAGTAAAGGAAATCAGACTTCTTCCTCTTTCACAGTACCACTCATATAGTTCCACTGTTCAAGAACAGATCTATGTACTGCCATGGAAAGCCTTTTTCACCAATCGTTTCAGAGCTGTTAATAAAATACAAACTACTTGTTATTCCTATTTCAAAGGCAAGTCAGGAAATGAGGCAGTAACTGCCAATAACGAATTTCTGAAAATATGATCAGATAAGCATCAGGCACAAAACAAATTGGAATCTGAGGCCAGCCTTTGGTCCTTTCATTGTTTTAAGTCCTCAACAAAACTTTACATCATGATGAAAGACCATCAGTACTTTAATGGGAAACTAAGGAAAAGTAATATTTGAAAAATGTCTGTTTATAATCCATTGGAGACACACACACCCCATTACATGAAGGAGCTTAATATAGACTGACAGATTCTAGTACTAAATATTATGTATTATGTATCAATTGATCAGTACTATAGGTAAGAAGCCAGAGCTTAATTATTTGAAAGCTTTTAGAATACTGAGGTACTTGCGTACATAATATTTTGGGCACCTGATGCATCTTACTAAATAGAAAATGTTAGCTAGGTATTATCAGAGAAACAGTAAATACTTTGGAATATTGGTTTTTCCTGTTGATATTAAGATGCTAACAGGTTTCTCTACATCAGTGATGGAGAACCTTGGCACTCCAGGTGTTCTTGAACTTCAATTCCCAGAAGCCCAAGTCCCTGTGAAACCACATGAATGGGTTTACTGCGCAGTAAACTTCGCAGTAAGCTTCAAAAACACCTGGAGTGCCAAGGTTCGCCATCACAGCTCTACATAATAGCAAACTTAGTGGCCTTACATCTTAAAAGGCAACTATTTTGGTAATTAGTAAAAAAAAATGGTTACTGCACTTTGGTTAGAGTAACCTTAGTTATCCTCATGAATGCAATCTTTAATCGTTTGTAAGCCTATTCACCACTTGTGATCACAGAAATTTGCGTAATAAGAATCTGTTTTCTATTGTATCAGAATCTTCATTGTTAGACAGTCAAGACAAGGAATTCTAGTTTGGCTCATGTAGTCACAATAATTTCATCTGTTCATTCCTTCCTAGTATCCTACACACATTCTGAAAAACCAGTGATTGCTTCAAGAGTTAGAAGAGCATTTTCCATTCTTTTAAGCTGAAAAGCCTACATACAAAGACCATCGAAAAAAGACAGAGGACATTCTCAGTTTGTTAAAATGACTGAAGATACTCTATTTCAAAGTAACTATTCCCACAATTAGCTGCAATGCATAGCTTTTGATTTACCTCAAGCCCCAATACTCTAGTAATCTGCACATGTGCAATCTAAAACAAGGATCCCATGTACATCAGACTTTTCATCTTATGCTGTCTCTTTTCATTTTACTGCACTGCTTTCCAACTCGGACTGCAACAATTTCCATCTTCCATTTTCCCATTGTCTATTTTCTGGCTACATACATGCCTGTTCAGAATGGCATCAAGTTGTTCCTGTAAAGCTCTTAGCTCTTATGTACGCAGTTTTGGTTACACTGATCCAAATTTGTATCTGGAAAGTTTAGATGTGAAACTCGGTTTCTCGTTTCCCAAAATACTGTCTCACTAGGTTTTGGAGGGCTTGGAAAGACCCAGGAATTGTCATCCAGAGAACCTTTTCCATAGGAGTTATGCTCTTGAAATGGAGAGTCACAAACAGGGATAAACCTCTCCTCAGTACATGAAGCTGCAGTATTGCCAAAAACTCTGTCATTTGATAGAGGTAGCCTTTTTTTGGATGCTGTTCCAGAAGCAGCTATTTGTAGATTTGTGGTATCCCTTTCAAGGTCTTCAGCACACTGAAGATGGGCATAGGAGGACACTGTGGATAAGAACAGTTGGTTATGTGTGCTGAAATAAAAAAGGCATTCAAATAAAAATCAGAAAGCACATATTTAATAATTTTATTTAATAGCAAAGTAGTCACTGATAACCTAAATCCAACTGAACACTAACAGAATGACTACCTCCATTAGCCCAGTTGTACTGGATTTGTGTGTGTGTGTGCAACTGATTGCACAGCTGTATGCACAGCAGAATGAGGATTGCACCTATAGTGTTTGTTAACCAGCAGGCCTTTTGCTTGAGCATAATGACACCAATGGAAACTGGCCATGACAAGCCCTAGCTTAGCTAGTGTTACTGTAACTCAATTATTTTTCAGGATCTTCAAAATGCCATGGTTAATTCTTCAACAGCCAAAGAAAAGAGCATTGCTTATTATAGGGGAGTTAAGTTTAATCTTCTCATCAAGTGGGGTGTCTAAAAGAAAGAGTATCTTCTTGCTGTAGCTTGTGGTGGGCTTCTACGCAAGTTGGCATAGAAAAAAAAACACATCTCAAAGCAGGGATGGAAACTCCATGGAATTCTTAAGGCTGATGCACTGCAACTCCTTTAATCCTTCACCACTAGATACACCACTAGGGCTGATGGGAGCTGCATTTCAACAATACCTGCTGAGCCAGAGGTTACCTTGCCCTGTCCTAAAACATAAGGACACAGAAATAAAGTAACAGGGAAGATAAGCTATGTCTCCTTATTTTCTAGCTGGTGCTAAAACATGAATTGCATCTCCTGTTTTTATAACTGAACAGACAAATAAACAAAAGTTTTCCTGATTTGGCCACAAATTACAAAGAAATAAATGATAGCCTATGTTCGGGGGGGGGGGGGGGGATTTGTGGCTCTTCAGAAGTCCCTGGACTGCAAGTCCTATGAGCTGTAAACTCATGGCTGTAAACTCATGAGCTGTAAACTCATGAGAGATCATAGGAATTGAAATCCAGTAATATCTCTAGGGGCAGATATACCATATACCTCACCTAGAACATCTGACTACTGAAAGCTGGTTATCTAAACATTCAAAAACGGTATCGATCTAAAAAGAAGCTTCAAGTTTTTAAAAGAAGATTATCTAATTTTCGGAAGTACCTTCTGCACAAATATTTCATTATGTATGAAATGACCATGAAGTTCAACAAACTAGCACACTAAATTGGCTAAGAGAAAAATATATATACTAGGCACATTTTTTTGGTTTGGGTGTTTGCATGTTTTTAAAAAAGTTTTATATCTGAAAGAAGCATTTGAAAATGAAATGTACTTTGATGGTTTTTTTTAAAAAAAATACAAAGGAGTTGTAGTAAAAGGTCAAATATAAAACTGAACTTAACACCTCACCCTCGTAAAAATAAGTAACACTTGACTGAGGGGAAAAGCCACAAGGGAAGAGAATATAGCATTAAAAAAAACCAAAGACTTAGCAACACCTTTATGTGTGAAGTTGACCAATACGAGACAAAAGTCAAAACAGAAAATGGGGAGATTTGAACTAGACTAGAAATAAGATTCAGTTTTAATTGCTAAGGTTTTGATGGAATATAATTGTGAGGTCCACTTTGAACTTGCACAGTTCAAGTCAATGTTTCACTTTTGTTAAAATTCTCTTTATAAACCCCTACTTGCCTTTCTTGGGCACAGATGGCATCTGCTGCATTTTCCTCAGTATTTCAGACTGCAATTCCGTCACCAGATGCAGGTTCGACATTTCCCTCTTCAGTTCCCAGTAGGCTTGTTGAACATTTTCACTGAAAACATGTTTTAAACATTAATATTTCAATTGATTTCTTAATTTCCTATAACAGCAATAATTTATGGAAAATTTCCCACTGCTGAAGTACATGATTTGGAGAGCTAGTAAAAAAAACTTCATTAAAAACACCTACCGGTATGCAAATATTAATGAGGTTAGAGCTCACCAGGGCTCGGCTACTAGTTATTTACCGTGTCTGTTTGTCTTGCTAAAAGGATATATTAACTAAGGAGAAAAACACTCTTTTTTAAATTACTGGTGCAGCACTAATCATAATCAAAATGAAATAGCAAGATTTCTCTGTACAGTTGTACCTCGCTTAAAGAGCATAATGTGTTCCACAGGATTGCTCTTTAAGCGAGTTTGCTCTTTAAGCGAAACATCATTGTAAATGACCAATTGTGTGGGGGATTGTGAACCCCTATTTATTTGTTAAGCGAGTTTTGGGTTAGTTTTATTTGTTAAGCAAAGCGAACATTCAGAGAAAATTCTGCTCTTTAAGCGAGTTACTCTTTAAGCGAGATGCTCTTTATGCGAGGTTTGACTGTATCTGTGTTCAGGTCTCTCCCAATTTAAGGAAATCAGTGGTTAAAATCCTGGGGGGAAATACTATTTTTGCATGTTGCTATTTGTTGCATGCTTAAATATACAGTTAAGCACATAACCAATAATACAACGTGAGCATGTCCAAGCATACATTAACGGGACAGAAAGTCTGCAATCCACTTACACAATTTTTGCTTTACTTAACACAAATGATTATGACCAGTATTTCACTTCAAATTAGTTACATCTTTGAGGTTTACTAATTCTGTGTATCAACCACAGGAACTCATGTCAATTCTATAACAAAGAAGAAATGTTATTTTGATCATTATACCTATCATTATACCAATCTATTTTGATCATTATACCAATCTGGCGCCAAACTGGGTTTCTGCGCAGGCGCAGTTTATTGGAGCCTTTTCGGCTCCGTTTCTCTTTAACTGCCTGCCGGTCGGAGTGGAAACCGGTGCTTCCGTGACGCAACGGGGGAGGTCCGGTACCATTTTCAAAACAAGGGTAAGTCGAAATTCCCCCTCCCTAAATGGGATTGCCGCGCAGAATGCGGGACGGTTGGCCGCCGTGCTTTAAGCGAGTTTGCTCTTTAAGCGAAACACCATTGTAAATGACCAATTGTGTGTGTGTGTGGGGGGGGATTGCAAACCCGATTTATTTGTTAAGCGAGTTTTTGGTTGGTTATATTTGTTAAGTGAAGCGAACATTCAGAGAAAATTCTGCTCTTTAAGCGGATTATTCTTTAAGCAAGGCGCTCTTTATGCGAGGTTTGACTGTATCTGTGTTCAGGTCTCTCCCAATTTAAGGAAATCAGTGGTTAAAATCCTGGGGGGAAATACTATTTTTGCATGTTGCTATTTGTTGCATGCTTAAATATACAGTTAAGCACATAACCAATAATACAACGTGAGCATGTCCAAGCATACATTAACGGGACAGAAAGTCTGCAATCCACTTACACAATTTTTGCTTTACTTAACACAAATGATTATGACCAGTATTTCACTTCAAATTAGTTACATCTTTGAGGTTTACTAATTCTGTGTATCAACCACAGGAACTCATGTCAATTCTATAACAAAGAAGAAATGTTATTTTGATCATTATACCTATGAATATCCTGTTGCTGCTGGACAAATTCTCCATTTGTTAAGGTTTCTTTCTGAGAGTCAATCTGAAAAGACATGTAAATATTTCATTCTTGGCTTCTGAGAAATTAATCCTTATTCAGAAGCTAGCAACTACCACTGCATATCTATTTTGCTCACCACCACCAAACACTGTTTTCCAAAAACATTGTAGAATTGAATAAGAACTTCAGTACTGTACTACTAAATCAGGTTTAAACTTTGCCTTCAGTATATATTCTACTCTGTTGTACTTTATTTTATTTATACACCACCTTTCTTCAATAGTGATGTACAATACAATTAAAAAGAACAGCATTAACATACAATAAGGTACAAATACTAAAACAGAATTAAGCAGCATTAATATACAGTTGAAGTTAGAGTAGTTGAAATCCTTTTAGTTAAAATACTAAAAAATACTTTAGGTAAAATAAAATAAAGTCACTACATCAGCTAAACCCCGTTGTTAAACCATGCCAATTTTCTCTTCAGGTAACAAAGATGACATCAAATAAAGGTACCATCTTGTATTTGGCACCATCTAGTGGAGCTTCTTGAAATGAGCAAACTTTTTCACTGCACAAAAAACAAAGCAATAGTTCTTACTATCTGCTGGGGAGCATACCCAAACAAACAAGCAAAGCTGTCGCAACTTATGATTGACCACAAATTTGCTGGGATCAGTAGCAAAAGTCATTTGGCCAAAGCAAGCAACTAAACAATTTCTACCTCGTAAGGTTTTATAGTATGGAAGACTATAGTCCTGACTCTTCTATGTGAGTCCAAGGTAACCACAACGTATGGAGCACACATAAATGCCCAACAAGGGCCTCAAATCTAGGGGGAAATATTTTTGTTTTGCTTCCAAATAAGTAATTGCACCTTCTAAGGAAGGGGTGGACAAACTGTTTGCACCATGGGCCAGTCAAGTGGTTCCTCCCACCGGAAGCAGAAATGCACCCACGCATGCACAAAACACTGCCATAAATGCACTTGCAGCTGTCATAAAATGCATTTACAACAGCTGTGGTACATTTACAGCAGCATTTTGCGCATGTGTGGACACGTTTAACTTCTGCTTCTGGTAGAAACAAGGGCGGCATGGGCAAATCCGGCCTGTGGGCCATAGTTTGGGCACCCCTGCTGTAAGGGATGCAATGGGTTAATGAACACCTCCTTCACTTCTTCCATTCATTTTAGGCCTCGAGACAGAAGAGACTGTGAGCAGGATCCAGAAATACATGCAGATGCAAGGGGTCTCTATTTGGGCTTGCAGCTCTTCAATGGAAGACCCCAATACAGTATCACACCATCACTACGTAGCAAGCTTCATTTGAAAAAGGCGGCGACCTTCAGAAGCAGTTCATGAGCATGGCATAGAATCTGGTTGTTAAAAAGGCAAAAGCTTACACTCATTTGCAGAAGCTTTTCCATTTGCAAAAGATCTTTGAATCCTGGGCAATATTTTTGGGACCTCAGTACCTTTCTAGGCATTTGGGCTCCAGCTGCCTAACCCAAGGGAGGCCCAGAAGGTTCCTTACCAGGCCTTCTTGGTAGTGGCCCCAATAATCTGGAATGCCCTTCCTATGTATATTCACCTGGCTCCATTCCTCTAGGAATTCCATAAACTTGTAAAAGTTGGACTTTTCAGAGAAGCTTTCTGCAATAGTCTGCCTTCCCTGCTCAAAGTTTATGGTTGTTTCTTTGGTTGGCCTGTTTATGTCTCATTGTATCTCTTCACTTGTTTCTAACTTGTCTACTGACTTTAGGTATTTTTAATTGATTCATTTATATCAGGGATCCTCAACCTATGGCCCACCGGCCAGATCTGGCCCACGGCACCAAATCATCCAGCCCATGCCCTCGTTCCAGCTGCCGCTGCTGCCTCAGGTCCTTGTCTCCTACACTTGGCATGTCCCTAATTGCGCTCTGTAGCAGGGCAGATGTCAAAAGGCTTACAACATCCGTCCTGCTATAGAGCACCATTAGGGACGCGCTGAGCCAAATGGAGGAGACAAAGATCGAGGTGGCAGTGGTGGAAGTGGCCGCTGAAGCAGCCGCGGCCGTGTTTTCTTCACCCACGTGATGAAGCTCCTCCAGGCTGGTAAGCAGGGGAGTGGTGTGGGGAAGTGGGAATTTGGGTGTGTGTGGTGAGCTTGGGGTGGTCACCACCACCATCTTTGGTGGTGGTGACGGCAGTGGAGGGACCAACAATCAGGCCCCTCAACAGTCTGAGGGAACTTTACCTGGGCCACGGCTTTAAAAGGTTGAGGACCCCTGATTTATATGGTGGCTTTAATTTGGTAATTTAACACATGGGGTGGTCCGGGGCAATATCTAAATGTAACAAATAAAATAAATACATACATTTTATTTCTAATAAATTCTGAGTCAGGAACTGAACTATTAGGCTGTGAAGCGCACCAATGCTCAGTTATACAAACCCAACTGCCATTTGTTTGCATTTCCATAACAGAATCCATAATGCAGTACTACCTTTTGTACAGATTTTTCAAGCTGTTCCCTAAGACTGTTACATTCTTCTCTTAAATTCTCCAAATCACATTCCAAACTGTGCACTTTTAGGGCATTATTCAGTTTATCTATTTCCCAGTTAGATGTATTCAAACTCAGACTCTTCAGAACTGTCAAGAAAAGAAAAACAGAATATTGTATGCCTATTTAGTCATGATATAATCAAAATAAAAGGTTTGATAGGAATGTTTTTACTTCTCAGAAAAAGAAATCTCAATAATTTACTAATTACAAAGCAGTTACTTTGTCATCATAACAGAATATTTCAAATGAAAAAGTATATTGTACAATTTCTCAAACAATAGCATAAATCTTGTTATTTAGCTCCACATGTGCAGTGAAGATGACACCCTTATCAGATGCAAATCACCACTAAAGGCAATTTTAGAGTGCACAGAATTTGCATACAGTACTATTGTAACCATGTCTCATATACACCAAAAGG
Organism: Furcifer pardalis; assembly: GCA_030440675.1. Taxonomy (NCBI): domain Eukaryota; kingdom Metazoa; phylum Chordata; class Lepidosauria; order Squamata; family Chamaeleonidae; genus Furcifer; species Furcifer pardalis. The sequence continues at coordinate 68,540,872 of CP126897.1, read as the reverse complement.
AAAGCCTTTAAACAGAACTACTTTGCCACGGTTTATAACATCATTACCTTTGCACACATGGAGCCACACAACAGGACTTTCTGAAAATTGCCCCCTGCTGCCTCTTTCACTAGCTTTTCCATACATTATCAGAAGAAAACCAAGAAAGGCTAGGTCCAGATTCACAATGAAGGGATCACAACTCAGGGACTAGTTGCAAGGATATGCAACTATTATACACTATTTTCTAATCTGAAACTGGTTGTGTAAGTGTTTAGATTGATAAGGCATCTAGAAGCATATAAGATCATCTTTTTTCTAATCGAGCCTTTTAAAAAACAAAGGTGAGGGAAATTAATGCAGTCAATCTCACCTTTAAAAATTCATCTTCAAATGTGCATACCAGGGTATGTACAGTGCTAACTTTGAAACAGCCAGAAGAAGCAGATATTTTTAATTTCCTAAAGCAACTCTAAACCAACTCCCACCTAGACATCCAACACTATTTCCCACAAGGGTCATACATCAAATTAGGGGATCATTGCCCATTGTCACTCTTGATCCACTTCTCAGATCACAGAGACTTTTTTGCAACTGAGCTTCTGATTTCCTCTACCGCTATAACATCAGGTTTAGAAATAATGGTAGTAATTTTAAACTTTATTGAAATACAAAACAAGAGTGTTTTCAAGGTCTGGGGGAAAAATAGAGAAAGGGTGCCCCATCATTTACATGAATGAAAATGGCATTTTCTAAATAAAGACAATCAGTATCTAGGACATGGGTCAGTGATGGGATGTAACAGGTTCTCACCAATTCGCCAGAACCGGTAGTAACTTTTCCCAGTGTCCTGGAGAACCAGTAGCAGCTTTTTGTGGGGAACCACCTTCGGGGCTTACCTTTTCACTGTTTCCCCTACTGGGTGGGTGTATTTTAATGTATTTTATTTATTTATTTATTTATTTATTTATTTACAGGTTTGTGTTGTGGGTGGGTGGGTGGGTTGAGGTGTGTGTGTGTGTGTGTGTGTGTGTGTGTGTGTGTGTGCGCGCTTATTTTTATTTTATTATTTTTTATTCTTTGGCCCCACCCACATCATGACATCATCATGTTAGCTCCGCCCACACTGTGATGACATCACGGTGGGGTAGTAAAAAATTTGACATCCCACCACTGTGCTACAACTACTGGATAAAACAATTGTTCATTGTGGGTTAATTAATTTCATTTTAATGTTTCCATTTTAATTGTTTTGTTCTGCTTCCTGAATTATAGTCATCTTAGAAGCTCTGAAACACCTCTTGTCCTCTTGATCTGCACATGAAATTCCACAATCTCACTAGAAGTCTCATTTCTGATATTGCATGTAGTGTAAGCTTAATAAATTTTTTAAAATCTTCAGTCATTTAAATATTTCACCCAACACAACAGATTCTTGTAATCTTGCCAGTCTATGGATATTAAGTCTCTTGGAGGTATATTGCTATTAGTCTGTAAGAACTTTGAATACAAAATCGCTCACATTTTTTCCAGGTCACCATCAATTCACATTATTCTATGGAAGTTCCCACTTATCTGGTAATATATTGATGCAGGAATTCCAGTTGTTGAAGCCTCGTATGTGTATGCTACTTTGATTCATCTCTTATAAATCAAAGTACAGTAAAACCTCATATAACACTAAAACCTGGTTCCACAAGTCTTGGTGTTATATGATTTTTAGTGTTATCTGATGCATGTTAAAATCCTATGGGATCCATAGAGACACATTGTATTATTATTATTATTATTATTATTATTATTATTATTATTATTATTATTATTATTATTATTATTATTATTATTATTATTATGCCGCCCTACTTGGCGAAAACCAACTCAGGGCGGCTTACATCATAAAATTGAATACAATACAATATAACAAATCAAAAATGCAAAATCACAGCATGGTACACAACATAAATGTAAACACAATATAATCAAAATACAGTCCATAATCACAAATACAATTCATATCTGATACAAAGAAAATAATCATACAGTAAGCAATACAGTAATGTACAATACAAAACACCGTCCCGCTACCCATCCACATCCCCCCCAACACACCTGCCATCAGTCCCGATATGGCTGTGGCAAACACCCACCCCCTATCCCCAGGTAGTCTCTGGGAGCCGGCGGGGCAAATCAACTCCCCCGGACAGGTGTTTCGAGACGTCTGCGCGGGTTGCGTGGGCAGGTGGCGTTTTTTTTTTTTTTTTCCGGCCGTGGCTCCTGCGACGCTCTCTTTCCAACACCCCCGGACAAATGTTCATATAGCTGTTGTCTTTATTGCAATATGTCCCCGCCGCCGAAGGTCTTTTTATCGGCTCCGGGGCCGGGGAAAGTGGTCCCGGAGGAGGCGGGGGCGGCGCCTCACTGCCCGCAGCTGCCGCCGTCTTCTTCCTCTCCGGACCAAGGTGGGGGGGCCCGGAGGGAGGGCAGGAGCGTCTTCTCGTCCCCGCCGCCGAAGGTCTTTTTATTGGCTCCGGGGCCAGGGAAAGTGGTTCCGCAGGAGGCGGGGGCGGCGCCTCACTGCCCGCAGCTGCCGCCGTCTTCTTCCTCTCCGGACCAAGGGGGGGGCGGAGGGAGGGCAGGAGCGTCTTCTCGTCCCCGCCACCGAAGGTCTTTTTATCGGCTCTGGGGCCGGGGAAAGTGGTCCCGGAGGAGGCGGGGGCGGCGCCTCACTGCCCGCAGCTGCCGCCGTCTTCCTTCATCTCCGGACCAAGGTGGGGGGGCCCGGAGGGAGGGCAGGAGCGTCTTCTCGTCCCCGCCGCCGAAGGTCTTTTTATCGGCTCCGGGGCCGGGGAAAGTGGTCCTGGAGGAGGCGGGGGCGGCGCCTCACTGCCCGCAGCAGCTGCCGCCGTCTTCTTCCTCTCCGGACCAAGGTGGGGGGCCCCGGAGGGAAGGCAGGAGCGTCTTCTCGTCCCCGCCGCCGAAGGTCTTTTTATCGGCTCCGGGGCCGGGGAAAGTGGTCCCGCAGGAGGTGGGGGCGGCGCCTCACTGCCCGCAGCTGCCGCCGTCTTCTTCCTCTCCGGACCAAGGTGGGGGGGCCCGGAGGGAGGGCAGGAGCGTCTTCTCGGCCCCGCCGCCGAAGGTCTTTTTATCGGCTCCGGGGCCGGGGAAAGTGGTCCCGCAGGAGGCGGGGGCGGCGCCTCACTGCCCGCAGCAGCTGCCGCCGTCTTCTTCCTCTCCGGACCAAGGTGGGGGGGCCCGGAGGGAGGGCAGGAGCGTAACCACACAGGCTTTAGCGGTTGTTATCTGAAGCATCCCATAGGATCTTAATGTTATCTGATGCAATTCTCCCCCCCCCCCCCGATTCCTTAATGTTATGCGATTTTAGTGTTATTCGATACTAATGTTATATGAGGTATTACTGTACCATACATATATCAGGTTTCAACAACTGGAATTCCTGCATGGATATTTTACCAGATGCAATTCTGTAGTCAGGCACATATAGTCACACTCTGACAGAAAATACAGACCTCGTTCTGTTTCCACTTCAGCTTTTAGCTGGAGAAGCTCCACTTCTTTAGACTGCAACTGCTCATTTAGTCTTTGCTGAGATTCAGAGCTCTCTTTCATCTAATTGAAGAAGGAACACACTGTCAGGGCGTTGTCTGTTTAGCTTGCTATTCATTAATAAAATCCACTAAATCGTAAGTGACAAAAGGCCAACTTACTTTTTATGAGGAGATGGCCAAAGTGTCAGAGGCTTATTATATTGGTTCTAAAACACTAACAAAATTAAATACTTTGCCCGAATGATGCACACTATGGTTTTTTAAAAACAGGACAGAATAACAGCCCTGTAGCCAGTAATAAAGACCATCAAAGGGAGCTCAATTTAGTAGCAAGATTTTCAGATAAATCAACACCACAACGGAAGTCACATATAAATATACAGATGTGTATGCATATGAACTGGCTGGAGAGTTTAGATGTCTGGCTACAGAGCCAGAGGTTGGGAGTCTGGCTCCCCCACTGTGCCTCCTGTGAGTAGAGCCAGAAGAAAGTAATGGTAAACTACTTCTGAGTATTCTCAGCCAATAATAATATTACTGGAATGGGTTGCTATAAGTCAGAAATGGTACAAAATTATGTGCCTATACACCTATAACTAATTGCTGATTTATGCACATTCTATTTCTATGAGATATCTGCAACTGGAGACCTTTGTGTCAAGTGTGTCCTTGTGTCCTCTAACAGCAAATTCCAGTGGTTGTGTGGTAGCAAGATTGGACCTAAATTTGGCAGCTGAGAAAGAACACAGTATTGATGTGGTCTGTTTGAATCCTCAGATGTGAGATAATTTTTTTAAGATAATAGGGAGCAAAATACAATTAAACAGGAATTTGAACAAGCACAGCAGCTTTCAGGAACCACAGAATGCTCAATGTCAACTGGAAAAGAAAAAGAGAAAGCTTGGGGGGGGGAGAGGAGAGGCTAAAATAAATGTGTTGACTTCCTTGAAGCTCTTATGTTTTACAGTCTGGTAAGAAGTTATAGTCGGCTAGAATCCTCAACACAGTTTCTAGTGAAGGGGGGTGGGTTGCACTGCATATTACTTATTTTACATCCCCCCCCCAAAGTAATGAACAATATTTTTAAAAGTAAGCAAATGCTTTTCTCCCTTTAAATGAAGGGCATGGGGGGGGGGGAATCACATCGGGAAGTATCAGTCATAGGTAAACACTCTCTCATCAAAATGATTTCAGTAAGAAATATTTAACTCTCACATTAACATCAATACAATTTCACTGCTTACCTTCAGCTACATCACACCCATTCCACATCCTGCAATAAGCAATAACTACTTGCATCAATGGCCAGGAATGCTTATTTCACTTACTTTTTCTTTTCTTTTTCTTTCTTTCTTTTTTTGCAAATTCTCATTGTATCAACAGAATTTAGATCCTTTTTAACTCATCATACAGAAACCTACCACTTTATCCAGTTGCATTTTCAGATTATCTCGTTCAATAGAAGCCTCTCGATATGCTTGGTAGGCTTTATTAACCTGCTCACGACCTACAGAGCTTGTCGTTTCGTCCAAATGGGAATCAAGAAGCTAAAAGTGTAAAGATTACACTGTTAACAGCTTAACTGCTGTCATTCAAATACTGTCAAATATAAATATTTATTAGTAAGCCAAATGAGGCAACATTGAGACATTTTACAGCCAACAATATTTGGATATATGTTACCTTTTTTTGAAACATACTCCCTTAAGTGCTTAAATTATCCTAGCCAAAGACAGTTAAAATACTAATTTTAAGCCCAGCCAAAATAGAATACTATCGTAATAAGAACACCTAACAATTGCTATTAACAAAAATGGAATCTGCATTACTTTGCCATTGGGGGGGGGGGGGGACAATGAAACAGAAGTGTAATATTTACACATTTACTTACTTTTTCTTCTAACAATCTTACTCTTTTCTTTAAAACAGAGTTCTCCCTTTCAGTTTCTTTCAGTCGTTTTTTGATATCTTCATAAGCAGTGACAAGTGCAAAATGTGAAGCAACAGACGCATCACTTGTATACATTGTAACAGGAATTACTCCATGCTGCTTATTAAGAGTGTCTGCTTTTTCATGATTCAAAATATCAATGTCATCTTCAGCTAATTCATCCATGACACCTGATTAAACAGAATATATCAAATACCCTAAATACAGTATGTAAAAATCTGAAAATTATATTGAAGACTTGAGAAATTATGCTGTAAGGCCTCTTTGCCAGTACAGTGGTACCTCATACAATGATTTTAATCCATTCCATGGGGCTCGTTGTTGTACATAACAATTGTTATACGATACATGCATCGTATAGTGATTTTCCCTATGGGATATATCGTACAATTTTTATTTTTATTTTTTGCTAAGTGTTTTTTCCCATTGAAAAATTGTAGTACGATTTTTTCCCATAGGGAAAATGGTTATGGGGAAACCATTTTTTTTTTCAAAACCTAATTGTTCTACGATTTCGTTGCTATACACTGCAGTGTTTCCCAAATGCTGGTTTTTGGACGTCAATTCCCAAAAGCCTAAGTCATTTCCCCAAAGCACTGATCAGCCAATGTACTGACTGAGGCTTCTGGGAATTGAAGTCCACTAGTGGGCTGTGTACCCCTTGTTGGGAACCACTGCTATACAGGGTGATTGTTGCATGAGGTTCCACTGTATATTCTTATTAGCAGTACAGTAAAACCTCGGATAATGCTAACACTTGGTTCCACAAGTCTTAGTGTTATCCGATTTTTAATGTTATCCAATGCATACATCGGATAACGTTAAAATCCTATCGGATGCATCGGATTACGTTAAAACTCCATAGAGATACACTGTAACCAGCACAGGCTTTAGCGAATTTTATCCAATGCATCCCATAGGATTTTAACGTTATGTGATGCAATTTTTTCCAGATTGCTTAACGTTATGCGGTTTTAGCATTATCTGATGCAAACGTTATCTGAGGTATTACTGTAGTTCACTATCAGCTAAACACAATTAGATAATTATACATTTTTGTGAAAATATATTTAAAAAACACATACAAAAAGCCTCCCCCATGTTTTGATAACATAGAGTACAAGAAACCTTATTAAAGACTTGTGCTTCCTTACAACACAGTTAACATCTCACACAACAGAAATGAAAGAGATATAAGGCATTCAACAACTGAATCCTAGATTGCAAGAGTTGGAGAGATGCCTGTGCTGTCTTGAATCAATAAAGCCTTCACCCAACCACCAAGCCCAAGAAAACTGTGAAAAAACTAAACATGAAGGTAACAGTATAGAAAACAGGTTCTTTAGTAAGTTCAATAAAAGTTATTTGGTTTTTGTACATTCCTACTAACCTTTGACTAAAAATCAAGATTTCTGTTCTTCCCTTGCAAATACTGTACTCTAAACAGGAATGTCTCAATACTTCTCGTATCCGTAGTTTTAGTTTTTCAAATGTTTAGCCAACGCAAGTTACATGTAGTACTAGCACCTTTCCACAACTTCATATGAAAGAAACATTCATATTGATTATATACTCAAAAGAGTGCCAGGAAATATGTAATCAGGTTTGGCCAGTCCTTGACTCATTTTTTTTCCACTGGATTTTCACCAACCAATTTATATAACACAACACTAAAGAACTGGTTCCACAGAAACAGAGTAGCAACAACTGTAGTCAAAAATATCAGAAAACAAAGCAAAATAAACAAAACAAAATAAAATAAAATAAAAAACACTGTAGCACTTTAAAGACTAACTGCTATATTTTTATTGTTAGCTTTCGTGGATCAAGCCCACTTCTTCAGACAAAGAGTGAAACTTACAGGCATTGTTTTTATATACCAAATTCAGGGGTCAAAGGGAGAAGGGGCGTGGTCAAGCAAGATGACAGACAAGCAAGCACAAGAATGCAGCTTCACACAGCCATTAGCAACAAAAGTTGCTAATGGCTGTAGTCAGAAACTTTCTTCATCACTCTGTTGACGGCAACCGCCAAAACCAAAGTGCAAAAAGACAGGGGGGGGAGCCTATTTCCTACACCTGATTAAAAATATTTTTAAAATGTATTCACATACAACAAAAGATGAGCCTGGTTCAAGCAGTCATAAATTGCTAGCAACCATACTATTATTTGAAGCACTCTAGTAACTTGTAAGCTTATTTACATGGCTAGCTTAAAATAACATTTTAAGTGTTTGGGGGCTTGGGTTTTTATATTCTGTGCATAAAATTTTTGAAAGTTCTTGTTTAAATAAATGGTATATAGGCATCACAAATATAAATTAAAAAATGGAAGTACAGTAATAAAGATGTTCCTAAGGTGATAAATATGTCTGAAAAGACTGAAAAGCGCTGTCACTTAAGAGAGTGTTGCTTAGTCAATGAGCAATAAGAGAAGAGACTAGTTCAGGTTGAGAGTATAATAATAATAATAATAATAATAATAATAATAATAATAATAATAATAATAATAATAATAATGATGATGATGATGATGATGATGATGATGATGATGATGATGATGATGATGATGATAATAATAATAATAATAATAATAATAATAATAATAATAATAATAATAATAATAATAATAATAATAATAATAATTTTGCATCAGAAATTATTCTGAGTGGAGAGGATTTTTGTTGGAGGAACTCCGCTCAGGTGACACCCAAATGAGACTCCTTTCATATCCCCAATAACTTTTTCCATTGAAGTGGTCCCTATTTATCTACTTGCAATTTCTTGCTTTTGTACTGCTAGATTGGCAGGAGCTGGGACAGAGACGGGATCTGTCATGCAGTACCCAGGCCTTCCAGCTAACAAGGCAAGCTTCTTAACCACTGAGCCACTGCAGTCCCTAGGTTGGGAGTAGACAAAATATGACTTGTACATAGATCCGAAATGGAAGGAAGTGTATCTGAGGATATGATGCAAATGAAGAAAGCTGGTAAATACCCTTGGGCAATACAGCTGATTTCCCTATACAGCTGTGCCACACATACTGTAGTCACTACAACAGACTCTTGACCAGAACATTACCATCAGAACTACAGAATGAATTCACCAAGGAAGTGTCTTCATTTCGACATAGAAGCCATGTTAGTCTGTGGTTCAGGCATATCAGAAAACAAAACAAAAATATAATAAAACAAAAACACTGCAGCACTTTAAAGATTAACTGCTATATTTTTACTGTTAGCTTTCATGGTCTGAAGAAGTGGACTTGATCCACGAAAGCTAACAGTAAAAATATAGCAGTTAGTCTTTAAAGTGCTGCAGTGTTTTTAATTTAATTTTCACACTTATATGCCACCCAAACAGGGAACCCAACTCAGGGTGGCTCACACAATAATTAAACAATATATTGTTGTTGTTGTGCAGTCGCACAGTCAATTCTGACCCTCTGCGACCCCATGGACCACTGTCCACCAAAACATATTTTGTTTTTATTTTATTATTATTATTATTGTTTTCTGATATTCATTTGGCAGTTCCATGTCTGGCCAAGACATGGAACAAGACCCCCTTAGGTGGGAAGAAGATCTTGGGGACATGAAAGGAGCCTCATTCAGGCATCCCCTGAGCAGTTTCTCCAGCAAAAATCCTTTCAACCCAGAATAATTTCTGACATATAATAATAATAATAATAATAATAATAATAATAATAATAATAATAATAATAATAATAATAATAATAATAATAATAATAATAATAATAATAATACAATTGTACATCGCTGAAAGAGCAAAATGGGTTCACAGGATTGCTCTTTAAGCGAGTTTGCTCTTTAAGCGAAACCCCATTGTAAGTGACCCATTGTGGGGAGGGGATTGCGAACCCCGATTTATTTGTTAAGCAAGTTTTTGGTTGGCTTTATTTGTTAAGTGAAGCAAACAGTCAGAGAAAATTCTGCTCTTTAAGCGAGTTACTCTTTAAGCGAGACTCTCTTTATGCGAGGTTTGACTGTAATAATAATAATAATAATACACATTTATATATAAACGTGTATATACATGGTGTACATAAACCATGCCTGTAAGTTTTACTCCTTGTCTGAAGTGGACTTGATCCACGAAAGCTAACAATAAAAATATAGCAGTTAGTCTTTATAGAGCTACAGTATTTTTGTTTTATTACTTTTTTGTTTTCTGATATGCTTGAACCACAGACTAACACAGCTACTATTCCAAATTATTACTATTATTACTATTATTACTATTATTACTATTATTATTATTATTATTATTATTACAGAAGCAGCTGCAGCTAACATTAAAATACAACAGTTAGTCTTTAAAGTGCCACAACATTTTTTGGTCTTTTTTTTTTTTTTTTTGGTTAAAGCTAACATTAAAATGCAGCAGTTAGCATTTAAAGTGCCACAACGGGGGTGGTTTGGGGGTTTTTTTTTTTTTTGGTCATTTTCTTTACTTTCTGATATGAATGATTTCCCATTTCCAGGCAGACGGTGGGAAAAGCCTATGACCCAGCAATGCAGGATCGGACCTTCCAATGCCACGCCAAGGGAAAAGGACTGGGATGGAGAGGGATGGGGCTCGGATTTCCCAGGTGTGCAGCAAGGAAGGGAAGGGGCTTTAGCAGGATCCCGAAAGTGGGAGAAAGACCACAAGAGCGGGACGTGAGGCGAGAGAGGGGGGGGGGTTATTATTATTATTCTTAAATTCAATTAAAGGCAGAGCGTTACCTGCGGCAGACAAACTCATCCCTACCGAAGTGGTCCGGCTAGGAAGGGAAGGAAGGTGGGTCCCCTTCCAACAGTGCCCGGTCAACAGTGCCAGCTTGAGCTTTTCCTTCGCCAGCGCCTCACGACGCTCATCCTTCTCCCTGTAGGCCCCAGAGATGGGCCCAGCGGTAGTTCTGGCTCTCTTGGCCTCACTCCCTCACCACAACCACCCCACAAAACGCATCCGTAGCAGTGGGGCACCTTTCGTTTCTCTTTCGCCTCACTTCCCACACCCGGAAGTCCACCTAACCCTAAGGCGTAGCGGCCACGCTGGAAACGGCCCTCACGAGGCGGTGCGCGGGGCACGCCGGGACTTGTAGTCTTCTTGCGCGAAGCGAGGGGGAGGGTTTGGAAAGGTTAAGCTGGAACCAGAACAAACCCTCGAACTCTTTTTCCCGGCATACAATGCGGGGAGGGGGAAAAAAGACGGTTGAAGGGTCTGTGGGAGTTGTAGTTCTGTCAGGGCGGTTGTGGTCCTGTCAGTTTCAGACTTTCCTTGTTCAGTTGAGGCCACTTTGGTGAGAAAAGTTGCCTCAGCCTCTACTTCCCACTCTTCACAACAACGGTTGTTACTGTTTCTGTATACAGTAATACCTCATATAACATTAGTATCGAATAACACTAAAATCGCATAACATTAAGGAATCTGGGGGGAAGAATTGCATCAGATAACATTAAGATCCTATGGGATGCTTCAGATAACAACCGCGAAAGCCTGTGTGGTTACAATGTATCTCTATGGATCCCATAGGATTTTAACATGCATCAGATAACACTAAAAATCATATAACACCAAGACTTGTGGAACCAGGTTTTAGTGTTATATGAGGTTTTACTGTATATGTATTCATTTCAGTTCACGTGGCACACGCGCCAGAGCAGACCATTTGCTTAAAATGCAGATACAAACTATAATTTCAAAGCTGTTAATATATCAGAGAATAAAAACAAAGCAAAAGAAAAAAAGAACATTGTGGCACCTTAAAGACTATCTCCTCTACTTTAGAAATGTAGCTGTGTTAGTCTGTGTTTCAAGCATATCAGATAGTAAGCAAAACAAAAAAGACAAAAAAAGGAGCACTTTACTCATACCACAGTATTTTTTTTGGCGTTTTGTTTTGTTTACTTTCTGATACCCTTTATTTTAATGTTAGTTTTCACGGATCAAGTCCACAACGTCAAACATAAGTACAGTAATACCTCAGATAACATTAGTATCGAATAACACTAAAATTGCATAACATTAAGCAATCTGGGGGGAAGAATTGCATCGGATAACATTAAGATCCTATGGGATGCATCAGATAACAACCGCTAAAGCCTGTGTGGTTACAATGTATCTCTATGGATCCCATAGGATTTTAACATGCATTGGATAACACTAAAAATCCAAGACTTGTGGAACCAGGTTTTAGTGTTATCTGAGGTTTTACAGTACTAACATTAAAATACAGGAGTTAATCTTTATGATACCACAATGTTTTTGTCTTTTTTAAAATTTTTGTTTTCCTTACTCTCTGATAACCTTGCACAGACTAACACTTCAAACATTTCAAAGCTGTGAAGGTCAACAGTTCAAGCCCCCAGTGTTGCATGATGAAGTGAACTCCCGTCTCTGTCCCAGTCCCTGCCAACTTAGCAGTTCGAAAGCAAGAAATTGTAAGTAAATAAATAGGTACTGTTTAGCAGAAAAGGTGCCAGCCTTCTATGCACTCTGGCATCTAGTCATGCCTACCACATTACCACTGTCTGCAGATGCAGACAGTACTGGCTCTTCAGCTGTAAATCGAGATGAGCACCAAACACTAGAGTTGGATACGACTGGCTCTCAAGGAAGGGCAGCATTTACCTTTACTATTGTCCTACCAGCTGTGATGTGTGCAAATAAGACATGGAAATTTACAATGAAGATAGCCAAGAAGCTAAACATTTTCCAACAGAGATGCTTGAGAAAGATTATTGGCATCACATACTTTGATTGGACTACAAATGGAGAGGTTGTGCGTCAAAATCAATAGTTCAAATCTATTTCAACACCAGTTTTAATCAAAATTTTACACACACACTCCTTACCATATCTCTTTAATAGCAAGGTCTTACTGGACAAGATGGCACCATCTTTCCACAATTTGAAAAATATTGTCCATTTCCCCACCATCCACAATCAGTTCATTTCTATTATTATAAAATATTTTCAAATCACCACTACTGTCAACATTTTGCACATTCTTGGCTGTCATGCAGGAACAAAGGTACAAAACTGCAAAACAATCTTTTGTTATACTCTCTGTGCTACATTTAGGAGCACAGTAACATTTATGGTAATGTTTAAGTAAGTCCTGTTTGTGTTTAATAAGGCTTACCTCCAGTTTAGCGTACAGCAATTCTGGGATTTTAAAAACTTTAAATAATGATCAATTCATCACCAACTCAAAAGTCATCTGTTTTGCTAAATCTGCAAGGTTTATTGCTAATTTATAACCACACCCATGTGGTCTTGCAGCCCATATTTCTCTATGTAGAATTCTAAATGCATACCTACTCTGAACCTCATCTGAGACGCTGTTTGCCAAAATGTTTGAACCAGTGTCCTTGTGATTTTCAATCAGATACTTTCTATATAATAGTGATGGATTTGCCATGAAAATCGGCAAGGACCACTCTTCACTGTATGCAAGCAAGAGAACATTTATAAACTTCATCTCTCAGTGTTGCTGGCTAATCTTTCTCACACTGGGTCAGGTGAAAGAAACTGCAGAATGAACTCACCAAAAGGTGCCTTCATTTTGGCTGTTTTATGTCTGGCCTAGACATGGAAGAAGAAAACTACTTTAGTTTGATTTTGGAAGACAAATATTCATGAATGAATATTGGCAACCATACCTCTGGTGCTTTTTTCTTGCTAATGTTTCTCCATGTTCACATTCTTTCCGTATTCTTCATAAATAGGTATTTTAGTTTACCTTGTATGTTGATAAGAAGTTCATTTCTACAATTTCCCTGAAGCTTCAGGTTAACAATCTATTATTTTTGTGAATGCAGATATGGTTTTATTATTGGAAGAGTTCTGTGAGAGTACACTTTTCATGGTAATTATAATACATTTCTGAGTCTCACACTCTCCTTATTTTTATATTTCAGAACATAACTGTATTCTACAGCCTCTAACCTGTAAGAGTAAAGACTACTGTATGGATTCCATAATGGATCATAATTTTTATTTAGATAAAATGTGGGTACAGTGTGAGAACAGGAGCTGTTTAAAATGGAGAATGTTGGCGCATGATGTTGCAGCACATGTTGATCTAAATGCACCATGGTACTGCTATATGAACACTGGCTCAAAATTTAATAAATGCTCTGATTCTGAAGAAGATTTTCCCAGGGAATCTCAGTTTCGAAAACATGGATTAAAGTATGCGTATTCAAAGCTTCCTTTAGGAATTTTGGTTTGGGCGAAAATGCAAATGTGGCCAAGGTAAGGTTACAAAAAATTAAATATTAACTGCATTTAATAAAAATTTACATGATATTACTGTAAGGATAATTAAGCATATTCTTGAAAAATATGAGTATTCTGCTTTACTTTTTGTGTTCCGACACTTTACAAAAATAGGTTTAGTCAAAAGTACAGTTAAAACTCCTACTTACATAAAAACTCCATTCCATAGGCTTTTGCTTAAATCGGTTTTTTATGTATCTCAAAGCAAACCCATAGGAAAAATTAAATTTTTATGTAAATGGGATACGAAATCGTGTTATGCAAATTTATGTAAATCTGAACATGGTTTTAGCACAAAATCATTATGTAAGTCAAATTTTATGTAACTTGGGGCATGTATAAATCAGGGTTTTACTGTACATTATGCTTCTGAACAAGAATTAGGAGAATCTCAACCTTTCCATTAGTTTCAAAATAACAAAGATCCATTAGAACTGATTCCAAACCACCCAGCCATAAATTCACTCTGCCATGTGTGAACCCGCAGAGTTTTGGAGGTGCCAGATCATCCACCAGTTCCATATGCTACTCTGTCCATTTCAGTGTCACATTTTATAAGCAAAAGATTACTAGTGTTTGTTTCTATATTGGGGTAGGCATCTGTAGTCATCCATAGGAGTCTGGGCAACAATGTCTAGTAACCCTAGCTTGCCAAGCCAATAATAAGGGATCCTTGGAATTTCAGTCTGAAAGCTGAACATAATTGTTCCCTCAAGATATCGAAATAGAGAATGTGTATGTTATGTGTTTTCTCTTTCTTTGAACTTATCTTATTTTTTAAAACTTTTTTTAAAAGATGGCCTGGTATTCTTTGTCCTGATCCTGTTACTGAACAGTATGTGACACATGACTTGGATGGAAACATTGAAAGTCACCACGTAGAATTTCTGGGGGAACCTCATTCAAGGTGTTGGATTTCCATAAAAAACATTGTCCGTTATCATAGTTCATTTAAGGTAGGAAATTTTAAATCTGTGGTGCTTTCTGTTACAGGCTATAATATTTAGCTATAACTATTTTTTTGTATTTTTTGATCATAGCATATTTTTTTATTGTACAGTAATACCTCGGATAACGCTAAGACTTGGTTCCACAAGTCTTGGTGTTATCCGATTTTTAGTGTTATCAGATGCATGTTAAAATCATATGGGATGGATCAGATAATGTTAAAGCTCCATAGAGATACATTGTAACCGCACAGGCTTTAGCAGTTGTTATCCGATCCATCCCATAGGACCTTAACATTATTCGATCCAATTTTCCTCCCCAGATTACTTAACGTTATGCGATTTTCGTGTGATCTGAGGTAAACGTTATCCGAAGTATTACAGTATTGCATTTTTCTGATTGTATTATATTTTTATTTTTATGAAAGATTTGTTGACTATATTGACTGTATCATATTTGTTATATTTATATTATGTTGCTTTTTAATGTTTGATATTGTAACATTGTAAGCCGCTCTGAGTTGCTTCAGCAAGAAGAGTGGCATATAAATTGAAAATAATAATAATAATAATAATAATAATAATAATAATAATAATAATAATAATAATAATAATAATAATAATAATAATAATAATAATAATAATAATAACAACAACAACAACAACAACAACAACGTTCTTATAGATTACAACATTTAGATAGATATAAACGTCAGAATGGAACTGAAAAATATTATTGTTTTATATTTTGTAAATTTTTAGCTCTGACTGTTCTAAGAATCTTCAGTGATTTTGCAGGGAATCTGGAAATAGTTAGCACATTAGGATTTGTTATAGTTTCTAATTTATTTGTTCCATTCTAGTCTTTTGTATCCTGTTCTTCAGTGAATTGCAGGAGTATTTCTCATTGATCACATGGCTGTCATAGCATAGGGCAGTTCTTGAACTTCAATTTCCAGAAGCCCTGATCAGCAAGTGTGTTGACTTGGGCTTCTGGGAATTGAAGTCCAAGAACACCAGGAGTGCCAAGGTTCACCATCACTGGGATAGGGGAAAGAATCTGGATTGAATCTCTCTGCTTGTTTAGTGGATGACTGCAGCTGTTAACTCTAACAGTACCAGTCATATTTTAAGGGACTGTAGATATTTAAACCAGTAACTCAATAACAGTTTTGTCTGATTGTTCTATGTGCTATTGACCTCATAGTTTTAAAAGTTTGTTTTTGTTCATGGATGAGTTATCGGATCTTTAAATTAGATGTGATAATTTGTCTTTGCTTTTATTACTACATAGAGCTTGGAGAAGCTATTGTTTTAAATTGAAGTCCCAGAATCCCCCATGCTAATCATGCTGTCTGGGGTATCCTGGGAGTTGTATCTCAAAAAATGACTATTCTAAGGAGACAACTAAATGGGCATTTGTCTTGTTGTCTGGTTTGCAATGAAGAAGGGCTGATTTGCATATTTTGCCAGCAACCAGGTAATATAAGTGCCAGTATGAAACACCCATCCTTGGAGTATTCCTACACACATATTTCTGGATCACTTTCAGGAGCTACTCCATTTTAGGCAAAGATAGAATGGCTCAATTTTGGTTGGTTTCCAGTACTTGCGATCACTGGGATTGAACCAAAGCAGAACTTGCTGCTTAAAATGTCCCGTTCATGTTCAATTTCCCAATATTGTTATTGAGGATATTAAACATTTCACAATATTATTGATGAGTTGGAGCCAATATATCCACCATGTGCATTTTTATATAGACATTTTTATCCTTATTTTATAATGGTAACTATAACTTTTAAACTGTTTTATTCTTTTTAAACCAGATAACTGTCCCAAATGTAGCATAAATTTAAAAACTGATTTATTCTATTTTGTTTTAATTCAAATGAATATGTTTGTGGGGGTGCATTTTGATGGTATTTCATGCACTTAAACCCTTTTTACTGCACTGGTCATCAACCACAATAAATTCTGATTTATTTATTTATTTATTTGTTCAGATTTATATTGGCGCCCACTTGCCGAGACAACTCAAGGTGGCTCACAGTCAAAACAGCAACAGTACAATAAAAATCATAAAATACAACCTCATAAAACAACTAAAGCAGAACACAGACTAACTCCCCTCTGGCCTTTGATGTGGGCCCAGGGGAGGGGGCGATGTTCTCAGCCACCTGCCCGGCCATGGAATCTTCTCCCTCAGGCGTTGTTGTGGGCCTAGAGGAGGGGGCAATGATTGATTGATTATTAAGCAAAGGGAGAATAATCTGGAGGATCAGAGGGTTGAAGTAATATTTAAAAAGGACCAATTAGGGAAGTGTTGATGAACTGCATATTAAAAAGAATGGAGAAGACAAGAGAGGGCAATGAGGGGATTTTTTGTTTTGGTTCTTTTCTTAAAGGAACTGGGCCAAATAGGGTCTTTTAGGTGTGTGTGCCATGTGGATGCAAGGATTGCACCAAATAGCAAGTCAGACTTTTACTTGACCTCAGTTGACCTTATTTAGGCTAGCCCAGCCTGCTCCAATTGACCTATCTAGACAAGCCCTATGTTTTAGCCTTGGATCTTTTTTTTTACTTTTTCCACAGTTTCCTTTCTTCAAATCTCTTTTTCTTACCATTAGGGATTTAATAGGGAACACACAGTTTGACTATACTGTATTGTTGAGATGGAGGCGAACACAGAAAGTGCCTCCTCGAAGACTGTGGTATTTTTGAACAACAATTGGGTGTACTCTGTAACGGCAACCTTGTGCTGCTGGCTAATCTTTCTTACACTAGATCCAATGAAATGAACTGCCGAATGAACTCATCTAAAGATGCCTTCATTTTGGTAGTTTCACATCCAACCTAGACACAGAAGAAGAAATTGAAATGGAGAAGACTACATGAGGAGGAGAGATGAGTAGAAATAAATAAAGGATGGAGACTGAGTATCTATCAATTGTTAAAGCCATAGAAGAGCAGACAACATGAAGAGGGAACATACAAAGATCCCCTAACAACCAGATGCACCCTAAAAGCACCTATTTGCTTCTGCAAGCATGCTAGCATTCTTCTCCATTTCCAATGGTCCACTACTGTTGAACAAACAAGTTAGCAAAAAGATGTTTGGAATGCTTTTACATGACACAGCTTGATA